>CM060931.1:346153863-348577196 GCA_030765085.1 Allium cepa | reverse complement strand
GCTTAGGGCAAGGACTTGGAATAGATTAGGCAGGTGGCGACTAGGTCATGTTAGTGGTAGGCAGCGGCTTGGAGGACGAATTGCAGGAGGTGGTGGATGATGGGTCGGCGGTGGAAGGGTTTTAATTTGGATCTGGATGCAGATTTGAGAAACTGGGGGATTTGATGTGAAGACTAACACGTGAAGTTAATATAAAATGAGGGAAAGGGTAAAAATTTGATGATGGAGCCAAAAATTTAGATTGGAGGGAATAATTTGGAAATGGAGCCAAAATTTCGTTGTTCAGAACCAAGCTACTACAACTGGCATCTATTACAACGGTCCTGAATGGACCGTTGTAATAGCCTTCTATTACAACGGGCAACAAATGCCCATTGTAAAAAGGGTGTTGTATAGGAATCTATTACAACGGTCATGAATCGACCGTTGTAATAACCTTCTACTACAACAGACAGCAAATGCCCGTTGTAAAAAGGGAGTTGTAATAGGGTATTTTTGTTGCAGTGGGGGTCAAAGGCAGTGAGTGTCGGCAAGGATAATCGACGAAGTTCAACTTGAAGGCAAGAGTTTTTTCAATGGCAGACTTGAGCTTGGGTTAGTGAATAATAAGCAAGTATGGAGATAAGTGAAAGGAGAATGAATTTTATAACTCTCAAACCTAAAGTTGTAGGCAACATAAGGGGAAATATCCCAAGTCTTGAGTCGGTATCGAACCCTATCTATGGGTCGATACTGAGTCCAAAAAAGAGAGAAAGGACATGTATATATACTTATATGTGTATGTGCATGGATACATGCCTATGTACATGAATGCAATGGATCATGTATGGATACTCTATCTAACTCAAGAATGTGCACGTGAATATGTGTACGTATATATAGCCAACACCCGACGACCAGAATCGAAGGGAAATCAAATTCAAGTATGAGAAATCTATGGATGGAATTGTTTTAAAACATCAAACTTGAAATGACGGAGCACGAGAATACGTCCTAGATTTATAATCCCAGATGTTGGTAAATCATTGCGACGAATCACAATGGACATAACTTTTCACAGTAATGATTCGCAAGAAGGATAACAACCATTCGAAACACAGAGTGGAGTCCTTTGCAACAACTCTAAATTGTCTCGATTTAAAGCACATCACATTTGAAATGAAGTGTACTTTAGGTGAGCAAGTATTATCCTGCCTATTGATTGGTCCGTATTCAGAGAGACTGAATGTGTCAAACTTGGAGTTATCGAGGCAAGAAGCCCAGAGAGGCAGCCCAGGAGTCTAAGAAACAAGCACAGACATAGTCCCAAGACTATTGCTAGAACAACTCAATCCAAAAGGACCCAGAAACCCTCAAAGTTAAGTGTCGGTACGACCCTTATCCATGGGTTAGTACCGGTTAGTTCAATACAATTCTCCATCGATCTCCACGAACACTTGAAACTGCAACTCTTTCCTTTTACAACTCCATCATTAGGACTCAGAAGCAAGCTAAAATTGGTGTAAAAACATAGAATCACGAAGCTACCCACAAGATGAGCTAAGATGAACAGTTAGGGACAAACCATATTGGCCATCCTATGGGTCAGTACCGACCCCTAAACTTAGAGTTGTACCGACCCATACAAACTGATGAGTTGGCATCTACTTTCTTAGAAGAATCGGTTTAAATCATGGATAACGACTTGGAGATTTTTTGCGAGATATTAGGCTCCATACCTCTATAAATGAAAGGGTAAGGCTCATTTTGAGGATTTTTTGGCTCTAGTTCTTCTCCACTTTACATCCTTGTAATTCAACTTTTACCTCCAAGTCAGATATAAGCAATAAAATCTTAAAGTGAACGTAGATTTTGCCTTGCCGAACCACTATAAACAGTAATGTCTTGTTTATTTCTCATTTTCATTTATATTTCTTCATATTTTATTCTCTACATAAATTCTGGATGTTTGTGCAATTTTTGCTTCAAACAATGTGAATCGTGCTCTGGTAATTGTTGAGTTTCTATCTTACTTTAAACTAAATACCGATAGTATCATGTTTCTAAATCTTGCATGTTAAATTTACGTGTATGATGATTGGTTTTGTTGTATGATGATTAGTTTTGTTATTAACATTTTGAAATTTGAAATTAATGAATCTTGGAAAGTAAAGGCCAAAGTTGACCATACAATCCTCTCAAAATCAAAAGCTCAAGCAAAGTATGTTGTTATTAAGATAAATAAATTATTTTATTTTCAAATTGATTTTATATACACCACTGTTTTATCTTTTAAAAAATTTAAATTGTATAATGCAGGTTTGAAGTTCACGCTTCCAAAGCCAGTTGATATGGACGTCGAACAATCCATGAATTTCTCAATGCAGCTAATAATTTCCAAAGAATGGTATGTATGTTTTAGTTATGGGTCATTGTACACATTTATTACTAATGTAAACTACACCAGTATCTTTTGAACTTATTAAGATTCCTCTATGTACTCTAATAGTTAATAAACTCGCAAACCTTTACATGATTTTGAAATGTAATTCATGATATTCAAAAAGGAACAAACAGTGGATATTAGTATGCACCTTTGTGACCTTATATTGATCTGCAAGCCTTACACCTGCGGAAGTAAATAACAAAATCTTATGGACCAGATGCCTGGGGAGGTATATAATATTCATGTAAAATTTGGATGATGTTACTGTAGATTTAAGATTTTTTAAGATTTTACATGAATTATGACCTTATATGGTGTTGAGGTAAAGAGCAGCTTAATTCTTGCAAAATCTTATGGAGGAGATGCCTGAGGAGGTAAATAACAAAAATTATAAAAAGCAATTCACTAAACATCTCATCCAGGGGTTGAATAACCAAGAGATGCTTATTTGGTTTGTTGTTTGTTTTAGAGAGCTACCTGATACGGATGCTCCTATCATGCAGAGGCCTAAACGCACAACCAAGATCCAGCAAGATACAGGGCATGAATATGGGACTGCCAACCTACAATGTTCCAAGGAAAAGCAAAAGTGTGACAGAGATAAAAGCTGTTGCCTATAAATCTTTTTTTTCTTTTGTTAACAAAAATAGGAAGTTTGTTACAATAGGATTAGCCAGCTATATAGTGCCATCTGGCATTACATCATCCAATCATTGTAATAGCATTTCTTTAAAAACGGCCACTGTGAATGAATACAAAATATATATATTTGCATGAAAACTTCTCTTCTTGTCTCCATTTCTTATTTCTTCTAATCTTCTCCGTGTTGTACCAGAGCCTATCATTTGGTGCATTCACCTTACTCTTTCCCCTCCCCTTACCTATATCCCCTCCTACTTCACACTGCCATCAACCATGACACGCTTGGATGATGCTTTTCAGCAACTAGACCAACAACAACAAACAATCAATACCATACAAGCTACACAAACCATCCAACAAAATCAAATCTCCAACGTTGAGGCCACACTTCAACAGCATAGCAACTCCCTACAAGAAATTTCTAAAAGCCTGGATGTTCTCCATCTTAAGTTATCATCACCACCCTCCTCCATAACCTCCACCAATACACCACACCTTAACCCACGCATACCCATCCTACCAAACCCATATTCACTTGCCACACGACCACCAAATACGAACTCACCATCTTAGATGGCTCCAACCCATTCGACTGGCTATTCCAAGCTGACAGATTCTTCACCTAACACGCCACCTCGGAAAGCCAACGTGTCGACCTAGCTAGCTTCTACATGTCCGGTCAAGCATTAACTTGGTTCCAATAGATGCATCGGAACCAACAAATCTCCACTTGGCCCGCTCTCGCTAAAGCTTTAGAACAACGTTTCGGTCCATCCTCACTCATTAACCCACAAACTACCCTATTCAAGCTTCGCCAAACCACAACCGTCGAAGAATACCAATCCCTCTTTGAAAACACTAGCAATCGTATCATTAACCTCTCACTCGAGGCTATACTCCATTTTTTCATTTCGAGCCTCAAAACCACATAAAAAACGAGCTCCTCTTCTTTGACCAAACTCCATTTCCAATGCCATAGACCTTGCCAAGCTCATCGAAAGTAAACTAACCGACAACCGACCCAATTTCCTTCGCAACAATCCTTACCGCAACAACACACCACCCCTTCACTCCCTACCACCTATTCCACCGCCACCCCAAACCAACAACCAAAATTACCCGATTAAATGCCTAACACCAGCCAAAATGCAAAAGCGCCAAGCACAAGGGATCTGCTACAACTGTGATGAGAAGTACTACCAAGGCCATCGATGCAAATCATGTCAACTCTTCCTTCTGGTTCCAGATGATGTTGATGACGCTAACTCAACTCCACCAGATCCAGATTTACCACCGGATGAACCGCCAAAGATCTCCTTCCACGCCTTATTCAGATTCGATAACCCATCATCAATTCGACTGCCAGCAATAGTGAAAACAACCAGATCTCCATTCTGGTCGATTCAGGAAGTTCACACAACTTCCTCCATCCACGAATCACGCGCTTTCTTGGACTCTGCTGGGACCGCCACCGATTATTCTCTGTCACCGTCGGCAACGCTGAACGACTTCGTTGTGATGACATCTGCAGAAACGTGCTCGTCCAAATCGGGGGTAATGATTTCTTTATCGATTTTTATTTGCTAGAATTTGCGGGTTGTGATGCAGTTTTGGGAGTGCAGTGGCTTAGCAAATTAGGCCCTACTACAACTGATTATATTCTACACACCATCTCTTTTACCCATAACCGAAAATTAATTACCTTACAAGGCCTTACTTCTCCACTAAGCCCAACCCAAATTTCCTTCAACCAACTTAAGCGGCTCCAATCTACATCCTCTATCAACTATTACCTCCACTTAAAGTTAGAACCACCATCCTCCCTAAGCCTAAACAACCAATTCGAAAATACCCACCCACAAATAAAATCATTACTCTCCAAATTTGCTTGCCTCTTTGCCAAACTAACAAACCTTCCTCCACAACGTGATCTCGACCACCATATAAACCTTCAACAAAATTCTCACCCAATCAATGTTAAACGGTACCGATACCCATATTCCCAGAAAAATGAGATTGAAGCGCAAGTCTGCGACATGCTACATTCCAAAATCATACAACCATCCACAAGCCCTTTCTCTTCACCCGTCCTCCTCGTTAAGAAGAAAGATGGTTCATGGCGATTTTGTGTAGATTATAGGGCACCCAATGCCATCACTATTAAAGATAGATTCCCCATACCTACGATCGATGAATTATTGGACGAGTTACATGGGTCGCTTTATTTCACAAAACTTGATCTAAGGAGTAGCTATTTCCAAATCCGGATTCACCCGCCGGATGTGCATAAAACGGCGTTTCGGACACACGACAGTCATTATGAATTTCTTGTCATGCCATTTGGCCTCACCAACGGCCCTTCCACTTTCCAATCTACAATGGACAACATATTTCGCCCCTACCTTCGCCAGTTTATCTTGGTTTTTTTCGATGACATTTTGATCTATAGCAACTCATGGACTTCCCACCTCACCCACTTAGAAACCACTTTGACAATTTTGGCCAGCCACCAATTTTTTGCCAATATTTCTAAATGTTATTTTGGGCTCACGGAACTAGAATATTTGGCCACATCATATCGTCCAACGGAGTTCATGTCGACCCCAACAAAATTGAGGCAATTCTCCAATTGCCACTACCGGCCTCTACAACAATGGTATGAGGATTTTGGGCTTAACGGGCTATTACCGACGTTTTATACAAAATTACGCCCACTTAGCAACCCACTTTCAGACTTACTAAAAAAGATACAGTAAACTCCTCTTTTAATTGGACTCCTCAGGCCCATGAAGCTTTCATTGCACTACAAACCGTACTTACCACAGCCTCAATTCTCAAACTCTCTGACTTTACAAAACCATTCGAGATTTCCACTAATGCGTCAGGCACCGCCATCGGCGCCGTCCTAGAACAATCCAAACACCCAATAGCCTACTACAGTAAACGGCTTCCTCCCTACCTGAGCACCGCCTCGACTTACGTGCGTGAGATGTACGCCGTGACAGCAGCCATCTAGAAATGGCGTCAATACTTATTGGGCCGCAAATTTGTGATTCACACCGACCATCAAACCCTACTTCAACTGCTGACTCAGACAATCCAAACCCCCAATCAACAGAAATGACTCACCAAGCTACTTGGATTTGACTTCACCATCGAGTACAAACCAGGATCGGAAAATAGAGTCGCCGACAGCTTATCACGGTGGTCGTCAGCGGCCCTGCTACTGGCCTTCTCTTCCCACCAATTTTCATTCACCGACGAACTACAACAGGCAATTCGAGATGATCCCGAAACCCAGACTTTAATTCGGCGACTTCAAGATGACCCAGCACTAGCCACCAAATTTTCTTACAGGAATGGACCTCTTTTTCGCGGCAAGCAACTGTTCGTCCCTCGCAACAGTGAATTTCAACATAAACTAATTGCTGCTTATCACTGCTCCAAGACAGGGGGTCATTCAGGTGTTAAAGGTACAGCTGCCCGCATTTCCAGTAATTTCTATTGGCATAATCTTTTAAAACTGTTACAGACTATGTTGCCCAATGTACCATCTGCTTACAAGCTAAATCTGACACATCCCCACCAAAGGGCCTCCTCCAACCACTACCCATTCCATCTCAGATTTGGTACGACATCTTTATGGATTTCATTACCCACTTACCCACATCAGCCGACAAAACTTGCATTTGGGTGATAGTTGACCACCTATCCAAGTACGCGCATTTATGTGCACTACCCACTATTGTAACCACTCCGCAATTGGCAACTCACTTCCTTCAAGAATATGTCAAGTTTCATGGATTTCCCCGCTCAATTGCCTCCGACCGTGACCGGATATTTATTAGCAAATTTTGGCGCGAACTCTTTCGTTTACATGGAACCGCACTTCGTCTAAGTAGTGCCTACCACCCACAAACGGATGGCCAAACAGAAGTGGTTAACCGCTGCCTTGAAACCTATCTACGTGCAATGACCGGCGACTATCCCAAGCAATGAACGAAATACTTGCCATGGGTACAGTGGTGGTATAACACATGCAAACACTCCTCTATCGAAATGTCACCATTCCAAGCAGTCTATGGTCGGCCGTCACCGGTCATTTCCGACTACATACTTGGCAGATCTACCCTCCAGGAACTTGAAGAATGGGCCATGACTTGAGACCAAATCCTACACACAATCAAAATGAACTTACAATGAGCCCAATTCCGCATGAAAAATCAAGCAGATAAACATAGGCAAGATAAACAATTTTCCGTCGGCTCATGGGCGTTCATTAAACTTCAACCATATCGATAATACTTCCTTCGCTCTCCACAACACAAACTCTCCAAAAGATACTTCAGACCTTTTCAAATCATCGAAAAGATTGGATCAGTAGCATATCGTCTTCTCCTTCCAACCGAAGCTCGCATACATCTGGTCTTCCATATCTCCGTCCTCAAACTTTGCCCCAACCTACAAGCAATAACTCCTACACCACTACCACAAGAATTCACAATTCCACAGGACCTTGAGGACAATGTCGATTCTCAAGAGGGGAGTAATTATACAGATGCTCCTATCATGCAGAGGCCTAAACGCACAACCAAGATGCCAGCCAGATACAGGGCATGAATATGGGACTGCCAACCTACAAAGTTCTAAGGAAAAGCAAAAGTGTGACAGGGAGAAAAGTTGTTGCCTATAAATCTTTTATTTCTTTTGTTAACGAAAATAGGAAGTTTGTTACAACTTTTAGGATTAGCCAGCTATATAGTGCCATCTGGCACTACATCATCCAATCTTTGTAATATCGTTTCTTAGAAAACGGCCACTGTGAATGAACGCAAAATATATATATTTGCATGAAAACTTCTCTTCTTGTCTCCATTTCTTATTTCTTGTAATCTTTTTTTTTAACTGATACTTTATATACAACAAATCACATGGACAACATCTCCCATGTCAAATAAACGTTCGAAAGCAAGTTTCAAACTTGTGACATCCTGCATCAAAGCCAAACCAATTAACCACTTGGACAAAGGTGCTTGTCTATTTCTTCTAATCTTCTATGTGTTGTACCAGAGCCTATCACTATCTTAATGAAGCACCATTATTATTATGCTGTTATAAGATATGTTTAATTGATTTCACTTCCTCCTTGACTAGGTTTCCAATAAAAACTGAAATGGTATATAGATAGACGTATATGTTTGTAATAAACAATACTTGACTAATCCATTTGCAGTTCGCAAAGTGGCTATCTAGTTCTCGAATGCATTTTAGTTTTGGTAAATGGTCATTTATCACACTGGAACATCTACTTTGTTTGCTTGAAGTTGTATCTTAAACTCAAAATTCAGGCAAGTACAAGGTACGTTGATAATTCGCATCATATTTGTTGATTTCAACTATAGACAAATGAGTATCAACTCATTGAAACTCAAGTTACACAGTATTAGTATAATTTTTCAAACAAACATAGTCTTACAATTGACTATATACCGGTAACGCAGTTCAGAACCACTCTTAAATTTCATATTGTATTAGATACCATCAATGTTTCATAAGAAATATATTAATCTCTTAACGTCTTTTCTGAAATATTATAGCTTAGAGATTACGAGCCACCATTCTTCCTAGTAAGTGGATAAAAAACCTTTAAATATGGAAGTTGGGAATGTGAGTAGTAAACACTTGGTATTATCTCTCAAGGTAGTTAAGAAGCAAACATAAAGAAAAAATAGTAATAAATGTTATATTTTATTAATTTTGATAAATAGTAGCTAGATCTACACAGGTTAAGAGTGTTCTTGATCCATGCAAGAATGAAAACAATGAATCTGAAGATAAGGTGAGTATAGGAGTTAGTTCAGGATAGGAGGACGAGCCTTCATCCAACAGTGAGGTAAAGTTACTCTCACTACAAGAAAGGCTTCGTATAGCGACGGAACCTAGCGATGGCTAAAAAAAACGGTCGTCGCTAGCCGTCGCTATACGCAATATACAGATCCAAGCCGAGAGCAACAGATTCACTTCATTTGCTCCCCCAAAACCTTCCTCTTTCCCCCAATCCGTCGTCCCCCATCACCGTAGCCGCCGCCCCAGCCTTCAACGCCTCCAAATCACCCAAATTTGTGTCGGTATGCTCCTAATCTCTTGTTTGAATGTAAATTTGATGTTTTTAGGTTTAGTTTAAACCCTAATTCAATTATTAATTGTAAAATTGATATTTGTTATTAAATTGGGTATTAGTAGTGTTGTTAAATTAGGTATTTGTAGTGTTGTATGTTGATTTGGTAGATTAATTAGTTTATTATCATGAACTTGAATTAAGTATTACATTAATTAGTTTATCATGATCAAGTTGAATAAATGGTTGATGTAGATAATTAGTGTTGGCGATTAACATGGTTAGTTGTTTTAGGTGAAAAAATATTGTATATTAATGATTAACTTGGTTATTGATAAATTTAAATGAAAGTTTTTCATAGTTTATGAAATTGATAAATTAAAAATTTAAGTTGTTAAGTGAATTTAAATTGACAAATTTTTATTTAATAATTAGTTTTTTTTTATTGTTTTCTAATTATCTATTTGATAATTAGAATTTGTTGTTTTCTAATTATATTCATTGATAATTCTTATATTTACCCTGTTGATTGAGCGACGGCCATTTTAATAATTTTAGCGATGACTAGCAATGGCTAGCGACGACCAAAATGCAAAAGATTGTATATATTGTAAAAAATAAAGTTTGTACAAAAAATTAAAAAATGAATATGAGAACATTAAAAATTCTGCAAATATCTAATTTATTTTAAAAAAATAGGAAATGACTTTAAAAACAACTAATATTGTACTAAAATCGATTTTGTAAAGAAATTAAGAAATGAATATAACAACAAGAAATAGTCACATAAAATCTATGTCGTAAAAAAAATAAAGAAATGAATATTGAACTAAAATTGTTAATTGAAAGTGATTGAAACATGCTATGTGGTAGTGAATTTCTATTATGGTTATGTGATGATTATTTATATAATTTTTATCCATGTTTTGTACTAGTAAATTTTTATAATTATTTCTGCGAAAGTGATTAAAACATGCTATGTAGTAGTGAATTTCTATAATTGTTCTCTGATGATATTGTTTTTCTATAGCAGATATGTCTGGCAGGAGACGGAGTGTAGGTGGTGGTGGCACGCCATCCCCATCTCCCGGTGCAGGCGGTAGTGGCACTGCACCGGACTTACGTCTGATTGCAGAAGTTGTTCCTAAGTGCTGGGTAAGTATCAATTTTATTTAAAGTATTAGTTTAAAATCCACTAAACATGTATATCATAACTTTTGCAGTGGCCTTGAGGTGCAACCATTAGATTATATTTTACAGGTTTCGAGAAAGGCATTTCAGAGCCAGATGGATGGTTGTTGGCCTCGCTGGGAAGACATCCTCCCTCATGTCAAGAATGCTATACAGGCGGATTTACTTGTAAATAGTAGTTTGAATTTCAGTTGTAAATTAATATAATCTATATAACTTAAAATAATTTTAATTTACAGGCTGCAGTCCGTGTTGACCCTGATGACTTGGACATTTTTTTAAATCACTGGATCAAACGATTGAGGAAAAATTACAGGGATACATTGTCCAAGGCTAAGAATGCAGGGAAAAAGTCGAACTGGATGGGTGAGGGTGTATGAAATGAATTTCTTCAGCTTTAGAACAGTCCGGCGGTAGAAGTAAGTAAAATATGTTTTCTTTGTATTTAAGTCTAATATAAATCTCGCAAGATATATACGTGATAATTTATCTTAATTTGTAGGAGTTATCTGCGCGGAACCGAGCAAGCAGGAATAAAAATCCTGCATTGCACCGTGGTGGCTCCAAATCCTTTCAGGAGCACAAGAGAGAGATGGTAATTAAATTTATAAACTGTGTTTACATTTTATTACAATATTTTATAATCAGATTAGCAATAATATTTATATATTTTCCGGCCGCGAGATACAACCGCGAGCCCACTATGGTCGAACTGTTCAAGGCCACGCATGCCGTGGAGAGGACTGACGAAGAGGGCAATGTTTCGTACGACTGGACGGATGACAAATCACAATCCGTAATGGTAAATTAATTTACTGTTAATAACAATATTTTGTCTTATTTTATTTTCAAAATTTTGAAATTCGGTTTTTATCGTGTAAAACAATTATTTGTAATCGCAGGAGAGCTACGAAGCAGAGCGGGCTCGTGTAGCACAGTCCACTGGTTGGGAAGAGCTTACGTTAAAGGAGGAGAACCATATTTGGGATGCTATTATTGACCCGCCTTCTCGGACTAGTCGACGGTATAGCTATGGAAATGTGGAGGTAAATTTTGGCATGTACTAATATATAAATTTACTTATGCATATGAATAGTTAAATAATTTTAATAATATTATATATATACCAATATATAAATAATTATGAATTATTTTACAGGCGATGAGAATGCAGAGTGCATACAGGAGGTCGCAGCAAGAGGCGGAGATTGCTCAGTTGAGGGCGACAGTGGAAGAAATAAATGATTGGAGGAAGAGTTTCTTTGAGCAACAACTGGATGAGCGGATTACGGCTTATTTGCAACAACATGGGAGGATGCCTGGAGAGGACGGCAACGATGGCGAGGAGTAGGTATGTTTGTTTGCTTATAGTTTGGTATATACACATTTTGGTTGGTTCGGTGTATATATATTTCAGGATATTATGTATATATTTTGATGACTTCTAGTTGATGGATTTGGTTGGATATTATGTATATATATATCGAGAGATTATGTAGAAATTTCGGTTTACTATGTACATATTCTAGTTAATGGATTTGGTTGGATTTGAAAATGAGATTTGGTTGGATTTGAAAATGAGATTTGTTTGGATTTTATATTGTTTGAATGTATAGTGATGTTATATGATAGATATATGATGGTTATAGTTGATGAATATAGTGTATAGCAGTTGTTTGGTTCAGATTGGTTGAAGTGTATATGGGCTGTGCAGGTGCACAGAAATTTACCCAGGTTAGCGACGGCTATCTGGTTCAGTTTAGCGACGGCTAGCGACGACCAATTGGTTCAGGTTAGCGACGGCTAGCTACGGCTAGCGACGTCATTTAGACGTTGAAAAAATTTCCACATGGCACATTTGCAGTCGCGAGCCGTCGCTATTTATGTGACGGAGCCGTCGCTATACTATTGGGCGACGACCAATATAGCAACGGCTTTTAGCGTCGGCTAGCGACGGCTAAAAGCCGTCGCTATCTGGTGCCGTTCTTTGTATTGTCTTTGTTATATTTTATGCCAATTGAATAAGAAATTGGGACCATTTTTCATTTATAATGCTATGAATTAGAATTTATAGATTTGAGATATAATCTATCCAATACAAATCAAATATACTAAGCTAGTTGAATAAGAACGTACCACAATATACTTCTAATCCTAATCTACTAGTTGTTATTATTTGATATAAATAATATCTGCCAAATCTACTCCTCCAGAAAAATACAAGTAAATGCTTATTGAAATATAAGGGACTTATTTAGTTATAGATGAGGTTTATAACCTTTTGTGAAGAGAAATCACCGAGTTTTATACTAATGATACTTACATTATAATTTTGCACGTTTAAGAAATACTCATGCTATTGCTATTACTGGCCTGGTTAAAGAATATTAAAATAGCAGTTATGAAAACATATTTTACCATGTTTCAGGTCAACTCTTCACTTGCCGATCAGTTTGTTGTTGTTCCTATTGGTGGTAAACGTTATTGATTATTTAATTGCATTTAATATATTAGGAAAGATCCCTGGCATTCCTACTTTATAACGCCCGTTTTAATGCACATTTAATATCTTGCGTTATACAATTTCAGATGTGACAAAAGTTTAAAAATGTGTTCTCATAAGACTTGATATTGTTGTCACCACAAATTAGGCTTAATTGAATAATTCAAGCATTTAGAAAAGCGATAGTTTAAATCGAAGATTAAAATAAGTGTTTCATCGGGTAATATTAACTAGTATACACATGATAGGTGGAGTATAGCATGCAATTACCAATGATGGTATTCATTACTAATATACACTTCCAATAAATGTTATTTCTGGTCATATGGATTGAAAATATTCCAGGGACGTATATGGTTCAGTCTGAATCTACTAATAAGAAGCTCATTGAGGTTAAAAATACTAATTGGGCCCAACCCATGGTAATGCTAACTATATTTGTTTCATAACCAGTTTACTATTTATATGTACATAACATACATCCTCCTTAAATTCTTTCATCCACATAACATACATCCTCATTGAGGTTAAATTCTTAATTTATTCTACAATAAACTATCACTAAAACAAAAGACAAGTGAATGTAGGAGATTCAACTGGTAATTATATGTTAAGCTAAGAGATGCACCACTTTATCCTTGATAGAGTAGCATCGATGCAGAATACAATGAATATATTTCTAGTAGTTTCTAGATATTGTGCTATGTGTATAAAAATTCCAAGTAGAGCTAAGTTGTATTTGGCATCATATATTCAAGGCATTTTAACAGATGTATTTTTGGTTTTGAAGCTTCAGCCTATTGCTTCTTTGGAGAATGTAGTGTGACAGGACTATAAGAACAAGGTAGGTAATGCACCTGAATCTTCCATCTCTACTCAAGAGAAGAGATCTAGAAAGACTAGCATGGTACGTTGCTAAGTTACAGTATTTACTCTTTATTGCTTTGCAAGGACTTTAAAAACAAGGCATCTTTAAGATTTTACATGAATTATGCCCTTATGTTTATGTGCAAGCCTTACACATGTAAGATGCAAATGCATAATTACATAACTTAGATTTGCGTCCAAATTTTCCCTGTACTTCGAGACATAGGTACACAAAACATTGCTTTGATATACAGAAGATTGCTAGTTAACATTGTTAATAAAATGTATGTTTTTATGCATTTATATGTGTATGCTATCATGTGGTATATTTTTTTATATATAATAGGATTTCAATCTTGTTTTGATCATGTAAATATATATTAAATCGGGGTGTGTGAGAAAGCACTAACCATGCAAAAGAGATTCTGTCGAAATTTTATGAAATACGGTAAGTTTATAAAAATTAACTAAGTTTCGTAGAAATTACCTTAGTTGAATTTTTTTATATAAAAATTAACTAAGTTTACAAAAATTAACTAATTTTTACCAAAAAAGGGTCAAGCAACTTTTATTAAAATTAAACACATCTATAAAGACAAACTAAGTTTAAATATTTTTTTTTTAACTATGTTAACTAACTTTTATAAAGTAACGACCGAATTTATAAAAAATAATCAAGCTTTATACAAATTTAACTAGTTAACTAAAAGTTTATAAAAATTAACCAATTCTTATAAAATTTAACTAAGTTTTTTAAAAATTAACTAATTACAAATTTTATAAAAATTAAATAATTTTCTAAGTATTAACCTAATTTATAAAACATAACTAAGTTTTATAAATATTTAACAAAGTTAACTAAGTTTTTTTAAGAACTAACAAAATTTAAAAAGATTATATATTTTATTAAAATTAACTAATTTAATTAATTTTTATAACCGTTAACTAATCTTAATTTTTATAATCATTAACTAACCGTTAACTATTGCTATGCTACATAAGTATCTACCCACAATTTTTCACTATAATATCGAAGAAATAGACAATTAGCAAAATAATGCTATCAAATTTCTCAACTCATTTATGTTACTAGGTATGCTGTTAGTTTTATCGTATTCTCTATTTTGAAATCTTTGTTAACTTGTTATAAAAATCGACTAAGTTTAACAAAAATTGTATATTTTTTTTTTAAAATGAACTAAGTTAACTAAGTTTTGTAAAAACTATTAAATTTAGAAAACTTAACTAAGTTATTTTAAATTTATAAAAATTAATTAAGTTTATAATAATATTAATAAAAGAAATAATAATAATAAATTAACTAAGTTTAAAATAATTAACTAAGTTAATTAAGATTTATAAAGTTAATTAAGTCTTATAATAATTTAAACTAACTTAGTTTTTCAAAAAGTAACAAGTTTATAAAAATTTAACTAAGTTTTATAAAAATTAATAAGTTTATAACAATAGACATGCAATTGTTGAATAAAGTATATAAACCAAAATTTTCATCAATTTCAGGAAATTCCATATGTTATTGATTATCGTTTACGTATATTTATATAAATCAACTAAGTTTTATAAAAATTAGTTAAATTATTTAAGCTTCATATAAATTAATTAAGTTTACATAAATTAATTAAGTTTTATATAAATTTAACTATGTTTTATTAAAATTAACTAGGTATATAAAAATTATCTAAGTATAAAAATTAACCAAGCTAATTATGTTCGTTTACTTGTTTTATAGATATATTCTAATTGCTAATGGTTGAATTTCTTTTTCATAGGTAATTACACTAGTACATACAAATGGCAACATACTGCGATATATTAGTGATTTGAAGTTCTATTGAAGTAATAACTTTTTAATCTTGCATACTTAATCATCATCATGTGTAGTACGTTCTTTTATCATTTGTATTATTATATACACTTTTAATGTAATGCTCATAAATGTTATAGCATACTGTGCACTATTTTTTATGAATATTGAATCGTCGGTTATTTTTGGTTTAATGCGATCTATATGATTATGTGAAATGTTACATAGTGTTTATGTAAATCTTGAAAGGGAGAGCGGATAAGGATCTTAAGGCTAATTACTAGAAGGGGGATAGTGTTTAATGATTCTAAGACTTATATGAACTAATTTAAAATTATGGCACAAAAAAATGCAGAACTTAATCAAAGAACAATCACAGAATCAAACACAGATGCAGAAAAAAAAAGCAGTAAACGAAAAGAACACATCGGATTTTATACTGGTTCGGAGTTACCCTACATCCAGTCCTTTACCAAGGCAAACCACCTCATATAGATTTTTCTTATACCAATGTCCAGATTACATTCCTCAATTTCTAAAGGCCTTGAGGTACCATCCTGTCTCACGAGTCCAAGGTAAACTCTTTTGATTTACGGGCCACAAGATTACCCAATTGATTTCTAGGCACAACCACATCTTATAGAGAGACTCGATAAACTTTTGATTACAAATTGATCCTATAACTCTGAATAGCACTTTGATCTTTGAGAGATGACAGAGAATTAAACAAGAACGAGATTCTAATTTGATTTATTTGAGAATTCGACAGAATTTCGTTACGATCTTAAAAATATGAAAATTATAGAATATGAATTTATGGAGAAGAAGAAGTAAAGAAAATATGAAAATAGATGATTAAAAAATTAGTTTGTGAAGCCTATTTATAAAGCACCAACGATCATAACCATTCGTGAAGTGATTTAAATGAATAGACACTTCTTTTGAAAATTGAAACTTTTGAATTCAACGGCCACCATGTCGACATGGGGTATCCTGTGATGTCGACATCCCTATGTAAAATACAATGTAAAATTTGTTTTTGTAAATGAAGTTTAAAACAAGAGTTTATTTAAAAAAACAAATAATATTTTAAGGCTAAAGCATCTTTGTGAAAAATCATTTGAAAAGATAATTTTAAATCTAAAATATTTTGAAAAAATTATTGAAAATCATTTTGAAAAACCATTTTGAAGTAGTTTTGTAAGCTTCTTCCTGCAGAATATCTGATCACATCAGGACTCGTGAACTTGTACAGAAAAAGGATGTTCGTGGGTTTGTAAGCCACTTGTCGTAGGTTTGTAAGCTACTTGTTGTGGTTTTGTAAGCCACTAAGAAGGTAGAGATGAGTTCCATCCCAAATGAAATTCGGAATGAAGATTTCCATGCTATTATGAAGTTTTAATAAAAACTAGGCACATATCTTGAAATCTTGATCTTGATACTCTAGAGTCTTCAATCTTGAGTCTTGAGTCTTTATAGTAACCGGTCTTCGATAATCAATAATATATATATATATGTATGTATGTATATCTTGCATATACATATCTATCTAGACAACAATGTTAGCATATAATTTATAACAAGATAAATTAAAAAGGTTGCTTTTATCAAAATCAACATCTCAGTTCCTAACAATCTCCCCCTTTTTGATGACGACAACCTATATTTATAAAATATACTTATCATACATAACTCCTATCATAACTCCCCTTTACTCCATATTCCCCCCTTACTCCAAGACAACTATTATTTTATAACTTCTCCCCATTTGTCATCAACAAAAACTTCTTAAAAATCTGTACCGACCTGATATTTTCAACCATTCGCATCCAAACATGCCAGAATTGAATTTCTCAAAATACCAGATTGTAAGTTTAAATTTGGCAAAACTCAGCATATACAATAATAAATATCACAGATCACAGACACAGAGTAATAAATGCAACGGAAATAAAAGATAGTAGTTCATGAAGTTACTATATACATATCAGAGTTTAATAAGGTACAACAGAAGTCTTGAATACAATAGTCAAATACAAGAATCAGAATACATCACTAGAATCAACTGAATATCTGAAAGCTGGATAATAGCTGGATCTCCAAGCGAAGCTCCAACTCCAAAGGCGAGTCCCAAAAACTGCATTACTCAGCCTAACCCGAGTATGAAGCAAAACACAAAACACTCGAGTCAGGATTAACATTCTTATATCAATAAATCCATCTCAAGTGAAATAACAACTGAAATACAAGTAACTCAAAAGATGTTTGGGATAATCATCCTCTAAGGATCCGTTAAACTATTTATATGTACGCTAAGCAGATAATGCCTATCAGTAATATAAGAATCAAAATAGTGTTAAGGCGTTACCATTATCCCCCTTAACACATTTTATATAAGCGTCATTGTCTATACAGCACTGTAAACTCCACCGTAAACTAGTGGGCTATCAGGGAGTACTCCATAGGTATAACACAAAACAAATCGTAGTGGTCGCGTATAGGGATACGAGTATGACAAGGCACATGAGGCAATACCCAAGGTAGTTCACTACCATTTGCATGATCTAGACTGGTGAGAACGCATCGCCACAACGATCGCAACACTGCGAAACAACACTCCCAATTCAAGGGTGCGCACCAATCAAAAACAAGTAATGAGTAGTTTACGAAGAAGTGTGTCCGCTAGAGGCAGCTAACCTCATTGGTCCGGCATGGCTCCTATTTTAGTTATTTCAAATTTGACACAAGTGTCAAGGCTATCCATTATCGTTCTCTTTCTTCAAATCCAGCAACGTCATCATTCCAACCACTTCATTCTGGATCATACTCTGCGTATAATAGTTATTAAAGTGGTTTTCAGTTTAGACAGAGAGTATGTCCCTAACCGATCTCGGACTCTTCAATAACTACGTAATTATTACACCGATTGGTCATTTAATAAACTTCCAAAATAGTTTATATTTCAAAACCAAAATATCATTGCCACTTCAAAATCATATCAATACGATATCACTTCCATTTCAAAAGCGAATAGATATCATTTCCATTTAAATATATCCATCTCAAATATATCCATTTACAAAATCTTAGTACTTCGAAGTTATAACACTTTCTAAATCAAACACTTTGGAAATCATAATACTTTTAAAAATAAAAATTTAGAAATCATAATGCTTTGGAATCATAACACTTCCCACTTAACTGTTTAAATATAAATAATAGTATATATAATAAAATAGTTTATATAAAAATACTTATAATTTAAAATAGTTTACAATTAAATTAATTTATATTAAAATAGTTTATACGAAATAAATTTACAAAGTAACATATATAAATATTTTTAAATATAATTTAAAAATACTTTATATAATAAAATAGCTTCCTAGATTTTGCAAATCAATTCCAAATCAACACCAATCCCAATATTTCAAATTTAGTCAAATCTCAAATCATTAATTTTAATTTATTTCAGTTTCTCAATAAACCATTTCAAATTATATTGATTTCAAATACATATTTTTTTTAACCACAAAATAAACCATTTCAATTTCGATATTTTCAGAGCTTTAAATATTCAAACATTTCAAAATTAGATTTGATAATTCCATATCAAATTCACTGTACAATTATTTTTTGAAATATTTACTTATTAAGTCCATTATCATTTAAATAAAACCCCAATTTTCAAATGACTAAATATTTCCTTCAATTCAGTTAAACTTGAAATATTCGTTAAATCACCTTAAACCAAATCAAGTTATAAAAATCATATCCTTTCAAATCTCAATTTCCATAAGTTTCAAATTGATTTCTAATTAAATTTATTTCTTAATTAAATACAATTTCAAATCAATTTCAAATCTATCTTCTCAATCTTAATTTATTAAATCATTATAAACTCTATATTAAAATATAATTTAAATACTTACTTAACCGTTTTATATTTTAATAAAATCCAACTTTATTATTAAGCTTATTTTGTACTAAAACAAATTTATGCATAGCTTAAATTTAAGAATTTAACTATATATAAAGTAATATTGATATAATATCAAAATCAATATTTATTAAACCACATATTTCTTTCCAAAACCATAAAAGTTATTTTCAAAATATTTATATATAGACCAACGGTGTCTGTATATAATTTTCTATCCTATGGTCAAATGATACAGATATTTATCATTTCAATCCATAATTTAAATATATACCGATGTGTGTGTGTGTGTGTGTGTATCGTTTCAACCCGCAATCCCAAATTCAATTTAATGAAAATTGCTTGGGTTTATCATTTCAACCCATAACGATTTTCTCCTATTCTAAAGTCCGTTCGGGTATGTATCATTTCAACCCATAGTGAATTCTATACTGATAGGGAACTTGCGGAGTGATAATAGATATGATAATAATATAACATGCATATATCATCAATATAAATAACAGATAATGGTGTCAGATGTCACAGGTGAATAGATACAGGTAATAACATATATATAATAACTAACAACGGCATATTTCAATTGCCGTTTCAATCGAAGTCAAATATAATGAATATAAGAATGTTAAATCGTGAGTGATTACTCACCTTTTCGAGGGTAGAGAGAAAAACAACGGGATGAGTTATAGATCTAAGCACGGATTTCGAAGCGAAGCTAGATGGATACAATTCGATGAAGAAAAGAGGCACAAAGGACCAAGCTGATAAATGGGAAAAATGATGAAATGAATCAGAATTAGCTAGATATATGAACAGAAAATATATATTATATTCATTATTTAAATAAAATATCCATATAGTTTGGAACTGATATTAAATTTAAAACACATGTTAAAATAAAACATCATCATATAGTATTGAAAAATCAACACTTAAATTAAAACACATAAACATTTAAATAAATATTAAATTTATACATCATACTGTGACGCCCCACCTCTATACCCACACTAGCCAAGAACATTACGGTGAATGCTGTCAACTAGCATGGAGAATAAGGCTGTTGAGGAGCGACCATTCGTGTAATTGCTTTGTGCGAGCATCGATATGTCAGATAGTATAGCATGCAATTCTTTTCAAGTGGAAATCCGACATGCCGACACAAACTCAAAGCTACTACACAGTGGCTATAATATCTTCGGAACAAATATAGAAATAAACATAACACAAATCAGTCACAGACAATTGATATCACAAAGGCGGAAATAGATATGAATATTACACATAAAAGTGTACATCAGAGTAATGGTCTAAAAAGATCCACAATATCACAAAAGAATAGTTTCACGAACTACACAAAAGAATAAGTATACATTATGGAGTCTACATCTCAAATGTATACAACAAAATAAACTACTAATCTAAGTAGTTTGCCAAAAGTCAGAGAAATGAATCCCAGGGGAGAAGTCAAGCAGAAGCACCTGCAAAATCTCGGTCTGACCCGAGTATTATTTAATAAGAAAATAATAAACGGATCATTCTAACTATAAATATCAGATGAAACGATATAGAATAAGAGATATGACTAAACACATAATAATCACAATGCCAAGCTGTGATATATAAGTAATTGAAAATCATCAAGGGATTATTCAATGTCACAAAATCTACACGAGAATCAAAGGAAATGTCATACTCCATATTTCGTTCATCAAACCACAAATATTGACGATTATATCAAAGTCGATCACAAAAGTCAATGACACACAAATTCACCAATACACAAATATTGATAAAACTTATCAATGGAAATCACGAAAATTGGTGAAGCACAAATTCTAGAAATCATCTCAAGAAATCCAGTCAATGACACACAAATTCACCTATGCACAAGAATTGATAAATCATATCAATAGAAATCACAAAAATAGGTGAAGAAGAAAATTCCAGAATTCGACACACGAAATCCAGAAATCACACAAAATAAGGGGGGAGGCCTATCACATGAACGGGAGCATGAAAACTCACCAACAGCTGTAACACACGAACGAGAAGCTATCTCATGGTAGCTAGCCATTAATTTGACACACGAATGGTCCGAAGACCTGACACACGAATGGTCCGAAGACCTGACACACGAATGGTCCGAAGACCGTGGGTTGCTACCCCACCAATTTGAGTCGAAACTCCACAAAACGGGGTTTAGTCTCCCTTGCAGACAAAGAGACATCGCACATTGCTAGTCTAAATCACAAAAATGATCGTCATGATCAACGAGAAGTGTCGATTACAGTAAGCTAGTAAATATATGAGCTTAGCATCATGTCCCATAACCACTAGCTTAACTTAAATATTTACGAACAAATTATAGATCTCCACTAGAAAATTGTCACAAGAGATTCAATTGAACAAGTCCAAGAATTAACCGATGAAGTAAACGCAAGCGTTTCATACCACTCGTTTTACTAAGTCGTTTAATTAGATTTCTCATACGAGTGAGGTAAAGGTTTATATATACTAATAGATTGGAAAACGGTTTTATAAACGCATTTGGTATTAAAATAGTATTGAAATCGTTTGAGGAAAGAATTTTGATATTTACTACTAGTATAGAAAACCTTTATATTTTTAAAGTGACAAAACACAAAGAAGATTGTAGGAACAATCAATCACTAAAATTCACATACAAAGATGTGAATAAAAATCCAACGAAACCGATAAAGAATCCATCAAAATGGATACTCAAAAATCCCTAAAAAGGAGTCATCAAAGTCATAACAAATGATAACAATAAATAGGAAACAACACGAATCGATTTAAGTTGGAAATTCAAGCAACTAGGCGAAGTAGGCCAAAAAACATCAGGTCGGTCGGCCGGCATACAGTGCTCGGTCGACCGAACCTTGTTTTGAAAAACTCCTCGGGCATCAGGTCGGTCGACCGAACCAGGGGGGTCGGTCAGCCAAACCAGAAACAGAGAAGTGCCCTGCACTTTTATTAGTAGGTTGGTCGACCGGACCAGGAGGGTCGGTCGGCCGAACCTGATGCTCTGCAATTTTATGCCCATAAATTGATGTGCAACCTCCATCAATTCGCAACCGAAAGAGCACGGACGCAAGGGAATTATGCCTAACGGCTACCCGACCCTATTGGCTCCTCGATGCATCACCAAAAACACATTTGATCCTCAAAGCTATGATTTTTAAGGATATGGCGTTCAAACACTAAAATTGGATTATTCTCAAAAGCAATCCAAATCCAAAGCAATTACACAAGAATAAGTGTTAGGAATTCATACCTAACAATCAAAGATAATTCATAGACTTAGATGTGAGATTAAAAATCTCACATTTTCACAAAATCAAACAAGAAGAAGCTTGAAAGAAAATGGAGAATCAACCTCTCTTCAACACAACCCAAATGAGCTTGAATCAATGGTTTCTTCTTGAGTTTGGAGTAAGGAATTTGAAGTTGCAAAAGGAACTAGGGTTTTGGAGTTTTAATTTCCAATCTCTCCCACCATTAATGCTCTAAAAACTGAAAAGAGAAAGAAGTGAGGGGAGAATGGAGAGGAGGGGTTCAGTTTTTAAGTATAAGTTGGCTAATGGCTAAACCCAAACTCAAACCCAAAGTGAAAAGTAGCAAAAATCAACTTTCTCCAAACATATCGAAGCTTATACTCAAAAAGGTCGCAAATGGCATTTTAAACTCAATGGGAGTGGTCCCGAGTCCTAATTCGACCGTATGCAAAAAGTAGCTTTTCGGACTAAAATCCGACTAACAATAAAATATTTAAATATAAAATCGATAAATATGCGGGTTGTTACACATACATACATACATACATACATACATACATACATACATACATACATACATACATACATATATAAACTAAAATCTATATGTATCTCAAAATTATCATAAAATTTCTCATATATACTAAAATATGTGTACATGTATTATGTGTACAATATATGAAATCATTTTTAAACTAATATCTTATATGTATAGTTGTATACCAATGTCTCTTTGTACACGTGTAAATTCCAAAAGAAAACTAAATATAAACCAGATAGTTTTAAACTTGTACAGGCTAACACTTATATATATATTTCCCAGTATTACATCTTTATAGAAATGAAACACATGTAAACTTTATAAAAACTTCACTGACTTTCCAAAAGCAAGACTACCTTTTATGTTTCCAAAAGCAAGACTACCTTTTATGTTCTTTTATATACAATTATAACATTCCATAACTAAATATATACCAGTTTAAAATATATATACACACACACACACACAACATATTACACAAACCTATATAACTACATACATGACTTAAATCTCATTACAGGCAAACCTGTAACCTAAACAAATCATGAAAATACATATATGTATATATGCATCTATATACCAACCTATATCTATACTACTTTTCAAATAACATATAAAATAAATATATATAAGCTAACCTATATAAGATGGCACCGGAAAAAAACGAATGGAAGCTGGGTGACTTAAGGCGAGGAGGATGCTTTGTAAGCTCGGTGAGGAGTAAGGGGAAGCAACGGTTGCACAGGGTGTTCACAGCAAGGCAATAAGAAGATGTAGCGGTGAAAAGCATAGAAAGAAGGCGATGGCCGACCAATGGCGGGTTGCGACTACTGCTTGGGTTGGAGGGCGGCAGCGTGGCTCGGCGAAGGTGGTTGCGTTCGAGGCGAAGGAGGGAAAGAAGGCAGCAGCGCTCTAGGTTGCTCGGTGGTAGTGAGAGAGAGGAGAGGGTTGAGATGCGGTTGTGGCTTCGGTGAGTGCTGGGTGGAAAATTTGGGTTGCATGAGGGTCAAAGGCGGATGATGGAGTGATTGGGCAGGGGCGTGGTCGGCACAGAGGGAAGGCGACTAGTCGGATGTCACGGGTTGCGCGATGCTTCGGAGGTGGGGCGGTGTACGGTCCTAAGGTTGAACGACTGAGGGAGATTGTGGTGAAATGATTATAAAAGCTTTGTAAAAACATGATATACTTTCTCTGAAAAGAAAGAAAGAACAAGAAGAAGAGTGTGGAAAAAGTGGACAGAGAAAAATGCAGTGGGGAATGAACGAAGGGCCAGAACCAATATATGCTGGAACTAGTATAGAAAAGGAAAAGTCTCCTCAAATTCTGAAAATAATGATGGCTAGTGGCTATTGATTTGTACGGTGAAAAATATGAATAGACAAAGGAAACCAAAAGGCTTAAACGGATACCGATATGATTTACCGTTCCGCAGGTTTCGTCGTATACCGGACATCGAAACATCCAAATGAATATACCGCAGAGATCAGCTCAACGAGACGATCAAAACCATATACAGATATCGGTGGTACGATTGAATTATAAAATTTCAAATTTTCTACTAGCGGATAATGCAGCAAAAATGCAGAAAAATAAGATCGACAGAGCCAAAAAAGTCTGAATTTGGAGAAACGAAAAATGACGACTCAGTCAGAAGATGATTTATAATTTTTCTATGTAAAAATATTCAGGTTTGGAAAATATTTTATCATCAACAATTATTAACTGACTTGAATTTAACAGAATTTCACAATGAAACAAACTTTCATAAGATCAGATGAAAATTTACCATCTTCTATATTTAAATATAAATATTCCAAATATGAAATTTTATTTATTTTTTAAAATTTTCCTAAAATTTCAGTTTAATACGTTAATAAAACTATTAAAACTTTACGAGTCGTTACACTCTTCCGCACTCAAAACTTTTCGTCTTCGAAAAGGAAGGAGGTAGGAGAATAGAAACAACCAGAAAGAAAATAGGTTGAAAAAATAAAAATCAATTAGTTCAAACCATATAAATTTCAATTTAATTTAATTTATATTCAACAATTGACTTTAAATTCAAGATAATTCATTAAGTTGATTCAATTGTTAGTTTATTAATTCCTTCAAAGCAAAATTTTATTTAATTCATCTCATTATTCATTATCATATCATCCAATTACCCTTTATTAATAATTTTCTAAAATCATACATGTAACATCCCGCATTTTCGCACGCTTTAAATCGACACACGTGTCAATTCAAACCGTTCGGAAGGACGGATTGTTATGGGGTAAATAAGAAAAACGAGAAAGAAACAAAACAAAACAGAATCTCACAGCAGAAGGATAAAATATAATAATCAAATATACAGTTTATAAAGCTGTTTTAAAATATTCGATTATACTTATACAACATACATCAAAGTTACACATACCATATAACAATGCAGCGGAACAATATGAATGTAATGGAATATAATAAATAATAACAATAGAAATCTCCGTCTTCGTCCTCCAGAGCTAAAGTCTTTGATCCTGAAATGCTCGGACTGACCCGAGCGAATTGAAAAGACAAAACACTTGAGTCAGAACTAAAATATCTTATGTAAGTTAAATCAACAGAAATAAACATCAGTGCAGTAACTCAAAAGATGCTTGGGATTCACATCCCTTAAGGATCCGTTAAACTATTTACTATGTAGTATATTTCGCTATTATAATAGTGTCTAATTGTAAAATAAACTTACTTTTTTCTTAACATTAAGGGGTTACCCATATAGCCCTTAACACGTAATAGTCCCAGTAGTCCATCCAATATCAGCGCATCTCCAGATCAGGAGACTACTCTAAATATTTGTCAGGACCCGATTCTTCGTCTTTCGAAAATTCAACATCGATACTCACTTTATCGACTGCCGAGCAATTGAACGACGGAAAACCGAACACTGAGGGTTTAAGAAAAAGAAAAAGACAGAAGAGATAGGAAATAGAGAGGAAAGAAAATAGAAAATAGAACGGAATAGAAATAGCAACAGAACAACATCAGAATCTCACAATCGCAGCGGAACAACATATAATAATAAATGAATAATCTTTAAACAAAGAACTATATCAGTTATTACATTTTATACATTACATTTCATTACATCATATCATCAGAGTGTACAACAACAACAACAACAAACAATGCAGCGGAAAAAGAATACTATATAAGTAATACGCCATGCCATCCAGCTTGCCTCCAGCAACTCCTGAATATCCAGAATATCCTGATAAACCTAACTCTTGACTGCCCGTGTGGAAATTGGTGGGCACCCAGAGTTTAGGAAGGAAAACAATAAACTCCGAGTCAGTCATGTGACTGGTGTGGAAACTCAAAACAGTTTATTTATCTTTAAAATCAAAATATAGGAATATTTTTAAAATCAATTCGCAGTGCTTTTAAAAATGAGACTACCATAAGGCCTCTCGCACACACACACAATGCAAACGCAGAATCGGAGGAGATTTCTCCTTATGATAGTCAAAGATGCTTGATACGCATTTAAAAGAACATTTGATATTATTACTAGTGCATAGTGTAGGAAAAATTCATTTCGAAAGTAGAATATAAATCTTAGCCAGCATAGACATTCCGAACTATGCCTACTATAGCTACCATCCAAACAGTGGGGCGCCACCATAAGTGAATGATAGGTTCTACAACTAATACCGTACAAGTCTCGTATTGTTTCTTTGGATTTCCAACGAATGATCAGGCCAAGGAACTTCCCATTGCCACATGAGAATGCCTCTGGATGGACATCCCCGAGAACGAAACTGGAACTCTACCAACACAAGGCCGGGTTACCCCTAACTGAGTAACAACTG
The DNA here is from genome assembly GCA_030765085.1 of Allium cepa. Lineage (NCBI taxonomy): Eukaryota > Viridiplantae > Streptophyta > Magnoliopsida > Asparagales > Amaryllidaceae > Allium > Allium cepa. Next base: position 348,549,991 of record CM060931.1, on the reverse strand, counting down.
ACCGAATATGCCATCCCCCGGTCCTTTGGGACCTTTCAACCGAGCGCTCGCAATCAATTCACACAATCATAAAGTGTTTTCAACATGAGTAAGTATCTGGGCTCCATACCATGATACCACCCTTTTCCAGAAGGAAATGCACATATCCTAAAGGGCGCTGCCCCTCATAACCTTGCCGCATCTTTCCTGTTTTGACCATTCCCGAGGTGAGAGGCTCGACGAAGTCACGTCCACAAAAACATACTTTATACAAAAGCCATGCTTTGGGTCAACAAATGATCATAGAAATGATCACCAGGATAGACGATCAAATAGATGATCCTATCACAAATAATCAACACAATGATCATTTCACAGTAACACTCAGCATGTCACATTACCAAATTGGGAATATATCGCTGATAACATTCAACTACATAACCTCTGAGCTCGTACGTCTCAGAGAAGGGTGTTAAGCTAAAAGAATAAATTCTCCGCCACCAACAGAAATATATTTGAAAGAAATCGGCTTTACATCTCAATTTGTAATGTCAGACATACAATCCATACAAGTCTGTTCCGGGCTCGAACAAAACCGAAGGCACTTCTTACGAAGCCCTTGCAATCCGGATAATCTCTAATCACGTCCGGACTTCCCATCACATAGGGAGTCTCTATACCGTAGCTACTCGGTGCAAAGACAATCGACGAGTTGTCCTTTCGCTTTCAAAAAGATCCGGTCTTCAACACCGGTCTTCAAATGCAATTCATAACGACGTATCACATATTCGGAATGGGTTATACGACCCCATGGTCCTTTCCCGGTTAACCCGAACAGTGAGCGCTTATTCAAAAATAAGTGTGGCATTCAAATTCAAACAAATCACATCAATTACCCATTCAAAGGGAAATATTGATAGTCGATTATTGAACTATCAATGGATATGCACACATCACCAGTTTCCAAATAATTTTTCCAAATTATTTATTTTCCAAAATATCTTTACAAGATATATAATTTTGATACTTCAAAAATAAATCAATATTTATTTTTAAACAAATTCCCCTTTCTTTTATAAATTCCATAGTGAATTTATAATCCAAAATATCTATGAATATTCGATTTCAATTATTCATTTCAATTTATCTTCAAAAAGATAAATTCTCAAAATATTCACTTTATATTGGAAAACATTTCCATACTTATTTATTCATAAGTAATTCACAAATTTTATTTATTTTCAACACTTGGAAAATATTCAATATACTTAAATCGAGATTAAGTATATATTTCATTCTTTAAGGAAATCATTCTCTTAAACATATTTATTTGGGCCAAAACGAATGTTACGTAAAACATCGTTACGACAACCCAAAATCACTAGTATAAGGATTCAAAATTAAAATAGATATATAAATCCCAATACTATACAAAACATTTCCTTTCGGAAATTATTTACTATAACAACAGTGTTATAGTCCACTATTTCCTTCTATTTCTCGAAAACGTCTATTTCAACAATTAATGTTGAAATCTATGGTTTCGAATCTCAACACAATTAAAAACATCGTTAGATCGTTTTAATTCAATTTAAAACATCACATTCAAAACAATTTCTTTAACATATTATTCACTATTCAAAAACGTGAATATACTACGTTAACCAATTTCATCCTTTCTATACAATTTATTTCAAAGGATTATTCACAGCCAAAAACGTGAATATAACTCCATTAATAAGTTATAACAATTTATTTATCAAAATAATTCGTTTTCGAATTTATAAAACAATGTTTATAAATTCCTTTATTAACCTATATTCAATTCATAACCCAATTATAAACCAAAAGTTCACGTTATAAGTTAAATACTTATAATTTATTTGTTTGCAAAAATCGTTCCTTTGAACTTCATAATTATAAATCTTATAACTTATAAGATTCAATTATTTATCCAAATCTATTCTTTTAATAACTTTGAAAATTTTATAAACCTACTGCTTATAAAATTCCATTTATAACTTCACCGTTTATAATTCTATAAATTTCATTCATTTATGAAATTCATTCATAATTCATTCTAACACTTATAAAAACTCGTTTTATAATTCAAATATTTTAATTTATAAATTATCAATTTATAAATCTTTTATATAAATCAATTTATATTATTCTTTTAAAACATCTTTAATCCCCTTTATAATTTCACCATTTTGATTTATAAAATAATTAAATTTTATAAATCCTATATTTTCAACTCTTTATAATAAATTCAAAAATCCCGATTAAACTATTTTATAAAATCATTAGCCTCATATTTTCAAAAATAAATCTTTAATCGTATTTCTCAAAAACCATAATTTTTATAACATAAAAAATTATAACGTTACTCATTTATAATGGATCAATTCCAAACATATAGTATATTTTCAAAAATCACTTTAAAAATCATTTTAAAATTCCAAAATTTGGTTCAATGATGCTACACACCAAATAGTCAATCACGACAACAACGATATCATATATCGATATGAAAATCCATCAAATATCAAAATATCTGAATTCAAATAAATACTGTTGAGGAATCCTGTTGGATCCCCCCAACCTGTTTTCCTGCATCCAAAAACATTAGCACAATACCAATTCCGCTCCAGTACGGAATTATCGCGGTATATGGGATTTAAAATATTATCCGCTTAATAGACGGCGCAATAGGGTCTCATCCGCTATACAAATGCGGGAAATCAATAACTCCAATATATACATATGCCAATATATATATATATATATATATATATATATATATTGCTATTATATATAATACCAATTTCACTGTTTATGAAATATTCGCGGTATATGTTTTTAATAAATAACATCCGCTTACTAACGGCGCATAATGTCTATTTTAACAATCAATAGATAACCATCATCATTCAAACATGCATTCAAATATTTTAAATCTAACTATTTAAAATAAAATCGAAACTGATTCGATTGAGTGAGAAGTTCTCACCTTGATTTTATTTTCGTTTTAGCGATTTATTTCGAATAAAATTAACGGACGTTTAATTTTACCCGAAATTCTCACTAACTCCAAATGACTCCAATCCAATTCCATCGCGTAGTGTTCGTCCATACGATTCCAACGCAACTGGTTTCGCGCGTTTTCGACCTCGTATGAAAAAGATATGAATATTTGAAGTTTACACGAATTTTATTATCATAAATTACAACATATAAAATTATTTTATAAACCTACTCAAATCTCCAACGTAGATCCCAGATCCAACGCCTCTCCATTTATCTTCTCCCCCAACCCTATACGCACGCGACCCTTACAGGAGAAGCCGAACCAAACTCATAAACTAGGGTTTAAAAACGCCATCACCACAACAACTTCCAACGCGATCAGGAACCACCACGTTGAAGAGAATCTCGAGCACGACACTCGGCTGGAGCCTGGTCGAACTCGGCCTCCATCTTGGCGTGTATTTCGAGGCCAACCGTATGGCCTTTGAGCTTGATTTCCTGACGATCCACCGCATCGATTTAGATCACAACCGTTGATAATGTTGCTCTCGACGAGCTCTACAAGTTTCGTGTTGAAGGATTCTTGAAACGAGGCTTGGATTTGAAGAAAACGAGGGGAGAAAGGGAGAAGATATCGGCTATAGATAATAGGGGAGGCGGCTGCGTATATTAGGGTTTATTATTATTATTTTTTTTGTGAGAATTTAGGTGTATTTATAGGAAATTTTTCAATCACTATTCATCCGGGAATTCCGAACTCCGATTCACGCGCCGTAACAAGCGTTTCTAGGGTTTAACCACGCGTTCCGGACACAATGGAACAGGTTTCGAAAGCTAATTCGGACATCTGTGCAAGTTATGGCAACAAACGTTCGATTTAAATTAAACCGATTTAAACGATTTTCTAGGCGTTTTAATTTGTACCGGACAAACGGTAAATCCAATTGACTTGAAATTTGAAATCTTACTATAATATCACATTACGGATCCGATGAAACTGGTTTCTTCGAAATCCGAGACTTTTTGAAAAATGGCTATTTTAACTCGCTAAATTAATATTAAAAATAATTCGATGCGTTTCGAGCTGCCACGATCAACCGATAGCTCCGATTGACACGAAAATTGAAATCCGGTAATAACTAACTATTACGGATCCAATGGAACTAGTTTCGTCCAATTCTGAGACTGTTCAAAAATTGACTATTTTCACTAGTCGATTTAAATATTAAAATATTTGATTTTCACAAATAAACTTTTAATTCGATTTTAAAAGTTCTAAAATATCGTTCTAACTTCAATATGATAAAATAAAATTTTACAAATCATTTTCAATCATATTTAACCCAATTTTCAATTATTTCCATAATTTAACATATTAAATTATCGATTTAATTATCCAATTAAATCCAATTATTCGAATTAAAATTTATTCGACTTTTAAATTCACTTATTAATATTTAAAATTAATTAAATATTCAAATTTTAATTACTAAAAATTCTGGGTCGTTACAATCTTCCCCCCTTCAAAGAATTTCGTCCTCGAAATTAACAAGTAAGAAAAGTTATAGAATTTATTAACTTTCCCAAAATCCATAGTTAAACTTCTTATAATAACTTTACTAAGTTTTCAAATCATACTTAGTTATCTTTTCAAAAACAACTACTATTGTTTAACTTTCAATTCCAAAATCAAAGTTATAGTTTTCAAAATTTTCCAATTTTCTCAAATTTTTTCTAACGCCTTAAATTTCCGGAAAAATTCGCCATAGTCTCCTTTGAGCGGCTCGATCCGAAAAAAAAAATGACAGTATATATATCACAAATATACATCTCATCAAGTAATGAGGCATCCCGTAGGGAAAAAGTATAAAAGTACGATATTTAATCCGAGATATGTACCTTATATTTTATTAGCGAGCATATACGGCTAATATAGCGCGAAAGCGAGCTCCAAATGCGAAGCAAACGCGATCCGCACCTACTAATCACTCAACAAACAACATGAGAACATGTATATAGACAATAGTATCGATATACAACATATAGCAACATAATAACTATATATGCCAACATAGCAAATGTAGTAAAAGCAATATATTCAACCATCAACCAACTAGCATTCATAACCAATAAATATTCATTCATATTCTCATTAATATTCAATGAAATAGGTTTTCAATTTAATCACATTCGATTCATTAACAGTGGATGTTTACTAACATTCATTTTCAATTAGTTTATATTTACTAATTCATATTCAAGTTGGTTCACTTCCAAATCAAATTCAATTCTATTTAAGATTCACTTAACTTCCAATTGAATTTCAATTACTTTAGCTTTCAATTTCATTAATACTTAATGAATTATATACAATCAATCAACTAACAACCATATATCAACCAAAGTATATCAATTGCAACCAAATTCCTTTGCTTATATTCATTCAATTTGGTTTAATTAAATTGATTTGCATTCAATTATTCAACTTCCAATAACATTAAATTTTAATGAATTAACACTTACATTCATTTTTATTTACAACTCATATTCATAAATATATCCATATAGTTTCACTTCTCATATATATAAGTCTATTTCACAATTGTAAATCACTTTAATTATAATTCAATTCTTATAATTCTTTTGCTTATACAATTATTCTTTAATTTAGATTATTCAAACAACTTAACAATCAACTTATCTACACTTTAATAATTCTGAAAAATTATTGCTTTATATATATAAAATATAATCAAGGTAATATTATTTCATTTACCCAATTTAAAACAATACTGTGTCGAATTGTTCTGTACAAGTGTTTAGAAACCCCTTCGGCATAGTTGTCGAGACCACGCTGACGAAGGTTCATATGCCACTCACTAAACCAATCATCACAATATAAAACAATTTTATATATTCACTAACAAATACGCTCTCATAGCTATTATTACTCTCAAACTCATTCTAGAGCACTACTGACTCTATCTCTAATGAGTAATACCCAACAGAACCATGGTTGTCGCTAACCATAAGCTCTGATACCACATTGTCAGATCTAGGATTTTCAACCGTCGACAGCAGTCACAACCGGTAGGCTTTTCAACCATCCCAGCCCCACCGTGGCAACAACTGGTATCCCAAACTTGCTTTTACGGCCACCCTTTCGAATGTCACGGCTTCGCCTAACCAACCCCGTAAAGAGGACGTGTGGGGGTAAGAGTCTCCCGTTCGCCACCAAACCGCGAAGCGAGAACCCCCCATCACATATCACCTAGCATAAGCAAGACTGGTGTGAGAACTCAAAACAGTTTATTTATCATTAAAATCAAAATATAGGAATATTTTTAAAATCAATTCGCAATGCTTTTAAAAATGAGACCACCATAAGGCCTCCCGCACACACACACAATGCAAACGCAGAATCGAAGGAGATTTCTCCTTATGATAGTCAAAGATGCTTGATACGCATTTAAAAGAACATTTGATATTATTACTAGTGCATAGTGTAGGAAAAATTCATTTCGAAATTAGAATATAAATCTTAGCCAGCATAGACATTCCGAACTATGCCTACTATAGCTACCATCCAAACAGTGGGGCGCCACCATAAGTGAATGATAGGTTCTACAACTAATACCGTACAAGTCTCGTATTGTTTCTTTGGATTTCCAACGAATGATCAGGCCAAGGAACTTCCCATTGCCACATGAGAATGCCTCTGGATGGACATCCCCGAGAACCAAACCGGATCTCTACCAACACAAGGCCGGGTTACCCCTAACTGAGTAACAACTGACCGAATATGCCATCCCCCGGTCCTTTGGGACCTTTCAACCGAGCGCTCGCAATCAATTCACACAATCATAAAGTGTTTTCAACATGAGTAAGTATCTGGGCTCCATACCATGATACCACCCTTTTCCAGAAGGAAATGCACATATCCTAAAGGGCGCTACCCGTCATAACCTTGCCGCATCTTTCCTGTTTTGACCATTCCCGAGGTGTAAGGCTCGACGAAGTCACGTCCACAAAAACATACTTTATACAAAAGCCATGCTTTGGGTCAACAAATGATCATAGAAATGATCACCAGGATAGACGATCAAATAGATGATCCTATCACAAATAATCAACACAATGATCATTTCACAGCAACACTCAGCATGTCACATTACCAAATTGGGAATATATCGCTGATAACATTCAACTACATAACCTATGAGCTCGTACGTCTCAGAGAAGGGTGTTAAGCTAAAAGAATAAATTCTCCGCCACCAACAGAAATATATTTGAAAGAAATCGGCTTTACATCTCAATTTGTAATGTCAGACATACAATCCATACAAGTCTGTTCCGGGCTCGAACAAAACCGAAGGCACTTCTTACGAAGCCCTTGCAATCCGGATAATCTCTAATCACGTCCGGACTTCCCATCACATAGGGAGTCTCTATACCGTAGCTACTCGGTGCAAAGACAATCGACGAGTTGTCCTTTCGCTTTCAAAAAGATCCAGTCTTCAACACCGGTCTTCAAATGCAATTCATAACGACGTATCACATATTCGGAATGGGTTATACGACCCCATGGTCCTTTCCCGGTTAACCCGAATAGTGAGCGCTTATTCAAAAATAAGTGTGGCATTCAAATTCAAACAAATCACATCAATTACCCATTCAAAGGGAAATATTGATAGTCGATTATTGAACTATCAATGGATATGCACACATCACCAGTTTCCAAATAATTTTTCCAAATTATTTATTTTCCAAAATATCTTTACAAGATATATAATTTCGATACTTCAAAAATAAATCAATATTTATTTTTAAACAAATTCCCCTTTCTTTTATAAATTCCATAGTGAATTTATAATCCAAAATATCTATGAATATTCGATTTCAATTATTCATTTCAATTTATCTTCAAAAAGATAAATTCTCAAAATATTCACTTTATATTGGAAAACATTTCTTATAATTTATTTGTTTGCAAAAATCATTCCTTTGAACTTCATAATTATAAATCTTATAACTTATAAGATTCAATTATTTATCCAAATCTGTTCTTTTAATAACTTTGTAAATTTTATAAACCTACTACATATAAAATTCCATTTATAACTTCACCGTTTATAATTCTATAAATTTCATTCATTTATGAAATTCATTCATAATTCATTCTAACACTTATAAAAACTCGTTTTATAATTCAAATATTTTAATTTATAAATTATCAATTTATAAATCTTTTATATAAATCAATTTATATTATTCTTTTAAAACATCTTTAATCCCCTTTATAATTTCACCATTTTGATTTATAAAATAATTAAATTTTATAAATCCTATATTTTCAACTCTTTATAATAAATTCAAAAATCCCGATTAAACTATTTTATAAAATCATTAGCCTCATATTTTCAAAAATAAATCTTTAATCGTATTTCTCAAAAACCATAATTTTTATAACATAAAAAATTATAACGTTATTCATTTATAATGGATCAATTCCAAACATATAGTATATTTTCAAAAATCACTTTAAAAATCATTTTAAAATTCCAAAATTTGGTTCAATGATGCTACACACCAAATAGTCAATCACGACAACAACGATATCATATATCGATATGAAAATCCATCAAATATCAAAATATCTGAATTCAAATAAATACTGTTGAGGAATCCTGTTGGATCCCCCCAACCTGTTTTCCTGCATCCAAAAACATTAGCACAATACCAATTCCGCTCCAGTACGGAATTATCGCGGTATATGGGATTTAAAATATTATCCGCTTAATAGACGGCGCAATAGGGTCTCATCCGCTATACAAATGTGGGAAATCAATAACTCCAATATATACATATGCCAATATATATATATATTGCTATTATATATAATACCAATTTCACTGTTTATGAAATATTCGCGGTATATGTTTTTAATAAATAACATCCGCTTACTAACGGCGCATAATGTCTATTTTAACAATCAATAGATAACAATCATCATTCAAACATGCATTCAAATATTTTAAATCTAACTATTTAAAATAAAATCGAAACTGATTCGATTGAGTGAGAAGTTCTTACCTTGATTTTATTTTCGTTTTAGCGATTTATTTCGAATAAAATTAAACGGACGTTTAATTTTACCCAAAATTCTCACTAACTCCAAACGACTCCAATCGAATTTCATCGCGTAGTGCTCGTCCATACGATTCCAACACAACTGGTTTCACGCGTTTTCGACCTCGTATGAAAAAGATATGAATATTTGAAGTTTACACGAATTTTATTATCATAAATTACAACATATAAAATTATTTTATTAACCTACTCAAATCTCCACCGTAGATCCCAGATCCAACGCCTCTCCATTTATCTTCTCCCCCAACCCTATACGCACGCGACCCTTACAGGAGAAGCCGAACCAAACTCATAAACTAGGGTTTAAAAACGTCATCACCACAACAATTTCCAACGCGATCAGGAACCACCACGTTGAAGAGCATCTCGAGCACGACACTCGGCTGGAGCCTGGTCGAACTCGGCCTCCATCTTGGTGTGTATTTCGAGGCCGACCGTATGGCCTTTGAGCTTGATTTCCTGACGATCCACCGCATCGATTTAGATCACAACCGTTGATAATGTTGCTCTCGACGAGCTCTACAAGTTTCGTGTTGAAGGATTCTTGAAACGAGGCTTGGATTTGAAGAAAAGGAGGGGAGAAAGGGAGAAGATATCGGCCATAGATAATAGGGGAGGCGGCTGCGTATATTAGGGTTTATTTTTTCTTTTTTTTTTGTGAGAATTTAGGTGTATTTATAGGAAATTTTTCAATCACTATTCATCCGGGAATTCCGAACTCCGATTCTCGCGCCGTAACCAGCGTTTCTAGGGTTTACCCCGCGTTCCGGACACAATGGAACAGGTTTCGAAAGCTAATTCGGACATCTGTGCAAGTTATGGCAACAAACGTTCGATTTAAATTAAACCGATTTAAACGATTTTCTAGGCGTTTTAATTTGTACCGGACAAACGGTAAATCCAATTGACTTGAAATTTGAAATCTTACTATAATATCACATTACGGATCCGATGAAACTGGTTTCGTCGAAATCCGAGACTTTTTGAAAAATGGCTATTTTAACTCGCTAAATTAATATTAAAAATAATTCGATGCGTTTCGAGCTGCCACGATCAACCGATAGCTCCGATTGACACGAAAATTGAAATCCGGTAATAACTAACTATTACGGATCCAATGGAACTGGTTTCGTCCAATTCTGAGACTGTTCAAAAATTGACTATTTTCACTAGTCGATTTAAATATTAAAATATTCGATTTTCACAAATAAACTTTTAATTCGATTTTAAAAGTTCTAAAATATCGTTCTAACTTCAATATGATAAAATAAAATTTTACAAATCATTTTCAATCATATTTAACCCAATTTTCAATTATTTCCATAATTTAACATATTAAATTATCGATTTAATTATCCAATTAAATCCAATTATTCGAATTAAAATTTATTCGACTTTTAAATTCACTTATTAATATTTAAAATTAATTAAATATTCAAATTTTAATTACTAAAAATTCTGGGTCGTTACAATATTTCATGGGCTACAGGAGAAAACCAAACTCGTACAAGGCGCGATAGGGTAGGTGACACGGCACAACTAGGCAACGTTAGGGTAGATATACCAATTATGCTTCCGGGTCGGTGGTAACGTGTAGCCGCAGTTACGGCCCACCTCGAGCCACACCCCCAAATAAAAATCAAAAGTGGCCACCGAATCAATCAAAAAGTCAAAGTATAATAACGAAGGGATGTGTCCGATCAAAGGTGCTGCCTCAATTAACCCGTCAATCGCTCCTGTTTTAGCCACCTTATGCCAACTCACGAGAGTTGGGTCCACGTATTCACCTCAAAGGAAACGCCCACCATTCTACTTCATTCTAGAATCTCCACCGCATACACGGTTGTTAAAGTGGATTTCGAAGTTGGCAGAGAGTATGACAACTTCTGATCTCGGTCTCTTCAACAACCAAGCATTATTATAACACCGTGTTATTTCAAATAATTTATACTTTAAAAGCAGAATAAAATATCCCTTTCAAAACCATATAAATACGATATCATTTATATTTTAAATCCCAAATCAATATGATATCATTTTTATTTATAATTATCCCTTTTCCAAAATCATAATAATTTCAAATATATATATCTTAAACCCCAAAGCTTTGAAACAAAATTTCTAATACATAAATGGTTTAAGTATTAAACCGCTTTGCATAACAAAATAGCTTTTTAAATTTCACAAATAAATTCCAAATATAGGTTTAAAACAAAAGATGTTTGGGATAATCATCTTCTAAGGATCCGTTAAACTATTTATATGTACGCTAAGCAGATAATGCCTATCGGTAATATAAGTATCAAAATAGTGTTAAGGTGTTACCATTATCCCTCTTAATACATTTTATATAAGCGTCATAGTCTATACAGCACTGTAAACTCCACCGTAAACTAGTGGGCTATCGGGGAGTACTCCATAGGTATAACACAAAAAAAATCGTAATGGTCACGTATATGGATACGAGTATGACAAGGCACATGAGGCAATACCCAAGGTAGTGAAACTACCGTTTTCCTGAGCTGAACTGGTGAGAACGCATCGCCACAATGATCGCAACACCGCGATACAACACTCCCAATTCAAGGGTGTGCACCAATCAAAAACAAGTAATGAGTAGTTTACGAAGAAGTGTGTCCACTAGAGGCAGCTAACCTCATTGGTCCGGCACGGCTCCTATTTAGTCATTTAAAATTTGACACAAGTGTCAAGGCTATCCATTATCATTCTCTTTCTTCAAATCCAGCAACGTCATCATTCCAACCACTTCATTCTGGATCATACTCCGCGTACAATAGTTATTAAAGTGGTTTTCGGTTTAGACAAAGAGTATGTTCCTAACCGATCCCAGACTCTTCAATAACTACGTAATTATTACACCGATTGGTCATTTAATAAACTTCCAAAATAGTTTATATTTCAAAACCAAAATATCATTGCCATTTCAAAATCACATCAATACGATATCAATTCCATTTCAAAACCGAATAGATATCATTTCCATTTAAATATATCCATCTCAAAAATATCCATTTACAAAATCTTAGTACTTCGAAGTTATAACGCTTTCTAAATCAAACACTTTGGAAATCATAATACTTTTAAAAATAAAAATTTAGAAATCATAATGCTTTGGAATCATAACACTTCCCACTTAACTGTTTAAATATAAATAATAGTATATATAATAAAATAGTTTAAAATTTAAAATAGTTTATATAAAAATAGTTATAATTTAAAATAGTTTACATTAAAAATAATTTGTATTAAAATAGTTTATATGAAATAAATTTATAAAGTAACATATAAATAGTTTTAAATATAATTTAAAAATACTTTATATAATAAAATAGCTTCCTCAAATTTCGCAAATCAATTCCAAATCAACACCAATCCCAAAATTTCAAATTTAGTCAAATCCCAAATCATTAATTTTAATTTATTTCAGTTTCTCAATAAACCATTTCAAATTATATCGATTTTAAATACATATTTTTTTTAACCACAAAATAAACCATTTCAATTTCGATATTTTCAGAGCTTTAAATATTCAAACATTTCAAAACTAGATTTGATAATTCCATATCAAATTCACTGTACAATTATTTATTTTGAAATATTTACTTATTAAATCCATTATCATTTAAATAAAACCCCAATTTTCAAATGACTAAATATTTCCTTCAATTCATTTAAACTTGAAATATCCGTTAAATCACCTTAAACCAAATCAAGTTATAAAAATCATATCCTTTCAAATCTCAATTTCCATAAGTTTAAAATTGATTTCTAATTAAATATATTTCTTAACTAAATACAATTTCAAATCAATTTCAAATCTATCTTCTCAATCTTAATTTATTAAATCATTATAAACTCTATATTAGAATATAATTTAAATACTAACTTAACCATTTTATATTTTAATAAAATCCAACTTTATTATTAAGCTTATTTTATACTAAAACAAATATACGCTTAGCTTAAATTTAAGAATTTAACTATATATAAAGTAATATTGATATAATATCAAAATCAATATTTATTAAACCATATATTTATTTCCAAAACCATAAAAGTTATTTTCAAAATATTTATCTATCCTATGCTCAAATGATACAGATATTTATCATTTCAATTCATAATTTAAATATATACTAGTATATATATATATCATTTCAACCCGCAATCCCAAATTCAATTCAATGAAAATCGCTTGATTTATCAGTTCAACCCATAATGATTTTCTCCAATTCTAAAGTCCGTTCGGGTATGTATCATTTCAACCCATAGTGAATTCTATACTAATAGGGAACTTGCGGAGTAATAACATATACGATAATAATATAACATGCATATATCATCAATATGAATAACAGATAATGGTGTCAGATGTCACAGGTGAACAGATATAGGTAATAACATATATATAACAGTGTAAATAACTAACAACAGCATATTTCAATTGCCGTTTCAATTGAAATCAAATATAATAAATATAAGAATGTTAAATCGTGAGTGATTACTCACCTTTCTAGGATAGAGATAAAAACAACGGGATGAATTATAGATCTAAGCACGGATTTCGAAGCGAAGCTAGATGGATACAATTCGATGAAGAAAAGAGGCACAAAGGACCAAGCTGATAAATGGGAAAAATGATGAAATGAATCAGAATCAGTTAGATATATGAACAGAAAATATATATTATATTCATTATTTAAATAAAATATCCATATAGTTTGGAACTGATATTAAATTTAAAACACATGTTAAAATAAAACATCATCATATAGTACTAAAAAATCAACACTAAAATTAAAACACATAAACATTTAAATAAATATTAAATTTATACACACACACACACACACACACACAGATATATATATATATATATCAAAGCTAAAATCTATATGTATCTCAAAATCATCATAAAATTTCTCATATATATTAAAATATGTGTACATGTATTATGTGTACAATATATGAAATCATTTTTTAAACTAATATCTTATATGTATAGCTGTATACCAATATTTCTTTGTACACCTATAAATTCCAAAAGAAAACTAAATATAAACCAGATAGTTTTAAACTTGTACAGACTCACACTTATATATATATATATATATTTCCCAGTATTACATCTTTATAGAAATGAAACACATGTAAACTTTATAAATACTTCTCTGACTTTCCAAAAGCAAGACTACCTTTTATGTTTCCAAAAGCATGACTACCTTTTCCGTTCTCTTATATACAATTATAACATTCCATAACTAAATATATACCAGTTTAATATATATATATATATATACACACATACACAACATATTACACAAACCTATATAACTACATACATGACTTAAATCTCATTACAGGCAAACCTGTAACCTAAACAAATCATGAAAAATACATATATGTATATATGCATCTATATACCAACCTATATCTATACTAATTTTCAAATAACATATAAATTAAATATATATAAGCTAACCTATATAAGCTGGCACCCAAAAAAAACGAACGGAAGCTGGGTGACTCAAGGTGAGGAGAATGCTTTGTCAGCTCGGTGAGGAGTAAGGGGAAGCAACGGTTGCACAGGGTGTTCACAGTAAGGCACAAGAAGATGTAGCGGTGAAAAGCATAGAAAGAAGGTGATGGCCGACCAATGGCGGGTTGCGACTGCTGCTTGGGTCGGAAGGCGGTAGCGTGGCTCGGCAAAGGTGGTGCGTTCGAGGCGGAGGAGGGAAAGAAGGCGACGCCGCTCTATGTTGCTCGACGGTGGTGAGAGAGAGGAGAGGGTTGAGATGCGGTTGTGGCTTTCGGTGAGTGCTGGGTGGAAAATTTGGGTTGCATGAGCGTCAAAGGCGGATGATGGAGTGATTGGGTAGGGGCGTGGTCGGCACAGAGGGAAGGCGACTAGTCGGCTGTCTCAGGTTGCGCGATGCTTCGGAGGTGGGGCGGTGTACGTTCGAAGGGTTGAACGACTGAGGGAGATTGTGGTGAAATGATATATAAAAGCTTTGTAAAAACATGATATACTTTCTCTGAAAAGAAAGAAAGAAGAGGAAGAAGAGCATGGAAAGAGTGGACAGAGAAAAATGCAGTGGGAATGAACGAAGGGCCAGAACCAATATATGTTGGAACTAGTATTGAAAAGCAAAAGTCTCCTCAAATTCTGAAAATAATGATGGCTAGTGGCTATTTATTTGTACGGTGAAAAATATGAATAGACAAAGGAAACCAAAAGGCTTAAACAGATACCGATATGATTTACTGTTCCGCGGGTTTCATCGTGTACCGGACATCGAAACATCCAAATGAATATACCGCAGAGATCAGCTCAACGAGACGATCAAAACCATATACAGATATCGGTGGTACGATTGAATTATAAAATTTCGAATTTTCTACTAGCGGAAAATGCAGCAAAAACACAGAAAAATAAGATCGACAGAGCAAAAAAGTCCGGATTTGGAAAAACGAAAAATGACGTCTCAATCAGAAGACGATTTAGAATTTTTTTATGTAAAAATATACAGGTTTTGAAAATATTATATCATCAACAATTATTAAGTAACTTGAATTTAATAGAATTTCACAATGAAACAAACTTTCATAAGACCGGATGAAAATTTACCATCTTCTATATTTAAATATACGTATTCCAAATATAAAATTTTAATTTCAAATTTTATTTATTTTTTTAAAACACCAAAATTTCAATTAAATACGTTAATTAAACTATTAAAATTTTACAGGTCGTTACACTCTCCCGCACTCCAAACTTTTCGTCCTCGAAAAGGAAGGAGGTAGGAGAATAGAAACAACTAGAAAGAAAATAGGTTGAAACAAAATAATCAATTAGTTCAAACCATATAAATTTCAATTTAATTTAATTTATATTCAACAATTGACTTTAAATTCAAGATAATTCATTAAGTTGATTCAATTGTTAGTTCATTAATTCCTTCAAAGAAAAAATTTATTTAATTCATCTCATTTATTCATTATCATATCATCCAATTACCCTTTAATAATAATTTTCTAAAATCATACATGTAACATACCGCATTTTCACACGCTTTAAATCGACACACGTGCCAATTCAAACCGTTCGGAAGGGCGGATTGTTATGGGGTAAATAAGAAAAACGAGACAGAAATAAAATAAAACAAAATCTCACAGCGGAAGGATAAAATATAATAATCAAATATACAGTTTATAAAGCTGTTTTAAAATATTCGATTATACTTATACAACATACATCAGAGTTGCACATACCATATAACAATGCAGCGGAACAATGTGAGTGTAGTGTAATATAATAAATAATAACAATAGAAATCTCCGTCTTCATCCTCCAGAGCTAAAGTCTTTGATCCTGGAACGCTCGGGCTGACCTGAGCGAATTGAAAAGACAAACACTCGAGTCAGAACTAAAATATCTTATGTAAGTTAAATCAACAGAAATAAACATGAGTGCAGTAACTCAAAAGATGCTCGGGATTCACATCTCTTAAGGATCCGTTAAACTATTTACTATGTAGTATATTTCGCTATTATAATAGTGTCTAATTGTAAAATAAACTTACTTTTTTCTTAGCATTAAGGGGTTACCCATATAGCCCTTAACACGTAATAGTCCTAGTAGTCCATCCAATATCAGTGCATCTCCAGATCAGGAGACTGCCCTAAATATCCCACGGGCTACGGGAGAAAACCAAACTCGTACAAGGCGCGATAGGGTAGGTGACATGGCACAACTAGGCAATGTCAGGGTAGATATACCAATTATGCTTCCGGGTCGGTGGTAATTCGTAGCCGCAGTTACCGCCCACCTCGAGCCACACCCCCAAATAAAAAATCAAAAGTGGCCACTGAATCAATCCAAAAGTCAAAGTATAATATCAAAGGGATGTGTCCGATCAAAGGTGCTACCTCAATTAACCCGTCAATCGCTCTTGTTTTAGCCACCTTATGCCAACTCACGGGAGTTGGGTCCACGTATTTACCTCAAAGGAAACGCTGCCACCATCCTACTTCATTCTGGAATCTCCACCGCGTACACGGTCGTTAAAGTGGTTTTCGGAGTTGGCAGAGAGTATGACAACTTCCGATCCCGGTCTCTTCAACAACCAAACGTTATTATAAGACCGAGGTTATTTCAAAATAATTTATACTTTAAAAGCAGAATAAAGTATCCCTTTCAAAACCATATAAATACGATATCATTTATATTTTAAATCCCGAATCAATATGATATCATTTTTATTTATAAATATCCCTTTTCCCAAAATCATAATAATTTCAGATATATATATCTAAAACCCTATAGCTCTGAAACAAAATTTCTAATATTTAAATGATTTAAGTATTAAACCGCTTTGCGCAACAAAATAGCTTTTTAAATTTCACAAATAAATTCAAAATATAGGTTTAAATTCCCAAATAAACCATTTCAATTTTCATATATTTCAAAGCTTAAATTATTCCACCATTTCAAAACTTATTCTTTGATAATTTTATATATATCAAATTCAATTACTATTATTTAGATTTGAAATGTTTACTTAATAAATCAAATATCATTTAAGTAAAACCTTTAAACTTCATATAACAAGATATTCTCTCAATTAAATTAACTTGATAATATTCATTTAAATCGACTTGATATTCATTTTAGTCCTCTAAACCAAAATCAAGTTATAAAGATCATACCTTTTAAAACCCCAAATTAATTAAAATTTCAAATAAATTTTATTTGAGGATAATTCTTAAATACCTTATTTCAAAGCAAATTCATATTTATCTTCCAACATTTATTTTATTTAAGACATTATAAACTCCATCAATAATTTTAAACAAATACTTAATCGTATTATATCTAAATAAAATTGAACTTTTATTTTTAAACTTCTTTTATTCTTTAAACCAAATTTATACACAGCTTAAATTCAAGCGTTTAACTATATATAAAAATAATATTTAAAATATCAAAAATCAATACTCATTAAACCAAATTCTTTCGAAAACCGTAGAAAAATCATTTCAAAGATAATTATATATATATATATATACACACACACACACCACGGTGCCTATATAAAATTTTCTATCCTATGGTCAAGTGATAAGGATATTTATCATTTCAATCCGTAATTTAAAATAAAAATTACGGTCATATATCATTTCAAACCGCAATCCCGAATGAAATGAAAATGCATAATACTTGCAGTTTATAACAATATAAGTACATCATGCATTCATCCAATATCAACCATCAACCATTTATCATAATCATCATCCAAATTCAACCAATACATCAATATATAACAGATGGTAACAATAGGTATCAACTATCAGTTTATATTCAAAAATAAATTATAACTATTTAACTGACAGTTTACATGCAATAAAATAAATAACAATTTAACTGGCAGTTAATATGCAAAAATGAATTAAATAACAGTTAATTAAATAAATGCGAATTAACCAAGATAATGATGAAATATATGCCAAACAACTATAAATAAATTTCAAATCACATCATAAATGAATTTATCAAACATAAGAAATCTTAGAATTTGTGAGTGGGTTAAAACACTCACCTTTTGAATTTAAATTGGATTTAAATCCAATTTAAACCCAAAAATTACACAATCTCCAAATCCATCCAAACCTGTGCCATAATGTCCGAAATTTTATTACGATCCTAACAAAAAAAATCGCGCGTGAATTGGATATCGTACGTAAAAGTTATGAGTTGAAACGATTGAAATCCACATTGAAAAAAATAGAAATAAAAACAAATAAAAGAGTCAAACCCATCACCCCAAACGTTGATCCACGTCAGCACGTTTTACTCTTGTGCTCAACCTTAATCATGCGCCTACAGGAAAACTGCACGCTAACCTTCGAACGCGCCACCCAAAATCTCGTTCGTCGCACTACCCTCACGGCCGACCGTGGCCTACGCGCCCCACCTGATGTCCCCTAGCCACCAACGCCGCAGCGATCCCTCAAAAATCGCGACAGATGGCTCAGCCGCCGCCCCCCTTTTCTAACCCTAATTGAATTATCGTGGCTAATCCGGCCGTCAACTCGTCGCCAAGCATACGCTGATGTGATCACCTCGAGGCTCTCTACACTACTGCACCATCAAATTGACGATCTGACCAAGTCCATCACGACACAACGGACGACCGAGACTTCTTCCTCGATTTCTGGCCATATCGAAACTCGAATCGAAAAACAGATACCACTAGTGAATTACGCTAGTCGAGAGCCTTAACATATAATTTTTTCAAATTTTCTGAGGACTTTGAATTTTATGCTTTGGATTTAATTTGAAATTTGATCTGGAAATATAGAATTTTGTCTGCCATTAAGAAAGAGGAGGAATAGAATGAATTTACGTACAGACAAATGAGAATCAAGGAGGCTAGGGTTTATAGCTGGATATTTATAGAGAAAGTTGGAATAGAATAAATGGAGCGGGTTGAATACGCGCTAACGACAAAGTGGCCCAAAAAGCCCGTTCTGACCCCGGAACGAAATGGGATAAACCCATATATCAAAATAGGTGTTTTAAAATATTTTAAACGTAATGGAAAAGGTTTCAGGTTCAAATTGCATCGTATGAAGAAGTTATGCTAAAATAAAAAAAATTCAAATTGATTTCAATTTATCGATTTCAAGGCGTTTCAAGCCCATACGATCAAACGACAAGCCCGATCGATACGAAACTTGAAATCCTACAATAATTCATCGTTACGGATGCGATGAAATTGGTTTCGTGAAAATCCAAGTTAGTGGCCAAAATGGCTATTTTTATATTAATTAAATTAATTAAAAATTCATTAATTTAATCACTTTTTCAATTTCACTTCCAAAATTTACAAATCTTATCAGTTTTGTTTTCTTAAACAATCTCAGTGATTTAAACCAATTTAGATGTCAATTTAAATGTTGATTCAATCAAAAATTTCGGTGTAAATCCCAATTTCATTATATTCATCAATTATAAATTTACCTTTTAATAATTCCATTGAATTCATTATTCATTCTTATTATCCAATTCATTATTCTTAAACGGATAAAATTTTACACTGAATTTGCAAGCTATTACCATAATATTCTTACATTCCATCTAACTTTCTATTAACATAATAATTTAGTGTTAAATTTCATTTATTGCCATTAATTCAATTATTGAATTTTTTATACTTCAATTAACTTAAATTTTTTTCACTTTCCATTCTTTTAAATTCAGTCAATCATTATCTTATGGGTAAATTTTACATTATTGAAAAATCCAATTCCCTAATATTTTCCAGTAATCAACTAAATTTATATCAACGTAGTGATTAATTACGTTTTATTGAAATGGATTTAGATCCAATTCACTAAATTATATACATAGGTAAACAATTAATAGTTATCACAATAAGCCAAATCTACTCCCATTCATAATCTATTAACAATTGACTAAAATAAAATTTCTTACCTATCATCGATTATGTCAAATTACAATTTTACCGTGTATTATTTCATCAATTATTATAACTTGAACTTAATTTCCAATTTGCTGATTTCAATCAATTAAAACTTTACCATCTGTTTCAATTAATTGGGTATGCACAAATTTAAGTATTCAATCAATTTCAATTTACGGTACAATTATCATGGTTTATATCATATTGCATTAATATCCCTATTTATCTTAATTTCAAATGATTGAATATTAAATTCCATTTTACTACAATAGATCCAACTTGTTATATTATGAATGAAATTAACATTGGTTACATCCTTTGGAATTAACAATCTTTTATGACAAATCAATTTATCCTAACTGAAAATTAGGTCACTAAACTGCAATAAATTTCACATTAAATTTTATAAATTATCAATTGAAAATTTAACAAATCCGTTACTTGACTTAAAACCCTGCTATACAATAAATTGACGTTTATTGTAACAACCCTGGGTTTTACCCAGATTAGTTATCGTCATTAGACGATTAAAATTGCTAACAAAGTGCTATTGAAGTTTTAATCGGTTGAATTCTTTTAAAATTGGGTTAAAATTCTTTTAATAATTCGTTGAATATTGTGTGCGCTTTAAAATGCAATCTGGTCCACGTTTTTGTTGTTTTGAGGCTGTGATATTTATCAATACCGTTCCTTCATTTCTCATTCATTCGCAAGCCCTAATCAAAAACATACGAAAAGAAAAAAAATGGCGGCCTCTTCCTCGTCGTTCTAAAATTAGGGCATCGAAAAAAAATTGAAGGCGCCGACTCCTGTAGTTGATCGATCGTCTCCTCGTTGCTCACTTTGGCTACTTCTATTGATGGGGATTCGACTTCGATTTGGTGAGTGATTTTTATTTCACTCACATCTAATTCGTTCTCAGTACCGTGCTTCGGTCGTTCATGTATATGTTGATGATTTTTTGGCTCGGTATTGATATTTGACTTAGTTCGATTTCTTGTTCTCCTTGTTATCTCGGCACTGTTTTCGTTTGGATGTTGATGATTTCATTGATTTTCAATTTCGTATAAATTGATACTGGACTTTGGCACTGACTTGTTAATGTCGGCCTTGATACTTTTGTTGATATTATTGGAACTGCTATACATTTGAACCCCTGTCACTCGTTAATTTCGGCCACTAGATGCTGGTATTCATCTGAATGTTTTGTGTTGTTTTATTTTGGGTCTGCGGCATATATATTTTACTGTTGCATTTGTGGTCTTTATATTCATGTGTGTCTGGTCCCAATTGGCATTACTGCATGCTTGTAGTTGTGTGCTGTTGGTCTTCACGCATGGATATTCTCGAGCTCTGTAGCATTGCTTGCATCACAGTCTGTTCCCTCTATTTGTGTATTTTGATTGCCATATCATGTGCACTGATATCTGTAGCTTCTCGAGTCTTGTTCAAGTCACTGCTCTTCTGATCCATTGCCTAGTTTGAAATCTGATCAGTTTGGATGTGAAGTTGTTCACCCTGACTTGTTCCATTTTCCTGCATTACTTGAGCATTTTTTGTAGTTGCACTGCAACTTCCGCTTGCATATTTAAAATGCAGATACACTTGAGCACTTTTGGTTCATCTTTGGGGTAATTAACTTGTACCTTCTATTGCTTGGCTTCGGCATTTGACCTGAATTTTAAAAGTGCTGCTAACCTTGGTCATATGTCTTGGCATTGAGTTCCATTCACATGAATTGAACTTGTTTATTATAGTTGGTTTTTGACATGCTTTACTGAGTTGTTTGGAGGCTGTGTATTTAATTCCCAATTGCCTCGAGACAGTTTCACTCGCGTACTGTCTATTCCTTATTGCTTTTGCACTTGGTCACTTGTTAGAAACTGATACATTGCATTGATGCTGTAACGACCCGAAATTTGAGGCAATATCAATTTAATAATCCGTGTTAATAATTAAATTGGTTTGATAATTTTTATTTATAATTTTAATTCAAACTGATAAATTTATTCTTTTTAATGGTTAATAGATATTTAATCTAATAATTGTGATTTATATCTTTTTAACAATTTAAAATATGATAAGAATTATTTGTCAAAGCTAATGAAATTTTATTCTATTTATAATATATACGTCTGATATATATTGTGAATAGAAGATCTTGTGTTTTAAATAAAAAAATGAATTTTCAAATTGTAATATATATGTTTGTATATGTTATAATTTGATATTGTTTTAAATTTAATTTAATCTATGGATAATTTGTTTATGTATGAAATTTTAATTTAAAGCTTTGTTTTAGAGTTAATGTTTTTCAAAGGGTAATTTAGTTTAATTCAATTTGTTTTAAAAAAATATCAGATAATGGTTTGTTTCTAAAATATAAGATTATTATGTATTTTAAATATGATAGTTTAAAAAAAAAGATTTAAACTTTTTGTTTTTTTGTTTCTTTTAAAATGCTTATTATACAATGGTTATAAGTGTATAAATATAAATGTTAGATTTTAAATAACATGTATAAGATGTATACTTATATTTGAATTATAATTAGTTTTTTAATATTATTTTATAAAAGTAAATTTATGTACATATGTAAATATCTATTAATTAAGTCATTTATATTTACATTTACATTTAAAACTAAATAAAAATTTAATTAAAAACACTTATAACATGTGTAAGCATAATAGTCATTCTAACAACACATGTAAGTAAATTAAGCTAGTAGAAAGACAAATGAAAGTTTAATTAACAAATGGCAACCATTCATTTTAATTTTAATAAAATATTTTAAGAAGAAAACTAGTTTTCTCAAAAACACTTTTTCCTTTATCTTCATTTCTTTAAAAAAATTAATGGCTACCAGAAACGTTTCTTCGACACTAAGATTTAAAAACCAGAATCAAATCTGAATTTAATTAAGATCTGCAACTTCAAATCTCAACCTGCAAACAAATTTAGTCACAACATTTCAAATCTACAAATCAACCTGCAACCTCCAAATCTTTTGTTAATCAAATGAAGTTCAACTCAGCAATTTCAACCTGTAATGCTAATGGAAATCAACAGCATAATTAAAAGCATGCATTCAGTATTCTTCAGATTTAACATTCAAAGCCTGGAAAGGAAAAATAAAACTGTTCTGTTCCTGCATATTGAAAGGTGAGTAAATCCTATTTTAAAAACAGTTTTGATTTAATTTTTGATTGAATGTTGCATGCAAATGGATTTGAGTTTGATAATGCATTTTAGTCTACCAAAATGTATGTTTGTTAAAAAAATATATATGGAATGCCTGTATAATAATACTGTTATTTTACAGGTTTGATTTGTTCTTTTAAATTCAATAGCTTGATTTTGAATACAAACTGGATATTGGTTTGTAGATGAAAGTTGTTTGTAATTACATAATTTATCATTTAAAAATAATTATAGGGTTTAAATTTGAAAGAGTTACTCAAAATTTCCAATTTACAGTAGAAAATCAAATTTGGGCAAAAATTTGTGATTTCAATTTCTAGTTTTGAATTTATAATCGAATTACAATAGGAAAGTTATGATTTTTAGAGTTGGTATCATAATTTTTAATTGTGTATTTATGTTGAATTTTTAGTTTGAAGGATTTAGGGATTTTTATGAACTGTGGATGTTATACTTGATAGTTTGAGTTGATTCTTGGATCGTAGCTAGCATGTATGTTATAGATTATAGGAAAAATACCTTTGATTTTTTTAATGTGTAATTTGATCGTAATTAATCAAATTAGGGTTTAGTTGGTATTGGGTTTCGGCTTGGCTGTAGGTGATTTCGCGATGATCGTTGGTGGGCTGTTGGCCTTCGCGCTTGGGGAGGTTGACGATATGGGTTGTGGCATCAGGATGGAGTGGTCGGCATAGCTCATCGGTGTCGAGAATGGTTGGCCGTGGTGGATTGGTTCGAGTTGTTTTCACAGTTTTGGTTCGAATGATCGAATTTTGATTCGAGGGTTATTTGTTCGATCTGGTTTGAGGGATGGCACGTTGGGGTCGCCGCCGACTTGGTGATGACCGGAGGCAAGCTCGTCGTCGTTTGGATCACCATGCAACGTGCATGCGTGAATGATGTATCAGGTTGAAGAAAGGGAGTTTGGGGAAGAAGGGTTGACTCGGGTTTCGGTTCGTGAGGGTGCTGGGTTGGACTCGAAGCCGTGTTGAGTTGGGTTTGCTTTCGAGACTTGCTCGGGTTTTTTTTGTAATTTTACTCGGGTTTGACCCGAGACTTTCAGCTGTGCTAGTATAATGCTCAAGTTTATATTGAAAGATAAGTTTACAAATTGAACATGTTATTCTTAATAAATAAATCAAGTTGAGCTTTATAAAAGGAAAAGAATTTTCAAGTTAAAACTTGTTTCTTAGAAGAAAAAGTTAATCAATCTTTTCAAAATGTAAATTAGATTTATATTTTAAATTTAAAAATGTTTTAAGATGTTTGATTTTAAAAATAATCATCTTAATTAAGTTTAAAATTTAAATTTAAAAGAGAAATTTGAATTTAATTTTAAATCAAAGATTTAAGTTAAAGTTTTGAGGCAACGTTTTAATAACAGAATTTTCAATTTATATTAAAATAAATAAGTTTAAAATTTGATAATTTAAAGTGTTTTAAAATTTGGAAATGACTTATAAATGCTTTATCTCTAAGTAAGACTATTATTATGATTTTGTAAACCAAGTTTAATAAAAAAAAAATTGAATTAATAAGATTTATATAATTTAAATAATTTATTTATGGAAATAAATAAGGTTAAATTATTTGGATAATTAACTTAAGAATACTTATTTAATATGATTTGTTAACAAGTTAAGTTTGATTAAGATTTATGGTTTTCTTAATTTATTAAAGATTTTTCTTTAATATTAGAAGTTAATTAATTAATTGTTTAATTAATTTTAAATAATTAGTTAATTGTTTATTTAATTTTAATATCACTTAATTATGGATAAATTAAGTGTGATTACTTAATGAAGTAATCAATGGTTAATGTTTGAGTATAATTAAGAATGGAATAAATTAATTATGGAAGTAATTAATAGGAAATTACTCATGGGTGTAATTAAATGGAAGTGATTAATGAATAATCACTAAATGTTATTAATTAAGAAATTGATTAATATAATTGTTGAAGTTAATTAATGATGAAGTAATTAATTAATAAAAGAATTAAAGATTTGGTTAATGATGGAAGTAATTACTTGTTAAGTAATTAATTAAGAGAGTAATCAAGATTTATTAATGAAGTAATTAGAGATAATTACTTGTTAAGTAATTAAGAGTTAATTACTTAATTATTTTAGTTAATTAATTAATGTGATTAATTAATTAATGAATGTGATTAATTTAAGATTAATTTCTAAGGGTAATTAATTAAAATGTAATTAATTAATAAAGTAATTAATTAAGGATTAATTGTTAATTTGAATTGATTAATAATTACGTAACGAAGTAACAAAAGATTAATTAATTAGATTAATTAATCAAAGGGTTAGTATAACTAACTAAGAAATTAATTAATTATGATAAGTAATTACAAATTGTTAATACTGATTATGATTAATAGAATGATTAATTATACGTTAATTATTTAATTAATTAAAGTAATTATTGATTAATAAGGATCATTAGTTAATGTAATTAATGATATTAATCAAGGTTGTTTAATATAAGTGATTAATTTAAGGGTGATTAATTATTGTAATTAATTAAGGTTTAATGTAATTAATTACGATTGATTAATAAAGAAGTAAATGTAGGATCATTAATTATTGTAATTAATGATAATAATTAAAGGTTAATTACCGAATATGGATAAGGATAATTACTTGAATGTAATTAAATATAACTAATCAAGGAAGATTAATTAAGGAAGATCATTAGAGATGATTTATTTATTTATTTGGAATAATAATTAATGAAGAAGGATTATGGTAATCAAATTGATTAAGATATAATTAATTCTGTTTTGGATGATTGATTAATGTGGGTTGATTGAGTAATATTGGTTAATTGATTAATATTGGATGATCAATATTTGGTGATTGATATTGGATGATTAATATTGGTTGATACTAGATATCTCTGCTATGTGATATGCTGTTGTGAGATGAACGTTGTTATGAATTATCTATTGTGATAATGTGATTCATCTTTCTGTTTATATATCACCCTGAATATAGGTTAATTGTTTAAAACCGTTAAGTATAACTTGGACATTTAAAATGGCGTTTGGTTTCGGTGAGACCGGGATCGGGTTTCCATATTTGAGATCCGAAAACCACATAGATTCCAATTAAACGTTAGGTCATGAATCCAAGTGGAGGTTTGTAAAGACTCGAGGTGTAAGAGCTATACGTCAGTATAACTCTGTGGGTGATTCCGTAATGAGTTTGACGGAATAGTACTTATAGGTTCGAGATGGTGATTTAGAATGCAAGGGCTATGGTCGTTGACTCTAAGGGTGATTCCAAAACGAGTGCAACGAGATAGTGCCTTCGGTTTCGTTCGAACCCGGAACGAACTTGTATGGATTGAATGCTTTCAGAACATCGTCAGGAGGACGATGAGCATTCTAAGATAGATGTGTTCTATAAAGGTAATCGCAGCCTCAAGCCTCATCAACCGGGAATGGCTAAAACATGGGAGGTGCAGCAAGGCTTCGTGGGTAGGTCCCCCTGGAGAGCGAGATTTACCCCTGTCTAGAAGTCCCTTTTTATTCGGCTGTGTGGGCAGTTGGGTCGCGGCCAACCGCGGGGTTGTCTTGTTCGGGACTATTCAGTAAGGAATGGTTCCGGCCTTGTGTTGCATGAGAGTGGGCGTACTCCTCGGTACTGTGATCTAGGCCACGTACTGTGACGGGCGGTACCCTAGTAGCCCTGCCATTGATGGAAACCCATTCTTCCTACGAGACCCTACGGTTTTGATTGTATTACCCACTTTTGTGGCAAGTAGCTGGAATTTAATAAATGTGACAATTTCGGCTATTTCTTATTTACTTGAAAACCCTAGACACCATTATAATATCACTGGATTTCCTATCAAATGTTTTGGTTAGCGTAAGGTAAAAACTATTCCATGTTTATGTGTGGGAAGTCTTACGTGATACCTTTTCTTTTCAAAGGTTTTTATAAAGTTAAGCAATTTTAACCCATTTACTCACACCAGACCTCTGCCCTACTCGAGTGTTTATTTTCTGATTTATTAAACTCTTAGGTACTCATATTTTTTATGAGTAGTCAAGTGTATCAGGTTTGCTTGACGAATTCTGGAGAAGATATGGAGCAGGAGGCTTCCACGTGTAGATATATATTATGGTTCCGCTGTGTTTGTTGTATCTGTATATGTTGTTCTTGAGTTGTATAATTAGACAGATGTTTATAACTGTCTAATATCTGTTGTTTTAAGTTGTGTACTCTGATGTAATAAGATACTATGTAATATTTTATGTGATATATTATATTTTATTCGTTCCGCTGTGAGTTCTCTGATGTTGTTCTGTTTCTTCTTTCTCTTTCTTTTCTTCTTCTGTCCCTTTCTTTCTTCAAGATGATGCGATTTCCTGGAGATAGGAAGTCGGGTCGTCTCAGATGCATTGTATTCATTTGCATTTAGTCACTGTATTTCACAGGTGACATCATTTTCATTTGAAGCCGCTCTGTGTCTTTGGATGTTGTATGCCGCGGTGGCATATCTTTGGTGCTCTCACCTTCATTCTACTGTCTTCATATAGTTTGTACCACTGCCTTTGTGCACTTGAGCATTCGAGCCTTTGTGATTTGGTGCTGTGTTTCCATGTTTTTGTTGTAACAGTACTTAACTTTGTGAGCTGGTTCATTCATGTGTTATCTTTTCATCATCACTGTTACATTCCTATGTAGGCTGAGTCATGGCAGCAGTGCCTTGACCTTTGCATTTTGTTATTGATTTGACTTCTACAGTTTTGACTTACTGTTAATATTTGGAGTTGTAATGACATCATATACTGTAGTGGCGAGGTAGTGCACGCGAGCGTATACTGCAGCCACACGTTATTGCTTTTATTGATATTCTATTTGCTTTTGATTTATTGATCTTTTGCGTATTCTAGATGCTATAGTGGCGAGGCAGTACACACGTGCGTGTACTGCAACCCTACCCGAATTTACGTTTTTATTGATATTTAAATTGTTTTGTTTTGTCCAATTCAATATTTTGAAACTGTATTTTGATTTGGTTTGATTTGATCATTTTGTTGGTATCTAATTATCTTTTTGGTAATTAGATTATGAGTTTCTACTTATTTAATAACTAAATTTTGTCGTTAATTGTCGTTTAGGCAGTTATGTTGTTTTCTAAATTATCTTCATTGATAACCCTTTTATTTATCTTCGTTGATAATTTGAATTTGTTGGTTAGTAGTTAATGTATATTAGTAGTTAATGTACTTGTATATGTAACTTCCTGAGTCGACCACTGTAGTTGTATCATATGTATTGTATCACATGTATTGTAACTGAGACCAGTTATTATATATATGAGACATTTTTGTTTTATCCGTGTTCCGCATTTATATGATCTATGTTATTATTATATTTATTTTCCTAAACTATTATGAACCATCGTAGTTCGTTTTATATTGGAATTGGGTATGTCGATGGGAGTAAATAAATAAGAGAAGAAAAATTAAAAATATATACCACTCCTATCGAGATAATTAATACTAGTGTAAGGCCTAACTACGGATGGTCGCTCCTATCTAGCCTTATTCTTCGTAATAACAGACAATATTTCCTTTAATACTCTTTGTTATTATGAGCATAAAGGTGGGGCGTCATAGTTGGTATCAGAGCTTGGGGTTTATGGACATAATATAAAACATAACTTAGATGGAACATGTGTTATAACTATTTGTTGATGTTTTTAATTGTGTTTTAAGTCAATACTAAAGTTTTGAAAATATGACGAAATTTTTAAATAGCTTTATTTAACAAATAAAAGTGAAATTGTATCTTGATGATTGGTTGATTTGTGTATGTTTATCAGAGTGCACAGCGGAAACAGTGAGACTGTCTTCGCTGAATACAGCTGATAAATTTTTTTGATTCAAAAATCAAAATATGAAAATGAAATTAAATTCATTATGTTGTTACATAGATGTGTTTATTTCTGTTTCTTTGAAAATTTCGAATTCGATTGGGGATCCAAAGCGATTGCAGATATGTGATTTTGTTGAGATTTTTGCTGCTTTGAATTATCTTCATTGAAGATATAATTGAGTGATTTCTTTGTTCATTTTGTAGTATACGTGCAAATTTGAGTTGCATGTTACTGCATTAAATTTTACATTGAACAGGTGTTTGGTTTTAAACGTATTTTGTTGCCGTTATTTTATAACGGGATTTTCACACTGGTGCTAAGTTTTTGAAGCACGGTGTTTTGTTGACATTTTGAATGAATGAAAATTCATTGGTATTATATTTTGATGCAAATTATTTTGATGAGATTTTGACGTTTAAAATTACTGTCGCTTTGACTTTAGTAACCGCCAAATTTTAAAGTGAATTTTCAAGCGGTTATCCCGCAATGCTGATTTTGTTGTCCGTTTTTACGGTATTTTGAGAAGTGCAATTTCCTTGTCGAAGTGCTACTAATGTTGCTGTTTTAATCACGTGTTTTAAAAATTGTTTCAAAATAAAAATTGTTTTCAATTTTTTTACAGTTTACACTTTCAAAAGAATGAGGAAGCGATTTAAACGTTTCAACAAAATCGAGGACTATGACCCCTTTCTTTTATTGATTCGCTTAATTCCTTACTTGTCCGTTTGAGAATGTGAAATGTTATTTTTGGAATACACAATTTTGCACTTTCAAGGAAACGATGAAGAGAATCAAACGACTTAGTAAAACATGTGTTATGGGACATGCGCGTTTGCTATTTTGGTTAATTCCAGACTCGTTAATTGAAACATCTGCTGTTTTGATGATTCTGATGATTTTATTTGGCTTTCAAGCCACTCTGATGGACCTTCGGGTCATTTGTTGGACCTTCGGGTCATATGATGGACCTTCGGGTCATTTGATGGGCTTTCGGGCCACTCTGCGGACCTTCGGGTCAAATACCAGTACTAGACCTTCGAGTCACTCTGCGGACCTTCGGGTCATCTGATGGGCGCCAAAATTTATAGTACTTGGTAGGCTTCGGCCATTTGAGATGCACGTGCGGCGTAGCTTAAAAGCTCGCCATCTGATGGGATCGATCCAACCTTTTATGTTGATTTTCTAGTCATCTTAATTGATTTCTAGATATTTGTTGTTTCCAATTATCTGCTGGTAATTGGATATTTGTTGATATGAGTTCTGATTATCGTTTTTGATAATCGGATATTTGTTGATTCTGATTATCGTTTTTGATAATTAGATATTTGTTGATTTGATATTTCTGATTATCATTTTTGATAATTAGATATTTGTTGATTTGAGATTTCTGATTATCGTTTTTGATAATTGATATTTTTTGATTTGAGATTTTTGATTATCGTTTTTGATAATTAGATATTTGTTGATTTGAGATTCTGATTATCGTTTTTGATAATTAGATATTTGTTGATTTGAGATTTCTAATTATCGTTTTTTATAATTAGATATTTGTTGATTTGAGATTTCTGATTATCGTTTTTGATAATTGGTTATTTGTTGATTTGAGATCTCTGATTATCGTTTTTGATAATTAGATATTTGTTAATTTGAGGTTTCTGATTATCGTTTTTGATAATTTGATATTTGTTGATTTGAGATTTCTGATTATTGTTTTTGATAATTAGATATTTGTTGATTATCATTTTTGATAATTGGATATTTGTTAATTTGAGATTTCTAATTATCGTTTTTGATAATTAGATATTTGTTAATTTGAGATTTCTGATTATTATTTTTGATAATTAAATATTTGTTGATTTGAGATTTCTGATTATCATTTTTGATAATTAGATATTTGTTGATTTGATATTTCTGATTATCGTTTTTGATAATTGGATATTTGTTGATTTGATATTTCTGATTATCGTTTTTGATAACTGGATATTTGTTGATTTGAGATTTCTGATTATCGTTTTTGATAACTGGATATTTGTTGATTTGAGATTTCTGATTATCTTTTTTGATAATTGGATATTCATTGATTTGTGATTTGTGATTATTGTTTTTGGTAATTGATATTCGTTGATTTGGGATTTCTGATTATCGTTTTTGGTAATTGGATATTCGTTGATTTGAGATTTCTGATTATCATTTTTGGTAATTGGATATTCGTTGATTTGAGATTTCTGATTATCGGTTTTGGTAATTGGATATTCGTGATTTGAGATTTCTGATTATCGTTTTTGATAATTGGATATTCGTTGATTTGAGATTTCTGATTGTCGTTTTTGATAATTGGATATTCGTTGATTTGAGATTTCTGATTGTCGTTTTTGATAATTGGATATTCGTTGATTTGAGATTTCTGATTATCCTTTTTGATAATTGGATATTTGTTAATTTGAGATTTCTGATTATCGTTTTTGATAATTAGATATTTGTTAATTTGAGATTTCTGATTATCATTTTTGATAATTAGATATTTGTTCATTTGAGATTTCTGATTATCGTTTTTGATAATTAGATATTTGTTGATTTGAGTTTTCTGATTATCGTTCTTGATAATTGGATATTTTTTAATTTGAGATTTCTGATTATCATTTTGATAATTAGATAATTGCTAATTTTGCTGATTATGAGATTTTCTAGTCTCTAATTGATTCTAGATTATGTTGATTATATTGAATTGCTGTTTTCTATCCATCTCTGTTGATAGTTAGCGTTTGCTGATTTTGAAGTTCGTGTTTTCTAATTATCTGTTGGATAACTAGATATTTGCGGTTTTGCGATTTGTGATTTTGTGTTTCCTAATTATCTTTGTTGATAATTAGATTTTGCTATTTTCTAGTTATCGTATCGATAATTAGATATTGCTGTTTGTGATTTTGTATTCTAATTATCTAATTGATAATTGAATATTGCTGATAATTGTAATTATTCAGTTTTGTTGTTTTCTGATTGTCTATTTGATAATTAGATTTTGTTGAAAATTTATGAATTTCTTTTATGAAATTAAAAGATTTCTTTGGTGTTTATATTATCGACCTTTATTTTTCTAGCTTAACCAGTTTATGTTAGAAAAATAATTGTTATTGACGACTTTAATTATGAAAATTGCAGGGACGCAATTTTTATAAGGAGGGGAGTCTGTAACAACCCGGGGTTCAACCCCAGATTAGTTATCGTCATTAGACGATTAAAATTGCTAACAAAGTGCTATTGAAGTTTTAATCGGTTGAATTCTTTTAAAATTTGGTTAAAATTCTTTTAATAATTCGTTGAATATTATGTGCGGTTTAAAATGCAATCTGGTCCACATTTTTGTTGTTTTGAGGCCGTGATATTTATCATTACCGTTCCTTCATTTCTCATTCATTCGCAAGCCCTAATCAAAAACATACGAAAAGAAAAAAAATGGCGGCCTCTTCCTCGTCGTTCTAAAATTAGGGCATCAAAAAAAATTGAAGGCGCCGACTCCTGTAGTTGATCAATCGTCTCCTCGTTGCTCACTTCGGCTGCTTCTATTGATGGGGATTCGACTTCGATTTAGTGAGTGATTTTTATTTCACTCACATCTAATTCGTTCTCATTACCGTGCTTCGGTCGTTCATGTATATGTTGATGATTTTTGGCTCGGTATTGATATTTGACTTAGTTCGATTTCTTGTTCTCTTGGTTATCTCGGCACTGTTTTCGTTTGGATGTTGATGATTTCATTGATTTTCAATTTCGTATAAATTGATACTGGACTTTGGCACTAACTTGTTAATGTCGGCCTTGATACTTTTGTTGATATTATTGGAACTACTGTACATTTGAACCCCTGTCGTTCGTTAATTTCGGCCACTAGATGCTAGTATTCATTTGAATGTTTTGTGTTGTTTTATTTTGGATCTGTGGCATATATATTTTTCTGTTGCATTTGTGGTCTTCATATTCATGTGTGTATGGTCCCCATTGGCATTAGTGCATACTTGTAGTTGTGTGATGTTGGTCTTCACGCATGGATATTCTCGAGCTCTGTAGCATTGCTTGCATCACAGTCTGTTTCCTCTATTTGTGTAGTTTGATTGCCATATCATGTGCACTGATATCTGTCGCTTCTCAAGTCTTGTTCAAGTCACTGCTCTTCTAATCCATTGCCTAGTTTGAAATCTGATCAGTTTGGATGTGAAGTTGTTTACCCTGACTTGTTCCATTTTCCTGCATTACTTGAGCATTTTTTTGTAGTTGCACTGCAACTTCTGTTTGCATATTTAAAATGCAGATACACTTGAGCACCTTTGGTTCATCTTTGGGGTAATTAACTTGTACCTTCTATTGCTTGGCTTCGGCATTTGACCTGAATTTTAAAAGTGCTGCTGACCTTGGTCATATGTCTTGACATTGAGTTCCATTCACATGAATTAAACTTGTTTATTATAGTTGGTTTTTGACATGCTTTACTGAGTTGTTTTAACGCTGTGTATTTAATTCCCAATTGCCTCGAGACAGTTTCACTTGCGTACTGTCTATTCCTTATTGCATTTGCACTTGGTCACTTGTTAGAAACTGATACATTGCACTGATGCATTGTATTCATTTGCATTTAGTCACTGTATTTCACAGGTGACATCATTTTCATTTGAAGCTGCTCTGTGTCTTTGGATGTTGTGTGCTGCAATGCCATATCTTTGATGCTCTCACCTTCATTCTACTGTCTTCATATAGTTTGTACCACTGCCTTTGTGCACTTGAGCATTCGAGCCTTTGTGATTTGGTGTTGTGTTGCCATATTTTTGTTGTAACGGTACTTAACTTTGTGAGCTGGTTCATTCATGTGTTATCTTTTCATCATCACTGTTACATTCCTGTGTAGGCTGAGTCATGACAACAGTGCCTTGAACTTTGCATTTTGTTGTTGATTTGACTTCTGCAGTTTTGACTTGCTGTTAATATTTGGAGTTGTGGTGACATCATATACTGTAGTGGCGAGGCAGTGCACGCGAGTGTGTACTGCAGCCACACGGTATTGCTTTTATTGATATTCTATTTGCTTTTGATTTATTGGTCTTTTGCGTATTCTAGATGCTGTAGTGGTGAGGCAGTACACGCATGCGTGTACTGCAGCCCTACTCGAATTGACTTTTTTTATTGATATTTCAATTGTTTGAAATTGTTTTGTTTTGTCCAATTCAATATTTTGAAACTGTATTTTGATTTGGTTTGATTTGATCATTTTGTTGGTATCTAATTATCTTTTTGGTAATTAGATTATGAGTTTCTAATTATTTATTTAATAACTAAATTTTGTCGTTAATTCCCGTTTAGGCAATTCTGATGTTTTCTAAATTATCTTCATTGATAACCCTTCTATTTATCTTCGTTGATAATTTGAATTTGTTGGTTAGTTGTTTAACACTGTTACGTGTTATATTTACCGTTATCCAATTTCCTTATTTAAGAATTGGATAGGTGAATTTATTTTGACTGTCGCCTAATTTGTTATTTAATTATTATTGCTTCTGTGCATTAATAACTGAGTTTGAATTAGACTGACCCATGTATTATTTTCTTTGAATTTAATACTCGGGTCAGACCGAGTTATTACAGGTTGTAGATATCTTGCTTTGGGTTGCTGCTTGAGCTAAGATGTCTTTTCATATCTTTTGGAGTAGTCGTCGTCATTTTCACTATTCATTATTATGTTAATGAATTCCATCCTAGTTAATATTTTTATTAATATTCCACACCTTCAACCTTTCTATTGGTTTCTTATTTTAAACCTATAACCAAGTATGGCAATTTATATTATTTCAATTTATTTGCCATATAAATATTATATTGTTAACGTTTAATTACAATTGCTTCAACAAATTTCTACATTCGCTCCAATATAAATTTTAAGACTTTATTTCTTTCCAAAGTAAATTAAAAATCTTATTAAATTAACTCATTTTAAACCATCGAATTTTATGGGTCGTTACACTCTCCCCCACTCAAAACTTTCGTCCTCGAAAAGGAAAGAAGGGAAAAGAAGAATTAAGAAATCAATAGATCCTATTCAAAACATTAACCTTATAAACAATTAAATTTACAAAATTAATCAATTTAGATAAAATATATCAATTTATAACTATTAAATCTTTTTATACTTAAATTATTAAAGTTTAGAAATCATTTTCAAAACATTTCTAAGTCCAAAATTTACGAAATTTTTTCGACAGAGTCTCTTTTGTACGGAGAGGCTCGGGAGAAAATATAATATCAAAATAACAATATATAACATATACTTTTCCATAATAATATATCCCAACAAAGGAAAATAATATAATAGCGCTATAAAACGTAATCCGAAAACGTACCTATTGGTCGGGCAATTTACGCTTATATTACAGAACCAACTGCAGTAACAATTGCTTCCATAACCTGCACTTCACTTATATAATCTAAAAGGTTAACAATTATATAAGATGAAACATTTAAAGTGGTTTCAACCATCAATAAACGAATCATTACACATCAAACATTTGCGACAAGGCATACAACCATAAAATCAATCATTCATTCATATCAAACAAAACAAATAGTTGTTCAGCTTTACAACTTTAAATTGTACAGAATAAAGAATAAACTACTAAGTGTACCCGTCACTCAACAGTCTTAGGTGAAACTTAATAGATTATTCATATATCCAAACAATTTTAAAGTTTCCTTACCCAGACAATCATAAACCAAAACAAACAACCATTTAAACAATATTTCCATTTCATTAATATTAATTTCATTTCATACATTTGTTGTTTGATTTCCTTTTTATTTATACAATGATTTTCCTTTTTAATTTACATTTATTTCTAACAAACTTTTAATTTCATTTACTCATTCAATGTTTGTTTCATTTATTTTCACTTATTACTTACAATTATTCATTTCCATTAACTCAGATCATGCCAGTTCCTTTTATTTCATTATAATTATTCATTCATTTATTATTGCATGACCTCATTTATTACTAAATTCCATTGATAATACTTAAGTTCATAACAACTCTTACCCCAAATTCTTATTATAGTAAGAATTCCATTATAACTTAAGTTTATAACTCTATAAAATCAATTCTTATAAATAAAGACAATTGATTGAACACTTTTGTGACGACCGCCCATGGCTCCCGCACCAAAACAAGAGAAAAGAGCGCTGAAGGGCGTGCCAGGTAGCCATGGACAGTAGTCAGGGTAAAATAAGCATCGCAGAATCTCTAGCGTACATCTCACAGCGCATGGATAAAATACAATAGAGAAATATATAGTGAAGCTCCATAGCAGAAAATCATCATATAAGCGTCATAGTAGTTTTATACAAACGTATGAATCATCCATACATCAAAGCCTCACTACATAACACTCAATCAGATACAACAGCGGAACACCCAGTACATATAGTAAGAAAACTAATATGCAAAGCCTCCTGCTCGTCTTCGTCATCATCAGCGTAGATCTCTAAGAACAGCACCTGTCACCTGCTACCTAGTCTGCCCATCCCAACATGGATGAACAGCCCAAGGTAATAAGAGGAGACATAAAACCTTGAGTCAGACAAAGTCTTAGTGAGCAGTAAATTAACTATCAAACATACCAAAAGAACATAAGGGATAAAAGGAATAGGAACCAAACCATCCCACTCCACCTCTTTCTACAGTGATAGCCCCCAGACACACACCAAGGAGAAGTAAGCATAACATAGCAGATAATTAAGGTAAAGCAATAATCACTCGAGTCAAGGGCGATGTTTTCCAAATACAAACCCCCAAGGCCTAAACCAAGATCAGATAAGCACCTACAAAATACCGCTCTTGAGACCGAATGATGATACAACCAAACGTCCAAACATCCATGACTCTGGCTATCACTGTTATCCTTGCTTTGATATCACCGTTAGTTGAATGACCATCCGTCAAGGGCTAATGGTAACCCCGGTTCTAGACATAACTCCGCACGTCGTCGCAGCCCGTGCCTAGGAATTTTCGCAACTACCCAGAGTACTAGCACGTCGTCGCAGCCCGTGCTTGGAACGTCGTCGCAGCCCGTCCCAACGTACTCTTGCTTTGAGCATGCTAGAACCTTCAACAACGATAAGATCTTAGCCTCCTAGTCATCCTCCTCGACGACTATTTCCATACTAGCTCAAGCGCCTCTTAAGCTAACCATTATCACCAACCCGGATCGCATCACCGAGTTATCAACATAACTTTGCACGTCGTCGTAGCCCGTGCTTGGAACGTCATCATGACCCGTCCCATCTCAACATCACACTTTGCCTCATCGCATCGTAGCAAAGTCCCATCTCGATCTCATGCTTTGCCTCCTTGCATCATGGCAAAGTCCATCGTCATCGAATCCATCCATATGAACTTCCACATCCGCTTCATATGCCATAGGCAGCTTTCAACATTCAAGAGCCTTTCCACTTAGCTTTTGAATCATCTTCAACCATTTTGTTCCAACTCTATCAACTAGATAGCTCATTCACAACAATCAATCAAGGCAAACATTAATCCAAACAAATAGGTATTCAATCAAGATCTAATTAGGCATTTATAACTAAAATGGCAATTTCGTAAATAAATGAGCATAGAACTAACATACATGAATCGTGGGTTTTTAGCATAGATCTAGCAAATATAAAACATGGGTTTTGTTTCTATAACTTAATAAATGAACTTGCATAGGTAAACATTTTCACAAACAATGGATCTATACTTGGATCTAAGGAAAAATGCACAAAATTACTATCTACAACATTGCAACAAACCACCAATCCAATATACTCTTTTGGGTCCGCGTGAGAGGTAACTACCACTCACCAAATCACCTAAACACCTTAAAAACTAAACACTTCAGATCTGGACAGCGAAGATCAAGGCTTGATCCGGCGAAACCTCGCTTAAAACGATGAAATCTAGCTTCGTTGGATGAAGATCTTCAACTTTGGCGCTAGAATCTTTGATCTCAATCTTCGATCTTGGATGGATGTTAAAACTAGATTGGAATGGAGAAAAGAAGATGAAGAAATGTTGAAGTCGAGTTCCCAAAATGGCAGCACTTCGTCGCTTCAAAAACCGGTGCCAAAAAGTGAGCCAAACCCCTCTATTTATAGGCTGAAAACTCCTTAGGTCGTAACTCGTAGGCTCAGTTTTAGGTCGTCGTCGACCTAAGAAATCTCCGACCTAACATAGGTCGCTGCCGACCCATGCCATCCTGTGACCTAGTACGCGCATGTCCAACCCAATGCGCGACTCAACTACCCCGACCCACGACCTAAAACACAAGTGCATGCAAGACCCAACGACTCACCACTCATCTCAACAGTGCAGCCTAACGACCTAACAATCTAACGACTTAAGCCCAAGGCCGACCTAACGACTTATAACATTAACGACCTATGACTCATCACTAAGTCGCTACCAACTTAGTATGTTCAGTCCTAACTCACGCGACCTAAAACCCTGCCGACCTATCTTCCCTAGCGACCTAACTCCTAGCCGACTCAACGACCTAACGAGATAACACCCTGCCGACCCAAGCCCCTACCAACTCAAGACCCCACAACCTAAGCCTCAACCCCTTAAGTCACTAACCCATGAGTCGGTCACTTCTTAGGTCGGTCCAACACTAAGTCGTCTAACCTTTAGGTCGCTGCTTCTATAAGTCGGCAACTCTATGACTCGGTCACGAGTTAACTCCATAACTCGTTCCAACCTATGAGTCGGTCACGACTCAACTCTTCAACACACGAGTTACTCTCCATACGACTTAGGCTAGAGACATCATAAACAACACTAACGACCTGTAAATTCTACGATTTATCGACACGTAAAATACGGGTCGTTACAACTTTCATCTCATACTTTCACTTGTATAATTTCCATTACATTTCTTATTAAACATTTCACTTTTAATATTTGGTAAGTTATTTATATGCTTTTAAAGAATGAAATTGAAAGTTATATAAGTTTTCTTATTTCTTTTAATTAATTTAATGTTCAATAATTATATCCTTAATTTCATAGGTTACAATTTCAAATTTCATTTAATACCATTTATAACCTAGCAATAAATCTCTTATTGTCTTAAAGGTTTCAATTTATTAATTACCCACGTTCCAATTCACTATAATAATTGAAACTATTAACTAATGGAAACCTTAGAATTAAATACCTGGTTTTATTCAAATTATTTTAAAATAACAGATAAATATACACTTACAATTTTATATCTATCAATTATATTTAAACAATTTTAAATTTATATTTGAATATCATAATAAATCTATAGTAAAACGACTACAATAGCCTTCCCACTTCGAAACTCAAAAATGAATGTCGATGATGCGTGCACTCATCACCGAAATTATTTTCCAACGACAGAGAGGGGAGTACAACTTTATCTTTCCAAAATTTATTTTAAAAACCTTTCTTTCATGCTATATTAAAATACATATATCCGAAAATACTTCTTTTAATAATATTATTATTATATTTCAAAATCATTCAAAAGAAATTTCAAAACCCCGGAACTTAAGTTCTAAAATTTCCAATTTGATTTATTTTATTTTCAATCTTATTTCACAGTTATTTATAAATTTCATTACCTAACAACAAATATAATACAACCAAATATAACCTTTTATAAAATTTACTTTATGTATAGAAAATATAATAGGCAAAATTATTTCATTCACCTATATTAAAACAAATATTATGTCGGTCTGTCCTATTAAATGTTTAGAAATTCCTATTGATGTCACAGCGTCCCATGCACCAACCAGAATTTATAAATACAAAACGGAACAGATTAACACAATATTAAATCTTTTTATAACATTAACAAATACGCTCTCTCATATATATACACTCAGCGACTCCCATAGGGTACTACTACCCTATTAATAAAGAGTCAGACCCCAAAAGCTAAGGTTTTCACTAAACCAAAGCTCTGATACCACATGTAACATCTCGCCTTTTCGCACGGTTTAAATCGACACACGTGCCAATTCAAACCATTCGGAAGGGCGGATTGTTATGGGGTAAGTAAGAAAAACGAAAAAGAAATAAAACAAAACAGAATCTCACAACGGAAGGATAAAATATAATAATCAAATATACAGTTTATAAAGCTGTTTTAAAATATTCGATTATACTTATACAGCATACATCAGAGTTACACATACCATATAAAAATGCAGCGGAACAATATGAGTGTAGTGGAATAAAATAAATATTAACAATAGAAATCTCCGTCTTCGTCCTCCAAAGCAAAAGTCTTCGATCCTGAAATGCTCGGACTAACCCGAGCAAATTGAAAAGACAAAACACTCGAGTCAGAACTAAAATATCTTATGTAAATTAAATTAACAGAAATAAACATGAGTTTAGTAACTCAAAAGATGCTCGGGATTCACATCTCTTAAGGATCCGTTAAACTATTTACTATGTAGTATATTTCGCTATTATAATAGTGTCTAATTGTAAAATAAACTTACTTTTTTCTTAGCATTAGGGGGTTATCCATATAGCCTTTAACACGTAATAGTCCCAGCAGTCCATCCAATATCAGCGCATCTCGAGATCAGGAGACTACCCTAAATATTCCACGGGCTACGGGAGAAAATCAAACTTGTACAAGGCGCGATAGGGTAGGTGACACGGCACAACTAGGCAATGCCAGGGTTGATATACCAATTACGCTTCCGGGTCGGTGGTAATGTATAGCCGCAGCTACCGCCCACCTCGAGCCACACCCCCAAATAAAAAAATCAAAAGTGGCCACCGAATCAATCCAAAAGTCAAAGTATAATATCGAAGGGATGTGTCCGATCAAAGATGCTACCTTAATTAACCCGTCAATCGCTCCTGTTTTAGCCACCTTATGCCAACTCATGGGAGTTGGGTCCACGTATTTACCTTAAAGGAAATGCCGCCACCATCCTACTTCATTCTGGAATCTCCACGGCGTACACGGTTGTTAAAGTGGTTTTCGGAGTTGGCAGAGAGTATGACAACTTCCGATCCCGGTCTCTTCAACAACTAAACGTTATTATAGCACCGCGGTTATTTCAAAATAATTTACACTTTAAAAGCAGAATAAAATATCCCTTTCAAAACCATATAAATACGATATCATTTATATTTTAAATCCCAAATCAATATGATAACATTTTTATTTATAAATACCCCTTTTCCCAAAATCATAATAATTTCAAATATATATATCTTAAACCCCATAGCTTTGAAACAAAATTTCTAATACTTAAATGGTTTAAGTATTAAACCGCTTTGCATAACAAAATAGCTTTTTAAATTTCATAAATAGATTCTAAATATAGGTTTAAATTCCCAAATATACCATTTCAATTTCCATATATTTCAAAGCTTAAATTATTCCACCATTTCAAAGCTTATTCTTTGATCATTTCATATATATCAAATTCAATTACTATTATTTAGATTTGAAATTTTACTTAATAAATCAAATATCATTTAAGTAAAACCTTTAAACTTCACACAACAGGATATTCTCTCAATTAAATTAACCTGATAATATTCATTTAAATCGACTTGATATTCATTTAAGTCCTCTAAACCAAAATCAAGTTATAAAGATCATACCTTTTAAAACCCCAAATTAATTAAAATTACAAATAAATTTTATTCAAGGATAATTCTTAAATACCTTATTTCAAAGCAAATTCATATTTATCTTCCAACATTTATTTTATTTAAGACATTATAAACTCCATCAATAATTTTAAATAAATACTTAACCGTATTATATCTAAATAAAATTGAACTTTTATTTTTAAACTTCTTTTATCCTTTAAACCAAATTTATACATATCTTAAATTCAAGCGTTTAACTATATATAAAAATAATATTTAAAATATCAAAAATCAATACTCATTAAACCAAATTCTTTCCAAAACCATAGAAAAATCATTTCAAAGATTTTATATATATATATATATATATATATATATATATATATATCGCAGTGCCTGTATAAAATTTTCTATCCTATGCTCAAGTGATATGGATATTTATCATTTTAATCCGTAATTTAAAATAAAAATTACGGTTATATATCATTTCTAACTGCACTCCCGAATGAAATAAAATGCATAATACTTGCAGTTTATAAAAATATAAGTACATCATGCATTCATCCAATATCAACCATTTATCACAATCATCATCCAAATTCAACCAATACATCAATACATAACAGGTGGTAATAACAGGTATCAACTATCAGTTTATATTCAAAAATAAATTATAACTGTTTAACTGGCAGTTTATATGCAATAAAATAAATAACAATTTAACTGGCAGTTAATATGCAAAAATGAATTAAATAACAGTTAATTAAATAAATGCGAATTAACTGAGATAATGATGAAATATATGCCAAACAGCTATAAATAATTTTCAAATCACATCATAAATGAATTTAACAGACATAACAAATCTTAGAATTTGTGAGTGGGTTAAAACACTCACCTTTTGAATTTAAACTGGATTTAAATCCAATTTAAACCGAAAAATTGCACACTCTCCAAATCCATCCAAACTAGTGACATAATGTCCGAAATTTTATTACGATCCTAAAAAAAATCATGCGTGAAATGGATATCGTACGTAAAAGTTATGAGTTGAAACGATTGAAATCCACATTGAACAAAATAGAAATAAAAACAAACAAAAGAGTCAAACCCATCACCCCAAACGTTGATCCACGTCAGCACATTTTACTCTCGTGCTCAACCCTAATCACGCGC
Source organism: Allium cepa (assembly GCA_030765085.1). Lineage (NCBI taxonomy): Eukaryota > Viridiplantae > Streptophyta > Magnoliopsida > Asparagales > Amaryllidaceae > Allium > Allium cepa. Next base: position 348,506,359 of record CM060931.1, on the reverse strand, counting down.
CTACAGGAAAACTGCACGCTAACCTTCGAACGCGCCACCCAAAATCTCGTTCGTCGCACTACCCCCACGGTCGACCGTGGCCTACGCGCCCCACCTGACGTCCCCTAGCTACCAACGCTGCAGCGATCCCTCGAAAATCTCGACAGATGGCATAGCCGCCGCCTCTCTTTTCTAACCCTAATTGAATTATCGTGGCTAATCCGGCCGTCAACTCGTCGCCAAGCATACGCTAATGTGATCCCCTCGAGGCTCTCTACACTACTGCACCATCAAATTGATGATCTGACTAAGTCCATCACGACACAACGGACGGCCGAGACTTCTTCCCCGATTTCTGGCCATATCGAACTCGAATCGAAAAATGGATACCACCAGTGAATTACGCTAGTCGAGAGCCTCAACATATAATTTTTCCAGGTTTTTCCGAGGAATTTGAATTTTATGCTCTGGATTTAGTTTGAAATTGGATCTGAAAATATAGAATTTTGTCTGCCATTGAGGAAGAGGAGGAATGGAATGAATTTACATACAGACAAATGAGTACCAGGGAGGCTAGGGTTTATAGCTGGATATTTAAGAGAAAGTTGGAACAGAATAAATGGATCGGGTTGAATACGCGCTAACGACAAAGTGGCCCAAAAACCGCGTTCTGACCCCGGAACAAAATTGGGTAAACCCATATATCAAAATAGGTGTTTTAAAATATTTTAAATACAATGGAAAAGGTTTCAGGTTCAAATTGCATCGTATGAAGAAGTTATGCTAAAATAAAAAAATTTCAAATTGATTTCAATTTATCGATTTCTATGCGTTTCAAGCCCATACGATCAAACGACAAGCCCGATCGATACGAAACTTGAAATCCTACAATAATTCATCGTTACGGATCCGATGAAACTGGTTTCGTTGAAATCCAAGTCAGTGGCCAACATGGCTTTTTTTATACTAATTAAATTAATTAAAAATTCATTAATTTAATCACATTTTCAATTTCACTTCAAAAATTTATAAATATAATCAGTTTTGTTTTCTTAAACAATCTCAGTAATTTAAACCAATTTAGATGTCAATTTAAATGTTGATTCGATCATAAATTTCGGTGTAAATCCCAATTTCATTATATTCATCAATTATAAATTTACCTTTTAATAATTCCATTGATTCACTATTCATTCTTATTATCCAATTCATTATTCTTAAACGGATAAAATTTTACATTGAATTTTCAAACTATTACCATAATATTCTTACATTCCATCTAACTTTATATTAACGTAATAATTTAGTGTTAAATTTCATTTATTGCCATTAATTCAATTATTGAATTTTTTTATACTTCAATTAACTTAAAATTTTTACTTTCCATTCTTTTAAATTCAGTCAATCATTATTTTATGGGTAAATTTTACATTACTGAAAAATCCAATTCCCTAATATTTTCCAGTAATCAACTAAGTTTATATCAACACAGTGATTAATTACGTTTTATTGAAATGGATGTAGATCTAATTCACTAAATTATATACATAGGTAACCAATTAATAATTATCACAATAAGCCGAATCTACTCCCATTCATAACCTATTAAAAATTGACTAAAATAAAATTTCTTACCTATCATCGATTATGTCAAATTACAATTTTACCGCGTATTATTTCACCAATTATTATAACTTGAATTTAATTTCCAATTTGCTGATTTCAATCAATTAAAACTTTACCATCTGTTTCAATTAATTCGGTATTCACAAATTTAGCTATTCAATCAATTTCAATTTACGGTACAATTATCATGGTTTATATCATATTGCATTAATATCCCTATTTATCTTAATTTCAAATGATTGAATATTAAATTCCATTTTACTACAATAGATCCAACTTGTTATATTATGAATGAAATTAACATTGGTTACATCCTCTGGAATTAACAATCTTTTATGACAAATCAATTTATCCTAACTGAAAATTAGGTCACTTAACTACAATAAATTTCACATTAAATTTTATAAATTATCAATTGAGACTTTAACAAATCCGTTACTTGATTTAAAACCCTGCTATTCAATAAATTGACATTTATAGGTGAAATTAACATTGACTTATATTTCATATCATAAATGCATGCTTTATTTCATACTTTTTAGTTATATTTGCCAAGTATGTATATTAATTACTAATTATATTCTTAATTAATTTATTTCCTTGGTTTCATACTTAATAAGTTTTCACTTCCAACAATATTTTAAATCACCTACAGGACATTGATGTTTTTTTTCATGAATTCATTAATTAATCCAATAAATGCCTTTGTTTCCTTATATTCAATTTATTACCATTTAAGTACATTTATTATCAACAACACTATTATAGTTACTTATCTACAACTATTTCATTGGTTTATTCAACAGTTACTTTTATTTACTCCTTTTCTATTTTAAAACCAAACGTAACCATTTTCACTATTCATTATTATGCTAATGAATTCCATCCTAGTTAATATTTTTATTAATATTCCACACCTTCAACTTTTCTACTGGTTTCTTATTTTAAACCTATAACCAAGTATGACAATATATATTATTTCAATTTATTTGCCATATAAATATTATATTGTTAACCTTTAATTACAATTGCTTCAACAAATTTCTACATTCGCTCCAATATAAATTTTAAGCCTTTATTTCTTTCCAAATTAAATTAAAAATCTTATTAAATTAACTCATTTTAAACCATCGAATTTTACGGGTCGTTACAATAAACTTGAATAGTCATTTATTACAATCATATTTTATTCAACAAATTTAATTCTTCTTTATTCCAAATTATTATTAAATTTATTACACTTATTATATCTTATCACATATATTAAGTATATTTACACTTATTATAACTACACAAAGTTATTTAAAATTTCTTTTAACATCATTTTTATACTGTATATTATTCAATTACATATTCAAGTTCTGAATAATTTAGGTAAGTTATATTTTAAGGCAATCAAATATTATACAAATAAATTTTCCAATTCAACTATTTCAAGTTTAAATATTTATTCAAATTTTTTTACTTCACTTTATAATTGAAAATATCTTTTAACAAAAATTTAAGAATTAAATTTCTGATTTCACTTCAAACCATTGAAGACAAATATAAAAATATATATAAGTCGAATCAAATCTATAAATATATAATTGTATTATAAATTAAGTCATACTTCAACAATTCAAATCAATTTAATTTCCAACATAATAGTGTAGCAAGGCTACAGAATGGTCTCTCCACTTCGAAACTCGAAAATGAATGTCGATGATGCGGCCGCCATCAAAAATTATTTTCCAGCGACAAAAGAGAAAGTACTGATTTAAACATTTTAAATTCTTTGAAATGATTTCTATTTGAAATATTTTGAATACCATACACTTTAAAACTTTCAAATCAAAGTTTGAAATCACCGGAAATTAAATTCTCAAATTATAATTTAAATCCATTTCAATTCCTAATTAAAATTTTAAACCATGTTCTATAATTTCATTTATTTATCATATTGAAATAGTCAATGGTTTACAAAACAATGAATAAAATCAAATATTACCATTTTGTTAACCCATTCATTTAACAGTTTAGAAAATTTACTTGTGTATAACATAATCACACAAAATTTATTTTATTTACCAAATTTGAAAACCATATTGTGTCGGTCTGCTCTGTTCAAGTGTTTTGAAAATGCTATTGCTAGCGTTGATCAGACGAATCGATCGGAAACCCAAATCAACATCAACAACTCAAACAATACAATAACATTTTTAAATATTAATTTACAAATATCTTTCCTTGTTCGACGATACAAGAGTGGATTCTCAAAGCAAGGATAGAGATTCAAATTTTTGGACTCAAATCAAAGAGAATTTTGATTCGAAGATAAGTTTGGAACAAAGATAAGATGATTAAATAACAAAATAGGAAGATTGGTAAGTTTATATAAATCACGGGCAACCTTAGCCAGGTCGACCGTGACTACAAGAATAAGATCGATTCAGAATTCTGAGGCAAATCAATATCAGATATCAAGGGATATAATTTAGGTATAGTAGGGGATAGATAGCATTATAGACCGATGATATAGAAATCTCCGGTAAATCAGTGTCTATTGTAAAGGAGTTTCACCCGTTTTATAAATCAATCTGAGATTGGCAAGACTGCCTGACTCATTATAAAGATCATTCGAAGTGGAGTTACGGGATACTACAGAATTAAAAGAAGATGAATAGTGAGGGACACGAATGGATTTTGGAACCGTAGGGAATGTTCCAAAATTCAAAGGAATCGAGTCAAAAGGAAGAGATTCAAACTCGAATGAAAGTGATTCTGTAAATACATTTACCCTATATGCTGAGTTTTGCCTAGAGCTACCAAAGCCCTGATATGAAATGTAACGACTTGATATTTTCAACCACTCGCATCCATACATGCCGGAATTGAATTTCTCAAAATACCAGATTGTAAGTTTATATTTGACAAAACTCAGCATATACAGTAATAAATATCACAGATCACATAAACAGAGTAATAAATGCAGCGGAAACAAAAGGTAGTAGTTCATGAAGCTACTATATACATATCAGAGTTAAAAAAGGTACAACAGAAGTCTCGAATACAATAGTCAAATACAAGAATCAGAATACATCACCAGAATCAACTGAATATCTGAAAGCTGGATAGATAACTGGATCTCCAAGCGAAGCTCCAACTCCAAAGGTGAGTCTCAAAAACAATATTACTCAGTCTGACCCGGGGTGAAGCAAAACAAAAAACACTCGAGTCAGGATTAACATTCTTATATCAATAAATCCAACTCAAGTGAAATAACAACTAAAATACAAGTAACTCAAAAGATGTTTAGGATAACCATCCTCTAAGGATCCGTTCAACTATTTATATGTACACTAAGGAGATAATGCCTATCAGTAATATAAGTATCAAAATAGTGTTAAGGCGTTACCATTATCTCCCTTAACACATTTTATATAAGCGTCATAGTCTATACAGCACTGTAAACTCCACCGTAAACTAGTGGGCTATTAGGGAGTACTCCATAGGTATAACACAAAACAAATCGTAGTGGTCGCGGATAGGGATACGAGTATGAAAGGCACATGAGGCAATACCCAAGGTAGTGAAACTACCGTTTGCCTAATCCGGACTGGTGAGAACGTATCGCCGCAACGATTGCAACACCGCGAAACACACTCCCAATTCAAGGGTGCGCACCAATCAAAAACAAGTAATGAGTACGAAGAAGTATGTCCGCTAGAGGCAGCTAACCTTATTAGTCCGGCACGGCTCCTGTTTTAGTCATTTCAAGTTTGACACTAGTGTCAAGGCTATCCATTATCGTTCTCTTTCTTCAAATCCAGCAATGTCATCATTCCAACCACTTCATTCTGGATCATACTCCGCGTATAATAGTTATTAAAGTGATTTTCGGTTTAATCAGAGAGTATGTCCCTAACCGATCCCGGACTCTTCAATAACTACGTAATTATTACACCGATTGGTCATTTAATAAACTTCCAAAATAGTATATTTCAAAACCAAAATATCATTACCATTTCAAAATCATATCAATACGATATCACTTCCATTTCAAAACCAAATACGATATCATTTTCATTTAAATATATCCATTTACAAAATCCTAGTACTTCGAAGTTATAACACTTTCTAAATCAAACACTTTGGAAATTATAATATTTTGAAAAATCAAAATTTAGAAATCATAATGCTTTGGAATCATAACACTTCCCACTTAATTGTTTAAATATAAATAATAGTATATATACAATAAAATAGTTTAAAATTTAAAATAGTTTATATAAAAATATTTATAATTTAAAATAGTTTACATTAAAAATAATTTGTATTAAAATAGTTTATATGAAATAAATTTATAAAGTAACATATATAAATAGTTTTAAATATAATTTAAAAATACATTATATAATAAAATATCGCAAATCAATTCCGAATCAACACCAATCCCAAAATTTCAAATTTAGTCAAATCTCAAATCATTAATTTTAATTTATTTCAGTTTCTCAATAAACCATTTCAAATTATATCGATTTCAAATACAGATTTTTTTAACCATAAAATAAACCATTTCAATTTCGATATTTTCAAAGCTTTAAATATTCAAACATTTCAAAACTAGATTTGATAATTCCAATTCAAATTCACTTTAATATTATTTATTTTGAAATATTTACTTATTAAATCCATTATCATTTAAATAAAACCCCAAATTTCAAATGACTTAATATATCCTTCAATTCATTTAAACTTGAAATATTCGTTAAATCGCCTTAAACCAAATCAAGTTATAAAATTCATACCCTTTCAAATCTAAATTTCCACAAGTTCAAATTGATTTCTAATTAAATATATTTCTTAATTAAATACAATTTCAAATCAATTTCAAATCTATCTTCTCAATCTTAATTTATTAAATCATTATAAACACTATATTAAAATTTAATTTAAATACTTACTTAACCATTTTATATTTTAATAAAATCCAACTTTATTATTAAGCTTATTTTATACTAAAACAAATTTACTCATAGCTTAAATTTAAGAATTTAACTATATATAAAGTAATATTAATATAATATCAAAATCAATATTTATTAAACCATATATTTCTTTCCAAAACCATAAAAGTTATTTTCGAAATATTTATATATAGACCAACGGTGTCTGTATATAATTTTCTATCCTATGGTCAAATGATACGGATATTTATCATTTCAATCCATAATTTAAATATATACTGGTGTATATATATATATATATATATATATATATATATCGTTTCAACCCGCAATCCCAAATTCAATTTAATGAAAATCGCTTGGGTTTATCATTTCAACCCATAACGATTTTCTCCTATTCTAAAATCCGTTCGGGTATGTATCATTTCAACCCATAGTGAATTCTATACTAATAGGGAACTTGCGGAGTGATAACAGATATGATAATAATATAACATGCATATATCATCAATATAAATAACAGATAATGGTGTCAGATGTCACAGGTGAACAGATACAGGTAATAACATATATATAATAGTGTAAACAACTAACAGCAGCATATTTCAATTGTCGTTTCAATTGAAATTAAATTTAGTAAATATAAGAACGTTAAATCGTGAGTGATTACTCACCTTTCGAGGCTAGAGAGAAAAACAACGGGATGAGTTACAGATCCAAGCACGTATTTCGAAGCGAAGCTAGATGGATACAATTCGATGAAGAAAAGAGGAATGGTGGACCAAGCTGATAAATGGGAAAAATGATGGAATGAATCAGAATCAGCTAGATATATGAACAGAAAATGTATATTATATTCATTATTTAAATAAAATATCCATATAGTTTGGAACTGATATTAAATTTAAAACACATGTTAAAATAAAACATCATCATATAGTATTGAAAAATCAACACTTAAACTAAAAAACATAAACATTTAAATATATATTAAATTTACACACACACACACACACACACACACACACATATATTAAAACTAAAATCTATATGTATCTCAAAATCATCATAAAATTTCTCATATATACCTAACTATGTGTACAATATATGAAATCATTTTTAAACTAATATCTTAGCTGTATACCAATATTACTTTGTACACGTGTAAATTCCAAAAGAAACTCAATATGAACCAGATAGTTTTAAACTTATACAGATTAACATTTATATATATTTCCCAGTATTACATCTTTATTGAAATGAAACACATATAAACTTTATAAATACTTCACTGACTTTCCAAAAGCAAGACTACCTTTTATGTTTCCAAAAGCAAGACTACCTTTTATGTTCTTTTATATAAACAATTATAACATTTCGTAACTAAATATACACTAGATTAAAATATATACACACACAACACATTACACAAACCTATATAACTACATACATGACTTAAATCTCATTACAGGAAAACCTGTAACCTAAATAACTCACGAATATATATATATATATGTATATATGCATCTATATACCAACCTATATCTATACTACTTTTCAAATAACATAAAAAATAAATATATATAAGCTAACCTATATAAGCTGGCACCGAAAAAAATGAATGGAAGCTGGGTGACTCAAGGCGAGGAGGATGCTTTGTCGGCTCGGTGCGGAGTAAGGGGAAGCAACGGTCGCACAAGGTTTTCATAGCAAGGCAACAAGAACAGGTAGAGATGGAAAGCATAGTGAGAAGTGATGGCCGACCAATGGCGGGTTGCGACTGCTGCTTGGGTCGGAGGATGGCAGCGTGGCTCGGCGAAGGTGGTTGCGTTCGAGGCGGAGGAAGGAAAGAAGGTGGCAGGGTTCTAGGTTGCTCGGCGGTGGTGAGAGAGAGGAGAGGGTTGAGTTGCGGTTGTGGCTTCGGTGAGTGCTGGGTGGAAAATTTGGGTTGCGTGAGGGTCAAAGGTGGATGATGGAGTGATTGGGCAGGGACGTGGTTGGCACGGAGGAAAGGCGACTAGTCGGCTGTCTCGGGTTGTGCGATGCTTCGGAGGTAGGGCGATGTACGGTCGAAGGGTTGAACGGCTGAGGGAGATTGTGGTGAAATGATATATAAAAGCTTTGTAAAAACATGATATACTTTCTCTGAAAAGAAAGAAAGAACAGGAAGAAGAGTGTGGAAAGAGTGGACAGAGGAAAAGGCAGTAAGGAATGAACAAAGGGCCAGAACCAATATATGTTGGAACTAGTATAGAAAACCAAAAGTCTCCTCAAATTCTGAAAATAATGATGGCTAGTCGCTACTGATTTGTACGGTGAAAAATATGAATAGACAAAGGAAACCGAAAGGCTCAAACGGATACCGGTACGATTTACCGTTCCGCGGGTTTCTTCGCGTATCGGACATCGAAACATCCAAATGAATATATAGAGATCAGCTCAACGAGACGATCAAAACGGTACACAGATATCGGTTATAAAATTTTGAATTTTCTACTAGCGCAAAATGCAACAAAAACGTAGAAAAATAACATCGACGGAGAAAAAGAAGTTTGAATTTGGAAAAACGAAAAATGACATCTCAGTCAGAAGATGATTTAGAATTTTTCTATGTAAAAATATTCAGGTTTAGAAATATTTTATTATCAACAATTATTAACTGACCTGAATTTAACAGAATTTCACAATGAAACAAACTTTCATAAGATCAGATGAAAATTTACCATCTTCTATATTGAAATATACGTATTCCAAATATGAAATTTTAGTTTCAAATTTTATTTATTTTTTAAAATTTCTCCAAAAATTCAATTAAATACGTTAATAAAACTATTAAAATTTTATGGGTCGTTACGAAATCCTTGAACTTGTTATATGATAATCAACCATAATAAAAATTGGTAAACCATATAAGTGTTATAAGTGCTAAGTGTGATCAGAAGTGTAATCCAAAAAGTAAATCGATCATCAACCAATCATATTTACAGTAGTTATTCGATCCAAACATATATACAAACCATACCAAATAAGTTAAATTAATCAAGTTTAAAACACACCAATCAAATCAAACAAATAACATATAGAATGACAAGACATTACTTGGTACTTCTACCCATCCATCTTCTCCAAAGATAGGGTCTGCTTTGATGGCATCCCATTTTTCTTTATCTTCATTGAGAGTGACTAGTGGATTTCCTTCATGATCATCCTTGTTAAGGGCTGAGATCATCCAATAAAGGGCTTCGATTTGTCTCCCTTGCTTCTTGATCGTCTATATTTGACTCAATTCTAAGTGACGCTGATTACGAAGTATGAATGTAAGAATATTCTTGAAGGAAGTGAGAGTTACTTCAAGATTATCACTTACATTATTAATCGGAGAAGCCATAATTCAAGAAATGGGAAGAACTATGAAAGAGAGTGATTAGAGATGAAGTTTTACAATTTATTATGGAAGAAACAGATATAAATAGGAGTACAAAGTTTGTCTGAAATGAATAGACACAAGTTAGTTACATGAAAATGAAATTTGAAAGTGAAACTATTTTCTGCCTGTTGGATGTCGGCATGGGGGGATGGTGTATGTCAACATGCCTCTGCTTAAAATGACATTTAGCTTTGTTTTGAATATTATGAACAAATCTATTAAACTGAAATTTATATAATATAAAACAAGCAATTACAGAGACAAGCGAAGTTGAATAACAGGAAATGAAAGATTCCATTAATAATTCTAGCCAACATTACATAAGATAATATAATATTAACTAAAATAAAGGAAATACAAAGATAGAACTTGAGATAACATGAACTAAAACTAGTTAGATGAAGACGAAGAAGATGATAGTCCAAGCTTTCTACTAATTTTCCCGAAGAACTTGTCGATTTTAGTGGAAATCTTATCCATTTTCTTACTCATTGATCTTTTAAGTGTCTTTTGATTTTCCACTATAATTCTTCAATTATTGAGAATGGTCTTGTTGGATGGATTAGCGGGATTAGTAGGATATTCAACACTTTTTAAGGAGGTTTCTTGATTATCCTCTTCCTCCTCTTCAATTTCCATTCCTTCCTCTTCCTCTTCTTCTTCTTCCTCCATTTCTTCCATTTCTTCATGAGAAATCTTTTTTCCTTTTCCGTAAGTGTTTCATATGGTTGAAACACTAATGGAATTTGTATAAGGGAAATGTTTCCATGGCTGAACACTTTTCTAGTTATAAATTCTTTCCTTTTGAAATCATCTCCAAAGTAATTAAAAATCGGGTGAGATAAATTCCATGATATAATGTGTTTTCACCCATAATAAAATTCTTGGGCCTTAGCTCATCCAAAATAACTTGAGCCCAATTAATATCATAATTTCCAAAAATTGTAAAAAGCGCTTTGCAAACTTTTGAAGTCGGGTTGTTGTAGTTCCCTGATCTTGGTATAAGAGTATGTTGGATAAGAAGATTGACAATTCTTGCTTTTGGACGAAAATAACGATTTTTGAATTTGAAATTGTCATCCCCTTCAAAAATGTGATCAAATGTATCTCGATCGTTTTCATTGATTTGAAATTCCGAGATATTCATTTCGGTATACTTACATCCCAAAATATTTCCCGAAATTTCAATCCAAAATAATTTGTATTCCTTTAACACTACTCCAAAGTTGTCCTTCTTCCCCATCATAAAAACCACGATTCAAATTCGCATAAAACATCTTAATAAGATTTCGATAACATATAAAATCATTTTGTTTGTTATCAACTAAACTAAGAATAGAATATTGTTGAAAAAGATTTTCAATTTCATAAGAAGGAAAATCTTCAAAAATAGCAAATTTTTTCGTATGAATTTTACCAAAGTTTACATGGTTGATGTAAGCTTTGATAGCTTCTAGGTCATTAAAAAGAAAGTTTTTGACAAATTTTGGAAGCCTAATGGTGTTAGGAGTGCTTTAAGAGGCCATTGAAGAAGTTTGAGTGGAGTTGAAGATAATGAAGATAAGTTTGAAATTTGAAATAAAAGCGAAAAGTGATGATAACAGAAAGAGATAAATAAAGATTCTATAGACATGTTCTCTGGTCAAGAGACATCTTTCCGGAGCATTGAAGTTGGTGAAAATGTGGAAGGAAATTCAAAAGTTTGAATTCAAATTTTGAAATCAAATTCTGGGAGGCATGTCGACATGGGGCATCCGGGTATGTCGACATGTGCCAATTGAATCAAAGGACAAGTTTCTATTCGTAATATATATATATATATATGTTATATCCTAATTATATAATTCCTATGATAACATTAAATAATACTTAGATATTAATAATTTAATATTTAAAATATTAAATAATATTACTTTTGAATTTAAAATTCAAATTTCAAGGGATAAATTTGAATTTAAAAATTCAAGGAATTTTAAAACAATCAAGCAAACAAACAACCATCCATTCAAACAAGAAACAAAAATAATGTAAATGCGTACGTATTTTTAGATCCATACTCCTATCGTCATCTGATTCATTAATAGCAGTGAAACACAGATTTGAATTATCCATCTTCTTTTCATCGTCATTGGATGATGAGTCTGAGTCATCAAGAGTTGCAGTGAATGCTTTCTTTCTTTTCCTTGACGGGTCATTGTTTGGAGGGAATAACTGTTAATCTGGATATTGACAATCTTTCCTATAATGCCCGACCTGAGACGACCCGATTTTCTATCTCCAGAAAATCGCATCATCTTGAAGGAAGAAAGGGATAGAAGAAGAAAAGAAAGAGAGAGAAGAACACAAACAACATCAGATACTTACAGCGGAACGAATGAAATATAATAATTAACATAAAATATTACATAGTATCTCATTACATCAGAGTACACAATAAACAACACAGATTAGACAGTTAAAATCATCTGTCTAATTATACAATTCAAGTACACAAGAAACAGATACCAAACAAACACAGCGGAACCATAATATATCTACACGTGGAAGCCTCCTGCTCCATATCTCCTCCAGAATTCGTCAAGAAAACCTGAATCACTTGACTACTCATACATAATATGAGTACCCAAGAGTTTAATAAAACAGAAAATAAACACTCGGGGTCAGACAGGGGTCTGGTGTGAGTAAACGGGTTTAAATTGCTTAACTTTAGAAAACCTTTAAAAAGAAAAGGTATCACGTAAGACTCCCCACATATAAACAAGGAAAAGTTTTTACCTTATGCTAACCAAAACATTTGATAGGAAATCCAGTGATATTATAATAGTGTCTAGGGTTTTCAAGTAAATAAGAAATAGCCGAAATTGTTACATCTATTAAATTCCAGCTACTAGCCACAAAAGTTGGTGATACAATCAAAACCGTAGGGTCTCGTAGGAAGAATGGGTTACTATCAATGGCAGGGCTACTGGGGTACCATCCGTCACAGTACGTGGCCTAGATCACCGTACCGAGGAGTACGCCCGCTCCCTTGCAACACAAGGCCGGAACCATCCCTTACTGGACAGTCCCGAACAAGACAACCCCGCAGTTGGCCATGGCCCAACTGCCCACACAGCTAAAAAAAAAGGGACTTCTAGACAGGGAAAAATCTTGCCCTCCAGTGGGAGCTACCCACGAAGCCTTGTTGCATCTCCCCTGTTTTAGCCATTCTCGGTTGATGAGGCTTGAGGCTGCGATTACCTTTATCGAACACATCTATCTTAGAATGCTCGTCGTCCACCTGAAGATGTGCTGAAAGCATTCAATCCATACAAGTTCGTTCCGGGTTCGAACAAAACCGAAGGCACTATCTCGTTGCACTCATTTTGGAATCACCCTTAGAGTCAACGACCATAGCCCTTGCACTCTAAATCACCATCTCGAATCTATAAGTACTATTCCGTCAACTCATTACGGAATCACCCACAGAGTTATACTGACGTATAGCCCTTACACCTCGAGTCTTCACTAGCTCCACTTGGATTCACGACCTAATGTTTAATTGGAATCGATGTGGTTTTCGGATTCCAAATATGGAAACCCGATCCCGGTCTCACCGAAACCAAACGCCATTTTAATGTCCAAGTTGTACTTAAAGGTTTAAACAATTTAACTTATATTCAGGATGAAATAAACAGATAGATGAATCATATTATCACAAGAGATAATTCATATCAATATTCATCTTCACAAAGCAGCATATCACATAACAGAGATATCCAGTATCAACCAGTATCAACTAATATCAAACATCCAATATCAAACACAATCATCCAATATCAATCTCCAAATATTGATCATCCAATATCAATCAGTTAACCAATATTAATAAATCAACCCATTGTAATATCCCGGAAATTTGGACAATTTAAATTTAATAATCTGGATTTAAATTTAAATTGAACTGATAATTTTTGTTAATAAATTTGATTTGATTTTAATAATCTTCTTTATTTAAATATTTAATTTGTGAAATTATTTTTATTGAGTTAATAAATTGTTTTCTATTTATAAAATGTATATGTATTTATGTATATATTTTTAAATAGACAAGTTATTTTTATTTAAATTAGTATAGCATATTTTAATGTTTTAAAAATAGGATTTGTGATTTATTTTTAATATTAAGCTTTTCAAAAATATTTTATAAAATACTCTATGATTTTAAATATGTAAGATAAATATTTTATTGGTTTAAAATTCATTTATTTATAAATCACCATCCAAATATTCAATGCTAATTACTTATTGTAATTAGATATGGTTAATCATTAATGATTAAGTGAATATGTTATTAAAATAAGTTAAAATGAATTTTAAACCAATAAAATATTTATCTTACATATTTAAAATCATAGAGTATTTTATAAAATATTTTTGAAAAGCTTAATATTAAAAATAAATCACAAATCCTATTTTTAAAACATTAAAATATGCTATACTAATTTAAATAAAAATAACTTGTCTATTTAAAAATATATACATAAATACATATACATTTTATAAATAGAAAACAATTTATTAACTCAATAAAAATAATTTCACAAATTAAATATTTAAATAAAGAAGATTATTAAAATCAAATCAAATTTATTAACAAAAATTATCAGTTCAATTTAAATTTAAATCCAGATTATTAAATTTAAATTGTCCAAATTTCCGGGATATTACACCCATATAAATCAAACATCCAAAACAGAATTGATTATCTCTTAATCAATTTGATTACCATAATCCTTCTTCATTAATTATTATTCCAAATGAATAAATTAATCATCTCTAATGATCTTCCCTAATTAATCTTCCTTTGTTAATTATCTTAATTACATTCAAGTAATTGTCCTTAACCATATTCAGTAATTAAATCGTTAATTACTATCATTAATTACAATAATTAATGATCATTCATTTACTTTTATTAATTAGCTATAATTAATTGCATTATCCTCAATTAATTACAATAATTAATCATCCTTAAATTAATTACTTATATTAATCAACCTTGATAAATATCATTAATCACATTAATTAATGAACCTTATTAATTAATGATTACCTTAATTAATTAAAATAATTAACTTATAATTAATCATTCTATTAATTATAATCAGTTATTAACAATTTGTAATTACTTATATTAATTAATTAACTTCTTAATTAGTTATATCAATCTTTGATTAATTATTCTAATTAATTAATCTATAATTACTTCATTAAGTAATTATTATTCAATTACATCAATTAATAATCCTTAATTAATTTCTTAATTAATTACATTTTAATTAATTACCTTTAGTAATTAATCTTAAATTAATCACATTCCATTAATTAATCAATCACATTAATTAATTAACTAAAATAATTAAGTAATTAACTCTTAATTACTTACATAAGTAATTATCTTCTAATTACTTCCATTAATAAATCTTAATTAATCTCTTAATTAATTACTTAACAAATAATTAATTCCATCATTAAATAATTCTTAATTCATTAATAAATGAATCATTCCATAATTAATTAACTTCAAATTAATTATATTAATTAATTTCTTAGTTAATAATATCATGTGATTATTCATTAATCACTTCCATTTTAATTACTTCCATATGTAATTACCTTCTTAATTACATTCAGTTATTTATAATTAATTATTTCATTAGTAATTACACTTAATTAATCCATAATTAAGTGATTACCTAAAATTAAATAATCAATTAACTAATTATTTAAAATTAATTAAACGATTAATTAATTAACAACTTATATTTAAAAATCCTTAATTAATTAAGAAAACATTTATCTTAATTAATTCTTTACTTAATTACAAATCGTATTAAATTATGTATTCATAAGTTCATAACAAAGATAAGTTAACCATATTTATCTTTATAAATACATTATTTGAATTTAAATCAAATTTTAATAACTTAAACAAATTATCTTATTTGGATTACGAAATCATAATAATAACTTTATTTGAAAATAAGACATTTAGAAATAAAATTTGAAATTTTCAAAACACATTAATTATCCAAGTTAAACTTATTCATTTAAAATAAAATTTGAAAATTTTGTTATTAAAACATTACTTTAAAATTTAACTTAAAACTTTGATTAAATAATTGAATTCAAAACACTCTTATAAATTGTAATTCAAAATTTAATTAGATAATCATTTTCAAAAACAATCATCTTAAAACATTCATCGTAAAACATTTTAAATTTGAAATATAAATTTAATTTACATTTTTAAATATTTGATTAACTTTTAATTTTTAAAGAACAAGTTTTGACTTGTAAGTTTATTTCTTTTTAGTAAAACTTAATCCTTAAATCTATTTATTAAAAGTAACGAGTTTAACTCGATAACTTATCTTCCTTTATTCAAACTACAGGTTTAAATTCAGCAACTAAACATTACAGATTAAAATCAATCTGCCTAAACCCCGAGACAACCAAGGAAATTCACGAGTGCTACCCCGAGACACTCCAGCTACCTCCCCTCTTCGAGACGACACCGAGAAAAACGCGAGTCCTACCCGAGTTTAAACTCGTCTTCCCCAAACTAAACCTCCAGTGCACACACATGCACTTCTGGACGTGTCCCACGGCCGCCGACCACCATAGTTCGTCACGCCCATTGCCGACAATCTCACTATCTCGCGCGAGTACGAAAACACACCCAGATCGAACAGAAGACGCTCGAATCGAAATTGGACCTTCAACTCGAAAATCTGCATAACCAATCTTCCACAAAATCACCCACGACCAACATCACGACACCGTTAAGCCACCGTCGTCCTCACCATAGAAACGCCACAACCCCGAGCTTCAACATCCCCACGTCGCGATCGAACTCGATCCATCATTCATGTCGCAAAAACCACTACAGCAAAGCCCAAAGTAAAACATGCTAAAACCCAATCTTGTTCGAATTCGAACATTTCACAAATTGGAAAAATTCTAGAATAGTTTTCGCATCATCCATAACTTACTAGCATGCTTCGACCAAAGTTAAAGCTCCGATCAACATGCCGATCATCGGCAAATCACCAAAACCCCAAATTCAAACAAAACCCAATTTGACATGAATTCCTCAATTAAAACTTATGATATGTACTTTAAAAATCATAATTCTTAGTCCTTAACACATTCATGGAATCCAAATCAGAAAACATACAAGTTGATTTTTGACATGCAATTGATTCTTACTGTATATTTCCATTTTAAAAACAATTTACTTAAATAAAAATCCTAGTTCCATTTTTAAAATTATCTTTATGTAATAACAAACAACTTCCATGTAATCATCAAAGTCAAATTTTGATGTTTTTGGGAGATTAGAAATTTTGAATGTAAACCTGGTCTGAAAAGAAACAGGTAACAGAGTTTGATATATATACAGTCATGTATACACATATTCATCAATTCAATAATATAGAATCTGAAAGATTTTCATGCAACCTAGATTAATCTACAGATCATCACATGCATGGACAGAATTCAACTCATCTGTTTTTAAAATCAATTTATTCACTTGAATATAATTGCAGAGCAGGGAACAGGTCCTATATTTCCCAGGCTTGAATATATTAATCTGAAAAAGTGCTTTGATTTGCTTTGCTGAAGAAAAACTTGCATTTTTGAAATCCTTTGATTTAGAATGTTGAAACTGTTGATACTGCTGTTGAAATTGCTGAATTGAACTTCATTTGGTTTGCAGGTTGCTTTCCATTTGCATTTCAGATTGATAATTCTTTTGCATGCAGATTTAACTTTCAACCTGATTCTTCATTTTGAAAATGCATGCTGAAGATTTGCAGTTTAAATTTGCAGATTTATAAATTGATGTTGCAGGTTGAACTTGACATTGTAGGTTTTAAATTTGAATTGCAGCTCTGTTTGTTGAGAAGAACTTTATGTTGCAGATTTGAAGTTGCTGATTTAATTTTTTGCTTTTGATTCAAATTTCAGGTTTTTGATATTTTCTGGTTGCCATTAGTTTTGAAAGAATGAAGAAAAGAAAACAAAGAATGAAAGTGTTTGAGAAAAATTAGTTTTCTTTTTTAATCATTTATTAAAAATATGTTGCCACTTGTTATTAATTTGATAAATGTCACTAACATATTTTTAAAGTTTACAAGTGTTATTAAGATGATTAATAGGGTTACACATGTCTTTAGGTATTTAAATAAACTTTTATTTAATCTAAATGTAAATATAAACTTACATATTTAAATTCCTTAATTAATAAATGTTTTCATATGTATTTATAAATTTACTTTTAAGAGAAAATATTCTAAAGCATTTATATTCATCATTTATAACCATTTTAAATTTGAGCATTTTAAAAGAAAACAAAAATAAACTTATTTAAATTATCACATCTAAAATAAATAACAATCTCATATTTTAAATACTTTAAAAGAAAGACAAAACTTTGTTTAAAATCTTTTTAAATTATCTTATTTAAAAACAAACTGATTATCTTATATTTTAAAACAAATGAATTAATCTTTAAATTAATTTTTAAAAAGTATTAAGTTATAAAATAAAGCTTCAGATTACAATTCATTCATATATAAATTATTAATGGATTAAAATTAAATTTCCAAAGCAATATCAAATTATAACATATACATACATATATATTACAATTTGAAAATTCATCCTTTATTTAAAACAAAAGGTCTCCTATTCACAATATATACCAGATATATATATTGTAAACAAAACAAAATTTAATTAGCTTTGAAAAATAAATCTTATCATATTTTAAATTGTCAGAAAGATATAAATCACAATTATCAGATTAAATATTTATTAACCATAAAAAGAATAAATTTATCAGTTTAAATTAAAACTATAGAGAAAAATTATCAAACCAGTTAAATTATTTATACAGATTATTAAATTGGTATTGCCCAAAATTCCAGGTCGTTAGAATCCTTCCCCCTTAAAAGAATTTCGTCCCCGAAATTTAAAAGCAAAGGTAATTTAACAACCCAGCAAAGATTTTAATTTAAATCAGCAAAGCATTCCTAACAACCAATTTCTAACAACCATAGAAAATCAATCAAACAAACAAACCTAACTAATTATTCTAACACAAATCAGAATAAATTTCTAATACTATGTCGAGTTTCCCAAGTATAAATCACCGGGAGACTCGCTCTACAAAAGCCAACAAACTGACTATACTACCAAAATCCAGAGCTTCTCTCATCTCCAGATCCATCAATCTGAACAGAACATAAGATTACTCTCAAATCCAGCTCAACATCCAACTCCAACTGAACTACAGATTCAATAACCAATGATGAATCATACACGCATTCCCTTAGAGATACGTGATACACAATGAATTCCAGCTATCCAAACTGGCAATTCAATCTTATCCTATCAAAACACAGATAAGAAATCTTAAATGCCTCAGCACTAACCAACCAATCTTATCCAATATCTGTTCTCTTAACCAGAGAGTTTTAACAACACTGAAGTCTCCAACTTTGAATTTCAAAACCTCTTATCTCATATCTGTATAACTCAACAGACAATCCTGGGCTGCCAAACTTCTTCCGATCAACTCAATCTATGTTGATACACCCAGAAACAACTAGACCAAAGCAAACATTTCCTAGATTCTATTCAACAGAAAAGTCTTCCAAAATCCGTCGAAATCTAGAACACAAGCTCTACTCTCCAAGCAATAGCAAACTGAACTTGCTTCCTTCCTTGTACAACTGCTACCTCGCTTCCGCTGCACAACTCTGATTATGAAATAAATGAGAATACTGTTGATGAACACGAGTACAAACTTATCCAATATATCGGGAAACTTTGTTCATCAAATCCATAAAAATCTGAGTGACTCATCTAACTCAGTCACACATCCTTATAGCAGAAATCCAAACTCATAAACTAGATCTGACCAAATCCAAATCCAAAAATTATTCTGAGCTGCTACACCAACTCTTCTTACTCCAAAAACCATCCTAGTACCAGGCTAACTACCAAAATTGCTTCCGGAACCAAAACAATATGGAACTCAACTCCAAATGTAGATAAACTTCGGATTACTTCAGTAGCTTCTACTTCCACATGAGAATCCTCAGTCTCAAACAAAAGATAGCCTAAGAAAATTCCCAAATTAATCGCAAGTCACTTTTGCGATCCAACCTAATTCGGATTCCAAAGAAACTGTCCTCTCTTTACCAATTAGAACAACTTTGAGCTTTTCCAAACAAGGTTAACCCCTTAAGAAAACATCACCACCTGCCCGGACTGATAGAAAAACCACTAAGGTCCCGAACCATCGGAGAAATAGCCACACTGCTGCTTCCAAACTCTACCTCGATGATACTGCGAAGCTAAAAGAACTTCTTGTCAGCACATCGAACATTTCGAGTTGCACTGCTATCACAGCTAACCAAAAACTTCTTATCCTAAGGCTTCTCAACTCCAAAACCATCAACAAACCACACAACTGACTTCCGAGATGGCAAACATCCCTTCAAGAAACTCGGACTCCAAACCAAGCATCCACATCTCGCTCTCCTTAAAGAATGAAAATGAGACCATGCCGAAGCAAAACAACTCATAGACCTTAGTCTCATATCCAAAAACAGCCAAACTCCTTGCTGAAGATCCAAACAACTTATACACAAATGAATCATCTCTGCGGCAGGTAAAACTGCTCCTTAACTACTTCTAAAACTACTTCAAGAGAAATCACCTTCATAAAATATCCAAGGATATTGCATCTCATCATGCAGTTACCAAGATATCATTACTTACTTCTACACTTCCGACAGATCCAAACTCAAGAAAAAATTGCTCACCCGAGCAAAATCCAAACTTACACTTCAAAGATAAACTCCGAATTTTCAAAAGATTTCCTTCGGATATCAGAGACACCCTCACTCCAAACTACAAATCTCACTCAAGACGGTATTAAGTCTACGGTCTCGACAAATACTTCCAACCTCAAACACATGGATTTCTTCCATCAGTGGTAGTCGTGCTACACACACAAACCACTACTCCATCTATCTCTAAAATTTATGTTGGAAAATCCGAACAGATAACCCAACCTATTAGGTATATATATATATATGGTTATATATAAAAATTATATATATATATATATGTGGTTATATATAAAAATTACAAGTACGCTCTCTCAAGAAAGACACCACTCCAGAGCCTAGGTATTCACTCATCCTAATGCTCCCTAAAGAAAGACATACTTCAGAGCCTAAGGCTCTGATACCAAATGAGACGACCCGACTTTCTATCTCCAGAAAATCACATCATCTTGAAGAAAGAAAGGGATAGAAGAAGAAAAGAAAGAGAAAGAAGAACACAAACAACATCAGATACTCACAGCGGAACAAATGAAATATAATAATTAACATAAAATATTACATAGTATCTCATTACATCAGAGTACACAATAAACAACACAGATTAGACAGTTAAAATCATCTGTCTAATTATACAATTCAAGTACTCAAGAAACAGATACCAAACAAACACAGCGGAACCATAATATATCTACACGTGGAAGCCTCCTGCTCCATATCTCCTCCAGAATTCGTCAAGCAAACCTGAATCACTTGACTACTCATATATAATATGAGTACCCAAGAGTTTAATAAAACAGAAAATAAACACTCGTGTCAGACAGGGGTCTGATATGAGTAAACGGGTTTAAATTGCTTAACATTAGAAAACCTTTAAAAAGAAAAGGTATCACGTAAGACTCCCCACACATAAACATGGAAAAAAATTTACCTTACGCTAACCAAAACATTTGATAGGAAATCCAGTGATATTATAATAGTGTCTAGGGTTTTCAAGTAAATAAGAAATACCCGAATTGTTACATCTATTAAATTCCAGCTACTAGCCACAAAAGTGGGTGATACAATCAAAACCGTAGGGTCTCGTAGGAATAATGGGTTTCCATCAATGGCAGGGCTACTGGGGTACCGTCCGTCACAGTACGTGGCCTAGATCACCGTACCGAGGAGTACGCCCGCTCCCCAGCAACACAAGGCCGAAACCATCCCTTATTGGACAGTCCCGAACAAGACAACCCCACAGTTGGCCGCGGCCCAACTGCCCACACAGCCGAAATAAAAGGGACTTCTAGACAGGGGAAAATCTTTCCCTCCAGTGGGAGCTACCCACGAAGCCTTGCTGCACCTCCCCTGTTTTAGCCATTCCCGATTGATGAGGCTTGAGGCTGCGATTATCTTTATAGAACACATCCATCTTAGAATGCTCACTGTCCACCTGACAATGTGCTGAAAGCATTCGATCCATACACGTTCGTTCTGGGTTCGAACAAAACCGAAGGCACTATCTCGTTGCACTCATTTTGGAATCACCCTTAGAGTCAACGACTATAGCCCTTACACTCTAAATCACCATCTCGAATCTATAAGTACTATTCCGTCAAATCATTACGGAATCACCCACAGAGTTATACTGACGTATTGCCCTTACACCTCGAGTCTTCACTAGCTCCACTTGGATTCACAACCTAACGTTTAATTGGAATCGATGTGGTTTTCGGATTCCAAATATAGAAACCCGATCCCGGTCTCACCGAAACCAAATGCCATTTTAATGTCCAAGTTGTACTTAAGGGTTTAAACAATTTAACTTATATTCAGGATGAAATAAACAGATAGATGAATCATATTATCACAAGAGATAATTCATATCAATATTCATCTTCACAAAGCAGCATATCACATAACAGAGATATCCAGTATCAACCAGTATCAACCAATATCAAACATCCAATATCAAACAATCATCCAATATCAATCTCCAAATATTGATCATCCAATATCAATCAATTAACCAATATTAATAAATCAACCCATATAAATCAAACATCCAAAACAGAATTGATTATCTCTTAATCAATTTGATTACCATAATCCTTCTTCATTAATTATTATTTCAAATGAATAAATTAATCATCTCTAATGATCTTCCCTAATTAATCTTCCTTGGTTAATTATCTTAATTACATTCATGTAATTGTCCTTAACCATATTCAGTAATTAAATCTTTAATTACTATCATTAATTATAATAATTAACGACCATTCATTTACTTTTATTAATTAGCTATAATTAATTGCATTATACCTCAATTAATTACAATAATTAATCACCCTTAAATTAATTACTTATATTAATCAACCTTGATTAATATCATTAATCACATTAATTAATGATCCTTATTAATTAATGATTACCTTAATTAATTAAAATAATTAACTTATAATTAATCATTCTATTAATTATAATCAGTAATTAACAATTTCTAATTACTTATCTTAATTAATTAACTTCTTAATTAATTACATCAATCTTTGATTAATTATTCTAATTAATTTGTCTGTAATTACTTCATTAAGTAATTATTATTCAATTACATTAATTAATAATCCTTAATTAATTTCTTAATTAATTACATTTTAATTAATCACATTCCATTAATTAATCAATCACATTAATTAATTAACTAAAATAATTAAGTAATTAACTCTTAATTACTTACATAAGTAATTATCTTCTAATTACTTCCATTAATAAATCTTAATTAATCTCTTAATTAATTACTTAACAAATAATTAATTCCATCATTAAATAATTCTTAATTCGTTGATAAATGAATCATTCCATAATTAATTAACTTCAAATTAATTATATTAATTAATTTCTTAGTTAATAATATCATGTGATTATTCATTAATCACTTCCATTTTAATTACTTCCTTACATTCAGTTATTAATAATTAATTATTTCATTAGTAATTACACTTAATTAATCCATAATTAAGTGATTACCTAAAATTAAATAATCAATTAACTAATTATTTAAAATTAATTAAACAATTAATTAATTAACAACTTATATTTAAAAATCCTTAATTAATTAAGAAAACATTTATCTTAATTAATTCTTAACTTAATTGCAAATCATATTAAATTAAGTATTCATAAGTTCATAACAAAGATAAGTTAACCATATTTATCTTTATAAATACATTATTTGAATTTAAATCAAATTTTAATAACTTAAACAAATTATCTTATTTGGATTACAAAATCATAATAATAACTTTATTTGAAAATAAGACATTTAGAAATAAAATTTGAAATTTTCAAAACACATTAATTATCCAAGTTAAACTTATTCATTTAAAATAAAATTTGAAAATTTTGTTATTAAAACATTACTATAAAATTTAACTTAAAACTTTAATTAAATAATTAAATTCAAAACACTCTTATAAATTGTAATTCAAAATTTAATTAGATAATCATTTTAAAAAACAATCATCTTAAAACATTCATCGTAAAACATTTTAAATTTGAAATATAAATTTAATTTACATTTTTAAATATTTGATTAACTTTTAATTTTTAAAGAACAAGTTTTAACTTGTAAGTTTATTTCTTTTTAGTAAAACTTAATCCTTAAATCTATTTATTAAAAGTAACGAGTTTAACTCGATAACTTAACTTCCTTTATTCAAACTACAGGTTTAAATTCAGCAACTAAACATTACAGATTAAAATCAATCTGCCTAAAACCTGAGACAACCAAGGAAATTCAAGAGTGCTACCCCGAGACACTCCAGCTACCTCCCCTCTTTGAGACGACACCGAGAAAAACGCGAGTCCTACTCGAGTTTAAACTCGTCTTCCCCAAACTAAACCTCCAGTGCACACACATGCACTTCTGCACGTGTCCCACGGCCGCCGACCACCATAGTTCGTCACGCCCATTGCCGACAATCTCACTATCTCGCGCGAGTACGAAAACACACCCAGATCGAACAGAAGACGCTCGAATCGAAATTGGACCTTCAACTCGAAAATCTGCATAACCAATCTTCCACAAAATCACCCACGACCAACATCACGACACCGTTAAGCCACCGTCGTCCTCACCATAGAAACGCCACAACCCCGAGCTTCAACATCCCCACGTCGCGATCGAACTCGATCCATCATTCATGTCGCAAAAACCACTACAGCAAAGCCCAAAGTAAAACATGCTAAAACCCAATCTTGTTCGAATTCGAACATTTCACAAATTGGAAAAATTCTAGAATAGTTTTCGCATCATCCATAACTTACTAGCATGCTTCGACCAAAGTTAAAGCTCCGATCAACATGCCGATCATCGGCAAATCACCAAAACCCCAAATTCAAACAAAACCCAATTTGACATGAATTCCTCAATTAAAACTTATGATATGTACTTTAAAAATCATAATTCTTAGTCCTTAACACATTCATGGAATCCAAATCAGAAAACATACAAGTTGATTTTTGACATGCAATTGATTCTTACTGTATATTTTCATTTTAAAAACAATTTACTCAAATAAAATTCCTAGTTCCATTTTTAAAATTATTTTTATGCAATAACAAACAACTTCCATGTAATCATCAAAGTCAAATTTTGATGTTTTTGGGAGATTAGAAATTTTGAATGTAAACCTGGTCTGGAAAGAAACAGGTAATATAGTTTGATATATATATACAGTCATGTATACACATATTCATCAATTCAATAATATAGAATCTGAAAGATTTTCATGCAACCTAGATTAATCTACAGATCATCACATGCATGGACAGAATTCAACTCATCTGTTTTTAAAATCAATTTACTCACCTGAATATAATTGCAGAGCAGGGAACATGTCCTATATTTCCTAGGCTTGAATATATTAATCTAAAAAAGTGCTTTGATTTGCTTTGCTGAAGAAAAACTTGCATGTTTGAAATCCTTTGATTTAGAATGTTGAAACTGTTGATACTGCTGTTGAAATTGCTGAGTTGAACTTCATTTGGTTTGCATGTTGCTTTCCATTTGCATTTCAGATTGATAATTCTTTTGCATGCAGATTTAACTTTCAACTTGATTCTTCATTTTGAAAATGCAGGTTGAAGATTTGCAGTTTAAATTTGCAGATTTATAAATTGATGTTGCAGGTTGAACTTGATATTGTAGGTTTTAAATTTGAATTGCAACTCTGTTTGTTAAGAAGAACTTTATGTTGTAGATTTGAAGTTGCTGATTTTATTTTTTGCTTTTGATTCAAATTTCAGGTTTTTGATATTTTCTGGTTGCCATTAGTTTTGAAAGAATGAAGAAAAGAAAACAAAGAATGAAACTGTTTGAGAAAAATTAGTTTTCTTCTTTAATCATTTATTAAAAATATGTTGCCACTTGTTATTAATTTGAACAAATGTCACTAACATATTTTTAAAAGTTTACAAGTGTTATTAAGATGATTAATAGGGTTACACATGTCTTTAAGTATTTTAAATAAACTTTTATTTAATTTAAATGTAAATATAAACTTACATATTTAAATTCCTTAATTAATAAATGTTTTCATATGTATTTATAAATTTACTTTTAAGAGAAAATATTCTAAAGCATTTATATTTATCATTTATAACCATTTTAAATTTGAGCATTTTTTTTTTGAAAGCAAGCGGGGTTAACTGGTCCCCTACCAGTTTATTGAGAAAAGAAAATAGAAACTATGAACATGCTCATAGTCACAAATTAGAAACTGAGACAACAACACAAAGAGAATAAACGCTGAGGAAACATAAGAAAAGAAAAGAAACAAAGAAAAGATCCACATGACACAGGGAAGACATGATAGAAAGGAGAGGAAAGAGATACACAAACACACTAAAGAGTTAATCCCAATTTTCAGCCAATTGAAAGTTGAAAACATAACTGCTTTCCTTCATTCCAGAGATTATTGCATGCTGAAGAAATTCCCATAGTTGCTGCAAACTCCTACTTCTAGCTTCAAATATTCTCTTGTTTCTTTCCTCCCATACTAATTTCAGATATTTCTTTAGATAGAAAAAGAAAACAATTCTTCTATCCTTCCTCCACCTTGTTGATTTGCTAATTAGGTCCCATTCTACTTCAGACAAGCCATGAGAATGATTATCTGCAATTCTTCCCACAAGTCTTCCCCATAGACCAAGTAACTCATTACATTCAAAGAAAAGATGATCCACTGACTCAACCTGCATCTTGCAGTAGACACACAGGGGATCAACATTCATACCATAACTCAACATTTTGTTCTTAGTTAACAAAGCATTGTTGATAATCTTCCACATCATCAGGTTATCCTTTGCAGGAGAGGATGCAGACCAAATTACCTTGTGCCAAACTGATGAAGTCCTACCAATCACATTAGTAAGCAGGTCATAGGCAACAGAGATAGAGTGCTGCTTCCCACTCCACAGAACATCATCCCTATCTGCCAAACCATATAGTTGAGAATGATATAAGTTCCAAACTGCCCTTATGCCCTGATTACTGGTGTAGGGAAGCATCAACTTGCCCTCAACAATGAAATCAACAGCTTGAGCTTCCTTACATATGCCTGCTTGTTCAATCTGGTGGGGAGAAAACACATTGACAAGAACAAGACCATCAGCCAACCAAGGATCATTCCAAAATTTGATGGTACTGTTTTGGGAAAGCTCGTACTTAATAAACCTAGAGAAAGTACTTCTCAGACCAAGAATACTCCTCCATGTCCAGCTACAGTTCTGAGGTACTGGCATAGTCCAGAAATTCTTACCTCTTAAGTTAAAATTTTTGGTCCAAACAACCCATAGTGACTCACTATTACTTAGCAAAGCATTTAAGTGGGCACTAACAGCAGCTTTATTCCAAGATTGCAAGTTGAATATACCTAGGCCTCCTTTATTTTTTGGCATTTCCATTTTAGCAAATGAGCATGGAATGATTTTTTTGAATGAATCGAGCCTGTCCAGAAAAATCTTAGCATGGCAGTTCTGACCATGCTCACCAGCTTAATGGGAAGAATGAAAACTCTTGACCAATACACCATCATAGATGAGATTACAGACTTGATGAGTACTAGCCTACCAGCTTGTGAAAGAAACCTATTTGCTTCATTAAGTTACAGATTTTAGTATACAGTGGCAGGCAATGTCTAGTTGTTATTCTAGAAGTACAAAAAGGAATTCCCAAATAATTCATGTTATTTAAAAGAACACAAAAATAAACTTATTTAAATTATCACATCTAAAATAAATAACAATCTCATATTTTAAATACTTTAAAAGAAAGACAAAACTTTGTTTAAAATCTTTTTAAATTATCTTATTTAAAAACAAACTGATTATCTTATATTTTAAAACAAATGAATTAATCTTTAAATTAATTTTTGAAAAGTATTAAGCTTTAAAACAAAACTTCAGACTACAGTTCATTCATATATAAATTATTAATGGATTAAAATTAAATTTCCAAAACAATATCAAATCATAACATATACATACATATATATTATAATTTGAAAATTCATCCTTTATTTAAAACAAAAGGTCTCCTATTCACAATATATGCCAGATATATATATTGTAAACAGAATAAAATTTGATTAGCTTTGAAAAATAAATCTTATCATATTTTAAATTGTCAGAAAGATATAAATCACAATTATCAGATTAAATATTTATTAACCATAAAAAGAATAAATTTATCAGTTTAAATTAAAACTATAGAAATTTTTTATCAAACCAGTTAAATTATTTATACAGATTATTAAATTGATATTGCCCAAAATTCCGGGTCGTTACACGACCTTATTGCAATTGTGCATCTATCATTGCTGACATTCTCCGTATTATTTCTGGAATTCCTTTGATCATTTCTTTTGTAATTATTCATTTTTCTATATTTTAGGAATTTTCAGAAGTTTCTTGTCATGAAGGCAATCTCCTCATCATTGTCTGGTTCCGAATCTTCAGTTGTTGCATTGAATGCTAATAACTTCTTTTTTGTAGCTTCTTTTTCTCTTCTTCCTTGAAGTTGAACTTCATAAGACATTAGATTCCCAATCAATTCTTCTATTTTCATGAGACTGATATCATTTGCTTCTTCGATTTCAAGTGTCTTTTGATCACATTCTGGAGTGAGTGAATTTAGAATTTTTATGACTTGGTCTTCCTCCGAAAAGCTTTTTCCTAGTGCAATTAGTGAATGAACAATATCTTGAAATCAATAATACATGTTAGAAATGGACTCATTTACATGCATTTTAAACAATTAAAATTGATTAGTTAATAGGAAATTTTAGTCTGTTTAACTTTGCTTGTTCCTTCATGAGTAACTTGTAAAGTTTTTCAAATTTCAAATGCAAACTTACAGACAGACACTCTATGAAACTCATTCCTATCAGGTGAACAAGATAATATATTCATGGCCTTTGAGTTATTTTGTGCAACACCCTTTTGCTCAGTAATCCACTTGGCAAAATTGGTAGTTGGTTCAATATACTCAGTTTGTGTGATATTCCAAGTGTCCAATCCTACAAATTGTAAAAAAAATTCATTCTACAAGCCCAATACGCATAATTACAGCCATTGAAAAAATGGTGGTCTGACAGTAGATTGACCTTCTACAAATGAACTAGTGTTAGTGATAACAGAACTAATACCAAAGTTAACATTACCAGTGTTGGTAGCCATTAAAACAATTTTCAAGTTTCAGATTATGAAAACTATGAAAACCTACGCTCTGATACCAATTGAAAGGGAGTGCAGATTAAGGATCTTAATACTAATTTAACACTAGAGAGGGGGAGGGGGTGAATAGCGTTTTATGCATTCTAAGACTTATGTGAACTAATTTAAAATTATGACACAAACAAATGCAGAATTTAATCATAGAACAATCACAAAATAAAACACAGATGCAAAAAGTTAATAAAAAGCAGCAAAGGGAAAGAACGCACCGAATTTTATACTGGTTCAAAGTTACCCTACATCCAGTCCTGTACCAAGGCAAACTACCTCATACATATTTTTATTATACCAATTTCGAGATTACATTCCACAATTTCTAAAGGCCTTGAGGTACCCTCCTGTCTTACGAGTCCAGGGGAAAATCTCTTAATTTACGGGCCACATGATTACCCAATTGATTTCCAGACAGAACCACACCTTATAGAGAGACTTGATAAACTTTTGATTACAAATTGATCCTATAACTCTAAATAGCACTTTGATCTTCGAGAGAGGGAAGAGAATCAAACAAGAATGAGATTCTAGTTTGATTCACTTGAGAATTTGGCAGAATTTCTACACGATCTTAAAAATATGAAAATTATAGAATATGGATTTGTGGAGAAGAAGTGAAGAAAATATGAAAATAGATGATTAAAATTCGTTTGTGAAGCCTGTTTATAAAGAACCAACGATCATAACCATTCGTGAAGAGATTTAAACGAATAGATACTTCTTTTGAAAATTAAAACTTTTGAATTCAACGGCCACCATGTCGATAGGGGGTATCTCATGATGTCGACATCCCTATGTAAAAAGCAATGTAAAATTTGTTTCTGAAAATGAAGTTTAAAACAAGAGTTTATTTTAAAATAAAAACAAATAATATTTTAAGGCTAGAACATCTTTTTGAAAAATCATTTAAAAAGATAATTTTAAGGCTAAAATATTTTGAAAAGCAGTGTTGAAAATCATTTTGAAAAAAAATTTTGAAGTAGTTTTGCAAGCTTCTTCCTGCAGAATATCTCATCACATTAGGACTTGACAACTTATACAAAACCAAGATGTTCGTGGGTTTGTAAGCCACTTGTCGTAGGTTTGGAAGCTACTTGTCGTGGGTTTGTAAGCCAATAAGAAGGTAGAAATGGGTTCCATCCCAAATGAAATTCGAAATGAAGATTCCATGCTATTATGAATTTCTAACAAAAAATAGACACATATCTTGAAATCTTGATCTCGATACTCTCGAGTCTTCAATCTTGAGTCAGGAGTCTTTATATTGATCAATCTTCAGTAATCAATACCTGCATATATATATATATATCCTATATATACATATCTATCTAGACAACAATGTTAGTATATATTTTATAATAAGATAAGTTATAAAGGTTATTGTCATCAATACCAACATCTCGTTCCTAATAAATCTGTCGATTATAGTGTGATAATGGATATGCATGTATTACAAAAATGATTTTTAATGACGTGCGACCAAAGTTTTCATAGCGTTGGAAACGCTATTAAAGCATTTAATAGCGTTTAGAAACCACTATTAAAGTATATTAAGAGCATTAGGAAACGCCAGTAAAGTCAGTAAAAGCGCATGTCATTATAAGGGGCTTTTGATAGCATTTTAAAAACATCATTAATAAGACTTTCAATAGCGTTTTGAAAGCTCTCAAAAGCCCTTATTGATGGCTTTTTGACAGCTTTTTTATTTTGCTAGTATAGGTCCATGACCTATTGCAGCATGCTTCGTTAATAAAAAGCTATATTATAGCCTTTTATAGCGTTTTTTAAACGTTATTAAAAGGTACTTTGTTGCAGTGGTACATCATAATATATCAAAGACATAGATAAATAGTAAAATTGCAAAAAATCTTCACCACCGCCTCCATATTCTCCATCAGCATCATCTCCACTAACTTATGTGTTGTAACAAGGGAAAGATCGTTAGAACAATGTCCGATGAATGAAAATCTCAAGTCTTACCATGATATTATTTGGGCTGTATCATTTAGATAAATAACATGTATTACGCATCCTATACTATATCCTACCAAGAATACCTTCCACTGTAAGCTCAATGGCTCTTCCATTCAACCTCCACAACGTATCTTCAATGGTAGACCAAAAGGCACGTTCCAGTCTAATGCGACTACCGTCAATCAGACCTTAACGACATGAGAGAAAGTATCTAAGCCACTTAATACCTCTTTAATGAGAATTAGGCAGAATTTGACCATTTAATACCTAAACCCAAGGTGGACCCCACTTTGGTACTTCCTAACTGTCATCGAAAGAAATCTCACCAGGCCACTTAATACTTTTTTATAAGAAGCGGCGGATCCTACAATAATGACTTAATACGTCAAGCTTGAAGCGAACCCCTCCTGAGATTTCCCACTGCCGCGCCTAAAAGATAATCTCGACCATTTAATACTTCTTAATTAGGAAGGAGACAGACCCTGCAACAGCCAGTTAATACCCCCAACCCAGAAGCATACCCAATGTCTTATGACCCGTAACCCAAACTGTAATGTCTCATTTTAGTCGCATTATTCGTAAGTACTAGTAGCCAGATTTGTTGGGCAAACTTACCCTACAAAATTGGGACTAACCTTGCATCCACGGTGGGTACTTATTATAGTTGATGTCTCATATCAGTCCTAATGTCACACTTCTGGTAGCCAGATTAGCTGGACAGATTTTTGTTTGCTTTTGACCGACCTCGCCATCACTATAACTTAACCATATTTCCTATCTCCTAACATACTATAATAACTCGTCGCATTTATGACTTAAGGCCATATAAGGAAAACTCCTTATACCACCTTTAATTATAGAATAATTCTCATAATTATTCCTACTTCTTTTATATAGGGTTTAATGCTAATCACTAACTTCTTTATTCTATATGATACGATTTAATGCGCTATTAATTATACGTTAATAATATATTTATATTACACTAAATGTATATATTCTTAAGCGTGCACAAAGATAATCCTACTCTATATTCTCATCCCATACTAATCGTTTAAAATGTAAGAAATTCTATGTTCATAAAGTCTTAGCTCCATACAATAACTTTATAGAATAGCTAATATCCTTGGCTAAACAAAATAGATTTTTACATTAAAACAATAATTTTATATTAACATAGTACAATCAACCGTCTATTTCAAGGAATTTTTTTACAGTTTAAACCATTTATATTCTATTCAACTTTTATATATACAAACTTGAAGTGAAAATGAGTTCATATTTGTCTAAATTATTGAAGTAAGTAGTGCAAACTACGAATAGAAAGATTCATACTTTACACTTCATTTCCTAATTTTATTTTAGAACCCCTTTATCACAATAATAGGAAAAAACGAAAGTGGAATATAACATAAATTATTTAAACTGCAATAACAGATCAAATTCTACTATTTTAATATAAAACAATTGAGATTCCAATAAACCTAAGAATTAACATTTTGTTAGGGGAATTCGGGGTTTAGTTTAGGTTTTCATGAACAAAATTCCCCAAGACATAAAACAAATTCAAACTTTACTAAAATGTGAAAAACTAAGATTTCCACTCATATATGGTTTCCTGCTTTCTTTGGATTTGATTCATGCCCTTGCCTAATTGCTTCTTTAAGTTTCTTCATTTTGGAATATACAGCCATTCAATTGTATTGAATTAGATTCAAAATTCGGATATTTGGAAAGAATAAAAATAAAAAACGTAAACATATAAACATATTACCTTTTTCCCTTGGAGTTTTATTCTTGAATCTAATCGAGCAAGAAGAATGATGGAGTTTTGCTTACATTACGAATGTTTTTGCGAACAAAATTGAGGGGATTAGCCTCTTATTTATAGTAGTTAGAAGGCATTTGGGCCGTAGGATTTATTTCGGTTTAAATTAATAAAATCAGGGCCATTCATGTCTAACTTAACCCTAGCCACCACACACTCATCGGTCGACCGCTCCTCCCTAGTGGAGGCGGTTGACCAATCCCCTATAAATGACGTTTATTTATTTTTCCTTAATTCATTTATTTATTTTTATTTATTAATATTATCGTTAACATTTTCCCAAAATTAATTTACCTTAATGTTCAAATATTAACCATTTTAATTTTAACATTAGCATTATTTAAATTTGAAATTTGAATTCATAAACATTATTCTAAACTCAAAAACTTAAACGTCAATAGTTTTTTCATTTGAACTTCGATCGTAAAACTTTATATATGAAAGTTGATCAGAAAATTGTCATGAACAAAATAGTGCATCTTTCATGGCCAATTTCCAACGTTTGCGAAATTTTCATTTTTAACCTTACTTATTAATCACTTAGTAATTTTTATGAGGTATTATGTTTTCCCCCTTTAAAAAGGATTTTGTCCCTGAAATCCCTAAGGGTTAGATAGTGTAACATGCACTCCACAACCATGTTATACAACCAAGTTATCTACATAATCATCTACTCAACCAAAAATGCAATGCGATTATGTATGCAAAATACTTTAGGTGAGTTCAACCTTAGCGAGAATGAAAAATCGTGACATATAGGCTTATATGCAAGCATCCTAAATTTGTAGAAAATTCTACATAGGTGTCAAAATAGCAGTAAAAAGTTTAGCAACCATCTCCTACCATCCAATCTAGCAACTACGGTGCAACTATTTAAATTTTGGAGAAAAATTTACCAATGAAAAGCTCAGGATGAGAAGACTTCATCTTCTCTTCAGTTTCACATGAGCCTTCGGTTGGGTTCTCTCCCCAATGTACTCAGACAAGCCTAATTTCTTTATTATGAAGCATCTTAATTCTGTGCTACACTATGCGTGCAATGGCATGGTGTTATTGGCTCAGTCTTTGCATCTACTAACTGATCAGGCTCGACTATGGTAATAGTGTCGCTAAAGGCATTTCCTCAAGTATGAAACATGAAAGACATCATGAACTCCCGCTAACTTTTTTGATAGCTCTACTCGATATGCAAGTTTCCCCACCCTTTCCAAAATCGAGAGAGGGTAGACAACCCTTGGCATCAACTTTCATTTTGTCCCAAATCTCATAACCTTCTTAAGAGGGGAAATTTAATAAACACCATGTATCCAACATAAAACTCCAATTTCTTCCTTTACTTGTCGGCAAAGGACCTCTGACTGTCTTGTGCAGCCTTCATTCGCTGTCTAATCATCTTTATCTTTTCCGAGTTTTCATAGATCAAGTCTGGTCTAAGTAAAATTTGGTTGGTAATTTCCCACCAACAATTTGGCTTCTAACATGGTCACTCGTATAAAGCCTCAAAGGTGCCATGCCAATCATTGCTTAGTAACTGTTGTTGTACGTGAACTTTACCGAGAGTAAATGCCACTTCCAGTGTCATCCAAAATACATGATACAAGCTCTTAGAAAATCTTCCAAATCATGTTCAGCCTTTCCATGTTCCATCTATCTAAGGATGGTAAGTGGTGCTAAGATTCTACGTCGTCCCTATAGCCGATTGCAAACTTCCTCAAAATTCGTTAGTGAACAAGAGGTCTCCATCACTAACAATATAACCGAAACTCCATGCAATTGTACCACTTATCTGATATAGATTTGTGCTAGAGATGCTACAATCCTATTACTCCTTAATGGAATAAAGTGGATACTTTTAGTGAGTCTACTACAGCCTAAATGGACTCATTGCCTCTTTGACTCCTAGGTAAACCATCTACGAAGTCCATCAACATAGGCTCCCACATCCAAGCCGACACCTCTAATGGCAATAATAGACCTCTTGTTCCCCCTTAATCTTTTGGCATGTTAAACACCTAGAGACATACTCTGCTACCATTTTCTTTATCCCTGTCCAATAGAAAATTTGCTTCATATCCCTATGCATATTATCTTCACCGGGATGAATAATCATTCTAGAATATTGACATTTCACAAGCACTTCCTTAAAAACTTCCTCCATCATTGGAATATACATGCGTCTATCTCTCCTCAGTCACCCCCTTTTGCCTATTGTATATCTATCGATATAGGGAAAGTGTTCTCCTCTCCTTGCTTGCCCAAAATATATATTGTTGTTGCATATTTCTTTTTCTCTTTCCCAATGCAGTTTATCAACGCTGGCCGTGACTTGACTGTCCACCTAATAACTCTCTACCTCGACTTGCCATGAAGAGTACGAAGCAAATTGGACAAGACCTGACTGTCCAACCCAAGCATGGATGTGATCCAACCATTCTTTGCCTACTCCCTTCCTTGACTTGACAAGAAGAGCTATAATCACCAAGCAGATATAATACATCATCTCACTTGCCAAGTTCTATCCTCGATGCTGGAGGCAGAATTCCATTCCATGAACGAACGTGATTCAACCGTTCATTCGATAACCCTTACCTCGACTTGACAGATGGAGTATACATCAAAAACGGGTGCGACTGACCACCCATCACATTACTCTAGTTCCCAGACCACAGACTAGAGAATAAACACAAATAGATGGATGTGGTCTGACCATCCATCGATCAACTCTAGTTCCTAGAGTATGGACTAGAGTATAAACACAAATAGATGGATGCAATCTGACTGTCCATCGATCAATCTAGTTCCCAGAGTGTGGACGGAGTATAAACACAAAAAGATGGATGCTGTTCGACTATCCATCGATCAACTCTAGTTCCTAGAATGTGGAGGATTATAAACACAAAAATTGGATGCGGTTCGACCATCCACTCTTTAACTCTTCCCTTAGCTTGGGGGTAAAGTCACAACTCAAAAAGGATGCGGTTCGACCATCTGCTCCCCTGCTCGGGAATGGAGTTCGCTAAAACACTCATCTCACTCCTAAGGCTCGAAAAAAGCAAGATCTGAATGAAAGAAGAACATGGTACGATCATCCACGTGTCGACTCCTATCGCGGATACAGAAGGCGGTTGGTGATCCCAAGTTTAAAATGGACATATTTAGACCATCTAATCCGAGGAGGGTGTGATCTGTCCATCCGCGACCTTGTTCATACCTGAAGTATGGCAAACTATCGAAGCCTTGCCTGGACATCGGTAAGCCCAAAATCCAAATAAAAAATGATGGATGTGGTTCGACCATCCGTTAACCGACTCTGATCCTAAGAGCTCGAATCGAAGTATAAACATGAGAAAAACATGGATGTGGTTCGACCGTCCACTGATAAATCTAGCTCCCAGAGTGCAAATTGGAATATAAACACCTAATGGGTGTGAAAAACTACCCATCGACTGATTCTGGTCCTCAGAACAAGGAAAAGAGTAGTGAAAAAAACTAAACATGGTTTGACCATTCATCTAATAACTCTTGCCTATGAACTGACTGGAAACACAATACATATATGTCATCTGCTAACCAACTCCTTCCTACGATTCGATGGGAAAACATGAAATTAAAGTGGTCGCAATGCAGCGGACTACTCTTCGGCTTCCATCCCTATTTTGGGGGCAGAAGAAACAACTAAGGAAAATTTGGTTCGACCATTTTTTCTAGAATAACTCTAAGTCCCCAGAGTGTGGACTGGAGTATAAACACAAATTGGGTGTGATTCGACCACTCGCCAACAAACTCCTATCCCCAAAGTGTCGATATGAGTATAAACAAATATATGAGTGTAGTTAGACCACTCATTGCTCCATAAACCCTGTCCTAAACTTGACGAGGGAGTATAAACATACCACGAATGAGATTCGACCATCCGCGAACTAACTCTACCGACCCGAAAACAGGGGCAGGAGTATAAACCACTAAAAGATGAACACGATAGCTCATTATAGCTCCGGCTTGGTGTTCCTTATGACTTAAGGCGACGACTACAAGGAGGCCTTAATACTAGACCAATCATAATGATGTTCGAATTATGGGAGACCGATTATATCATACCTCTAGACCGACAGGCAATATTAATCCAAACTCTCTATATCGTGCCACTGGATCGATGGTCAATATCGATCCATACCAAACACAAACGAATAACCTATATGTCCTCCGAAAAAATACGATCATCAGAGTGCGGATGGGAGAATGAACCATGAATGAGTCTGACTTGATCATCAATTCTCCAACACCCTCCTTCCATCCGTCAAGAAGAGTATGAAACCGAATAAGCATGACCCGACTGCACCTAAGCCAACTCTATCCCGATATCTGACGGGAGAACATGACTCAATATGGACATGATTGACCATCCAGCTCCGAATGAATGCGACGTGACCATTCATTCGTTGACTCTTACCATGATCTGACTAGAAGAGCAATACAAAATGGACCTAACTCGACTGTCTGCACACTAATCCTTACCTTTGGTGTGATAGGGGGAGCATCAATAACCGACTAGATGTAACTTGACCACCTATTCTTCAGGTCCTCGCCTAGAGTATGGCGACATTTGCATAAAAATGTTAACATGATTGATCATCCAGTGCATAACTCATGCCCGAATTCCAATGAACCATCGAGGTCTTCCCCCAGGTAGGGAAAACCAGAATACAATCCAATAGGCGTGACTCAATCTTCTGCCAACTAACTCGATCACACGATTCAATAGGAAAGAGTACAAAGCTAAAGTGGACATGAGTCATGACTTGCCTTCCTACTTATCGATGTATGTCCCAGACTTGAGGGGCACGAGCGAGAAACAAGATGAATGTGGACCGATCATTCATCGATAACCTCTAAGGCTTCAGAGCTTAGGTAGAGTATAAACACGACTAGGACCAGACTCAACCGTCCATGCAGTACATTTGTCAATCCAAGATCAGAAGTAGAAGTGTGATCATCCAAAGAATTATTTCGATAACTCAAAATTGTGGCTCATACCTAGTGTTTACAATGACTCGAGGCTACAACTGGAAGGTTGCCTAGAGATAGAATCGTCGAGTTGATGCCCAAGCCCATAGGTAACTGACCATCACCATCACCCGAATGACGAGTACTGAATCATGAGTACATTGAATAGAAAGCGCGTTACTTGAATATACAAGCAGATTCAAAATCAAAGCAAGAGCCAACTATGCAGTTGTGCGCAAGATGAGGCTAAACCCTACTCGACATTTGGTTCAACATGCTTCTAAGCCTGATCTTCGGCCAGTTGTAAATAATCACTCAAAGCATTTAGAGCCCTTCACTATCAGACTCAATAACTCATGACAAGACTCTGGGATTCGATCGGAGTAACCATCACCATTGACCGTCCCAATTGGATTTCACGTCCATTGTTACACAAAATAGTTACGTTTGAACTCAAGGAATCCAAGGCTACACTCGTTGAGCTAACGATTGACATTACGGTCAGCCATGGTGACCCGTCATGGGTACTGAAGATTGGATCACAGCTCAATGAAACGATGATGAAGGAATTAGTTGGTTTTTCCATAATGAATCTTGATGTGTTTGCTTGGTCCCATTCTGACATGTGTGTGATCTCATCGATTATCACAAGCCATGCATTAAGTATCAACTCGAGGCATATCCCAGTGAAACAAAAGCCACACGGCATGGATTTGGAAAGATTTGCTACACTTAAAGAGGAGGTAGATAAACTAAAAAACATTGGGTTTACCTGTGACACCCTTTACCCACAAGGTTATCCAATCCAGTTCATGTGATATAAAAGTTGATGGAAACTAGTGGACATACGTCAACTACTCTGACCTAAACAAGGCATGCTCGAAAGATAGCTTTCCACCTTCGAGGATCAACCGGCTGGTAGACTCAACCGTTGAATATGAACTGCTTTCATTTATGGATGCATGCTCCGAATACAACTAGATCTCGATGCATGTCACCCACTAGAAGCACACTAGCTTCATTACCGATCTAAGGCTATATCGCTATGTTATGATGCCATTTGAACTTAAGAATGCTAGTACAACTTACCGAAGGCCAATCACCAACTGCTCAAATGCCATATCAGGCAAGCAATGGAAGTATATGTGGATGATAGGCTTGTGAGATTACGACGATCAAATGGCCACATCGATGACTTAGCGGAGATATTCAGCATTCTCCGAAGATGTGAAATGAAACTCAATCCCTTGAAATGCTCTTTTAGTGTTGCTCTAGGGAAGTTCTTGGGTTTCAAGCTCAACTCTTACAGAATTAAAGCCAATCCTAAGAAGATTCAGGCAATCAGACACATCTAGGTACCAAAGACAATCAAGCAGGCACAGAGCCTAAATGGGAAGATCATCACCCTAAGTCGATTCATCTCTAGGGGCATCGACAAGTGAATTCTCTTCTTCGACCTAATCAGGAGAGGGTAGAGAAACTTTGAATGGTCGCAGGACTGCTTGACATGTTTCAAGCTCTATTAGATCACTTAAAGCAACCTCCCATCCTATCCAAGCCACCAGATCATAAAGACCTATACATCTATTTAACGGTGTCAATACACGCCACAAGTGTCGTACTATTACGCAAAGAGAATTAGATCCAAAGGCTTGTACATTATGTTTTAAGCGATTGACAGGTGCTGAGGGAAACTAATCGAAGCTGGAAGAGCTCGTGTACTTCTTGTTCATTGCATCACAAAAGCTTCGCCTTTACTTTCAAGCTCATTCGATCAACGTCTACACCAACCAGCCGTCACGACGTGTGCTACAGTGACCCAAGACATCTTGAAGGTTGCTAAAATGGAATATCCAACTAAGCCAATTTGATATCACTTATCACCTTTGGAGATCTATCTAGGGATAGACATTGGCAAACTTCATAGTTGAATTCACTACACTAGACGACTCTTCGGAGAGTAGTAGAGAACCAACCAACCGATGAAGAGTGTATATGGATAGAACATCCAATGATTGGTGTTCTAGTGTCAGAGTCATGTTATTTACTCTTGAAGGAACAATCGATCGGCTACACCTTAAAATTCGACTTCCTTGTAATAAATAATGAAGCTGATATGAACCTTTGATCGTCGGGGTCAAAGTTGCTAGAGAACTAGGAGTGAAAACTTTACAAATCTTTTATGATTCCTAGTTAGTTAGGGGAGATTATCAGGCTAAGGGGCAGTGATTTGCTCCTTATCTCAGTTGGGCCCAAGAGCTACTGGTCGACTTCGAGTATTACACCATTACACACATCCCCATGGATAAAAAATGAAAAAGCCGACTCACTTGCAAAGTTGGCCAGTTCTGGGAATGCGTGAAAAATAGACTTTATCTCGATTGAAGTACTAAATGCTCTGAATATCAACCAGGTGGAGATTAATTGGGTTCTGGAGACGGAGCCGGAAAGGGAGTCGTGGATGACTCCTATCAAAGATTGTCTACAACGAGGTCCTTCCCAAGTGGAGGAATGAAAAATGATATATCTTCCACAAAGCTTAATGCTACATCAACCAAGAAGGAGTCATGTATAGAAAATGTTTGTGCATTCCCCTGCTTTGGTGTATCACCCATGAAGAAATAAAACGAGTCTCGAGAGAAGTTCATGAAGGAGAATGTGGCGATTATACAGGGAGCAAACTCTAGCAAAGAAAATACTCCGTTATGGGTATTATTGGCCGAATGTTAATCGAGATGCTGCCGATTATGTAAGAAGATCCAACAAGTGCCCGATAAATGCAAAAGGTCCAAGAGTTCTGCCCACCGAAATTATACAAATAGTCATCCCATGGCTGTTTACCACTTGGGGCATTGGTATTATAGGTTCCTTATAGATCTCTTAAGATGGAGCTAAGTATGCCATCGTTGGAATGGATTACTTCACTAATTGGGCTGAAGCCAGACCTTTGGCCACGATCATGATAAAGAAAGTAATCAAATTAATTGTCAAGAAAATCATGTGTGGTTTTGGCTTCCAACGAACCGTTGCAACTTATAATGGAACCCCATTTGACAAGCGCTGAACACAAAGACTTCTACCATCGGCATCATATTGAAAATAGATTTGCAATAGTTGCTTACCCTGAAGAAAACGGACAAGTTGAGGATGTGAACAAAATCGTAAAGTCCATTCTGAAGAAACTTTGGGAATAGGCTATAGGAAAGTGAGTGGATGAACTCCTAACAGCATTATGGGATTACAAGGCCACCAACAAGTCCGTGACTGGCCATACTCCGTTTGCCCTTCCTTATGGCTCTGAAGCTGTCATTCTTGTAGAACTTGAAGTCCCATCCCATCACATGGCTTATTACGACCCATATTTCATTATATATAAAAATATAAAGAAGTAATTGCAATCCAATTGCAATTGAACTATAAGGAATTGGTGATGAATCCTGGGCGTACAAAGCATCCGAGAGCCAGTGATAAGAATGTGTACTTGAACGTGCACATGTATATTCTAAAAATTTGATTTCTTGGAATCGATGGAAATTGAATTTTCACTTGGAGTTATTAGAAAAATGACTGGATCGGATCTGATAGAATCGAAAACATATAATCACTGATAGAATACAATCCTGAGTTTATACTGTAGGAAATCAACCAATAGTCATGAATGAATAGAAAGAAATGCATATATCAGTAAAAGCGTCTCAAGAAAGGATAACGACCATTCAATAAGCTAAATGGGATCCTTTTCGATGATTGAAGCTTATGGCGATACAAAGCATGCCATATTCGGACAAGACATACTTTGTGAGAAAAATGTAACCCTACCTTTTGGCAAGGCTGTGATACCGTAGATTTGGCTAAAACGGGTGGTTACCAATCTTGAAAATTGATGATATACAAGACTATGGACAATGGTCGAGCAGATTTAGACCGGGTCCCG
Organism: Allium cepa; assembly: GCA_030765085.1. Lineage (NCBI taxonomy): Eukaryota > Viridiplantae > Streptophyta > Magnoliopsida > Asparagales > Amaryllidaceae > Allium > Allium cepa. The sequence continues at coordinate 348,463,959 of CM060931.1, read as the reverse complement.
ATCAAGGTGCAATCAATATGAAGTGACAAGAAAGGCCCCATGAGGTTGCATTTCAAATTTCAAGTCAAAATCGAAGTTCATACGCTCGAGTTATGGACAAATGAAGAATTTATATGGATCGATCTAGAACGATCCATAAAACAACATAAATGACGAAGATCGATCAATATCTCAAAATTTACAAACCCAATGCACTTGAAACTTTCAGAGCATCAATATATTGAAGAGTAGAGCCTACAAAAAGGATTGCAGGTCATAACTCTAAGGTTCAAGAAATGCCGATCATTTTATGCCGATCGTTCCTAATGATTAGTGTAATTCAACAAGTAACCCAAATGCAACCTAGATTGATCCATACCTCATAATCTACAACTCAAAATGATTTCATATTTTAGGAGCAAGTTCTAGAGGCATGTAGGACCCCTTACAAAGGATTGCTTGACTATCAAAGGTAGAAATAACGGTCGATGTAATTTAAATTGATCGTTCCAAAACAACAAGTTATGTCCACCGACCGTTATGGTGGGCCCCTACGGTTATAGAGATCCTTCTGGCGATTTTTTTGACCGATCCATGCACATCTTCCTTTATAAGTATAGCTACCATGCTCCGTAAAGAGGATCCTTCTTTCTAGTGCCTAGGCTCTGTCATTTTTATTCTTCACTATTGTACTAATGGATCCTAGCTGATCTAAACATTCCTATATCATAATCAAGTGCAAGATCAATAAAAATATGAAATGTATGTAGGCCAAGATTGCCAAACCACTATAAATGTTTGTATGTTCATTTACTTTTTCTGCTGTATTTTAATTTCATTCATCGTTTAATCTTTACGAGATTCTATTGGGTGTTGATGCCTATTTTCCGCGTCAACATGTGGTATCACAGATCACAAAATGTTCGAATAATACTTTGTCAGTGGTTTCCCACCAACAACTCGATGATTTGCATGGCCTCCGGTTAAGTTCTTCAAAAGGGGCCATACTAATCATCATTTGATAGCTATTATTATACACGAACTCGGCCAATGGCAGGTGCTGCTCCCAATGTCCTTCGAAAATCCAAAACACAACCCTCAACAAGTCATCCAAAATTCTATTCACTCTCTCCATTTGAGCATAAGTCTGTAGGTGATATGCAGTGCTTAGATTCAATGAAGTTCCCAAAGCTTCTTGTAGGCTCCTTCAGAACTCACTAGTGAACAAGGGGTCCTTATCACTAACATGTTCATAGGAATTCCATGCAACCGAACTACCTCCTTGATTCATATTTGCTTGAGAGAAGTGGCAGTTCTATTGTTTCTGTCCGAGATAAATTTGGCACTCTCAGTGAGTCAATCTACAACAACCCAAATAGCTTTATTACCCCTTTGATTTCTAGGCAATTCTTCCATAAAATCAATTGAAATATGTTCCCACTTCCAAATCAGCATTTCCAAAGGTAATATTAATCCATCAAGCTTTCCTTGCTCAGATTTTACTCTCTAACATGTCAAGCACTTAGCAACAAACTCACCAACACTTTTCTTCATTCCATGCCAAAAGAAAATCCTCTTTATATCCGTAGACATCTTATCTCCTCCAAAGTGAGTGGTCATTTTTGAGTGGTGACACTCCATAAGTACCTCTCTCGATAAATTATCAACCGTAGTGACACAAAGGCGTCCATCCCTTCTTAAGCATCCCTTTCCATTAATTGAATACCTACTAACGTGGGGAAAGTGGTCTCCTCTCCTCAACTTCTCCAAAATCTCTACTAACTTTCCGTCCTTTATTTGCTCAAACAGAATGTAGTCCATCAAGGCTGGTTTAAGTTCCGCAACTGTTAAAAACCCTTGGATGGGTTCTCTTGGTAGTTGGAAGCAAAATTTGAGAGGAACTAAAACTACCTCCATTCATATATAACACCTAGGGTAGCGTGTCTCCGACTAAGGGCATTAGTGACCACGTTCCCTTTTCCAAGGGTATAATAAATACTAAAGTCAAACGATGCTATATATTCTATCCATTTCTACTGCCTAAGATTTAAATCTTTTTAGAAAACAAGTATTTGAGTGATTTATGGTCGGTCAATAACTCAAACCCTTCTCCCAAGAGATAACGTGTCCACATCTTCAAGCAAAGACGATAGCTGTCAACTCCAAGTCATGAGCTGGATATCATTTCTCATGATACTTCAATTACCTACTAGTATAAACAACTATTTTTCCTTCTTGCATTTAAACTGCTCCTAATCCCATGCCACAATCATCTATGAAAACCATAAACGATTTGGTTCCATCGGAAAAAGTGAGCATAAGTGCACTAGTCAATAACACCCTAAGCCTCTCAAATGTCTTAATGCATCTGTTGTCCCAACACAAGACTAGGTTCTTCTTAGTCAATTGAGTTAAAGGGGTTGCCATTCTTACAAATTTCTTGATAAACGTTCTATAGCAACCTGCCAACCTGAGAAAACTTCTAACCTTCGATGCATTCCTAGTAGTCTTCTATCATTGAATAGCTTCTACTTTAGCGGGGTTTGCTGCCAATTCTTGCTCAAAAATAATATGCCCAAGAAATCTAACTTCTTTTCTCCAAAAGTGGCATTTAGCAAATTTGGCCTTAAGCAGGTGCCTTCTTAAGGTTCCTAATCCTTGCTTAAGTGGTCCTCCTGCTCCTTTTTGTTCTTGGAGAAAACCAAAATATCATCCACGAACACAATGATGAATTTATTGAGTTGCCCTCCTAAATTTTATACTCATTAAATCCACAAAGTATGCGGGAGAATTTGTCAATCCAAAAAGCATCACTTTCCACTCATAGAGTCCATGTGTATGCGGAATGCAGTCTTCGACTTACTTTCCTCTACAATCCTCAACTAATGGAATCCAGTTGCTAAGACTTATATAAAGGACTTTAACTCATCCATGCTGATCGAATAAGTCATCCATCCTAGGTAAAGGGTGCCTATTCTTCCATGTCAAATTGTTTAATTCCCTATAGTCGATGAAAAGTCTTAAAGAACCGTCTGCCTTTGTGGTGAAAACAACTGGGGTTCCCCACTCCGAAGTACTTCGATGGATGAATCATTTCTTTAATAGCTCAAAGATTTTCTTATCCAATTCCATTCTTTCTTTGAGGGCCATGTGTCTTAAAGGCAAGGTGATTAACCTTGCATCCTTCTCTAAATCTATTTGGAACTCGATCTCCTTAGGGAGTGGGAGACCCGAGACTTTCTTAAAGACATTAGGAAATTCACAGACTACGAGTACAGATGCTGGTTCTCCAACAACATATTGACTTAGTGAGTGTAGATGGTTTAACTCAACTAAATCTTAGGGTGTATAAAGAATTTCTCGGTCATGACCTCCACAAATTCTTAATCATACAACCCTCCTATCACAATCAATAACTGCTCCATAATATGATAACCAATCCATACCCAAGATAAGTCCACACGCCTTAAATTTTTGAATGTATACGATACATATAAAATCAACATCACATATGTCCAACACTAGGTCTTTGCAAATAAAAGAGAGATTTATCAAACCCCAAATAGGATTAGAGACCTCTATTGGGCCGGTGACAATCTAGGTTTGAATTTTTAAAAAGTTTACTACATTCCTAGCTATAAAGGAATGCAATCCCCCTGAATCAAACATGGTACAAATTGTAACCCCAGAAATAAGAATTATACCTTCCAATGTTGCCTTTCCTTAATCACTCAGTGCTGTAATTACAATAGGGACGATTTTAATAACATAACATTGTTCATTTGATCCTTCCTTTGCCAACTTAAGGCATTAACTCTTGAGTTGCCCCTCCTCATGGCAATTAAAGCACTTCCCTTCAAAAGCTTCCTTCATCAGACCCACCCTACAATTTTTAGCCTCATGACCTTTCTTCTGCCATCGATTGCACACCTTACCATCCTTCTTAAACTTCCCTTTGACTTCTTGTAAGCCCTAAAGTTTCCTTTCTTAGACTCTCCTTGCTTTTGGTTTCTCCCTTTCTACATCATTATCGTCCACATTAGCCATGTGTTACATTACTATCTCTACCAACATCTCACACGAGGCACCGATGGGTACATGGGGTAAAAAGCAATTCTCTCAATGGGGAATTTAGGCCCTTCAGGAACTTCATGGTCTTTTTTATAGGTGTATCTATCAAGCTCATCCCAAATTTAACCAACTCTGTGAACTTAACTGTGTACTCCTTAAGAGTGAGTCTTGTTGCTTAAGCTGAATGATTTTCACCAATTATAGACTCACTTCTACCATAGACATAAATCTTATCTCAAATCTGTTCTTGAATTCCTTCCATGATAAAATCCTTCCAGCGTTTTCCTTAGTCACCAAGTTCTACCAATCCAAATCTTCTCCTTTAAGGTGTCAAGCTACCGTCATACTTTTTGGCTAATATTTCTAATCAAGATCTCTAAATATTTTCTTCCAGTCATTAACCCATGCCACCAGTGTAGTTGGAGGAATAGAAAATTGTTGAATATGCAAGTATATGATTTTTGTTTGATGATAATAAACACACATATATAAACGGATATTTTATTCAAACAAATATTTATTACAATTTTTGAATAGTACAAATTTCATGCTCTCACTATATATACTACAATTTTGATTACATCACGATTCACATTTACATTTGACCTCACTACATATCACTCATTCACTCACACTCATATTTGTCTTCAACTTCATTCCAATATGAATCCAGCATCTGAACAATATGCAAAAATATACGTTGACGCAGTAAAATTGAGAATAAAATATTTTTGCAGTATAAAATAAAATGTGATTTTAAAAATAATATTTGCCGCAGTTATTTGAGTTGTTCGTCATCATTTAAATTCAAATTCATCATACACGAATAGCTTGTGACATGCACAGTGTATCACTATACATGCCATAAGTCCGTGCACACCGATATATACACTTGATAAAATTATAGGGATAGGTGAGCACAGGTTAAACCCAAGACGTCGGATTCAACTCAAGTGGAATAAAAATAATGTCACAATATCAGCACAAGGTCAAACCCGAGCTTTAAGCTGGATTCAACTCAGGTGCAATACAAAATTGTCAAGTACAAGTGAAAATGCTCGATCAAAGCAACACAGCCTCAACAATGCAATGGGCATGTTCAAAACAACACCACAACTAGAAACATGAATAACAAAGTCAGGAAAAAGCCAATTCCCAAGCAAAATTGACAAACAACAAGTGCAAACTTGGATGAGCAAGTGTCGACCAAGCTAATGAACACAACCATACAGTGAAACTCAATACAACAAAGACTCAAGTCAGTGCACCAGTGATGTCAACAAGACTCGACATGTATATGAATACAGCTAATGGAGAAATGCAATAGTCAATAGTGAAGTACAAATCAAGTGCACCAGAGAACCAGTAAATGACACAGATGACAACGGTGGTGCAACAAAACCCAATACAGTGAGCTACATGATGAACAAGTATGCAAGTGAATGCAACATTTCTACAAGACATATACATATATGTATGTATGTATGTATGTATCAATGAAGCAGTGCAGCAGTAAATGGAAGCAATACAACAGCAATATACATTGAAGCAACTCGAGCTCAACTCAGTACAACTAAGTTCAAATGAAACTGGATTAGTAAGTAGTGCCAAAGAAACAGGTACAAACATGCAGTGTAGACTCAAATATCGTGTACCAGAATTAAAGCAACATGAACACAATACCACACTTCAAACAACAGTCAATAATTCAACTGGCCAGAGGAAACTCCAAGCTGGCATAATCAAATCAATGAAGTAGCATCAGTGACGGTGCCAAAGTCGTCAAAGTCAGAGACATAATGGCCAAAGCCAATACACAAAGAAAATGCAAAGTCGAAGTCAGGTGAAGTCATAAACAGCAGCTCAAATGAGCAATCTCACATATGACAGTGAAACAGGCCGGAGAAAAGCCATATACATGTTCGAACAAAGCACAGTTCAAAGTAATACTACAAGTCGAGTATGCTACAGGGATAAACACAAATGGCCAGAGTCAAGCACAAAGGAAATAAACACTGTCAAACAAAGTCAAAGTCGAGGTCAATAGAGAAAATTCAGGAAGGATCAAAAATGACCGAAGTCAATCTACAAGCACCAGAAGAAGCCGTGGGTCAAAAATCAAAAAGCCAAAGTCAAGTAGGAAATTCACTACCGTAACGAACAAGGAAAGATCTAACGGTTTTGAATCAAAGCCGTGTCAATTAAGGAATCGAGCGAGTTCGAAATCAAAACCGTGTTAATCAAATAAACGAAATTATTCGATATGAACAAGTCAAAAATTATCATCAACATTAAAACAAAATCGAATGGCCAAGATAAATCAAGTGACGAATTCAAATAAATGTATACAAACGAAAATCAAGGATCTCGAATCCTATATAAACAAGTAACATCATCGGAAATTGGATTATAAAAAGCTCAAGCAAGAAAAACAGTAAAGAAAAAATACAAATTGCATACCGTATTCACAGTTGAACTGAAATCAAATCGAAGGATTTGTATTCGAAGCAAGGAGACGGTTGATTGCTAAAGCAAAGCAAAGGAACTACTATAATCGATCAACAACCAATCAGGTTCTTCGATAGCCAAAGCCCTAATCAGACAAGGCCGAATCCCTAGAAAATCTCACTGAAGCGAAGACAAGGACAAAGCCCTAGTTAATCTTACAGGAGCAAACGCAAGGCCAAAGCCCTAAATTCAGAGCAAAAGAGAGACGAAATCAAAGCCGCCATTCTTTGATAAAAGAAGGACGACATATTAAAATAAAAGGGGGATATTTTTTACTCAGGCCATCTTTATTTAGGGTTTATAATTAGAGTTTTATTTTTTAAGTTGTTTTTAAATTTAAATATTTTCTAAACAGTTGTAATTTCTAGTCGTGTGACTAGAGGACAAACTGCATGGCGTAGTTTGAGAATTCACAACTCAGTGGCTGAGTTGTGACATGATCGTAGAGTTAGGTTAGTCAATAGCAGGTGTTGCAAGTTTACGTGTGTAAGCGTCTGACTATCTAATTTCTAGTAGAAACCTTAGGGGCAACACATAGGCAGGGTTTTGCCGAAGCTGGGTAAATTATGTGTCGTTCTATTTCTGCATTTATTCTGCTATTCTCTATGCTGCTATTGTTTTGACTTGTTTTGACTTATCTGTGTTGAAATAATTTTATAAGCTTCCGCAATAATTTTTATAATTAATAGCATCACCATATTCACCCCCCTCTAGGGTGAAATCGATCCTACAAAAATTACTCAACAATCATAAAATATTCTTTAACCATTCGGGCATTACATGAATGGGAAGTCTTTCGCTGGTAGGGATCCCATTTTCGAAAGAAGATTAATTATCAGCAATATTAAATATCTATAGGTTAAATCTTTAATGATGATTTCCTAAGATAGTATTGTATGTTGAAAGAAAAAGATTTTGTAGTATGTGCGCATATGTTCAAAGAAATAGGACGTGCGTGTGTATATAATAAGGATTTTTGAAAAACCTTTCCAAATATAACAAGTTTAGTTTCCCCATTGATCGGGCAACCTAAGTTCTGATACCAAATGAAACAAACTACCTTAGAACATGCCTATATTTCAGCCCAGAAAAGACCCATCGAATCTTAGATCCATTCTAAAGCTGGCCGTTGGTTGGAAAAGAAGCAAAAATATAGGGTAATAACTATTCTTTTAGAACTCACAGCAGATGAAATAAAAAATAATATCAAATTGTGCCCGTTTATTTCAAAACTATTTGAAATGACATAATACAAAACAACATCAAACTTTCACATAAGATTTATTGCATCATTTGTCCAAGTACATGGATATAACATAAATATATCATAAAAGATAATAATAACCGCAACAAGCTTATGCCATACCAACTTTAAGCAACATCTCCATCATTATTCCATCCTTAACCTGTGTTGTAATGAGGAGGAAATTTTTGGTGAACAAATACCTCAAATCTTACCATTTTATTACTTGGGCAGTATATTTCAAAATAAGAATATGTCTATGTACATAAAACCATTTAATACTTCTTATAAGGAAATGTGGTAGGTCCTCAATCAACCACTTGATACCTTCCACTTCCAAAGCAAGTTTCTAAATCCCATAACCCAAATCCCATGTCATAAATATCTTAGGTTTGGGCGTAAACTGCACCACTATACAGAAACCGCCCGCACCGGATCGGAAAAGCGATGCAGAAACCCACACTGAATCTTCTAACCAAAGCAGATACCCCAAACCGGACCGATCCGCATCGATACGGTTGCGATTTGGACGATTGAACCAACCATATTGAACCGGACCGAAAATTTAAATAGTAATTTTATGATAAAAATATAAGCAACTTCTATCTTATTTTAGATTCTAACCATGTACATTCTGTTTTTAGCGTATGTTGTTGTTATATTAATAATAATCGCTGACATAAAGGTCGGAACTTTGAGGTGTTTAAGCTGATCCGGAAAAGAATTTATCACTCGATTCTTGATGACGAACATTGATGAGAATGTTTGGTTAGGTACTTTAGTTTTCTACCATAGTTGAGCACTATGCAAGGAATCCAAAGGTATCTGAGCAAATAGCCTGATTAAAGTCCGCACTAGAGGATCGAGAGATCGATACTAGTTCGGAAAAGAAGTTTTATATTCGAATAGGAGATCAAATAAGATATTTCATACTGATGATCTGTGTATATTATATGGAATTAAGTTTGAAGATAAATGTTCTAGGTAAACTTTTGTTTGGGTAATTTCAAGGACGAAATTCTTTTAAGTAAGGGAGAATGTAACGACCCATAATTTGACCACTTTAAAATATAATATTTAAAGAAATTTTAAATGTAAAATAAGTAAGGTTATATGAATCAAACAATATTAGATAGGATTTGGAAAGAGAATTATACATAAAAATAGTAACATTTGCCTATATCGACAAAAGTGACAAAATACTAATTTTAGAAAAGTAAGTTTCAATAGTTAAATAAATTATTTTAATTAATTTATGAATGTTCATATTTTTAAATAACATTATACAAATTTATTTTTAAATTTGGTTTACACAAATAAATAGTTTAACTAAACGTCAAAATGTGACCGTAAAACATTTTGTCGAAAAACGACGTTTTGTCGATTAAAAGTTGTCGCAACGTCGTCGTACCTTTATTTTCATATATAGAAACATATACTCAAATAGTGTAAGTATTAATTAATTCACTAAACATGTTTAATTTTACTAAATAAGATTAGAAAACTTCTAGAAGTCATTAAGAAAAGTAATTAAGAATTAACAAAAGTAAGTAAGAAAAGTCAAAATAAATATCAAATAAATATCACATCAAAAGCCAACATAATTATTATTTTACTTAGCTTAGTTCCTAAGGAATTAAGACATAAATTAAAGATGTGAAAGGTGATATTAAGTATTGAAAAAGTGGAGATTTGTTTAGGTTGAAGTAATGTTAGTTTGGTAATTTGGAAAGAGGTTATTTTAGTAAATTACCACTTTCTTTCTTTTTCGATAAATATCCACCTCCTTCTTCACTTTCGTTCACATTTTTCTTCTTTTTTTTTCTTAATCTTCTTCATCTTCTTCCTCTTCTCTTTAATGGCTTCCAAGCCATAGAAAAATTAGAAATATATAATGTCAAAATGTTTTCAAAATATTCAAAATAAATCAATGTTCATCTTCTTCAAATCAAACCCCTCTTTTCTGCATATTTCCATCTATTAAAATCAAGTTTTATAAAAAAAAAGAATGCGAATGAAATCATAGAAATCATCATAACATCATTAAACACGAAAATTAAACACTACGTATATTTCGTTCCTGTTGTAAAGAATATATATTTTCACATAGAAATCTATAAAATCTGAGAATAATTATAAAATAAAATTTGTAGCCTAAATCCTCAGGTTTCCAGAACTTCAAAAATTTCTAAATTCCGATAGATAACAAGAAAGTTATGATCAAATTACTTTCCTGGTGAATATATAAACACTCTCTGTCAATGACAGGACAGTCACAAAGATATGGATTTTTCACCATATAAACATCAAAAATACTCAAAACTCAAGACATCAAAGTTATATCCTAAATCATAAGATTTCCAGAACATTAAAAATTTCTAAATTCCAATAGTAACAAGAAAGTTATGATCAAATTACTTTCCAGGCGAATATATAAATACTCTCTGTCAATGACAGGACAGTCACAAAGATATGGATTTTTCACCATATAAACGTAAAAAATACTCAAAATTCAAAACATCAAACTTGTAGCCCTTTGTCTGAGATTTCCAGAACATCCTAAATTATGAAATTTTGATAAGAACAGAATTAGTTATTGTCAAAATAAATTCTCATACTTTGTGATTGTTGTTGCTGTCATTTGCTCTCAGGGCAGCAACAAACAAACACGATTTTGATCAAGCAAACTTTAAAATTTAAAAAACTTAAAACATAAAACTTGTAGTTCTTTGTCTAGGCTTTCCAGAACATCTAAATTATGAAATTTGGATAAAAAATGAAAAGGTTATGGCCAAAACAATGTGGTAACAGAAAACAGAAAATAACAAAGACGAAACGTAACCTTATTAATACGAAAATTGAACTCAAAACCTTACTTTTGGATAGTATTTGTAAGCTTTTACACTTACTTATTGATTTTCAGTGAATAAGTAAGGATTTTCAAGCAAGGTCGAGCCTTTAGCATAAGATTGGAGCCCTAAACACCTGGAAATAGAAAGAAAACAATACATACAAAGAAGAAATTGATCAAAACAAAATTTACGGTAAACAACTCTAGGGTTTTAGATGGATTCTAAAATGGAATAGGTTGGAGATTACCTTCTTTTATGATTCTAACTTGAATTAAGATTTTAAATTTGCAAAGATTGAGCTTAGAAGATTAAATTTTGAAGAGGGTAGACATTGTTTTATACTTTGAAGCTTTTTCTTTTCTGATTTAGGTTTTACTGTAATGAGGTTTAGCAGAAAGGGAACTACTTCATTAGAAAACTCTAGAATTTAGGTTATTGGATGTTTACTATACCCAATTAGTCCATTCTCATACTTAGAAAATTATTTAGGCTAATATACATAGGTTTTAAACCATTTTTAACATAACTTTCTCATATTAACTTCTTTTTACATGAGACAAAATGCATTCTTCATATTTTAACAAGGTGAAGATGATTAACACAATAATATATTTTTTTCACACTTAAAAATATTATTTTCCCAATAAACTATTAATTTACATAATATTTGACAATATTGTTATTTTTAGACCAATAAAACCACAATTTTAAACCATCTGAGTCAAATAAAAATTATTTCTTAACTCAAATATGTGTACTAAATGTTTTAACACTTTTTAAAATATTACAACACTATTTTCAATCATTAATACACTTCGAAAAATTCATTTTCTTCTCATTTGCCCTTTTTATTCGCTATAAAAGGCTATTATTTGAATAAAATTCCAATACTTTCCATTTTGACTCAATAAATAACTAGCGTCATTTATTTTCAACCCAATTTCACAAATAAAATATTCTAGGTTTATTTTCAGTCATTTATATTTATTCCAACCATCAATATGTTGAAATAACATCTATGAGATAAATTAACTCACATAAATTAAAAACCCAAGTTTTATTCATCAAAATATTATTTAATAAAATAAATAGTATTAATTATAAAATAAACAATATTAATTCACATCTCATTCCTCCAATTTATTTATAATCACAATATTAAAATATTATTTGCATTATAATTTAATATTAACGGTAATCTCCAAAATCGGGTTGTTATAGACTTCCCTCCTTAACAAAATTGCGTCCTCGCAATTTCTAAAGGAAAAGGTTGTAAACAACATTAAAGATACAATCATCGAAGGATAAAGACAAGCCTGAATTCCAAACCATTCGTACTCTCAATATAGAATGGTAGAAAGAAACAAGGAAAAACTCACTTGGTCAATTCAATGGCCTATCATATGCTAATATAATGATTAGCAAACCATCGAATTTTCTAAGCAACTCGAAAGAATTTCGAAGATCTCCTGTCTTGAATCAAAACTCAATAAGATGCTCAACAAATAATCAATCTAAAATGATTGATTGCTCAAAATTCCATGAATAGAGTCGGGATCAAACTCACTCAAACCCGAACTCTAAACAATAAAGAAGATCATCAACAAGATTTTTCGTATAATAATACGGAAAGAACATCCCCACAACAAGATAGACACAATAGACAAGATTGACAAATCACAAGATGGCTTCTCACAAGGCCACCCACTCGAATGACCATGAAAAATGCACGTCGTTAATAATAGCTCGAAGATAGAATATACTCAAGAATAAGGATATAGGTCGAATTAACTTTTAATCCAAGATATTTAGAATTTTCAAATCTCAACATCTTTTAAATTTTAAATCTCAATTTTCAACATTTGAAAATTTTCAATCTCTTTACTATATTACTTAGTAAGTAATTTATAACTCAAATTAAAAGTCCAAATTTCTTCTCTTACTTCAAAATTAATTTCCAAAGAAATTTGCAAATCCATAATAATATTCCTTAATATGGGTTTAAATTCTCTTCATGTTTTATTAAACCACTTAAATAGTTTTAAAGAAACAATCTTCAAATTCTCTTATAACTCTTCTCTTAAAAAATCCAATGTATATAATATAGATTCTAAAATCTTAAAATATACTTCCAACAAAGCACGGCTAAAAAAATAATCTCACTTATATTCTCATCTTTATAATTTAAAAATAAATAAATGGCACTGCCTCGCCATTGAGTCTCTAATAAATAAATATATCTGTTGACTGCAAAGTTGACCGAATGCTCAAACTGCCTCGCCACTCTAATACTCGTCTCTAAAATCAATGGCTGCAATTACCATTCAAAAATAAATTTAATATTTAATCTCAAATATTATTTTCAAAATCTCAATTTTTAAATCATAAACCATCGTGTCTGATTGCCTCATCATAGCATTTAGAAGATTCCTATCGATAATGTTGATCAGGTGTATCAACTAGAACTCTTAACTACTCGATAGACAACCCAACACTCTCAAAGTATTTCTATAAATGAAATAGTAATCATGTAAATATTTTCTCAAAATACTCTCTGATTTTTTTTATCTCAAAGCTCAAATTTCTCTTTAATACACATATTTATATAGCTTCAAAACTCAAACCAAAGAACATTAAGAGAATGCATCGAGATATTCCCAGAATACTCGATTCTCAAAATCATCCAAAGGAGATTGAGTGTTCGTCAATCTTACGATGTCACGAGCCACTCCCAAAAATCATCAAGATACCTGATAAGCAAGAAATTCTTCTCGAAGGAGAAGAAACACACAATCCACGAATCACTACTTCAAACGGAGTAATGCTAAAGGATAACATTGATTGAGTATCTGAAAAGAACACTCAAACGAAGCAGAATGATAACTCAAGCAAACTAGAACAATCTAGAAATTCGCCTCATTCCTCAGCGGATATCCTCGTGGAAGGATAACCGAAGAGCTAAGAGCCAGAAATAAGGTTACTTCAACACTCGATTGCTCAATTGGATGTCAATTCCAAATGGACTCAAAAAACTCAACAAAGTCATTATGAATGGAATTTGAGATAGATCATCATCATATTGATACTCAAGAGTGAAATCAAAAACCTTGGAATCATCATTAACATTCCAAAGTGATGGAAATAATAAACCAATCAAATTAGGATGCCAAAATAAATATAGGATCCTATAACAACAAAAGGATCAGACTTTACATCAAATAAGTCAATCTATCTCAAATCAGATACATCTCAAGATGGTGAGTAATAAATAAATACTCGCTAAAACAACAACAAATAAAGAACTCAGAATGCTCACAACAAGCCAATCATTGTGGATCCCTTCAATAGGATTCACAACTCTCAAAGGAATGCAACAAGAATGCCCAAAGAAATCAATCAGCTCCATCGATACGAACTCACTCGTATTGACAAAAATAAGAATCTAATAATCCCATATAAGATTTTATATAAGATGACATCAAACTCTATTATGGAATAATAAGGAATACAATATATCTATATTCCTAGACATATTCCATCTTAACAATCCCAAAATTAAAAAAAGAATCAAGGCTCGATTCAAAAACAAGCTTGAAAAAAGACAATGATTCACCCATATTGTACATCGATGTATCAAGATGTACATATTGTTCTGTGTTTATTCTACTTTATTCTGACCATAGCTCTTATACCAAGCTGTAACGCCCCACCCTGAGACCTATCTTAGTAAAGAGAATTAACGAGTAATTCCGTCTACTAAAGTGGAGAATAGGGCTGGTTAAGGGCGACCATCTATAATTTTGTCTTAAACATCGACTGAATACGTCGATAAATGCAATATGATTTTTCTTTTCTATCTCAACTGGATCGACATAACCCGTAAATGCTTAATCCAAAACTATAGGCGGCTTAAGGATCTATCAGAACAAAATACAATAACTAAATGAAAAGCACGTCATAGAACAGTAATCAACATCATATATATACATATACACTGATACATGTTTAGTACAATACAATATGAATACAATAACGTTGGTACTCGACCACACCATATACATCGAATCAAATATAAATATATCAGAGTATGCAAAAGAACAGAAACTACTCAAGAGAAAAAAGAGCCGATATCCAACATCAACTACAAGATAAGCCCAATAGATGATACTTGAAACAACTCAGTCTGACCCGAGTGAAACCACATGAGTCTGGCTAGCTAGAACTTATCATTAGTACAGGTGATGATAAGAGATAAGGGGAAAACCATTCCATCGTTACCAATGGAATGATATAGGTCATTAAGTTATTTCTAGAGTGATACACCAATGGTTCATCATGATTGCATAGAGGAATACAATATGTATATTAGATAGACATGGTTCATCTAATTATATATATAACCAAATGAAATAGGTGATGATATGGACCATAAAATAATTCTTCATTACATAATTAAAACTTCAAGAATCCATCATAAATAAAACCCATCTAATAGAAACTTCTTAATTATTATACCTCATCTCATTGGTGTAAATATAAATACATCTCAAATCCATCATTAAACTCATTATAAAGGAATCTCCATAATCATTTATACCTCGTATCATTAGTATAAATATAAATATATCTTAAATCTATCATCAACACTAGTCATAAGAGCACTACCATAATTTATACCTCATCTCATTGGTATAAATATATATAATGTCTCAAATCCATCTTGATAGAGTCCGGAAAGAATCCAAAACATCATATTCGAAATCACAAATAAAACTATGTATGTCAATAAGCCTTTTTCTTACATAAGGCTATCATATAGCATCATCATCAAAATAGTGAAATCGAAACACCTAAAACCTCATGGAAAACAACACATGCATTTACATCTTGACTAGTACTACCATTATTTGGTACCATTCATCATGATGATTTGGGGTCACATAACATCATAACATCTTGATCATCTTGATTGACTATAGTCGAAAACATCTTGATGCCACCCAGTCACAAAAACCCGAGTAATAACATCGTGATGATTGGAGTTGAGTAATAACTTTATGAACATCGTGATGATTCCAATCGAGTACTCGGTCTGTAGCACTAGTAACATCGTGAATGTGTCTCAACTTTTCGAATAGGAACCCAATAGGCGTCAACGTACATCCCATGCCATACGTTCGCACCTATTGGTTTACTAATCATTAGTCGATGCCACATTAGAAAACCATCATAAAACATCATCAAATAAACACTGCCTCATCTCATCGGTGAGTGTAGTATACCTAACTCGTCTTATCTCTTACTTGGACGAGTTTTAAGTAACATCGAGACTTGTCTCATTTCATCGACAAGTAAAAATTCGTCATAAATATCGAAATCATCATCAATCCATCATAACAACTTGCCTCATCTCCTAGGCAAGTAAAAGAACACCGTGATGGTTATTTCTAACCATAGTTGCAAATTAAAACTTAACATCAATATTGCCTCATTTCATCGGCCATCACAAAATGCATCTAGATTGGTTCGTCATCGAATGTACTCAAAGAGTAATTATCAAACCAATAATCTTCACCAAAATTTGGTAACTTCTAAATCAACTCAGTATAACACTTCAAATTGGTTTCGATCATACAAGTCCGATATTAAGCAATAAAGCAAAAATACATGTCCCATACCACGTATTTTTTTACTAAATTGTTTAATTCTCATTCTTATACATCGAAACTCATAAAAATAGGCTAAAATATATTTAAAATATTTTTTTTAGAGAAAATAGAATTCTTAAACAATCTAGAAACCATTTAAAAGCTTTGTACGGAAAAATTCCCTATTTTAAAGAGAACTTCTGTTATAAAAACACTTTAAAATAATTAATAATTGATAAAAAAAAATCTCTTAAAAATGCTCCAAAATACTTATTTCATAATAAGTGATTTATTTTTATTTTTATTTAAGAAATTTGCAAGAATTTATTTGAAATTAAAATCATTTAAAACCCTCAAAATACTCACATATCGGTATTAACGTTATTTAAATTTAAATGGAATTTTAAACTAAACTTAAATCTCAAACTTCTTCAAATATAAGATAACATATTCATGGACATCATTTCCATCTAATAACATTAAGTCTTATAAAAAAAAGAATGCGACTAAAATCATAGAAATCATCAGAATATCATCAAACACGGAAATTAAAGGCTACGTACATTTCGGTCCTGCTGTAAAGAATATATATTTTCACATAGCAATCTAAAAAAATATGAGAATAATTATAAAATAAAAGTTGTAGCCTAAATCCTCAGGTTTCCAGAAATTCAAAATTTTCCAAATTCCGATAGGTAACAAGAAAATTATGATCAAATTACTTTCTAGGTGAATATATAAACACTCTCTGTCAATGACAGGACAGTCACAAAGATATGGATTTTTCACCATATAAACGTCAAAAATACTCAAAACTCAAAACATCAAAGTTATATCGTAAATCATAAGATTTCCAGAACATTAAAAATTTCTAAATTCCAATAGCAACAAGAAAGTTATGATTAAGTTACTTTCCAGGTGAATATATAAACACTTTATGTCAATGACAGGACAGTCACAAAGATATGGATTTTTCAACATATAAACGTAAAAAATACTCAAAACTCAAAACACCAAACTTGTAGCCCTTTGTCTGAAATTTCCAGGACATCCAAAATTATGAAATTTGGATAAGAAATGAATGAGTTATTGTCAAAATAAATTCTCAGACTTTGTGATTGTTGTTGCTGTCATTTGCTGTCAGGACAACAACAAACAAACACGATTTTGATCAAGCAAACTTTAAAACTGTAAAAAACTCAAAATATAAAACTTGTAGTTCTTTTTCTGGTCCTTCCAGAACATCCAAAATTATGAAATTTAGATTAAAAATGAAAAAGTTATGGCCAAAACAATGTGGAAACAGAAAATAGAAAATAACAAAGACGAAACGTAACCTTATTAATACGAAAATTGAACTCAAAACCTTATTTTTTTGCTAGCATTTGTAAGCTTTTACACTTACCTATTATTTTCAGTGAATAAGTAAGGATTTGCAAGTAATGTTGAACCTTTAGCATAAGATTAGAGCCCTAAACACCTGGAAAAAAAAACAATACATGCAAAGAAGAAATTGATCAAAACAAAATTTACGGTAAACAAATCTAGGGTTTTAGATGGATTCTAAAATAGAATAGGTTGGAGATTACCTTCTTTTATGATTCTAACTTGAATGAGGCTTTTAAATTTGTCAAAGATTGAGCTTAGAAGATTAAATTTTGAAGAGGGTAGTCATTGTTTTGTACTTTGAAGCTTTTTCTTTTCTGATTTAGGTTTTACTGTAATGAGTTTTGGGAGAAAAGGAACGTACTTCATTAGAAAACTCTAGAATTTGGGTTATTGGATGTTTACTATACCAAATTAGTCCATTCTCATACTTAGAAAATTATTTAGGCCAATATACATAGGTTTTAACCATTTTTAACATAACTTTCTCATATTAACTTCTTTTTACATGAAACAAAATGCATTCTTCATATTTTAACAAGGTGAACATGATTAACACAGTAATATTTTTTCACACTTAAAAATATTATTTTCCCAATAAACTATTAGTTTACACAATATTTGACAATATTGTTATTTTTAGACAAAAAATCCACAATTTTAAACAATCTGAGTCAAATAAAAATTATTTCTTAACTCAAATAAGTGTATTAAATGTTTTAACATTTTTTAAAATATTACAACATTATTTTCAATCATTAATACACTTCAAAAAATTCATTTTCTTCTCATTTTCCCATTTTATTCACCACAAAAGGCTATTATTGGAATAAAATTCCAATACTTCCTATTTTGACTCAATAAATAACTAACGTCATTTATTTCCAACCCAATTTCGCAAATAAAATATTCTAAGCTTATTTTCACTCACTTATATTTATTCCAACCATCAATGTGTTAAAATAACATCTTATGAGATAAATTAACTCACATAAATTAAAAACCCAAGTTTTATTCATCAAAATATTATTTATATAAAATAAACAATATTAATTCACATCTCATTCCTCAAATTCATTTATAATCACAATATTAAATTATTATTTACATTATAATTTAATATTAACGTTAATCTCCAAAATCCGGGCTATTACAACTACCAAGCAAACCTTCATCAAAACAAGGCAACGTGAAATGAGACTACATGAACAACACCAACGCAAGACGACAAAGGTAATCCAAAGACCAATCCAAAGAAAAGCTAAGTGTATGGATCGCCAGTGATCCATACATCACCAGAGGGTCATTGCGCTTCATGGGAAACAAAGCAGAAAGTAAATCTAAGGAATCGGCTCACGTTTGAGCCAAACACCATGGCCATGGATCACTAGCAATCCATGCTTTTAGCTCGGGTAACGAGGCAAGTTTCAATGGTTCCTTCCTGGGTACATCTATAAGCAGTTGGCAAACAGGCCTGGCCTAGAAGCTCTCTGATCTTTATAAATACCATCCAACTTGTAACACAAAGGGGATCCTCCAAATGGGTTGCTGAAACTCTGCTGGAAGCTTTCTTATTCTTCTCCTCCCTCACAACAATCTTCATAGGGGTTCACTATGATTCTCCGGTGAATTATAACTTTGGAGATTCAATCTAGCTAAGAATAATCAAAAGCTTTGTAACGAAATACATCTTGTAACGACAGTCAGTCTATATTAAAAAGTATAAAGTGGAAGTAGGCTTCGTTAATAGTCGAACCACTATAAAAATCTTCTTATCTTCTTTCTATTTCTGCACTTTCACATTATTCTATATATCATTGCTCTGTAAGAACAGGGCTGGTGCTTTCACACTCAATCCAGAGTGTTGATCCATTTTTGGGTTAACAATTACCAAATTCAATAACTTAATATAAAATAATCCATGTTTCTAAAGTTCAATTTTATATTTTTTAAAATTATTTGATTATGTCAGGTGCCTTCCAATTTTTTTTAAGTATTTTTCCATCTTAGTTTCGTATTTTTTAAATTAATTTAATTCAACCTGTTATCAATTATTTAATTAAAAATATTACTTTAATCGTTAAAATTTCATAAATTTTTCCCTAGGCCCTAAAATGTTTTTCCACATTTTCCAAAAATATAAAACTTGAATTTTTGTTATATAATTATTTTATATTAATTTATTATGGCTGTAACTATTTAATTCATCATAATTTGTGTGCATATTAAATATTAAAATCATTGTAACTTTATATTTGCTATGTTTTCTAACAAGTAAGTTAAAAAAATAATCATGTTATTATATATGTCTATATACATATATCTTTATTGTTATCTATAGTACAATATATTGCTATATAAATAAATATATACTTTCTATAATATTTTAATGAAAAAACATATATACAGATATCTTTATTGTTATCTATGGTACAATATATTGCTATATAAATAAATATGTACTTTTTATAATATTTTAGTGATAAAACATATTTTATACGTACACAAGTGCATGTGTGTGTATATAATCATTTGAAATTTATAACTATGCGTTCATGCATATATTTGACAACATATAATACATACAAAATCAGCTAATGTGCCCTTTGGGATGTAAATCCAAACATCTTTATACGGGCATGTTATACCCTTCACGGATTGCTATGTTACACATGCACACAAACATGTGTGTGTGTACATGATACATACATATATATGTGTGTGCATATGTGCGTGCATGTGTGTAACTATCCGTATTTCTGATAATTAAACATATTAAATTTAATAAGATTTTGGAGTTTAATATTGACAGAAAGTAAAATTTATGACTTACTAATGGAAAAAAAATATTAAGATATAATTTAATAATGTTGATTGAATGTAATTGACAACTATTACTATACTTTTAATTAATGGTAATAATAAAAGTTAGTAAGGAATGAAATTAAATGTTGTATTAAAAAGAGAAATCATAGGTTATTTTATTTAATTTTTTTGGCATGTAATAAGAAATCAATTAGTTAGTACATTTAGTAACCTTTGCTTGTAAACAATAAATTTTGAAATGTGTTAAATTACTAAGCTGTGACTATTGTTCTATTCTCATTCATTTGGTTCATCCGTTTTGAAATAATTTGGTAATCAATAAGAAATTAATGTAACTGAAGTATTGAAATTAATATGGTATAAGACGTCAACGATAGAGTATGAGAATAATAAGATGGAAACTTATGTTAAATAAATTCATAAGGTAATAGTTGATTTAATATAAGAACATTTCAATACAAAATATAAAAATATACGTTGGAATTTATATTATAACATAAGATATGGACTTAATTTAAATTTCTATTGATGAGACATGTTTTGCAATAAGGTAAGAATGATAACATATGTTAATCCGTATTTTAATGATATTGGTTTGAATGAAATAAATGAACATCTGAATGTAAATTTCCAATTGATTGTAATAATAAATGTTAACAAAAAATAATAAATGTTCGTTTACTAAAGAAGAAACATATGTTTATTTATTTGAAATGTATTTTAGCTTACAGATAGATAGCAGAAATGAGAAACTGTTATTTAGTAAGAAATATATAACTCCTGTTATATCCAATAGTGTATAAACATGTTTTACTATAAAAAAAGAAACAATTGTTTTATTTCCCATTTCATTTATTTAGTCCATTTTAAATTTTAACTTTGGGATTAATTGCAACTAATTTAATTGAAACCTTTCAAACAAAGGAAAGAGGACATTAATTGTAATTAATGGACATAATAATAGAAACATACGTTTGAATTAAAATAAAAGAGAAAGGTAAGGAAATGAAAAGGAAACATGTGTTTTAATTGAAAAGGGAAATTGATGTAATAAAAGGAATATTTTTAATCAAACTAAAAGAATGTTTTGGAAAATAAAATAAAATGAATGTTTTCATTTTGTAATTAAGTATAATTGTGTGAAAAGAGAAAAATTGAATTTTGAAACAACATTTATGAACATTAAATTACATTCGGAGTTGGTACGAAATTAGTTTTAACGCTAACCTTAAACTTTAAAATAAATTAAATATTTGTGTTCTTGATTGTGCACCAAGAAAGGCATTGTTTTTAAATTTGAGTTTGAAGTCTCGAGTTATCTTTTATTGTGTGTAGCGGCGGTTCTCATTATGTTAATTGCAGTGTTTGATTTTATTTATTGTGTACTATATATATATATATATATATATATATATATATATATATTAAGGTGTAAATTTGAATGTATTGGGATGATAGAATAGGTTAAAATGAACCTTTTTAAAGTTGAGTATATTAGAGTTTTGCTTTCCGTGTACAGTCAAACTTCTCAAATTTAAATCATTGCTCTCATTTGTTTTTTTTATTGCTTTCTTTTATTAAATACATGCCTCTTTTGATTTTCCATTAAGTTTTATTTATTTACACGTGAGTCTTGCCTTGAAACATTTCATGTATGTTAATGAAATTAATTAAGGTAACACACGTTTAGAAATTTTATACCAAAAGATTTGCTTGCCATGTAAACAGGTGTTCTCTAATTCCAACATGTTTCTTTCATCCTTTGTTGATTACCTGCGTGTTTGTCTCTTCTCATTTTGCAAATTTACATCTTCTTGTATCCTTCCCTTTCATATTCCAATTTCAAGCGTTCTTTACCCTTATTCATTTCCTATTTCATAAATCTCTCTCTACCTTACCATGTCCAAAATGTGATGCCACTATTTCTTTTGCTTGAAGTTTTTCTTTCTCTTCTTAAAAAAAAACATGAGCATCATATTTTCCCGAAGTCAATCTTTTTCATTTGTTTGCAAATCCACTCCTATAGCTTCCTTCCACCATGCGTGAGTCATCATGTCATTTTTTATTGATTCTCCGAGCATTAGAAACATGTGCGGGCTTCAAAATTCTTAACAAGAGTAACTAATTTGTTTTATTTTTATTAGTAAAATGTGTGTATGGGTTTTTTTATTTCATTTTAATATTATTCTTATATCTTGAATATCTTTCATATATGAACTCCGATTCATGTGCGATTTCTTCTGTTGGACTTGTATTGAAATTCCAAACAACATGGAACTGGTTTGGTTGATTTTGAAGACTGTTGAAATTTTGGGCTTTTATTGGATTCTAAATCAGCTATAAATCAAAGGTGAGTGATTAAACCCACTCACGCAATACTAAATCTTCTTATGTTAGTTGAATTAAATTTATGAAGTGATAAGAATGTTATTGGTTGTTGTTCGGTAGTTTAAATTAACATTTGAATTGAAATTGAATTTTATATTGAATTAAATTGAATTAAATTAATATTTTAATTTAATTGCTAGTTAAACATCGACAGTCAACAATTTAAATTTTTCGTGATATGTTGATTGATTTGGATGCTCATTATTATTGTGTGCCTATTAATTGATGTTCGATGTATGGTTGTTTATTTATTTTGGATAAATCCCTGTTATTATCCTATTTATTATTTAACATCTTATAAATTGTCATTTGAATTATTTCAAATAAACTAAGAAATAGTTTGAAATGATATATACCTATGTCATGTAATTTTCGGTTGAAATGATATATATATATATATATATATATATCCAGCCATGTAACTAAAATTGAATTAACTGATCACTTGGCCAATGGGTAGAAAATTATATATGGACACCGGATTGGGTAAATTAAGTGGTTTTAAACTATTAATTTGGATTTTGATTAAATGATATTGTTTTCAAGCTTTGAAATGTTGAAACTGAAATTGGTTAAAAGGAAATTGTTTTAAAGAACTGAATTGAAAATGTGATGTTATAATCGATATATGACTTTAATTCGGATAATTGAATTATTTTAAAGATTTCAATCTTAAAATTGAACAATGAGATTTAATTTGATTTAAATGTTTTAAATCAATAAATCAAAATTGGACTTGAAATCGATAAGAATTGAAATTGTTTAAAATAAGAATTGGATTGAAATTTAAACCGTTGAATTGAATCATTGAATTGAATTCGAAGTTAAAAATGAACGTTTCAAAAATTGAAGTTAATTAGAATTGAAATTGAAATCAAGTTTATTTGAGGCTAAATCGAAATTGAGTCAATTGAATTAAAAGATTGAAAATTGAGCTTTGTCGATTTAAAACTTGGGCATGGGCCCAGATTTGTTAAAATGGAAAGAAATAGTTTGATTTGATATTATTTTTAATATAATTTTTTTGAAATGTATTCTTTTTAATATTCAAATTATCTTGATTTTCAAACTATTTTACTATTTAAACCATTTTCAATACTCAAACTATTTTATATTAAACTGTTTTACATCTCTAAACTTTTTAAACTATTTTAAGCAATTTAACCATTCAACTATTTTCTAAAATTTCAAACTGTGCAAAGTTGGAATATTTGTATTTAAATCGTTGATTTAAATGCGAATGTGGTTAAATAAGGTTATAATCTAAGTTGTAATTTGAAATGATACTTTCAAGTGAAAATGACATATGAATTAATTATGACGATTTTGCGATGAAGGATATTCTGAAGTGAACATGATATTTTGATATCAAACATGAATCGTTTTTGAAATGTAAAAGAACCAACCGGTGTGAAAATTGACGTTTGATTGTTAAAGAGACTGGGGCCTCTTATTGACATACTTTTTTTTCAATATTGGAACCACTGTAATATCCCGAAATTTCCAGGAGTTTAAAATGCTGATAATCTCTTAATTTAATTATTTGAAATTGATAAAACTGTAATTTTTTTAAAATAATTAACCAAGTAATGTTTTAATTTTGGTTATAAATTGGTTTTATATTAAGATTAATTATTTTATTTCTGTAAACCAATTCTAATTTGACTTATTTTGTTTTCAAAATTTATAAGTATGTTTAAATACATTTATATCTGTGTATTTAAATCTGTGTATTTTAAATTAATTTCAAAATAGGATATATTATTTGTAGATAATTATGAGCTTATTTAAAAATAGATGTTTATATTTATTTTAAATTTATTTTAGATTTGACTTTTTAATCTGACTTTGAAAATAAATATAAATTTGAAATTCAAAGAAATACATACATATTAAAATAGTATAATAATATGGTTTGGTTTTAAATTACATAGGTAATGTTTTTAATTAAAATAAGATTTGTTTTATAAAAATTTGATTTGTATTTATTTAATAAAATAAATGAAAGGCTTTTGAAATAACATTTTAAAGTAAGGTTGATTGATTAGGATAATGATTAATTTATTTATTTAATCAAAGAATAGGTAAGCAAAGTTAAAATTCTAATACTGCAACTTGGATCACCATGTTCCAAAACTCTTCAATGACCAAAAGCCTGAAACATTCTTCTCATGATCAAAAGCCTGTAGTTGTTCACAAAACAAATCACAACCAGTTTTTAATACCCATGTATGCATCAATATTCTTATATATGAAAACCTGAAGCTGCAAGCAAGAAACAAGAAGCATTGTTATTCAAGCTTTTCAGTTTTGAAGTTCAAATGTTCAAAAGCTTTTCAAAGTTTCAAGTTCAAACTATTTTACAAGTTTCAGCTTTATCAACTCTCTGCACAAGGTTGAGGTGAGTAAACAACAACTTAAAAAGCTTAAGTGGTAATTGATCTGTTGCTTGTTAATTAATGCTTGCATGTTTATATGTTGGTGATTGATATGTGTATAAGAATATGTTGAGCATGCATGCTAATTAAACTGCTCCTCTCTGTTATTTTTATGCACAGAGATTAAAATGAACCAAAGGACCAAAACTCTTTATCAAATCACTTTAAAGATTTGATCCTCAAACATGTAATTTGGTTTAAACAGCATCTAGTTTTTAAATGACAAGTTCAAGTATTTTTATTTTTGTTTTTAGTTTACTGGAACAAGACAATACAGTAAAACTCAAATATATGATAAAATTAAATGTTAATTCATATTGATTGGAATATACATCTTGAATCATCTTCGGAAGTTAGGATTTTTGAAATCAAAATAACAATTTTTAGTAAAGTATTGAATGTGAATTTGGGGGTTCTCTGCAAATTGGATTTCTGCCCATTTCTGTTGATTTGTGTAACTGGGTGACTTGAGATTGTGGTTGGAGCTGGATGAAGCATTAGTGAGTGTTGCAAAATCATTGAAGAATTTTTATAATCACTGAATAGTGTGATTTGGCCAAAGATTCATTTTTAACCTAGTTTGGAAACTTGCTGGAAATTTGATTACTGAATCTTCAATATTGCATCGAGTAGGGTGAAATCTTGGGTGAAGGGAGCATGGTAGATCAGCGAGCTATGGCCGGAGTTCTGGCAGCTATAGTTGATTGGAGGCGATTCGAATTAGGACTTTCTGGTGATGGTTTTAGGGGTTCAGTCCAACCAAAATGTTCAATTTTGAATTAGGATAAATTTTAGAGTTTGGTTGGTCGTGGAGGCTTGAAGGGTGGTGGTATGACTCGGCGGTGGGTTCGACGTTGGCCAGAGAAGGTCCGGCATTGGTGCAGGTTGCACGGTGATGGGGAGGTGTCTGCTGTTCATTTTGTTGGGTTGCTTTGTTTACTCGAAGCAGATCTCAGGTAGTAGGGGAGGTAGCTCGGGAAAGAACTCGGGGGTTTCTAGGATCTTTTGGGTATGCAGTGTAAATTATTTTGTTTTTAACAGTTTTTAGTTTTTAAATTAAAACAGTTTGATTTTAAATAGTTTTTAAAGATTTAAAATCCATGTGTTTTCTTTCCTTAGTTTCAAAAAAAAAATAAGGGGTGAACCCAAACTAAAGTGTTAACAAAAATTTCAAATTTAAAATAAAATAAGTTTTAAACTTTAAATAGTTTAAATTAAAGTAAAATTCTTGTTTTTGAAATTGAATTGTTTTATAAATGAAATTTATATGATTTGTTTAAATGTTTTAGCTAATGTTGTTTTCAAACTTATTTTGGAAATAATAAAGGAAATTTATAATTGTTTTTATTAATTAACAAATAAAGTTTAAGATAACTTATTAACTTGGAATTAGATTTGTTAATTAATAATTAGAGAAAGTAATTAATGATTTCTTTATAATTTAATTTAATTAAAGAATTAAGTTAAGTAAAGATTTCAAGATTTATTTAAGATAATGTTTTATCTTAAAATAATTAATTAAGTATTTATAATTTGTAATTAGTTAGTTAACTAAGAAATTTTAAGTTAATTCATTTATTTAATTATTATTTTAAAAAGGGGTTAATTAAGTAATTAATTAAGTATAATTAATTATTTAATTAACTATTAATTAAGATGATGATTTAATTAATGTCTAATGATTAATTAAATTGTAATTACTTATTTAATTAAGTAATTAAGAGTTAATTAAAATAGTAATTAATTAATAAAGGTTTTATTGAGTTTTAAATGGGTTTTCTTAATTAATAATTAAAGAATAATGCTAGTTAATTAAAAATTAACTAACTATTTTTATTTAAAGGTTAATTAATTTTAATTAAGAATTAATTAATTTTATTTAATTTGTAATTAAGATTGTTAATTAATAATTAAGTTTATTAATTAATGATTAAGAGTTGATTAATTAGTTAATTAAGTTTAATTAATTAATCAATAAAAGTAATTAGTAATTAATTACTTTGTATTAAAGGATTGATTAATAATTAAGGTTTATTAATTAATAGTTGGAGATAATTAATCTAATAATTGAAGATTAATTTGGGTTAATGAGTAATTAGGGATGAATTACTCAATTTTGTTTTATGAGATGATTGAAATTAAGTAATTAATTAATTTGTTAATTAATTAAATATGGTCACTTGATAAATGGTTAAGTATGATTACTTAATAAAGTTTTGATAAGGTTAATTACTAAAGATAAGTAACTGATAAATTACAAAGGTAATTGAATTAGGTAAATTACTGATTGGAAAGTAATTTTAAATGGATAATTACTTGTTAAAGTAATTAAAGATTTATTACTTGGTGTAATAAATCAAAGGATTTATAAAGCAATTAAGAAGTAATTAAGAATAATTAATTACTGTATTTAAGTTGATTAATTAAAAGCAATTAATCTAAGCATGATTAATTAATTAAGGTTCATTAATTGATATGATTAATGAAAATAATTAAGGATTAATTACTTGATTAAGAGTTAATTAATCATGGTTGATTATTTAGGATGGTGATTTAGTAATTGGTTTAACTAATGGTTATTTAAGCAAGATTTATTTTGATGAAGGTAATTAATTTAATTAATTTTAAATTAATTAAGAAGAAATTAATTTAATTCACTTTAAATTAATTAGAGATAGGTAATTTAATTCAGTTCAAATTAATTATATTGTGGTATGAGTGAATCATTGCTTATGTATGAATGGATAACATTGTTTGCCTTGAATGCTGTGTGATCTCAGAAATGAGATAAGTATGTTTGTGTGATATGAATGCTTGGTTGAATTGTGATGATTACAAAGATTATCAATTAGGATGTTGATATATATTACGATATTGATTATGTGGATTACCCGTTATTTGATAATGTTGATTATCAATTGTGGCTTGTGAATTATCTATTCTGTGTATATATAGATAGTTGAATTTAACTGTTTTAAAACCTTTAAAACAACTTGGACTTAAAAGACACGCGTTGGATTTCGATGAGACCGGGATCGGGTTTCCATATTTGGATATCTGAAAACCACATCGATTCCAATTAAACGTTAGGTCGTTAATCCAAGTGGAGCAAGTGAAGACTCGAGGTGTAAGGGCTATACGTCAGTATAACTCTGTGGGTGATTCCGTAATGAGTTTGACGGAATAGTACTTATAGATTCGAGATGGAAATTTAGAGTGCAAGGGTTATTGTCGTTAACTCTGAGGGTGATTCCAAAATGAGTGTAAAGAGATAATGCCTTCGGTTTCATTCGAACCCGTAACGAACTTGTATGGATTGAATACTTTCAGAACATCGTCAGGTGGACGATGAGCATTCTAAGTGAGATGTCCTATAAAGGTAATCGTAACCTCAAGCCTCATCAACCGGTAATGGCTAAAACAGGGGAGGTGCAACAAGGCTTCGTGGGTCGTACCCACTGGAGAGTAAGATTTACCCCTGTCTAGAAGTCCCTTTTATTTCGGCTGTGTGGACGGTTGAATAGCTACAACCGTTGGGGTTGTCTTATTTGGAACTGTTCAGTAAGGAACGGGTCTGGCTTTGTGTTGCAGGGGAGTTAGGGTGGCTCCTCGGTACGGTGATCTAGGCCACGTACTGTGACGGACGGTACCCCAGTAGCCTTGCCATTGTATGGAATCCAAAATCCAATAAGTGCCAACGGTTTTGATTGTATTACCCACTTTATGGCTATTAGCTGAATTTAATAAATGTAACAATTTCGGCTATTTCATATTTATTTGAAAACCCTAGACACTATTATAATATCACAGGATTTCCTATCAAATGTTTTGGTTAGCGTAAGGTAAAAACTTTTCCATGTTTATGTGTGGGAAGTCTTACGTGATACCTTTTCTTTCAAAAGGTTTTTAAAGTTAAGTAACTTTAACCGTTTACTCACACCAGGCCCATGTCTGACCCGGAGTTTATTCTGTTTTTCTTAAACTCTTGGGTACTCAAATTTTTACGAGTAGCCAAGGGATTCAGGTTAGGATTTTAAGTTGGCTTGACGAATTCTGAAGGAGAAATAGAGTAGGAGGCTTCTGCGTATAGCTATAGAGTATTCCGCTGTGTGTTCTCTGAGTTGTTGTATCGAGTTGTATAACTAGACAGGTGTTTATAACTGTCTAGTATGAGTTGATTATGCTGTGTATCTCTGATGTATATGATACTATGTAAAGTATTTTGTGATTAATATAATTTATTCGTTCTGCTGTTTAGATTCTGATGTTGTTTTCCTTCTTCTTCTCTATCTTTTCTCTTTTCTATCCCTTTCTTTCTTAAAGATGATGCGATTTTCTGGTGGTAGAAAGTCGGGTCGTCGCAACCACTTTAACAATCGTGTATGTGGTGGATTTTATCCAGAAGGAAGTGGTTGAATTGGAGGCATTTGCTAAATTTAAAGAAAGAGAATGATGATGGATGACCCTGACACTTGTGTCAATTTGAAATGACTAATACAAGAGCCATACCTGAAAAATGAGCCTAGCTACCTCTAGCGACATCTGCAAGACCCAGAAATTTCAATGATTTAAATAACATAATTAACTAAATTTTTGATGAAATTAAACAGCTAAAATTTTAAAATGAAAATTTGATTTTTGGAATGCGTCTATTGAAGCATAGCAAGTGGCAGATTTTCATTGGAATATATGAAAGTTTGTTTGGTCATGGAAATTTAAATTTAAATTTAAAATCAGTTAAAATTTGATGAAAATTAAATCTAACTATTTTTATATAATAAAAATGTAAATCATTTTTCGAGTTAGACTTCGTATTTCGTTTCGCTAAATTTGGACTGCTCTAACTCCATTTATCTTCTTTTCGGCATTTTAGCAGCACAGTTAGCAGCGAAAAATCGAGTTTTTGTAGGTTGGTTGTATCACTCATATCTATGTACCATTTTGTTCATCTTGTCATGTTGATCTCCACAGTATATTCATTTGTGCATTCTGGAATTAAGTGCATGGCAAAAACTGCAAAACGATTAGCCGTATCAGTTTCGCATTTGGGCCTTTTAGGCTTTTCGTGTCCTTTTGTTTGTACCTGAGACAACCATTAGCCACTAGCCTTTTAATATTCATAGGATTTAATATTGACCTTCACTATTCCCCGTTTGATTTATAACTCTGGTTCATTTACATCTCTTTCTTCTTCTTATTTCATTCTACATTCTATACTAAAAAATAAATAAATAATAAAATATAAAGCTGCTTTGATAACCTGCTATCTTTCTTCGTGTTTCATCTCCTTTTGCTTTAAGATATATATATATATATATATATATATATATATATATATATATATATAAACTAAAGCTATGTAATTTGTTCTCTATATTTTCAACTATGCTTGTTCCATTTGCCGACCAAATCTCGCCACAACAGTCCTCCCCTAGTCGACGTCTCACTGCCGCATCCAACCTTGACCGTGCTTACTTTCTGGATCCACCACACCCCGAATGTAGAATAGCTTCTCCCTCCTAGCCCACACACGGTAGCCATTTTATCACCCAGACGGAGCACCCTTCCCCACCACTGCCGTGTTTATCCCTCTGTTATTACCCACTCTTCGACAGCTGGCCTCGCATGCACATCTCCACCATCCAATTGCAACACCAAGACGCCCTCTGACAGCCTACTCCTCCACATCACCTCAAATCTGCCACAGCCTCTCCAACTTCCACCATTGTACACAATAGCTCGCCCACGTAGCTACCACCAAGTGCATAACCGACCCAGCCAGCCGACCACCAAGTGCACAACCGAAACCCCGCAACCTCTTCTACTCCACTGATCTGCCATCGAGCCTTTAGCCAACAGGCAACCTTGGCCGTAAATAGTTCACCCAACCTTAGCCAACAACCACCACTCCTTGGCCTCTAGCAGCTTTCCATGGCCTGTTTTTATATCACATTTCCAATTTCTTAAAGTGAGTTTATATATAAAGAAGTTTGCATAGTGGCATTTATTGATTGTTTATATATATATATATATAATAAAGTAATTATATATATATAAAGTAAGTTATCCTGTTTTCAAAGAACGAAAAATTTATATATATAATATATTTATAGTATTTACTTAAATTTATGTTAATATTATGAAAATAGATTTTTTGTAATAGCTTTAATATATATATATATATATATATTATGTTTAAATGTTCATTTGAAATTTTTTGAAAGAAATAGATGGGTTTTATAAATATTAAATTTATAAAAAAACAAAAAGAAAAAAATTATACATATATATATATTATATTTTTGTTTTCATCGAATTCAAATTCATGTTATCTAGCTTGTCGCAACCATCTTTTACTTGTCGTCTGTCCGTGTGCACTAGTCCGTGTCCATATCCATAGATCGTCGCATCTTGTTCTTCTCATTTCTCTAGCCTTGAAAGGTAAGCGATCACTCACGATTAACATTCTTATGTTTGGAAATTATATTCATATGAAATGACGATTTAAATATGTTTTTAGAAATTGAACTGTTAAATATGACATGTTAATATTTAAATTTGTTTACCTATATTGATTGATTTATGACACCATGACCCATTGAGTATATTATATTTAAATTGTTAATTGTGATCATATTTAACATCGATTTGTTATGTTATTTTATATTTTACTTTATTGTTCTCACTCTGCAAGTTCCCTGTTAGTCTAGAAATTCCTGATGGGTTGAAATGATACATACTCAAACTATATTATAGATGAAGGAAAATCGTTATGAGTTGAAATGATAACCCAAGCGATTTTATTGATTTTTTTTTTGAATTTTGAAATTGAAGGTTGAAATGATATATAATCGTAAATATTAAATTATTGCGGATTGAAATGATTATCTATATCACTTGACCATAAGATAGATAATTATATACAGACACCATTAGTCTATTTTTGAAAAATGATTTCTAAAGTTTTGAAAGAAAATATATGGGTTTTAAATAAATATTGATTTTTAAATATAATACAAAGATTTTATTTTATTTTAAAATGTGTTTAAAACTTATATTTTTCAATGTATATATTTGGAAATTTTAAATTAATAAGTTAAGTTTTGAAAAATGTAAATTTTAAGATTTTACTTATAATTTTATTATTTTTAAATATATAAAATATAGTTTAATATATAGATTTAATAAAATTAGATTTAATTTAATAATATTTAATATTTAATATAAAAAATAAATTTAATAGAATTTAATTGGATAAGTATATATATTGTATTTGAAATATTTATTTAAAATTTATATTAATATTTTGAAAATAGATTTTGTAATAACTTTAATAAAACAAAGGTTGGATAGATGAATTGTAATTGATTTGTAATTTAATTTGTTAATAATTGAATTTAAATAAGAATTGATTTAAACTTATTGATTTTGATATTTTAAAGATATGAAATTTATAAGTTGATTTTGATTAAAGGTGATTAAATGAATATTTTCAAATTTAAATATATTAAAATTGAATATTTAGTTTTCATTTAAATGTATAATTTGAGATATTATTTAATTGTTTGTAAAAGTGATTAGTGAATATTTCAAAATTATATATAATTGAAGTGAGATATTTAATTATCGATTTTATTTAAATTTTTAATTTGAGATTTTATTATATGTTATTAAAAATGATTAGTAGTATTTTAAAATTTAAATAAAATTAAAGTTGAATTTTGAAATATAAATGAAATTTATCAAATTGAGTTATTGTAAATTGTTGAATATTTAAACTTCGAAATCTATTAAGATTAGAAGTGGTTTAATTTGTAGTTCAAACCTAGATTTGAAATCATATAAATTAAAAATGGTTTTAATGAGAATTTGAATTGAACCTATAACCTTTTTAATTGAAATTGTTGAACTGAGATCGATTTAAGTTAAATTTTGGAACTTAAGCTGATTTGAATTGTTTTGCGAAATTGGAAGAAAGATTTTAATTTGAAACTGTTTTCTTTATAAAATCTTTTAATATATAAACTATTTTAATCTATAACCTATTTTAAATATATGCTATTTTTGATTTATAACTGTTTCAATATATATACACTATTTTCAATATTTAAAGTGTTTAAGTTGAAACTGTTATTATTTAGATTTAATGGATTTAAGTGCAAATATTTTGATATGATGGTTTAAACTATTTTGTGGTTATGATTTCAGAAGTGATATAATGTTGAAAGTAAATATGATTTCGAAAGTGATATGATTTCGAAGGTAAATATTATTTTGAAAGTGATATGATTTCGAAAGTGAATGAGATTTTGAAAGTGACATGATTTTGAAATGAACATGATATTTTGATATGAAGTACGAACTATTTGAAATGATTATAAAAGTTATTTTATAAAATGACCACGGTGTGACATAATGTTTGGTTATTAAAGGGACCGTGATCGGATATTGCCATACTCTCTACCAATACCGAAAACCATTTTAACAACTGTATACGTGGTGGAGAATCCAGAACGAAGTAGGATGGTTTGGTGATGATTGTATGAGCTATTAACGCAGCCCTGACTCCCGTGAGTCGGCTTGATGTGGCTAAAATAGGAACTATACCAGGCCAAGTGTGGTCGCTCCCCCTATTGGGAACATTCCTTTGATACCATCTAGTACTTTGTGATTTGATTGGATGCACCTTTAATTTAGGAGTGTGCCTCGTGGTGGGCAGTAGTAGCTACTATGCGTTACCACTAGTCCGGGAGTGACAACGGTAGAATCCTGCCCTGGCATTGCCTCGCGTGCCTTGTCACATGCCTTATTGCGCCTTCTATGAGTTTGGTTTGTACCGTACCTATGGAGTGCTTCCTGAGAAACCACTGATTTGGTGGAGCTTACAGTATCTGTATAGACTATGAGAATATGTAAAATGCGTTAAGGGAGATATAAGTAACGCCTTAACGCTATTTTAGTTACTATAGACATTATCTGTGTAGCGTATTGTACTATATATGTAGATAGTTTAACGGTCCTTAAAGGGTGCGAATCCCAAACATCCTTTAAGTTATTTGCATTTCACTTGAACATTTCACTTGAGTTGATTTACTTGCATAAGAATGTTAATCATGATTCGTGTGTTTTGTGTTTTGCTTTATGCTTGGTTCAGACCGAGTGTCACAACATTTGAGACTCACCTTTGGAGCTGAAAGCTTTGCTTGGAGATCTAGCTTTATCTATTCAACTTTCGGTTATTTCAGTTGGCTATGTTCAGACTTGTCATTGCTTATGTATTAGAGATTCCTTTGTACTTGAGATTTTCTATTGTATTTGTTTCAAACTCTGATTTTATATAGTAGCTTCATGAACTACTATTTATCTATTCCACTTCTTATTGTTGTATTACTCTATGTCTACTTTTCTGTGATTGATTTACTTGCTGTATATGTTATGTTTTCCCAAATATATTTAACAATCTCTTGTTTTGAGCAATTTAAGTCTGACATGTGTGGATGATTGTCGATTTGAATGGTTCGAAATGGAAGGTCGTTACAACATCTTTTCTTCGTATTACTACATTGATTTTGACTTGATCGATGCACCATGATTTGACTATAGGATAGATGTTCGTGGTGGGCCCTTAGGGGATACCACCAGTCAGGAAATGCAAAACGGTAGTATCCTATCTTGGGTATCGCCTTACGTGCCTTGTCATGCTCTTTATCCTTATTCGCACCCACTATGATTTTTTTATAGTATGGTACCTATAGGGGACTCATTGACTACCGATGTCACCAGTTGTGTCACAGTACCTGCATAGACTACTTGCTTAAAAATGTGTTAAGGTGGATCAATGTAAAGCCTTAACGCTATTTTAATATTTTACTTTACAGATAGACCTTACTTACATAGCATATTTTATATACATAATTTAACGAATACTTACGAGATGGAAGATCTCATAACATCTCTTAAGTTATTGCACGCACATTATACACTGGACAGGAGATGTAAAATCCCGCAAACATCTCTGAAGCTATTACACTCATATTTACTTATTGTTGAGTTAACGTACATAAGAACTTTTAGTTTTGACTCGAATGTTTGTCTTTTCATTACACTCGGATCAGCCTGAGTATTTCAGTGTTGAAGACGTTATTTCTGGAGGAAGAAGATAGAGTTTGGTATATTATATTATTAGTATTATTCCACTGCATCATTTTTTATGTTGTTGATTGACCTTGATTATGTTGTAAAAACTGTGTAATCAAATATAAATTGTAAAACAGCTTCATGAACTATTTATTTGATTATTATATTTTGTCATTCCGCTGCGAGTTTATGCCTTTTATTTTTCTTCTTTTCTCTTATTTTTCTTATAAAAATCCATTGATAATCTAACCTTTTGAACGGTTTGAGTTAGACATGTGTGGTTTATTATCGATTTAAATAGCCCAAAAGGTGAATCGTCACAACTGGTATCAAAGCTTTGGTTTAGAGATACCTTAGCCTGTAGGGGTTAACTCATTAAGAGATAGGGTAATAGAATGCCATATTATGAGTTGAGTATATACAGGAGAGTGTATTTATTAGTGCTGTAAAAATGTTGTGTATTGCGTTAATTTTTGTTGTTGAGTATTTATGAAATCTGGTTGGTACATAGGACGCTATGATATCGATGGGGATTTCTAAACACTTGAACAGGGTAAACGGACACAATATTGTTTATGAAATAGGTAAATGAATTTTTTTTACCTAGTATTATTTGTTGTATATGTAAATATATATATATATATATATATAATTTTTTATAAATTGATTTTATTATTTTTGTATGTTGTTTGTTGCTAAGTGATAATATTCAATTATTGTCATTTATTATTTTGTTAATCATGGTTCTTAAAATCGTTAACTCTTGTATGTTATAATAAATTGTAATTTTATAGATATGGTATAAATTTTGATTTACAAATAAAATGAAAATTAATTGGAGATTTTAAGAACTTATATTCTAGTGTTTTAAAATTTGTTTTCAAAGATTTTGAAAAAAATTTATATTAGTATTATTTGGAAGTATTTTCGGATAGAAAAATTTTCAATAAGATTTGAATGAAATGTTTTAAAAGGGTTTTTAAAAGGGAAGTCGGTTATGTACTCCTCTCTTCTATCGTTAGAAAATAATTTCGGTGATGACGGCCGCATCATCGACATTTATTTTCGAGTCTCAAAGTGGGGGAGGCCACTTAGTAGCTTTGTTAGCATTTGGTTCGATAAACATATTTTGATTTAAAGTTTCCAAATATGATTTGATATATGTAAAAGATATAAGTGTGTGTGTCTATATATATATATATATAATTTCAAAGTGATTAGAAATGAACCTAGTATTTGAATTCTTACGTTCCTGTTAATTAATGATTTTCAGTTGTAGAAATAAAGTGGAATTCTAATAGATGGAAACTTATAAAACGAGAAATAAGAAATTAGGAGCTAAGTACTACTGAAACTATAAAGAAATTGGAGATTTGTAACTTGTAAATTAAAAGATAATGAAATTTAAGAAGATGTAAACTATTGACCATTTTTTGTTAACTAAAATGAATAAGATAAATTTTTATAACACTTAATTACATTCTAAAAACTTACACAGAACTTACCAAAAATGTTAAAAAAAAGTTGAAATATTAAATATGAATACGTAATAAAATATTATACAAGTGGATGCTTAAGTAACAAAAATGATTCATAAATGTATTTAATATTAAATGATACTATATAAGAAAGGATAAATGTGAATTAAAAAGTAGAAACGCTTAAGTATGAAATGATTCTTTTGTGAATATTAATATTAAATGGCAATCAAGTTATATGAGTAAATGAATGTTAATTAAACTACAAAGAAACTTGTTTAATATTTTAAGAATTGATTTATGGATCTTCTAAATAATTGAATGGGAAATAATCTATGTAAGTAAATAAATGTAAATTAGTAAATGATGTTCTTGTATGATAAATGAATGAAAATAAATGGAAAGTAAATGATGTGAATAGAAACCAATGGAATAAACTTAAATAATATTTAAATTCTATGTTGTTTGGCTTATGAGAAGTTTTGGAAATGATACTTCAAATTGTTGAGATTGTATGAATAATCTATTAGGCTATTGAGCATAAGGTACACTTGGTAGTTTATTTATCACCCTCATATGATGGAAAGTTTCTGAATCTGGACAAACCCTTAGTTTTGGTTGTGATGGATGTATGATGAATTCTTTTATTGCATATGATGGTTGTACTACTTTTGTTTGCATATGTTTATTATATATTGTATGTTGCTTTTGCTATTAATTGAAATAACTAATTTATTACTCTTTTTACATAATGTTAACTCTTTTGGATTATTCAAGTAAGATACAAGTTTATGGAAGCAATAACTGTTGCTTTTAGTTTCATAAATAAAGTTGTTTTCCCAAAAAATATGTACGTCGTCGGATTACGGTTTTTGTAACGGTATTTTATTATTTTTACCTTAGTTTGGAATTTTATTATTGAAATATGATATATATAATGTAATTATTTATATTGTTATTTTTCCTTATCTTATCGCGCAAAGGAGACTCTATCGAAATTTTTCGTAAATTTAGGACATAGATTTTTTTTGTTAAACTTAAGTATGTAAGTTAAATTGTTAATAAATTCGAATAAATATATCAAATTCTTTATTCCTTCCTTTTCCTTTCCGAGAATGAAAAGTTTTGAGTGGGGTAGATTATAACGAACCGTATATTTTATAATTTAAAATATTAAATTTAGTAAGATTTCGGAATTTAATATTAACACAAATTCAAATTTATGAATTATTAATAGAAAAAAATTATTAGGATATAATTTAATAATGTTGATTCAATGTAATTGACAACTATTACTGTAATTTCAATTTATGGTAATAATAAATGTTAATAAGAAATGAAATTAAATGTTGTATTAAAAAGAGAAACATATGTTATTTTATTTAATTTGTTTCGGCATGTAAGAAGAAATCAATTAGTTGGTACGTAGATTTAGAAACCTTTGTTTGTAAATAATAAATTTTTATATGTGTTAAATGACTAAACTATAACAATTGTTCTATTCTTATTCATTTGGTTCATCCTTTTTGAAATAATTTCATAATCAATGAGAAATTAACGTAACTGAAATATTGAAATTAATATGGCAAAAGACGTCAACTGTAGAGTATGAGAATAATAAGATGGCAACTTATGTTGAATAAATTCATAAGGTAATAGTTGATTTAATATAATAAAAAATAAAAAATATGTTGGAATTTAAATTATAATATAAGGTACGAACTTAATTTAAATTTCCGTTGATGAGATATG
This sequence comes from Allium cepa, assembly GCA_030765085.1. Classification (NCBI taxonomy): domain Eukaryota; kingdom Viridiplantae; phylum Streptophyta; class Magnoliopsida; order Asparagales; family Amaryllidaceae; genus Allium; species Allium cepa. Next base: position 348,425,253 of record CM060931.1, on the reverse strand, counting down.
TTTTGTAATAAGGTATGTATGATAACATATGTTAATCAGTATTTTAATGACATTGGTTTGAATGAAATAAATGACCATCTGAATGTAAATTTCCAATTGACTGGAATAATAAATTAATAAAGAATAATAAATATTCCTTTATTAACGAAAGAATCATATGTTTATTTGTTTGAAATGTATTTTAGCTCACAGATTTATTGCAGAAATGAGAAACCATTATTTAGTAAGGAACGTATAACTCCTGTTATATCCAATAGTGTATAAACATGTTTAAGTTGCTACATAAAAAGAAATAATTGTTCTATTTCCCATCTCATTTATTTGGTCCATTTTAAAATTTAAATTTAGTATTAACTGCAATTAATGTAATTGAAATCTTTCAAATAAAAGGAAAGAGGACATTAATTGTAATTAATGGACGTAATAATAGAAACATACGTTTGAATTAGAATTAAAGAGAAAGTTAGGAAATAAAAAGGAAACATATGTTTTAATTGTAAAGGATAATTGATGTGATAAAAGGAATATTTTTAATCAAACTAAAAATGTTTTGGAAAATAAAATAAAATAAATGTTATCATTTTGAAATTAACTATAGTTCAGAAAAATTGAATTTTAAAACAACATTTACGGTCATTAAATAGGAGTCGGAGATGGCACGAAAGTAGTTTTAACATAACCTTAGATTTTGAAACAAATTAAATATTTGAGTTCCTGATTGTGCATTGGGAAAAATGTTGTTTTTACATTTGAATTTGGAGCCTCAAGTTATCTTTTATTGCATGTAGCGATGGTTCCAATTATGTTAATTGTAGTGTTAATTTTATTTATTGTGTACTAAATAAAGAAAGATAAAGGTGTACATTTGAATGTATTGGGATGATAAATAGGTTAAAATGAACATTTTTAAATTTAAGTATTTTAGAGTTTTGCTTTCCACGTACAGTCTACCTTCTCAGATTTAAATTATTGCTCTCGTTTATTTTATTTTATTGCTTTTTTTTATTAAATACATGTCTCTTCTGGTTTTCCATTATGTTTTATTTATTAACACGTGAGCCTTGCCTTGAAACATTTCCTGTATGTTAAAGAAATTAATTGAAGTAGCGCACGTTTAGAAATTTAATACCAAAAGATTTGCTTTCCATGTAAACATATCTTCTCAAATAACAAGGTGTGTATTTCAACCTTTGTTGATTACATGCATGCTAGTCTCTTTTCATTTTGCAAATTTACATCTTCTGGTATCCTTCCCTTTCATATTCCAATTTCAAGCTTATTTTACCTTTATTCACTTCCCGTTTCATAAATTTCTCCCTCTAACTTTTCGTGTTCAAAACGTGCTGCGATTATTTCTTTTTCCTCAAGTTTTTCTTTCTCTTCTTAAAATAAAAAACAAACAAATATGTGCACCTTATTTTCATGAAGTCGATCTTTTTCATTTGTTTGCAAATCCACTCCTAAAGCCTCCTTCCTCCATGCGTGAGCAATCATGTCATTTTTCCTTTGATTCACTAGGCTTTAGAATCATGTGCTGGCTTCAAAATTCTTAATGTAACTAATTTGTTTCATTTTTATGATTAAAATGTTTGTGAGGGTTTTTGTATTTCATTTTAATAATATTCTTTTATCTTGAATATCTTCCACATATGAACTCCGATTCATGTGCGATTTCTTTCGTTGGACTTGTATCGAAATTCCGGACTACATAGAATTGGTTTTTGTTGAATTTGAAGACTGTTGAAATTTTGGTCTTTTATTGGAGTTTAAATCGACTATAAATCAAAGGTGAGTGATTAAACTCACTCATGCAATACTAAATCTTCTTATGTTAGTTCAATTAAATTTATAAAGTGATAATAATTCATTGGCTTCTATTTGGTAGTTTAAATTGACATTTGAATTGAAATTGAATTTTGTATTGAATTAAATTGACATTGAAATTAATATTTAAATTTAATTGCTAGTTAAACATCGACAATCGATAATTTGAAACTATTGTGATATGTTGATTGATTTGGATGTGGATTTTTATTCTATGAATATTCATTGATGTTGAATGTATGGTTGTTTATTTATTTTGGATAAACCTTTGTTATTATCCTATTTATTATTTGACTCCCTATAAACTATCATTTGAATTTTTTCGAATAAACTAAGAAATTGGTTGAAATGATTTAATACCTATGTCATGTAATCTGTAACATCCGGATATTTTCAACCATTCGAACCCACACATATCGGACTTAAATTGCTCAAATATTAGATTGTTAATTTACGTTTGGCAAAATTCAGCATATACAATAAATAAAAAATTAAAAAATCATAAACACAGAGTATTACAATAATTAGCTGCAAAAACAAATGTACAGTAGTTCATGAAGCTACTATACATATATATAAAAGGGATAAACAAGATACAACAGAAGTAACGAATACATAGAAGTCTTAATACAATAGTCTATATGTAACGACCCGTAATTTTTGAAGATTTAAATTTGAATTTAATATGATTTTTGTATTAAATTTAGAAAGAAATAAAAAACTTATAATTTATAATGAAGTGAAGGTTAGAATTTAAATGAGAAATTGTAATAAAAATTAACAATTAAAAAAGAAATGAGGGAAATTGCAATTAGTTGAAATAATGTAGCTTGTTATATTTGTTAATATAAGAAACCAAATGGGAATATTGGATTAACTAGTGAAATGATAAAATTAGTGGTGATCGAATGAACTCAATATTATGTATGAAATTATAGTAATTGGTTGAAATTAAATTTAAAATGATTTATTGATATTAAATTTTAATTAGTTGGATCTATTGTAATAAATGGAATAATATTGAAATGAATAAAATTTGTAAAGGAGTAATGAAAAATAACTAGGATGAAGTATAACAATTGTTATTAAAGCTAAAATTTGTATAGATTAAATGAATCTACAATAAATGAAATAATGTAAGCCTTATACCTAGATGTAAATTGAATATAAAAATATAAAGTAGGTATTGAATTGGTTAATGAAAGAACACATTATTACATTTATTGAATTAAATTAAGGAAATTAAATATGAATAAATGGTCATTTAATAAAACCAATGTTCTGGGAGTAATTATAATAGTTGTTTGAAATACGTATAAACTTGGATTTGGAAATCTAGTGGATTTAAAATAAAATTTGGTATTGCTTTTATGAGTTTAAATGTTGTTTATTCTGTAAAGTAATAAATGACGTAATAAAAGAGTGAAATCTAGATAAATAAATTTAATTGATACTTTAATTAAATAATGGGTGAAATAATAGGATAAATGTTATAATAAATAAAAATAAAATGACCATTGTATAAGGATTTAGCATATGAAAATAGTAACGGTTGTGTGTGAATATTGGAGTAAATATTATGTAGGCAACTATGATAATTTGTTGGAAATAATAAACCTCGGTGTATTGTAAGGTTACCTGTTTATTTTGTTTATAATAAAATTTTAAATCAATTAGAGTAAAGGAACCTTAATGTTATATTAATAAGAATTAACGCAATAACTAAATTAGTCCACAACCTATTTATTGAAACGGATGGTAAAGTTAGGATTGCTTGAAATTAGTAAATTGGGAAAGGAATTCAAATTTATAATAAGTGATGAAGCATACGTAATAAATTGTAAATTTATAAAATCAATGTTTGTTAAGTAGTTATAATATTTATAGTTGATAATAAACATTATTTTAGTAATTATTAATATAATAACGGAAGTGTGAATGTATATTTAATTGGTAAAAAGGTTTGGACTAAGGAAATTTTATTAATTAGTTTTAAAACCTTAATTAATATGTGTAATACACAAGATTTCACATTTTGAAATATAGCCATTTATACAAATCTAAGATATATATAGAAGTATCAGGGTAATGAAACGTAAAAAAATGTTTAATATGTTTGTAGGATAATGATTGTTTGAATAATAAGAATGGAAATCAACATTTATTTATTTATTTGAATTTAAATTACGATGGTATGATTTATTTGCAATTAACGAAAATTTAATATTTAAATTATTGCATAAATGGAAATGTAGATAAGAAAATAAATGTAAATAATCGTGAACCAATGTAAATTGCATCCTTTTGATAGCGATGAATTAAATAATAGAGTGAAAAGAAAATTTAATAGAATTATTGGAAGTTTAATTTAAATTTCTGAATATAATGAAACTGGGAGTTAATACTGAAATTGATAAATTAATCAACTCTAAATTGACATTTAAATTTGGTTAAATTAGTGTAAATGATTAAGAAAGAAAAATTTATGAAACCTGTTAATTATAGAGTTGAAATTGGAAAGTGATTTAATTAGTGTAAAAATAGCCATTTTGGCCACTGACTCGGATTTCAACGAAACTAGTTTCATTGGATCCATATTGGTGAATTATTGTAGGATTTCAAGTTTCGTAGCGATCGGACTTGTCATTTGTTCGTACGGGTTTGAAACGCCCTGAAATCCATGAAATTGAAATCAATTGAAATCAATTTGAAAAATATTAATTTTAGCATGACTTCTTCATACGATGGAATTTGGACTTGAAACTTATTCCATCGCGTTTAGAATATTTAAAAACATCTACTTTGATATATGGGATAACCCATTTTCGTTCCGGAGCCGAAACGGGCTTTTCGGAGCATTATTGTCATTTCAAACAAATTTGACTTTAACAGTAGCCTACGAAAATGATAAAATTGAACCTCGAAACCAGTTCCATTGTGTTCAAAAGGTTTTTTTACATTAGAAACGCCAGGCGGCATGCTCCGAAGTTCGGGCTGTTTTGGACCTAACTTTATAAATACGGCACGTAAAGCGAGAAATAATTTTTTAATATTGCTGAAACCCTAGCCGCCATGGGTTCTCCCTTTTCAATGGCCGAAATTTCTCCGTCTTCCCGTCTCGATTCCTTCAATCCGTGCAACGAAATCGAGAACTTCCAAAAGCAAAGTTGTAGAGCTCGACGAGTTCTATATATCCAACGGTCGATTCGTGCTATTGCATCATGGATTCGTCGAAATCTGGATGGGAAGGTAACGCCTGTTTTCGGGTTTTGCGTGCGATTTGAAGGACCGTGGGGGGGGGCAAATCTCTGGCGTGGGTGGAGGAGGCGGCGGCGCTTGGTTTGGTGGTCGCAGATGTGGGTCGATCGCTTGGACTTCGTGCGTACGTGGAGGGCACGGTGGGAATTCGAGCGTTGTGCTGTAGGGTTTAGTCGCGTGTGACATCGGCCTGGGGATGATTGCGTGACGTGGCAAATTTTGGGGTGAGTTGTTGTTTTCTTTTATTTTTATTTTTTTTAATTTAAATTTCAATCGTTCAAACACGTATAACTTCCACATGCAATATCCGTTTTACGCGCGATTTTTTTTGCCAGGATCGTATTGAAATTCCGGACGCTTTGACGCTGGTTTGGACGAATTTCGAGACTGTCAAATTTTTGGGTTTAAATTGGATTTAAATTCAATTTAAATTCAAAAAGTGAGTGTTTTAACCCACTCACAACTTCTAAGATTTCTTATGTTTGTTAAATTCATTTATGATGTGATTTGAAATTTATTTATAGCTGTTTGGCATATATTTCATCATTATCTCAGTTAATTTGCATTTATTTAATAAACTTGTTATTTAATTCATTTTTGCATATAAACTGCCAGTTAAATTTTAGTTAAATCTATTATTACATATAAACTGCCATTTAAATTATTATTTAATTTATTTTGCATAATAACCTACCAGTAAATGCTTGTTATTTATTACCTATTATATATTGATGTATTGTTTGAATTGGATGATGATTGTGATAAATGGATGTATGATTTTATGATGGATGAATGAATGTTTATTGATATCATCATAAATTGCAAGTTGTTATACATTTTATTGCATTGGGGATTGCGGTTTGAAATGATATATAACCATAAAATTTTATTTTTAAATTGCGGACTGAAATGATAATTATCCGTATCACTTGACCATAGGATATAAAATTTTATACAAACGTCGCGGTATATATATATGTATATATATATAATTTAAAGTGATTTCTATGGTTTCGTAAAGATATATATATATATGGTTTATGGGATATTGATTTGGTTATTGATAAAGGTTATTTTATATATAGTTAAATTTTGGTTTTTAAGCTATGTATAAAATTAATTTGAAGTATAAAAGCGGTTAATAATCAAGTTTGATTTTTTTGAGATCAAATATGATTAAGCATTTATTTAAATTTAATTTTTGGAATTTAAATGGCTTAAATGAGAATAAGTGTGGAAGATGGATATTAAATTAATCTGGAATCTAATAAAAATTAGAATTTTAAAGGATATGATTTTTGTAACTTGATTTTGTGTTGAGTGATTTAAATGAATATCAGGTTGATTTAAATGAATATATCAAATTAAATAAATTGAAAGAATATCCAGTTATGTGAAGTTAAAAGTTTTACTTACATTTTATTGAATTCATTAAGTAAACATTTCAAATCTAAATAATAGTAATTGAATTTGATATATATGGAATTATCAAAGAATTTGTGTTGAAATGGTGGAATATTTAAAGCTTTGAAGCATAATAATTGAAATGGTTTATTTGGAAGTTTAAATCGGTATTTGGAATTATTTGTGAAATTAAAAGAAGCTATTTTATTTTATAAGGTAATCTGATATTTAACCATTTAAGAGGTGGAAGTTTGTTTCAAAGTTATGTTTTTCAAGGTATTGTAATTTGGAAGTATTATATTCAAGAGTTTTGATTTCTAAATGTTATACTTTGACAACACTATGATTTTTGGAAAGGGTATATTTGAAATTAAAATGATATTATATTGATTTGAGTCTAAATGATATCAAATTTGATTTGGGTTTTAAACAAAAATGATGTCATATTTATATAGTTTTGAAATGGATATTATATTCTGGTTTTAAAGTATAAACTATTTTGAAAGGACCGTGGTGTTATAATAACGATTAGTTGTTGAAAAGACCGGGATCGGAAGTTGTCATACTCTTCGCCAACTCCGAAAACCACTTTAAAAACTGTGTATGCGGTGGAGATTCCAGAATGAAGTAGGATGGCGGTGGCGTTTTCTTTGAGGTAAATATGTGGACCCAACTCCTGTGAGTTGGCATAAGGTGGCTAAAACAGGAGCGATTGACGGGTTAATTAAGATAGCACCTTTGATCAAACACATCCCTTCAATATTCTACTCTGACTTTGGTTTTATTCGGTGGCTACTTTTGATTTCTTTGATTTGGGGGTGTGGCTCGAGGTGGGCGGTAGCTGCGGCTACGTGTTACCACCGACCCAGAAGCGTAATTGGTATATCTACCCTGGCATTGCCTAGTTGTGCCATGTCACCTACCCTATCGCGCCTTGTACGAGTTTCTATTTGTGTCATACCTATGGAGTATCCTCTGGTAGCCTCCCGATCAGGAGGTATTACGGTACTGTATAGACTATTGGCATTATTTGTGTTAAGGGCTATATGGGTAACCCCTTAACGCTATTTAAAAGTAAGTTTATTTTACAACTAGACACTATTATAATTGCGAAATATACTACATAGTAAATAGTTTAACGGATCCTTAGGGGATGTGAATCCCGAGCATCTCTTAAGTTACTGCACTCATATTTATTTCTGTTGATTTAACTCTCATAAGATCTTTTAGTCTGACTCGAGTGTTTTGTCTTTTCAATTCGCTCGGGTCAGTCCGAGCTTTTCAGGATCGAAGATTTTATTTCTGGAGGACGAAGACGAAGATTTCATTATTATTAATATTATTATATATTATATTGTTCCACTACACACTGTATTCCGCTGCATTGTTATTTATTGGTATGTGAACTCTGATATTTATTGTATAAAGAAAATCAGATGTTTTGTAAAACAGTTTTATGAACTGTATATTGATTATTATATTTTATCGTTTCGCTACAAAACTCTGTTTTATTTTTTTCTCTTCTTCTCTTTTTTCTTATTTACCCCATAACAATCCGCCCTTTTATATGTTTTATGTCTAACATGTGTGGATTATCGTCGATTTAAAGCGTGCGAAAAGGCGAGTCGTTACACTGTAACAAAAATCTAAACATATATCACTGGAGTCAACTGAATAACTGAAAGCTGAATAGATAGTTGGATCTCCAAGTGAAGCTCCAACTCCAAAGATGAGCCTCAAATGTTGTGACACTTAGTCTGACTCGAGCATAAAGCAAAGCGCAAAACACTCGAGTCAGGATTAACATTCTTATATCAATAAATCCAACTCATGTGAAATATCAACTGAAATAAAAGTAACTTAAAGGATGTTTGGGATACCCATCTTCTAAAGATCCGTGGAACTATCTACTATGAAGTACAATATGCTATTATAATATGTTTATAGTAAAGTAAACTACAAAAATAGCGTTAAGGCGTTACCCATACCCCCCTTATCACATTTTATATGTTCCCATGGTCTGTATAGTATCGTAACTTCCCGTAAACTGTGCTTATCAGAGGCACTACATAAGTATGTTACAAAACAAACTCGTAGTGGTCTTGACAAGGTAGGTGACAAGGGGACAACGAGGCAATGCCAGGGTAGATATACCAATTACACTTCCGGGCTGGTGGTAACGCATAGCCGCAACTACCACCCATCTCAAACCACACTCCCAAATCAAAGGTGTGCACCAAATCAATCACAAAGTAGTAGAATGGAAATCGAAGAAATGTGTCCGATCGGAGGAGCTAACTTACTTAGCCCGTCGATTGCTACTGTTTTAGCCACCTTAAGCTAACTCATGGGAGTCAGGTCCACGTACATACCTCACATCGGATTGTCTCCACCATCCTACTTCATTCTGGAATCTCCACTGCCTACACGATTGTTAAAGTGGTTTTCGGTATTGGTCGAGAGTATGACAATATCCGATCTCAGTCTCTTTAACAATCAAACGTTATTATAACACCGTGATCATTTAAGAATAGTTTATACTTCAAAACCAAAATATCATATCCATTTCAAACCATATCAATACAATATCTTTTTCACTTAATTTATAACCATTTTCAAAATCATAGTTCTTCAAAGTTATAACGCTTTCGAAGCTAGAACATTGGAAATCATAACACTTTGAAAACATAATTTTGAAAATTATAACTTCCCACTTGAACAGTTTAGATATTAATAATAGTGTATATAATAAGATATTTTAAAATAAAATAGTTTATATAAAAATAGTTATAAGTTAAAATAGTTTATATTAGAATAATTAGTATATTAAAATAGTTTGTATTCAAATAGTTTATATTAAAAATGATTTAAATTAAAATAGTTTACATTAAAATAATTTATAAAGTTAAATATTATAGTAGTTTTAAGTATATTTAAAAATACTTATAAAATAAATAGTTTCCTCAAATTTCACAAATCGATGCAAATCAACTTAAATACCAAAATTCGATTTAATTCAATCTCAAATCATCAATCTCAAATCAATTCACTTTCTCAATAAACCATTTCAAATTATATCGATTTCAAATACAGATATGAACCATAAATTAAAACATTCCAATTTCAATATATTTCGAAGCTTTAAATATTCAACAATTTCAAAACTAAATTTATAATTTCATATTATCTTAATTCACTTTACTATTATTTAGTTTTGAAATATTTACTTAATCATTTCAATAATATTTAAATAAAACTTCAAAATACATATTTAAATAAACTAAATATCCCATTTCAATTTATGTAAATTTGAAAATATTCATTTATATCACCTTAATCAAATGAAGTTATATAATCATGTCTTTAAAATCTTAAATTTAATGAATTTCAAGTCAAACTTATTTGAGTATAATTTTAATTCTTAAATAAAATTAATTTCAAACCAACGCCTATTTCTCTTTCCAACCTTGATTTATTAAAAATTATTATAAACTCTATATTTGAAAATATAACTTTTAAATATATACTTAAACATATTATATATTAATTAAGTCAAACTTTATTAGATCAAATCTTATAAATAAATTTATTTTATATTAAAACTAATTTTATATATTTTAAAATAGTAAAATTTTAAGTAAAATTTTAAAGTCGATAAATTTCAAACCTAACTTATAACTTTATAATTTCCAAAACATAAAATTTTAAACCTAAAACTTAAACCTTTATAAAAATAACATTTAAATATGTATTCAAAACCAATATTTATTAAAACCGTATATATTTCGTTTTTAAAACTTTGGAAATCATTTCAATATATATATATATATATATATATATATATATATACACACACACACACACACCAACCATGTCTGTTTAAAATTTTCTATCCTATGGTCAAGTGAAACAGATATTTATCATTTTAATCCGCAATTTAAATACATACGGTTATATATCTTTTCAACTCGTAATCCCAAATTCAATGCAAATGAAAATTGCTTGGGTTTATCATTTCAACCCATAACGATTTTCTCCTATTCTACAATATCGTATGGGTATGTATCATTTCAATCCATAGGGAATTCTATACTAACAGGGAACTTGTAGAGAGAGAACATATATGATAAAATATAACATATAACACAGGCATATATCATCGGTGATGAAATAAAATATAAACAACAGGATATGGTGTCATATCTCACAGGTGAACAGATACAGATAATGGCATATATATAGCAATAAAATAACTAACAGCAGGATATTCCAATTGTCATTTCAAGTGAAATTAAATTTATTATATATAAGAATGTTAATCGTCGGTGATTGCTCACCTTTCGAGGTTAGAGGAATTTGACAACCCGACAAGATACAAATTGAATCGTGAACCAGCCAATCGACCAATCCAACGATAAATCTTGAAGCGAAGCAAATTGGATTGAGATCGATGAGACAAAGCTGAGAATTTGAAATTGAGGAAAACAAATCAAAAATCAGCTGGATATAACAGAAATGAGATGCATAATATATATAACCAAAATTTTAAATTTTAGAAATACACATTTTAAAATAAAATCTATGTATGATATGTTTAAACATAATTTACTAAAAATCAATCTATATGTATTATACTACATAGTCATTATTTAATTTAAAGCACATATATTTTAAAATCAAACATATACATATAAAACAAGACAGCATAAACAACCACTACAATTCCCTTAAATTAAAAAATATGTATGTAATCATTTGTATTAAAATATCAAGTGTAAATTAAATATATACATAGGTAATATACAGACAGACATATACACACATGCTACAATCTATAAAAGGCTTTTATACATATATATGCTAAGTTTCAAAAGAGAAGTAAAGATATTTGCAATTTTTTTTTGACGCCTCTATATATATTAAAGTAAATACATATATATATATATGACATCATATACATATTATATTTTAGATCAAAACTTATATATGCTCCTATTTAAGATGCACGATACACAAATATTATATTTGATTCATTGCGAAAATATCAACATACCCTATCATATATATATATATATATTAAACACAGAATTTATACTGTAAATTGTAAGCATATGTATACAGTAAACACAAAATTCCTTCACATATATGTACCGTAAGTTTATATAAAATATATATTACCAAAACAATACCTATAAACAACATAACCGGTAATATGTAACCTAACATATTATAACTATAATATAAATGCACGGGCAAACTAACATATAAATGCAAATCTAACCTTGAATATAAACATGCAAAATAGCAGATTTATGTAGACTAACACCATATAAACTACAAACATGGAGCGAATATGAAAACAGTATCCTTTAATATATACTTCCCTTTATAATATTATATATATACCTTAAATAAAAATCTACAGACTCATATATGTATATAAACTAATGTATATAAACAAATATTTATTATATCAAACTCATATTAAAACTCACACCGTCTCCTCATAACATAATCTACATAATATAATATACCATTAACCATATTATATAATATATATATATATATATATATACACACAGATTGCAGTTCATATAAACTAAAATTTTACCTAGCTTATATATGACCGCATTAATTTATATAATGAAAAATAAAAATTTATATAAATTTTATACATATACAAACTTATATATACCTGTTCATTATATAAACAAACATAAATCATGTAGACTTCTCAAAATAAATATAAAAGCTTACCTATATATATCTAAACTGATATATAAATTGATCTGTTATAGAACTTAAAGTAAGCTCTTATATATTAAACTAATATAGAATATACATTAAGCCCCAACAGATTTTATACAAACCGATATATATATATATATATATATATATATATATAATTTCCTTTAATATTAGTATATACAAACTCTATCAGGTTTATATAAGAAAATAGTTTTAAAAGTGTAAGAACTTACAGTAAGAAGTAAATTTCTCAAAGAAAGGTAGACAGGGCAGAGAAGTTTTGGCTCGGCAAGGGAAGTGGAAGGTGTGGTCGGAGAGGAGCCGATGGGGTGAGTTCGGCCATGGTGGCCATGGCGGCTATGGAACTGATGACGCGGGGAGTAGAATAGGTAGGCATGGTCTGGGCGCTCTGGGTAGCAGGGAAAGTGATGGCTGTGTTGGTGTTGCGGCCAGTGGAGTTGGAGAAGATGGTCAGGGCTCGTGCGTGTGAGGCGGAGAGGGGATCGGTTGATACACATATGCTTGGCATCCGAAGGCCAGAGGGGAAGGGGAAGCGTAAGAGGAGATCACTAACGTTTGCGGTGGTGGTTTAAAGCTTGCATGTGAGGAAGAAATGAAGAAGAAAGAAAGAGAGGGTAAAGGAAGAAATGGGGAGAGGAATAGGCAAGGAAAATAAAATAAATAGAAACTTTTTATAATTAAAAAATATTTTATTTTCCAGTATCGTGACTCCAATATGAAAGGACAAATCAAGTATATGGAACTCTGAGAATGGCAAAGGTTAAGACTGAATTGAGGGAATAATAAAAGACTAGTGGCAGTTCATATTATATACAATTGAAAGGTCACGGGAAGAAAAAGGTTCAAAACCGGAACCGATATAGAAATTGTTCTGTATATTTCATGGCTTACCAGTCCCTAAAATATACAGACGAATATACTGCGGAGATCAGCATGACCAAACAATCAAAATGGTATACAAATATCAATGATACGATCATCCTATCTAAAGTCGATAATCGGTACCAAATGCTGCTAATTTGTCGAAAATATGATAGACGGAGCAATAACAGTACAAATTTGACGAAACAAAATATGACGTCTCACTTAGAAGATTATTTACGAATTTGTTGCATAAAAATATTCAGGTTTGGAAAATATTATATTATCAACAATTATTAACTGGTTTAAATTTAAATAAAATTACGCAATAAAATAAACTTTCATATTATCAGATGAAAATTTACCATTTGCTATGTTTAAGTAGACGTATTCCAAATGTCAAATTTTTATTTCAAACTTATATTATGTTAAAATTTCATAAAAATTTTAGTTAATTACGTTATTAAAACAGTTAAAAATTTACGGGTCGCTACACTCTCCCACAATCAAAACTTTTCGTCCCCGAAAAGGAATGAGATAGGAGAATAGAAACAGCCAAAAAGAAAACAGATTCAAAAAAAACAATTAATTTAAAACCATATAAATTTCAATATAAATAAATTAATATTCAACAATTTGGTTTAATCCATTTGATTTCACTTGACATAAATTCAGCTTATAATTCAATCTTAACTATTTCTAAATTCATTTTTATTCGTTCATTGTCTTATTATCCAGTTTATCTAAATCAACATTTTCTATAATCATAGATTTAGTGTACAAACACTTATTACAACCATTCAAATTTATTCAAAAAATTTTCCTTTTATCACCATTTTATAATGTATCCTATTCAATTACATAACTTACTTCTAAATAATTTAGGTAAGTTATATATGTTGGAATGCGTTTGAGTATTATACAAGTAAAAATTTTCCAATTATTTATTTCAAGTTTAAATATTTATTCAAGAATTTAAAAGTTAAATTTTCGATATCACTTTAAACCATTTAGAGATAAATGTATACATATTCAAATCAAATCTAAAATTATATATATATCTCTGTGTGTGTGTGTGTCAAGTCATACTTCAGAAATTCAATTAAAATCCATTTTTTGAAAACAAAGTGTGGCAAAGCTATAGAACGGTCTCTCCACTCTGAAACTCGAAAATGAATGTCGGCGATGCGGCCACTATCACCGAAATTATTTTCCAACAACAAAAGAGAAGAGTACTGATTTAAAACTTTTAAAATTCTTTGCAAATGATTTCTATTTGAAAATAATTTCAATAATATATATTTAAAAAAATGAAAATCAAAGTTTGGAATTATCGAAAATTAAATTCTCAAATTCTAAATTTAAATTCAATTAAATTTCAAAAATAGTTTCTAAACCATGTTTTTATAATTCCATTTATTTGTATCATGTGACAATAGTCAATGATTTACAAAGCAATAAATGAAAATCAAATATTATTATTTACAACAACCAATTATTTAACTTTTAATTCCAGAAAATTTTACTTATATATATAGTATAATCATACAAAATTTATTTCACTTACTAAATTTGAAAACAGTATTGTGTCAGTTTGCTCTGTTCAAGTGATTTGAAATTCCTATCAATAGCGTTGATCAAATGGATCGTTCGAAACCCTAAATCAAGATAACTAGTCAAACAGCACACTATAAAACATTTTTATACTAATTACAAATACACTCCCTCTCTTGATGATTTAAAAATGGATTTCAAAACAAGGATAGAGATTCAAAAGAGGAACCCTAATCAAAAAAATTCTGACCAGAAGGTAAGAAGATAAGATAACTAAAAATCAAAATAGATAAGATGGATAGACTTATATAAATCGCAGCAACCTTAACCGGGTTAACCGTGACTTTAAGAATAAGATTAATGTAGAATTCTGAGACAAATCAACATTTGATCACAAGAGATAGAAATCGGGCATAGAAAGAGATAGCAACATCTAAACCGAGGATACAGAAATGTCCAGTGAACCAATGCCTATTGTAAAGGAGTTTCACCCCTTTACAAATCATTTTATGGAGCTATGGGATACTGAGACGACCGCCCATGATTCCTGCACCAAAACAAGGAAATAGTGCGCTGAAAGGCGTGCCAGGTAGCCATGGACGATAGTCAGGGTAAAATAAAACAGCAAGCTCTATCGTACAACTCACAGCGCATGGATAAAATACAATAGAGAAATATATAGTGAAGCTCCATAACAGAAAAATCATCATATAAGCATCGTAGTAGTTTTATACAAACATGAATCATCCATACATCAAAGCCTCACTACAAACACTCAATCAGATATAACAGCGGAACACCCAGTACATATAGTAAGAAAACCAGTATGCAAAGCCTCCTGCTCGTCTTCATCATCATCAGCGTAGATCTCTAAGAACAGCACCTGTCACCTGCTACCTAGTCTGCCCATCCCAACATGGATGAACAGCCCAAGGTAATAAGAGGAGACATAAAACCTTGAGTCAGACAAAGTCTTAGTGAGCAGTAAATCAACTATCAAACATACCAAAAGAGCATAAAGGATAAAAGGAATAGGAACCAAATCATCCCACTCCACCTCTTTCTACAGTGATAGCCCCCAGACACACACCAAGGAGAAGTAAGCATAACATAGCAGATAATTAAGGTAAAGCAATAATCACTCGAGTCAAGGGCGATGTTTTCCAAATACAAACCCCCAAGGCCTAAACCAAGATCAGATAAGCACCTAGAAAATACCGCTCTTGAGACCGAATGATGATACAACCAAACGTCCAAACATCCATGACTCTGGCTATCACTGTTATCCTTGCTTTGATTTCACCGTTGATTGAATAACCATCCGTCAAGGGCTAATGGTAACCCCGGTTCTAGGCATAGCTCCGCACGTCATCGTGACCCGTGCCTAGGACTTACCTACTCTGCCCAGAGTACTCAACTACCTACCTGTAGTCTTTTGGGTGTCCCGACTACCTGCCTGTAGTCGTTATGGGCGCCCCATGTACTCTTGCTTTTGAGCATGCTAGAACCTTCAACAATGATGAGATCCAAGCCTCCTAGTCATCCTCCTTGACGACTATCCTCATACTAGCTCAAGCTACCTCTCGAGCAATCCATTATCAACCAACTCGAACCATCCCTCGAGTCATCAACATGCTTGGAATGATCCCTGCCTGGATTACGCCAAGTCTACATCACATCGTACTTCGCTTTATCACACCATAGCAAAGTCTCAACTCAACAACATGGTTTGCCTCATCGCATCATGGCAAAGTTCCATCTCAACATCATCCAATCCATACATATGAACTTCAACATCCACCTCATATGCCTTTAGCAGCTTTCACCATTCAAGAGCCTCTTCTGTAGCTTTTGAATCATCTTTGACCATACTTGTCCACATCTATCAACTAGATAGCTCATTCACAACAATCAATCAAGGCAAACCTTAATCCAAACAAATACGTATTCAATCAAGATCTAATTAGGCATTTATAACTAAAATGGCAATTTCGTAAATAAATGAGCATAGAACTAACATACGTGAATCATGGGTTTTTAGCATAGATCTAGCAAATATAAAACATGGGTTTTGTTTCTATAACTTAATAAATGAACTTGCATAGGTAAACATCTTCACAAACAATGGATCTATACTTGGATCTAAGGAAAATGCACAAAATCACTATCTACAACACTCCAACAAACCACCAATCCAATATACTCCTTTGGGTCCGCGTGAGAGATAACCACCACTCACCAAATCATCCAAACACCTCAAAAACTAAACACTTCAGATCTGGACAGCGGAGATCAAGGCTTGATCCGGCAACATCTCGCTTCAATCAATGAAATCTAGCTCCAACGGATGAAGATCTTCAACTTTGGCACTTGAATCTTTGATCTCGATCTTCGATCTTGGATGGATGTTAGAACTAGATTGGAATAGAGAAAAGAAAATGAAGAAATGTTGTAGTCGAGCTCTCAAAATGGCAGCACTTCGTCGCTTCAAAAACCGGTGCCAAAAAGTGAGCCAAACCCCTCTATTTATAGGCTGAAAACCCCTTAGGTCGTCCAGGCCTTATAACTCGTTCTCGGTCTTAGGTCGTCGCCGACCTAAAATCCCCGACCTATCATAGGTCGTCACCGACCTATCTACCTCACGACCCAACGGTCTAAACAAACTCCACGACACACGACTCAAGAACCCAAGGCCGACCTAACTATAAGTCGACTCAACCAATCACACGACCTACCGACTTAACCAAACCCAGGGTCACACGAGTTAACACACGGCCGACCTAATTCCTGCGACCTAAAACACTGCCGACCTAAAGACTCCAGCGACTTACTAGGTCCGACCTAACTCTTATGCGACCTAACAAACCAGGCCGACTCAATGACCTAAGCCCCCAACGACTCATCGTGCTTGCCGACCTATCCCCCTAGCGACCTAACGCTATCCCTTAGGTCGTTCAACGACCTATCTATACACAGCAACTCTAGGTCGCTAGTCCCCCTAAGTCGGTCAAATACTTATGTTGGTTCAATACCTTAGGTCGTTAACCCGTTCGACCGACTCATCCCTAGGTCGCTCCTTTCCCTAACTCGCTCACACGACCTAAGACACTAAGTTGGTCACGACTCAACTCCGAACCCTCAACCTGAGCCTCTATACGAGTTAACCCTTAACTCGTTTTAACACTAAGTCGGCAGCTTTCTTAAGTCGTTCAAACGACTTATCAACAATACGACTTAGGCTAGAAACAACATAAACAATACTAACGACCTGTAAATCCTACGATTTATCAACACGTAAAATACGGGTCGTTACATTCTCTCCCCCTTAGGAATTTCGCCCCCGAAATTCCAAGCAAACATCAGCCATCAAAATTATTCCGCATGCCTACCATCCTTAGCAATCAACAAACCATGCATCCAATTCTAGCCTAGCATGCAGAATTCTAAAACTTAGAACAAGCTACAAATTCATGAGATGTCACGACACCTTAGGGCCATACCTTGAAGAGTTCTGAATGAGCTGCCTTCATCCTCTCTTCCTCCTCCCACGTACAGTCGTTAACATCATCACTCCATTGTATCTTGAGCAACGTAATCGTCTTCCTCCTAAGCTGTTTCGTATCGGTTTCAACAATACGAAGCGGCTTACGAGGTCTCGTAACCACTGGATCAACCTCTAAGTCTTCACAGCTATCAGCAGAAACCACAGTAGTTGGGTCATGCACATACTTCCGTAGATAAGATACATGAAAGACATTGTGCACACCCGCCATCTTTTCCGGTAACTCCAACCTGTAAGCGAGTTTTCCAATTCGTTCGATAATCGGGAATGGTCCAACAAATCTCGGAATTAACTTTCCTTTCTTCCCAAATCTAATAGCACTCTTCAATGGAGAAATCTTCACAAAAACCATCTCTCCTACATCGAATTCCAAATCCTTACGACGATTATCGGCATAACTTTTCTGACGATTTTGGGCTGCTTTCATTCGTTGCCGAATGATCTCTATACAATCCGAAGTCTGTCGAATCATCTCTGGCCCAAGTATCATCTTTTCTCCAGTTTCCAACCAACATGTCGGAGAGTTACACGGTCTTCCATACAATGCCTCATATGGTGCCATACCAATACTCGACTGATAACTGTTATTATATGCAAACTCCACCAAATGAAGATGATCTTCCCATGATCCTCCGAAGTCCAAAACACATGCTCTAAGGAGATCTTCCAAAACTCGGTTGACTCTCTCAGTCTGACCATCTGTTTGAGGGTGATAAGCTGTACTCAAACACAACTCGGTTCCCAAAACTTCCTGGAAGCTCTTCCAAAATCCACTAGTGAACAATGGGTCTCGATCGCTCACTATACTCTTCGGAACACCATGGAATCGAACTATCCACTTAACATAAAGCTCAGCCAGCTTCGATGCAGTCCTAGTCGATCGAACAGGAATGAATCTTGCACTCTTAGTCAACCGATCTACTATGACCCAAATTCCTTCATTTCCTGCCCTGGTCCTAGGTAGACCATCGATAAAATCCATCGATATCTGCTCCCACTTCCATGTAGGAACCTCTAATGGCTGAAGTAATCCACTGGGCTTCTTCTGCTCAGCTTTCACCAACTGGCAGTTCATACACTTGGAAATAAAATTTCCAACATCCTTCTTCATGCCTTCCCAGTAGTAAGTTCTCTTCGTATCCCGATACATCTTATTCCCACCTGGATGAATTGTCAACTTCGAGTGATGACCTTCCCTCAGAACTTCATCTCTCAATCCATCAATGTCGGGAACAACCAATCGTCCTTGCTTTCGAAGCCAACCCTCTCGATCGACCTCAAATCCCTTATTCTTCTCTGGGTCCAATTCGGATTCCAAATCTCGGATAATCTTAACAAGCCTATCATCTCTCTTTTGGTTCTCGCCAATCCTTTCCACAAGAGTAGGTCTTATCGATAAGTTTGCCAACATTTCAGGTTCCAACTCACATCTGGGCCTGAAATCAAATCCAGCGAAATACTCAAGGTTCTTCCATTCTGAAAACATGGCTCCCAAACCTGCATGTCTTCGACTTAACGCATCAGCCACCGCGTTACCTTTTCCCGGAGTATAGGCTATACCAAAATCATAAGATGCTAAGAACTCTAGCCATCTTTGCTGTCGAAGATTCAAATCCTTTTGGGAGAACAGATACTTCAACGACTTATGATCTGTAAATAACTCAAATCTAACTCCCAATAGATAGTGTCTCCACATCTTCAAAGCAAACACAATCGCCGCTAACTCCAAATCATGAGTCGGATAATTCCTTTCATGCGGCTTCAGTTGTCGACTAGCATACGCAACAACTTTATCCTTCTGCATTAGCACTGCTCCAAGTCCAGTGCCACATGCATCGGTGTAAACCACCATCTCATCATTCCCACTTGGAATAGTCAAGACAGGAGCACTCGTCAGTCGCTCTTTCAGGATTACGAAAGCTTGCTCACACTTATCATCCCATTTGAACACTTGGTTCTTCTTCGTCAATCCTGTCAACGGTGCAACTATCTTGGAAAAGTCTTTGATAAACCGACGATAATATCCTGCTAATCCAAGAAAACTTCTTACTTCAGATGCATTCTTAGGTCTTACCCAATCCTGGATTGCTGCTACCTTAGCGGCATCAACCGCTACTCCATTTCCAGAGATAACATGGCCTAAGAACCTCACTTCACTCTTCCAGAAGTGACACTTTGAAAACTTAGCCTTCAGCTGATGTTTCCGCAAGATTTCCAAAACAATCCTCAAGTGTGTCTTGTGCTCTTCTTCAGTTCTGGAATAAACCAAAATATCATCCACGAATACAAGCACGAACTTATTCAACTGATCTCTGAATACTCTATTCATAAGATCCACAAAATATGCTGGTGCGTTAGTCAACCCAAACGGCATTACCAGCCACTCATAAAACCCGGATGGTGTCCTAAAAGCAGTCTTCGGCACACTATCCTTCGCCACTCTCAATTGGTGAAATCCCGTTGCCAAATCCATCTGAGAAAACACCTTAGCCTCGTGAAGCTGATCAAACAAGTCATCTATTCTCGGCAATGGATACTTGTTCTTTTTAGTCAACTTATTTAGCCCACGATAATCCACACACAACCTCAACGATCCATCCGCTTTGGTTGCGAACACAACTGGTGCACCCCATTCGGACACACTTCTCCGAATGAATCCTTTCCGTAAAAGGTCATCAACTTGCACCTTCAGCTCTTGCTGCTCCCTCGGTGCCATCCGCCTAAGAGGCATAACAACAGGTCTGGCTCCCTCAACTAGATCGATACGAAACTCGATCTCCCTATGCGGCGGCAACCCTTTGACTTCGTCAAAGACATCCTCAAATCCATTCACAATAGGCACCGATGACAGTCCATCCCGTGGAACAACCAGCGAATACATGAAGCTCATGAAGACGCCTTCCTCATGCTTACATCGTATCACAACCTTTCGCCCTTCCACATTCCCGACTGTCACCTCCAGCCTCTCACAATCAATCCTAGCCGCATACTTCCTAAGCCAGTCCATACCCAAAATAATTCCGAATCCCGCAAAGTTCAGAACAAAGCAATCACAAACAAACGAGCAATCATGACTCGACACAACTAGACCACGGCATATCATACACAAACATGACGAACCCCCGACTGGATTAGTCACAACCAATGGCCTATCAACAATATCCGGTTTCAAACCTAACCGGCCTACCAAATCATCACAAACAAAAGAATGCGACGCTCCAGTATCAAACAACACTCTAACTGGAACACCACAAAGAGAAAGAGTACCTTGAACTACCACACTCTTCCCCTTCTCTTCAGCTGTAGGAGCTTTTGAAGACGACGGCACAGCTCCCAAAGCATAAGCTTGCACAATCTGCCTATCTTTCCTCGGCTCTGGGCAATCCTTCTTGATATGTCCCAGCTTATCACAGTTGTAACACTTTCCCGGCACCTTGGGATTCTTACAATCTTTGTAAAGATGGCCCTTCTGCTGGCAGTTATAGCAAGTCACTTCGCTCTTCGGCTTCTTCTGGCCATCCTTTCCCTTCTGTTGCTGCTGCTTCCTCTTCTTGTTTCCATTTTGCTGGGGTTTAGATCCTTCCTTGGTCACAGAAACAACAGAACTTTCCCTAGGAAACAGACTCTCATGCCTAAGAGCTTTCTCCACCAGCTTCTCAAATGGATCGTCCAAATGATCCACTAACTGCCTCCCAAGATAAGCATCCAGACCAGTCACAAACTTTTCGTTCTTCTGGTAGGGAGAATCAATATACGATCTGGCATACTTGGACAAGGCTTCAAACTCGGAAATATACTCAAGAACAGGCCTCCCACCTTGCTTGAGCTCTACAAACCTTTTGAACAAAGCAGACTTCTGAGCAGTAGAGATGAACTTGGCTTCAAATTTAACTTGGAATTGCTCCCAAGTAATCTCTTCTTCTGAAGTATCTATGGTGATAGAATTCCACCAATCAGCAGCTCTTCCCTGAAGCTGTCTCGATGCAAGCTTCCTCTTGGTTGCATCCTCAATTCCCAAGTCCCCAAAGATTCTTCGGCAAGCATCAATCCATCTCTGCACTTCAATAGTCGACTCTGTCCCCAAGAAAGCTTTTCCTCCAAGAGAAGTATAATCCTTGCAAAGCTTGGCAAAATCCACCGGTCTTGGAGCTTGGACTTGAACTCCAACATCTACAGATGGCCCTGGAGCTGGTATCCTTCTCATGATCGAAGTCATCATCGCTTCGAACATAGTTCCATAATCAACCGCTCCTTCAGTAGCACGGCTTTCCCTTGTAGCTGGTCTTCCTCTTCGACTCATCCTTATTATCTGTAAAAAGAATGATTAGAACACCTTAAGTAACAACTGCATAAGGAGTTCAAATCCTTCTAAACTACTATATTATATAGTAATCATCCATCAAAATACAATTACGTCTCTCATACGTAGTTGCGTCAGCGAGCGTTGGCTAAAATCGATTAACCAAAGCTCTGATACCAAATGAGACGACCGCCCATGACTCCTGCACCAAAACAAGGAAATAGTGCGCTGAAAGGCGTGCCAGGTAGCCATGGACGATAGTCAGGGTAAAATA
This sequence comes from Allium cepa, assembly GCA_030765085.1. Lineage (NCBI taxonomy): Eukaryota > Viridiplantae > Streptophyta > Magnoliopsida > Asparagales > Amaryllidaceae > Allium > Allium cepa. The sequence continues at coordinate 348,402,447 of CM060931.1, read as the reverse complement.
AAACAGCAAGCTCTATCGTACAACTCACAGCGCATGGATAAAATACAATAGAGAAATATATAGTGAAGCTCCATAACAGAAAAATCATCATATAAGCATCGTAGTAGTTTTATACAAACATGAATCATCCATACATCAAAGCCTCACTACAAACACTCAATCAGATATAACAGCGGAACACCCAGTACATATAGTAAGAAAACTAGTATGCAAAGCCTCCTGCTCGTCTTCGTCATCATCAGCGTAGATCTCTAAGAACAGCACCTGTCACCTGCTACCTAGTCTGCCCATCCCAACATGGATGAACAGCCCAAGGTAATAAGAGGAGACATAAAACCTTGAGTCAGACAAAGTCTTAGTGAGCAGTAAATCAACTATCAAACATACCAAAAGAGCATAAAGGATAAAAGGAATAGGAACCAAACCATCCCACTCCACCTCTTTCTACAGTGATAGCCCCCAGACACACACCAAGGAGAAGTAAGCATAACATAGCAGATAATTAAGGTAAAGCAATAATCACTCGAGTCAAGGGTGATGTTTTCCAAATACAAACCCCCAAGGCCTAAACCAAGATCAGATAAGCAACTAGAAAATACCGCTCTTGAGACCGAATGATGATACAACCAAACGTCCAAACATCCATGACTCTGGCTATCACTGTTATCCTTGCTTTGATTTCACCGTTGATTGAATGACCATCCGTCAAGGGCTAATGGTAACCCCGGTTCTAGGCATAGCTCCGCACGTCATCGTGACCCGTGCCTAGGACTTACCTACTCTGCCCAGAGTACTCAACTACCTACCTGTAGTCTTTTGGGTGTCCCGACTACCTGCCTGTAGTCGTTATGGGCGCCCCATGTACTCTTGCTTTTGAGCATGCTAGAACCTTCAACAATGATGAGATCCAAGCCTCCTAGTCATCCTCCTTGACGACTATCCTCATACTAGCTCAAGCTACCTCTCGAGCAATCCATTATCAACCAACTCGAACCATCCCTCGAGTCATCAACATGCTTGGAATGATCCCTGCCTGGATTACGCCAAGTCTACATCACATCGTACTTCGCTTTATCACACCATAGCAAAGTCTCAACTCAACAACATGGTTTGCCTCATCGCATCATGGCAAAGTTCCATCTCAACATCATCCAATCCATACATATGAGCTTCAACATCCACCTCATATGCCTTTAGCAGCTTTCACCATTCAAGAGCCTCTTCTGTAGCTTTTGAATCATCTTTGACCATACTTGTCCACATCTATCAACTAGATAGCTCATTCACAACAATCAATCAAGGCAAACCTTAATCCAAACAAATACGTATTCAATCAAGATCTAATTAGGCATTTATAACTAAAATGGCAATTTCGTAAATAAATGAGCATAGAACTAACATACGTGAATCATGGGTTTTTAGCATAGATCTAGCAAATATAAAACATGGGTTTTGTTTCTATAACTTAATAAATGAACTTGCATAGGTAAACATCTTCACAAACAATGGATCTATACTTGGATCTAAGGAAAATGCACAAAATCACTATCTACAACACTCCAACAAACCACCAATCCAATATACTCCTTTGGGTCCGCGTGAGAGATAACCACCACTCACCAAATCATCCAAACACCTCAAAAACTAAACACTTCAGATCTGGACAGCGGAGATCAAGGCTTGATCCGGCAACATCTCGCTTCAATCAATGAAATCTAGCTCCAACGGATGAAGATCTTCAACTTTGGCACTTGAATCTTTGATCTCGATCTTCGATCTTGGATGGATGTTAGAACTAGATTGGAATAGAGAAAAGAAAATGAAGAAATGTTGTAGTCGAGCTCTCAAAATGGCAGCACTTCGTCGCTTCAAAAACCGGTGCCAAAAAGTGAGCCAAACCCCTCTATTTATAGGCTGAAAACCCCTTAGGTCGTCCAGGCCTTATAACTCGTTCTCGGTCTTAGGTCGTCGCCGACCTAAAATCCCCGACCTATCATAGGTCGTCACCGACCTATCTACCTCACGACCCAACGGTCTAAACAAACTCCACGACACACGACTCAAGAACCCAAGGCCGACCTAACTATAAGTCGACTCAACCAATCACACGACCTACCGACTTAACCAAACCCAGGGTCACACGAGTTAACACACGGCCGACCTAATTCCTGCGACCTAAAACACTGCCGACCTAAAGACTCCAGCGACTTACTAGGTCCGACCTAACTCTTATGCGACCTAACAAACCAGGCCGACTCAATGACCTAAGCCCCCAACGACTCATCGTGCTTGCCGACCTATCCCCCTAGCGACCTAACGCTATCCCTTAGGTCGTTCAACGACCTATCTATACACAGCAACTCTAGGTCGCTAGTCCCCCTAAGTCGGTCAAATACTTATGGTGGTTCAATACCTTAGGTCGTTAACCCGTTCGACCGACTCATCCCTAGGTCGCTCCTTTCCCTAACTCGCTCACACGACCTAAGACACTAAGTTGGTCACGACTCAACTCCGAACCCTCAACCTGAGCCTCTATACGAGTTAACCCTTAACTCGTTTTAACACTAAGTCGGCAGCTTTCTTAAGTCGTTCAAACGACTTATCAACAATACGACTTAGGCTAGAAACAACATAAACAATACTAACGACCTGTAAATCCTACGATTTATCAACACGTAAAATACGGGTCGTTACAGATACTCTAGAATTCAAGAAGACACGAACAGGGAAAGACAAGAATGGACTTTAGAACGAATGGGGAAGGTTCCAGAATTCAAAGGAACCCGAATCAAGGAGAAAGAAATTTAAGCTCGAACGAAGGTGATTCCATAATTAAATTTACTATATATGCTATTTTTTGCCTAAAACCAAAGCTTTGATACCAACTGTAACATCCAGATATTTTCAACCATTCGCATCCACGTTGTCGGACTTGAACTGCTCAAAATATCAGATTGTTAATTTATATTGGGAAAAACTCAACATGTACAGTAAATAAATAAATTACAGAATCACAGACTCAGAGTATTACAATAATAAACAGCGGAAACAAATGAATAGTAGTTCATGAAGCTACTATATATATAACAAGGTTAAACAAGATACAATAGAAGTCATGAATACATAGAAGTATCAATACAATAGTCTATAACAAAAATCTGAACATATATCACTAAAGTCAACTAAATAACTAAAAGTTGAAAAATAACAGGATCTCCAAGCAAAGCTCCAACTCCAAAGGTGAGCCTCAAATGCTATGACACTTAGATGACCCGAGCACAAAGCAAAGCGCAAAACACTCAAGTCAGTATTAACATTTTTAAATCAACAAGTCCAACTCTAGTGAAATATCAAGTGAAATACAAGTAACTTAAAGGATGTTCGGCATACCCATCCTCTAAGGATCCGTGGAACTATCTACTATGTAGTACAATACGCTATTACAATATGTCTATAGTAATGTAAACTATTAAAGTAGTGTTAAGGCATTACTCATATCTCCCTTAACATGTTTTTATATATTTCCATATTCTATACAATATTGTAACTTCCCGTAAACTGGTCTTATCAAAGGGCATTCCATAGGTATGGTACAAAACAAACTCGTAGTGGTCTCGATAAGGTAGGTGACAAGGCACAACTAGGCAATGCCAGGGTAGACATACCAAATACACTTTCGGGTTTGTGGTAATGCATAGCTGCAACAACCGCCCATCTCGAGCCACACTCCCAAATCAAAGGAGCGCACCAATTCAATTACAAAGTAATAGAATGGCAATCGAACAAATGTGTCCAATCGGAGGAGCTACCTCACTTGGCTCATCGATTTCTCTTATTGTAGCCACCTTAAGCTAACTCACAAGATTCAGGTCCATGTATATACCTCATATAGGATCGTCGCCACCATCCTACTTCATTCTGGAATCTCCATTGCCTACAGATTGTTAAACTGGTTTTCAGTATTGGTCGAGAGTATGACAATATCCGGTCCCAGTCTATTTAACAACCAAACGTTATTATAACACCGTGATCATTTAAGAATAGTTTATACTTCAAAACCAAAATATCATATCTATTTCAAACCATATCAATACGATAACCTTTTCGCTTAATTTGTATCCATTTTCAAAATCATAGTACTTCGAAGTTATAATACTTTCTGTGACGACTCAGAATTTTAAACATTTGAAATTGAAATATTTGATTTATTATAGATATTTGAAAGTTGTTTTAAACTTGAATTTAAAATATAACTATGAATTTGGCAATTAATTTATTAAATTAACTATTGAAACTTGGATAAAATATTAAATCTTGAGTTTTATGCTTGTTAAAAATAATTTCAAGGCTTAGAAAATTTATATTGATAATATTGAAGGTAGTAGAACTTTTAAAATTTAATTTGAAAGTAATTTGTTTAGTTTTGAATTTTTATCATTTAAATCGATATTTAAAAATAGCCTTACGGGGCACAGTCTCGGAATTCGACGAAACCAATTTCATCGGATCCGTAATATTGTATTATTATCGGATTTCAATTTTCATAGTGTTTGGAGTGATTGTTTGGCCATACGATAAGCAAACGCGCTAAAATCTATATAAAAAATTCAATTCAATAACTGGTATAAAAAGCTATCTTCTCCGTACGACCGAATTTGGACTCGGAACCTTTTCCGTTGCATTTAGAATTAGGGTATAACCTTATGAACGTCTAGCGGCATGCCTCAATTGGAGATCGAGATTTTAGCCTTCATTTTCAGGATGATTTAAATTTGAATTCGAATTTAAAAAAATAAGTAATATAAATTTAGTTAAAAATACAATTGCAGATCTAAGCTAACACATAAGGGGAATTCTTGCATATGTCTCGTTTCCTTTGTTTAATTATTACATGCGTTGGAAAAGAAAGAAGAAAAAAATATAATAATAAAAACATACGAATGAAACTCCCTCTCCCTTTCTCTGCTTCACTTTCAAAATCGAACATCCCTTACTTTCTCTGTGGAAATGAAATCAACTTCAAATAAAAAATGGTGGAATTGTAAATCAATCGAACTCAAGTCTATTCGTGTCAGCTCGTTCAAGTGGAGATAGTCAATCAATTTTGGGTTCACGATCAAATTTAATCGAGTGAGAGGCAGACCATTCTCAAGCGTGCAAACTTCGAAGGCGGTGGCTTCAAGGCAACCTAGATGGAAAGTCAATCGAGGTTGGCAAAACAAGTTTTGGGCGCAGCAAGTTGTGGACGAGGTGGCAGTCAAAGCTGGGTTACATGATTTTCAATCGCGTGCGCTCATAGGTTTAGGTCAGTGGCGACGCGATGGTGAGGCCGAAGCGTGGAAGTGCGTGCGAGCTTCATTTGGAGGTGGCAATTCAAGTGGAAGCAACAGGGAATGCAGATGGTCTCGATTTCGGAATCGACTTTGGGATTGCTCGCGACTGCGAGGGTTTTGTGCATCGCGATTTCAAATAGGCAGTAAGGTACAAGTTATTTGTTTCAATTTAAATTTGATAATGTATATATATATATATATTTGAATATGTATAGATACAATCAAAATATATATATGCATGCAGGAAAATATAAAAGAAAAATAACTTGACAAAATATCCATTTTTAAGTAATTTTAAAAATAATGTATTAAGACGATGAATTTTTTCAATTAATTTATTTAATTAATCTTAAGCCACTAAATGGTTTTTAAAAAAAGAGAGGAAATAATTAGTTTAATTAAATTATTAAATGCTAATAGATTGTTCGATTTATTCGAATATTAATAAATTGTACAAATTATTTATATAAGGTCTAAAACTGTAAAGAAAAAAGTCGTGATGGAAACGGATTGCAAATAAAAGAAAAGGTGAGATCTTCTCACTTAATTGAAAATAGTAGAATTTCAGTTATTGATTGATTGTTTGATTGTGGTAGTATATATAATAGTGTGTGTGTGTGTGTATATGTGTATATTGGAGTGATTAAATTCCCGCATTATATAGCGGATGAGACCCTATGCACCGCATAATAGCGAATGACATTATATAATCTCATATACCACGATATTCCACCTCAAAGTGGAATTGGTATTTAATTGTTGTGCTAATATCTGTGAATGCAGGGAAAATAGGTTGGAGGGATCCAACTGGATTCCTCAAGTATTTGAATTTGTTTCATATGTTGTATGATGATTTATTTATAATCTGTGTATGATTATATTTATGATTGAAATCATTGAAGGCTATGGTTTAGTGAATATACTTTTGGTATTGTAGGATACCAGAAATATAAAATTGGATTTTTGGAAGTTTAAGTAAAATAAAACTTTAAGTAAATTCATTTTAAAGAATTGGGTGAATTTAAAAGAAGGAATTTAAAGGGGTAAAGATTGAATTTTGAAATCTTATCGAATCAATTCCAAGATATGGAAATTTTTTTTTATAAAGGGATTGCAAGTAATATTGTTTAGAAGTTGAAGAAATTATTTAAATTTCGGATTTTAAATAGTTTGGAAGAAATAAAGGAATTTGTTTTAAAAAGGTAGCGATTTTGAAATCAATTTTGAATTTGATTTAGGGTTTGAAATAAATGTTTGAAAATCAATTTTGAAATTGTTTGGTATTTGTAATAAATGTTTAAGAAATCAATTTAAAAATTGGTTTGGTGTTTGAAAGTAAATATTTGGAAATCTATTTTTAAATCCTATATCAGTGGATATTTGGAAACCTAAATTCACAATGGGAATTTATAAAGGAAAGGGAAATTTGTTTTAAAAATAAACATTGGGTTATTTTTAAAAGTGTGGAAAGAAATTTACAAATTTGGAATGTAAATTAAAATAAATCAAGGAAGATTTATTAATTGATTTAAATAGACCATTTTGAAATGGATTCCCTGGAAAGTTGAGTATGTTTTCATAGTAGCTTATAAATTGAAATTTTTTAAGGATAGTTTTAGAAAGGAACTTTGGAGAAATTATTTCCTTAAGTTGTTTTTAAATCTTTAAAGCAAAGATTTATTTAGTAAATTGTAGAAGTGATTATTTTAAAGATTGAATTGTTATTTGATTTAGAAAATGGTTATATTAATAATTACACTTTATCTAATAATTTTATTTTTACAATTATTTGAACTTGAGTTTTATATGAGATATTGATATAAAATTTCATAACTAATGTTTTAAATAAAGTGTTTCAAAATAATTTTTGTTTTAAATGTTTCTATATATATATTTTTGGATAAGTGATTTAAATTATTTTAAAGTATTTGAACTCGGCAAATTTTCAGTGGAAACGAATAAATATTTGAAAATATATTCCGCGTGAGGAAAGTGATTGAATTTTTTTTCAAAGTGTTGAAGCGTGAAAATATATCTTGTGAAGATATTTTGAAAATAAATAATTGGTGGAATTTTTTTTTAAAATCTTGTGATTGTTGTGAATGTTGATTGATAATTAAATAAATGACTATCATTATTAGCCTTTAAATGGTATTTGAATTCCGATGCGATCGGGCTTCAGATTCCAAACGGTTATCAGAAAAACACATCGAACCTTTGCGATGGATCGTTTTTTTAAAAGAACCGAAGTGGAAATTTTTTGTGCTTTATTTGAATCTGAATGTAACACTTATTTTTGAAATAAGCGCTCATTATTTGGATCAGCCGGGAGAGGACTTTGTGTCATAAACATTCCGAATAATGATACGACGAAATGGGATTGCATTTGAAGATGGTGTTGAAGACCAAGTATTTTCGAAAACGGAAGGATTACTTATCGAATGTCTCTGCACCGAGTTGCTCAGGTATGGAGATTTTATCACCCTTTGTGATGGAGAGTCCGGACGCGATTAGTGAATATCCGGATTTGCAAGGGCATCTTTAAAGTGCCTTCAGTTCCGTTCGAACCCGGAATGGACTTGTATGCATGTGTGTCTAACGATAAACTTTGAGATGTAAAGCTACTTTCTATCAAAAACATTTCTGTTGGTGGCAGAGAATTTATTCTCTTAGCTTAACACCCTTCTCTGAGACGTACGAACTCAGAGGTTATGAAGTTGATGGTTACTAGGGATACATTCCCAATTTGGTAATGTGGCATACGAAGTACTGTTGGTCATTTGTTGATCGAAGCATAGTTTTTGTGAAAAGCGTAGCTTTGTGGATAAGACTTCGTCGGACCTCACACCCCGGAAATGGTCGAAACAGGAAGAATGCAACAAGGTTTTTTTGGGGTAGCGCCCTTAGGGTATGTCCATTTCCTTCTGGGAAAAGTGATATCATGGTTTGGAGCCCATATATTTAACCTATGTGGTTGCTACAAATTTATTGCGTTATGGTTGTTGCTTTATGGTTGAGGATCCTCGGATAAAGGTTGGTAACGGCCGGGGTGGCATACTCGTAGGGTAATCTAGTTACAACTTTATTAAAGCATAAGGTAACCCAACCTTGTGTTGGCAGAGATCCAGTTAGGTTCTTGAGGCGTCCCTCCAGAGGCGTACCCATGTGGCATAGGAAGTTCCTTAGCCCGACTATTTGTTGGAAATCCAAAGAAACAATACGCGCCCTATACGATTTTAGTTATATAACCTGCCTTTTGCTTATGGTGATGACCAGCCGTTTAATTGGTAGCTATAATAGGTATACCATAATGGTGGTATGTTGGCTAAGATTAATATTATACTTTCGAAATGTTTTCTTCACTATGCACTAATGATAATATTAAAAAGGATTTTGCATATCAAGCATGTTTGACTATCATAAGGATAAATCTCCTCCAATTGCGTGTTTGCATTGTGTGCGTGGAGGAAGGCCTTATGGTAGTTTCATTTTCCAAAAGCATAGCGGATTTCTTTCCCTTTCTTTGTGAAAATAACTATTTTTAAGATCTCATACCAGTCCCATGACTGACCTAGAGTTTATTATCCCCTTTCTAAACCCTGGGTGCCCACAATTTTCCACATGGGCAGCCTAGAGTCAGGTTATTAGTTGTTCTGGAGCGAAGTCAGAAAAGTATGCTGTGGAGATCTGGTGCTCAAGCCGGATGGAAAGGCGTATCACTTATATTATGTAGTGTCTGCTGCGTATGGGTTACCACAAGTCAAAATTTCATGTGAGCAAGTTATTATAACTGCCAGTGTCATGTTTTGTTGTTCTAAAAACTCTGATGATGTATGTATAAAGTGACATAGTTCTTTGTTTTAAAGATTATTCATTTATCTATTATATATTTTTCCGCAGCGAAATGTGAGATTCTGTTATTGTTTTTGTTTCTTCTTCTATCTTCTTCTTCTTTAACCTTGACGGTTCGTTTTTCTGGCATTCGATGGTTTGGGTTTTGATACGTGATGTATTGATGTCGACTTTCTGAAGTCAAAAAATCGGCTCGTTACACTTTCGAAACCAAAACATTTGAAATTATAACACTTTGGAAATCATAACTGAAACAACCCGCAAATCCGTACCCCTTGAGTCAACACTATTCTACAACAGTCAACTCAAGTTGCACAGAAATACGAACCATTTGGGTTAAAGAAGAAGAGGTAGAAGGAGAGAAAACAGAAAACAACATCAGAATCTAACCATCGCAGCGGAATAAAATATAATAGATAATAAATAATCTGTACTCAATTCAAATATATCTGTTCATATATTACATCATCAGAGTACATCAATCACAGTTTAACAACAACATACAAATGGATACACAGCAACTCAACACGGTGGAATATATATATAAACAAGTACGGAAGTACGTATCGTCATCCAGCTCGTCTCTTGAGCTCCACAGCATCATATTATGTATCCTATAATACTCGGTCTGACCCGAGCATTACAGTTAAATAACACCCGAGTTAGTCTGGAATACCAGCGTGAGAAAACCACACTCAATTGATTATTAAAGTTTCAAAAATTCCTTTGAAAACAAAAGCATCTCGTAAGACCACGCCACAAATAAACATGTCGGGTTTTTACCTTACGATAGCTAAAACAATTTTTATAGAAATCCTCTGATATTATAATAGGGTCTATGTACAAATACTTATAAAATAGCCGAAATTGTTACATTCATTAAATTCTAGCTACTAGCCACAGAATGGGTAATACAAACAAAACTCGTACAAGGCTCGTAGGGAGAATGGATTTCCAACTAATGACTAGGCACTAGGGTACCACCTGTCACAGTACGGGGCCTAGATCACCTACCGAGGAGTACGCCCGCTACCCTGCAACACAAGAACGGGACTACCCCTTACTGGGTAATCCCGAGTGAGATCACCCCGCGGTTGGGATCAGCAACCGCCCACTAAGCCGAAATAAAAAAGGACATCTAGACAGGAATGACCTCACCCTGCTTGGGTGCTACCCACCTAGCCTTGTTGTATAACCCCTGATTTTCAGTCATTCCCATTTGATGAGGCTTGAGGCTAAGCGTTACCTTTTTAGAATATATCCCTTAGAATGTCCATCGTCCACCTGATGATGTTTCGCAAGCATTCATCCATACAAGTCTGTCCCGGGTTCGAACGGAACCGAAGGCACTATTCCTACTACATCCATTTTGGAAATATCCTTAGGATTAGTAGCGACCAGCCCTTGCACTTCACTGCTCCATTTTCGAATCCAAATTCGTTTCCACGAAACGTACAAACCGGATCGAAGTGGTTTTCGAGAAATAAATCCCGATTCCGGTCTCTTCGAAACGATCAAGGCATTTGTCCAATATTGACAGTCGGTGATTTAACTATCAATTAATATTCACAAACAACCATCACACAATAAATAATTTTCCAAATTATTTATTAACCTCAAAATATCTTCACAAGAAATATTTCTATTTAAAAATCCTTTGAAAACAGTTTCAAAACCATCTTTCTTCAGAATAAACTTTCCCAAATATTTTTCTATCTCCTCTGAAATCACCAAGCACAACACTAGGTTTTTAAAATAATTTAAAACACTTTACTTTGAAATATACTTTAAAAATTAAAGTTAAATTACTTCAATAATTTGTTAAAAATACATACTATATGGATATTTGAAAATAAAGTTACTTAATAAAATATAAAACTAGATTTACACTTTTACAAAACAAAACACCAAATCCCTTTTTAAGTAAGTACTGCTATAATAAATTAAAAGGAAATACTTACTTTAGACTTTAAATATTAGAAATAATAAATTTCCAAAACTTGCTTTTAAACAACTTTTTAACTTATATTTAAAAATTCACTTTGAAAACGTACTTGGTTATTCAAGGAGAATTTTCAACTTTAATCAATTAAATCAATTTTCCGAATTGATTCCCAATTTATTCCATTTGCAATAAGTTTCTTTAATTACTCAATTCATTACAAAATTCACTAATTATGGACTTTATTATTCTTATTATTATTTTCTATTAGATTTTAAATCTCTTAACTGAAATATACAAATTCCAAATTTTTCCCAATTTCTTCTTTATCCTTTCCAAAATTTAAATCCTGAATTTTAAATAAATGTTTTGTTCTTTTTAAATAATAACACTGAATTTTAAAATTCCTTAACTTTCTGTTTATTCAAATTTCCTTTCTATACTCAAGATTTATTTATTAGAATTTTAAAGTCACTTCATTTCTTTCCCAATTCATTTTTAAATTTATTCAAATTTCTATAATTATTTTACTTACAATATAACTTCTTTTATTATCTTTCCAAAATCCAATTATATATTTTTAGTAATTCATCATACCCAATTATGTCCAATCGAACCATAGTATTCAATATTCTAATATAATTCATCGTAGAATATCAAATAATCACAAAAGAGGGTATTAAATAATTTTAAATAAATGTTGAGGGATCCAGTTGGATCCCTCCAATCTGTTTCCCTGCATCCACAGACGTTAGCACAATATAAATACCAATTCCAAGATATACCATACTATAGCACATCAATCAATTCAACCATTCAAACAATTATTTAAATTTAATCATTTAAATTTAAATTTAAATTCAGCTGAGTGAGATTATCTCACCTTTGGTTTTCGTTTTGCAATCCACTTCAATATAGCTTTGGTTTTCCTGATGCTTGACCTTGAATAAGCATTATAGGATTTTATTAATATTTGAATTAATCAACCAATTAATCACCGCTTATTTATTTAATTTAAGCTAATAATTCCATTTTTTAAAATAATAATTTGATTTTAAACTAATTTACTTTTAATACATATTCTTTAGTAACTAAAAAGATAATTAAGTTTATAAAAAAATTAACCACCGTGAATACACATTTTTCCAACTGAATAGTCTTAAATTATCCGTCTAACTTGATTACTAAAACGAACAGAAATGGAAATAAATGAAAAAAACTATATCTTACTGCTCGTTTTTAACCTGCTGAGCAACACATAGCTATGAGCACCACTTTCTTTATCAACCCAGATAAAACCAAATTACACACGAAGATACCCACATCCCTATAACCGACGGCCTCCCTTTGAATACTCATCAGGATCCAAAGCCACATCCAAAACCACCGTCACACCAATCACGCTATGGATCCACGGATCCAGGCATAAAACCGAGCATGGTCAACAAAAGACAGACGAAAAAATTCCAACCATCGACATGAAATAAATAAAGTCAAAATCGAATTGAAGCAGAGAGTAATTAGATTAATAAATAATCGATTACAGAAGGTAAGTGATTACGCTGTAGCAGCCGCGACTGAGGAAGATGCCGAGAGGAGGAGAATGGCGATTCGATAACAGCGATTGATTTCGGCAGATATGAAAAGGAGTGGGTGTAGGAATGATTCGAACCAAAAGAAGCCATCTCAGTTTCTTTTTACTCGAAGTGTTGGCCATTTTGATTCTTCTTTTTTTTTCGAGCATTTTGAACTGAAAGGATAATGGTCTCGTGTTCAAAAAGAAGCAGGATAAGGGATGGTGTGTTCGAGAAGGCAAAGGAAGCGTGTTGAAGATGCCTTGCTACAGTGTTCACTTATTTTTAATTCAAATTTGAATCGATTATTATCAATTAAATTTACAGGGCGTTTATATATCGTACACACACATACTAACTTCGATCAATACGAAATTTGAAATCCGATAATAATTCAATATTACGGATCCAATGGAACTGGTTTCGTTGAATTCCGAGACTATGCCTCGAAAGGCTATTTTTCAATTCAATTTAAACGATATAAATTTCAAAACTGAATAAATCACTATTAAATTTAATTTTAAAAATTCTATTATCTTCAATATTATCAATATAAAATTTATAAGTCTTCTAATTATTTTAATCAGCTTAAAATTCTAGATTCAATAATTTTCCTAACTTCAAATTATTTAATTCAATAATTAAATTATCGATTAAATTGTGATATTCGTAATTCAAGTTAAAATTGCTCTATTGAACACTTAAAATCAATTAAATATTCCGATTTTTAATTGCTTGAAAATTCTGGGTCGTCACAATAACACTTTGAAAACATAACTTTGAAAATTATAACTTCCCACTTAACAGTTTAGATATTAATAATAGTATATATAATAAGATATTGTATAAAATAAAGTAGTTTATATAAAAATTATTATAAGTTAAAATAGTTTATATTAAAATAATTAGTATACTAAAATAGTTTATATTAAAAATGATTTATATTAAAATAGTTTATATTAAAATAATTTATAAAGTAAAATATCAAAGTAGTTTTAAGTATATTTAAAAATATTTATATAATAAATAGTTTCCTCAAATTTCACAAATCGTTACAAATCAACACAAATGCCAAAATTCGATTTAATTCAATCTCAAATCAATTCAGTTTCTCAATAAACCATATCAAATATATCGATTTCAAATACAGATTTGAACCACAAATTAAAACATTTCAATTTCAATATGTTTCAAAGTTTTAAATATTCAACAATTTCAAAACTAAAATTGATAATTTCATATACATCTCAATTCACTTTACTATTATTTAGTTTCGAAATATTTACTTAATTATTTCAATAATATATAAATAAAATTTCAAATTACAGAATTAAATAAACTAAATATCCCATTTCAATTTATGTAAATTTGAAAATACTCATTTAAATCACTTTAGTCAAATCAAGTTATAAAATCATATCTTTAAAATCTCAAATTTAATAAATTTCAAATCAAACTTATTTGAGTATAATTCTTAAATAAATATAATTTCAAACCAACTACTATTTCTCTTTCCACCTTAATTTAATGAAAATTATTATAAATTTGTATTTGACAATATAATTTTTAAATAAATACTTAAACATATTATATATTAATTAAATCAAAATTTATTAAATCAAATCATATAAATAAATTTATTTTATATTAAAACTTATTTTATATATTTTAAAATAGTAAAATTATAAGTAAAATCTTAAAGTCAATAAATTTCAAAACTAACTTATAACTTTAGAATTTCCAAACATAAAATTTTAAAAGCTAAAATTTAAACCTTTATAAAAAATAACATTTCAATATGTATTCAAAAACCAATATTTATTAAAACCATGTGTATTTCCTTTTAAAACTTTGGAAATTATTTCTATATATATATATATAGACCAACGGTGTCTGTATAAATTTTTTTATCCTATGGTCAAGTGATACGGATATTTATCATTTCAATCCATAATTTAAATATATACGGGTATATATCTTTCTAACGCGCGATCCCAAATTCAATGCAAATGAAAATCGCTTGGGTTTATCATTTCAACCCGTAATGATTTTCTTATATTCTATAAGATTGTTTGGGTATGTATCATTTCAACCCATAGGGAATTCTATACTAACAGGGAACCTGTAGAGTGAGAACATATCTGATAAAATATAACACATAACATAGGCATATATCATCAGTGATGAAATAAAATATAAAAAACAAGATATGGTGGCATATCCCACAGGTGAACAAATACAGATAATAGCATATATATAGCAATAAAATAACTAACAGCAGCATATTTCAATTGTCATTTCAAGTGAAATTAAATTTAATACATATAGGAACGTTAATTATGAGTGATCGCCCACCTTTCTAGGTTAGAGGAATTTGACAACTCGACAAGATATGAATTGAATCGTGAACCAGCCGATCGACCAATCCAATGACAAATCTCAAAGCGAAGCAAATGGAATCGAGATCGATGAGACAAAGCTGAGAATTTGAAATCGAGGAAAATAAACCAAAAATCAGCTAGATATAACGGAAACGAGATGCATAATATATATAACCAAAATTTTAAATTTTAGAAATACACATTTTAAAATAAAATCTCTGTATGATATATTTAAACATAATTTATTAAAAATCAATCTATATGTATTATATTACACAGTCATTATTTAATTTAAAGCATATGTATTTTAAAATCAAACATATACATATAAAACAAGACGGCATGAACAATCACTACGATTCCCTTAAATTAAAAAATATATATGTAATCATTTGTATTAAAATATCAAGTGTAAATTAAATATACACATAAGTAATATATAGACACATATACACACATGTTACAGGTTTTAATAGGCTTTTATACATATATGTACTAAATTTCAAAAGAGAAGTAAAGAGATTTGCAATGTTTTTTTTCGACAACTCTATATATATTAAAGTTAACGTGTGTGTATATATGTGACATCATATACATATTATATTTTAGATCAAAACTTATATATATATATATATATATATATATGCTCTTATTTCAGATGCAAGATACTCGTATATTGTATTTTATTCATTGTGAAAATATCAACATATCCTATCATATATATTTTTTAAACACAGAATTTATACTGTAAATTGTAAGCATACGTATACCGTAAACAAAAAATTTTCCTTCACATATATATACTATACGTTTATGTAAAATATATATTAGCAAAACAATACCTATAAACAACATAACAAGCAATATATAACTTAACATATTATAACTACAACACAAATGCACAAGAAAACTAACATATAAATGCAAATCTGACCTTAAATATAAACATGCAAACTAGCATATTTATGTAGACTAACACTATATAAACTACAAACATGCAGCCAATATGAAAACAATATCCTTTAATATATACTTCCCTTTATAATAATATATATACACCTTAAATCAAAATGTGCAGACTCATATATATATATATATATATATATATATATGTATGTATGTATGTATGTATAAAATAATGTATATAAACAAATATTTATTATATCAATCTCATATTAAAACTCATGCTATCTCCTCATAACATAATCTAGATAATATAATATACCATTAACCATATTATGAAATATTATATATAAACACAGATTGCAGTTCATATAAACTAAAATTTTACCTAACTCATATATGACCGCATTAATATATATATTGAAAATTAAACACTTATATATATATATATATTTATATATATTATGTATATACACAAACTTATATATATACCTGTTAATTATATAAACAAACAAAAATCATGCAGACTACTCAAAATGAATACAAAAGCTTACTAATATATATCTATACTGATATATAAACAAATCTGTTATAAAACTTAAAGTAAGCTCTTATATGTCAAACTAATATAGAATATACAATAAGCCCCAATAGATTTTATACAAACTAATATCTATATAATTTCCTTTCAATATTGGTATATACAAACTCAATCAGGTTTTATATAAGCAAATAGTTTTAAAACTGTAAGAACTAACAGTAAGAAGTAAATTTCTCAAAGAAAGTTAGTCAAGGCAGAGAAGCTTCGGGTCGGCAAGGGAAGTGGAAGGCATGGTCGAAGCGGAGCTGACTGGGTGAGGTGAGTTTAGCCATGGTGGCCATAGCGGCTGTGGAACTGATGGCGTGGGAAAAAATAGGTAGCCAAGGTTTGGTCGCTCTGGGTAACAGGAGAAGTGATGGCTATGGGGTCTTGCGGCCAGTGGAGTTGGAGAAGGTGGTCAGGGCTCGCGTGCGTGAGGTGGAGAGGGGATCGGCTGATACACAGGAGATGCTCGGCATCTGAAAGCCAGAGGGGAAAGGAAGCACGAAGGGGAGATGACTAACGTCGATAGTGGTGGATTAAAGCTTGCATGTGAGGAAGAAATGAAGAAGAAAGAAAGAGCAAGTAAAGGAAGAGGTGGGGAAAGGAATAGGCAGCCGTAGAAAAAAAATAAGTAGAAACTTTTTGTAATAAAAAAATCTTTTATTTTGAAGTATCGTGGCCGAAATATAAAAGGACAAACCAAGTATATGGAACTTTGGGAATAGCAAAGGTTAAGATTGAATTCAGGGAATAATAAAAGACTAGTGGCAGTTCATATTATATACAATTGAAAGGTCACGTGAAGAAAAAGATTCGAATCCGGAACCGATAAAGAAATTGTTCTGTAGATTTCACGACGTATCGGTCTCTTAAATATACAAATGAAACTGTGCAGATCAGCACAATGAGACGATCAAAACGGAATACAAGCATCAGCGGTACGATCATCCTATCAAAAGTCGATAATCGGTACCAAAAATGCTGCTAATTTGCCAAAAATAAGATAGACGGAGCAATGGCAGTCTAAACTTGATGAAACAAAATAAGATGTCTCACTCAGAAGATGATTTACAAATTTATTGCATAAAAATATTCAGGTTGGAAAATATTTTGTTATCAACAATTGTTGACTGATTTAAATTTAAATAAAATTACACAATAAAATAAACTTCCATATAATCAGATGAAAATTTACCACTTGCTATGTTTATGTAGACTATTCCAAATGTCAAATTTTTATTTCAAACTTTTAAATTCAGTTAATTATGTTACCAAAACAGTTAAAAGTTAAAAATTTACGGGTGTTACATAAGTTTAGGTTGAAATGATATATATCCATCCATGTAATTAAAATTGAATTAACTGTTCAATTGGCCACAGGGTAGAAAAATAATATGGACACCAGATTGGTTAAATTAAATGGTTTTAAAATCTTGAATTTGAACTTTGATTAAATGATAGTGTTTTAAAGGAAATAAGTAGTGGATTTATATGAATTGAATTATTTCTAATTTAAGCTTTGTAATGTTGAAACTGAAATTGGTTAAAAGGAAATTGTTTTAAAGAATTGAACTGGAAATGTGAAGTTATAATAGATATGTGATTTTAATTCGAAAAATTGAATTATTTTATAGCTTTAGATCTTAAAATTGAATAATGAGGTTTAATTGATTTAAGTGTTTTAAATTAGTAAATTTGTGACGACCAACATTTCGGAAGATTTAAATCATCCATACATATCCGACTTAAACAATCCAAAACATAGATAATCATTGGACTTAATTAAGAAAAATAACAAAAGAAGAATAAAACAAACAAAGATTCTTGCAACGAAATGACAAAATATAATAATCGAATAAACAGTTCATGAAGCTTTTTATATAATAAATTTGATTATAATTTATACAACATTAATTAGAGTTACATATACAACAGTGTCAAACAAAACAATGCAGCAGAACAACGTGATGCACAGAATAATAATAGTAGTAATATATCAAGTCTTCGTTCTCCGGAAAAAATGATCTTCAATACGCTGAAATACTCGGGGCTTTCGCGAGCGGAATGAAAAAACAAAACACTCGAGTCGGGACTAAATATTCTTATGTGAGTCAAATCGATATCACATATAACATGTATGTTGTGGCATCAGAGATGTTTATGGAGTTTCACATCTTAAATCCAGTGTATAACATGCGTGCAATGACGTAAGAGTTGTTATGAGATTTTCCATTTCTTAAGGATCCTTCAAAATATTTATATGTAGTAGAATAAGCTACATGTATAATGTCTAATCAGTAAAATAAATATTTTTCTTTATGTTAAGGCTTTACATTGATTTACCTCAACGCATTTTTAAGCATTGGCATACAGTTTGCATCTGACACCACTAGTAGCACGTCGATAGTGAATGATGCGCCGTGATACGGCATAGGGTTTTAAATCTCCTATATATAGCCTGAGATCTTGTCCGAGATCTCATTTTCACACTTAAACGAGACGAGACATTCATCTTGTCCGAGATATTCAAATCTCATCCCAAATATGGATTAAAATCTCAATCTGAGATCTCACCCGAAATTATACGTTTTTCTTATTTCACATAATATTTTTTATTTTAATATTAATTCAAAAGAAACTACTCAATCCAATTATAATGTACCAACTTCTTAAACATATTCTTTAATTTTTATCTTAACGAGTCATTGCGGAAGATTTCACTTCTTTATTATGTTCTACTAAAAGGATATTATTCAATCATTGCTAAATCAATTAAGCTAATCAAGCTACCACTCCCTTAAAAATATTCCTTTTTTCATGTAAATCAAGTATGTTACCATTTTTATTTTTACGAAAAATTTATAGTCGTTAAACAAATTTTTGACACATCAATTTTAGACACATAAGTACATCCGAGATATTCTCGAGATGCATTATAAGACCGGATATGTCAATCCGAGATGTACACCCAATATGAACTCATCTCGTCCGATATCTCCCTGATACGAGATAACTTGTGTAAAAATTCCGAGATGAAACGTGACCGAAATCCGATATTTAAAACCTTGATGCCGCAACACTAAACCAAAATCGTAGGTGTCTTGTATAAGGATAAAAGTATGATAGGGCACATGAGGCAATGCCCATGGTAGAAGACTTGCTACCAGTTTACCCTTCCCGGCTGGTGATAACCCCTAATAGCCCACCGCATCCAACACTCCCAAAATCCTAGGGGGCACACCAATTAATAACAATGCCATGATAATAATACGAAGAAGTGTGTCCACTAGTGTTAGCTAACCTCATTGGCCGGTACGACTCTTGCTTTAGTCATTTCAAATTGACAAAAGTGTCATGTCAATCCATCGTCGTTCTCTTTCTTCAAATCCATCAAAGGACACCAAATCCAACCACTTTGTTCGGAAGTCTTCTCCGTGTACACAGTCGTTAAAGTGGTTTCAATATTGATAGATAGTATGCCAATAAGAGGACCCAGTCTCTTTAACAACCAAACATCGTTTTCCACACGGGTTGTACTTTTATATTTCAAAAACAATTCATATCTAAAATCAAAATGTCATATTCGCTTCAAAATCAAACCTATTTTGAAATAATCAACATTTACTCAAAATATACCATTTCACTTACTAATCATTTTCATCATAATATCTCGATTTCACTTCCAAAATTGTTTCGAATTTTAGTTTGGGTTATAACTTCATTTAACCAAATTCGTATTTAATTCCATGATTTCATTATAGAGATTCCATCCTTAACCGGTTTGAACTTTTTAAAAAGTAGTTCAACAATTTTTAAATAGTTTAAAACGTTAAACTAGTTGGATATAAAATAGTTTGAGTATTAAATGGTTTGTATAATAAAATAACATGGAAAAAATTAAAATAATTTGAATATTTAAAAAAAATAGATTTTAAACAGTTTATATTAAAAATAATTCATTTTCAATCAAACCGTCACTTTCCATTTTAACAAATTTGGACCTAAGTCCAAATTTGAATCAAACTGATTCAATTTCAATTATTCCATTTCAAATCATTTCAATTTCATTTCAATTCAAATGGACTAAATTTCGATTCAATTCCAAACAATTTTAATTTCTATTTCAATTCAAATTAATTTCAACGTCAATTCCAATTTGAATTAATTTCAATCCAATTCTCAAATTTAAACCATTTCAATTTATATAAATTTGATTTCGATTTTAGAATATCGATTTAAATCACTTAATTCAAATTAAACTTCAATATTCAATTTAAATTCAAATCTTTAAAGTAATTCGGTTTTGAGCTCAAATTTTGAAATATTGTTTTATATTACTTTTACATAGATTTATTTCAAAGTTCGAGTAAAATTTAAAATCAATTAAACAAATTAATTTCCATCATCCAAATGGTTTCTCAATTATAACTTCAAAATTTCAAACTCGCTTCTTTAAATAATTCCAGTTGACAAGTTCATTTTTTAACATTTGAGCTCGAGTTCAAAAATGATACCATTTCGATAGATTCGATTTTATTTCTTAAATCAAATAAATTTAAATAATTTCAAATCAAAATCTTAAATGATTTAATTTAACCAATCCGGTGTCCGTATATAATTTTCTATCCTATGGCCAAGTGAATCAGTTATTCCAATATAATTTTAGGATGGATATATATCATTTCAATCCAAAATGAATGTCATAGGTACATATCATTTCAACATATTCCTTAATTTATTCGAAATAATTCGATTTACAGTTTTATATACTGTAAATAATATATAGGGTAACAATAGGATATATGTAAAATAATTAAACATCCAATCAACCACATATTAACCAATAGTTTCCACTTGCAAGCAATATGCAAAACAGGCAATGTATCACAACAATTAAATAATTATCAATGTCAGGTGTGTACTAGCAATTCAATTATAATTAAATTTAACTGTCAATTTATATTCTGTTAGGAAAATTGGATGTCAATTTAAACGTCAATTAAATTTATCAAACAACAACCAATAAATTCAAATCACTTCAGAATTTCAATTTAACTAACATCCACTCCACGTTGTAGATAACGAGGATAAAGTTCCAACATAATTTTTCTCTCCCGAATCGGACCTCGTATACAAGATTTACGATTTAATCAATCTAATGATTATAATTTATATATAAATTAACGGTTGCTCAATACCTATTCCTCTCATGCAAAGGTACAGAAACGCACGCACATGACCACAGACCACGCGACACACCTCCACACACGCGCCAACGATCATCGCAGTCACTTACCCTTTTGCATCCACCAACGAACGCCATGCCACCATAGGCTTCGCCACCAGCGGCCTCGGTCAATGGGCATGTGATAGTCAAGCAGCAGAAAACCAAGGCGTCCATGCCGCCTTCCATACTCGAGTGCACGAGAACGCCAATGATTGCCCTGTCGCCATTTGTTTTCTTTTTTTTATTACTTCGATCGATTCTGGATTTTTTTAAATCGATCTCTAGTTTTTTCCTCTGCTTGCGAGATTTGAAATGAAATTAAAGCAATGAATAGGGGAAGCGTATAAGGGAGACAATAAAGGAGCGGAGTGTATGAATTGTCAAGTGAAGGAAAAATATATTATTAATATTTGAAAATATCTTGCCTTTAAATGCCAAGAATTCTCGAGCTCCAAAAGAAGCATGCTGCCTAGCGTTCATATTGTTTTACCCCCATTTCAAACACAATGGAACTAGTTTCAAGACCTAATTCGATCTAGCAGAAGATAGCTTTTCAAAATCAAATAATTTTAATCGAATTCTGAAATTAAATTCTACATGTTTCAAGCTCGCATGGCCAAACGATAAGTACGATCGCTATGAAACTTGAAATCCTACAGTAATTTACTATTGCGGATCCGATGAAACTAGTTTTGTCAAAATCTGAGACAGTGGCTAAAATTGCTATTTTTACTCGTTAATTATAGTATAAATTTACAATATCTAATTATTCACTTTAAATTCAATTTT
The DNA here is from genome assembly GCA_030765085.1 of Allium cepa. NCBI lineage: Eukaryota > Viridiplantae > Streptophyta > Magnoliopsida > Asparagales > Amaryllidaceae > Allium > Allium cepa. Next base: position 348,379,863 of record CM060931.1, on the reverse strand, counting down.
AAAAGTAAACGATCATCATTCTTGTTTAATCAATTTTCGATATCATGTCCATTCACATTAATTCAAGAATTCAATTATTCAAATCATTTCAAAAATTAAATTTAAACAATTTAATTATCAAGTAAATCACTATAATTGAAATATAAGTCATTTAACTTATAAAATTTAAATTTTAAACCCAAATTCAAATAAAAAAAACTACTTCCATTTTTTTAGAAATTCAACATTCATTATTTAATTTCAACTATGGATTATACACACGTTTAATATATAGAATTTCATTTCAATATTTGTTACCGTCGAAATCTTCGAAATTGTTTATTTCAAAATTTTATTATGTTCAAGAAACTACAATAATAAATAATTAGATTTTTATTTCTACCATTTTTATCCAATAATCATATTAAATTTAATAACTTAAAATAGTCAAAAATACGGGTCGTTATATTCTCACGCACTCAAAACTTTTCGTCCTCGATAAGGGACTAAGCACGGAATTTAACACTTGATATATTTTATTCAAAACAATCAACTTATAAAACATCAAAATCTTATTTATAAAAACATTACTACTGTCACGACCCGAAATCCAGCGATTGAAAATCGACATGAAATACCTCACTTATATTCCACTGCCGAAGATTCAAACTTTGAACTTCAGCTCGGATAGAGATAATAACAACATTAGACAAATATAAACAGCGGAAACGAAAGATGATTTCATTAATCAACACCACAGATACAACATCAGATTACAATATATAACCACCATCATAAGAGATTCATTTATACATGATACAACAACAAACGATAACACCAAACGGAACCACAGAGTCTTCAAAAAGAAAGAGTGAGAATCCCAATTAAGCATCTTCTTCCAACTTCAAAGCTTCCAAAATCCAATAAATCCAAAAGACTTCTAGATACAAGCTAGCTCCAAAACACGGATAACCTGCTTCTAGGCTGCCCGTGTGGGAATTATGGGCATCCAGAGTTTAGGAAGGGAACAATAAACTCTGGGTCAGCCATGGGACTAGTATGAGTAAACAAAACAGTTGTTTGAACAAAAATAATTTATAAAAGAAAGTCGTTTATGCTTTTGAAAAATGAAACTACCATAAGGCCTCCCCCCACACACAATGCAATCGCATAATTGGAGGACATTTATCCTTATGATAGTCAAATATGCTTGATACGAGAAAAACTCTTTTGATATTATTATTAGTTCATATTTTGAAAACATTTCAAAAGTATAATAATAATCTTAGCCAGCATACGTACCATTATAGTATGCCTACTATAGCTACCATATTTGATGGCAAGTCCTATAACTAAAACCATACTGAAGCGTATTGGTGATTGGATTTCCAACGAATGGTCAGGCTAAGGAACTTCCTATGCCACATGGGTACGCCTCTAGAGGGACGTCCCAAGAACCTACCCGGATCTCTGCCAACACAAGGCCGGGTTACCTCTGTAACTAGGTCACTACTACACGAGTATGCTATCCCCCGGTCGTTAGCGACTTTTATCCGAGGGCTCTCAACCACAAAGTAATAAATTTGCAGCAACCACATAGGTTAAATATCTGGGCTCCATACCATGATACCACCTTTTTCCAGAAGGGAATAGACATACCCTAAAGAGCGCGACCCTCATAACCTTGCCGCATCTTTCCTGTTTCGACCATTTCTAGGGTGTGAGGTCCGATGAGGTCTCGTCCACAAAGCTACACTTTACACAAAATCCATGCTTTGATCAACAAATGATCAGCAAAATACAACAACACTCAGCATGCCACCCTACCAAATTGGGAGTATATCGCTGATAAGCATCAACTAAATAACCTCTGAGCCCGTATGTCTCAGAGAAGGGTGTTAAGCTAAGAGAATAAATTCTCCGCCATCAAATAGAAATGTGTTTGATAGAGATCAGCTTTATATCTCAAAGTGTATTGTCAAACATACAACCATACAAGTCCGTTCCGGGTTCGAACAGAACCGAAGGCATTTCGTCCAGTAAAGAAGAAGCCCTTGCAATACGGGTATCCACAATCCCGATCGGACTCCCCATCACATATGGAGATCTCTATACCGGAATAACTCAGTGCAGATCATTCGACAGGTTATCCTATTGTTCTTGAAGACACACGGCCTTCACCACCGTCTTCAAATGCTATCCATTTCGTCGTATCATTATTTGGAATAGGTTATATGATACAAAGTCCTTTCCCAAATAAATCGAAAGTGAGCGCTTAATTTTAAAACACGTGGATATACCATTCACAAAGATTCACCAGTAAGGCCAACGGGTTTTCACATTCACACAGAAACAAATCACAGATATCACAGCTCAGCACAAAGTAATTTATATCACATAGATCATAATCACATATCAGAGACATTCATTAATGCAAAGCATTCAACAATAATCAATCATCTATAATTAAGATGAATTATTCGTGTGACTATAATTAATTAATCACATAATTATTTTATTTAATCATCCCTAATTAATGATTAATTATTTTTAATTAATAAATTAATTAATCCTTAATTATTAATTAATTAAATCCTTAATTACCTTCGTTAATTAATTATTTCTTAATTATTAATTAATTAAATTCTTAATAACCTACATTAATTAATTATTTCTTAATTATTAATTAATTAAATTCTTAATTATTAATTAATTAAATCCTTAATTGTTAGTTAATTAAATACTTAATTATAAATTAATTAATTATTCCTTAATTAATTAACTTAGTTGGTTAATCTTTAATTATAAATTAATTAACTTTAATTAATGATTAACTAACCTTTAATTAATTATTCCTTAATTATTAAATAATTATAAACCATTCATCATTAATAATATAAATTAATTTACTTTTAAGTTAAGTTAATAATGTAAAACATTTGATTATTTCATTAATTACTTTGTTAGGTTTTTATTTAAAACAAACGCTTTAAAATAATATAAGTTTAAAACATCTTAAATTTAAATAAATAAATAAAAAATTTATTTCCAAAACCTTTAATTACATATTTTCAACTTAACAACAATCATCAATTTAAAAAGAATTGTTTTAGAAATTAAGTAAACTTGGATTGTTAAAGTTTTTAAAACTGGAAATTATAAAACCCGAGAGCTACTTCGAGTGATACCTGAGACCATTCCCAGTTTGCTTCGAGTTTTTTCCAAAACCCACCCGTATGCCTTTATTTTTTTCAAACTTAAATTTTGTTTAACTATTAAACCCGGCGCACACATGAATTCACTCGAGTCTAACTTCGATCTATCACCTTGATTCCCCGTAAACAACTTTAAGTCTCCACCTTTCCTTCCTTTACCAGGCTAGTGATACAAGAACTGGTGCCGTGCACATGCACAGCGGCTCTGGCGAACTTCGATCAACACTACTACCTTCCACACCTCGGCGACAATCCATATGGGTCTCACGAGCACCCAGAATTCCAAATTATGACGAATTTGAAACTTTGATATCGAACCCAAACTGGAACAACATTGATCACCAGAAAAACCCATCGCCTTGCCACATCAGGCCACTAGAGGCCATGTAAATTCAACCGAAGTTTCGTCCCGAACTCACGCCACTATTCCCATCGGAGCGATCAACTCCGGTCACCTGAGGATGACGCGGCAATATAAATTCCGACCTGTACAAAAATACCTACTAAAACCCTAGATAAACCACGTTTGGCCACCACGATGATCGAAAATTTTTCCGAGCATTTTTCTCAGACTCCCGGACCATCACACAAGCTTCAACTTCAATCTCGACACCCCTCATGCCGACGATCACCAGAACTCGCCAAAAATCCCAATATCGTTCAACTTCGATTTCCTCAATCAATAGTTCGTTAAAAATCTTTATTTTTCTTTCAAAAATCATTAGTTTTGATAACATTTCAGATGGTATACCCGAAACTATGATTTACGATGTTTGAATTTTAACATAATTTGAATTGCGCCTGTATTTTCAAATTTTCAGAAACACTTTAATTTATTTTTTCTTAATCTATTTTTAAAACTTAAATCATGTTTAAATAAGCAACTTCTGTTTGAATTCTAAAGCCTAATAATGATTGAAGAAAAAGAAATCGAATTTTGAACAGGGTTGTATTACTGTGAACCTGGAACAGAGGGGACTCATGCCTATCACTGACATGCACAAGCATGCATGTTCGTATTTATGCATATATATATATATATAACAAAATTTCACTCCAGTAATATTTCATCACAACTTTACTTCATATATTTAACATTGTATCAAGTTTAAAAATCAAATCAGGGTGGATTACTCACCTGTCAATTTTGAAAATAGAGAGCTTTAAATCCTGGAAGTTGAAAATAGAGAATTGGAGTTTGAGTCTTCTTGTTTGAGTTGATTTGTAATGATCCCTGAATCTTCGATTTTTTTATTATTAATAAGTTGTTCTTTACTTGTTTGAAATCTTTCCTCTACGGGCTTGAGCTTTGAACCCTGGGCTTTTAGATTTGAAATGAATGAAGTGGTTGTTCTTCTTTGATTCCCATGTTTAAAAGAATTTCTCTTTGTTTACTTGATTTTTTTCTTTGTTTTATGGTTTGTTTGATTTGTTTTAAAGTTTGCTTTGATGAATTTTATGGTTTGTAAAATTTGATCAGATAAAAGAAATGAAATGGAGGGGATTTGATAGTTTTATTTTCTTTTTATAAATTTTCTCAAAAAACAACAAAACAACAAAATGACACTTGTCTATTTTAATGCTTCATTTGTTACATTTGTTAATTTAGGTGCTAAAAATTCAACATTTGTCTTAATGTATTTTTATAAAATTTTTAAATACATTTCCTTAAATGAAAAATAAATTTTCCTAATTTATAAATACATTTTTCTTTATTATACTTATACCATTTTTTAAAGAAAATGTTTTAAAATTAATATATTACTAAATAAATCACATATATGTTATTTTTAAATCCAAATTATTTTACTAAGATTTTATTTAAAATTTAAATTCAAATTCAAGTTTAAGTTCAAATTTAAATTTGAATTACAACCCATTTATATATGTATAAATCAATACTATTTCTACTTGTCTTGAAAATTTTCAAATCAAATTCAAATTAAATTCAAACTAAATTCCAATAAATTACTAATTTTGAATTGATAAAGTTTGGGGATGTTACAGATTCCCTCCTTAAGAAAATTTCGTCCTCGAAATTTGAAAGAGAGAGAGAGAGTGACAAATAAAGAACATATGAATTTATAAAAAAATAGAGAAATGGCTTACCAATCTAGCCGAAATATCAACTTTGCAATTGGGATAGGACTTCTGCATGCTATCCTCTATTTCCCAAGTACAGTCATTTGGATCGCCACTCCATTGCACTTTAACTAATTTCACAACTTTATTCCTCAATTACTTTTCATCATGATCAATTACTTTCAATAGATCTCTTTTAACTGCCAGATTTGGTGTAATTTTCAAACCCTTCTGAGCAGCTTCTTCAATGATACAATCTGGATCGTGCATATATTTTCGAAGATGTGAAACATGAAATACATCGTGTACACCAGATAACCAGCAAGGTAGCTGCACTCGATATGCCAAAGGACCGATCTTTTCCAGTATAAGAAAAGAACCAATATATTGTTGTGCCAGCTTACCAGTCTTCCCAAACCTCAATACTCCACGCATTGGAGAAACCTTTAGAAAGACAGAATCTCCAACTTAAAATTGTAAACCTCTTCTTCTGAGATCAGCGTAACTCTTTTGATGACTTTGAGCAATTTTTAATTTTTTTCGAATAAAATCAACTTTCTCCATAGCTTCTTTAAACACCTCTGGTCCAAGCACGAGTCTATCCTACCAGACTCAATCCAGCATGCCGGTGGTCGACATGGATGACCATATAAAGCTTTGAAAGGATCCATTTCGATACTTGCCTGATAACTATTATTATATGAGAATTCTACCATATGCAAATGGTCCTCCCAAGAATCGCCAAAGTCAAGTATACAAGCATGCAAAAGGACTTATAAAATTCGATTTATCCTTTCCATCTGCCCATCAAACTACGGGTAATAAACAGTGCTTAAGTTCAGTTTGGTTCCCAATGCGGCTTGAAATGTCTCCCAAAATCTACTAGTGAAGATCAAGTCACGATCATTCACCATACTGCTGGGTATACTGTGGAGATGAACAATCTCTTTTATATACATCTCTGCTAAGCTTGTTGCTGTCCGGGTGGATTTCACTGGGATGAAGTAGGAGGTTTTAGTCAGACGATCCACTATAACCCAAATTGCTTCATTTCCTTTCTTAGTTCGTGGCAACCCATCGATGAAATCCATCAATACTTGATCCCATTTCCACTTATTTACTTCCAAAGGCTGAAGTAAACCGCCATTTTCTTTTGATCACTTTTGATTTGTTGACAGGTAGCACAACGAATCACATATATAGATATATCCATCTTTATTGTCTTCCGCCAGAAAGTTCTTTTGATATCTTGATACATCTTATTAACTCCTGGATGGATACAAAGTTTAGACTTGTGGTACTCGTCCAAAACTTCAGTTTAGATCCGAGATGTCTGGAACACACATCCTGCCTTTCAATCTTATAACTCCACTATGATTGGTTTCAAAATTGGTATCTTCGCCTCGAAGGATTCTCCCATAAATATCTCGAAGAAACATGTCCTCTTTTTGCTTGCTAGCGATTTTCTCAAGAAGAGTAGGAGTAATAACAAGATTAGCAAGGATAGTATGTTTCCTACTCAAAGCATCGGCCACCACGTTGGCTTTCCCAAACGTATGCAGAATATCTAGGTCATAAGACGCTAGAAATTCCAACCAACGTTATTGCCGCAGATTTAAATCTTTATGGGTGAAGAGATATTTCAGAGATTTGTGGTCGGTAAATAATTCAAAATTTCCACCTAAAACAAAGAGGTTTTATTAAGTATAAATATTAAGTTAAACTTTTCTTTTAATTCTTGGGAAAGCCGAGAGAGATTCTTACCCAGAAGATAGTGTCGCCAGATTTTCAAAGCGAAAATAACAGCTAGAAGCTCCAGATCGTGTGTTGGGTAGTTTCTCTCATGCGGACGTAATTTTCTACTTGCGTAGGCAATTACTCTGCCATTTTGCATTAGCACTGCGCCCACACCATCACCACAAGCATCTGTATGAGCAGATAAGCTTTGATTCCCGTAAATATTAGCGAGAACAGGAGCAGTAGTTAATGTCTTCTTCAACTCCTGGAAAGCTTCATCACATTTCGGAGTCCAATCGAATTTGGCATTTTTCATTCTTAGCTCAGTCCATGGACCAGCTATCTTAGAAAAATCCTGAACAAACTTCCGGTAATATCCGCTAAACCCAGGAAACTTCGAACTTCTTTTGGAGTAGTGAGTTTCCTCCAGTCAAGAATAGCAGAAACCTTGCTCAGGTCAATAGAGATTCCTTTTCGTTAATAATGTGACCGAGAAATCTAACTTCTCTGACCCAAAAATGACACTTGAAAAATTAGATGAATAGAATGTTCCTCCTCAATATCTCCAAAATAATTCTCAAGTGCTCAGCATGCTCCTCTTCGGTTTTGGAATAAACCAGACTATCATCAATAAATACAAGAACGAATTTGTTCAACACTTCTCGAAACACACGAGTCATTAAGTCTATGAAGTATGTGGGAGCATTGGTTAGCACGAAAGGCATGACTAACCATTCGTTGAATGTGTTAGGACCCCTGAAGGCAGTCATGTGAATGCAGTCTTCGGCAATTCGTGGCTGATGGAATTCTTGAGCCAGATCCATCTTAGAAAAGAATCGAGCGCCATGAAGTTGATCAAACAGATTGTCGACTCAAGGTAAAGGAAACTTGTTCTTGAGAGTTAGTTTATTGAGATCACGGTAGTCCACACACAATCTCAAGGATCCGTCAGATTAGGCTATGAACACCACAACTGAACCCCAATCAGAAACACTAGGACGTATTAGTCCTGTTTCTAGCAAATCTTGGGTTTGCTTGACTAATTCAATTCTTTCCCTGGGTGTCATCCTTCGACTTGCATGAATGACAGGATGAGCATTGGATACTAAGTCAATTCTGAATTCAATTTCTCTATATGGAGGCAAGGATTATACTTCTTCAAACGCGTCTTGAAATTCCCGGACAATAGGTATGGACTCCAGACTAGGTTCGAGATATCCCAAGGTATACATCAACTCATCTCTTTTAGGACTCGGGTCCTCACAAGAAATCTCAATGAAATCCCCAAATTTGGTTCTAATCAAAATCATTCGATTGTTACAACCTAATTTGGCTTTGTATTTCGTTAGCCAATCCATTCCGAGTAAGATTTCAAATTCATTAAAATCGAGGACAAAGAGACAGATAGGGAATTGGTAACAAGAATACAAGATAGGAACGTCTCTACGTCATAGACAAAGGTTCATAGGGCCACTGTAACGACCCGTATTTTACGGATCGAAGGATCGTAGAATTGTTGTTATTAGGATGTTAGTGTTGTTAAGTCGTTCAGAATTTAAGTCGTAGAGATGAGTTGTGTAGAGATGAGTCGGGTAGGAGATAAGTGGGTTGTACGACTTAAGGAGTTGGAGCGACTCATGGTAGTGACTGACTTATAGGAGTTAACGACCTAAGTGTTGGACCGACTTATAGGATGGAACGACCTAAGGGTAACGGCTTAGGAGTTAACGAGTTAACGAGTTAGTGACCTAGAGATTAGCGCTGTGTTGAGATAGGTCGTGGGAGTCTTAAGTCGTTGGGTCGGAGGGTTTGCTAAGTCGATAAGCCGTAGGTAGAGTAGAAGTGTTAACCCGTTAGGATGGTTAGGTCGGCATTATATTCAAGTCGTGACTGACTTATGTTAGGTCGTACGAGCGACTTAAGTGTTAGGTCGGCAAGGTAGTTAAGTCGCGTATATGTTCGTGTGTGTTAGGTAGTTAGGTCGGCTACATTTGTAAGTCGTTGAGCCGAGGAGTGATAAGTCGTAGGTCGTTAGGTCGGCAAGGGTTAAGTCGTGACCGACTTAAGGAGGCCAAACGACTTAAGAATTTGGCCTATAAATACACGGCTTTGGTTCACTTTTTGGGATCCAGATTTTTGAAGCGACGAAGTGCTACTATTTTGAGAGCTCGACTACAACACTTCTTCACTTCTTTTCTCCACTCTAATCTTGTGCTTCCATCCATCTAGATTGAAGATCAAATCGAAGATCCAAGAGCCAAAGTTGAAGATCTACATCCATCGAAGAGAGATTTCATCGTTTGAAGGGAAATCTTGTCGGATCAAGCTAGATCCTTTGCTGTCCAGATCTGAAGTTGGCAGCTTTTGAGGTGTTTAGGTGATTCAGTGAGTGGTGGTTATCTCTCACACGGACCCAAAGGAGTATATTGGATCGGTGACTTGTTTGGTGTTAAAGATAGTGATTTCATGCATTTTCCTTAAGTCTGCATGTAGATCCATTGTTCATAAAGTTTTGATATCCATTCTACTACATGTTAACCTATGATAGTTCATTCATCAAGATATTACTTAGAATTCATGCTTGTTAGATTTGGACTCTTTATTTACTAAATTGCCATTATTGTTATAACTGTTTATTTAGATCTTGTTTGAACGATTGATTACTTGGATTAATGATTGTTTTGATTGATTGTTAGAAGTTAGTTGATTGATGATTTGATTTGGACAAGTTGGTCGAAGATGATTCAAAAGCTAAGTGGAAAGGCTCTTGAATAAGGAAAGCTGCTTGTGGCATATGAAGCGGATGATAAAGCTCATATGGATAGATTTGATGATTATGTTGAGATGGGACTTTGCTATGATGTGATGAGGCAAAGCATGGTGTTGAGATGGGACTTTGCTATGATGCGATAAAGAAAAGCATGATGTGAGATAGCCTTGGTTTAATCCAGACGGGGTCATCCCAAGCATGTTGATAACTCGGTGATATGGTTCGAGTTCGTTGATAATGGATGGCTCGAGAGGAGCTTGAGCTAGTATGAGAATAGTCGTCGAGGAGGATGACTAGAAGGCTGAGATCTCATCGTTATTGAAGGTTCTAGCAGGCTCAAAGCAAGAGTACGCTGGGCAGATTCGATAATCCCAGGCACGGGCTGCGACAACGTGCTAAGTACTCTGGGCAGATTTGATAGTCCTAGGCACGGGTTCGACGACGTGCAGAGTTCTGTCTAGAATGGTTACCATTAGCCCTTGACGGACGGATGAAAGAATGAGCCGGTCATTCAATTAACGTTGATATCGAAGCAATGATAACAGTGATAGCCAGAGTCATGGATGTTTGGTTGTATCATAATTCGGTCTCAAGAGCGATGTTTTGTGGGTGCTTATCTGATCTTGGTTTAGGCCTTGGGGGTTTGTACTTGGAAAACATCGACCTTGACTCGAGTGATAATTGCTTTACTTTAATTGTCTGCTTTGCTATGTTTGTCTCTGCTTAGTGTGTCTGGGGGCTATCACTGTAGAAAGAAGTGGAGTGGGATGGTTAGATTCCTATTCCTTTTTACCCTTTATGCTCTTTTGGTGTGTTTGATAGTTGATTTACCGCTCACTGGGACTTTTGTCTGACTTAAGGTTTTATGTTCAACTCTTATTACCTTGGGCTGTTCATCCGTTTTGGGATGGGCAGACTAGGTAGCAGGTGACAGGTGCTGTTCTTAGTGACTAACACTGTTGATGACGAAGATGAGCTGGAGGCTTTTGCATATTGTTTTCTTACTATACGTACTGGGTGTTCCGCTGTTTGTATGATTCTCTGAGTGTTATGTAGTGAGGCTTGATGTATTGACTATTCAGATTGTTGTACCAAACTATTATGAGTTTATATGATGAGATTCTGTTCTATGGAGCTTCACTATGTATACTTTTCTATTGTATTTTATCCTTGCGCTATGAGTAATACGATAGAGTTTACTGTTTTACCTTAACCCTGATGATCGTCCATGGCGGCTTGGCACACCTTTCAGCGCACTATTTCCTTGTTTAGTGCAGGAGTCATGGACGGTCGTCACATGTGGTATCAGAGCATTGGTTAATCGATTTTAGCCAACGCTCGCTGACGTAACTACATATGAGGGACGTAATTGTATTTTTATGGATGATTACTATATATAATATAGTAGCTTAGAAGGATTTGAACTCCTTATGCAGTTGTTTCTCAAGTTATATTAATCATTTCTTTTAGATATTAGGAATGAGTCAAAGAGGGACACCAGCTGCTAGGGAAGGCCGTGCTGCTGAGGGGGCTGCTGATTATGCTTCTATGTTCGAGGCTATGATGACTTCGATCATGAGGAGAATGCCAGATCCGGGGCCAACGGTAGATGTTGGAGTTCAGGTTCAAGCCCCAAAACCAGTGGATTTTGCTAAGTTGTGCAAAGACTATACTGCTCTTGGAGGAAAGGTTTTCTTGGGAACAGAATCAACCATTGAAGTTCAGAGGTGGATTGATGCTTGTAGAAGGATTTTTGGTGATTTGGGAATTGAGGATGCAACCAAAAGGAAGCTTGCATCAAGACAGCTTGAAGGAAGAGCTTCTGATTGGTGGAACTCTATCACCATTGATACTCCAGAGGAAGAAATTACTTGGGAGCAATTCCAAGTCAGATTTGAGGCTAAGTTCATTTCTACAGCTCAGAAATCTTTTTTGTTCAAGAAGTTTGTGGAACTCAAGCAAGGTGGAAGACCAGTTCTTGAGTATGTTTCTGAGTTTGAAGCTTTGTCCAAGTATGCTCGGTCATATATTGAATCTCCCTATCAGAAGAATGAGAAGTTTGTGACAGGCTTGGACACTTACCTTGGGAGGCAGTTGGTGGATTATTTGGACGATCCATTTGAGAAGCTTGTGGAGAAAGCTCTCAGGCATGAGAATATGTTTCCTAAGGAAGGATCTGTTGTTGCTGTGACTAAGGAGGAATCTAAACCACAACAAGGTGGAAACAAGAAGAGAAAGCAGCAACAGCAGAAGGGTAAGGATGGCCAGAAGAAGCCGAAGGGTGAAGTGACCTGCTACAATTGTCAGCAGAAGGGACATTGGTCTAGAGATTGTAAGAATCCGAAGGTGCCAGCGAAGTGCCACAACTATGACAAACCGGGGCATTTCAGGAAGAATTGTCCAGAACCGAGGAAGGACAAACAGATTGTGCAAGCTTATGCTTTGGGGGCTGTGCCATCGTCTTCGAAAACTCCTATGGCGGAAGAGAAAGGAAAAAGTGTGATGGTTCAAGGTACTCTTTCCATTTGTGGTGTTCCAGTTAGAGTGTTATTTGATACTGAGGCGTCGCATTCCTTTGTTTGTAGTGAACTTGTAGGCCGGTTGGGTTTGGAACCGGATATTGTGGATAGACCATTGGTTGTGACAAATCCAGTTGGGGGTTCGTCTTGTTTGTGTATGATATGTCGTGGTCTGGTTGTATCGAGTCATGATTGCTCTTTTGTTTGTGATTGTTTTGTTCTGAACTTTGCGGGGTTCAGAATTATTTTGGGTATGGACTGGCTTAGGAAGTATGCGGCAAGGGTTGATTGTAAGAGGATGGAGGTGACAGTCGAGAATGTGGAGGGGCGAAAGGTTGTGATACGATGTAAGCATGAAGAAGGCGTCTTCATGAGCTTCATGTATTCGCTAGTTGTTCCACGGGATGGACTGTCATCGATGCCTATTGTGAATGGATTTGAGGATGTCTTTGACGAGGTCAAAGGGTTACCGCCGCATAGAGAGATCGAGTTTTGTATCGATCTAGTTGAAGGAGCCAGACCTGTTGTGATGCCTCTTAGGCGGATGGCGCCTAGGGAACAACAAGAGTTGAAGGTGCAAGTTGATGACCTTTTACAGAAAGGATTCATTCAGCGTAGTGTGTCCAAATGGGGTGCACCAGTTGTGTTTGAAACCAAAGCGGATGGATCGTTGAGGTTGTGTGTGGATTATCGTGAGCTGAATAAAGTGACTAAGAAGAACAAGTATCCATTGCCGAGAATAGATGACTTGTTTGATCAGCTTCACGAAGCTAAGGTGTTTTCTCAGATGGATTTAGCAACAGGATTTCACCAGTTGAGAGTGGCAAAGGATAGTGTGCCGAAGACTGCTTTCAGGACACCATCCGGTTTCTATGAGTGGCTGGTAATGCCGTTTGGATTGACCAATGCACCAGCATATTTTGAGGATCTTATGAATAGAGTGTTCAGGGATCAGTTGAACAAGTTTGTACTTGTGTTCGTGGATGATATTCTGATTTATTCCAGAACTGAGGAAAAGCACAAGACGCACTTGCAGATTGTTCTGGAAACCCTGCGAAAACATCAGCTGAAGGCTAAGTTTTCGAAGTGTCACTTCTGAAAGAGTGAAGTGAGGTTCTTAGGTCATGTTATCTCTGGAAATGGAATAACGGTTGATCCCGCCAAGGTGGCAGCAATCCAGGATTGGGTTAGACCTAAGAATGCATCTGATGTGAGAAGTTTTCTTGGATTAGCAGGATATTATCGTCGATTTATCAAAGACTTTTCCAAGATATCTGCACCATTAACAGGATTGACTAAAAAGAATCAAGTGTTCAGATGGGATGCTAAGTGTGAACAAGCTTTCGGAATCCTGAAAGAGCGACTGACAAGTGCTCCTGTTTTGACTATTCCAAGTGGAAATGATGAGATGGTGGTTTACACCGATGCATGTGGTACTGGACTTGGAGCGGTGCTAATGCAGAAGGATAAAGTTGTTGCGTATGCAAGTCGACAACTGAAGCCGCATGAAAGGAATTATCCGACTCATGATTTGGAGTTAGCGGCGATTGTATTTGCTCTGAAGATGTGGAGACATTACCTATTGGGAGTTCGATTCGAGTTGTTTACAGATCATAAGTCATTGAAGTATCTTTTCTCCCAAAAGGATTTGAATCTTCGACAGCAACGATGGCTAGAGTTTTTAGCATCATATGATTTTGGTATAGGCTATACTCCGGGAAAGGGTAACGCAGTGGCAGATGCGTTAAGTCGAAGACATGCAGGATTGGGAGCCATGTTTTCGGAATGGAAGAGTCTCGAGTATTTGGCTGGATTTGACTTCAGGCCCAGATGTGAATTGGAACCTGAGATGTTGGCAAACTTATCAATAAGACCTACTCTGGTGGAAAGAATTAGCGAGAGCCAAAAGCGAGACGATAAGCTTGTCAAGATTATCTGGGATTTGGAATCTGGATTGGATCCAGAGAAGGATAAGGGATTCGAGGTCGATTGAGAGGGTTGGCTTCGGAAGCAAGGACGACTTGTTGTTCTCGATATAGATGAATTGAGAGATGAAGTTCTGAAGGAGAGTCATCATTCGAAGTTGACAATTCATCCAGGTGGAAATAAGATGTATCGGGATATGAAGAGAACCTATTACTGGAAAGGTATGAAGAAGGATGTTGGAAATTTTATTTCCAAATGTATGAACTGCCAGTTGGTAAAAGCCGAACAGAAGAAGCCAAGTGGATTACTTCAGCCGTTAGAAGTTCCTACATGGAAGTGGGAGCAAATATCGATGGATTTTATCGATGGGTTACCTAGAACCAGAGCAGGAAATAAAGGGATTTAGGTCATCGTAGATCGATTGACTAAAAGTGCAAGATTCATTCCTGTTCGATCAACTAGGACTGCATCAAAATTGGCTGAGTTGTATGTTAAGTGGATAGTTCGATTCCATGGTATTCCGAAAAGTATAGTGAGCGATCGAGACCCATTGTTCACTAGTGGATTTTGGAAGAGCTTCCAGGAAATTTTGGGAACCGAGTTGTGTTTGAGTACAGCTTATCACCTTCAGACAGATGGTCAGACCAAGAGAGTCAACCGAGTTTTGGAGGATCTCCTCAGAGCATGTGTTTTGGACTTCGGAGGATCATGGGAAGATTATCTTCATTTGGTGGAATTTGCATATAATAACAGTTACCAGTCAAGTATTGGTATGGCACCATATGAGGCATTGTACGGAAGACCGTGTAACTCTCCGACATGTTGGTTGGAAACAGGAGAAAAGTTGATACTTGGGCCAGAAATGATTCAACAAACTACGGATTGTATAGAGATCATTCGGCAACGAATGAAGGCAGCCCAAGACCGTCAGAAAAGTTATGCCGATAAGCGTCGTAAGGATTTGGAATTCGACATAGGTGATATGGTTTTTGTGAAGATTTCTCCCTTGAGGAATGTTATTCGATTCGGGAAGAAACGGAAATTGACTCCGAGATTTTTTGGACCATTCCCGATCGTTGAACGAATCGGAAAGCTCGCTTATAAGTTGGAATTACCAGAAAAGATGTCGGGTGTGCACAATGTTTTTCACGTATCGTATCTACGGAGGTATGTGCACGACCCAAGTACAGTGGTTTCTGCTGATAGCTATGAAGATTTGGAAGTTGATCCAGTTGTTAGAAGACCTCGTAAGCCACTTCGTGTTGTGGAAACTGACACGAAACAGCTTAGGAGGAAGGTATCCAAGTTGCTCAAGGTACAATGGAGTGATGATGTTAACGACTGTACATGGGAGGAGGAAGAGAGGATGAAGGCAGCTCATCCTGAACTCTTCGAGGTATGGCCCTAAGGTGTCGTGACATCTCATGAATTTGTAACTTGTTCTAGTCTTAGAATTCTGCATGCTAGGCTAGCAATTGGATGCATGGTTTTTTGATTGCTATGGATGGTAGGCATGCAGAATAGTTTTGATTGCTCTTGTTTGTTTGGAATTTCGGGGGCGAAATTCCTAAGGGGGAGAGAATGTAACGACCCGTATTTTACGGATCGAAGGATCGTAGAATTGTTGTTATTAGGATGTTAGTGTTGTTAAGTCGTTCAGAATTTAAGTCGTAGAGATGAGTCATGTAGAGATGAGTCGGGTAGGAGATAAGTGGGTTGTACGACTTAAGGAGTTGGAGAGACTCATGGTAGTGACTGACTTATAGGAGTTAACGACCTAAGTGTTGGACCGACTTATAGGATGGAACGACCTAAGGGTAACGGCTTAGGAGTTAACGAGTTAGTGACCTAGAGATTAGCGCTGTGTTGAGATAGGTCGTGGGAGTCTTAAGTCGTTGGGTCGTAGGGTTTGCTAAGTCGATAAGCCGTAGGTAGAGTAGAAGTGTTAACCCGTTAGGATGGTTAGGTCGGCATTATATTTAAGTCATGACCGACTTATGTTAGGTCGTACGAGCGACCTAAGTGTTAGGTCGGCAAGGTAGTTAAGTCGCGTATATGTTCGTGTGTGTTAGGTAGTTAGGTCGGCTACATTTGTAAGTCGTTGAGCCATAGAGTGATAGGTCGTAGGTCGTTAGTTCGGCAAGGGTTAAGTCGTGACCGACTTAAGGAGGCCGAACGACTTAAGAATTTGGCCTATAAATACACGGCTTTGGTTCACTTTTTGGGATCCGGATTTTTGAAGCGACGAAGTGCTGCTATTTTGAGAGCTCGACTACAACACTTCTTCACTTCTTTTCTCCACTCTAATCTTGTGCTTCCATCCATCTAGATTGAAGATCAAATCGAAGATCCAAGAGCCAAAGTTGAAGATCTACATCCATCGAAGAGAGATTTCATCGTTTGAAGGGAAATCTTGTCGGATCAAGCTAGATCCTTTGCTGTCCAGATCTGAAGTTGGCAGCTTTTGAGGTGTTTAGGTGATTCGGTGAATGGTGGTTATCTCTCACACGGACCCAAAGGAGTATATTGGATCGGTGACTTGTTTGGTGTTAAAGATAGTGATTTCATGCATTTTCCTTAAGTCTGCATGTAGATCCATTGTTCATAAAGTTTTGATATCCATTCTACTACATGTTAACCTATGATAGTTCATTCATCAAGATATTACTTAGAATTCATGCTTGTTAGATTTGGACTCTTTATTTACTAAATTACCATTATTGTTATAACTGTTTATTTAGATCTTGTTTGAACGATTGATTACTTGGATTAATGATTGTTTTGATTGATTGTTAGAAGTTAGTTGATTGATGATTTGATTTGGACAAGTTGGTCGAAGATGATTCAAAAGCTAAGTGGAAAGGCTCTTGAATAAGGAAAGTTGCTTGTGGCATATGAAGCGGATGATAAAGCTCATATGGATAGATTTGATGATGATGTTGAGATGGGACTTTGCTATGATGTGATGAGGCAAAGCATGGTGTTGAGATGGGACTTTGCTATAATGCGATAAAGCAAAGCATGATGTGAGATAGCCTTGGTTTAATCCAGACGGGATCATCCCAAGCATGTTGATAACTCGGTGATATGGTTCGAGTTCGTTGATAATGGATGGCTCGAGAGGAGCTTGAGCTAGTATGAGAATAGTCATCGAGGAGGATGACTAGAAGGCTGAGATCTCATCATTATTGAAGGTTCTAGCAGGCTCAAAGAAAGAGTAAGCTGGGCAGATTCGATAATCCCAGGCACGGGCTGCGACGACGTGCTAAGTACTCTAGGCAGATTCGATAGTCCTAGGCACGGTCTGCGACGACGTGCGGAGTTCTGTCTAGAACCGGGGTTACCATTAGCCCTTGACGGACGGATGAAAGAATGAGCCGGTCATTCAATTAACAGTGATATCAAAGCAATGATAACAGTGATAGCCAGAGTCATGGATGTTTGGTTGTATCATCATTCGGTCTCAAGAGCGATGTTTTGTGGGTGCTTATCTGATCTTGGTTTAGGCCTTGGGGGTTTGTACTTGGAAAACATCGACCTTGACTCGAGTGATAATTGCTTTACTTTAATTGTCTGCTTTGCTATGTTTGTCTCTGCTTAGTGTGTCTGGGGCTATCACTGTAGAAAGAAGTGGAGTGGGATGATTAGGTTCCTATTCCTTTTTACCCTTTATGCTCTTTTGGTGTGTTTGATAGTTGATTTACCGCTCACTAGGACTTTTGTCCGACTCAAGGTTTTATGTTCAACTCTTATTACCTTGGGCTGTTCATCCGTTTTGGAATGGGCAGACTAGGTAGCAGGTGACAGGTGCTGTTCTTAGTTACAGAGGTATCAAGTAATATTCCTTGTTGGGTTTTCCTAATTGCTCTTCTTCTCCTTACTTGATATGGTTTCTTGCCTCTGAACTTTCTTTTTTTCCAATTTGGATTGCTTATCTTCCCTTTTTCCCACGGGACTTCCTCCAGGGTAGCATGCCGATAACGCATATCGATCAAATCAGAAAAGGATTCTTTAACGTGGGCAGTCATTCTTTAGTGGAATTTCTTATTCATCCCACGGATGAATCTTTCATTTTTCTTTAAAGTTGTGTCTACCAACTCCAGACCAAAACGAGATACTTATAAATACCCCTCAAATGATGAACTCCCTTGCTTCAAGTCCATAAATTCCTGGTTCATTCGGGAAATACCAGCCGGCGGCATATAGAATTTCTCAAAAACTTCTTTAAATCGTTCCCACGTAAATTCATCTTCTGGCTCATCCAATGTACCTTTCGCCCACCAAGCAAGTGCTTCCTCTTGGAGTTGCCAAGAAGCTATTAGTCATATTTGATCATCTTCCAACTTTCTCCCTTTAAAAAAAAATTCACACGATCTAATCCAAGCTTGGGCTTCGACAATAGATTCCTTTCCAGTGAACGGCTTACCATCAAGTCTCGAGAAACTTTTATATAGATCAGCCAGATTCGGCTGAGGCTGAGTATGTATAGCTGCTTTTGTTGTTGTGGGGACTTGACCAGTTGTAATGGTATTTTCCCTTCCCCTAGCTCGTCCTCTTCTCCCATTCATTTTCACTATCTATAAATAGTAAAAAAAAACTTGATTTAGGTATACGGACGAGATATCTTAGGGAATGTCAACAGTTTAAAAAAAAGATCAAGAAATTTTAGGGTTTCGGTCTCTCGGGTTATACTCATTCTAGGGTATACTTCACCCTATCTCT
Source organism: Allium cepa (assembly GCA_030765085.1). Lineage (NCBI taxonomy): Eukaryota > Viridiplantae > Streptophyta > Magnoliopsida > Asparagales > Amaryllidaceae > Allium > Allium cepa. The sequence continues at coordinate 348,360,913 of CM060931.1, read as the reverse complement.
AATGAGCCACCTAATGTGTTATACCCGGTAGCTAAAGTTCTTACTCAACCTTTGGCTTTGATACCACTTGTTACGACCCGAAATCCAGTGATTGAAAATCGACATCAAATACCTCACTTGTATTTGACTGCCGAAGATTCAAACGTTGAACTTCAGTTCCGATGGAGCTTATAAAACATTAGATGAATATAAACAGCGGAAACAAAAATGATTTCATTAATCAACACTACAGATACAACATCAGATTACAACATATAATCACTATCATAAGAGATTCATTTATACATGATACAACAACAAATGATAACACCAAAATGGAACCACAGAGTCTTCGAAAAGAAAGAACGAGAATCCCAATTAAGCACCTTCTTCCAGCTTCAAAGTTTCCAAAATCCAATAAATCCAAAAGACTTCTAGATCCAAGCTAGCTTCAAAGCACAGATAAACTGCTTCTAGGCTGCCCGTGTGAAATTATGGGCACCCAGAGTCTAGGAAGGGAATAATAAACTCCGGTACAGTTATGGGACTGGTATGAGTAAACAAAATAGTTTTTTGAACAAAAATAATTTATAAAAGAAATTCGATTATGCTTTTTAAAAACGAAACTACCATAAGGCCTCTCCGCACACACGCAATGCAATCGCACAATTAGAGGAGATTTCTCCTTATGATAGTCAAATAGGCTTGATACGAGAAAAACCCTTTTGATATTATTATTAGTGCATAGTGTGAAAACATTTCGTAAGTATAATGTTAATCTTAGGCAGCGTACGTACCATTATAGTAAGTGTAACGACCCACAAATTTTAACTGTTTAGTAATGTATTTAATTGAATTTTGAAGAAATTTTAAATAATAAAATTTCAAATTAAATTTTATATTTGGAATATGTATATTTAAATACAGAAGATGGTAAATTTTCATCCAAAAATTATTTCGTGTGTAATTTTATTTCGACTTAATCAGTTAGGAATTGATGAAAATAAAATGTTTTCGAAACTTGAATATTTTTACATAGAAAAATTCTAAATCATCTTCTGAGCAAGACTTTTTTTTCGCTTTTTGAAATTCAAACTTCTTTAGCTCCGTCGATCTTATTTTTCTGCGTTTTTGCTGCATTTTCCGCCAGTAGAAAATTCGAAATTTTATAATTCAATCGTACCACTAACATCTGTATACCTTTTTGATCGCCTCATTGTACTGTTCGCAATGGTATATTTATTTCTGTCTTTCGAAACACAGTACGCCACGAAATCATTAAACGGCTGACCGTTGCGGTTCGTTATTGTGCCTTTTGGTTTGTGACTTTCAATATCCTCACCGTGTATTACACAATGGCCATTGAATTTATTATTTTTGAAATTCGAATCGTGCCTGACGTTGTAATCCTACCATCCCATTTAATTTTGGTACGTTTGCAATTCTTATTATCAGTTCGTTCCATATTCTCACGGTTCCATTCATTTTTCATTCTCTTTCCTTTCAACGTATTCTTTTCTTCTACTCATCTTCATCAAAAATATAATATTTTCTAAGCCTGTCCCTCTCATCTCCTCCTCACCTCGTCCAGGCAGCACCGCTTCCTTTCCTCTCCATTCTCTCATCACTTATACATCATCTCCTCATCCTCCCATGTAGTGCACGCAACCCACTATGTTGAGGCCACCTTTTCATCCACAAATTATGTGTATATATAAAGAAAATTGCTCTCGTGTATTGAATGTCGCATTCGGTCCATGCCATGTGACCATGCACAACCCAGCTACCCACCGAGACGACCGACCTCACCAGCCTTGCCGCTTGACGCGCCATCCTAAGGCAGCCACGTCCACATCAGGTCCACCGAACTTTGCATCTCGGCCCTTGAACCGATGCCACTTCCCTTCCATGTCGATGAACAAGCAGCTCCACACCCAAGCACCGTAATCAACCACCACCCACTGTCCTAAGCCGAAACTCCTCTACCTTATCCGAGCTGCTCCGCCCTCCATCACTTTTCACCACCTTGTAGTTGTTGTTCCGAGCCCTGCATCCATCATTCCCACTACAGCAGCCTTCATTTCCGCAACCCACCTCGTGAACCACACATTCATCTCGCATCCTACTCTCTTGGCCACGCAGCCAGCCGAGCTCGAACCAGCTCATCACCATACCAATCTCTTAGCATGCGTAAGTATATATTTATTTATATATAAGTTTGGTTTTCGTATAGATATATATATGTGTATAATATTACAAATTGTATGTTATCATATATATTAGGTTGTCTATATAAACGTTTAGTTATATAAGATGTTATATGTTATTTTATATATAAGAGTTCATATTTATGACAGCGGGTATATACATTTTATCTGAGAGTTTGTAATGTTTATTTTATTCTCTGTAAAATTTACATGTTGTGCTTATGCATATATATTAGTAAAGTATAAATGTTATATTAGCTTTACCTGTTAAGCTATTTTGGTGTGTCTTGTGCGTTGCTATATACATCCATATATGCATGCAAGTTTTGTTTTGTTTAGTATATATATAACCTACGGTTACATATTTTATTTTAACCTGAGTCAGAGATATACTTTGTTTGCATATATAATTGTTTTCATATCTAGCATATATATTGGTTTACAGCTGTTTATATTTATACATGTGTTTAGATGATTTTATAAAAGCTTTGTTGTAGTTTTTTTTGGTATGTACAATTGTATGTTATTTTCTCTGTAATGATTTTTGGTCTGTCTGGGTTATGTTAGTACTTGTATATCTATATAGATATTTTCAACTGAAAAAACACAATATATGCAAGTATTTTTCATTTTATGCAGTATATTTATATATGTATTTATTTCAAATTTTCATTTTTTTAAAGGTACGTTTGTCTTATTCTATGTGTTTAGTTAAAAATATGATTTTTGAAGTATATATACATTTAATTTAATGTGTGTTTGGAATTTAAATTACGATTATATATATAGTTATATATAGGTTCACTTGCACCATTTATTGTCATTAATCCGGTTCTGATTTGATTTCATCAATTTTATTTATCAGCTTTATCAATCGAATCCGTGCTAATCTCGCTTTGCTTTGGAATTTGTGTTTGGCTTCACAATTCATCTCATTATCTGTCTAATCTCTCTAGCCTCGAAAGTTGAGCAATCACTCACGATTAACTTTCCTATATTTATTAAATTTGATTTCAATTGGAACGACAATTGAAATATGCTGATGTTAGATATTTACATTGCTATATATATGCTATTATCTGTATCTGTTCACCTGTGACATCTGACACCATTATCTGTTATTTATATTGATGATATATGCCTATTGTATTATTATCATATCTGTTATCACTCTGCAAGTTCCCAGTTAGTATAGAATCACTATGGGTTGAAATGATACATGCAAGAACGATCTGTTTGAGATTTGGAAATTGAGTTGATTTGAATCGATTTATGAAATTTGAGAAAGCTATTTTATTATATAAGGTATTTTAAATTATATTTAAAACCATTTATATATGTTACTTTATAAATTTATTTCATATAAACTATTTTAATATAAATTATTTTTAATGTACACTATTTTAATATAAATTATTTTTAATACAAACTATTTTAAATTATAACTATTTTATATAAACTATTTAAATTATAAACTATTTTATTATATATACTATTATTTATATTTAAACAGTTAAGTGGGAAGTGTTATGATTCCAAGCATTATGATTTCTAAATTTTGATTTCCAAGGTATTATGATTAACAAAGTGTTTAATGAAAGAATGTTGTTTAAATTTTAAAAAAATTATTAAATTAAGTTTTGGAATTATTTAATAATTAGATAAAATTGAATTCTTTAATAAGTGATTGAGTTTTGAAATTCGTAACTAAGTTAATAAATAAGTGAAATTGAATTTCTTTAACCAGGAATAAAATGTAATTTATTGAAATTAATATAAGACATGTAATTTAAATAATTTGATTTGACGAATTTAATTTAATTCAATTTGTAAGTTTTGATATAAGGGAGTTAAACGTAAGAGATTGATTTAATGAATTAGAAATCGAATAGAAATTGTTTGAATGATAAACTAACTTAACGAATATTAAATGAAATCGATCAATGAATAAATGTTGAATTAAATATATTTAAATGATTCCAGAATGAAACTTATATATGAATTTAAATAAATATTTAAATTGATTAAATAAAAATTGAAATTGAATTATAAAGTTTTGAATAGTGAATTTGGAAGTATGAAATGTAAATTTATGGAAATTGTTTTAGAAAGACAAATGAAATGTTGGTTTACAAATTCAAATTGAAATTGAATTTGGTTTAGTTTTGAAATGTATTAAACGACCAATCGGTGTAATAATTACAAAAGTTATTGATGAAAATGGAATCGGTTAGGGACATACTCACTCTCTAAACCAAATACCACTTTAATAACTATACGCGGAGTGTGATCTAGAATGAAGTGGTTGGAATGATGTACGTTGCTGGATTTGAAGAAAGAGAATGATAATGGATAGCCTTGAAACCTGTGTCAAATTGGAAATGACTAAAACAGGAGCCGTGTCTGGCCAAATGGGGTTAGCCACCTCGAGCGAACACACTTCTTCGTAAACTACTCATTACTTGTTATTGATTGGTGTGCACCCTTGAATTAGGAGTGTGGTTTCGTGGTGTTGCGATCGTTGTGGCGATGCGTTCTCACCAGTCCGGATCAGGCAGACGGTAGTTTCACTACCTTGGGTATTGCCTCATGTGCCTTGTCATACTCGTATCCCTATACTTGACCACTACGATTTGTTTTGTGTTATATCTATGGAGTACTCCCTGATATCCCACTAGTTTAGGGTGGAGTTTACATTGCTATATAGACAATAACACTAATGTGTAAAAGGGGATAACATTAACGCCTTAACACTATTTTGATACTTTATATTACTGATAGGCATTATCTACTTAGAGTATACTAATACATAGTAGATAGTTTAACAGATCCTTAGAGGATGGTTATCCCAAGCATCCGTTGAGTTACTTGTATTTCAGTTGTTATTTCACTTGAGTTGGATTTATTGATATAAGAATGTTAATCCTGACTCGAGTGTTTTGTGTTTTGATTTACGCTCCAGTCAGATTGAGTGTTACAGCTTTTGAGACTCACCTTTGGAATTGGAGCTTCATTTGGAGATCCAGCTATCTATCCAGCTTTCAGATATTCAGTTGATTCTAATGATGTATTCTGATTCTCGTATTTGAATTTTGTATTCGAGACTTCTGTTGTAACTTATTTAACTCTGTTATATGTATATAGTGGCTTCATGAACTACTATCTTTTGTTTCCACTGCATTTATTACTCTGTGTCTATGATCTGTGATTATTTATTACTGCATATGTTGAGTTTTGCCAAATATAAACTTACAATATGGTATTTTAAGCAATTCAATTCCGATATGTTTGGATGTGAATGGTTGAAAATATCAGGTCGTTACATTTGGTATCAGAGCTTTGGTAGCTCTAGGAAAAACTTAGCATATAAGGTAAATGTATTTACAAAACCACTTTCATTCGAGTTTAAATCTCTTCCTTTGACTCGATTCCTTTGAATTTTGGAACATTCCCTGCGGTTCCAAAATCCATTCGTGTCCCTCACTATTCGTCTTCTTTTAATTCTAGAGTACCACATAACTCCAATACGAATGATCTCTATAATTACTTGGCGGTCTCGCCAATCTTCGAATGATTTGTAAAGTGGTGAAACTCCTTTACAATAAGCATTGATTTATCGAAGATTTTTGTACCTTCGGTTTACAATGCTATCTATCTTCTGCTATGCCTGAATTCTATCTCTTGCGATCGAATGTCGATTTGCCTCGGAATTCTGCATCGATCCTATTCTTTAAGTCACGGTCGACCCGGTTAAGGTTGCTCGCGATTTATATAAACTTATCCATCTTCATATTTGTTATTTAAATCATCTTATCTTTTTTTCGAACCTATATTCGAATAAAAATTCTCTTTGATTTGAGTTCCTCAAATTTGAATCTCTATCCTTGCTTTGAAATCCATTTTTATATCGTCGAGCGAGGAAGCGTATTTGTAAATTTTCATTAGAAATGTTTTATATATTGTGTTGTTTGAGTTATTAATGTTGATTTGGATTTTTGATCGATTCGTCTGATCAACGCTATCGATAGAATTTATAAAACACTTGAGAAGAGCAAACTGACACAACATTGTTTTCAAATTTAGCAAATAAAATAATTTTGAATGATTATATTATATATAAGTACAAATTTTTCTAAAATTAAAATGTTAATGAATCTGTTGTCCGAAATGTTAAAATTTAATTTTCATTTATTGTTTTATAAATCATTGACCATTTCATAATGTAAATAAATGAATTTATAAAATTTGGTTATAATTTGATTTAGAGTTTGTAATGAATTTAAATCAAGAATTTAAGAATTTGATTTCTGGTGATTTCAAACTTTGGGTTTAAATTTTAAAATGCATATTATATAAAGTAATTTCGAATAGAAATCATTTCCAAAGAATTTTAAATATTTAAATCAGTGCCCTTCTCTTGTCGCTGGAAAATAATTTCGGTGATGGCGGTCGCATCATCGACTATCATTTTCGAGTTTTGAAGTGGAGAGACTATTCTGAGCCCCGCTAAACTTTTGTTTGGAAAAAATAAATTGATTTTAATTTCTAAACATGACTTGATTTATAATATATATTGAAGATTTTAAATTTGATTTGATATATTATGTGTGTGTGTGTGTATTTCATCTATAAAATGGTTTGAAGTTAATCGAAAATTAGTTCTTAAAATTTTGATTTAAGGATGATTTTCAATGAACCCAAAAGTTTTGACTAAATACTTAACTTGAAATAAGCGAACTGTAACATTTTATTTGGATAATACTCAATTGCATTATATATAACTTATCTAAATTTTCAAAAATTAACTATATAATTGAATATTATACAGTCGAAAATCGTATTAAATGAATTTTTAAATAAATTTGAGTAGTTATAATAAGTGTAAATATACTTAATATATATGTGTGATAAGATATATTAAGTAGAATAAATTTAATAATAATTTGGAATAAAAAAGAATTAAATTTGTCGAATAAAATATTATTATAACAAATAACTATTCAAATTATGATCTTTGAAATTGTTAATTTAAGATAATTGGATAATATACAATATAAAATGTCTTTATAAATAAAATTTGAGTGCTTATAATAAATGTTATACACTTAAAGTTTAATTATAAAATGATTAATGGAGATAAATAGAATACTAAATTAGTCGAATAATAAATGGATTAATAAACTAAATGGTTGTTTGAAATAAATTTTGTAACAAACAACAACAAATTGAAAATAAACCAACTTAATGAAATTCCTCGAGTTTAAAATCAATTATTTAATATTAATTAATTCAATTGAAATTTATATGGTTTAAATTAATTGTTTTATTTTGGAATTCAAGTCTATTTTCTTCTGGTTGTTTATATTCTCCTACGTCCTTCCTTTTCGAGGGCGAAAAGTTTTGAGTGGGGGAGAGTGTAACGGCCCGTAAATTTTAACTGTTTTAGTAACGTATTTAATTGAATTTTGGAGAAATTTTAAATAATAAAATTTGAAATTAAAATTTAATATTTGGAATACGTATATCTAAATATAGAAGATGGTAAATTTTCATCCAAAAATATAGAAGTTTATTTCGTGTGTAATTTTATTTCGACTTAATCTATTAGGAATTGATGAAAATAAAATGTTTTCGAAACTTGAATATTTTTACATAGAAAAATTCTACATCATCTTATGAGCAAGACGTCATTTTTCGTTTTTCCAAGTTTGGACTTCTTTAGCTCCGTCGATCTTATTTTTCTACGTTTTCGCTGCATTTTCCGCTAGTAGAAAATTCAAAATTTTATAATTCAATCATACCACTAACATCTGTATATCGTTTTGATCGCCTCGTTGTGCTGATCGCAACGGTATATTTATTTCTGTCTTTTGAAACACGGTACGCCGCAAAATCGTTAAACGGCTGACCGTTGCGGTTCGTTATTATGCCTTTTGCTTTGTGACTTTCAATATCTCACCGTGTACTACACAACGGTCATTAAATTTATTATTTTTGAAATTCGAATCGTCCTGACGTTGTAATCCTACCATTCCATTTAATTTTGGTACGTTTGCAATTCTTACTATGAGTTCGTTCCACATTCTCATGGTTCCATTTATTTTTCGTTCTCTTTCCTTTCTACATATTCTTTTCTTCTATTCTTCCTTCATCAAAAGTATAATATTTTCAAAGCCTGCACCTCTTATCTCCTCCTCACCTCGCGCAGGCAGCACCGCTTCCTTTCCTCTCCATTCTCTCATCACTTATACATCGGCTCCTCATCCTCCCATGTAGTGCACGCAACCCACTGCGTTGGGGCCACCTGTTCATTCACAAATTATGTGTATGTATGAAGAAAATTGCTCTCGTCTATTGCATGTCACATTCGGTCCCTGCCTTGTGACCATGCATAACCCAGCCACCCACCGAGACAACCGACCTCACCAGCCATGCCGCTTGACGCGCCATCCCAAGGCAGCCTCGTCCGCATCAGCTCCACCGAAGTTTGCATCTTGGCCTTTGAACCTATGCCACTTCCCTTCCGTGCCGATGAACAAGCAGCTCCGCACCCAAGCACCATAATCAACCACCACCCACGCCCTAAGCCGAAACTCCTCTACCTTCTCCGAGCTGCTCCGCCCTCTATCACTTTTCACCGCCTTGTAGTTGTTGTTGCCGAGCCCTGCATCCATCATTCCCACTACAGCAGCCTTCATTTCTGCAACCCACCTCGTGAGCCACACCTTCATCTCGCATCCTACTCTCTTGGCCACGCAACCAGCCGAACTCGAACCAGCTCATCACCATACCAATCTGTTAGCATGCGTAAGTATATATTTGTTTATATGTATAAGTTTGGTTTTCATATAGATGTATATATATATGTTTATAATATTACAAACTGTATGTTATGATATATATTAGGCCGTCTATATAAACGTTTAGTTATATAAGATGTTATATGTTATTTTATATATAAGAGTTCATATTTATGACAGTGGGTATATACGTTTTATCTGAGAGTTTGTAAATGTTTATTTTATTCTCTGTAAAATTTACATGTTGTTCTTATGCATATATATTAGTAAAGTATAATGTTATATTAGCTTTACCTGTTAAGCTATTTTGGTGTGTCTTGTGCGTTGCTATATACATCTATATATGCATGCAAGTTTTGTTTTGTTTTGTATATATATAATCTACGGTTACATATTTTATTTTAACCTGAGTCAGAGATATACTTTGTTTGCATATATAATTGTTTTCATATCTAGCATATATATTGGTTTACAGCTGTTTATATATATATATATATATATATATATATATATACATGTGTTTAGATGATTTTATAAAAGCTTTGTTGTAGTTTTTTTGGGTATGTATAATTTTATGTTATTTTCTCTGTAATGATTTTTGGTCTGTCTGGGTTATGTTAGTACTTGTATATCTATATAGATATCTTCAAATGAACAAACACAATATATGCAAGTATTTTGCATTTTATGCAGTATATTTATATATGTATTTATTTCAAATTTTCATTTTTTTTAGAGGTACGTTTGTCTAATTCTATGTGTTTAGTTAAAAATATGATTTTTGAAGTATATATACATTTAATTTAATATGTGTTTGGAATTTAAATCACAATTTTATATATATAGTTATATATAGTTATATATATAGGTTCATTTACACCATTTATTGTCATTAATCCGTTTCTGGTTTGATTTCATCAATTTTATTTATCAGCTTTATCAGTCGAATCCATGCTAATCTCGCTTTGCTTTGGAATTTGTGTTTGGCTTCACAATTCATCTCATTATCTGTCGAATCTCTCTAGCCTCGAAAGGTGAGCAATCACTCATGATTAACTTTCCTATATTTATTAAATTTGATTTCAGTTGGAACGACAATTGAAATATGCTGATGTTAGATATTTACATTGATATAAGCTATTATCTGTGTTTGTTCACCTGTGACATCTGACACCATTATCTGTTATTTATATTGATGATATATGCCTGTTATATTATTATCATATCTGTTATTACTCTGCAAGTTCCCAGTTAGTATAGAATCACTATGGGTTGAAATAATACATACCCGAACGATCTATAGAATAGGAGCAAATCGTTATGGGTTGAAATGATTAACCCAAGCGACATTCATTTGAATTGAATTTAGGATTATGGGTTGAAATGATATATATACCCGTATATATTTGAATTATGGATTGAAATGATAAATATCTGTATCACTTGACCATCGGATAGAAAATTTTATACAGACACTAATGGTTTATATATAAATAATTTGAAATGATTACTATGGTTTTGAAATGAAATACATGGTTTTATATAAATATAGATTTTTAATATTATATAAATGATTATTTTATATATAGTAAAATTTTGATTTTAACTATATAGTGAATTTAATATATATATATATATATGTGTGTGTGTGTGTGTGGAATTATCAATTCTTGCTTTGAAATGTTTGAATATTTAAAGCTTTGAAAATATTGAAATTAAAATGGTTTATATTGTGGTTAAAATCTGTATTTGAAATCGATATAATTTGAAATGGTTTATTAAGAAAATAAAATAAATTAAAATTGATGATTTGGGATTTGATTAAATTTGAAATTTGGAAATTGAGTTGATTTGAATCGATTTATGAAATTTGAGAAAGCTATGTTATTATATAAGGTATTTTAAATTATATTTAAAACCATTTATATATGTTACTTTATAAATTTATTTCATATAAACTATTTTAATATAAATTATTTTTAATGTACACTATTTTAATATAAATTATTTTTAATACAAACTATTTTAAATTATAACTATTTTATATAAACTATTTTAAATTATAAACTATTTTATTATATATACTATTATTTATATTTAAACAGTTAAGTGGGAAGTGTTATGATTCCAAGCATTATGATTTCTAAATTTTGATTTCCAAAGTATTATGATTAACAAAGTGTTTAAAGAAAGAATGTTGTTTAAATTTAAGTAAATTATTAAATTAAGTTTTGAAATTATTTAATTAAATAAAATTGAATTCTTTAATAAGTGGAATTAAATTTCTTTATTAATTGAGTTTTGAATTTGTAACTAAGTAAATAAATAAGTGAAATTGAATTTCTTTAACCGGGAATAAAATGTAATTTATTGAAATCAATGTAAGGCATGTAATTTAAATAATTTGATTTGACGAATTTAATTTAATTCAATTTGTAAGTTTTGATATAAGGGAGTTGAACGTAAGAGATTGATTTAATGAATTGGAAATCAGATAGAAATTGTTTGAATGATAAATTAACTTAACGAATATTGAATGAAATCGATCAATGAATTTAAATGTTAAATTAAATATATTTAAATGATTACGGAATGAAACTTATAAACGAATTTAAATAAATATTTGAATTGATTAAATAAAAACTGAAATTGAATTATAAAGTTTTGGAATGTTGAATTTGGAAGTATGAAACGTAAATTTATGGAAATTGTTTTAGAAAGACAAATGAAATGTTGGTTTACAAATTCAAATAGAAATTGAATTAGGTTTGGTTTTGGAATATATTAGACGACCAATCGGTGTAATAATTACGAAAGTTATTAAAGAAAACGAAATCGGTTAGGGACATACTCAATGTCTAAACCGAATACCACTTTAATAACTATATGCGGAGTGTGATCCAGAATGAAGTGGTTGGAATGATGTACGTTGATGGATTTGAAGAAAGAGAACGAATTGGATAGCCTTGACACTTGTGTCAAATTGGAAATGACTAAAACAACAGCCGTTCCTGGCCAAATGGGGTTAGCCACCATGAGCGAACATACTTCTTCGTAAACAACTCATTACTTGTTATTGATTAGTGTGCACCCTTGAATTGGGAGTGTTGTTTCGCGGTGTTGCGATCGCTGCGGCAATGCGTTCTCACTAGTCCGGATCAGGCAGACGGTAGTTTCACAACCTTTGGTATTGCCTCATGTGCCTTGTCATACTCGTATCCCTATACGCGACCACTATGATTTGTTTTGTGTTATACCTATGGAGTACTCCCCGATATCCCACTAGTTTACGGTGGGGATTACAGTGCTGTATAGACTATAACTCTTATATAAAATGTGTTAAGGGGGATAATGGTAACGCCTTAACACTATTTTGATACTTTATATTACTGATAGGCATTATCTACTTAGCATACACTACTACATAGTAGATAGTTTAACGGATCCTTAGAGGATGGTTATCCCAAGCATCCTTTGAGTTACTTGTATTTCAGTTGTTATTTCACTTGAGTTGGATTTATTGATATAAAAATATTAATCCTGACTTGAGTGTTTTGTGTTTTGCTTTACGCTCCGGTTAGACTGAGTGTTACAGCTTTTGAGACTCACCTTTAGAGTTGGAGCTTCGCTTGGAGATCCAGCTATCTATCCAGCTTTCAGATATTTAGTTGATTCTAGTGATGTATTTTGATTCTCGTATTTGACTTTCGTATTCGAGACTTCTGTTGTAACTTATTTAACTCTGTTATATGTATATAGTAGCTTCATGAACTACTATCTTTTGTTTCCGCTGCATTTATTACTCTATGTCTATGATCTGTGATTATTTATTACTGTATATGCTGAGTATTGTCAAATATAAACTTACACTCTGGTATTTTGAGCAATTCATTTCCAGCATGTTTGGACGCGAATGGTTGAAAATATCACGTCGTTATAGTATGACTACTATAGCTACCATATTAGATGGCAGGTTCTACAACTAAAAACGTATTGGGCGTGTATTGGTGATTGGATTTCCAATGAATGGTCAGGCTAAGGAACTTCCTATGCCACATGGGTACGCCTCTGGATGGACGTCCCGAGAACCTACCCGGATCTCTGCCAACACAAGGCCGGATTACCTCTGTAACTTGGTAACTACTACACGAGTATGCTATCGCCCAGTCGTTAGCGACCTATACCGAGGGCCCTCAACCACAAAGCAACAACTAAAAAGTAATAAATTTGCAGCAACCACATAGGTTAAATATCTGGGCTCCATACCATGATACCGCCTTTTTCCAAAAGGGAATAGACATACCCTAAAGGGTGCGACCCGCATAACCTTGCTGCATCTTTCCTGTTTCGACCATTTCCGAGGTGTGAGGTCCGATAAGGTCTCGCCCACAAAGCTATGCTTTACACAAAAGCCATGCTCTTATCAACAAATGATCAGCAACACACACCAGCACTCAGCATGCCACACTACCAAATTGGGAGTATATCACTAATAACCATCAACTACATAGCCTCTCAGCTCGTACGTGTCAGAGAAGGGTGTTAAGCTAAGAGAATAAATTCTCCGCCACCAAACAGAAATGTATCTGATAGCGATCAGTTTTATATCTCAAAGTGTAATGTCAGACATACAACCATACAAGTCTGTTTCGGGTTCGAACAGAACCGAAGGTACTTCGTCTAGTAAGTAAGAAGCCCTTACAATCTGGGTATCCATAATCCCGATCGGACTCCCCATCACATATGGAGATCTCTATACCGGAGTAACTTAGTGCAGAGTCATTCAACAGGTTATATTATCATTCTTGAAGATACCCGGTCTTCACCATCGTCTTCAAATGTTATCCATATCGTCGTATCACTATTCGGAATGGGTTATATGACACAAAGTCCTCTCCCGGCTAAACCGAATAATGAGCGCTTAATTTTAAAACACATGATATATCATTCACAAAGATTCACCATTAAGGTACGATGTGGATTTTGAATATCCAACTGGAATTCGACTCCCCATCGCATCGCAATTCAAAGACCATTTTACGGGCCAACGGGTTTTCACATCACACAGAAACAAATCACAGATATCACCCCGGCATAAAGTAATTTATATCACATAGATCATAATCACATATCATAGACACTCAACAATGCAAAGCATTCAACAATAATCAATCATCTATAATTAAGATGAATTATTCGTGTGATTATAATTAATTAATCATATAATTATTTTCATTAATCATCCTTAATTAATGATTAATTGTTATTAATTAATAAATTAATTAATCCTTAATTATTAATTAATTTAATCCTTAAGTACCTTCATTAATTAATTAATTCTTAATTATTAATCAATTAAATTCTTAATTACCTCCATTAATTAATTATTTCTTAATTATTAATTAATTAAATTATTAATTGTAATTAAATAATCCTTAATTGTTAACTAATTAAATCCTTAATTATTAATTAATAGAATACTTAATTATAAATTAATTAATTATTCCTCAATTAATTACCTTAATTAATTAATCTTTAATTATAAATTAATTAACTTTAATTAATAATTAACTAACCTTTAATTAATTATTCTTTAATTATTAAATAATTATAAATCATTCATCATTAACAATATAAATTAATTTACTTTTAAGTTAAATTAATAATGTAAAATATTTGATTATTTCATTAATTACTTTGTTAGGTTTTTATTTAAAACAAACTCTTTAAAAAAAATAAGTTTAATACATCTTAAATTTAAATAAATAAATAAAATATTTTATTTTAAAAGTCTTTAATCACATATTTCAAACTTAACAACAGTCGTCAATTTAAAAAGAATAGTTTTAGAAATTAAGTTAACTTGGATTGTTAAAATTTTGAAAACTGGAAATTATAAAACCTGAGAGCTAATTCGAGTGATACCCGAGACCATTTCCTGTTTGCTTCGAGTTTTTTCCAAAATCAACCCATATACCTTTATTTTTTTAAACTTAAATTTATTTTAAGTATTAAACCCGACGCACACATGAATTCACTCGAGTGCAACTTCTAGTTATCACCTTGATTCCCCAAAAAAGCTTCGGGTCTCCACCCTTCCTTCCTCTAGAAGGCTACTGATACAAGCCATGGTGCCGTGCACATGCACAGCGGCTCCAGCGAACTTCGATCGATGCTACTACCTTCCACACCTCGGTGACAATCCATATGGGTCTCACGAGCACTTAGAATTCCAAATTATTGACGAATTCGAAACTTTGATATCAAACAAACTAGAACAACATTGATCACTAGAAAAGCCCTTCATCTCGCCACCTCAGGCCACTAGAGGCCATGTAAATTCAATCGAAGCTTCGTCCCGAACTCACACCACTATCCCCACCAGAGCAATCAACTCCGGTCGCCTGAGGACGACGCGGCAATAGGAATTCCGACCTATAAAAAATACTAGCTTAAACCCTAGATGAACCACGTTTGGCCACCACGATGATCGAAATTTTTTCTCAAACTCCCCGACCATCACACAAGCTTTAACTTCAATCACGACACCCCTCATGCCGATGATCACCAGAATTTGCCAAAAATCCCAATATCGTTCAACTTCGATTTCCTTGATCGATAGTTCATTTAAAATCTTGATTTTTCTTTCAAAAATCATTATTTTTGATAACATTTCAGATGGTATACCTGAAACAAAGATTTACGATGTTTGAATTTTAACATAATTTGAATCGTGCCTGTATTTTTAAATTTTCGGAAATACTTTAATTTATTTTCTCTTAAACCTATTTTTAAAACTTAAACCTTTTTTTTCATGTTTAAATAAGCAATTTCTGTTTGAATTCTAAAGCCAAATAATGATGGAAGAAGAAGAAATCGATTTTGAACAGGGTTGTATTACTGTAAACCTAGAACTGAGGGGATTCATGCCTGTCACTGACATGCACAAGCATGCATGTTCATATTTATGCATATATATATATATATATATATATATATAACAAAATTTCACTCCAGTAATATTTCATCACAACTTTACTTCATATATTTAACACTGTATGAAGTTTAAAAATCAAATCAGGGTGGTTTACTCACTTGTCAATTTTGAAAACAAAGTGCTCTAAATCGTGGAAGTTGAAAATAGAGAACTGGAGTTTGAATCTGCTTGTTTGAGTTGATTTGTAATGATCCCTGAATCTTTGATTTTGTTTTGATTACTGAGTTATTCTTTATTTGTTTGAAATCTTTCCTCTACAAGCTTGAGCTTTGAACCCTGGGTTTTCAGATTTGAAATGAATGAAGAGGTTGTTTTTCTTTGATTCCCAGGTTTAAAATAATTTGTATTTGTTTACTTAATTTTTTTTCTTTGTTTTCTGGTTTGTTTGATTTGTTTTATAGTTTGCTTTGATGGTTTTTGTGGTTTGTAAAATTTGATTAGATAAAAGAAATGAGAAGGATGGGTTTGATAGTTTTATTTTCTTTTTATAAATTTTCTCAAGAACAAAAAACAAAAAAAAGGACACTTGTCTATTTTAATGCTTCATTAGTTAACACTTGTTAAATTAGGTGCTAAAATTCAACACTTGACTTAGTGTATTTTTTATAAAAATTTTAAATACATTTCCTAAATTGATAAATACATTTTCCTAATTAAACTTATACCATTTTTTAAGGAAAATGTTTTAAAATTAATATATTACTAAATAAATCACATATATGTTATTTTTAACTCTAAATTATTTTACTAAGATTTTATTTAAAATCCAAATTCAAATTCAAATTTGAATTACAATCCATTTATATATGTATAAATCAATACTATTTCTATTTGTCTTGAAAATTTTCAAATCAAATTCATATTAAATTCCAGAAGTTCCAATAAATTACTAATTTTAAGTTGATAAAATTTGGGGATGTTACAACTACGTTCTCGTTGTGCCACTTCGATGTCGGATTTACGAAAAATATAACTTATATATAAAAACAAGCTATAAAAATTTTAAAACTTCAAAAAAATTTCTAACTCCCGGATTTACGAAAAATTTCGGTAGAGTCTCCTTTGCGCGGCTCGTTTGGAAATTTTTTTCACAATATGATATATAACATAATATACCAAACATATATCAATTATACATATCATCTCAATGATGTGGCGTCACGTAGGGAAAAAAATAAAAGCACGGTATGTAATCTAAGATATGTACCTTTTTATTAATAATACGAGCAAGTTCGCTAGTATTAAGCAAGAAAAAACAAAGTACACGCAAGCGAGCTCCAAAAGCTAGCATACACCCTTCTATACCTACTAAACACTCAATAATAGATGAGGATATGTATATGGAAAGAGAAACCAATATATAACATAATTATACGACAACTATGTAAGCAAACACAGCCATGCAATAAAAGAAACATCCAAACTACCATATTCATGCAAGTTTATTCATAACCATACTATTATTCAATGCCACTCATACACTTCCATTTCTATTAACATTCATTTCAAATTTTAATTGACTAGGTTTCAATTAATTTACCTTCACATCCATTTTATTTGCATTCGCTTTATTTACTTCTCAATTGATTATCATTCACCTATTTATATTCATTTCGTTTATCTTACAATGGGTTTATATTCAATTCATTCGCTTTTAATCGATTTACATTCAACTAAATTGGTTTCAATCCATTTTTATTCAATCAACTAATATTCATTGCATTCACATTTGATTGATTATAATTCAATGTATTTACATTCAATCGATTTGCTTTCAATTGATTAATATTTATTTTAATGACATTCATTATATTTATCATCCAATTAATTTTCATTCCATTCATTTGTATTCATTTATTCATATTCGTTTGATTTGCATATCTCATTCAATACGATTTACTCAAGCAACCATTCCAAAATTTGGCTTAAGTTTAATATAAACAATTTATGCTATATAACTCATTTTTTTATTACTTCGTAACTTAAGTTTAATTTTAATTCGCTAACAATATTTCAAACCACATTCAATTTACTGAATTACTTCATCGGTTCATTCAGTTAATTATTTTTTTCCAACATTAATAATAAATATTTTCATTTTATAACTCAAGTTCATTATTATTTTAAATCAAAATTAATATCATTTTTACTTAATTGAATATTATTTTATAGCTAAAATTCATATAAATAAAATTTCCCGTTTTATCCCAATCACTTCCATTTAACTTGTTAAGTTAACTCCATCTTATAATTCATTTTATTAACTTATTCCATATTAAATTATTTAACATTAAATTTTATTAAAACTCACTCAATTTGTATTTAATTATTTACATTTAATTTAAATTAAACTCAATTACACGTATTAATTTTACTTAAACTCATTTATTTTTACTTAATTTCTTTCGCAATTCAAATTGCATTTTATTTATAGTTCATGTCGTATTCATTCTATTAATTCATTTTATAGCTTAAGTGGAATTTATTCACTTTACTAATTCATCTAGTTCCATTCAAATCTAATTCAATTCAATTAATCCATATTAAGTTAAATTTATTTCGTTTCATCCATTTCCTATTTTATTTAACTCTATTCTAAAAAAAATCTTCTTTACATTCAACAATTTAAAATTTGTTTTTAGCTTAATATTACTCCAATCTATATGTTATACAACCTGATTCACCTAAAATTTCATTTCGTTATTTAATTTAATTCATTTCAATACAATTTACTTTTATTTATGTTTTCTTGAATTAAACCCCATTTATTTACTAAATTTTAGTAACTCAATTATTCACATTTTTAGGCTAATTCTTTTATTTCATATTTCAAATTCAAAATTTCTTTTACTTTCTTAATCAAAATGTCCAGCCTTTTTTTTAAATTCATTTTTTACTTTCCTATTCAAATTTCATAAGTTATAAACTTATTTCTTAAATATACTATCTTCAATTATAAGTTCAAAACTATTGTCATATATTTATCAAATCATACTTAGAATAATTTTTCATAAATAAAATATGGAAATAAATTTCTTTTGGTACCAATTCTCACTCGGAAACTCGTAAATGAATGCTGGCGATGATGCAGTTATTCCCAGAATTATTTTCAAGCGACTAAGGCGAGTTCAAAGATTTATTTCTTTCAAAAATCTTTTCAAAATATATTTCTTGTCAAAACACTTTCAAATAATATTATTATTAATTTGGAAGGCTTTGAAAATAATTTTAAAAACAAAAGTATTTTAAATTCTAAAATTCTTTACCTTTAAATCGTTCTATATATAAGCTATATTAAAATATACTTACACAAATTTCCTTACCTTATTACCAAAATATTTCATTAATTTACAACTTGGCTAATCCAAACAATTATTTTCTTTAAATTAGATTTCCATTCAATTTAATTATCAAATGTTTCATAAAACAAACTTCATTAAGTATTCGTTTTATTTTTAATTCAACCAATAATCGATGATAAATAAAATATTATCATCTCCTAACAACTTCATTAGGTATCATTTTATATATATGTATATAATATAATTTAGGTGAAATTATTCCATTTACCCTATTTTAAAACAATATTATGTCAACTTGCCTCGTTTTTGTGTTTAGAAACCCCTATCGATAGCACAGCATCCTGCGCATCGACCAAAATTTATAAACAACTCAACTGATAATTAAACACAATATAAATTATTTTATAACACTAACAATTATGCTCTCTCATATATGTCCACTCAAACAACTCATTTTGGTGTATTATTACTACCATATCTCTAATGAGTCAAACCCCACAAAGATAAGGTTATCGCTAAACCAAAGCTTTGATACCAACTGTGATGACCCACATTTCAAAAGGTTTAAATCAACAATAATTCATACATGTCCAACTTAAATAATCTTGAACATAGATAATCATTGGGTTTAATTAAGAAAAATGAGAAAAAAGGAATAAAACAAACACAAAATCTCGCAACAGAATGACAAAATATAATAATAAAATAAACAGTTCATGAAGGTGTTTACATAATAAATTTGATTATAATCTATATAATATTTATCAGAGTTATACATACAGAAGGGTCAAATAAAACAATGCAGAATAACAACATGATGCGCGAAATAATAAATGTAAAAATATATGAAATCTCCGCCTTCATCCTCCAAAAAAATGATCTTCGGTACTCAGGGCTGACCCAAGCGTAATGAAAAGACAAAACACTCGAGTCGGGACTAAAATATTCTTTTGTGAATCAAATTGATATTGCATATAACATGAGTGTCATGGCATCAGAGATGTTTATGAGGTTTCACACCTCCCATCCAGTGTATAATATGCGTGCAATAACTCGAGAGATGTTATAGGATTTTCCATCTCTTAAGGGTCCATCAAAATATCTATGTGTCATAGAACACGATACATATATAATGTCTACTCAGTAAAATAATTTTTTTTCTTAGTGTTAAGGCTTTACTATAACGATCCCGTTTTTAAGCCAAATTTAATTTAGTAATTAATATAATTTTTGAAATTAAATTGTGAACTAGTTTGAAATTTTTCCCAGCATAAATAAGAAATGTGCTTTGTTTTATATATAAATAGGTTGTAAATAGAATTCGAAAATAAAATGTCCTAAAAATAATCGGATTTAAAAACTCTATATTTTAAAAACTAATAAAAATTTGTTTTCTAACTATATGTATACATACACACACACACACACACATATATTATGATTTGAAATTATATTTTGAATTTAATATAATAATTTTCAAAAAGCTATTTAAAGATTAAATTCTGTTTTTAAAAAACTCTAAAGATAAAATATTTATTTATTTAAAGTATGAGCTTGAAATAAAATTTAATAAAAGATTTATACTTTCATTTCAAAAATATATATATGAGTAAAATATGGTTTGTGAATAAGATAAACATATAAAAATAAATAAAAGAAAATGAATGAATAAAAATATAAAGCAATATAAATATGAAAAACTAATTGAAAATATAATATAAAGTTATATAAAAATATGTAATTACATGTGTAACATTTGCAATATGCAAGTTTAACAAGTGTAAGATAATTTAGCATGCTTTAAACATTTGTAAGATCAATATCATGCAAATATAATAAGTGTCACATATTTTTAAATTTTTTATTTATTTTTAATTTAAAAAATAAAGGGATGAACAACGCTATATGTACACATCTACTTCTACTCTTGCTATTTTTCTTTTATATTTCAAAAAAAAACCTAAGAAAATTTAAAACAAAACCAGAAAGAAATCAAAACAAGTTCAGAAACAACAAAACAAATTTCAAACTTAAGAACAAACAGATCAAGATCAAAAACCATTTCCAGTTTTTCAAAAGGCAACTCAACTTCAACAAATATCAAGTTCAAAATCAAGGTAGTTTCAGATCATCTCAAGCAACAAATTCAATTCAGTGCTATATCAAACAAGCAAGATCTATTTCTAGATATCCAAAATTCAAACATATTACAAGTTTTGTGTTCTCTGTCTTCCAATTAATAAGAGTAAACACCATTTAAAAACTAAAAATATGTGTTTATACTTTGATATTTTTGTTAAATCTGTGATGTGATATTGTAAATATGTTCTGCATGGATGTTTTTAAACTGGAATATAGTTGAAAATACTCAGTATATTGTGTGCATGTCTATGTGTATATACATGCTGGCCTCTGTGTGTTCACAAACTCAAGAACAAGATGGAAAAAATTCATATCTTCTTATCTAATCTAATTCAAGCTATGATCATTGAAGGAAAAGTGTTTATATGGAGGTAATATTATTTTTAAAAATAAATTCAAGTGTATTTGTCGAGTATTTATTTCTAAAATGTAAATTGCAGTAATAATCAAATAGAAGTCAAAATTTGAATGTCTTGAAACAAAGTTTGGATTTTACCACCTGATTCGTATTGCAAAATAATGAATTTTGATATAGATATAAAGATTTTTAGGTTTGGGATTGTTGTCGACTTTCGAGTTGATCGATATGGGGAGTTTCGTCGATTTTCGTCGATCGGCGAGGTGTTATTCATCGTGATCGATGCTGAAGGAGGCCGAAGTCTTGGGGATCATCGAAAAAATAAAGGACGTATTTTTAGATGGTCGAGGTGGCTGGTCGACGATGTATTAGGGTTTCATCGACCAGCTAGGTTTACGTTGATTCTCGAGCTCGTACGATGTCGATGGTGCACCGAAGGTGATCGGTGGATCAGAGCGTGGAGATGTGACGCAGCTTTGGGTTGGCCGGTGAGATCACCGGTGGTCGATGGTTTCGGGGCATGGCATTTTAATCGAAGGTTTGGGTTCCAGGAAAACATCAAGCAGCTCGATTTCGATTTCCAGTCGAGTTCGTCAAATTGGATGGTCGGGACGACTGGGGTTGGTGTCGATGACTTGTCGAGGATCGGAGAGTTGGTTGGAGGGGAATGGGCACAGCGTGCAAGTGCACATGTGCACGTTTGTGTCTGGTTTGAATTTTTGGAGAAGATGATGTTGCCTCGAAGTCATTCTCGCGGAATTGGGTGGTCAGCTCAAACAAGGGTTCGGGCTTGGGTTAACATGATTAACAGGTTTTTAATTTTTTTAAAATAAAACAAAGTAAAAAAACGAGGAGGGATTTCCTCGAGGAAGAACTCGGTAAAAATTGTATTAGGCTCGGGTTAGCACTTGAAGTTGTCTCGGGTCAAAAAACTAAAGTATATCTACAAATTTGAAAAGTTTGAATAAATCAAATTTTAACAATTTGCTTAAACTAATTCTTTATATATATATTTGTTTATTTAAATTTGGAAGTTAGTTAAAGGTTTTTAAATAAATTGTTTTAAACAAATAAAGTTTAAAATGTTTTAATATATAACCTTTATTTTAAACTAATTCTTAAGCTTATTTTAAATAAAATTAAATAACTTAATTAAGAAGTTAATTAAAAAGATAATGATGTTTATAATTGTTAATTAACTTAAAGGTCTAAGTTAATTTATGGGTTAATAATAAATTTGTTTCAAAGATTAAAGGTTTAAAGTTAAATGTTTTTAAGATTAATTATTTTGCTTTTAAATAATTATTATATTAGGTGATTAATTAATGTGATTCCTAATTGTTTTCAAATGAATTTAATAGTAAAATTAAGTAGTTAATTTAAAGAATGTTGTATTTTTTATTAACTTAAGTGTTTAAGGTAATTCATATGTAAAAAAATAAATTTAATTTTTAAGATTATTTAAGTAAGATTTAAATGATGATTAAGTAATTAATTAAGATAAAGGGGTTTATCTTTAATTAATTAGGGTCTTGATTAATTTAAGGGTCGTTAATTAATGTGATTAATTAAAGGATCATTAATTAGTAATTTAATGATAGTTACTTAATGTAATTAATTAAATGATGATTAATTAATGTAAGTAATTAAGGGATAATTAATTACTTAAAGGATAATTAATTAATATAATTAATTAAAGGGTGATTAATTAATATGAGTAATTAAAGAATAATTACTTAAAGGATAAATTACTTAATTAAAGGATAATTAAGTAACTAAAGGTTAATTGATTAAAGATTAATTAATTATGATTAAAGGATAATTGATCAATGATTAAAGGTTAATTAATCAAGTGATTGTAGGATAATTACTTAATGTATAAAATTAAAGGGATTAATTAGTTAATAATTAAGGGTTAATTAATTAATGTAATTAATTTGATGTTAATTACTTTATGTGGTTAATTAAGAGGAAAATTACTTAAGATACATAATTAAGGATGATAATTAATTTCATTAATTAATTATAATAATAGCCAATGGGTCGTAATTAAGTGAAGTTAATTAATCATGTTTAGGTGATTAATTCATAAGTAATTAATTTATTTCGAGTTAATTAAATCAATTATAATCAAGTGATTAAATTAATCTTTATTATGGATGATTGGATTATATTGAATGCCTTGAATTGTTTGATATCTCTGATATGTGTCTATGATATGAATTTTTTGGATTGAGCCGTGATTAATATTTATCTGTGATGGATTACTATGTGAATGTGAACTTCTGACTTGAATTGAAATTGTTTACTTAAACAACTTGGCCTTTGAAACAACATTTGAATTTCGATGCGACCGGGGGTCGGATTCCAAATGGTTATCGGAAAACCACATCGAATCTTAAAGATGGATCTTTTGTTTAAAAATTAAAAATGGAAATTTATTGTTACTGTATCCACATGTTTTTAAAAATAAGCGCTCATTATTCGGTTAAGTCGGGCGAGGACATTAAGTCATAAAACCCATTCCGAATAGTGATACGATGAAATGGAATAGCATTTGAAGATGGTGGTTAAAGACCGGGTATTTTTGAAAACTAAAGGACTACATGTTGATTGTCTCTGCACCGACTGACCCCGTATAGAGATTACACTATATGATGGGGAATCCGAACGTGATTAGGAAATATCCAAATTAGCAAGGACTTCTTTCCTTGATTGGACGAAGTGCCTTCGGTTCCATTCAGACCCAGGATGGATTTGTATGGCTGTATGGCTAACGTTACACTTTGAGATGTAAAGATGGTTTATATCAAACATATTTTTGTTTGGTGGCGGGAAATTATTCTCTTAGCTTAATACCCTTCTCTGAGACGTACGAGCTCAGAGGTTATGTAGTTGATTGTTACTAGTGATATATTCCCAACTTGGTAATGTGGCATGCTAAGTGCTGATCATTGGTTGATCGAAGCAATGCTTTTGTAAAAAGCATAGCTTCGTGGGATGAGACTTCATCGAACCTCACACCCCAAAAATGGTCGAAACAGGAAAGGATGCAGCAAGGTTATGGGGGTCGCTCCCCTTAGGTTATGCGCATTTCCTTTTGGATAAAAAGTATTATCATGGTATGGCGCCTAGATATTTAACTTATGTGGTTATTGAAACTTGTTGTTGGCACCTCGTTAAAGGTCAGTGACGACCAAGGAATGGCATACTCATGATAGTTAGTTACCTAGTTATAGAGGTAACCTGACCTTGTGTTGGCAGAGATCCGATTAGGTTCTCGGGGCATCCCTCCAGAGGCATATCCATTCGGAAAGGAAGTTTCTTATCCTTGACCATTTGTTGGAAATTCAATCACCAAATACGTGCCCTGTACGGTTTTAGTTGTAGAACCTGCCATTTAACATGGTAGCTATAGTAGGCATACTATAACGGTATGTATGTTGGCTAAGATTAATATTATACTTTTGAAATGCTTTCCACACTATGCACTAATATAATATCAAAATGATTTTCGCGTATCAAGGATGTTTGACTGTCCTAAGGAGAAACCTTCCTTATGTGTGCGATTGCATTGATTGTGCGCTGGGAGACCTTATGGTAGTTTCATTTTCCAAAAAGCATAACGAATTTCTTTTTATTTATTTTGTTTGCTCACACCAGTCCGGTGATTGACCTGGAGTTTATTGTTCCATTTCTAAACTCTAGGTGCCCATAATTTTCCACATGGACAGTCTAGAGTCAGGTTATCAATAGATGTAGATTTGGCAGTCTTTGAAGTCTATGGATTTGGGACCGCATTTGCTTCATTGCAACATGATAGCTTTGGGTTTGGAGCTTCGACAATGAAGTTATAGTCCGTTGGATTCTATCTTTCTCACTCTCTTTCTTAGAAGCTCTGTTGAATATATATTTCCGCTGTTGTTGCTCTTGTTCCTCTGTTGTTATATCTTTCCGCTGTTGTATATAATTTGGCTCTGATATTTTTGGTCATTTGTTATTATATTATATTCATGTTGTATCCATTTTGTGTATCAATAAATTCATTTCTATTTCCGCTATGTTGTTTTCACCTAACGTGTTATAAGCTCCGACGAACTGGACTCCAATGTTTGAATCTCTGGCATTCGAATATGGGTGATGTATTTGATGTCGATTTTCGAGCGCCGAAACCCGGACCGTCACATGTGGTATCAAAGCTGAAGGTTGAGTAAGAACTTTAGCTTTGGATTATAACTCATTAGGAGACTCATTGGAGATAGGGTTATAAATTCCCTAGAATGTGTATATTCCCTAAAATACCTTGTCTATATGCCTCAGCCAATTCTCTTACTATTCACTGATAGTAAGAATGAGTGCAAGAAGAGGACAAGGTAGGGGACATGGGAGTACCACTACAAATGGTCGATACCTACAACAACAACAGTAATAGCGGGAACAACCTTTTCCATCAACCTCTTTTGGTCATCATTCAATTTCAATTCTTTGATTGCTTCCTGGCAGCTACTAGAAGAAGCTTTTATGTGGTGGAGACCATTACTTTGGCCGAATTGGAGTACGAGTTTACATAGGATAGATTCAAGCAAGAATTTGAGCAGTGTTATATGCTTTTTGCTAGTATTTCCAGGATGTATCAAGAAGATTACCTTATTTCTTATTTATGATAAAATTGTTAGAGTTCTATTCGACATAGAGCCATGCATAGTTTTATTTCCCAACAAAATCGTAGGAGAGTTAAATCTTGAACCCGAATTCGTAGACGAACCTATTTGTGTGAAGAACCTGGTAGGAGCCCTGCAAATCTTTGCTTACATTGTAGAAAAGTTCCTTTTTGTATTCTAATCATCAGTTTCCTATCAGCCTTTTCGTTTTTGACTTTAGTGAATTTGAAATTTTTGAATGAATTGGTTAACAAAATATGAAGTTAAATTAGATTGTATCAATAAAACAATTTCGGTTAAAAACCAAATTTGGAAAATTTGTTGTGATTTCTTGTAAGGATCCATATACTTGTTCGAGAATTTCCTGACATATTTGAAGGAGCTAGTTGAGCAAACCCAAGGTTTACTGGAGAAAGGATTTATATAACCTAGTCCGGTTGAGGTTCCGCTATAGTATTTGTAGCCGAGTCCGATGGATCTTTGAGATTGTGTGTAGATTTTCGTGATCTTAATAAGCTAACATTTAGAATAAATTTCCTTTACCTCGAATCGACGACCTATTCAGTCAATTGCATGGTGCTTGATTCTTTTCTATCATGGATCTAGCCTAAGGATTCCATCAGCTAATAATTGTGGAACATTGTATCCATTTGTCTGTTTTTTAGGAGTCCCGACACATTCTACGAATGGTTAGTTAACCCTTTGGAAAAACCAATGCGTCTGCATATTTCATAAAACCGATGACCCGAGTATTCCGTGAAGTATTAAATAAGTTCATTCTCATATTTATTGATTGTAACGACCCGCCACTCTGACCGCCTCCAATCGGTAATTAAACCAACTTGAGACGTTCAAAATGACGGATTGTTATTCAGTTTATAAAGTTTAAACAGAAACAGCCACAGAATCACAGAATAATCATCATATTTCTCATTAAATGAATTGTTATACATATATCAGAGTTTGTACAATGCATTAAATTTTTTTATACAGCGGAATATTTCTTTTAAGTACAAAAATTCTTCGAAAAGCTAAAGTGAAGCAATTTCCCCAACTCTCTCTAACTTCGCGGCCTGAAAATCTTCAAGCTGTAAAAATACTCGGTCTGACCCGAGTATTACATTCAAAAGAAAATAATAAACAGGTCAGTCTAATTCAAACTCAGTTATTAGTGCATAGAAGCAATAATAATCAAACAACAATTAGACGACAGTCAAATATAAATTTACCTATCCGATCCTTTAACCAGAAATCGGATAGCGGTAAATACAACACTTAACAGTGTTAAACAACAACTCAGTAGATTCAAATTATCAATGAGGATAGATGGAGGGATTATTGATGAAGATAATTTGGAAAACAATCAAAATCTGCCTAAACGGCAATTAACAACAAAATCATCAAAATCGGTTCAAAATATATTGAATTGTCAACATAAAACAATTTTCATCAAAATGAAAACATCAATTTAAAACATTAGATTTGGTAGGGCTGCAGTACACACACGCGTATACGGCCTCGCCACATTTAAAATGTCAACTCCGTGTGGCTGCAGTTCACGCTTGCGTGCACTGCCTCGCCACTACCGTAATGAAATATGCAAAAGATCATAAATCAAAACAAAATAGTATATCAATAAAAATCAAACCGTGTGGCTGCATTTCACGCTTGCGTGCACTGCCTTGCCACTATCGTGATGATATACTCAAAAGATCAACGAACTAAAATCAATGAAGGTTCAAATATCGATTCAAAATGTCGATACTACGCGGCTGCAGTGCACGCACGCGTGCGCTGCCTCGCCACAACAACTTGTGAAATAAAACAAGTTTCCAAACAACTTATTACTGCACATTTCAACAAGTGCAAAATTTTCATAAAAATGAAACTGCGGCCCCACTTTGATTTCAGAGCAAACAGCAACAAGAATGCAGTCACCACCAAAATATAAGGGCAAGATTACCACAAAACAATAGTGAAACCAAAAAAGTGCAGTGAAATGCACACTGCAGACAATGTCCAAGTACAATCGAACCAGACGACACAGCATGGTACTATGCAATTGAATTTGAAACAAGTCTCTATAGCACAAAGACTCCAAGCTTTCAAGCTACCACTCTAATGAAACAGAACAAATGACATGATAAATCAGAGCAACTTAAATGAGCAAATGTAATCAGGGAATAGCTGCAGCATGAGTAAAAATGCAGAACAACATAGTGAAACAGCAGTTTCATAAGTGACAAAAGTCAACATCAATGCATATGAATCATTTATCTGACTCAATGCAAACTTCAACAAATCGAAACAGCATCAAAACAAAAGAAATACCAATAAAATCAAGACGGTGTGGCTGCAGTACACACATACATACATGTGCACTGCCTCGCCAACTCGAGTGCACAAGGTCAAATCAAAATCAGATTCAACGCAAGTACAAACGGCCTCGACCAAAATTCAAAATATCACTGCACAATGAAACTCAAGTAATTCCAGAAATCCAAATAGTTTCAAGAATGTAAGCACTACAAGGAAACTGACTCCAAGCTGCATGTACACTCAAGTGAAACAACAGTTGTCACATGGAAGAATACAACAAAAATGAAGGCACCAGACCCCAAAGGAAATCAACGTGGTCAGGTACTTTAAATCTAAAGCAATGCTCAGTGCAATGGACATCATACATAAGGTTCGAGTATAACAATAATGCACAAAGGATTTGAGTTCGAAGAAAAACAGATGTCAAATGAACATCAATATGCAATTTGAAATAGGCAGTGACTAAGTGAAAGTGAGAATGTCATGTTTAACAAACAGTGAAACATGCAGCAGTTCAATATTACTACACATAACAGATACAACATGAAGTGCCATCATGATATTCAAGTTACAGGTCAAGGGCAAGAAGCTTAACAATTACTCACTATGTTTTGTATAATTTAGCCAAGCAATTTAATCTATGAAAAAAAATACATGTATCAGGTTTGTATACTCTGTTCTTATTCAAAACCAAAATACAAATAGAAGTTGGTACAAAGTTATTAACATATACGTGCAAGTACTTGTTTATATATGCATGAAAGGTTAGGCTACTGGAAATAGGTACAGGCATGTACATGTCAAACTTCCAAAACTCAACATGCCAAAATTTAAATACTCAACATGTCCAACACAGCTGAAACACCAAAGCACAAGCCGTGGCACAATTTCAAAATAGAAGGAGGGTGAGGGCACCAGAGTTCATGGCACCACAACACAATATACGAATAAGTGATACAATCAGTTCAGTGAACTGCAAGTGAGGTCATAAGTGTAAAACTACACCGGGTCAATGCAAACAAAAAAAACTGGGTTACTACATACAACAGCAACCGAAAATAGTGCAATAGGTCAGGAGAATACAACTTAGCATTTAAATTTGTCTCGACACTTTCATTTTATTTTATATATTTTTTCAAAACATTTGCAGGTTTAAAAAATCCTGTAAATAAAATCTACCCAAGCCTTACAAAATTTTACCCGAGTCAAAGCAAAGAAAACTCGAGCTTATAGTGAACAAACAGTGAATACATGGAAGTGTTAATGACAGCTACAACTCTGTGCACATGTGAAGCCAGAAGAACTACACAACTACAAGTACAGGGATGAATACAACATGATGAAGCAGTGGAAATGGGCAAGTGCATCAGTGAACAATGCAACATGGTGAACAAGACACCGTGAACAACAAGTGCAACAGAAAGGGGTGCAAACATGACAGTGAAACAGAGTGATGCCAACATAAAATGCACTTGAATCAAACTATCTCTAAAAAGTGAAATAGGCATGTGTACCCAAACTAAGGCAACTTAGTTACAAAAAAAAAAGAACAATGACCATGAGCAATTATCAGTTTTGAACCAAGATAATTGCAGTTCAAATTAAGGTATGCCGAAGTCACAATAGAAATCGTCAAAACAAAATCAAAAGGAGGCCGAAGCCAACACAAGTTTAATTTCCAGAAATTCGAACGAATGAACCAAAGAAATCGTCATCACAGCAAACTAATTTTAACAAATCAAAAGGACCGAAGTCAACAAAGATTCAACAAATTTCGGAGCCGTGAAAATCACAAATCATATAAATATGAAGTTGAATTTAGATGTGAGAAATAAAATTTCTCACCTTTCACCGAAGCCAAGACGAATGATCGACGCAAAGAAGAAGCGGCCAGCGAATTGAAGCCGAAGCAAACCCTAATTTTTGGAGCACGGAATCGAAGAGACGAGAGACGCCATTTTTTCTTCGGTTTGATTTCTGAAGATTTGAAGAGGAATGGGGTTTCGAATGAATTGGGGTAAAGGGGTAGGGTATAAAAGAGAAAAGGAAGAACGTGTTTTTAGCGTAGTTGAAGGCGTGATGAAAGGCGTGAATTTGGCTGATAGGGTAAGGCAGTGTATACTTATATTATATATATTATTATATTTTCATTTTTATTTATTTTTTTCTTTTCAATTTAAATTCAATTTGTTTTGTATAAATTTTCTTTAATAAATATATAAACGTTTTGCGGTTCAAATGTCAAACTTAAATTTATAAATTTTCTTTAGTAAATATAGAAACGTTTTGAAGTTCAACTATCAACATCAATTTATAAATTTACATAAAAATAAT
Source organism: Allium cepa (assembly GCA_030765085.1). NCBI lineage: Eukaryota > Viridiplantae > Streptophyta > Magnoliopsida > Asparagales > Amaryllidaceae > Allium > Allium cepa. Next base: position 348,329,814 of record CM060931.1, on the reverse strand, counting down.
TCGTAAACCTAAACTATTTTTTTCTAAGTCGTTAGTTTGAATTTCAATTACAAATTAAATATTCAATTTCAACTTCAAAGTTAAATTGGAATTTTTATTCAACTTTGATAGATTAAATTCTAAAATTTAATCGCCAATTTATACTGAAAATTTGAAATACAATTTAAATTCTCATTCAAATATTTAAAATTAATTAAATATTTTCATTTTTAAATTGTTCAAAATTCAGGGTTGTTACATTGATGATACTTTGATTTATTCTAAATATAGAATAAATAGTTCAATTTGATCTGGTAATCCATTTCTCTATCTTTCTGTGTGTTCACATGTTCTTTGTTTGTCTTCCTATCTAGCAAATTTCAAGGATGAAATTTTCTTAAGGGGGAATCTGTAATGATCCCCTTTTTAAGCCAAATTTAGTATAGTAATTTATTTAATTTTTGGAATTAAATTGTGAATTAACTTGAAATTTTCCCAAAACAAATACGAAATGTGCTTTGTTTTATATATAAATAGATTGTAAATAGAAGTTGAATTTGAAATTCAAAAATAAAATGTCCTAAAAATAAATTGGATTTAAAAACTCCATATTTGAAAAACTAATAAAAATTTGTTTTCTAACTATATATATATATTGTGATTGAAAGTTATATTTTGAATTTAATATAACAATTTTCAAAAAGATATTTAAAGATCAAATTCTATATTTTAAAAAACTCAAAAGATAAAATATTTATTTATTTAATGTATGATAGCTTGAAATAAAATTTAATAAAAGGTTTATACTTTCTTTTCAAAATTATATATATGACTAAAATATGGTTTGTAAATAAGATAAACATATAAATATAAATAATAGAAAACGAATTAATAAAAATATAAAACATATATAAATATAAAAACCTAATTGAAAATATAATATAAAGTTATATAAAAACATGTAAATACATGTGTAACATTGGTAATATGCAAGATTAACAAGTGTAAGATAATTTAGGATGCTTTAAACATTTGTAAGATTAATATATGCAAATAGAACAAGTGTCACATTTTTTCAGTTTTCTTTTTATTTTAAATTTAATAAATAAAGGGTTGAACATGGCTATATGCACACATCTACTTCTACTCTTGCAATTTTTCTTTCATATTTTAAAAATAAACATGAGAAAATCTATAACAAAGCCAGAAAAGAAATCATAACAAGTTCAGAAACAACAAAACAAATTTCAAACCTGAAAACAAATAGATCAAGATCAAAAACCATTTCCAGTTTTTCAAAAGGCTACTCAACTTCAACAAATATCAATTTCAAGAACAAGGCAGTTTCAGATCATCTCAAATAACAAATTCAACTCAGTACTAAATCAAACAAGCAAGATCTAATTCCAGATTTTCAAAATTCAAACACATTCTAGGTTTTGTGTTCTCTGTCTTCCAATTCAAGTGAGTAAACACCTTTTAAAAACTACAAATATGTGTTTATACTTTGATGTTTTTGCTAAATCTGTGAAGTGATATTGTAAATATATTCTGCATGGATGTTTTTATCTAGAATATAGTTGAAAATACTCTGTATATTGTGTGCATGTTTGTGTGTACATACATGCTGGCCTCTGTGTGTTCACAGACTCAAGAACAAGATGAAAAAAATTCATATCTTCTTATCTAATCTAATTCAAGCTGTGATCATTGAAGGAAAAGTGTTTGTATGGAGGTAATATTATTTTTAGAAATAAATTCATGTGTATTTGTTGAATATTTATTTCTAAAATGATTAATTGCAGTAATAATCAAATGCAAGTCAAAATTCGAATGTCTGGAAATCAAGTTTGGATTTTACCATTTGATTCGTATTGCAAATAATGAATTTTGATACAAATATAAAGATTTTTAGATCTGGGATTGTTGTGGATTTTCGAGTTGATTAGTATGGGGAGTTTTGTCGATTTCCGTCGATCGACGAGGTGTTATTCATAGTAATTGATGCTGAAGGAGGCTGGAGTCTTGGGGATCATCGAAAAAATGGAGGATGGATTTTTAGATGGCCGACCAGCGGGTCGACGACGTATAAGGGTTTTATCGACCAGTTAGGTCGACGTTGATTCTCGAGCTCGTACGACGTCAATGGTGCATCAGAGGTGATCGGTGGTGAGGGGATCGGAGGGTGGAGACGTGATGCAGTTTTGGATTGGTCGGCAAGCTCACCGGTGGTCAGTGGTATCAGGCGTGGCGTTTTCGTCGAAGGTTTGGATTCCAGGAAACGACCGAGCAGCTCGAATTCGATTTCCAGTCTAGTTCGTCAAACTGGATGGTCGGGAACAGGGGTTGGTGTCGACGACTCGTCGAGGATCGGAGAGTTGGTCGAAGGGGCATGGGCATGGCATGCACGTGCACATGTGCACGTTTATGTCTGGGTTGAATTTTGGAGAAGATGATGTTGCCTTGAAGTCATTCTCGAGGAAATGGGAGGTTGGCTCGAGCAAGGGTTCGGGTGTGGGTTAACATGGTTAACAGGTTTTTGAAATTTTTTAAAATAAAACAAAGTAAAAAATAGACGGAGGAGGGATTTCCTTGGGGAAGAACTTGGGAAAAATATTATTGGGCTTGGGTTAGCACTCGAAGTTGTCTCCGGACAGAAAACTAAAGTATGTCTACAAGTTTGAAAAGTTTGAATAAATCAAATTTTAACAATTTTCTTAAACTAATTCTTTACATAATATGTGTTTATTCAAATTTGGAAGTTATTTAAAGGTTTTAAAATAAATTATTTTAAATAAATAAAGTTTAAAATGTTTTAATATATAACCTTTATTTAAAACTAATTCTTAAGCTTATTTTAAATAAAATTAAAGAACTTAATTAAGAAGTTAATTAAAAAGATAATGATGTTTATAGTTGTTAATTAACTGAAAGGTCTAAGTTAATTTATGGGTTAATAATAAATTTGTTTCAAAGATTAAAGATTTAAAGTTAAATGTTTTTAAGATTAATTATTTTTCTTTTAAATAATTATTATATTATGTGATTATGTAATGTGATTCGTAATTGTTTTCAATCGAATTTAATAGCAAAATTAAGTAGTTAATTTGAAGGATGATGTGTTTTTAATTAACTTAACAGTTTAAGGTAATTCATACGGAAAAAAATAAATTTAATTTTCAAGGTTATTTAAGTAAGATTTAAATGATGATTAGGTAATTAATTAAGATAAAAGGGTTTATCTTAAATTAATTAGGGTCTCGATTAATTTAAGGATCATTAATTAATGTGATTAATTAAAGGATCGTTAATTAGTAATTTAATGATAGTTACTTAATGTAATTAATTAAATGATGATTGATTAATGTAAGTAATTAAGGGATAATTAATTACTTAAAGGATAATTTAATTAGTATAATTAATTAAAGGGTGATTAATTAATGTGAATAGTTAAGGAATAATTACTTAAATGATAAATTATTTAACTAAGGGATAATTAAGTAATTAAAGGTTAATTAATAATAATTAAATATTAATTAATTTGTGATTATAGGATAATTGATCAGTGACTAAAGGTTAATTAATCAAGTGATTATAGGATAATTACTTAATGTAAGAATTAAAGGGATTAATTTGTTAATAATTAAGGATTAATTAATTAAAGTAATTAATTTTAGGTTAATTACTTTATGTGGTTATTTAAGAGAAAAATTACTTAAGATGGATAATTAAGGATGATTAATTAATTTCATTAACTAAATATAATAATAGCCAATGGGTTGTAATTAAGTGATGTTAATTAACCAGGTTTAGGTGATTAATAGTAATTAATTTATTTTGAGCTAATTAAATTAATTATAATCAGGTGATTAAATTAATCTTGCTTATGGATGATTGGATTATATATATTTTTGCAGATTAAGCGGGGTTAAACTGGGCCCCTACCAGCTTTATTAAAGAAAGAAGAAGATACATAACAAGTGAAAACACAAATCGAAAAGGAACCAAGGAAAAGGAAAAACAACAACCACATAAGAGACACAAACAACAAAGAAAAGGAAAAAAGACTAGCAAGAAGAAACTAAGGAATCCAAGGCACAAACTGGTTACCAAGAAATGAATGCACGCTGGCCCTCATTCCCATCAATATTTCTTGCTTTAAAACAGTCCAAATCACTTCCTTTCTTCTCCTTATACCACCAAAACACCTCTTCTTTCTTTCCTTCCATATGACTGTCATAAGATTTTTCAAAATGAAGGAAAAAAATAGTTTTTTGTCATCTCTCCACCTAATAGCTCTCTCAATAAAATTCCAATGATTGATAGGGATAGGGTAAACATCCATAATCTGAATAGTACCTATCATTTTGCTCCAGATATTATGAACATAAAAACATTCAAAAAAAGGTGTTGAATACTCTCACTTTGAATACTGTATAGCTCACAAGTGGAAAGCACAGACATTCCATATTTAATCAAGTTGTCCCTTGTCATCAATGCATTGTTAGTCACCTTCCAGAACATAAGGTTGTCACTGCTACACGAAATAGCCGTCTAAGTCACCTTACTCCACCTACAATTTGGCAAGGAGTCCATACCCAGAACGGCCTCATAAACACAGGATATGGAATGAGCCCGTCTGTAACAACCCGGGGTTTGGTAACAATTAATTGTCGTCAAATGACGATTAATGTGTTAGCTAATTGCTATTTGGAATTTTTAAATCGGTTAAAAGTCTTTTAGTAATTCGTTGAATGTTATATGGGCTTCAAAACAATTTTGGCCCATGTTTTGTTGGTGCGGTGTTATTTAACAAAGGCTGATACCCAATTTCCTTTTTCATTCATTCATCTTTTCGAAAACCCTAAAACAAAAATCATACGAAAAAATGGCGGCTCATTCTTGCTCGTTTCCTCTTCAACCAAATTAGGGTTTTCGTAATTTGTGGTAGCCGACTTTTATTCGATCGTTGTCTCTCGAGATGCTTTCGGTTGCTTAATCGGTTGTTTACCAGCTTGTGATTTGAGACTGCGAATTGGGTTTAGCTCCTCGTTAAACAAGGTGAGTGAACTATCACTCACATCTACTTCATTCTTAGGACGTTCGAGTTTATTTCGATGTTGATGATTTTTAATTGTCCTGGTTCAATTTCTATTATCCACGGCTTTGAATAGCTATTTGATATCCGTAACTTGGGTACAGTGTGATTTGAACTGTCGATCTTTGTTCTTTGTTCTTAGGTTTGCGCTTGTAGGAAAGGTGAGTGATTGTAATTTTCACTCACGTCTAATTCAAATTTTTAGTGATTTTGAACTTGCAATTTCGTGATTTCCTCGGCTTGTTTTGATTTTGCTGATGTTGATTTCGTTCGTTCTTGTTGTCTTCGGCACTGACTTTGGCTTGAAATCTGCAGACTCAATTTTGTGAAAATATTTTAGATGAGAATTCCTTAACTTTGCAATTGCTTTTAGTGTCGACTTCAGCCGTTATTTTAGTTTGGAACTGTTGAACCATTGATTTGTTGGAATTCATATAATTTGATACCTGATACTCTCGGGGTTGATTCGTGACTTAGTTACTTTACTTAGTATTCACGAAATTGACTTGATTGTGAACAGCGTATAGTTTTTATCTTGGTTTTGCCTGTTGACTTTTGTTCTGTTCATTGTGTTTCACTGACACTTGATCGCTGTCACTGGTTACTGTTTTGTAAATATATATGCCCTTGTTTTGGTTGCTGCATTTCAACCTGTTACTGAACTAGGTGTTGCTTTGTACTCGTAGTCTACACTGCGCATTATCTTGAATTCGTGAGGCGTTGCATTACTGAGTCACTGGTTTGAGTTTTATTCATTTGCACAGTTTATATAGGGGCTGGCATATTCGATGTTGTTGATTTAGTTGCATCTCCATTTGTATATTTGATGTTGATTTGAGTCTGGTCTTTGGTGACGAGGCTGTTGCACTATTGCTTGTTGCATTATCTGGTAGCTGTTTTCATTTTTTTGTTTGCACCATGTAGTTTGGTTTTGTCGATGTGCACTGACTTGAGTTTGCATTGAGTTGCACTGCACTTGTATACATTATGGTCTTGGTCAAGCCTGGTGCTTGAGATTGTCTTAGCCTTGAACTCTGCATCCCTGTATTGTGTCATTTACTGGTTCACTGCTTGGTTTTGAGATCTGTTAGTACTCGAGTCTGATACCTTTTTAAAGTCTGCATCTATTAGTCTGCAGTTCCATGTTATCACCCCTGTTTCATTTTGTTCTTGTACATTGCCACTACATTTGGTTAAGGCTTGGTCACCGAGTATCACTGCATACTGCATGTCGCCATTCCGACTGTTGCAGTTCCATATGGGCCATTTTGATTTGAGTTTCATCTTTATTTGTCGTACTTGAGTTATTTGATTGCATTGAGTACGGAATTGCATTCGTTCGTGTACATATATGCACTACATGTATGTATCTAGTTTCGTTTGTTTGAATGTGGCTTTGTCCTATGCTGTTGATATTTGTTGATTAATGTAATGGCCTCGCTTTGGCATTTGAACTGGTTAGATATTAATTTCCTTGTTGTTTTTCAGATACTCGTTGCTGCTATGCACACGCTTCACTGTGTACATTGTTTTCAATCGAAGCTATATTGCAGATTTATTATGCGTATCTTAATCTTTTGTGTATTTCATCTGAATTTGGCGAGGCAGTGCACGTGATGTGTACTGCAGCCAATTCAGAATTTGACGTTTTAATTGATTGATTTCAATTGAGAGAATTGTTTCGGGTTGCCAATTCAATATATTTTGAGTTGTACTTTGATTTGGTTTAATTTGATGATTTTGTCGATATTTAATTATTATTTTGATAATTAGATTATGTGTTCTAATTATTTATTTAATAATTAGATTTTGTTGTTAATTGCCGTTAGGCAATTCTGTTGTTTTCTAAATTATCTTCATTGAAATCCTTTCATTTATCTTCGTTGATAATTTGAATTTGCTGATTTGTTGTTTAACACTGTTACGTGTTATATTTACTGTTATCCGATTTTCTTATTTAAGGATTGGATAGGCAAGATTATTTTGATTGTCGTCTAATTGTTATTTAATTATTATTGTTTCATGCATTAATAACTGAGTTTGAATTAGACTGACCCGTGTATTATTTTCTTTTGAATTTAATATTCAGGTCAGACCGAGTTATTACAGGTTGTAGATTTATTGCTTTGGGTTGCTGCGTGAGCTATGAAGTCCCTTCATATCTTTTGGAGTAGTTGTCATCATTTTATAGTAGTCAGTGTATTTGTATAGGATGACATATATTCATGTATATTATTCACGATAATATACTTGTATATGTAACTTCCTGAGTCGACAGTTATAGTTGTATCATATGTATGGTATCACATGTATTGTAACTGACTTCAGTTATACATATACATATATATAAGACTTTTGTTATCTGTGTTCCGCATTTAGTTTATCTGTGTTATTATTATATATTTTGTCCTAAACTATTATGAACCATCGTAGTTCGTTTTATACTCGAATTGGGTATGTTGATGGGAGTAAATAAATAAGAGATGAATAATAATAATATATACCACTCCTATCGAGATAACCAATACTAGTGTATGGCCTAACTACGGATGGCCGCTCCTATCCAGCCTTATTCTTCGTAATAACAGACAATATTTCCTTTAATACTCTTTGTTATTGTGAGCATAGAGGTGGGGCGTCACAGTTGGTATCAGGGCTTGGGGTTTATGGACATAATTTGAAACATAACTTAGATGGAACATGTATCACAACTATTCGTCGATGTTTTTTATTGTGCCTTGAGTCAAAACTACGGTTTTGAAATTTTGATGAAATTTTTAAATATCTTTATTTAAAAATAAAAGAGAATTTATGTTTTGAAGATTGAGTAATTTGTGTTCTGTTTATCGAAGTGCGCAGCGGAAATAGTGAGACTGTCTTCGCTGAGTACAACTGATAACCTTTTTGATTTAAAAATCAAAATATGAAAATGAAATTAATTTCATTTGTTGTTTACATAGCTGTGTTTATTTTGTTTTCTTTGGAAATTTCGAATCCGATTAAGGATCCGAAGCGATTGCAGTTATATGATTTGGTTGAGATTTTTGCTGTTTTGAATTATCTTCATTGAAGATATATTCGAATGATTTCTCTATTCATTTTGTAGTGTACGTGCAAATTTGAGTTGCACGTTGCTGCATTAATTTTATGTTGAACCGGTGTTTGGTTTTAAGCGTATTCTGTTTCCATTATTTTTATAACGGGATTTTCACACTGGTGCTAAGTTTTTGAAGCACAGTGTTTTGTTGACATTTTTAATGAATGAAAATTCACTGGTATTATATTTTGATGTAAATTATTTTGATGAAATTTTGACGTTTAAAATTACTGTCGCTTTGACTTCAGTAACCATCAAATTTTAAAGTGGATTTTCAAGCGGTTATCCCGCAATGCTGATTTTGTTGTCCGTTTTTACGGTATTTTGAGAAGTGCAATTTCCTTGTCAAAGTTGCTACTGATGTTGCTGTTTTAATCACGTGTTTTAAAAATTGTTTCAAAATAAAAATTGTTTTCAAAAATTTTGCTGTTTGCGATTTCAAAAGAATGAGGAAGCGATTTAAACGTTTCAGCAAAATCGAGGACTATGACCGATTTCTTTTACTGATTCACTTAATTCCGGACTTGTCCGTTTGAGAATGTGAAGTGTTATTTTTGGAATACACAATTTTGCACTTTCAAGGAAACGATGAAGAGAATCAAACGATTTAGTAAAACATGTGGTATGGGACATGTGTGTTTGCTATTTCGGTTAATTCCGGACTCGTTACTTGAAATATTTGCTGTTTTGAAGATTTTGATGATTTTTGAGTGCTTTCGAGCCACTATGTTGGACCATCGGGTCATATGTTGGACCTTCGGGTCATATGTTGGACCTTCGGGTAATACCAGTACTAGACCTTCGGGTCATTTGTTGGACCTTCGGGTCATTTGTTGGACCTTCGGGTCATTTATTGGGCGCCAAAATATAGTATTTAGTAGGCTTCGGCCATTTGTTGATGCACGTGCGGCGTAGCTAAAACTCGCCATCTGATGGGATTTATCCAATCTTTTATGGTGATTTTCTAGTCATCTTAATTGATTTCTATATATTTGTTGTTTCCAATTTTCCGCAGGTAATTGGATATTTGTTGATTTGAGATTTCTGATTATCGTTTTTGACAATTAGATATTTGTTGTTTCTGATTATCGTTTTTGATAATCGGATATTTTTTTCTTCTGATTATCGTCTTTGATAATCGGATATTTGTTGTTTCTGATTATCGTTTTTGATAATCGGATATTTGTTGTTTCTGATTATCGTTTTTGATAATTAGATATTTGTTTATTCTGATTATCGTTTTTGATAATTAGATATTTGTTGATTCTGATTATCGTTTTTGATAATTAGATATTTATTGATTTGAGATTTCTGATTATCATTTTTGATAATTAGATATTTGTTGATTTGAGATTTCTGATTATCGCTTGTGATAATTAGATATTTGTTGATTTGAGATTTCTGATTATCTTTTTTGATAATTAGATATTTCTTGATTTGAGATTTCTGATTATCGCTTGTGATAATTAGATATTTGTTGATTTGAGATTTCTGATTATCGCTTGTGATAATTAGATATTTATTGATTTGAGATTTCTGATTATTGTTTTTGATAATTAGATATTTGTTGATTTGAGATTTCTGATTATCGCTTGTGATAATTAGATATTTGTTGATTTGAGATTTCTGATTATCGTTTTTGATAATTAGATATTTGTTGATTTGAGATCTCTGATTATCGTTTTTGATAATTGGATATTTGTTGATTTGAGATTTCTGATTATCGTTTTTGATAAATGGATAATCTTTGTTTCTGATTATCGTTTTTGATAATTGGATATTTGTTGTTTTCTGATTATCGTTTTTGATAATTAGATAATTGCTAATTTTTGTTGATTATGAGATTTTCTAGTCTCTAATTGATACTAGATTATGTTGGTTATATTGAATTGCTGTTTTCTATCTATCTCTATTGATAGTTAGAGTTTGCTGATTATGAAGTTCATGTTTCTAATTATCTGGTTGATAACTAGACGTATGTGGTTTTGCGATTTGTGATTTTGTGTTTCCTAATTATCTTTGTTGATAACTAAATTTTGCTGTTTTCTGATTATCGTATCGATAATTAGACATTTTCGTTTTGTGATTTCTAAATTTTAATTATCTAATTGATAATTGAATATTGCTGATAATTGTGTTTATTCAGTTTTGTTGTTTTTTGATTATCTATTTGATAGTTAGATTTTGTTGAGAATTTGTGTATTTCTTTGATGAAATTAAAAGATTTCTTTGGCATTTGTATTCTCGACCTTTATTTTTCTAGCTTAACCATTTTATGTTAGAAAAATAATTGTTAATGACAACCTTAATTATGGAAATTGCGGGGATGCAATTTTTATAAGGAGGGGAGTCTGTAACAACCCGGGGTTTGGTAACAATTAATTGTCGTCAAATGACGATTAATGTGTTAGACAATTGCTATTTGGAGTTTTTAAATCGGTTAAAATTCTTTTAGTAATTCGTTGAATGTTATGTGGGCTTCAAAACAATTTTGGCCTATGTTTTGTTGGTACGGTGTTATTTAACAAAGGCTGATACCCAATTTCCTTTTTCATTCGTTCATCTTTTCGAAAACCCTAAAACAAAAATCATACGAAAAAATGGCGGCTCATTCTTGCTCGTTTCCTCTTCAACTAAATTAGGATTTTCGTAATTTGTGGTAGCGAACTTTTATTCGATCGTTGTCTCTCGAGATGCTTTCGGTTGCTTAATCGATGGTTTACCAGCTTGTGATTTGAGACTGCGAATTGGGTTAGCTCCTCATTAAACAAGGTGAGTGAACTATCACTCACATCTACTTCATTCTTAGGTCGTTCGATTTTATTTCGATGTTGATGATTTTTAATTGTCTTGGTTCGATTTCTATTATCCACGGCTTTGAATAGCTATTTGATATCTGTAACTTGGGTACAGTGTGATTCGAACTTTCGATCTTTGTTCTGTGTTCTTGGGTTTGCGCTTGTAGAAAAGGTGAGTGATTTTAATTTTCACTCACATGTAATTCAAAATTTTAGTGATTTTGAACTTGCGATTTCGTGATTTCCTCGGCTTGTTTTGATTTTGCTGATGTTGATTCCGTTCGTTCTTGTTGTCTTCGGCACTGACTTTGGCTTGAAATCTACAGACTCAATTTTGTGAAAATATTTTAGATGAGAATTTGCTTGACTTTTCAATTTCTTTTAGTGTCGACTTCAGCCGTTATTTTTGTTTGGAACTGTTGAACCATTGATTTGTTGGAATTTGTATAACTTAATACCTGATACTCTCGGGGTTGATTCGCGGCTTAGTTACTTTACTTGGTCTTCACGGAGTTGACTTGATTGTGAACTGCGTATAGTTTTTATCTTGGTTTTTCCTGTTGACTTTTGTTCTGTTCATTGCGTTTCACTGACACTTGATCGCTGTCACTGGTTACTGTTTTGTAAATATATATGCCCTTGTTTGGTTGCTGCATTTCAATCTGTAACTAAACTAGATATTGCTTTGTACTCGTAGTCTACACTGCGCATTATCTTGAATTCATGAGACGCTGCATTTATTGAGCCACTGGTTTGAGTTTTATTCATCTGTGCAGTTAATATGGGGGCTGGCATATTCGATGTTGTTGATATAGTTGCATCTCCATTTGTATACTTGATGTTGATTTGAGTCTGGTCCTTGGTGACGAGGCTGTTGCACTGTTGGTTGTTCCATTATGTGGTAGCTGTTTTCATGTTTTTGTTTGCACTATGTAGTTTGGTTTTGTCGATGTGCACCGACTTGAGTTTGCACTGAGTTGCACTGCACTTGTATACATTATGGTCTTGGTCAAGCCTGGTGCTTGAGATTGTCTCAGCCTTGAACTCTGCATCCCTGTATTGTGTCATTTACTGGTTGACTACTTGGTTTTGAGATCTGTTAGTACTCGAGTCTGATACCTTTTAAAAGTCTGCATCTATTAGTCTGCAGTTCCATGTTATCACCCCTGTTTCATTTTGTTCTTGTACATTGTCACTACATTTGGTTAAGGCTTGGTCACCGAGTATCACTGCATACTACATGTCGCCATTCCGGCTGTTGCAGTTCCATCTAGGTCATTTTGATTTGAGTTGCATCTTTATTTGTCGTACTTGAGTTATTTGATTGCATTGAGTATGGAACTGCATTCGTTCGTGTACATATATGCACTACATGTATGTATCTAGTTTCGTTTGTTTGAATGTGGCTTTCTCCCATGATGTTGATATTTGTTAATTAATGTAATGGCCTCGCTTTGGCATTTGAACTGGTTAGATATTAATTTCCTTGTTGTTTTTCATATACTCGTTGCTGCAATGCACACGCTTCACTGTGTACATTGTTTTCAATCGAAGCTATATTGCAGATTTATTATGCGTATCTTAATCTTTTGTGTATTTCATCTGAATTTGGCGAGGCAGTGCACGTGATGTGTACTGCAGCCAATTCAGAATTTGACGTTTTAATTGATTGATTTCAATTGAGAGAATTGTTTCGGGTTGCCAATTCAATATATTTTGAGTTGTACTTTGATTTGGTTTAATTTGATGATTTTATTGATATTTAATTATTATTTTGATAATTAGATTATGTGTTCTAATTATTTATTTAATAATCAGATTTTGTTGTTAATTGCCGTTAGGCAATTCTGTTGTTTTCTAAATTATCTTCATTGAAATCCTTTCATTTATCTTCGTTGATAATTTGAATTTGCCGATTTGTTGTTTAACACTCTAACGTGTTATATTTACTGTTATCCGATTTTCTTATTTAAGGATTGGATAGGCAAGATTATTTTGATTGTCGTCTAATTGTTATTTAATTATTATTGTTTCGTGCATTAATACTGAGTTTGAATTAGACTGACCCGTGTATTATTTTCTTTTGAATTTAATACTCAGGTCAGACCGAGTTATTACAGGTTGTAGATTTATTGCTTTGGGTTGCAGCTTGAGCTATGAAGTCCCTTCATATCTTTTGGAGTAGTCATCGTCATTTTATAGTAGTCAGTGTATTTGTATAGGATGATATATATTCATGTATATTATTCACGATAATGTACTTGTATATGTAACTTCCTGAGTCGACAGTTATAGTTGTATCATATGTATGATATCACATGTATTGTAACTGACTTCAGTTATATATATATATATAATATATATATATATATGAGACTTTTGTTATCTGTGTTACGCCTTTAATTTATCTGTGTTATTATTATATATATTGTCCTAAACTATTATGAACCATCGTAGTTCATTTTATACTGGAATTGGGTATGTCGATGGGAGTAAGTAAATAAGAGATGAATAATAAAAATATATACCACTCCTATCGAGATAACCAATACTACTGTAAGGCCTAACTAGGGATGGCTGCTCCTATCCAGCCTTATTCTTCGTAATAACAGACAGTATTTCCTTTAATACTCTTTGTTATTGTGACCATAGAGGTGGGACGTCACAGTTGGTATTAGAGCTTGGGGTTTATGGACATAATATAAAACATAACTTAGATTGAACACGTGTTACAACTATTCGTCGATGTTTTTATTGTGCCTTGAGTCAAAACTAAAGTTTTGAAATTTTGATGAAATTTTTGAATATCTTTATTTAAAAATAAAAGAGAATTTGTGTTTTGATGATTGAGTAATTTGTGTTCTGTTTATCGAAGTGCGCAGCGGAAATAGTGAGACTGTCTTCGCCGAGTACAACTGATAACCTTTTTGATTTAAAAATCAAAATATGAAAATGAAATAAATTTCATTTGTTATTTACATAGCTGTGTTTATTTTGTTTTCTTTGGAATTTCGAATCTGATTAAGGATCCGAAGCGATTGCAGTTATGTGAGATTTTTGCTGTTTTGAATTATCTTCGTTGAAGATATATTCAAATGATTTCTCTGTTCATTTTGTAGTATACGTGCAAATTTGAGTTGCATGTTACTGTATTAATTTTATGTTGAACCGGTGTTTGGTTTTAAATGTATTTTGTTGCCGTTATTTTTATAACGGGTTTTTCACACTGGCTCTAAGTTTTTGAAGCACGGTGTTTTGTTCACATTTTTAATGAATGAAAATTCACTGGTATTATATTTTGATGCAAAATATTTTAATGAGATTTTGACGTTTGAAATTACTGTCGCTTTGACTTCGGTAACCATCAAATTTTAAAGTGGATTTAAAGCGGTTATCCCGCAATGCTGATTTTGTTGTACGTTTTTACGGTATTTTGAGAAATGCAATTTCCTTGTCGAAGTTGCTATTGATGTTGTTGTTTTAATCATGTGTTTTAAAAATTGTTTCAAAATAAAAATTGTTTTCAAAATTTTTGCAATTTGCGCTTTCAAAAGAATGAGGAAGCGATTTAAACGTTTCAGTAAAATCGAGGACTATGACCCATTTCTTTTACTTATTCGCTTAATTTCGGACTTGTCCGTTTGAGAATGTGAAATGTTACTTTTGGAATACACAATTTTGCACTTTCAAGGAAACGATGAATAGAATCAAACGATTTAGTAAAACACGTGGTATGGGACATGTGCGTTTGCTCTTTCGGTTAATTCCGAACTCAATTGAAATATATGCTGTTTTGAAGATTTTGATGATTTTTGTGTGCTTTGGAGCCACTATGTTGGACCTTTGGGTCATATGTTCGACCTTCAGGTCAATACCAGTACTGGACCTTCAGGTCATTTGTTGGACCTTCGGGTCATTTGTTGGACATTCGGGTCATTTGTTGGACCTCCGGGTCATTTGTTGGGTGCCAAAAATATAGTACTTGGTAGGCTTCGGCCATTTGTTGATGCACGTGTGGCGTAGCTAAAACTTGCCATCTGATGGGATCGATCCAACCTTTTATGTTGATTTTCTAGTCATCTTAATTGATTTCTATATATTTTTTGTTTCCAATTATCTGTAGGTAATTGGATATTTGTTGATTTGAGATTTCTGATTATCATTTTTGATAATTAGATATTTGTTGTTTCTGATTATCGTTTTTGATAATCGAATATTTGTTGTTTCTAATTATCGTTTATGATAATTGGATATTTGTTGTTTCTGATTATCGTTTTTGATAATTAGATATTTGTTGATTCTGATTATCGTTTCTGATAATTAGATATTTGTTGATTTTGATTATCGTTTCTGATAATTAGATATTTGTTGATTTGAGATTTCTGATTATCGTTTTTGATAATTAGATATTTGTTGATTTGATATTTCTGATTATCGCTTGTGATAATTGGATATTTGTTGATTTGAGATTTCTGATTATCGTTTTTGATAATTAGATATTTGTTGATTCGAGATTTCTGATTATCGCTTGTGATAATTAGATATTTGTTGATTTGAGATTTTTGATTATCGTTTTTGATAATTAGATATTTGTTGATTTGAGATTTCTAATTATCGCTTGTGATAATTGGATATTTGTTGATTTGAGATTTCCGATTATCGTTTTTGATAATTAGATATTTGTTGATTTGAGATCTTTGATTATCGTTTTTGATAATTGGATATTTGTTGATTTGAGATTTTCGATTATCGTTTTTGATAAATGGATAATTGTTGTTTCTGATTATCGTTTTTGATAATTGGATATTTGTTGTTTTCTGATTATCGTTTTTGATAATTAGATAATTGCTAATTTTTGTTGATTATTAGATTTTCTAGTCTCTAATTGATTCTAGATTATGCTGGTTATATTGAATTGTTGTTTTCTATCTATCTCTGTTGATAGTTAGAGTTTGTTGATTATGAATTTCATGTTTCTAATTATCTGGTTGATAACTAGATATACGCGGTTTTGTGATTTGTGATTTTGTGTTTCCTAGTTATCTTTGTTGATAATTAAATTTTGCTATTTTCTAATTATCTTATCGATAATTAGATATTGCCGTTTTATGATTTCTAAATTTTAATTATCTAATTGATAATTGAATGTTGCTGATAATTGCATTTAATCAGTTTTGTTGTTTTCTGATTATCTATTTGATAGTTAGATTTTGTTGAGAATTTGTGAATTTCTTTTATGAAATTAAAATATTTCTTTGGCATTTGTATTCTCGACCTTTATTTTTCTAGCTTAACCAGTTTATGTTAGAAAAATAATTGTTATTAACAACCTTAATTATGAAAATTTTGAGAACGCACTTTTTATAAGAAGGGGAGTCCGTAGCAACCCGGGGTTTGGTAACAATTAGTTATCGTCAAATGACGATTAATGTGTTAGATAATTGCTATTTGGAGTTTTTAAATCGGTTAAAATTCTTTTAGTAATTCGTTGAATGTTATGTGGGCTTCAAAACAATTTTGGCCCATGTTTTGTTGGTGCGGTGTTATTTAACAATGGTTGATACCCAATTTCCTTTTTCATTAATTCATCTTTTCGAAAACCCTAGAACAAAAATCATACGAAAAAATGGTGGCTCATTCTTGCTCGTTTCCTCTTCAACTAAACTACGGTTTTCGTAATTTGTGGTAGCCGACTTTTATTCGATCGCTGTCTCTCGAGATGCTTTCGGTTGCTTAATCGGTTGTTTACCAGCTTGTGATTTGAGATTGTGAATTGGGTTTAGCTCCTCGTTAAACAAGGTGAGTGAACTATCACTCACATCTACTTAATTCTTAGGTCGTTCGAGTTTATTTCGATGTAGTTTGGTTTTGTCAATGTGCACTGACTTGAGTTTGCATTGAGTTGCACTGCACTTGTATACATTATGGTCTTGGTCAAGCCTGGTGCTTGGGATGGTCTCAGCCTTGGACTCTACATCCCTGTATTGTGTCATTTACTGGTTGACTGCTTGGTTTTGAGATCTGTTAGTACTCGAGTCTGATACCTTTTTAAAGTCTGCAGTTCCATGTTATCACCCTTGTTTCATTTTGTTCTTGTACATTGTCACTACATTTGGTTAAGGCTTGGTCACCGAGTATCTCTACATACTGCATGCCGCCATTCCGGCTGTTGCAGTTCCATCTAGGTCATTTTGATTTGAGTTGCATCTTTATTTGTCGTACTTGAGTTATTTGATTGCATTGAGTACGGAATTGCATTCGTTCGTGTACATATATGCACTACATGTATGTATCTAGTTTCGTTTGTTTGAATGTGGCTTTGTCCCATGCTGTTGATATTTGTTAATTAATGTAATGCCCTCGCTTTGGCATTTGAACTGGTTAGATATTAATTTCCTTGTTGTTTTTCATATACTCGTTGCTGCTATGCACATGCTTCACTATGTACATTGTTTTCAATCGAAGCTATATTGCAGTTTTATTATGCGTATCTTAATCTTTTGTGTATTTCATCTGAATTTGGCGAGGCAGTGCACGTGATGTGTACTGCAGCCAATTCAGAATTTGGCGTTTTAATTGATTGATTTCAATTGAGGGAATAGTTTCGGATTGCCAATTCAATATATTTTGAGTTGTACTTTGATTTGGTTTAATTTGATGATTTTGTTGATATTCAATTATCTTTTTGATAATTAGATTATGTGTTCTAATTATTTATTTAATAATCAGATTTTGTTGTTAATTTCCGTTAGGCAATTCTGTTGTTTTCTAAATTATCTTCATTGAAATCCTTTCATTTATCTTCGTTGATGATTTGAATTTGCTGATTTGTTGTTTAACACTGTTACGTGTTATATTTACCGTTATTCGATTTTCTTATTTAAGGATTGGATAGGTAAGATTATTTTGACTGTCGTCTAATTGTTATTTAATTATTATTGTTTACGTGCATTAATAACTGAGTTTGAATTAGACCGACCCGTGTATTATTTTCTTTTGAATTTAATATCGGGTCAGACCTAGTTATTACAGGTTGTAGATATCTTACTTTGGGTTGCTGTTTGAGCTATGAAGTCCCTTCATATCTTTTGGAGTAGTCGTCGTCATTTTATAGTAGTCAGTGTATTTGTATAGGACGACATATATTAATGTATATTATTCACGATAATGTACTTGTATATGTAACTTCCTGAGTCGACAGTTATAGTTGTATCACATGTATGGCATCACATGTATTGTAACTGACTTCAGTTATATATATATGAGACTTTTGTTATCTGTGTTCCTCATTTAGTTTATCTGTGTTATTATTATATATTGTCCTAAACTATTATGAACCTTCGTAGTTCATTTTATACTGGAATTGGGCATGTCGATGGGAGTAAATAAATAAGAGATGAATAATAAAATTATCATTTATATTCACCATTTGATGCTGTATAGCTATATTACCAACAGTGTTCACAACATTAACTGCATTATCATTTAGGTCTGGCAATTGCAGGGAATTACCAATTTTTGCTTTTTTATTAGCTACTTTCTTCCAGATTTGCTTGCTTTTGCTTAATTGTTTGCCATCCCTATAGTCAGCTTTACTGCCTTCTTGCATTTTCTTCTTTGGTACCATCTCAACCTCATTCCTATCAATATCTCCCCCTTCTCCCTTGCAAAAATTAATCAAGTGTCCAAATCCTTTGTAGTGGGAACATATTTTTGGTTTCTAGAGGTAGCTAACCTACACCATTTGAGTTGAACAATCAAGAAGTTTCACTGGAAACTCATCAACCAAATCCTGATCAGGAGAGACATCCACCAAGCATTTGGCATAACAATTCCTCTCCATTTTATCAGTGGAAGAACCCAAACAGAGCAGTCTTCCAATTCTTGTAGCAAGCCAATTAATTCCTAAATGAGACCAGGCAAACAGAGGAATGTTCGATAATTTTAACCAAACAGGCACAGATTTGATGGTACTGCAACTCTTCCCAATATTAGGATCCCAGGCCTTAATAATGAAAATATTGTTCCTATTGTTCCTAAGAATAATCGGGTCAGCTTCAATGATTTTCTTTCTATCCTCAGCACAGGACAGATGAAAAAGAAACAAGGTTCCATCAGATTTAACTGATATTTCCCCTTTGAGCTTCCAAAGCTTCTTTAAATGGTTGATAACAGTCATGTAGGATAGGGGCTTACCAAGGAAAAAGCCAACCAACCAATCACCCCAAACAATGCTACCAGCTTTTATGACATCTCTCAGAGGAACCATGGCAAGACCATTAAAAGATAGAGAAATGTCAACTGGGGAGTAAAGACCAGCATTGCGAGGTTTGCATTTAAAAAGAGAGGACCAGGAAGAAGAAGAGGAAGCAGGATCAAAAGGAGGATTGGGTATGATAAGGGGAGGAATCGACGGTGGTAAGGTTTGAGGAGAGTTTGGTAAGAGGGTCGGTGGAGAGGCAAGAGGAGGAACAATTGAAGTTAAGAGAAGAGCAGTTTGAAAAGACTGGGTATGGGGATAGGGATGGGCGGGATTGGGATGGGTATGGGGAGCAGCCATTGTATACTTAATTTATTCCACTATAATGATTGGATTATATTGAATGCCTTGAATTGTTTGATATCTCTGATATGTGATGTTTTGTGATATGAATTGTTTTGGATTGAGCTATGATAAATATTTATCTATGATGGATTATTGTGTGAATGTGAACTTCGGAATTGAAATGAAATTGTTTATTTAAACAACTTGGCCTTTAAAATGGAATTTGAATTTCGATGCGACCAAGGGTCGGATTCCAAACGGTTATCTGAAAACCACATCAAACCTTAAAGATGTATCTTTTGTTTAAAAGATTGAAAATGGAAATTTATGGTGATTGTATCCACATGTTTTTTTAAATAAGCACTTATTAATTGGTTAAGCCGGGGGAGGACATTAAGTCATAAAACCTATTCCAAATAGTGATACGACGAAATGGAATAGCATTTGAAGACGGTGGTTGAAGACTGGGTATTTTCGAAAACGAAAGGATTGCCTGTTGATTGTCTCCGAACTGAGTGGCCCCGGTGTAGAGACTACCCTATGTGATGGGGAGTTCGAATGTAATTAGGGAATTTTTGGGTTTGCAAGGACTTCTTTCCTTAATTGGATGAAGTGCCTTCGGTTCCATTCAGACCCGGGATGGACTTGTATGGATGAATATCTGACTTTACACTTTGAGATGTAAAGCTTGTTTCGATCAAATACATTTCTATTTGGTGGTGGAGATTTATTCTCTTAGCTTAACACCCTTCTCTAAGACGTACGAGCTCAGAGGTTATGTAGTTGATTGTTACTAGTGATATATTCCCAATTTGGTAATATGGCATGCTAAGTGCTGATCATTGGTTGATCGAAGCATGGCTTTTGTGAAAAGTGTAGCTTTGTGGGACGAGACTTCATCAAACATCACACCCCAGAAATGGTCGAAATAGGAAAGGACGCAGGAAGGTTATGGGGGTCATGCCCCTTAGGGTATGTGCATTTCCTTTTGGATAAAAAGTGGTATCATGGTATGGAGACCAGATATTTAACTTATGTGGTTGTTGGAATTTGTTGTTGGCGCCTCGGTAAAGGTCGGTGATGACCGTGGAATGGCATACTCATGACAGTTAGTTACTAAGTTACAGAGGTAACCCGGCCTTGTGTTGGCAGAGATCCGTTTAGGTTCTTGGGGCATCCCTCCGAAAACTTACCTATTCGGAAAGGAAGTTCCTTAGCCTTGCCCATTTATTGAAAATCCAATCACCCAATTCGCGTCCTGTACGGTTTTAGTTGTAGAACCTGCCATTTAACATGGTAGTTATAGTAGGCATGCTATAATGGTACGTATGTTAGTTAAGATTAATATTATACTTTCGAAATGTATTCCACACTATGCACTAACAATAATATCAAAAGGATTTTTCAAATACCAAGCATGTTTCACTATCATAAGGAGAAACATTCCCCATATGTGCGATTACATTGAGTGTGTTCCGGAAGACCTTATGGTAATTTCATTTTCCAAAAAGCATAACAGATTTCTTTTTATTTCTTTTTGTTTGTTTTTATACAAATAACTCTTTTTTTTCTCACACCAGTCCCATGACTGATCTGGAGTTTATTGTTCCCTTTCTAAACTCTGGGTGCCTATAATTTTCCACACGGGCAACCTAGAGTCAGGTTACCGGTAGTTGTAGATTTGGCAGTCTTTGAAGTCTATGGTTTTGGGATCGCATTTGCTTCATTGCTACATGATAGTTTTTGAGTTTGGAGCTTTGGCAATGAAGATGCAGTCTGTTGGATTCTATCTTTCCCTCTCTCTTTCTTGGAAGCTCTATTGAAGATATATTTCCGCTATTGTTGCTCTTGTTCCTCTGTTGTTATATCTTTCCGCTATTGCATATATTTTTCTCTGATATTGTTGGTCATTTGTTATCAAAATATTGTATTCATGTTGTATCCATTTTTTGTATCAATAAATTCATTTATGTTTCCACTGTGTTGTTTTCACCTAATGTGTTATAAGCTCCGATGAACCGGACTCTAACGTTTGAATTTCTAGCATTCAAATGCGAGTGATTATTTGATTCGATTTTCGAGCGTCGGAACCCGGATTGTCACATTTTCATTGATCCCCTTTACGCATTTTTAAGCATTGGCTTACAGTTTTCATTTGACACTACCAGTAGTACGTCGGTAGTCAGTGATGCACCGTGATACGGCAACACTAAACCAAAATCATAGGAGTCTCGTATAAGGATAAAAGTATGGCAAGGCACATGAGGCAACGCCCAAGGTAGGAAACTACCAGTTTACCCTTCCTAGATGGTGGTGACCCTTAATGGCCCACTACTTCCAACCCTCCTAAAATTCTAGGGTGCGCACCAATCAATAACAATGTCATGATAGTAATATGAAGAAGTGTGTCCGTTAGAGGTAGCTTACCTCATTGGCCGGTACGGCTCTTGTTTTAGTCATTTCAAATTGACATAAGTGTCCGATCAATCCATCATCGTTCTCTTTCTTCAAGTCCAGCAAACAATGCCAAATCCAACCACTTCGATTTAGAGTCTCCTCCATGTACACAGTTGCTAAATTGGTTCCAATGTTGAGAGAGAGTATGCCAATAAGAGGACCCGGTCTCCTTAACAACTAAACGTCATTTTACACACCAGTGGTATTTTTGTATTTCGAAAACAATTAATTCCTGATATCAAAATATCATATTCGCTTAAAGATCAAACCCATTTCAAAATCATCATATTTACTCAAAATATACCATTTTACTTACAAATCATTTTCATATAATATCTCGATTTCGCTTCCAAAGTTGTTTCGAATTTCAGTTTAGGTTATAACTTCATTTAATCCAATTTGTACTCAAGTCCTTGATTTAAATATATACATTTTAGTCTCGACCAATTGGAATTTTTAAAAAAGTGGTTCCATAATTTTTAAATGGTTTAAAAAGTTAAAATAGTTTGATATAAATTAGTTTGAGTATTGAAAATGCCTTATATAATAAAATAACTTCGAAAAAATCAAAATAATTTGAATATTTAAAAAAATTAGATTTTAAACAGTTTATATAAAAATAATTTATTTTCAATCAAACCGTCACTTCCCATTTTAACAAATCTGGACCTAAGCCCAATTCAAATCAAACTAATTCAATTTCAATTATTCCATTTCAAATCATTTTCCATCTCATTTCAATTCAAATCGACTAAATTTTGATTCAATTCCCAACAATTTTAATTTCAATTGCAATTCAAATTAATTTCATTGTCACTTCCAGTTTGAATTAATTTCAATTCAATTCTCAAATTTAAACAATTTCAACTTATATGTCTTCGAGTTCGATTTTAGGATATCGATTAAAATCACTTAATTCAAATTAAACTTTAATATTCAATTCAAATTCAATTTAAAATAATTCAGTTCTAAGCTCAAATTTTGAAATATCATTTTATACTATTTTTACATTATTTATTTCAAAGTTTGAGAAAAATTTCAAATCAATTAAACAAATCAATTTCCATCATCCAAATGGTTTCTCAATTATAACTTCAAAATTTCAAACTCGATTCTTTAAACAATTCTGGTTGACAAGTTCATTTTTAACATTTGAGCTCGAGTTCGAAAATGATACCATTTCCATAAATTCGATTTTATTTTTTAAAATCAGAATCAATTAAATAATTTTAAATCAAAATCTTAAATCATTTAATTTAACTAATCCGATGTCCGTATATAATTTTCTATCCTATGGCCAAGTGAACCGGTTATTCCAATTTAATTCAGGGATGGATATATATCATTTCAATCCAAAGTAAATGTCATAGGTATATATCATTTCAACATAGGTCGAAATAATTCGATTTACAGTTTTATATACTATAAATAATATACAAGGTAATAACAGGATATATATATAAATTATTAAACATCCAGTCAACCACATATCAACCAATAGCATCCACTTGCAACCAATATCCAAAACAGCCAATGTATCACAACAATTAAATAATTATCAATATATGGTGTTTACCAGCAATTCAATTCCAATTCAATTAAACTGTCAAAAAAATTCTGCCAAGAAATTTAGACGTCAATTTAAACGACAATTAAATTTATCAAACAACGATCAATAAATTCAAATCACTTCTGAATTTCAATTTAACCAACACAAGAATACTTTTAGTCAATCGTGAGCGTGTAAAACACTCACCTTTATTTGAAACTGAAAAATATTTTTGCTTCAAATAAATCCCGGATCCACTTCACGTTGTAGATGACAACGATACAGTTCGAACGCAATTTTTCTCACTTGAATTGGACCTCACATAGAAGATTTACAATTTAATTTATTCAACGATTATAATTTATATATAAATTAACAGTTGCTCATTACCTATTCCACTCATGCAAAGCTATAGGAACACACACACACGACTACAAACCACGCGACATGCCTCCACATGCGTGTCAACAATCATTGTCGCCGCCTACCAATTTGCTTCCATCAAATTTCACAATTTTCTAAATTAATATGGATTTATTATGAATTTTCTAGTGAAGAAAATTGTTAAATTTGGGTTTAAATTTATTTCAGCTATTATATGTTAGCTTTGGGTCAGAAATTTAAATATGTTAGAAAACATATTAAAAGTGATTTTTGGGAATTTTTGGAGAATTTTTCTAAGTATTTTATTAAAGATATAAAATTACTTAATGTGTGAGACTTAAATGTTTATATATTTATAAAAGGAGAAGGAGCTTTTTGTAAAAAAATTAATTTGTTAATTTTTGAAATTCGGTAACGTTTTGGAAAATATTTCAAAAAAAGTATTGGTAACAAATTAGATGTTGACAAACAAGGCAAGTTAGTTGGAAAGAAATTGCTTTAAAAGGTTAAAATTCATTTTTATAAAGATTTACTGCTTCGCCACTTATAGCTGTCATCTTTCGACCTTATACTGCTGCCTCCATCCAAGTAGAAACCAATACACATGGTATCAACTTGGGTACATAGTGGATTACAGTTAAGCGAAAGGTATGGAGTTGAAATAGGCTTTCGAAGGGGCAGAAATAGCTCTTTGAAACTTAGAACTATTTGGTTACAAATGAAGCTTTCGAAGGAACTAGCTTTCGACTTGGTCAAATGTTTCAGAAAAAGGACTTTCAAAAGAGGTTCCTGCCTTTGTTTTAAAGAATAAGCTTTCGAAGGGGTCGAAATCCATGCTGCCGCTTTCTACCTTTCGAAGCAATGCCTTTAAAAGGGTCCTTTTGTTTTAAATCTTGTAGCCACTTCTCCATGCTTTCGAAGGGGTTTGTTTTTGACACCGTCAACTTTCTTTGATTTAAGAAAACACTTTTCGAAAGAGATGCTTTCTTCCCAGTTTTTTAAGACCCTTAGAATTTTGAGCCCAATGCTTTTGAAAGGTTTGTTTTAAGTAAAGGGCTTTAATGCTTTCAAAAGGTATCAATGAAGGTTTCGAAGGGGTGATTCCCTAATGTTTTTTAAAGATTTACTTTAGTAATTGGATGGAAGGTTTTTAATGTTTTCGAAAGGCAAGTTTAAAATGTTTTAGAGGATGTCTAAGGTTTTATAAAACTTTCAAAATGACACTTTCAATGGTTTCGAAAGGTCTATTTTGAATGATTTCAAAAGGTATGATTTGCCTATCGGCCTGGAGTTCAAGGTAAAGTAGTTAACTGGTTTCGAAAGGGTTACTTTCAAAGGTTTCAAAAGAGAATGTTTAAAGCTTTTAAACAAGGGCTTCGAAGGTTTTCATTAATAATTTTTTGTCTAAAGCATATATCATGGCAAAGAGACTTGAGTAAAGCAAAAGTAGGTTTGCCTTATTTAAGTATGATTAAAAGGGTTAAAACAAATAGAAAGAAATGTTTTCATGGAAAATTTTAAGGGTAGTTAAACCTAAGTTAATGGCTCTAATATTTGAATGCCAGATGGGACTGGCGTAGGATCGCGTTCTATACACTAGCTATAGCTCCTAACTAATTTAGTCCAAAATTCTAGTGTGTGGGGCTTAGACACAGGTAAGACTTAAATGATGTTACATACAGAAAGGAATATACAGAGAAGGAGGATTGTTTATTAGTGAGCCCACAAAACTATTAGGATTAGTTGACCTTGGAAGAAGTTAGTTAAGGACGGACCATCTAGAAGTGTGTCTAACAGATATTAGATTATCTATTTTGTCAGGTAGCTCCTAGATTATTACCGATTTATGAGCATATATGATATTGCTATTATTGTTTTAATCAGTTTGATTGAAGGATTCTGACTTGCAAAAAGATATGTTTTAAAGGGACATTAGTGAGGGGAAACCCGTTCTGCTAAGTGGCATGGTCTCACTTAATATCAGCAAACCAAGACGTAACAGTAATATTCGCACTAGGATTTATGTCTGAATCGAAGTTTATGTTTTTCCCCTTAAACTCTCGAGTGCAAAAAATTAATTTGAGTCGATTAAAAGTTAAGGTCGTTCAAGTTCAGTAGGTTAAACGAACAAAGCTTCCGAAGACATGTAGGAGGTAAGGCTATCTAGGAGTTATTTAGTTTTATTATCGTTGTGTATTAAGACTGATATGTCTGTTTAGTACTCTGATCATCCAGTGGGGCATCTTCATATGTCGCTCTAGGCATAATTTGTATTAATTATATCTGATCAAAACCTGGGAATTGATTATGTAATTGAATATGAAATATTATTTTGAAATGTAATTAGAAAATTTGTTTTAATATGTGTTGATTTTATTTCATATTTGAATACTTTTGATATTATGGATACCATTAACATTACAGTATTTTTCACTGGAAGTTAATACTATGGATGACTGCAACATCTATATCACTTAGCTTCGGGCCTTAAGATAGAGGATGTTACAACTTAGTATCGAAGCATAGTTTTTTGAAATATTTAAAACAAATTGCAAACTTAAAATGATTTTGAAAACATAATCCTAAGGAAATAGATAACAGTTCGGGGTGTGGGATAACGCTATAGTAATGTACTTGTATTTGCTATATACAAGTGTACGCTTTATCTCTATTCTCCCATCTCTCTAAGGCTATTCTTCTGTGTCTTATGAAGACCCGAATGCAGATTTTAAGGATGTAAGATATGGATGGTAGGAGTGGAAGAGTTAACATTTGTGAAGGAAGCACCATAACTAGTGGAAAGGCTAGACCAAATACTAGAAGGAATCTCGGTCAGGCACAAGCTTCAAATGTGGGTGCTGGAGTCCCGTTGGTCGATATGGGGGCAATATATCAGCTTTTCATTAACATGATGCAAGCAAGAGCTGCTGCGTGGTTAGCTGGAGGAAATGTTGAAGGTGGAGTCAAGGAGATCCAATGGTTATTAACTATGTTGTATTGAGTAGAGATTATGCAAGGTTGGGAGAAAAGACGTTTATTGTTACTAAAGATGCAATCAAAGTGGATAATTGGTAACTTCATTGCGAGAGCATTTTTTCTGATTTAGAGCTCAATGATGAGCAGAAAAGGAGACTCGCTTCTAGACACTACAAAGAGCAGCACTGTACTGGTGAAACGGTGTTACTATAGGAGTCAATGAGGAGACTATGGCTTGGGCTAAGTTCCAGAGGAGGTTTGAAGAAAGATTTATGTCGAAGATTGCTAAGTCTACTCTACTCGGAATGTTTGCAGAGTTGGAGCAGGGGAACATGATAGTACTTGAGTATGCAGCCAGATTTAAGGAGCTAGCAAGGTACGGATACGCTACTGTTGATACTGGCATCAAAAGGAATGAAAAATTCATTCGCGGATTGAAGCCTGAGCTTGCAAAGGCCACGTTATCGCATATTAGAGATCCGTGCGATGTTGTTGAGATGGCTTTGAGGCAGAAATAGATGCTTTCTCATATTGAAGGAAATAAAGCAAGGGAAGCTCAAGGAAGGCAGAACCAGAAGAGGAAGTTTTTCCATAAGAACGGAGCTCAGAGAACGGAGGTGCTAAGAAGGGAAAGGCAGAAGTTATCTGTTATAAGTGTGATAAGAAAGGATAGTATGCTCACGAATGTCAAACAAGCAAAGGGAAGAAAGCTACTGAGCAGAAGGGAGTAAGGTGTTTCAACTGCAATTAGATTGGACAATATAAGAACCATTGCAAGGAGCCAGCCAAGGATGGAAAAGGAAAGATGTTTGCATTGGAACCAACTACCTCGAGACCAACAGCAGTGGAGAAGGGAAAAGTGGTGTTGGGAGGTGAGATTTTGATTCATGGTGTATCAATTAGACTTATATTTGATACTGGTGCACTGTATTCTTTTATATCCCATAGTTTGGCAGATAAGCTCAACCTAAAACCCACATACCTAGTTACTTCTTAATGATTGCAAATCAGATAGGAGGGTATGTGACACTTAGGATTAACTGTGACCAGTTAGAGTTTGAATTGTTAGATCATACATTTTTTTTCAGTTTGCATGTGTTTAATTTTGTAGGGTTCAGATTTATTTTGGATATGGATTGGTTAAGTAAAGACGATGCTAGGATACTTTGCCATGATAGGAAAATATCACATGGACAACTTAACTGCAGTGATCGGATTGTATGTTCCATAGAAAACCTTAGTTTTGAGGTTAACGCTTTGTTGGGGTTGTGGAGGTAGAAGACGAGTTGAATCGAGTTTTCATTGTTAGAGAATTTGCAGATGTCTTTGAACCCATAATTGGGTTGCCGCCAAAATGAGCTATTGAGTTTCAGATAGATTTAAACCAGGAGCAGAACCGATAAGTAAAGTGCCAAGCAGAATGGAACCTATCGAAATGAGGGAGCTAAAGGCGCAGTTGGTGGATTTAGAAGACAAGAATTTTATCAAACCAAGAAGTTCATGTTAGGCAGTAGCCATAGTGTTTTCCAAGAAACCGAAGGATCATTAAGGTGATGTATCGATTATCGTAAGTTGAATGAGAGGACAATAAAGAATCGATATCCATTACCTAGAATTGACGATTTGTTCGACCAGTTGAGTGGAGCTAAAGTATTTTCTTAGTTGTATTTAGCAATAGAGTTCCATCAGCTTAGAGTGGCAGAGGATAGTATTCCCTTAACAACGTTTAGAACTAGATATGGATCATACGAATGGTTCATAATGCCGTTTGGACTAATTAATGTGCTAGCATTCTTTGTAGATTTGATGAATCGAGGTTTTTGAGAGCACTTAGATAGGTTCGTATTGGTTTCTATAGATGATATTTTGATATACTCTAATAATGAAAGAGAGCATGAGGTTCATCTTAGAATGGCGCTTGAGACGTTGAGGCATCATCAACTGAAAGTGAACTTTTCGAAGCGTCGTTTCTAGAAGAAGGAAGTGAAGTTCCTTGATCCTGTATTCTCAGAAAAAGGGTTGTATGTAGATCCAACTAAGATCAAGGCAGTGAATAATTGGAAGGGACCCAAGACAGTGACTGAGATAAAGAGTTTCTTGGATTAGTTGAGTAATATTGAAGATTTATTAAGGACTTTTTGCGGATAGCGACACCGATGATTAAGCTAACAAGAAAGGATGTGAAGTTCATTTGGACCAATAAATGTGAGGAAGCATTTCAAAAGTTGAAACCCTTTTCGAAAAATGCACCTATGTTGGTTATTCCAGAAGGGAATCAGGGCTTAGTAGTGTGTACATATGCGGAACAAGATTAGGAGCTATGTTAATGCAAAGAGGTAAAGCGATTACCTATGCTTCTCGACAGCTTAAACAGCATGAGGTTAGATATCAATTTATGATTTGGAATTAGCTACGGTAATTTTTGCATTGAAGGTGTGGAGACATTACCTATTGGGAGAAAGATTCGAGTTGTATATGGATCATAAGTCACTGAGGTAATTATTCTCTTAGAAGGAGTGAATATGAGGCAACGGAGGTGGTTAGAGTTTTCAACTGCATATAACTTTGGTATTGACTACACAACACGAAAAGACAATAAGGTGCAAATGCGCTTAGCAGAAAACATCAGAATGTAGTATTGGAAATGATAGCTGAGTGGAAAGATTTAGAAGCATTGACTACATGCAGGATATAGTGGAGATTTAGAGCTAGATCTAGTAAGGAAACCGCTACATTGTCATGTTTAGAAGTTCGATCAGTGATGATCGAAAAGATTGCTTCTAAGCAGAAGGAGGATCCATTATTAACTGAATGGATCAGAAAGTTGAGAGATGGAACAAATAGTGATGACTTAAAAGATTTCAGTCTTTACCAGAATGGGTTGTTGAGGAAGAAAGGACGAATCTGTGTTCCAAACGTGGGAAATATTAGAAGGGAAGTTCTTGAAGAATGTCATCGTTCGATGTTAACTATTCAACTGGGAGGAACTAAGATGTATCAGGATATGAAAAGAAGTTTCTTCTAGGAAGGTATGAAGAGAGATGTAGGCTTATGGGTAAAACGTTTGAACTGTTAGCAGGTAAAAGCCGAACATTAGAAACAAAGTGGGTTACTTCAACCTTTAGATGTTTCCGTATGGAAATGGGATTCTATCTCAGTGGATTTTATAGGCAGGTTGCCAAGCTCAAATGAAGGAAATGGAAATATATGGGTTATAGTGGACAGGTTGACCAAAATTGTCCATTTCCTTTTAGTTAAGTCAATCAGAATGACACTTGTTTTAGCTAAGTTATTTACGAAGAATGTAGTTAGACTGCATGGAATTCCTAGTAATATAATACGTGACAGCGATTCCTTATTTAGTAGCTAGTTCTGGAAGAATCTACATGAGATTTTAGATACCAAGCTCAAGATGCGTACCGCTTACCATCCGCGGACAGATAGGCAAACCGAAAGAGTCAATAAAGTCTTAAAAGATTTGTTACGAGCTTATGTGCTAGATTTTGGAGTACCATGGGAAGACCGTCTACACTTAGTCAAATTTTCGTATAATAACAGTTATCAAGCTAGTGTAGGGATGACGCCGTTTGAAGCTTTGTATGGAAGGTGATGCAAACCTCTCATTTGTTGGCTAGAGACCAGGGATATGTTAGTTCTTTGTCTAGATTTGGTTAGGCAAGCTGCAAAAAATATTGAATTAATTTGAGCTAGAATAAAGGAAGCTCAGTCTAGGTAAAAGACTTATGCTGATAAGAGACGGAAAGACTTAGAATTCTCAGTTGGAGATCATGTTTTCGTCAAGATATTACCGATGAAAGGTGCAATTCGATATGGGAAATCAAGAAAATTAGCACCGAGATTCGTTGGACCATTTTCTATTGTAGCAAAGATCAAAAAAATTGTACATAGAGTAGATTTACCAAATAGTTTGACAGGATCCACGATGTTTTTCATATTTCCCATCTAAGGAAGTGTAGTAAAGATCCAAACACTATTATGGCACCGACTATGTTAGATAACTTAGTAGTGGTACCGAATTTGACTATAGTTAGAAAGCTAGTTCTGATAGTCACGAGAGATGAGAAAAGGCTAAGGAACAAGATAGTCAGATTAGTCAAAGTATATGGAGTGACAATGAGAAAGACTGTACATAGAAAACTAAGAGCAAGATTCGAGATACTTATCTGACTTGTTTCATGGTATGTTTTACCCTTATGATTGATTCTGACCAGTACCTTATCGTAATTTCGAGGACGTAGTTCTTCAAGGGGGGATTCTGTGACGACCCTAATTTTGACTAATATTATTTCAGACATTTAGTTAGATAAATAAAATGAAATAATGTAAATGGTTAAGGGATTGAGATTTGTATAATTATAGGGTAGTCCTGCTTAATTAACTAATGAACAAAAGGGAAATAAAATGAAAAGGATAAGGGTAAAATAGGAATATGTTATATTCTTATACCCATAAACCCTCATGCCACTTTCATTTTCCACATTCACAAACAAAAATTAAACAAAGTAAAGCCGACGACTATTAGAAGAAGATAAAAAGAATGATAAGCACAAATCAAAAGGAAGAAGCTTAATCAAATTCATTTAAATGCAAATCTCAACTCCTTAACAACAAGCTAAGGTGAATAATAGATCACATCCCATATTTCTTATTTTCGGTTCTAGTTCAGATCGGAATATTTTTTTGAAAGTATTATGCCATGTTTTGAATGTTAAATAGATATATATATATATATATGCTTGTTGATGAATTTTGTTGTTTCACATAGATTTTATGATAAGTTAAATTTGAAAAGCCCTATCAAATGACACCCAAATGCCTTGCGATTTTAATACGAGGTTAGAAATAATATTTTAGTGATGGGTTTCAAGTTTCACAATTTTTTGAGTTAGTATGGATTTATAATGAATCTTCTAGTGAAAAAATGGTTAAATCCGCGTTTAAATTTATTTCGGCTATTATATGTTAGATTAGAGTTAGAAATTTAAATATACTAGACAATATATTAAAAGTGATTTATGGAAATTTTTGACGAATTTTCCGAAGTATTTTGTTAAAGATATAAAATTAATTAAGTTATGCGACTTAAATGTTTTATATGTTTGTAAAAGGAGAAGGGCAGTTTGTAAATGTTTTAATTTGTTAATTGCTGAAATTCGGCAACACTTTTGAAAAGATTTTGAAAAATGTGTTGGCAACAAATTATATATTGTCATATAAGGCAAGTTAGTTGGAAAGAAATTGCTTTAAAAAGCTAAAATTCAGTTTTATAAAGATTTACTGCTTCGCTACTTATAGCAGCCAACTTTCGACCTCAACTGCCACCTCCATCCAATTTGAAACCAATACACATGGTATTAGTTTTAGTACGTAGTGAATTGGAGTTAGGAAAAAGGTATGGAGTCGAAACAGGCTTTCGAATGGGTAGAAGTAGCTCCTTAAAACATAGAACTATTTTAGTCACAAATGAAGCTTTCGAAGGAACTAGCTTTCAACTTGGTCAAATGTTTTGGAAAAAGGGCTTTCGAAAGAGGTTACCGGCTTTGTTTTAAAGAATAATCTTTCGAAAGGGTCAAAATCCCTACTGCCACTTTCTACCTTTCGAAGCAATGCCTTCGAAAGGGTCCTTTTATTTTAAACGTTGATGTTGCTTTCTATGCTTTCGAAGGAGTTGGTTTTGAGACCATCCACTTTCTTTTATTTAGAAAAAAATGCTTTCAAAAGAGATGTCGCATCCCAGTTTTTTAAGACTCTTAGAATATTGAAGTTTAAAACCAAAGATTTCTAAAGGAAAGGTTTAAATATTTTTGAAGCTATGATCCATAAGCTTCTATCTGAACCTAATGCTTTCGAAAGGTTTATTTTAAATAAAGGACTTTAATGCTTTCGAAAGGTATCAAATGAAGGTTTCGAAGGGGTGATTCCCCAAAGTTTTCAAAAGGTTTTCCTTAGTAACTGAATGGAAGGCTTCCAATTTTTCCGAGAGGTATGTTTGAAATGTTTTGGAGGATGTCTAAGGTTTTACACAGCTTTCAAAATGACACTTTCAAGGGTTTCAAAAGGCCTATTTTGAATTATTTCAAAAGGCGTGTTTTGGTCTTTCGGCCTAAAGTTCAAGGTAAAGTAATTAACTGGTTTCAAAAGGAGTACTTTTAAAGGTTTCGAAAAAGATTGTTTAAAGCTTTTAAATAAGGGTTTTGAAGGTTTTCATCAACAATGTTTTGTGTAAAGCATATATCATGGCAAAGAGATTTGAGTAAAGAAAAAGTAGGTTTTCCTTGTTAAATATGATTTAAAGGTTTAAATCAATCAGAAAGAAATGTTTTTAACAAAAATTTAAAGGGTAGTTAACACTAAGTAAATGACTCAGATATTTGAATCCCAGATAGGACTAGTATAGGGTCGCGCCCTATACATTAGCTATAGCCCCTAGCTAGTTTAGCCCAAAATTTCAGTGTGTAGGATTTAGTCATAGGTAAGACTTAAATGTTGTCACATATAGAAAGGAATATACAGAGAAGGAGGATAGGTTATTGGTGAACCCGTAAAACCATTAGGATCAGTTGACCTTGGGAGAAGTAAGTTAAGGACAGACCATCGAGAAGTGTGTCTAACAGATGTAAGATTATTTGTTTTATCTGGTAAGCCCGAGTCAGCCCATGGTTAGTAGTTAGTAAAACAAAAATATATTGTTTGGATAGATAGTCCATTTATTTCTTGATTTATGAGCATATATGATATTGCTATTATTGTTTCAATCAATTTGATTGCAGAATTTTGATTTGCAAAAAGATATGTTTTAAAGGGATATTAGTGAGGAGAAACCTGTTCATTTAAGCGGTATGGTCTCACTTAATATCAGTAAACCGAGATGTAATAGTATTATTCACACTAGGCTTTATGTCTGACTCGAAGTTTATGTTTCCCTCTTAAATTCTCGGGTGCTCAAAATTAATTTGAGTAGATTGAGAGCTAAGGTCTTTCAAGTTTAGTACGTTGGACGAATAAAGCTTCTGAAGAAGTGCAGGAAGCAAAGTTAGCTTTATCTAGGAGTTATTTAGTTTTATTTCTGATATGTTGTATTATGACTGATATGTCTATTTAGTACTCCGATCACCTAGGAGGGATCTTCATATGTCTCTCTAGGCATAATTTGTAATAATTATATCAAAACTTGGGAATCAATTATGGGATTATGTAATTGAATATGAAATATTGTTTTGAAGATTTACTGCTTCGCTACTTATAACAGCCACCTTTCGACCTCAACTGCTACTTCCATCCAATTTGAAACCAATACACATGGTATCAGTTTCGGTACGTAGTAAATTGGAATTAGGAAAACAGTATGGAGTCGAAATAGGCTTTCAAATGGGTAGAAGTAGCTCCTTAAAACATAGAACTATTTCAGTCCCAAAGGAAGCTTTCGAAGGAACTAGCTTTCGACTTGGTCAAATGTTTTGGAAAAAGGGCTTTCGAAAGAGGTTACTGGCTTTGTTTTAAACAATAATCTTTCGAAAGGGTCAAAAACCCTGCTGCCACTTTCTACCTTTCGAAGCAATGCCTTCAAAAGGGTCCTTTTGTTTTAAACGTTGAAGCTGCTTTCTATGCTTTCGAAGGAGTTTTTGAGACCGTCCACTTTCTTTTATTTAGAAAAAAATGCTTTCAAAACAGATGTCACATCCCAGTTTTTTAAGACTCTTAGAATATTGAATTTTAAAACCAAAGATTTCAAAAGGAAAGGTTTAAATACTTTTGAAGCTATGATCCACAGGTTTCTATCTGAACCCAATGATTTCGAAAGGTTTATTTTAAATAAAGGACTTTAATGCTTTCGAAAGGTATCAAATGAAGGTTTCGATGAGGTGTTCACCAAAGTTTTCAAAAGATTTACCTTAGTAACTGAACGGAAGGCTTCCAATTTTTCTGAGAGGTATTTTTGAAATGTTTTAGAGAATGTAAAAGGTTTTACAAAGCTTTCAAAATGACACTTTCAAGGGTTTCAAAAGGTCTATTTTGAATTATTTCAAAAGGTGTGTTTTGGTCTTTCGGCCTAAAGTTCAAGGTAAAGTAATTAACTGGTTGCGAAAGGAGCACTTTCAAAGGTTTCGAAAAAGATTGTTTAAAGCTTTTAAATAAGGGTTTTGAAGGTTTTCATCAACAATGTTTTGCGTAAAGCATATATCATGGCAAAGAGATTTGAGTAAAGCAAAAGTAGGTTTTCCTTGTTTAAGTATGATTTAAAGGCTTAAATCAATCAGAAAGAGATATTTTTAACAAAAATTTAAAGGGTAGTTAACACTAAGTAAATGGCTCAGATATTTGAATCCCAGATAGGACTGGTATAGGGTCGCACCCTATACATTAGCTATAGCCCCTAGCTAGTTTAGTCCAAAATTTCAATGTGTAGGATTTAGTCAAAGGTAAGACTTAACTGATGTCATATATAGAAAGGAATATATAGAGAAGGAGGATAGGTTATTGGTGAACCCGTAAAACCTTTAGGATCAGTTGATCTTGGGAGAAGTAAGTTAAGGACAGACCATCTAGAAGTGTGTCTAATAGATGTTAGATTATTTGTTTTATCTAGTAAGCCCGAGTCAGCCCATGGTTAGTAGTTAGTAAAACAAAAATATATTGTTTGGATAGATAGTCCATTTATTTCTTGATTTATGAGCATATATGATATTGCTAATATTGTTTTAATTAATTTGATTGTCGAATTTTGATTTGCAAAAAGATATGTTTTAAAGGGATATTAGTGAGGAGAAACCTGTTCATCTAAGAGGTATGGTCTCACTTCATATCAGTAAACCGAGATGTGATAGTATTATTCACACTAGGCTTTATGTCTGACTCGAAGTTTATGTTTTCCCCCTTAAATTCTTGGGTACTCAAAATTAATTTGAGTACATTGAGAGCTAAGGTCTTTCAGGTTTAGTACTTGGACGAATAAAGCTTCTGAAGAAGTGCAAGAGGCAAAGTTAGCTTTATCTAGGAGTTATTTAGTTTTATTTCCGATGTTTTGTATTAAGACTGATATATCTATTTAGTACTCCGATCACCCTAGGAGGAATCTTCATATGTCGCTCTAGGCGTAATTTGTAATAATTATATCAAAACTTGGGAATCAGTTATGGGATTATGTAATTGAATATGAAATATTGTTTTGAAGTGTAATCGAAAAATTTATTTTAATATATTTCGATTTTATTTCATATTCAAGTGCTTTGGATATTATGGATACCATTAACATTACCGTATTTTGCCACGGAAAGTTAATACTATGGATGACTATAGCATATGTAGCACTTAGCTTCGGACCTCAAGATAAGGGATGTTACGGACTAGTACCAATCCGCTCTATAAGAGTAGGTTTGATGATACTGCTTGCCAACATCTTTGGCACTAATTTCCAATGAGGTCTAAAGTCATAACCAGCAATATACTCCAACTGCTTCCACTCTAGGAACATCGTTCCCAAACCGAAATATCTTCTACTTAGTGCATCAATGACTGCATTCCTATTACCAAGTGCATAGGAAATGATAAAGTTGTAGGAGGCTGAGAATTCCAACCATTGCTGCTGTTGAAGGTTGAGATCCTTTTGAAAGAAAAGGTACTTCAAGGATATATGATCCATGAACAGCTCGAACCTCTCCCCTAATAAGTGATGCCTCCAAATCTTCAAAGCAAATACTATGATCGCCAACTCTAAATCATGATTTGGATATTTCCTCTTGTGTAGCTTCAGTTATCGACTAGCATAGACGACAACTTTTCTCTTCTGCTTAAATATCGCACCTAATCCAGTACAACATGTGCTTGTGTATACTATCAGCTCCTCATTCCCACTCGAAATGGTCAGTAAATGTGCATTTGTTAACCTCTCCTTCAGACTCACAAATATCTGCACACATCTCGCATCCATGGTAAAAGTCTACTTTTCTTTTCCAAATTAGTTAACGGCTCAGCTACCTTCAAGAAGTCCTTTATAAAGCATCTGTAGCATCCCACCAGTCCCAAGAAACTCCTCACATCAGTAGCATTTTTGGATCGGCTCCAATCCTGAATTGCTACCACCTTAGCAAGATCTGCTACGATACCCAGCATAGAGCTGACGTGACACTTGATTCTCACTTCCCTTCTCAAAACATGAAACTTTGAAAACTTTGCTTTCAACTTGTGTTTCCTCAACACTTCGAGCATAATCCTCAAGTGCACCTTGTGTTCCTCCTCTGTCCAAAAATAGATCAAGATGTCATCCATGAACACAAGTACGGACATGTTAAATTGATCCTGAAGATGCGGTTCATAAGATCAATGAAGTACGCTGGAGCATTGGCTAGCCCGAGCATAACCAACCAATCATAGAAACCAGACGGTGTATGAAATGCAGTGATCGGCACACTCTCCTTTTCTACTCTCAACTGGTGAAATCCCCTCGCCAAATCCAATTGACAGAACACCTTTGCACTATGAAGTTAATTGAACAAGTCAATAATTTGCGGGAGAGGGCAATTGTACTTATTTGTTACTTTATTTACCTTACGGTAATCAACACATAATCTAAGAGAGCCATCTGTCGTGGTGGTCAATAGTGCAGGTGCACCTCACTCAGATATACTGCTTTGACTGAACCCTTTTCTCAATTGGTCACTCACTTGCACCTCCAACTCCTTCTTCTCTCCAGGCGCCATACGCCTCATTGGCATAACTATAGGTCTGGCATCCCTCTTCAAGTCTATACAGAACTCAATCTCTCTATGTCATGGTAATTCTGTCACCTCCTCAAATATGTCTAAATACTCTCTAACGATAGGCACAGATGACAACTCATCGTGTGGAATCTCAAACGAATATAGAAATCTAACCATAACTCCATCCTTTGGAAGGCAGCCAATCACTACCGTTCGCCCTTCCACCGCCCTAATTGTCACCAACAGTGTAATGAACCACCTTTTTGGATGGTTTAAATCAACGATGAACCACACACGTCAGACTCAAACCATTCAAAAGGGAGGATTGTTATGGGGTAAATAAGAAAAAAAGGAGAAAGAAAGAAAACAAACACAGAATCGTACAACGGAATGAGAAAATACAATAATCAATTAAACAGTTCATGAAGCTGTTTTACAAATAAAATTAGATTACACTTTTACAATATAGAGTCAGAGTTACATACAATAGAAATAAATAAAATGTAGCGGAACATGATGTAGTGGAAAATTAAAACAAATAATATAGTACACAAATCTCTGTCTTCGTCTTTTAGAAAGCATCTTTCGATACACTGGAAATTTCAAACCGACCCGAGAGAATCGAAAAGACAAAACACGCGAGTGAGTAAAGGAAAGAACACACCGGATTTTATACCGGTCCAGTGTCCATGTGAGTGCGGATGAGTGTAACGGCGTTACAGATGTTTCTGGGGTTTGACATCTCCTATCCAGTGTCCACGTGAGTGCGGTAACTTAAGAGGTGTTCATGATTACCACCTCCAAAAGTTCCGTTAAACTATTAACTATGTAGTACAATATGCCATTACAATATGTCTACAGTGAAGTAAATTATTAAAATAGCATTAAGGAATTACCCATATCCCTCTTAACACATTTTATATATTTCCATAGTCTATACAGTACCGTAAGCTCCACATGTGAGTAAAGGAAAGAACACACCGGATTTTATACTGGTTCGGAGTTACCCTACATCCAGTCCCGCAACACAAGTACGAATTTCCTTTCAAAAGCAATTATACAATTACACCCTCGGTTTCTAGGCTACGAGGTACACCCTCCAGAATTTCGATCCTCTGGTTAGAGATATTTGATTTCCGGGCACAAGTTTACCCAATTGATTTACCAAGGCTATAATCACACCTTTTCTTTCTTGATTGATTTTCAAGGCTACAATCACACCTTTTCTCGCTTAATAGATTACAAAGAAGTCTATAACTCTAAATAACACTGAGAATCTTGTAGAGAGAGTGATAGAGAATCAAACTAGAAGTAATCGAGTTCGATTCAATGTTGATTTCGGCAGAGTAATGATAAGAATATGTATTAAGAAAAGTGGAAGAAGAAGAGGAGTGAAAAACCAGAAAATCTGATATCAAATTCGTTGAAACTAACCCCTATTTATAGAAGAACAACAACCATGTCCATTCATGAAGAGTTATGGCGTATAGACACTTCTTTTGAAATTTAAATTTTGAAATCAACTAACACTATGTCGACATAGGGAATATAGGCATGTCGACATCCCAAAGCATTTTTTGATGTTTTGATTTTCTTTGAAAACAACCTTTATCTTATATTAAAACTAATTTAAACTTTATAAATATACTCGAATATAGTTTAAAATTCATAAGTAAATATAGTGAATAATATATATAGAATTTAACTCTAATTTTATATTTTAAATCTAAATATAAATATTTAAAAGTTAAATATATTATATTAAAAGATAGTTTAAAATCAGGAGTAATTTGTCTTTGAAATTAAAGTTAATTTTGAGGCTAAAATTATTTAAAATCAGGATAGAGGGTTTTGAATCTTTTAAAATGAAAGTTTTGAAAACATTTTGAAAACAGGATATAATTTTGAAAAATCATTTTGAATAAAAAGTTAGCGGATACAAAACAATGTTCCTCTAGATTTTTCGTAGGTTCCATCCTACTTAGGGTTCTATCCCTTTAACAGGCTCGAAGTGGATTCCATTCCACGAATAAATTGGATTTTAAAATGCTAGTGCTTTTCTATGAGTTTTAACAAAATTCCTAATAAAAAATACTTAACCTTGAAATCTTGAACTCTTGATAATCTTGATACTCATGAGTCTTCTATCTTGATATCTTGAATCTCTATACTGTACAGTCTTCTTTCTTAGTACCTGCATGGTTAAATCCTGCATATACATACATATCTAAACTTATAATGTTAGTATTTATATTTTATAATCTATTCTAAGGTTGTTGTCATCTAAACCATCATCTTACGGACTAACAATCTCCCCCTTTTTGATAATGAAAACCTTTGTTTATAAACTTTTACTTCTATCCTAATAACTTCACCTTAATCTATGTCTAACTACCCTATTTTATATTTCTCCTACTTTGTCATCAACAAAAAATTCACTCCCCCTCATTCTTCAGTACCTGCATTGATAAACTATACAACAGAATATATAGATTAAGAAATAATTATAATTATAAACATGATAATTAATCAAAGTCTATATACATATCAATGTATATATATGTTTTATACAACAAATTTCAAACTAATATCAAGAAATCAATCCACACAGAGTATCAATCCATACCAAATCAATTCAAATAAATCAATCAAAACAAACAAATAAAAATCAAACGTTACGTGGAACTTCCACCCATCCTTCTTCTCCAAAGATTGGGTCTGCCGTAATAGCATCCCAATTATCATTGGTGAGAGTGACAGGAGGATGTGCTTCGTTATCATTCTTGTACAGAGAGGAGATCATCCATCGTATCGCATCGAAGTGCCTTTCTTGTTCCTTGATCATCTGCATTTGACTCAATTCTAAGTGACGCTGGTTTCGTAGAATAAGCGAGAGAAAATTCTTGAACGAATTAAGAGTTTCTTCAAGATTTTCAGATAGATTGTGAATAGGATTAGCCATAGTTGAATTTATGAAAGAAATAAAAGATATAGATGATAAGAAATGAATTTCAGTGAAGAATTTTGGAAGAAAAAGGTATTTATAGGTGTAAAAATTCGTTTGAAATGAATAGACATTTGGTAGTTATTCAAATTTCAAATTCAAAATCAATTGTCAATTCTGACCAGTACATGTCAACATGGTCATATAGGGGATGTCGACATGGGTCAGTGAAAAATTATGACTAATTTGATTTTGTGAATAATTGTGTGTATATATATATATATATTTATATACTATACTAACATTTATTCTAGAGATAAGATAAGATAGATACCAGAAAAGAAATTTCATTTCATTGCACACTACGATAATACAACGATTAAGCACATAACAAACTACATGAATATTCGAAATAAAGCAAACTAAAACAAATACAACACGATATGAGAAGATAAAACTAGTTAGAGGATGAAGATGATGAAGATAGTCTAAGTTTCTTGATGACTTTTGAAATGAACTTGTTCATCTTCAAAGAAATATTATCCAACTTTTTACTAACGGATCGTTTAAGAATCCGTTGATTCTCAACAATAGTTTTTTGATTTTTAAGAAGGGTTTAGGTGGACAGATTTGGAGGATAGTCAATGCTTTCCAAAGAGGTTTCACCTTCTTCTTCTTCAATTTCTGTTTCATCCCCTTCTTCTTCTTCTTCCTCTTCTTCCATTTCCTCATGAGCCAAACGCTCTTCCTTTTCAGTAAGGGTCTCATAAGGTTGAAAAACAAATGGAATTTTCATAAGCGAAATGTTGGAATGATTGAAAACCTTTTTAGAAACAAAATCTTCGCCTTTGAAATCCACTTCAAAATTGTTAAAAATCCGAGTGAGATAAATTCCATGGTATAAAGTATTCTCACCCATTTCAAGATTTTTTGGACGAAGTTCATCCAAAATAACTGGCGCCCAATTTAACAGGCTCGAAGTGGATTCCATTCCACGAATAAATTGGATTTTAGGATGCCAGTGCTTTTCTATGAGTTTTAACAAAATTCCTAATAAAAAGTACTTAACCTTGAAATCTTGAACTCTTGATAATCTTGATACTCTATCTTGATATCTTGAATCTCTATACTGTACAGTCTTCTTTCTTAGTACCTGCATGGTTAAATCCTACATATACATACATATCTAAACATATAATGTTAGTATTTATATTTTATAATCTATTCTAAGGTTGTTGTCATCAAAACCATCATCTTACAGACTAACACACCAAACCGTTGGTTTACCCAGAGGGCACTCCATGGGTACGGTAGAAAACAAACTCGTAGTGGACGCGATAAGGCATGTGGCAAGGAGCGCGAGGCAATGCCAGGGCGGATTCTACCATTTTCACTCCGGACTGGTAGTAATGCATAGCAGCTACTACCGCCCACCTCAGAACAGACTCCTATAATCAAATCGAGGGCTAGCCACCAAATCAATCACAAAGTCATAGTATGGTATTGAAGAAATGTGCCCGATCGGAGTTGCGACCTCACTTGACCCGGTATAGATCCTATTTTAGCTACATCAAGCTGACTCATGGGAGTTAGGGCTACATAAATACCTCATACAGAATCGTTTGCCAAACCATCCTACTTCGTTCTGGAATCTCCCTCACGTACACAAGTGTTAAAGTGGTTTTGGTATTGGCAGAGAGTTTGACAATATCCGATCCCGGTTTCTTTAACAATCAAATGCTTATTTCACATCGGATGGTTCTTATACATTTCCAAAACCAATTCATGACTGATATTAAAATATCATATTTAATTCAAACCATATCACTTTTGAACCATATTCACTTTCAAAATTATATCGATAAGATAGGGTAATTAAATCCTCATTTCAAAATCATCATATTTACTCAAATATATCATTTCATTAGCAACTATCATTTCAAATCCTAACTTAGGTTATAATATCATTTAACTATATTTTCTTTAAAATCTAAGATTTAGATATAAACAATTCAACCTTGCATCGTTACAAACTTAGAAATATAATTTAGATGGTCATAAATAGTTTAAAATTGTTTAAGTGGTTTAAAATTTATTTAAATAGTTTAAAATACCTTAGAATAGTTTAAAATACTTTAATATAGTTTAAAAACACTTTAAAATAGTTTTAAATAAATTATATAGTTTAAAATACTTTATAATAATTTGAAATACTTCAATATAATTTAAAATACATTAAAATAGTTTAAAATAGACTAAAATAGTTAAAAATACTTTATAATAGTTTAAAATACTTTAATATAGTTTAAAATACTTTAGAATAGTTTAAAATAGATTAAAATGGATTATCTAGCTTAAAGTAGACTAAAATAATTAAATACAGTTTAAAATAGAATGAAATAGTTTAATAATATATTTGAAATAGATTAAAATATAGTTTAATTGTTTAATATAAAATAGTTTGGTTATCGAAAATAGTTTATATAGTAAATAGTTTGAAAATCTAAATAAATCTAAGTTTTAAAATAATATATCTTTAAACAGTTTACATTAAACAATTAATTTGAAATTAATATCAAACTATGCCATTTCTTTCATTTCAACACATCCGGACCACGTCCAGCTTTCAAATTTCAATTCAAGTCCTTTAAACAATTCATTTAAATGATTATAATTTCAACATTTAAAGCTTGGGTTTCAAAAATAATTCAGTTTATATGAATCAAATTTTTATTCCAAAATATCATTTTTCTGAATTCAAAATTTTAGGATTTAAAATCATTTAATTTAACTAATCTGGTGTCCATATATAGTTTTTTACCCTACGGTCAAGTGATATGGATATTTATCATTTTAATCCGTAAATATTTTATATTACGAACATATCGTTTCAACCCGCAATCCCGAATAAAATTCAAAATCCATAAAGATCGCTTGAGTCTATCATTTCAACTCATAACGATTTTTCCTCAATCTATAAATCATTCGGGTATATATAATTTCAACCCATAAAGAACTT
Source organism: Allium cepa (assembly GCA_030765085.1). NCBI lineage: Eukaryota > Viridiplantae > Streptophyta > Magnoliopsida > Asparagales > Amaryllidaceae > Allium > Allium cepa. The sequence continues at coordinate 348,286,250 of CM060931.1, read as the reverse complement.
GCAGTGTTATAATAATATAAAAATATAACATCTAGTTATCCAATGTCAAACAATCGAACATACATCACAGTCACAATTCAATCAACCAATAAATAACAGGTATTGAATTGACAAGTAAATTCAATATTAAATTAAATGACGATTAAATGCAGTAAAGGTCATATTTAACTGGAATGACAATTTAAATATACCAAATATCAACCAATCAATTTCTAATCACATCATAAATTTAAATTAACTAGCATAAGAAAATTTAGTGGTTGTGAGTGGGTTAAAACACTCACCCTTTATTTCAAATCAATTTGAGATCCAAAATAAGGCCCAAATTTGAATAGTCCTAGAATTCTTCCAAAGTAGCTCCAAAATGTCTGAAATTTCAATACGATGCCAACAAAACAAACCGCATGGGAATCAGACCTCGTATGTAAAATTTATCGATGTTAGAACGATTGAAGTTATTTTAAAAAAACAAGCAAATACCTACATGCCACATCACCTGATAGCATCTCCGAAACCCTAGAACCAAACCCTCATTCGCATATAAGGGTTCTGATCCACCACTAATCACCAAGTTCAACCAATTATAGCCGCCGCCACGTCACGTTTTGACCTGATCCAACCTCGCCTCCACCTTGCCCACTCCAAGCCTTACCCCTCCATATAGGCATGCACGCTATGCATGTCTCCTACCATCTCCGCTGCCGCACCATATATAGACGATTCCAAGCAAACCCACTCCTCTTTTGACCATCACAAACCCACCGAAGCAATGCTTTGGTCCCCCTCTATGCCCCCCCTCTATGCAACGCAACCCCTCGATCGTCCTATAGCCGTGGATCCGCCGCTAAACGAGATTATGGCCTGTGGACGGCCGAGAATAAAACACTGATTTCTGGCCAAACAATGATTCGATTCGAGAAACATTACAGTGAGTTATGCTCATTGAGAGCTTCGAAATGATATACAATACGATAGGGTTTGGCGGAGTTTGATTTTGAAATTGAATTTGAATTTGGAATAAGGTTTTGAAATTGGAGTATGTTCTGCCATTGAGAAGGGGAAGCGGACAAAAAGAATTGTATGTACAGCAGTGAAAAAAAAACGACTGCTAGGTTTGGTGCAGGACTATCTATATTAACAAAGCCGGATAAGAAAATAAACACATATCGAATTTGTATGAACAGCGAATAGCGACCCAAAAAGCCCGTTTCATTTCCCAAACGAAAGTGGGTCATCCCATATATCAAAATAGATGTTTTATAAACTCAGTGGAATAGGTTTCAAGTCTTAGTTCAACCATATGAAGAAGTTAGCTTTTAGAATCATCTTATTTCAATTGAATTCAATTAAACTGATTTCTACGCGTTTTGAGCCCGTACGATCAAATGACAAGTCCGATCGCTATGAAACTTGAAACATTACAATAATTCACTGTTACGGATCTGATGAAACTGGTTTTGTTGAAACCGAGACAGTAAGCAAAATGACTATTTTCACATTAATTAAATAAATTATCATTAAATTGATTAAATCACTTTTTTAATTTCAAATTTAATAATAACAATTTTTTAACGACATTTTTGACTACTTTGACGTTTACAATAATTTAAAACAAATTTACATATCGATTCAGTATTAAATATTAAACTAATTACAGTGTTCAATTTCAACTGTAATTAAATCCAATTAATTATAATTTAATTCCAATAAATTGATTTATTTTAGTTTCAATCTTTTTATTCAATCAATCATTACTCTATAGGCATAGTTAACATTGGTTTATATCTTATTACATTAATTTTCTCCAATTCCTTCTTAATTTCCATTAACATAATATTTAATTACATTTAATTGCAATTGATATTCAATTTAATTCAACAGATTAAATAAATAGGTAACATATAGCAATTTTCACCTTTTACTTAATTTAATCACATTTATAAGTTTTATAACCTATAATGTTATAACTGTTTACACAACATTGATTTTATCAAATTACAATTATTTACATATTACTTCATCAATTTATGTAACATCTAATCTACTCTCTTATTTACAATTAGTAGCCAATTATAACATTTCAAGCATTTCCATTAATTGGAATTACAGTAAAATAATTAGCAATTAACTCATATTAACATTGTTATCTTTCATTCCGGTTATTATTCTCATTAACAAATCACAAATTTTATTTCTTCGAATATTAAATTATAAAATCTTATTAAATTCAATAATTTATTTATTGGAAAATTACGGTTTGTTGCAAACAGCTTCTCGCAATCTACTATTGCAGCATATTTTCTTAGCCGGTCCATTCCCAAGATAATCTTGAACCCAACAAAATTCAGAATAAAATAATCACAAGCAAAAGAGCTTCCATGACTCGATAAGACCAAACCACGACAGACCATACATAGGCTAGTGGAGCCTTCAACAGGGTTCGTCATAATCAACGGTCGATTAACTATTTCAGGTTTCAATCCTAGCCTATCTACTAGGTCACTAGATATAAAGGAACGTAATGCCCTGGTATCGAACAAAACATGTATGGAAATATCTTAAAGGGAAAGGATACCTTGAATGGCAACTCCCTTCCCCTTATCTTTCACTGATGGAGCACTCGATGGAGTCGGAACAACATCTAAAGCATATGCCTTCGCAACCCGTTTCTGTTGCAATGGTTCTGGATAATGCTTCAGTATATGCTCATGTTTGCCTCAGTTATAACACTTCCTCTTCCTATCGACATTGCAGTCTTCGATCATGTGACCCTTTTCTTCACAACCATAACAAATAGGATCCAGTTTATACTTTTCTGAGCAACTTTCCCTTGAAATTGCTTCCTCTTCCAAACCACTTCTTCTTTTTACCTTCTCTGCTCTGTTGAGGTTTCGGCTCTTCCTTAAAAAAATAAGCTTATTTGGACTTAGGCTATAAACTTTACTGATGAAGGGCTTTCTCAATGAGTCTCTCAAATAGCTCATTAATATGACTTACCATCTTCTCCCATAAATAGTCATCCAAACCCACAATGAACTTCTCGTTCTTTCTCAATGGAGTACGATGAAGGACATCCCATACTTCGATAAGGCGTCGAACTCAACAATGTATTCAGTAATAGATATATCTCCCTGGTTTAAATCAGTCAACCTCTTGAATAGTACCGACTTCTGAGTAGCCGGAACAAACTTCTGCTCAAACCTAGCCATAAACTGATCCTTCGGTGTAGCAGCAGTGATAGCATTTTACCAGTTTATGGCTTGCCCTAGAAGTTTACTAGAGGCCAACCTCCTTTTCATGATATCACTAATCTCCAAATCACCAAAAATGCGCTCCCAGGTGCCAAACTAATCATGCACTTCCATGGCAGACTCCGTCCAAAGGAATGACTTACCTCCCAAAATAGAATAATCTTTGCATAATTGGCAAAGTCGGCTCTCGACGCTTGCACTTGAGCACCACCCCCTACAACAACATCCAAAGCAGCTGCTTAGATATGCTGAAGCATGTTCGCCACCATTGTGACGAACGTAGCTTGCAAGTCAGGATTAGCATCCCTCAAACCCGCTTCTTGCTCAACTCCTAAGAGGAAGTTCCTAGTAATGTTTCTTATTCGTTGGCTCATTCTCGATCTGTAATAAAAATGAACTGTCTGTTGAATATGCGATTATATGATTTTTCTTGATGATAATAAACATATATATATATATATATATATTCATTTAAATGTATTTGTTAATGTACTATTATATTTTTCACATAATTAAATAATTATTTGCTGAATAAAATAAATAACACAGAATTTAAATTCAAACAGATATTTTATTCAAACAAATATTTATTACAAATTCTGAATAGTACAAATTCAAGCTCTCACTACACATATATAACTTTGATTACAATACAAATTCAATTGCGTCACAATTTATCATTTACAAATGTACCTCACTACAATTCACTCATTAACGCGTGTTTTATCTTCAACTTGAATCCAGCATCTGAGCAATCTGCAAAAATAAATATTGACGCGGTAAAATTGAAAAAAAAATTGCAGTATAAAATAAAATGTAATTTTGAAAATATTATTTGCCTCAGTTATTTGGGTTGTTCGCCGTCATTTAAATTTGAATTTATCATACACGAACAGCTTGTGACATGCATATTGTATCACTGTACATGCCACAAGGCCATGCACACCGATATATACACTTGATAAATCTACAGGGATAGGTGAGCACAAGGTCAAACTCAAGTGCAATACAAATAAAGCCACGACATGAGCACAAGGTCAAACCCGAGCTATAGGCAGGATTCAACACAGATACAATTCAAAATAAAAAATGTACAAGTACACGTATGCACTGCCTCAACATCAGTACACATGAATACTGAAATCAAAGAAGAGAAGGAACAACAAAAGCAATAGGTACAGTAGTGCACAGTGAAACGAATAACAGTTACGGCATTTCACAAATACTATGAGGATTGCTCCAAGCTAATGAACACAACCATACAATGAAACTGAATACAACAAAGACTCAAGTCTGTGCACCAGTGATGTCAACAAGACTTGAAATGTACATGAAGGTAGCAAAATAGGTACAACATAATGCAATAATGGACAGAGTTGAGGATACAACCTAGTTCAATATGCAATGTACCCAGAACTAGTTCAGTAATCAAGTGAACAATGCAAACAAGTCACATATACAAGGGTCAAGCAAATGATACGTGTACAAGACTCAAGACCACACAATTCGAGATGAAGTCATATCATAAAACAATGCTACAAAAGTACCAGACTAGATTGAACCAAGTACAACAAGAACAGTGTCTCGACCAAAAATCGCATAGGCCTCAACATGAAAGACAGAGAAACCAGAATGCAAGCAGTATTACTGCAACTTGAACAAGAGTCGAGTGCTACCAGAACTCAATGAACCAACACAAGCATACACACACACACACACATATGCATGTGTATACATGATGAAGGTTACAGATTCAAGTTCGAATACACAGTGCAAATTACAATAGACAGTGTAATTCAAGTTACATGTTGAAATGCAGCAACCAAGACAAATACACATAAACCAGTAAATGATACAGTGGTGGCAAGTTCGAACAAATGCATAGCCACAACAATGCAGAACTACTTGAGACAGAGATGTACAAAATGATAGCACATATATACATACATGAATGCATATATATATATACATGCAAGCATTAAGAAATGCACACTGGAACTGCAGTTGCAAACAAGCGAATGGCCAAGAAAAATTACAAAACCAACTCACCACAATGCAACAACAGTAGCAGTTTCAAAATAATCTCAAGCATCAGGTCGAGTATGCTACACAATGAACACAACACATCAAAGTAAACAGTACCAGCATAAGCAAGTGACATAGCTACTTCGAACAAGTATACATGTACCAGAGAGTATATGCAGAGAATAACAAAGTCAACGCCGCAAGTAAATCAAATGCATAATGGCTGAAGCCAATACACAAAGAAAATACAAAACTGAAGTTCAGTGATGTCAAAACTGAAGTAGAAGCAGTGTCAAGACCGAAGTCATCAGAAAAGTGGAAGTAAAATTCTCATCTCAATATAGTTTTCACAAAATCAAGTTTGCAGTCGAAGACAACTACAGTCAAATCAAAATTGAAGTCAACATCGAATCAAGTCAGTGCGGAAGTAGAACAAGTCAGAAAACGACACAGTGGTGGCCAAGCAAAGTCAAAATCGAAGCCGTGTTAACCAAGCCAAAAATATATGAATTGAAAATGTCAGAAATCATCACAGTCATCAATTCAAAATCGAACGGCAAGCCGAAAGTTATCAGACGAACTCGTATGAAATTTGTGAACGAAAAATAACGAATTCAATTTTTGTATAAGCCCTAAAACATCATCGAAAAAATGCATCAAGTTCAAATAAACTAACGAGTAAATCAAAAAGGCATAAATTACATACCGAAGTCGAAATCAAACTCGATCAAATTGAAGTAGCCGTATGAGCATCGAGGAAACGGCCGATTGCCGAAGCAAAGAAGTACAATAGCCATTGTAATCAACCAACAATCAATCGGCGCCTTAATTGCGAAAACCCTAATTTTTAATCAGAGAGGAACGAACGAGAACGAGCAACAGGAAGCCACCATTTTTCACAAGGAAGTAGGCCGATAAAAATAAAGGGGATAATATTTCACTTAACAAAATTTGGGCCAGCCTTTACCTTTGTATTGGGTTTATAATAAAAGGTTTATAATTAGGGTTTTGTTTTTTTGTTTTTAAATTGTGTTTAAATTGTATTTTACTCTTTAAACCGTTGTAATTTCTAGTCGTGTGACTAAGGGACAAACTACGTGGCATAGTTTGAGAATTCGCAACTCAGTGGTTGAGTTGTGGCAGAGTTTTGAGCATAGAGTTAAAGCTAATCGATAGAAGGTGTCACGAGTTTACGTATGTAAGCGTCAGACTGCTTAATTTCTTGTAGAAACCTTGGGGGCAGCACATAGGTAGGGTTTTGCCGAAGCTGGGCGAATTCTGTGTCGTTCTATTTCTGCATTTATTATTCTGCTATTATCTGTGCTGCTATTTTGATATATCTATATTGAAAATATTTTATAAACTTCCACGATAATTTTAAAATTAATAGCATCACCTTATTCCTCCCCTCTAGGGTGAAATCGATCCTACAAGTGGTATCAGAGCAAGGTACAAAAGCCCTTTTTGTTTTTAAAAAAATTTGATTTTTCCAAAAAAACCAATTTTTGTTTTAAAAATTTGAATTTTTAAAATGGCTTCTTTTAATAATGCTTTTGCGGAGGGTCAATCCATAGTTAGACCACCAATGTGCAATGGTGAATATGCTTACTGGAAAAATAGGATGGAAATTTTTATGAAAACCATTGACGCTTGGGATATTGTTGAGACAGGGTATAGAGCACCAACTATAATTGTAAATAATCAGGAAATAAATAAACCAAAGGATCAATGGACAGATATAGAAAATAATTTACGGAATACTAATGCCAAAGCTATGAATTTGATTATTTGTTCATTAGATCAGTTTGAATTTAATCATGTCTCACATTGTCTAACTACGCAGGAAATATGGCATACACTAGAAATGACTCACGAAGGAACATCTCAAGTCAAGGAATCTCGCCTTGCCATGCTGAGTAGCGGATACGAGAATTTTATGATGGCCAAGGAAGAAAATGTTAAAGAGATGTATGCATGACTTTCCAATATCGTATACAAATCAAAAGCTCTCGGAAAATCGTACACAAAATTGGAAATAGTCCGAAAAATTCTCAGAGTCCTTCCATGAAGTTTTGAAGCAAAAGTGACTGCCATTCAAGAATCAAAAGATTTAAAACAAATCAAAGTTGAAGAACTCATCGGAAATCTCACCATTTATGAGCTAAAAATGAAATTCAAGGAAGAGCGTGAAGGAGGAGTTACTCTAAAGAAATCAATAGCTCGCAAAGGAACAACTGAAAGTGATGATGACGACGACGACGATGATGTAGCAGCAGAGTTGGAAATGGCAATAAAGAAATTAAAAAGGTGGAACCGCGAATACGGAAATCCAGCTCTAAATCAAAAATTAAAAGGCAGAATAATCAAAGTTTAGATAACATGGAACAGCAAAAAATCATCTGTCATAAGTGCAACCAACCCGGACATATCAAGCCCAATTGTCCTAAAAAACGACGCGACTTTGAAAAGAAATCAAAAAGGAGAAATTTTGCAGCCACGTGGAATACAAGTGATGAAGATAATCAAAGTACCAGCAGTGAGAGTGAGAAAGCAGATATGTGCCTTCAAGGTAATATAACTGATAGCGACGATGACGAGCCAAGCGAGGTATCAAAACTCACTAACTCAGAATTACTTATATATTTCCACGAAGTAAATGGTTGTTTTGGACGACTTAGGGAGAAGTATGCCAAACTGGAATCACAAAGAGATAGTTTGATAGAAGTAAATTAACAGCTTGAACAATTAGTTAAAAACTAACAAGTGCCCTAAGTGTGATAAGTGTCCAACATTCGAAGAAGAAATTAAAAAATCAGAAATTAAAATTAAATTGCTTGAAAATGAAATTCTGATTTTAAAGGAAAGTGAAAATACTAGGAGAGAGAACTCTATTAAAAAGTGCACACAATTATTAAACGAAAATAAATCTCTTAAAACACAAGTCTAACAATTGTCAATGACTTTAGATAAATTTTACAAAAGTGAAAAATCGTTGAATATGCTATTAGGGAAGCAAACTGTTAATACAGTTGGACAAGGACTTGGATATAATCAATCTGAAAATGTTAGAAATGAAATTAATCAAGTCAATTCAATGTGCACAATTTGTAGAAAATTTGGACACAATCAAAACAATTGTTGGTATAGACCCAAATACATGAGAACTATACCAATTTGGGTTCCAAAAGGCACAAATATAAAATCTCTCAAAGTGAAACGAATCTTGGTGCCGAAAGGAACATATATAAATAGTTTGGGTCTCCATAAAATTATTTTCTAAAATATTATGCCACTTTCAATCATGGACCTATAAAAACAAATAGGTCACAAAAATCTTTTATCTTGTAGGAGTGGTGGCAGGCTAAGCGACATCAACAGTGTTATCTGGATTCTGGCTGTTCTAGAAACACAACGGGCGACGAAGCAAAGTTCCTTAGCCTAGTACAAAGATGACCGAATTATTATGGGCAATAACGAAAAATTATCGTAAAGGTAAAAAGAGGTAAGGGTATATTTTGAACGATATATTAAATATGATAATCTACACCGTAGTCTGAATTAAATCAGCCAATAATGTGATGATGAAATAAATGATGATTTTGGTTCTGACTTATTAAAAATTGTTGGCCAATTATATTCTTAAGCTAAGAACACAATAAAAATCTCTAGAGTCTTTGAATTACTTCATATATATTAGTTTGGATTAATAATAGTGTTTTGTTGGATGATAATACATTTGGTTATTTTACGGCTGACTCTATATTCACGGTTTTTGACTATTTACACGGCTTCAATTAAATTCCAAAAGAATATTCATTTAAAAAGTTGAAAAAAGGATTTTAAGAAATTTGTTGAAACATCACGGTCTCGTCTATAACATTCAACAAATGATAATTTTGAGTGAAAGAGAAATTTAGATGCAGATTACACTGGTAATCAAGTTGATAGAAAAATTACTAGTGGAACGTGATTTATGTTGAGACATTCAGTAACTGCATCGTTTTTCAAAGAAAATATCTACATATTTTTCGTTTCAAATGATTTTCAAATTAGCAGACATTTTTCTTATAAAACCCCTTCTAGAAAATCATTTTTGACCTTGTTTCAGATTAGTCATTTTGGAAAATTTGGTTTTATAATCATTTTTGGATTTGATTATTACATTGACTAATTTGACTCCCTACTAATTATCGAAAAGATAAATGTGTTTGAAAAAGTGGTGAGTGTTGATATTTATCATATATTATAACTTGAGCCGGTATAATTAGTAAATTTCCTTAGAAATTTAAACGAGAGTTATAAAACTTTTTGTTGGTTAAAATTCCATGACCATTTCTGTTTCTATCATATTTCTATCAGCCATCACTCATCAAAATCCATTATAGTATGTCAATATGTGGTACTTTAAACTGGAATCATTCTTTTTTCATTTTACATTTTTTAAAATATATATATATACACACATATAAAATAAAATAAAAAATATAAAATAAAATAAAATAAAATCCAAAGTATTCACTCTCATTTAAAAGTCCTCACGGTTATGCATAGGTGAATTACTTGGAATTTCTGAATATGTGCTTCCATCCTCATTTAAAAGTCCTCACGGTTATGCATGTATGTAACGCATATCAAAATTGATTTGTTAAATAAACAAGTTGATTCTAATCCCATTTAAAAGTCCTCACGGTTATGCGTGGTTAGAAGATACTTGAATTCATTTTTTTTAAATAAAATTGGAATACTACTAATCTCATTTAAAAGTCCTAACGGTTACACATGGCTGGTAGATATTCAGATTCCTGATATAAATATACCATAAATAGACACAACTGTATTGTTTTATAAGATGACATCATTCCCATCATTATAAAAGTGGAATATGCGCCTAATAGAATATTTATGATTTTTTTTTTGATTTTTTATTGAAATTTAATATTTATGTTCGATTGAGTTTTAATGTTGTATTAATGTCTATCACTTTATCTCCATTTTTCTATCACTATTACTCTTTAGCTGATAACAAAAAGGGAGAGAAAAGTTAAGATTTTGACAAATAAAGGTCAAATATTTTCTATTTGCATCTAGGCTCATTTGCATATTTTTAATAATATGCATATATGAAGGGGGAGCTTTGTGTAGAGAGGAAGAATTCAAATAGGGGGAGCAAATTGAATGATCAAATACATTTAACAAATTCAAAATCTTAAATATATGTTTGTTATCATCAAAAGGGGGAGATTGTTGAATATGCGACTATATGATTTTTGTTTGATGATAATAAACATATATATTATATATTCATTTAAATGTATTTGCTAGTGTACTATTATATTTTTCACATAATTAAATAAATATTTGCCGAATAAAATAAATAACACAGAATTTAAATTCAAACAGATATTTTATTCAACCAAATATTTATTACAATTTTTGAATTGTACAAATTCAATCTCTCACTATGCATATATAACTTTGATTACAATACAAATTCAATTACATCACAATTTTTCATTTACAAATGCACCTCACTACAATTCACTCATCCACTCGTGTTTTATCTTCAACTTGAATCCAGCATTTGAGCAATCTGCAAAAATAAATACTGACGCAGTAAAATTGAAAACAAAATATTTTTGCAGTATAAAATAAAATGTAATTTTGAAAATATTATTTGCCTCGGTTATTTGGGTTGTTCGTCATCATTTAAATTTGAATTCATCATACATGAACAGCTTGTGACATGCACAGTGTATCACTATACATGCCACAAGGCCATGCACACCGATATATACAATTGATAAATCTACAGGGACAGGTGAAGGTCAAACCCAATTAAAAGCCGGGTTCAACTCAAGTGCAATACAAATAAAGTCACAACATGAGCATAAAGTCAAACCCGAGCTATAAGATGGGTTCAACACAGGTGCAATTCAAAATCAAAAATGTACAAGTACACATGTGCACTACCTCAACATCAGTACACATGAATATTGAGATCAAAGAATAGAAGAAACAATAAAAGCAATAGGTACAGCAGTGCGTAGTGAAACGAAGAACAGTCACGACATTTCACAAATACTATGAGGATTTCTACAAGCTAATGAACACAACCATACAGTGAAACTCAATACATCAAAGACTCAAGTCAGTGCACCAGTGATGTAAACAAGACTCGACATGTACATGAAGGCAGCAAGACAGGTACAACATAATGCAATAATGGACAGAGTCGAGGCTACAACCTAGTTCAATATGAAATGTACCCAGAACTGGTTCAGTAATCAAGTGAACAATGCAAACAAGTCACATATACAAGAGTCAAGCAAATGATACATGTACAAGACTCAAGACCGCACAATTCAAGATGAAATCATATCACAAAACAATGCTACAAAAGATACCAGACTACATTGAACCAAGTACAACAAGAACAGCGTCTCGACCAAAACAGCACAGGCCTCAATATTAAAGACAGAGAAACCAGAATGCAAGCAGTATTACTGCAACTTGAACAAGACTCGAGTGCTACCAGAACTTAATGAACCAACACAAGCATATATACACACACACGTACATATGCATGTGTATACATGATGAATACGGATTCAAGTTCGAATGCACAGTGAGAACTACAATAGACAGTGTAATTCAAGTTACATGTTGAAATGCCGCAACAAGACAAATACATATAAACCAGTAAATGATATAGTGGTGGCAAGTTCGGACAAGTGCATAGCCACAACAATGCAGAACTACCCGAGACAGAGATGTACATAATGATAGCACATATATACATACATGAATGCATACACACACACACACCCACATGCAAACATCAAGAATTGCACAATGAAACTGCAGTTGCAAACAAGCAAATGCCCAAGAAAAATTATGAAAACCAACTCACCACAATGCAACAACAGTAGCGGTTTCAGAATAATCTCAAACATCAGGTCGGGTATGCTACACAATGAACACAACACATCAAATGAAACAGTACCAGCATAAGCAAGTGACACAGCTAGTTCGAACAAGTATAAATGTACCAGAGAGTATATGCAGAGTATAACAAAGTCAAGGTCGCAAGTAAATCAAGTGCATAATGGCCGAAGCCAATACACAAAGAAAATACAAAGCCGATGTTCAGTGATGTCAAAACCGAAGTAGAAGCAATGTCAAGACCTAAGTCATCAGAAAAATGGGAGTAAAATTCTCATCTTAATATAGTTTTATACAAAATCAAGTTTGCAGTCGAAGATAACTGCAAGTCAAATCAAAACCGAAGTCAACATCGAATCAAGTCAGTGTCGAAGTTGAACACGTCAGAAATCGACACCGTGGTGGCCAAGCAAAGTCAAAATCGAAGCCGTGTTAACCAAGCCAAAAATATATGAATTGAAAATTTCAGAAATCATCACAGTCATCAATGCAAAATCAAACGACGAGCCGAATGTTATCAGACAAACTCGTATGCAATATATGAACGAAAATTAAGGAATTCGTTCCTATATAAGCCCTTAAACATCATCAGAAAAATGCATCGAGTTCAAACAAACTGACGAATAAATCAAAAAGGCATAAATTACATACCGAAGTCTAAATCGAACTCGATCGAATTGAAGCAGCCGTATGAGAATCGAGGAAACGGTCGATTGCCGCAGCAAAGCATTACAATAGCCATTGTAATCAACCAACAATCAATCGGCGCCTCAATTGCCGAAACCCTAATTTTTAATCAGAGAGTAACGAACGAGAACAAGCAACAGGAAGCCACCATTTTTCACAAGGAAGTGGGCCGATAAAAATAAAGGGGATAATATTTCGCTTAAAAAAAATTTGGTCCGGTCTTTACCTTTGTATCGGATTTATAATAAAAGGCTTATAATTAGGATTTTGTTTTTTATTTTTAAATTATGTTTAAATTGTATTTTCCTTTTTAAACCGTTGTAATTTCTAGTCGTGTGACTAGGGGACAAACTACGTGGCGTAGTTTGAGAATTCACAACTCAGTGGCTGAGTTGTGGCAGGGTTTTGAGTGTAGAGTTAAGGCTAGTCGATAGCGGGTGTCGCGAGTTTACGCGTGTAAGCGTCTAACTGCTTAATTTCTAGTAGAAACCTTGAAGGCAGCACTTAGGCAGGGTTTTGTCGAAGCTGGGCAAATTCTATGTTGTTCTATTTCTGCATTTATTATTCTATTATTATCCGTGCTGCTATTTTGATATATCTGTGTTGAAAATATTTTACAAACTTCCGCAATAATTTTTATAATTAATAACATCACCCTATTCCCCTCCCCCTTTAGGGTGACATCGATCCTACAAGTGGTATCAGAGCAAGGTACAAAAGCCATTTTTGTTTTTAAACAATTTTGATTTTTCAAAAAAAAAAACCAATTTTTGTTTTAAAAATTTGAATTTTTAAAATGGATTCTTTTAATAATGCTTTTACGGAGGGTCAATCCATAGTTAGACCACCAATGTTCAATGGTGAATTTGCTTACTGGAAAAATAGGATGGAAATTATTTTGAACACCATTGACGCTTGGGATATTGTTGAGACAGGGTATAGAGCACCAACTATAATTATAAATAATCAGGAAATAAATAAACCAAAGGATCAATGGACAGATATAGAAAATAAGTTACAGAATACTAATGCCACTGAATTCCACTATTTGTTCATTAGATCAGTTTGAATTTAATCATGTCTCACATTGTCTAACTACGCAGAAAATATGGCACACACTAGAAGTGACTCAAGAAGGAACATCTCAAGTCAAAGAATCTCGTCTTGCCATGCTGAGTAGAGAATACGAGAATTTTACAATCGCCAAGGAAGAAAATGTTAAAGAGATGTACGCATGACTTTCCAATATCGTATACAAATCAAAATCTCTCGGAATATCATACACAGAATTAGAAATAGTCTGAAAAATTCTCAGAGTCCTTCCACGAAGTTTTGAAGCAAAAGTGACTGCCATTCAAGAATCAAAAGATTTAAAACAAATCAAAGTTGAAGAACTCATCGGAAATCTCACCACTTATGAGCTAGAAATGAAATTCAAGGAAGAGCGTGAAGGAGGAGTTACTCGAAAGAAATCAATAGTTGTCAAAGGAACAACTGAAAGTGATGATGATGACGATGATGATGGAGCAGCAGAGTTGGAAATGGCAATAAAGAAATTAAAAAGGTGGAACCGCAGATACGTAAATCCAGCTCTAAATCAAAAATTAAAAAGCAAAATAATCTAAGTTTAGATAACACGGAATAGCAAAAAATCATCTATCATAAGTGCAACCAACCCGGACACATCAAGCCCAATTGTCCTAAAAAACGACGCGATTTTGAAAAGAAATCAAAAAGGAGAAATTTTGCAGCCACGTGGAATACAAGTGATGAAGATAATCGAAGTACCAGTAGTGAGAGTGAGAAAGAAGTTATGTGCCTTCAAGGTAATATAACTGATAGCGACGATGACGAGCCAAGCGAGGTATCAAAACTCACTCACTCAGAATTACTTATATATTTCCACGAAGTAAATGGCTGTTTTGAAGGACTTAGGGAGAAGTATGCCAAACTTGAATCACAAAGAGATAGTTTGATAGAAGTAAATTAACAGCTTGAACAATTAGTTAAAAACTATCAAAACAAGTGCCCTAAGTGTGATAAGTATCCAACATTAGAAAAAGAAATTAAAAAATCAGAAATTAAAATTAAATTGCTTGAAAATGAAATTCTGATTTTAAAGGAAAGTGGAAATACTAGGAGAGAGAACACTATTAAAAAGTGCACACAATTATTAAACGAAAATAAATCTCTCAAAACACAAGTCCAACAATTGTCAACGACTTTAGATAAATTTTCCAAAAGTGAAAAATCGTTGAATATGCTATTAGGGAAGAAAACTGTTAATACAGTTGGATAAGGACTTGGATATAATCAATCTGAAAATGTTAGAAATGAAATTAATCAAGTCAATTCAATGTGCACAATTTGTAGAAAATTTGGACACAATCAACACAATTGTTAGTATAGACCCAAATACGTGAAAACTATAACAATTTGGTTTCCAAAAGGCACAAATATAAAATCTCTCAAAGTGAAAAAAATCTGGATGCCGAAAGGAACATATATAAATAGTTTTGGGTCTCCACAAAATTATTTTCTAAAATTTTATGCCACTTTCAATCATGGACCTATAAAAACAAATAGGTCACAAAAATCATTTATCCTGTAGGAGTGGTGGCAGGCTAAGGAACATCAACAGTGATTTTGGCTGTTCCAGAAACACAACGGGCGACAAAGCAAAGTTCCTTAGCCTAGTACAAAGGTGACCGAATCATAATGGGCAACAACGAAAAATTATCGTAAAGGTAAAAACAGGTAATGGTATATTTTGAACGATATATTAAATCTGATAATCTACACCGTAATCTGAAATTAAATCAGCCAATAACGAGGTGATGAAATAAATGATGCTTTTGATTCTGACTTATTAAAAATTGTTGGCCAATTATATTCTTATGCCAAGAACACTATAAAAATCTCTAGAGTCTTTGAATTACTTCATATATATTAGTTCGGATTAATAATAGTGTTTTGTTGGATGATAATACATTTGGTTATTTTACGACTGACTCTATATTCACGGTTTTTGACTATTTACAAGGCTTCAATTAAAATTCAAAAGAATATTCATTTAAAAAGTTTAAAAAAGGATTTTAAGAAATTTGTTGAAACATCACGGTCTGGTCTATAACATTCAACAAATGATAATTTTGAGTGAAGGAGAAATTCAGATGCAGATTACACTAGTAATCTAGTTGATAGAAAAATTACTAGTGGAACGTGATTTATGTTGAGACATTCAGTAACTGCATCGTTTTTCAAAGAAAATATCTACATATTTTTCCTTTCAAATAATTTTCAAATTAGCAGACATTTTCTTATAAAAACCCTTCTAGAAAATCATTTTTGACCTTGTTTCAGATTAGTCATTTTGAAAATTTTGGTTTTATAATTATTTTTGGATATGATTATTAATTGACTAATTTGACTCCCTACTAATTATCGGAAAGATAAATGTGTTTGAAAAAGTGATAAGTGTTTATATTTATCATATATTATAACTCGAGACGGTATAATTAGTAAATTCTTTAGAAATTTAAACAAGAGTTATAAAACTTTTTGTTGGTTAAAATTCCATGACCATTTCTATTTCTATCATATTTCTATCAACCATCACTCATCAAAATCCATTGTAGTATGTCAATATGTGGTACTTTAAACAGGAATCATTCGTTTTTCATTTTACATTTTTTTAATATATATATATATATGTACACACACATATAAAATAAAATAAAATAAAATAAAATCCAAAGTATTCACTCTCATTTAAAAGTCCTCACGGTTATGCATGGGTGAATTACTTGGAATTTCTGAATATGTGCTTCCATGCTCATTTAAAAGTCCTCACGGTTATGCATGTATGGAACGCATATCAAAATTTATTTGTTAAATAAACAAGTTGATTCTAATCCCATTTAAAAGTCCTCACGGTTATGCGTGGTTAGAAGATACTTGAATTCATTTTTAAAAAAATAAATTTGGAATACTACTAATCTCATTTAAAAGTCCTAACGGTTATGCATGGTTGGTAGATATTCAGATTCCTGATATAAATATTCCGCAAATAGACACAACTGTATGGTTTTATATGATGACATCATTCCCATCATTATAAAAGTGGAATATGCGCCTAACAGAATATTTATGATTTTTGTTTGATCTTTTATTGAAATTTAATATTTATGTTCGATTGAGTTTTAATGTTGTATTAATACCTATCACTTTATCGCCATTTTTCTATCACTATTACTCTTTTGCTGATAACAAAAGGGGGAGAGAAAAGTTAAGATTTTGACAAATAATGGTCAAATATTTTCTATTTGCATCTAGGCTCATTTGCATATTTTTAAATATATGCATATATGAAGGAGCAGCTTTGTGTAGAGAGGAAGCATTAAAATAGGGGGAGCAAATTGAATGATCAAATACATTTAACAAATTCAAAATCTTAAATATATGTTTGTTATCATCAAAAGGGGGAGATTGTTGAATATGCGACTATATGATTTTCGTTTGATGATAATAAACACACACACACACACACATATATATATATATATTCATTTAAATGTATTTGCTAACGTAGTATTGTATTTTTCACATAATTAAATAAATATTTGCTGAATAAAATAAATAACACAGAATTTAAATTCAAACAGATATTTTATTCAACCAACTATTTATTACAAAATTTGAATTGTACAAATTCAAGTTCTCACTATGCATATATAACTTTGATTACAATACAAATTCAATTACATCACAATTTTACATTTACAAATGCACCTCACTACAATTCACTCATTCACTCGTGTTTTATCTTCAACTTGAATCCAGCATTTGAGCAAGCTGCAAAAATAAATACTGACGCAGTAAAATTGAAAACAAAATATTTTTGTAGTATAAAATAAAATGTAATTTTGAAAATATTATTTGCCTCAGTTATTTGGGTTGTTCGTCATCATTTAAATTTGAATTCATCATACATGAGCAGCTTGTGACATGCACAGTGTAACGCTGTACATGCCACAAGGCCATGCACACCGATAAACACACATGATAAATCTATAGGGACAGGTGAGCACAAGGTCAAACCTAATTAAAAGCCGGGTTCAACTCAAGTGCAATACAAATAAAGTCATGACATGAGCACAAGGTCAAACCCGAGCTATAACTGGATTCAACACAGGTGCAATTCAAAATCAAAAATGTACAAGTACACATGTGCATTGCCTCAACATCAGTACACATAAATATTGAGATCAAAGAATAGAAGGAACAGCAAAAGCAATAGGTACAGCAGTGCACAGTGAAACGAAGAACCGTCACAGCATTTCACAAATGCTATGAGGATTGCTACAAGCAAATAAACACAACCATATAGTGAAACTCAATATAACAAAGACTCAAGTCAGTGTACCAGTGATGTAAACAAGAGTCGACATGTACATGAAGGCAGCAAAACAGGTACAACATAATGCAACAATGGACAGAGTCGAGGCTACAACCCAGTTTAATATGCAATTTACCCAGAACTAGTTCAGTAATCAAGTGAACAATGCAAACAAGTCACATATACAAGGGTCAAGCAAATGATACGTGTACAAGACTCAAGACCGCACAATTCGAGATGAAGTCATATCATAAAACAATGCTACAAAAGTACTAGACTAGATTGAACCAAGTACAACAAGAACAGTGTCTCGACCAAAAATCGCGTAGGCCTCAACACGAAAGACAGAGAAACCAGAATGCAAGCAGTATTACTGCAACTTGAACAAGAGTCGAGTGCTACCAGAACTCAATGAACCAACACAAGCATACACACACACACACATATGCATGTGTATACATGATGAAGGTTACAGATTCAAGTTCGAATACACAGTGCAAATTACAATAGACAGTGTAATTCAAGTTACAGGTTGAAATGCCGCAACGAAGACCAATACACATAAACCAGTAAATGATATAGTGGTGGCAAGTTCGGACAGATGCATAGCCACAACAATGCAGAACTACCCGAGACAGAGATGTACAAAATGATAGCACATATATACATATATGAATGCATATATATATACATGCAAGCATTAAGAAATGCACACTGGAACTGCAGTTGCAAACAAGCGAATGGCCAAGAAAAATTACAAAACCAACTCACCACAATGCAACAACAGTAGTAGTTTCAAAATAATCTCAAGCATCAGGTCGAGTATGCTACACAATGAACACAACACATCAAAGTAAACAGTACCAGCATAATCAAGTGACATAGCTACTTCGAACAAGTATACATGTACCAGAGAGTATATGCAGAGAATAACAAAGTCAACGCCGCAAGTAAATCAAATGCATAATGGCCGAAGCCAATACATAAAGAAAATACAAAGCCGAAGTTCAGTAATGTCAAAACCGAAGTAGAAGCAATGTCAAGACCTAAGTCATCAGAAAAATGGAAGTAAAATTCTCATCTCAATATAGTTTTTCACAAAATCAAGTTTGCAGTCGAAGATAGCTGCAGGTCAAATCAAAACCGAAGTCAACATCGAATCAAGTCAGTGCCGAAGTTGAACACGTCAGAAATTGACACCGTGGTGGCCAAGCAAAGTCAAAATCGAAGCCGTGTTAACCAAGCCAAAAATATATGAATTGAAATGTCAGAAATAATCACAATCATCAATGCAAAATCGAACGGCGAGCCGAATGTTATCAGACAAACTCGTATGCAATATACGAACGAAAAATAAGGAATTCGTTCCTATATAAGCTCTAAAACATCATCGGCAAAATGCATCGAGTTCAAACAATCTAATGAGTAAAGCAAAAAGGCATAAATTACATACCGAAGTCTAAATCGAACTCGATTGAATTGAAGCAGCCGTATGAGAATCGAGGAAATAGTCGATTGTCGAAGCAAAGCAGTACAATAGCCATTGTAATCAACCAACAATCAATCGGCGCCTCAATTGCCAAAACCCTAATTTTTAATCAAAGAGTAACGAATGAGAACAAGCAACACGAAGCCACCATTTTTCACAAGGAAGCGGGCCGATAAAAATAAAGGGAATAATATTTCACTTAACAAAAATTTGGGCTGGTCTTTACCTTTGTATTGGATTTATAATAAAAGTCTTATAATTAGGATTTTGTTTTTTATTTTTAAATTATGTTTAAATTGTATTTTCCTTTTTAAACCGTTGTAATTTCTAATCGTGTGACTAGGGGACAAACTACATGGCGTAGTTTGAGAATTCGCAACTCAGTGGCTGAGTTGTGGCAGGGTTTTGAGCGCAGAGTTAAGGCTAGCCGATAGCGGGTGTCGCGAGTTTACGTGTGTAAGCGTCTGACTGCTTAATTTCTAGTAGAAACCTTGGAGGCAGCACTTAGGCAGGGTTTTTCCGAAGTTGGGTAAATTCTGTGTCATTCTATTTTTGCATTTATTATTCTGCTATTATCTGTGCTGCTATTTTGATATATCTGTGTTGAAAATATTTTATAAACTTCCGCAATAATTTTTATAATTAATAGCATCACCCTATTCACCCCCATCTAGGGTGAAATCAATCCTGCACAGTCTCTCAAAAAAAATTATGCCATTAGTACTCATCTATGCATACGACTTATATCCTATATATATACCACTGTATAGTTTTAAATATCAAAATATATAACAAGTATGCCTCTTGTGTGTATACACACACACACACACATATATACACACACACACATACACATGCACACACACGCTCTCTTAATTTTGTCTTGGGTGAGAACTCTTTCCCTATCTCTACCAAATCACGGTATATCTTAGGTTAAACAACGCAATCTAAGCTCTAGTACTAAATGTGACGACTACCCTACACCATCGGCACCTAATATACAATATAATACGTTGATGTCATGCCAATCGATGTAGAGCAACCGTCAAGGTTTAAAAATGAAATAAAACATCACAGAACCTATATATATCTTACAGTACATAGAATAAAATATAATATCCTGGATATAAATAGGAGACATAGTGATAACTAAGTGATCCAAATAACGGAGTACAAATACACAGAGTTATACATCATGAAACAGAGTTTACGTAGTTTACATGACAGAAATAAAGCTAGATAATTGTATCATACTACTAATAATAAGTGAACACTGCCAAGGCTCCATGGTGTTTCATAGTGGAATAATCATAGAATCCATATATAATACGAGATAGCTCCCTCCAGCTCGCCCTCAACACAGCTACTACATCGCATCTAGACTTGATATCTAGTTTACTGAATTAAGAGCACCCCAGATAATGAGAAGCAAAGCATAAAACTTCAAGTCAGATAAGATTCTGGTATAAGCGCCAAGTGAATCTGAAAATACTATACAAGTCGATATAGCAAGGAGCAAGGTATATAAATCATACCTGACCTGTCCCTAAAACCAAAGACTTAGCACATAATAACATAATATGCTACTCTGCATATCATAAAGGTGTAACACAACCAAGTATGATAAAGGGTGTCTGGGTATCCCTATCCACTAATTATCTCCGGTGACAACCCTAGAGTGATAAGTGGCTAGTGAAGCAATCATAACAGACATAGCATCCATCAACAATACTCAATGTCACTCGGTGTGCTTTGGATATATGATAACTTGTATGACCATTCTTCTGCCAAGGACTAATGGAAATCCTGGTTTTCAATTGTACTCTCTTTAGCCTAAAGATGTTCATAGACCCATTCTTCCAGTCCATGGTACTCAGATCCATTCTTCTGATCCGGGGTAGTCATTCTTCACTACCCATGAGCATCCTTACAATACCCTGCTTTGAGTATAAGAGAAAACATTCCAAGTATCAACGATCCCATAGTACGCATATCGGAACCCTTCCTTTGCTCCATTTAACTTCCAATATCTCGAAGGAACCATTCTTCATTCCTCCATTTAACGACTCCTTCCTTCATCGAGAAGTTATTCTTGAGGAACCATTCTGCATCTCCTACTCTACGACATCATTCTTCTTCGAGCCCATATCTTTGAAACCTAACTCCATTCGTCATCGAGTAACTATCCAAACACTCTAAGCTTCATCATGATGTTATATTGCTATCATTCATCCTATGAACAAGCCAACATCTCCAGCACAACCTCTAGAACTCAAGAATGATGCTGCAGAAATTAAATCCCTGTTGGATAGGGTGATAACTCGACACCAACTTCATGAACCCATAACCGACTTCCCTACTTGGCAACAAATATCCAAGTTCTTTCTGACCCTCTTACTTGCTCCTAGCACTCCATGACTAGATGTTTTGGTACTGACTTCTTTGCTCCAAATCAAGTCATCATCATCTCCAAAGCACCATATTACATCTCCTAGAAACAAGTCAGTGCTGCCTTACATAATTAGCCAATCTCTGCAAACTTCACAAACAACCTCTACTAGTTAGCACCTTCCACCTCACCAAGTTACTACCAACTTGGAGAAAGCTACAGTACTCGGTATCGACTTGAGAAGTCAGCACCGGTTTCTATCCTATGCGAATTAGAGCTTTCGGTTTGCACTCTGAGCTCTACCTATGCTCCATGTTCTACCTTCCAAGTCTCGTCAAATTCTGACTAATTTTGCTATTGATTTTCCTGATTTCTCAACCTGTCCAAAGAACATCCAAAACATTAGCAAACAATATCGAATCACAAATCATGATATAACATGCATATACATCCATTCCATTTATACAATCAATACATGAAGATATGTTAACCAAACTAGTTATGTTCTAAATCTATGTTCTACATAAACATATTCATATAAAGATTGGAAATTATATTAGCAAGTGAACCGATGTTAATAGTTTACAGAACCCATTTCTCAAATCATTTAAAAATATCCAATTTTTGATCATAAGCATATGTGGGTAAGTGGTTAAAGTTAAAAAATCTTTTTAAATCCAAAAGTATGTTTAAAATAATCATTTTACCTATATAAACAAACATATATGAGTAAGAGGTCAAGAACCACTTGCCAATTTTCTAAAATACCAATATTCCTCCTTAATTCTGATGTAGACAACAAGAAAGGAGAATCCAAATCAATAAAAATGATAATCTCAAGCTTTTATATGTTAATCTCCTCTCTAATAAATGATTTGCCTAAGTTTAGTACAGAAAAGGTGTGATTTTGATGAAATTAGTGTAATGGAGGTTTAGATCTATTTTGGGGAAGAAAAAAATGACTTAGGTCAATTCCTATAGCCTTCTATTAGCATACATTTCAAAATGGGTTAATGAGCCTAAGTTTAGACTTAGTTAATTACCCACTACAACTGGTCAGCAACAGCCATAACCTGAAACCCTCGTAACTGTTAAATGACATGCCTAATTTCTTATTCTGACCACTTTGTTTAATGGAAAAGCATCATCCTGAAGCAATGGAAGTAGTTTGAGATCCTAATTTAGCTCATATCAAAGTTATTGTCCAAACATGATTTTTAGGGTTAAAATGGTCACATAGAAATTCGAAAATATTCATAAATGTGAAAAACATCCTTAAGAGTCACTTCCCAAAATATTGAGCACTTCGGCCTTATACGAATTAAATAAAAATATTTTATGATCTTTTGATATGTAAAACATGGGTCTTTACAATCTGGGAGCTACATCCAGCATTGACCATTTTTTAACAGGCGGGGTTGCATTTACAATCAAACCCAACAGACTCCTTACATCTAAAGCTTCCGCATTCAAAGATACAAGTAGTTTAGAGGTTGTTAGTGCATTAGCACATACAATCGAAGTGCATATAGCCGCTTCAAAATTCCATCCTCAATAGCAGAACTAATCTTAGCAACATTACCAATAGTTTTAGACACACAATCACCCAAGCCATTTCTATCAAGACCATTAACAGTTCCTCTATCGATATTCCATACACCTGCATTACCACATGAGGCTGCTGCTAATATAATAGTAGATTCGGATAGCAATTTTGTCAACCCAGAAACTGGGGTTGAGGATGGGTCAACAATGGCAAGAAATACTACAATTTCACTCATTGGGGATGAATTCATGATACCAACAATAGGTATCTACACAATAGATACATCTATATTATATAAAATTTGATCTAATAATTTTCCAATGTATGCTTATACTATTTATGAATTTTAGTAACCGAAAATAATTTTTCTAAAATTATTAGATATTTTTTAATATTATTTAATCACTATAAGGTTTAATAAATTCATATATAATAAATCTTGTTTTGAAATTAAATTTTATAAAATTAATTTATCATTACAGAAGCCCTAGGTCACAAATCTAGATTTTTAAAGATTTTTTTATATTTTTAAATATTATTATAAAATTGGTCGAATAGTATTTAAAAATATTTTACTCAAAAAATATGGAAACATTTCACAACCCTTAAAATACTATTCTTAATTTTCGAAAAATTTAAAATTAGATATTTTTATTATATGGTTATTTTATATTGTCTATTTATGACAATTTGACTAATTAATTCATATTAAATATATGTTCATATAATAAAATTATAATAAATTTGGATTTGTTGTGTATTTCGATTTGGAAAGTTAAAATAAAAATAAATGTATATATATAACTTATTATAATACAAATTTACATTTGATTATTATACATATACATGCATGCACGTGCACATGATTATTTTACTTCAATTCGTATGTGTATATGTATAATATTTCTTTAAAATTATAATTTTATATGTACATATGTATATTTATTTGATATTTATAATATTATATATACAAACACACATATATATCTATAATAGTGTTCATAACACACACACACACATGTAATTACTTAGATTTTTATATATATTAACTATAAGTTTATGCACATATTTGGACAACAAACAATACATATAGGATAAGCCAATGTTTATGTTGTGATATAAATTCTAACACCTATATACAGGCATGTTATACCTTGCACGGAATATCATGTCACACATCCACGCACATATATATGTATATGATACATATGTATGCTTATATATAAAGTGAAAATAATTCAAATAAATTTCAAACAGCAATTTATAAATTTAAATAAAATATTATGATTTTATTTAAAGTAAATTTAGAAATGTTCTAAATAAATTAGACTTCATAGGCCCGATAAAAATCTAATAAGATAAAAAAATTGAAATCCACTCATATCTTCCACTACGAGCTGGGCAAGTTCCAATAACGGTATCAGAGCCCATAGCCTATGCGGCCTAATTAGTCATATTAGTGTTAACTAATTAAAGCATACCCATATAGTATGGTGTCTAGAAAATTGGTGTCTAAGGTTGGGTTTAGGTATTCAAGTACTCTACCATATCTAGCAACCAGCATGGCCCGAAATAATAAGGTAAGCCCAAAATATTATCCCTAATTGAAAAGGCCAAATTTGAATCGGGTCTTGGACTAAATTTCTGAATTGTTTGAAAATTTAAAATATAAGATTTTTAATTTAAAAGTTAAATTTAAAATAAGATATACAAATACTACAACAAAATACCCTTTTTACAATGAGCAATACCCATTGTCCGTTGTAATAGGGGTTTCGCAATGGGCCAACTTTCATCGTATTATGCAATATGGTAATAAACCTAAAAGATTTTACAACATTTTAAAACCATTGTAAAAGCCCATTATAGTAAACATTTTTTACAACGGTCCACACCAATTGCAATAGGGACTTTTACAACTGGTTTTTCCCATTACAATAGGACTATTTACAATTGTTTTTGCCCATTGCAATATGAGCTTTTACAATTGCTTTTGCCCGTTACAAAAGAGTCTTTTACAACTATTTATGACCGTTGTTAAAAAAATTCAAATGAGAAAAAAATATAAATACTAGTAGAGCGCACTCATTAATTTAAAATTAATTTGTTATTGAAACCAAAATATTGTATAAATAACCAACATATTCATTCATACCTAATAAAAATAACAAAAAAGATTTATATTTCCAAATGCCAAAAAGATTCATGTATTTTTAGTCTGTCATAATAGAGAACTTATAAAATAAATACATATACCTACCAATACAATGGAAATACATATACCTGAAACTACCCTCACCTCCTCATCCTCAGTCAACATGCTATCATGGCCATAACATGTCATGTTCAGCACCCTATCACCTAGTCCTTCCACTGTAGTCACTGAAAACCTGACTCTATGCCTTGCTTAACCAACACATGCCCTAGCAATTCAGGCATCCACACCATGGTAGCTTGACCTAACAATTGTCAAATTTGGCATACTATTTTGTTGTTGGGATTTCATGTAACCAATCTCTTAAGCATATGGTGTGTAACGCTTTACCACAACTTGCGTTTTCACACTTTTAATCAGGAATTGATCCTTTATTAACTCCAAGTTTCTCATCTGAATGTGTGGTATGATTACGACAGATTATTACCTAATTCTACCAACTCTAGTTAGGAAATATAAATTAAGACAATTTTAAGTGCATGCACAAATTATGAAGGAACCATAAAGTGCATATTTTATTTAGTTAGCCGATGAATTATTTGTCCTTTCTCCTATTAAAGTACATAACTTTTCCAACCTAGCCAGCCATCTGTTAGGTCTGAAGGAACAACATGATGCTAATAATTTCAAAAGTAAGTTTTTAGTAATGATTTTAGAGAGAATATGCTAAAACTAGTAATGGATTATAAATAATAGTCAAGTTTAGGACCTTAGGTCATCTATGAATCTCTGCTTCGAATCCAAAATCATTATTTTGTACTTAAGGACAATTTTGAATCTTTTACACAAGTCTGGCTTACTCATTTGCAAATGGTGAGCATAACAAATTCCATAGTCAGTTTGCTCTTCATTCTTGCTACTAAGAATATGATGTTTAGGTAACCGAAGCTCCAATAAAGTTGCAAGATTATCGTCGAACTTTTTATCTTTTTCTGCATAAATACAAACCACAAAGAATGCATGATCAAAATTAGATTTCGACCGATGAGATTCAATAATTTAAATTATTTAAATGGTTTGCTAATTTTAATTTTAAGAATAGAATACATACCGGTATTTTCCATTTTTATTCCAGTTCTTCCAAATTAGCTCGATGACTATATCTAACCCAAAGAAACGATACCAAATGATTAAAGTGGGTCGTTTGCCAACTTTTATGTGTTTTACAATAAACGTACCATATTTTATAAACTACATGAATGTCATAGCCATTGCACTATCCAAAATAGTCCAACTTGTAACCTTAGCAATGCAGACCCCTTCTTATGTAAAGAGACCAACACCTTATCAATTGATTTAAGATTAGATGACTTTTTAAAGCTAGGTTCATTAATATGCATTAAAATTACTCAATACCTCTAAGAAATTACTAGCCTAGGCTCAAGATACATACCATAAAGAACCATCTCACTAATTTTGCTCCTCATTGCTTCAATTATTTGCACTCAAATAGGATTTTTCAAACATACGTATGTGACAAAAAATTTGTTTACTTGATTTCTGATAGTGATAAACATAGGGATCTTTCATTTGCATCAAGCACTTTATTCTACATAAGACCTACAGATATCTAGGAAATTTATCCAAGTCATGCTCATTATATTATCTTTGAAAGCATGTTCTAACTATATCATATACATACACGTACTTAGATGCATAAATACAGGCTTATTTGCTAAGAGATATTTGAATGCATTACAAAACATGAATTAAGTAAATACCATGCATGGTCCAGAATAAGAAAATACAATGCAAAATATTACTGTTACTATATAGACAAAACTTAAGTGAGAAGGTAGGAACTACACGATTCATTTAAAGTCAAACAAGACATGGAGAAGTGGAGAAATATAATTCAAATAGAGCAGGTAAGATGAAGATATATTGCACAAGACCTATGATAATCGAGCAGAAAATCAAACTAAAGAAACAATTGGTAGAAGTAATGACTTAGGAAATAAATCTTGAATAACAGTTTCCATCAAGGAAAGCTCTTGGTCTTATATAGTACAACATGTTGAATTGTTGCTACAAACTAGTGTTGCTACATATTTAACACAAATAAGGGCATATCTAAGAATTCACAAAAATCTAAAAAATCGACGTATGACGACAATTATTCAACAAAATTGACATAAATATAAGAAAATTAAACAAAAACTCACCTTGCAGACCATTATAATTCTCAGCCTCTTTCCTAACAACATCCATAACAAAATCAATCAACTCTGCTCCTTCGATATGATGAACTTTCATTCAGTTATCATCACCTCCGCTCTACCTAAATATGAAGTTATTGGGTCTAAAGATCTATCCATATGGGCCAAATCTCAAATTATCCATTATGTCTGGTTCTAGAAACATCATCATAGCTCTCGATACGTACCTACCACCACTCAACTCATTGTAATACACGTTGATCTTTGGCAACTAGAGATCGGAATTGTTGTTGTACTTCCTGGTCTGATCGATTCCATACTTATCGTAGGATCTCTCTCATCTTTAGAAGAAAGTGCTAATTGGTTTTTTCTTCTAATTAGAGGAAATATGGGTTTAAATGAGAGAGAGAAGTAGTTAAGAGCTACAAAGAAGTGGTGATGTAATTGTTCGGTGCTATTGTTGTTCAACTTTTTGATCGAGCTATATCTAGACTATTGGACAAGTTAGACTCGATGGTAGAAAAGGAAAGTAGCCTAGATAGATGATCATGGAGTCCAAAGCTCAGGCACAAACAAAAATATAAAGAAACGATCAAGTGAGACCAAGAGATAGACTCTTCGAAATATCCTAAGTATGGATTAGTGTCTCCCTTAGGCAAGCGATCGGTACCTAACCCTTCCCAGAGGCAGAGGATTGTCAAATCACTATGGCAATGGACAACGCAAACCAGCAGTTCAACTCAATGTAAATCAATTGATATCTCTAAAAACACGAAGGCAATTATGCAAACAACTTTGTAAACGTGAAGCTAGCATGAGGGGGCCCACCGAACTGATTGTAAGCTATACATGGCCTATAGGACCGATCGATATGGGCCATTAACGTGAAGCTAGCATGAGATGACTTTTTAAAGCTAGCATGAGATGACTTTTTAAAGCTAGGTTCATTAATATGCATTAAAATTACTCAACACCTCTAAGAAATTACTAGCCTAGGCTCAAGATACATACCATAAAGAACCATCTCACTAATTTTGCTCCTCATTGCTTCAATTATTTGCACTCAAATAGGATCGCCTAGGATTGAAAATTGGGTCATGAAATTTTTTGGTTGACCTTATCTAAATCTTGAGATCTCGTTGGTGAAATTTCAAGAAGATATTCGGTCGTCTACCCATATAAATACAGAGTTCATTGTTCATTTTAAGGATATTTTACGCTGTTGTTTTATTGGTACCCCATTGTAATCAAGGATCTATTATGATCTAATTCTCCTATACTTAGAATTCCAAGCGATTAATAAAGCAGTTCATTCAAAGTGGACATAGGCATTCAATGCAAAACCACCATAAATATTTATCATTTTATTTTTTGCTTGTTTTCCTTCTGTTTGAAGTTTATTCTTTGCTTAATTTCTCTACGTTCAATCTATTTAGTGTTTTTGCCAACTTTTGGCAAAAAAATTTGTGCTTTCACTGAGAGAAGATTTTCAACTAGATTAGGTATCATCATCCACTAATGGCGTCTCATATCCATGAAATTGATTCAGATTAAGTTTCCATTTCTATTCAGATTTGAAGTAGATCTAAGAGGAAGCTATTATCCATGGCCAAAGGAAGTCTACTACTTCCCATGGTATTGAAGGTAATGAAGGCACCAACGTTCAACAGGTTGACCATAATGTACAATCAGCAGTTGTGGATGCCCTAAATCCTCCTGATTACATCACCAAAGCTGACTTTGAAGTCTTGATGAAGGAACCATTAGATAGCCATCAATAGCTCAATCAAGAGATCCAGGCCAATATTGATTTTATGAACCAGCCGAAAGACCAACATGGGAAGACGAGGAGGGAGCCTTCTCCGTACTCTAGGTCAGAGAACTCCTCTTCATCTGACAACTATCATAGAAACAAATGGCTTAAGATGGATCCATATGAAGGTGGAACATCCAGGGGACTATGCAGCAGACTACCTTTATACTACATGGATTGATATCGAACCCTCCAGAGGGATCGGCACCGAACCCTCCTATTTAGAGGGAGCCATCAAGATGGTGGAGGAGCTAAGTTCGAACGCACCACGACCGATCAAGGTTCCAAGACCTAGGAAAATGTGAATGAATCCTAGTTGAGAGACGATGATAGGACAGCTGCTCAAAAGGAACATCAAGAGTACACTAAGCCAAGGCAATGTGGTGTGGCACGAAGGCATGGATTAGGTCGTTCATGTGAGGTAGAACACAACCACCACTTGGCACTAGCTCCTCAGACACTGGACCAACATCTTTGGTGAGGCAATTTGTTAAAGAGAGTCAAGGCTTAACCAATAATGATTAGAGACTTTCAAAAATTCATACTCCATTTACTGACAACATTATACATGCAAAGTATCCATGGAGGTTTAACTTGCCTATGATGCCTACATATGCGAGAAAATCCAACCCCAGACAGCATACCGAACTACCACCGCGGTCAATTTATTCGTTTGATGAGTTAGCAAGGAAGTTTATGGAGCAATTACGCATGCATGTGGCTCGCCCCAAAGATTATCTAGAAAGGTTTAATATAGCTGTTACAGAAGTTAGTAATCCAAAAGTTGATGCAATATTGATGGCATTGACTAAGGTAGTAGACCCTGCTTTCATGCTAGAGCATTTCTTTGCAAAGGCAGCTCAGTACCAAAGTAAGGAAGAGGCAAAGCAGACTAGGAAAAGAGATATTGTAGGCCTAAGTGCTGAGGGAGTACAAAATAATGTGGCAGCAAAGCAGTCCAAAAGGAGTTTTGTGAAGGTTGAAGCTAATGTTAAAAACAAGGCAAATGAGCAAAAAAGAGGTGATGGTAGAAACTATGATCGAAGATGAGATTCTAGAAGAGGGAAGTCGAGGATCCAGATGTTTGATACACATATAATATTGAATATGTGTTATTAGAGAACATCTACCTTTCGACTTATAACACGATGTAGTAAGAAAACAACCTTCGAGGGAACCGATGGAGAAGTAGAGACAGATAGGGAAGTGCTGTAGATTCCATGAAAGTGGTCACATTACGAACGAGTGTCGTCATCTTCATGATGTCATTGTAAAGTTGATTCATGAAAGAAAGTTGCAATAGTTTGTTAAACCCCATAGGATGGCGGGCATGGGACATCCAACCCCATTAAAGGACAAGCTCAGCCTAGTGTTGAGGAACCTAGACGGATAGAAGGAAGGTTATTTATTAACATCATGGTTGGAGGACCACATCCGACCAGCCACAGCTGGAATGAAATGAAGCGTTATGTGAACACTATTAGAAATGTTGATATTGGATGCTGCTTGAAAACAAAGGACGGTGCTTAGGAAAAGTAGCAGAGAACTATGACCAACGATATCATGTTTTGAAGTAGAGATGCAGATAAGATTGAGGCTCCTACAATAAATTCTGTTTTCCTGCTTTTTGGTCATGGCTGGGATATCAACAAATAGGCTAAGAAGGACGGGATACAGTATTAAAGATCGATTGGAAGCAAGGCTATGATCGATATCGTTGAAATTTGACCAAGCTCCAATCAAGGTGGGACCGATTGGTAATGATGAACAAGGCTATGTTTCAAATTTCAAGTCAATCGGAGTTCATATGCTCAAGGTATGATCGATGCAAATCTGGCAATTCGTATCCACCAGATCACCTTCTTCATATCGGTTTCTTTCGAATCGATCAAGGAAAACTAACACTATTCGTATCCACAAGCATGCGCCACTTCGTATCAGTCTGAGCTCATCCTACTTTGCATCCATCATCACCATCTAATTCATATCTATGGGAAATTATCACTTCGTGTCGATCATTCCATGCACTTCGTATCGATCCACCCATTCATATATTTCTATCGATAAACCATTGATCGATACGAAGAACACATAATGGGTCGATACGAATGTCATTCCTTTTCAATCGATACGAAGAGGCTATTGCATCATCGATATGAAATAAGCATCGCAGGATCGATATGAAGAATGGAGTACATCAGGTCAATACGAACGAGACTATGTTCGACAGGAAGACTCGGTCACTTGGCCTAAAAAGTGGATTGCTCCTAAAAGATAGCACCGCGTCTCCTAGCAAGCACGTGCCTAGGACGACACGAATGGATCGATTCGAATGAACCGATACAAATTGGAAAACACATTGGAAATCCAAACTTGCATCCATCATATCTCACAATCTACAAGTCCAAACGTTACCAAATTTTCACAAGAGCTTGCGTACAACCCCAAGAATGTCCATGCTCGATCTCGACTCGATTGGGCAAGATCTTGATCAACAAAAATTCCATTCGTATCGATCATGGATCGAGCCAAAATCGCTCAGGATCGATCACGGAGACCCACCCACGTGAGAGAAGGAGTCCTTCGAGATATAGGCGGGATATTTGCAGCCTACACCTATAAATAGCAGTCCAAGAGCTTTAGAAAAGGGAACTTATGGTTCATTTACACTGTTATTCTATCCAAGTCCATTGTAACTCAATTATTACCAATTGTACTATTGTAATCAGCGAGTGATAATGAATAAAACAACAACTCTTCGAGGTGGACGTAGGCTAGAGATTGCCAAAGAACTATAAACCTTGTGTCTTTAGTGCATTCCTTTTAAATTTTTGAGTGTTCTTCATATTTATATTCTCTACACATTTGCTATCTGCGATCTATGATTGTAAACGGGTGCTTTCATCGGCAATTAGGTGTTTGTGATCAATTTTTGTGCAAATATTTTGGTGCTTTCATTGAGAACCGCTAGCGCTAGGGAATTCTAAAGCTTGGATTTTAGATTTGAAAGCTTAAGGACTTGGATTTGGAAGCTTATGGCAAGGAAATCGACAATAAGACCAAGGATAGAAAGGAATCAGCATGAAGGGAGTCAAGAGGCTTCCTCAGGAGCTAATTAGGCCTCGATTTTCATCATCAGAGATGGGATGGAAACAATGCTAAAAAGACAAGAGGAGATGACGCAAAACCTACTTCGACAAGTTGCACAAGTTGGAGTGCAGAGTCAAGGGAACGCAACTGCAGGAGATGCCGGAAAAAGAAGTCAGAAGCATGGAGCAAACACAATTAAGAACAGAGCAGGACCATCAAGAGCAACACCAGGACTAGGGGCACTCCGTCGGAGCATGTTGATCCAATCCCGGATGGAGTACCAGGTGGAGCTGTACAACATGGTGCCGATTGGGGAATGGATGCTCATATAGGAGGGTAAGTCCCAGGATTCCCTCGTGAAATCAGGGGGCAGATTGGTGGAAATGGACAAGGACTATAGCTTGACAACAGTGATAGGTTGGCGGAGATGGTCAAGTGAGCCATGAAGGGAGGACTAGTGAATACAGACTTGGAGGATGTGAATAGGAGTCTCTTTGCTGCAATGATCAGGCAAGCTAGGAACCCGCCAGATTTCAAACTACCAACACGGGAGATGTATGACGAGAGAACAAATTCTATTGTTCACTTAACAAGGTACATGAGGCATGTGGAGGTATTAAAGGCATTAAAAAATGCCATGGCACGATGTTTACCTTTGTATTTGACGGATATAGCAGCATTATAGTTCAGATAGTTGAAGAGTGGCTCTATTGGCGCATGGATGGAGCAGATTGAAAGATTTATGAGGCAGTTTTGGGTCCACAGAGTCCGACCTAAGAATGTGCTAACTTTGAAATCGATGAAACAATGGAAAGGAGAATCGCTCAGGGATTTCTGAACCAGATTCAATGTGGTAGTGGCTTCGGTGGATCGACATGATCCATCGATGGTTTTGATGGTGGCTATTTCAGGACGTTGGAACGGGAACCACCGATGGATCTTGGAGAGTTCTATCATGAAGCAGAAAGGTTTCTAAGGTAGGAAGATGCACGGGGTGAAAGAGAAGGGAGGGAGGTTGAAGCCAATGCAGTAAGGGGTGGAGGCCCACCCGAGGAGGATCCGAACAAAGATGATAATGGGAAAATGAAAATGAATGATAATGGTGTCACTTCAAAAAGTCCATGGAGGAATTCAAATTTTATTTGATACACGAATTTGACTAAGACTCTGGAAAGGATTTACTTCGATACTCGAGGGCGCCTCCAGTATCGAAAGCCGGCAAGAAGGGAACCTTCTGAATACGAGCGAACATCAGGAAAACATTGCATATTCCATAAACTAAATGGGCACAACATGAACGACTGCAGACATTTGAAGGATATTGTTGAGGAACATGTAAGGAATGGTCATCTACAGCAATATATAAGGAATAGAGCTATGGCAGTGAAACAGGTGCGGCCATCGCCCACCTCGAACGAGGATGGAACTGGATCTAGGAGTCGTCGGCTTGTCATCAACTAAATGGAATTATGACTTTGAATAAGTAATAGAATTCGAAGTAATACGGCTAAGTCACTTACACATGTACGGGATCGAGGACAGTCCCTAGGCATGCTCTGAGACGATGATAATCCACGTTGCTCGAGTTTATGAAATCTTTTTTTCTTTTCATTTTTTCTGAAAACTTTGGTTTCTCCCTTGGACGTACAGATATTTATTTGGCTTTCCATGGCTGTAAAAAGTTTTAAATGATTGATTTGCATTAATGTAACAAATAATAAAGGTCTCGCGATTATGGTCTCGACTGGAGAGACGGGGCATCGATCATTGATTATGAGTCCCTTCGTCGGAGAGTGATGGAATGGGCTGGAACACTATATAAAAGTCCTTGGCTGGATAGCGGAGACCGAAAAATATAAAATTCCTTGGCCAGAGAGGAGAACATAAAAGTCCTCGACCGTAGAGTCGAGGCCAGAGAACATATAAGCCCTTGACCGGAGAGTCGAGGCTGAAACAGGATAACGCGACCAGGCAAGGTCTATGGATTCGAAGTTAAACCCAAAGAGGTCATGGATTCGGATTTTGGCTTAGGATAGATGTATCCGGTGAGTCCTGGATTTGGTAAAGGGCCCGGAGCAGTCTCAAATTTGGATATCGACCTAGAAAGGTCATAGATTTGGCTATTGGTTATAGATAGATTAAAGCTCTGTTGATGGGTTCGGATACCTATGGAAATGGTTGAGGATTTGGTTACAGGATTTTGAATTGGGCATCGACTCATAGCAATCGCAGACTTGGATATGGCTACGGCACTTGGATAGGATGACTTGGTAATAGACTAGATTATGGATCGGATGGTATGGCTATGGATGGAATATTGGCTTTGGATGTTGGATTAGGAGCTATTCAAAACATGCCTTCTTACCACAAGGCATGATTTAAGGGGAAAATGTTATCCTATCTTTTGGTCAAGGCCGGGATATCAACATATAGGCTAAGAAGGACGGGAATCGGTATTAAAGATCGATTGGAAACAAGGCTATGATCGATATGTCAAAATTTTACCAAGCTCCAATCAAGGCGGGATCGATTAGTAATGAAGAACATTGCTAGAAAAAGTGCTATGGTTCAAATTTCCAGTCAATCGGAGTTCATATGCTCAAGATATGGTCGGTGCAAATCAAGAAATTCATGTCCATCAGATCACCTTCTTCATATCAGTTTCTTTCGAATCGTTCAAGGAAAACTAACACTGTTCATATCCATCAAACATGCCCCACTTCATATCAGTCCAAGCTCTTCCTACTTCGCATACATCATCACCAGCTAATTCATATCCACGGGAAATTGTAACTTCATGTCAATCATTCCATGTAGTTCGTATCGATCCACCCATTCATGTCAATACGAACGAGGCTGTGTCTGATATGCACGCCATTGATCGATACGAAGAACACATAATGGATTGATACGAATGTCATCCTTTTCAATTGATATGTAAAGGCTATTGAATCATCAATATGAAATAAGAATCCCAAGATTGATAAGATGAATAGAGTACATCAGGTCAATACGAACGAGACTATGTTCGAAAGGAAGACTTGGTCACTCGGCATAAAAAGTGGCTCGGTCCTAAAAGATAGCGCTGTGTCACCTAGCAAGCACATGCTTGGGAGCGATGCGAATGGATCGATTCGAATGAACCGATACGAATTAGACAACACATTGGAATTCCAAACTTGCAACGATCATATCTCACAGTCTACAAATCCGAATGTTACCAAATTTACATAAGAGCTTGCATACAACCGTAAGAATGTCCATGCTCGATCTCGTTTAGATTGGACAAGATGTTGATCGACATGAATTCTGTTCATATCGATCATGGATCGAGTTGAAATTGCTTGGGATCGATCACGGTGCCTACCCACGTGAGTGAAGGAGTCCTCCGAGATCTGGGTGGGATATTTGCAGCCTACACCAATGAATAACAGTCCAAGAGCTTTAGAAAAGGGATATTCTGGTTCTTTTACACCGTTATTCTGTCGAACTACATTGTAACATAATTATTATCAATTGTACTCTTGTAACTAGCGAGTGATAATGAATAAAACAACAACTCTTTAAAGTGGACGTAGGTCGAAGATAGCTGAACCACTATAAACCTTGTGTCTTTACTGCATTCATTCTAATTTTCAAGGTGTTCTTCATATTTATATTCTCTACACATTTGTTCTCTGTTATCTATGATTGTAAATGAGTACTTTAATCTGCAATTGGGTGTTTATGACCAATTTTGGTGCAAACAAATTCAATGCTGATCTTGGACATGATCGACCCCACCTTGGTGAGAAAGATTTCGATTGACTGGGGAAATTATATAAATATCATTTTTAAGAAGGCCTACAACCAGATGCTGCTGGAGGCTAAAGACTTGAAACCATGCAAAGCTAATATTCATGGCTTTAACGATATTACTACTGAAGTAGTAAGCTCCGTCGGACTACTGGTGGAGTTAGGAGACGACAATCATAGGAGAGTCTGGGTGCTGTCGTTTGTTGTGATGGATGTGAACTCTCTGTACAATGCTTTTTTGGGCCAACTAGCCCTTGTTGAGTTTAGGGAAGCTATCACCCCTTAATGCTTATCACTCAAATTCCCAACAGAGAATGGTGTGGGAACTATTCATGGAGATTAGGTGGCTGGACGTGCCAGCTATGTTACCGAGTTAAGGGATGCTCAACGAAAGGAAAAGGGAAAGGATGTGGCGACTCCTCTCTGCATCAAAACTAATGAAGCTAAGCATTCAACGTCTGAACCTTGGCTTGGGCACCATAGTCGGTTCTATAAAGATATAGATCCGAGAGATGAAAAAGAGGAGCCCAAAGAACCCAAGGCTGCACCTGCAGGGCTGACGATCGACATCACGGTCAGCCATGACAACCCATCACAGGTCCTGAAGATTGGATCACATCTCAGCGCAACGATGATGAAGGAATTAGCTGGCTTTCTCTAAGAAAACCTTGAACCTATTCTAACTGTATGGGATCTCATCGATCATCGCGAGCCATGCTTTGAATATTGACCCGAGGCATGTCCCGGTGAAAATAAAAAACAACATAGCATGGACCCGAAGAGATTTGCTGCGCTTACAAAGGAGGTGGATAAACTCAAGAACAACGGGTTTATCTATGATGCCCTCTGCCTGAAATGGGTATCTAATCATGTACTTGTGAGGAACGCTAAATGAAAGCGGAGGACGTGCATTAAGAACTGAAACCTGAAGTTGGTAGAGTTGACCGCTGTACATGAACTGCTTTCATTTATGGACGTATACTCCGAATACAACCAGATCCAAATGCACATCCCAGACGAGGAACACACCAGCTTCATTACCGATCTAGAGCTATACTGCTACATTGGGATGCCCTTTGGACTATAGAATGATGGAGCTACTTATTAGAGACTGCTCAACCAGATATTTAGTAATCAGATCGAACGTCAATGGAAGTATTGGTGGATGATGTGCTCGTGAGGTCACGGCAATCAAATGACTGCATCGGTGATTTGGCAGAGATGTTTAATGTTTTTTGAAAATATGGAAAGAAACTTAACCATTGAAATGCTCTTCAACATTGCGTTAGGGAAATTCTTGGGTTTCATCGTTAACCCTCAAGGAATTAAGGCCAATCTTGAAAAGATTCAGGCAAGAAGAGATATTCGAAAACCGAAGATGATTAAACAGGTGCAAAGCCTAAATAGGAAGGTCGCTGCCCTGAGTCGGTTCATCTCTAAAGCCACAGATAAGTGCATTTCCTTCTTCAACTTGAGAAAAAGAGGGAAGAGGAGCTTCGCATGGACGCCGGATTGCGTTGATGCTTTTTGAGTTCTGGTACACCACTTAGAGAGACCTCCCATCTTATCCAAGCCATTGGATCATGAAGACTTGTATGTCTATTTAGCGGTGTCAGTACATTCTATAAGTGTCATGCTACTATGCAAAGAGAATCAGATCTGGAGGCCGTTATACTATCTCAGCAAGCGATTGTCAAGTGCTGAAAGAAATATCCAAAATTGGAGAAGCTCGCATACTGCCTATTGATTGCGTAAAGGAAGATTTGTCCTTATTTTCAGGCTTACCCCATTAGTGTCTTCACCGATCAGTCCTTGTAATAGGTCCTATAGCAACGTAAGATGTCTGCTAGGTTACTAAATTGGAACATCGAATCGAACAGTTCAATATCACTTATCTCCCATGGAGAGCCATCCAAGGAATGGTATTTACTATACAAAATGAATCTCCTGAGATGAGTAAAGAACCTACCATCCAACAAAAGATGTACATGGATGGAGCATCTAACGACCGGTGCTCTGGCGCAGGAGGCACACTAGTCGCTTTTGAGGAATGCTTGATCTGCTACGCCGTTAAACTCGACTTTCCTATGACAAATAACAAAGTCGAATATGAGGCCTTGATCGCCGACTCAAACTTGCTAAGGAGCTAGGAGTACAAGCTTTGCAGGTTTTTTGTGATTCCAAATTGGTCGTACACCAAGTCAGAGGACAATATTAGGCTAAGCGAGCGTGAGTTGCTTCTTACCTCAACCGGGTCCAAGAGCTATTAACTGATCTTGACTGTTACACTAACACACACATCCTTAGAGAACATAATGAAAAAGCCCACTCACTAGCCAAACTGACTAGTTTCGGGGATGCATAGCGAATAGGCTTGGTCCTAGTTGAAATACTTAATTCTTCGAGCATTGACCAGATGGAGATTGATTGGGTCTTGGAAATGGAGCTCGAGAAGGAGTCATGGATGACTCCGATAAAAGATTATTTTAGAGGTGAATCCTTCCTAAATGGAGGAACAAAAATTGATAGGTCCTCCGTAAAGATTCACGATATATCCTTCTAGAAGAAGCAATGTATAAAAAAAATTTGTCACGACCCGTCTTCCACTAACCAGAAAGACGTATCATGAATTAAGAAAGAAAAAGATAGAAAGAGAAAGAAAGAGAAGAAAGAAGAAACAACAACAGAATCTCAACAGCAGAACGAGTAAATTATATTAATAACAAAAGTATTACATAGTACACAACAACTATCAGAGTTACACAGCTTATACAGCACATACTAGACAGTTATAAACACCTATCTAGTTATTACAATACAGTACAAAACAACTCAAACAAACGACTCAGAGATACCAACACAGCGGAATAGTAGAAACTACAATGCAGAAGCCTCTTGCTCCATTGCTCCTCCATAATTCGTCAAAGCTAACCTGAATCCCTTCGCAACTCGTAAAAATTTGAGTACCTAAGAGTTTAAGAAAAACCGAAATAAACTCTGGGTCAGACATGGGTCTGGTATGAGTAACAGGTTAAAGTTGCTTAACTTTTGAAAAACCTTTAAAAAGAAAGGTATCACGTAAGACTTCCCACACATAAACATGGAAATTTTTTTACCTTACGCTAACCAAAACATTTGAAAGGAAATACGGTGATATTATAATAGTGTCTAGGGTTTTCAAGTAAAATACAGAAATAGCTGGAATGCTTACATCTCGCGTTCCAACATAGTTGGGCACAATCAATACGTATGGCACTTATTGGATTTTGGATTCCATACAATGGCAGGGCTACCGGGGTACCGCCCGTCACAGTACGAGGCCTAGATCGCCGTACCGAGGATCACTCCTAATCCCCTGCAACACAAGGCCAGAACCATCCCTTACTAGACAGTCCCGAACAAGACAACCCCGCAGTTGGCCACGACCCAACCGTCCACACAGCCGAATAAAAGGGACTTTTAGACAGGGGAAAATCTCGTCCTACTTGGTCATGA
Organism: Allium cepa; assembly: GCA_030765085.1. Classification (NCBI taxonomy): domain Eukaryota; kingdom Viridiplantae; phylum Streptophyta; class Magnoliopsida; order Asparagales; family Amaryllidaceae; genus Allium; species Allium cepa. The sequence goes on along the minus strand of CM060931.1, from coordinate 348,245,956 downwards.
CCTGCACCTCCCCGGTTTTAGCCATTCCCGGTTGATGAGGCTTGAGGCTACGATTACCTTTAGAGAACACATCTCTTAGAATGCTCATCGTCCACCTGACGATGTTCTGAAAGCATTCAGTCCATACAAGTTCGTTCCGGGTTCGAACGAAACCGAAGGCATTATCTCGTTACACTCATTTTGGAATCACCCTCAGAGTTAACAATGATAACCCTTGCACTCTGAATTTTTATCTTCACTTGAGATTCACGACCTATACTTAATTTTGGATCGATGTGGTTTTCGGACATCCAAATATGGAAACCCGATCCCGGTCTCATCGAATCCAAAACGCCATCATTTAGGTCCAAGTTGTTTTAGGTTTAAAACAATCCAATTAAATTATCTATATACACACAGATAGATAATTCACATTATCACAATAGATAATCATTACCGCAGATAATCCCTATTATCATTATCAGAAGATAATCCATATCATCATCACAATGCAACCAATGCATCCATATCACACATCATTACTAATCTCATATCTGAGATTCAAACCATTCAAGGAAATCTATATCATCCATGTATAAACAAGGATTAATAATCACACCATATATAATTAATTTAAAATGAATTATATTACATCATCTCTAATCAATTTAAAGTAAATTAAATTAATTACTTCAATCTATAAATCCTGCTTATATAACCATTGATTACAAACCAATCATCTAATTAATTCCCTTGATTAATAACCCTTGATTAATCATCCTTTGATTACATTCAAGTAATTAATTTCACAAATTAATTATTCTTAATCAAATACAATAATAATCACTTCATTAATTAATTGTAATTAATCACATTAATCCTTAATTAATTACATTAATTAATTACTTTAATCACTTATCATTGATTAATTAATCTCAATTAATAAATCTTAATTACATCATTAATTATATTAATTAATGATTCCTAATTACATTTAGATTAATTAACTTCATTAAGTAATTAACTGTAATTATTAATCACCTTTGATTGATTAACTTCAGTAATTAACTATTCTTAATTACTTCATTAAGTAAATTGATTACCCCTTAATTAATTATATTCAATAATTAATTATATTTATTAATCATCCTTGATCAATTTTATTAGTAATTAATTACCCTTAATTAATTACATTACTTAATATTTTTCCAAATGACTTAATCAATCAATGCTTAAATTAATTACACCACGTAATTAATTATTAATTACTTTCACAAAGTAATTATCTTCCATAATAATTACAAAAGCAATTAACCCCAAACTCTTCCATACTTCAATAAGTTACATTCAGTAATTACTCATCTTAATTACTTCTCTAAGTAATTATCCTTCATTAATCTCTTATCAATCCATCAAATGATTATTCTAAATTAATTAAACTTAATTAATTAATTTAAACTAATCAAAGTAATTAATTAATTACAATGAGTAACTAATACCTTTAATTACTTTCATAAAGTAATTATACTTAACCAAATTCCATAATGATTATCTAATTTAATTAATCTAATTAATTATCAAACTTAAACACTTTAAATAATTAATAAATAACCCCAAGTTAATGTCCTTATTAACTTATCAACAATTTCCTTAATTACCTTTCTTAAGTAATTAACTTAAATTAATCATTATTAATTACAAATTTATTAATCTTTAATAATCATTTAATTAGTCAATAATTGTTTAGTTAATTAAGTCTTTAACTTAATTAATCTTAATCTCTTGATAAATTAATTTATAATCATTAATTAAAATCTTAACTTATTTAATTAATGATCTTATTTCCAACTTAATTAATCATAATTAATTAACTTCAACCTTAATTAATTAATTCAAAATCCTTACTTAATTAATTAAATTAATTAGTTAATCATCCATCTAATTACCTTACTAATTTAATAAATCAAAATCACTAAATCTTTGATTGACTTTAAAATAAAACATTTCTTATTAATGATTACAATATCATTGACAAAGCATATTTAAAACAACTTATTTAAAATTTGTTTCCAAATTAAATTTAAAATTTAAAATGAAATCAAACTTAACTTTAACAAAGTTTTAAAAACATTTTAAAACCTTTTTAAAACTTATGCAAAAGAATTTCCTATTTTATAAAAGATGTTTAAAGGAATTTAAACCAAATTCATTTTAAGATACAAATCATATTTAAAATATATTTCAACATCCAAAGTTGTTTAAACATTTAAATTTTTTTAAAACTTCCTTTATTTCCAAAACATTGATTCAAATTGGATTTTGATTCCAGATTTAAACTTAGGTTTTAAATCTTCTACTTTTAATTTTAAAGCTTTATCTTTAAATTTAAATTATTTAAACTCTTTTATAGTTGTTTAAACATTTTTATTTATAAATTTTAAATTAAATTTAAAACTGGAATTCAAACTTAGTTTAAACCCATACTTTAAATTTAGGTTTAAATTATATTTAAAACCTGCTTTCAAATTTAAATCAAATTTGAATTGAAAATTTAAAGGTTTACAGAGAAACCTGTAACTACAGAAAATACCCGAGCCTCCCCTACAATTGCTCCGAGCAAAATCCTATACCGCTTCGAGCAAAAACTCGAATTACCCGAGTATAACTCGAGTCCCAAAAATCTGCAAATCCCAACCTTCCTGACACCATTCTTTGCACACCGTGCATATACACGGTGATTTTGGTCGCCTCCAGTCACCACCAAGTCAACGATCATGTCGACGATTGCCCACAGATCCATCATCGATCATCAGATCCTCACAAGCATCAAGAAATCAAATTCAAGTTTCCCCCAATTCAAAACCTGTAACATATAGGAACCACTATCACCCTCTGATCCATAAACCTGTAAAACCCCCATTCCCTCTCCTCCGGCCATCAGAGGCTATGGAGCTCCGTCCAATAGTTCTTCAACACCCAAGCAACCATCTCTCCAAATATTGAAGCACTCGATCCCCTATAGCCACCATGCCCATCAAAGCACTGCACTGCCCAAAAACTAGGTTTAGAAATTAAAGACAGTCGCCACCGCCGCCACCATTCCTTGATCACCACCTCGACAATTTTCCCATCATCCTTGATTCTCCCGCTACCACCAAAACCAACTTCGATCCCCCTGACCTTCGAGAGCATCAGCAAAACCCAAATACCAATTTTCAAAAAAAACCAATACTGCTCTTTCAATCAACAATTAAAACATGATTTTATTTTTAAAAATCATAATTTTGTATAAGCTTTCAGATTTTAATCTTGAATTAATAAATTCAACAGTTTGAATTTACCCCAAAACTTAAATTTCTCTGCTTATTTAGGTTTCATGTGCACTTCCCCATTTATTTTGACTCAAACAAAATTTCAAACTTTGATTTAAGATCAATCATAAAATTCCTATTTATAACTCAAATTATAATAGTGTTTGGATTAAGAAATTTAAATCATAGCTGAGTTTCTATATATATTTTTTTAAATAAAACTGGAACTGAGAATGTTTACTGACATTCACATACATACATATTTTAAACATCCAAAATCTACAGAAATTCATCAGTATTCATTCACACCAAACATACTTATTTCAGAGGGAAGAACAGGCAACAGAATCATACACTTAATCTTTAAATTAGAGATGTTACTCACCCGACACGATTCCTTGCATGAAACAGAGGCAGAGAGCTTTTTTGAAACTATTTTGAAGACTTGAAAATAAAATGCCAGGTCTTTCATTAAATTTGATATAAACTTGAGTTGCTTGTTGATTTAAACTTGCATGCAGGAAGACAAACCCAGATCCAATTGAATCCTTAAATTTGAATGCTTTAAATTTGAAAAAAACTTGCAGTTGCATGTTTTTGATTTTTACTGTGGATTGCAGACTTTGATTAAGAAAGGGTTCCAGATCTTGATAATGTTTGCAGGCAGGCTTGGTATTTGGGAGGGTTACAGGGTTTTAGATTTATAGTTTAGGAGGATGTTGAATATGAATTTCAGGCAATGGTTCTAGCTTGAGGAGTTAATATTGGCAATGAAACGGTAGGTTTCAGATTTTTGATGTGAATTAAATTTTGGTTTTGGAGAGTTTGTTACTGATTTGTTTCAGCTGAAATCATACCTTCTTAACTTTGAAAAATGAAGACTAGAAAAGGAAAAGATTGAAGAAAACATGTTTATATAAGTGTAATTGATTTATTTAAAAATTAAAAATAAAAGGACACATGTAAAAAAACTAGCATTTGTCATCTTTTTCAATTAATTAATTAACACATGTCATTATACCACTTACTATTTTAACATGTGTCTTAAGAATAATTTTATTTGTTTTTATATTTAATTTAAAAGTAAATGAAACCCTTTTCTTTATTTATTAAATATATATATATATATAATTTTCATAAATAAATGTATATGCATCTCTTTTTAAAGATATGAAATGAAACAAATTATATAAAAATGGAAGCTTACTTACATAATTTAGATATGTTTATTCCTTTGAAATTTCAAAATTAATTCAAATCTAAATTCTATTCATACATTTAAGAATTCAATTTAAAACAAATTTATATTAACAAATTTAATTTAACAATAATAATATTTTTTTTAAAAATTTATCTATATTTATACATTTATTATTATTTGAAAATAACATATTTATTAATTTGCTTAATTTATAAAAGAAATTATAAATTACTTGTCACTAATCTAACTTGTTTAAATGTATTAATGTTTTAATATATAAATGGTATTTTAAATTTCCATATATAATTCCAAATTATATTTATTAAGCTATATTCAAAAAGGAAATAAAATAAACTTTTGTTTATCTTATTAAAAATTTAAACTATGCTTTAAAATATATTTAAACAATTTAAAACATTTTCTTTAAGTATCTTAAAACCATATAGTTATTTATTAAATAGTTTTGAATAGTTATTTATTAAATAAAATAATAAATTTCCAAATTATCAAAATGAATATTAGAATTTAAAAACAAGATTTTATTTGTTTATTAACTTCAAATCAAAGCTTATCTATCTACAATATATATATACACACACACACACATTATAAATAGAAAGCATTTTATTAGCTTTTAAAAAAAATCACCAATTAAATATTTATTTAATTGTATTATTAAATCAAGTTAATTTTTATTAACAGAATTTATCAAATCCATTTAATTTTAAATATAGATTATTAAATTGGTATTGCCAAAATTTCCAGGATATCACATTCCTCCCCCCTTAAAAGAATTTCGTCCCTGAAATTTAAAAGCAAAAGTAATTTAATAATCTCATTTAATATTTTAGTTTTAAATCACAAGCATACATCAATCATATGCTAACAACCAAAGCAACCAATTTATCCAATCAAACAAATTTAATTATCCAAACAAAATTCTGGATAAAATTTCCTCGAGTTTCCCCAAGTATATGTATATATGTATGTATGTATGTATGTATGTATGTATATATATATATATACACCGGGATACTCGTTTTACAAAATCCAAACAATCAAAACTACGAAGCTAAAGAGCTTCTCCTCATCTAGATCTACAGAACTAAATAGGATATCAGACTACTGATGAGTCTGACTCAACAACCAAACCTTCCTGAAAAGCTGGTTCCACAACCAGAAATAGCTCATACATGTACTCCCTCCGAGATACGTGAATCTCATTGAATCCAATTATCCAACTGGCAATTCAACTCTACTCTTCAAACATCAGAAGAACAAACTCACTTTTTCTAGGAAAAGACAAAATAGAAACACTCCCAAACTACTTCCGCTACACAACTCTGATCTGGAAATGAAGAAAAATGCTGATGATGAACACGAGCACAATCTGGACAACACATCCCAGAATATGATTCAACAGATCCATAAAAGAAAACTTAGAAGTTTTACCAAAACCCGAGCTGCTTCACCAAACTTTATCTCGAGAAACCATCCTTCTACTAGCTGATCCACCTGTAGCACTCCTGGAATATGGTCGATAAGAAAGCTCAATCTCTAGATACAGACAAACCTCTGACTACCGTGAAGACATCCAGAAAATCTCTAACATCCCAAGAGAACACTCAACTATCGCATGTCATTTTTGCGATCAACATAGTCCAATTTCCAAAGAAAATTGTTCTCTCTTTACCAAACAGAGCAGCTTACACTTAACTAGCCAATCCACCAAAGAAACGGGTCCACTCTACTACTTCTGAACTCCACCTTCATAAAACTGCTAAGCCAGAAAACTTCCTGCCAACACAGAATACATCGAGCTGCACTGCTGACACCGATGCCAAAGACTTACTAATCCAAAGCCCTTCGAGGAATTCGGACCTCAAAGCCAAACACAAACAACCAGCTGAACTCTGCCACATCACCGAAGCAGACACACTTCCTAAAACTTATTCCAATGAAAACTTCTTCGGAAACATCCATATTCACTGCATCTCATCATGCAGCTACACTTCCTAAGGTATCAGGATGCCATTACATACTTCGGCCAACTAACAGATCCAAACACAGCTCATCCAACTTGAAAGATAGACTCTGAACCTTAACAGGTTACCTTCAGAGATCGATGAAATCCTTACACCAAGCTACAAAACTTACTCGAGATGGTATTAGGTCTACAGTCTCGTCAGATACACTTCCAACCTCAACATTCAAACTCCAACCATTGGTAGTAGTTGTGTTACACACATCACTACCTTATCTACCTATATAATCAATATTGGAAAAACCCAAACAGGTAACCCAACATATAGGTAGAAATAGCTATATATACACACACACACAAATACGCTCTCTCAAGATAGACACCATTCTAGAGCCTAGGTATTCACACAACCTCGCTCTGATACCAACTGTCACGACCCATCTTCCACTAACCAGAAAGACGTATCATGAATTAAGAAAGAAAGAGATAGAAAGAGAAGAAAGAAGAAACAACAACAGAATCTCAACAGCGGAATACTAGATAACTACAATGCAGAAGCCTCCTGCTCCATTACTCCTCCACAATTCGTCAAAGCTAACCTGAATCCCTTGGCTACTCATACAAATTCGAGTACCCAAGAGTTTAAGAAAAACAGAAATAAACTCCGGGTCAGAAATGGGTCTGGTGTGAATAACAGGTTAAAGTTGTTTAACTTTTGAAAAACCTTTAAAAAGAAAGGTATCACGTAAGACTTCCCACACATAAACATGTAAAAGTTTTTACCTTAAGCTAACCAAAACATTTGATAGGAAATCCAGTGATATTATAATAGTGTCTAGGGTTTTCAAGTAAAATACAGAAATAGCTGGAATGCTTACATCTTACGTTCCAACACAGTTGGGCACAATCAATACGTACGACACTTATTGGATTTTGGATTCTGTATGGCAGGGCTACCGAGGAACCGCCCGTCACAGTACGAGGCCTAGATCGCCGTACCGAGGATCACTCCCAATCCCCTGCAACACAAGGCCGGAACCATCCCTTACTGGACAGTCCCGAACAAGACAACCCCGCAGTTGGCCGCGACCCAACCTCCCACACAGCCGAATAAAAGGGACTTCTAGACAGGGGAAAATCTCATCCTACTTGGGCATGACCCACTTAGCCTTGCTGCAACTCCCCTATTTTAGCCATTCCCGATTGATGAGGCTTGAGGCTACGATTACCTTTAGAGAACTCATCTCTTAGAATGCTCATCGTCCACCTGACGATGTTCTGAAAGCATTCAGTCCATACAAGTTCGTTCCGGGTTCGAACAAAACCGAAAGCATTATCTCGTTACACTCATTTTGGAATCACCCTCAGAGTTAACGATGATAACCCTTGCACTCTGAATCTTTATCTTCACTTGAGATTCACGACCTATAGTTAATTTTGGATCGATGTGGTTTTCGGACATCCAAATATGGAAACCCGATCCCGGTCTCATCGAATCCAAAACGCCATCATTTAGGTCCAGGTTGTTTTAGGTTTAAAACAATCCAATTAAATTATCTATATACACACAGATAGATAATTCACATTATCACAATAGATAATCATTACCATAGATAATCCCTATTATCATTATCAGTAGATAATCCAAATCATCATCACAATGCAACCAATGCATCCATATCACACATCATTACTAATCTCATATCTGAGATTCAAACCATTCAAGGAAATCTATATCATCCATATATAAACAAGGATTAATAATCACACCATATATAATTAATTTAAAATGAATTAAATTAATTACATCATCTCTAACTAATTTAAAGTAAATTAAATTAAGTACTTCAATCTATTAATCCTGCTTATATAACCGTTGATTACAAGCCAATCATCTAATTAGATCCCTTGATTAATTACCCTTGATTAATCATACTTTGATTACATTCAAGTAATTAATTTCACAAATTAATTATTCTTAATCAAATACAGTAATTAACCATTAATCACTTCATTAATTAATTAATTATAATTAATTACATTAATCCTTAATTAATTTAATTAATTATTTACTTTAATCACTTATCATTGATTAATTAATCTCAATCAATAAATCTTAATTACATCATTAATTATATTAATTAATGATTCCTAGTTACATTTATATTAATAAACTTCATTAAGTAATTAACCATAATTATTAATCACCTTTGATTAATTAACTTCAGTAATTAGCTATTCTTAATTACTTCATTGAGTAAATTGATTACCCCTAAATTAATTATATTCAATAATTAATTATATTTACTAATCATCCTTGATCAATTTTATTAGTAATTAATTACCCTTAATTAATTACATTACTTGATATTTTTCCAAATGACTTAATCAATCAATGCTTAAATTAATTACACCAAGTAATTAGTTATTAATTACTTTCACAAAGTAATTATCTTCCATAATAATTACAAAAGCAATTGACCCCAAACTCTTCCATACTTCAATAAGTTACATTCAGTAATTACTCATCTAAATTACTTCTCTAAGTAATTATCCTTCATTAATCTCTTATCAATCCATCAAATGATTATTCTAAATTAATTAAACTTAATTAATTAATTTAAACTAATCAAAGTAATTAATTAATTACAATGAGTAATTAATACCTTTAATTACTTTCATAAAGTAATTATACTTAACCAAATTCCATAATGATTATCTAATTTAATTAATCTAATTAGTTATCAAAATTAAACACTTTAAATAATTAATAAATAACCCCAAGTTAATGACCTTATTAACTTATCAACAATTTCCTTAATTACCTTTCTTAAGTAATGAACTTAAATTAATCATTATTAATTACAAATTTATTAATCTTCAATAATCATTTAATTAATCGCTAATTGTTTAATTAATTAAGTCTTTAACTTAATTAATCTTAATCTCTTGATAAATTAATTTCTAATCATTAATTAAAATCTTAACTTATTTAATTAATGATCTTATTTCTGAATTAATTAATCTTAATTAATTAACTTCAACCTTAATTAATTAATTCAAAATCCTTACTTAATTAATTAAATTAATTAATTAATCATCCATCTAATTACCTTACTAATTTAATAAATCAAAATCATTCAATCTTTGATTGACTTTAAAATAAAACATTTCTTATTAATGATTACAATATCATTGACAAAGCATATTTAAAACAACTTACTTTAAAATTTGTTTCCAAATTACATTTTAAATTTAAAATTTAAAATGAAATCAAACTTAACTTTAACAAAATTTTAAAAACATTTTAAAACTTATGCCAAAGAATTTCCTATTTTATAAAAGATGTTTAAAGGAATTTAAACCAAATTCATTTTAAGATACAAATCATATTTAAAATATATTTCAACATCCAAAGTTGTTTAAACATTTAATTTTTTTAAACTTCCTTTATTTCCAAAATATTGATTCAAATTGGATTTTGATTCCAGATTTAAACTTAGGTTTTAAATATTCTACTTTTAATTTTAAAGCTTTATCTTTAAATTCAAATTATTTAAACTCTTTTATAGTTGTTTAAACATTTTTAATTATAAATTTTAAATTAAATTTAGAACTGGAATTCAAACTTTGTTTAAACCCATACTTTAAATTTAGGTTTAAATTCTGTTTAAAACCTGCTTTCAAATTTAAATCAAATTTGAATTGAAAATTTACAGGTTTACAGAGAAACCTGTAACTACAGAAAATACCCGAGCCTCCCCTACAATTGCTCAGAGCAAAATCCTATACCTCTTCGAGCAAAAACTCGAATTACCCGAGTATAACTCGAGTCCCAAAAATCTGCATATCCCAACCTTCCTGACACCACTCTTTGCACCATGCATATACACGGTGGTTCTGGCCGCCTCCAGTTACCACCAAGTCAACGATCATGTCGACGATTGCCTACAGATCCATCATCGATCATCAAATCCTCATAAGCATCAAGAAATCAAATTCGAGCTTCCCCCAATTCAAAACCTGAAACATACAGGAACTACTATCACCCTCTGATCCAAAACCTGTAAAACCCTCATTCCCTTTCCTCCAGCCATCGGAGGCTATGGAGCTCCATCCAACACTTCTTCAACACCCAAGCAACCATCTCTCCAAATATTGAAGCACTCGATCCCCTATAACCACCATGCCGATCAAAACACTGCACTGCCCAAAAACTAGGTTTAGAAATTAAAGATAGTCGCCACCACCATTCCTTGATCACCACCCCGACAATTTTCCCATCATCCCTGATTCTCCCACTACCACCAAAAGCAACTTCAATCCCCCTGACCTTCGAGAGCATCAGCAAAACCCAAATACCAATTTTCAAAAAAAACAAAAAATGCTCTTTCAATCAACAATTAAAACTTGTGATTTTATTTTTAAAATCATAATTTTGTATAAGCTTTCAGATTTCAATCCTGAATTAATAAATTCAAGAGTTTGAATTTACCCCAAAACTTAAATTTCTCTACTTATTTTGGTTTCCTATGCATTTCCCTATTTATTTTGACTCAAACAAATTTTTAAATAGATCAAGCATATAATTCCTGTTTATAACTCAAATTCTAATAGTGTCTGGATTAAGAATTTTAAATCATAGCTGAGTTTCTACATTTCTTTTATATAAAAAAACTGGAACTGAGAATGTTTACTGACATTCACATACATATATATTTTAAACATCCAAAATGTACAGAAATTCATCAGTATTCATTCACACCAAATATACTTATTTCAGAGGGAAGAACAGGCAACAGAATCATACACTTAATCTTTAAATTAGAGATGTTACTCACCCGACACAATTCCTTGCATGAAACAGAGGCAGAGAGCTTTGTTGAAACTGTTTTGAAGACTTGAAATAAAATGCCAGGTCTTTCATTGAATTTGATATAAACTTGAGTTGCTTGTTGATTTAAACTTGCATGCAGGTTTGAACAGATTCCATATTGCAGAAGACAAACCCAGATTCAATTGAATCCTTAAATTTGAATGCTTTAAATTTGAAAAAAACTTGCAGTTGCATGTTTTTGATTTTTACTGTGGATTGCAGACTTTGATTAAGGAAGGGTTTCAAATCTTGATAATGTTTGCAGGCAGGCTTGATATTAGGGAGGGTTACAGGGTTTTAGATTTATAATCTAGGAGGATGTTGAAATGAATTTCAGGCAATGGTTTCTAGCTTGAGGAGTTAATATTGGCAATGAAATGATAGGTTTCAGATTTTTGATCTGAATTAAATTTGGTTTTGGAGAGTTTGTTACTGATTTATTTCAGTTGAAATCATATCTTCTTAACTTTGAAAAATGAAGATTAGAAAAGGAAAAGATTGAAGAAAACATGTTTATATAAGTGTAATTGATTTATTTAAAAACTAAAAATAAAGGGACACATGTAAAAAAAACTAAAATTTGTCATCTTTTTCAATTTATTAATTAACACACGTCATTATACCACTTACTATATTAACATGTGTCTTAAGAATAATTTTATTTGTTTTTATATTTAATTTAAAAGTAAATGTCACCCTTTTCTTTATTTATTAAATACATACATATATATATATATATATATATTATTTTCATAAGTAAATGTATATGCATCTATTTTTAAAGAAGTGAAATGAAACAAATTATATAAAAATGGAAGCTTACTTACATAATTTAGATATGTTTATTCCTTTGAAATTTCAAAATTAATTCAAATCCAAATTCTATTCATACATTTAAGAATCCAATTTAAAACTAATTTATATTAACATATTTAATTTAACAATAATAATATTGTCTTTTAAAATTTATCTATGTTTATACATTTATTATTATTTGAAAATAACATACTTATTAATTTACTTAATTTATAAAAGAAATTATAGATTACTTATCACTAATCTAACTTGTTTAAATGCATTAATGTTTTAATATATAAATGGTATTTTAAATTTCCATATATAATTCCAAATTATATTTATTGAGCTATATTCAAAAAGGAAATAAAATAAACTTTTATTTATCTTATTAAAAATCTAAACTATGCTTTAAAATATATTTAAATAGTTTAAAACATTTTCTTTAAGTATCTTAAAACCATATAGTTATTTATTAAATTGTTTTGAATAGTTATTTATTAAATAAAATAATAAATTTCCAAATTATCAAAATGAATATTAGAATTTAAAAACAAGATTTTATTTGTTTATTAACTTCAAATCAAAACTTATCTGTCTATAATATATATAAATATATATATATATACACACACACATATATATATATATATATGCATTATAAATAGAAAGCATTTTATTAGCTTTTAAAAAAAATTCACCAATTAAATATTTATTTAACTAGATTATTAAATCAAGTTAATTTTTATTAAAAGAATTTATCAAATCCATTTAATATAGATTATTAAATTGGTATTTCCAAAATTTCTGGGATATCACAAATTTCCATTCCTCTACTTCGGTGTATCGCCAACGATGAAATCAAGTATTAGGAGAAGTCCAAGAAAGAGAATGTGGCAATTACATTGAGGCGCAAACCTTAGTGAAGAAGATACTTCGTTAAGGTTATTACTTGCCAACTATAATGCGGTTGATTATGCTAGAGGATGTGACAAGTGTCAGGTAGTCATAAATATACTGAGACCAATGAAGATTACTCATATGGTCATTCCATGGCCGTTCACTACTTGGGGTATTGACATCATCGACTCCTTACCAATTTCTAAAGGTGGCACGAGCTACGCTATCGTAGCAATTGATTACTTTACTAAATGAGCTGAAGCTGTAACTTTGGTCACGATCGTTACGAAGAAAGTAATCAACTTTGTTATTTGAAACATCATTGGTCATTTTGGTCTTCTTCGAACAATCATAATTTACACTGAACCTAATTCGATAATGCTGATTTAAAGACTTCTGCTGCCTTCATATTGAGAAAAGATTTATGAAAGTTGCTTACCTTTAAGCTAATGGACAGCTCGAAGCTGTTAATAAAATCATAAAGTCCATTCTAAAGAAGCGTTTGGAAAAGGATAGAGGCAAGTGGGTTAATAAACTCATGTTAGCACTATGGGCATATAGAACCACCCATAAGTCTGCAACTAGCTACACTCTATTCGCCCTCGCTTACGGCTCTGAAATCGTAATTCTTATAGAACTTAAAGCCCCTTCTCATCAAGTGACATACTATGACACTAGAACAAACAGAGATCTCCTTTTGGAATCTCTTGACATGGTTGATAAGAAGAACGAAGAAGCTAACTTGAGGGCTGCTGCACACCGACACCAAGTCGCTCGATAGTATGGTGTTAAAATCCGAGCTAAAGCCTTCGAAATTGGCAACCTTGTTCTTAAACAGATCTTTCCTAGCCCCACTAATATAGGTCCGAGATTGGAAGGACCATATGTCATCAATCAGAAGCTTGAAGATGGAACTTTCAAGCTAACGACTGTCGATGGTATTACACTCTCTTGAAAATGGAATAGCAAGCATTTACGATGCTACTTCACTTGCTTTTGTTCTATCCATCTGTATTCCATTTAGAATTTGCTTTTGCATTTTAGTTTAAGGCCATGTACTAAGACAGACTATGTCACTTTCTCTTTCAGCTGGCCATAGAACTTGAAGTTTTTTCCATATCTATGAATTGCTTGTGCATAGTATAATGGTTGTGATATGCGATCGACATACATCTATGTATGCCTAAATATAAACCAAAACGTACCCGGGGTTTGGTGCCAACCAATTTCTCAGGTACATAATCGAACTAACCAAAAATAAATGTGATTCGACCGTTCATCCATTAATTCTCGCCTACGATCTGATGGACCAAGTATAAAACATAGAGTAGATGTGACTCGACCATCCATTAGCTAATTTTCATTCCGCAATTTGGTGGGAGAAATTAAAATAGAAGCAGATGCAGTACAACCAACCACCATTCGACTTTTTCACTTGAATTGGGGGCGAAGGAATTAACCGAGAAAAATATTATTCGACCATTTGTCAGAATAACTCTCGTCCCCAGAGTGTGGGCTGGAGTATAAACATCAATCAGGTGTGATTAATCGCCCATTAACTAACTCAAATCCCCAGAGTACAGAAAAGAGTATAAACAAGCGAATGAGTGTGATTCGACCACTCATTTTCCCACTGTAACCTATACCTCACGGGGGAGTATAAACTTGCAATAGATGGAATGCGACCATCCATGGATTAACTCCGCCAAACCGAGACTGGGGAAGGAGTATAATCACTTAACCGCAGAATACGATAGCATGACACCATGGCTTGTTCCTAGTGTTTGATGCAACTCAAGACTATGACCGAGAAGACGCCTTGAGATAGATTTATTGGATCGATGCCTGTAGCAACGAGTGACCGAATGACATTGCAACTTAAACAACGAGCGACGAATTATAAGTACATTGAATGGAAAACGTGATAGCTCGAACACTTGAACGAATTCATATAAAAACTAAACTGAAATGAAAGAAGTTTTTATTCATAAGAAAAAAGCTTGGAATGCTAATTCCAAGTTTATTTCAAAGACTAGAAACCAAAAGTGGGGCCGTATCCATCTAATCACGGCCAACAAAAGAAACTAGCAATCTTGTTATACATAACTCAAGCCGAGTCGATGGTTATTTCTTATCCTTCTGGGGCTTCTTTGGGGAAAGCTCACTGGAGCTCTCACCCTTGCTACTCCTCTTCAACATTCCTCCACCCTTTCCACCCTTAGATGAAATGCTTTTGGAGAACAAAACGTAAGCAATCTCACTTTGGGATACGGAAAGGTCGACCATTTTAGGGATGATACTACCCGGTAGTATGGCTTGGAGTGGAGTGACATCTACGTCGACATGCTCCCTCTTGACTTGCTTGTCTAGCTCTTCCTTCTCAATGCGCTCCTTCCAGCTGTGATTGTCCGTATGCTCGAAGGCATGAGTCACCACGACATCATCTATTTAGCCCTAGGTCTGCTGATCATTATTATTTTCTTCATTCGAAGCTTCTATGACTTCAGTATCTGAGCCAGTAGTATTAGTGGATGGAGCGGTCGAGACCGTCTATGAAGTGGCGACCATTGTAGACTCCATGATCGGTGCCTGCTATCTGAGGATGGCTTCACTGCCAACAGCATACCCAAGTGCAAACATGCCTAAAATTCCATAGGGCTCAATGGGTAAGCCCATGACTTTCGTGCACAAGATGTAAACTTTCTTGAATGTTGGGGAGGTGAGAGATATATCTTCCTCGGGCTGGCCTTCGATTCAACTAGAGTGGCACCTTCAAGAATCAAAGATTGTCCAAAAGACTTATGGATTTCAAGGTGATCTAGATCATAACCTATCTCCCTTTTAGGGGCATGAGAAGCTGAGGCATCAGTTACTTGACTTGTGAAAGGGGCTTGAGAGCTAGACCTCAAGGCTTCAATGTCGTCTTTCCCCTTTTCGAATGTACCAGATCGCAAAGTAAACTGAGCCGAGTAGCCGTGAGATTATCTAACTCTTCATCGTGCAAGATTTCACGCATAAGTTGCTCCTCATGCACCTTGGTGCCATAGAAAGACTTCTTCTTCAAGTCCACTATATAGTCCCAAACTTTCACTAGTGACTCGAGATATCCCTCTCCAAGGAAGTGAAGGTTGTGGTTCATGAGGACATTTGCATTGTATTATATCAACAGAGGGTCAAAATCGTTCTTTATATCTACCTGACCGGCCTCCCTAGCTTCTTCTTTGAGGGCCTCTATTTGTTGGAGATTTTTATCGGCCTCTATCTTAGTCAGGCAAACCATGAAGGTTTCCTTGCAATATCTTTGAGACTCTAATTGAGCCTAAATCTTCTCTTTTTTTACCCTCCCATGTTCCTCCTCAAATTGCCAAATGCGAAGAGTCAAAGCGTCATTATCTTTTTTCAAGGCATCCTTCTTCTTCTACTACGGAACATCTTTTTCAAGGGCTAAAGTGTCACTGTGACAAACAGTAATGTCCAGTTCAATTTGATGTATTTTCATCAAATTCTCAACTACTTCAGAAGACTCGATAGCTCTCTTCTCGACATCAGCTAGCTTTGTGTTCAACCCCTTGACTTCCTCATCTAAGTATTTGCTAGTGTCTTTATCGTGAATTACTTCTGGAGTTAAGCAATGGATCTTGTATTTTCATTCCACTGATACTTCGGAAATGCTCTCATCCATATGTTGAATTATGCCATGCTGGATGTAGAAATCATTGACATAAGACAGTAGCATGTTTTTGGCCTCTAGAGGAATCGGATGGAAAAGCAAGAACAAATTTGAACTCATCAAAACAAAACCGGAGAAATGTAGCCTTGAGCTCGGCCATCTTTTCTGCAGGAGTGGAATCAAGAGTAGTTAGAGCTTAGAAGCACGATTTTCCATGCCTATGAGAAGATGTATCAAGAGTTCCTGTTCCATCCTGGCGTTCGGAAGATCGCCTGATGCCAAAAAATCCCGAATGTTGCTCAGATAGTGTAGCCGAAGTATGGCGTGAGATAATGACTTGCTACTGCAATAAAGAGCGAGTGTGGATCAGCACCCTCATGATGAGAAGACTGAGACTTTGAATTTTGCCTAGATGATCGATCTTGATGACTTCTGTCAGGGTCCTCCCTTCCATTATGGCCTTCACTTTCCTGTCCAGGCTATCGTCCAAAGTGCGGACCTCGACTCGACCCAAAATTAGACGGCTGAGAGTATGATGACTTTTTCAAGCGATCGTAGTTGTGAGTGTGTCCAATGGAATATACAAAATAAAACAAAGATGTATCAGCATCACTATAATTAAAGATGGATAGTTATTGTGTGGTGCAGTTCACATGATCATAAGTATACTAGTGTCCATCTGTCAGACCAGGTACTGGATCTTTGCTAGCCGTAGTGCTCTCCCCATGTTAGTAGGAGGAATGTCAGCACCAGTTCGGATAAGTGAATTAGACACCCCAAGGCTTATGTTTGCAAAATCATAACTCCCAACATCCTCTGGTATGGCATGTTTGACAATCCCTCAATAACTTTTCTGAAGGCAAGGAAGTGGATTGATCAACAGCAGCATTGGCTGTCTTGGACTGCTTGGCAGTTTTCCCTTTGCAAAGCTTGTAGACGAGCTTATTCTTTTTTCTCTCCTTTAAAGCAAGGAGTTGTGTTCCTTGAGATGACCTGACTACATTCTCGTGGCTTGAATCTTTGTTGTCATGATTAGGCTTATTAGAATCACCCTTTATTTAGCTTCTTCGATATCATCCCGAGCCTCCTCGACTAGAGTCAGGATAGGATTAGCATCGCCGCCTCCCTACTAAGCAGCACCTCTTCTTCCTTTCACTTCCTCATCAACATTCCCTGTTAATCCGGTGCTATGACACTTTTCTAGCAAGCCGAAAACGGAAATGCATTCATCAGAAATAAAGGGTTCTGACATCTCTATCTTTTGGAGGTATATTCCTAAGCTCAATGGCTGCCTCTAAATAACTCTCATCAATGAGATGTGGCTAGTGACTTGCAAGATTTAAAGAGCTGCATAGTTCAAGCTACGACTTGGGTACAAGCACACAGGGTTAGGAAAAATGATACTTACTTCCTTCCAGCCATCGTCCCGTAAGGCCAAGCGAGCAACATGCATAAAAAAACTCATTCTTAAAAATTATTCAAGCACCAGTCATGACTTGATAATTACCGATTGACTCAAGAAATGTATACAAGAGGCTTCCCTTTTGCTAGAAAGTGAAAATGAACTGAATGCCCTCAGGGGTTGGTTCATGATATAAGAATTCGAGGAATATCACACACATACAGTGAAGAAATGCATAGCTGTTTGGATGCAACTAGGCCAAGCCAATCTTAAATGATGTAACATCTTCTGGAAGAATGGATTAAAAGGTGGGATGCATCTTGCCCAGCATATATATCTGTTACAGTTAGTATAACTTTCTTAAGGTGACCGATCTCTATCATTACAAGACGGTACTCGTACGTCCACATACAAAATCCAATGTTTGATGCAAAGTCTAGGGAGGGAAGCCTCATCAACTCTCGAAGCCACAGAGTCTTTTAGATCTTCTAAAAATATAGCATCTTCTAAAGTGTTAGGAGTTGGTTCATCTTCTACTTCTAGATTCATAGGAATTTCAGGTACTTGGTGAGAACTTTTGGATTGTTCTGATTGATTTCCTGGGATGTGATAAGCAGATATTATTGTGGAGCTTGACTCAGCATCAGAATCGCCATGCGAAGTAGACTGTTCAGTAGCCAAAGCAGATAAACGCTCTGAGCGTTTGGAACCTATAGCTATCAAACTTAGTAGATAGCCATTGTTAGAGAAAGAAACATGTCACTCGGTGTGAAATTTAAACTACTGCAGTATGATGCAGTGTTGTGCATAGCAATGATAAATAATTCAAAATTAAAATGACAACCGTGACGAGACTCTAGGATTCAACCAGAGTGACCATCATTGCTAACTGTCCCAATCGATTTTCATGTCAATGGTTATAGATTTTATCTAAGCTCCAAAATCACTTATCGGCATGTTGAAGTCTGGTATTGGCATACGAGTACATATGATCATCCAAATCTATTCAAGGTCCTAGTACTTAAGTTCAACTCCAACTTTGAATATGCAAGATGTGCATGTCCAAGATTGTTCTACATGCTCATGCTCCTAAGGTTTGGGTTTGGGTTCGGGTACATTCATGCAAGTGTTTAGGTTCGAGTGTTCCAAGGTAAAAATGCCTTAAGTCCCTCATAGGAAAGGGATCGCGACAGACCCCAGCGTAGGCACCATCAACTTCATCAATTTCGAACTCCAACGTGCCTGAACCGATCCCTCCTTCCTCACAAAAACATCTCAACTCCATCATATCACCATTGATCCCAATTGCAATGATTGCTCTATGCCAGCCCATGAACCGATCCCCTACACTTCGGCACTTTACTTCATATCAAATACAACAACCAATCTCATACTTCACATCATAACAAATCTCATGCCACGATCAAAACCAGTAGTATCAACGCTCCACTTCATCTCCTCCAAATCATTACCAAGCTCGTACACCACATCACCAACATGAATAATCTTAATCGTCTCTCTACATAACTAAATCTCATACAAAATAAATTGTAAACCCACCTATTTATCGAAACAAGGCTCAATGGAAGGAAAGGAACTCGATTTTGAAACAAATTAAGGGTTCGATGCAAATAATTTAGGGTAAAATCGATGGAGTTGGTAGGGGTTTGGTGATAGATGAGGTGGCATAAGGTGTAGGGTGATAATCGAGCTAGCAATGAACTGTTGAGGAGATTGTTGAATTACTAGTTCGTTAATGACGGACGCAAGAAAAGGAGAGAGGATCGGTTTGGTTGTAAAATAAATAAAGTAAAGTGGAGATGGTGAAACTAACTTTTAGTTTATATATGGTAGTGGCCTGCTCTCATAAAGCCCAATGCGGCAGTGTTTACAAACAAAGGGGATTAGTTTGTTCAAATGAATATTTAACAAGTATATTTTCCTCAAAATTTATATCGATAAGTTAACATTAAATTTAAATCAAAGATTTATTTAAATTGAGATTTAATAATTATTTTAATTGTCCAAATAATTATTTTAATTAAGGATAATTCATTTTAAATAATTATAAAGTGATAATGAACCATTTATTATAGTTTTATAAAGGGATATAATTAATTTGAAAATATAAAGAAAAATCGATATTGCTTTATCGGTATAATAGTAATTTTTGAAAATAATTTTTAATATGAATTTATATGGTTTTATAATTCAAATATGATCATTTTAATTATTTTAAAATAACAAGGAATTTATTTTTGAATTTTTTTTAAAATATATGTATGTTAAAGTATAAGTGAAAATATGACCGATGATCGTTTCTCCAGATTTCAACAATTTAACGGACAAAATTTGTTTGAAGACATTCAGAATATTGTACACCTACATCTACATACATTTATATGTTACATACAAATGATAAATTTTATATAAACATATGTATATAAATATAATTAAGTATAAGAAATATAATATAAAACATATAATATATTTTAAAGACTTCTCACTCCTTAAGCTTAAATAAGTCAACGTATACATACATGAGATGATGGAAGGGATGTGCACATGAGGTGAGGAGGTTCTAGCCATGCATATGGAAGGGAAAATATGTTAGAGAAGTTTTGAAATGGTGATAAAGTGATGATGTGTGTATGGATACTTTTACACTCTTCCTTTTCTATAAATACTGTACCATCTTCTCTTCATTTTTATTCATCTTCTTCTTCATATTTTCTAGCTTTTGCTTCTACTTTAATGACTTCCATCCTAAGAGAAATAACATCAAATTTTATTTCAAAAAGAAATTAAATCATAATATTGAGTTATATATTGTTAATAACCTCAAAACAAGCTCAAATCTCCATCTCTCCACCTCCTAAACCTAAGGCACCATCATCCACCACCCTTGGTCATATGCTATGCCCCTTTTCCAACCAAGGCCATGAGCACCAAGGCTAGGCCAAGCCATTTTAAGGGTCTAAGCTCAATTTCTTGGAATTTCATTTCGAGATAGCGTAGTTATAGCCATTTTAAAACTAGTTCGAGTGGAAATAAAGGTGAAATCTCCTAAAACTATTATATTATATTTTGGATGATGATATGATGTTGCAAATGGATGTTTAATATACTTTGATCGTCAATTTTGGTTGTTTAGATATGAATGTTGAAAATATATGCAAGTCACGAATATACACGTCAATAACCACTAAGGAAATCACTTTCCTTGAATTAATGAAATGATGTGTATGGAAATTTTAAATATCTTAAAAATAGTTTAAAATTTATTTAAAATTTTTTGTGAACATTTAAAAACGTTTTGGTGAAGTTTAAAAAGAAATGGAAAATTTATTTAAAAATAAGCGCGTCGCGTAACGGTAATTCGCGATTTCACGCTATAAAAGTCAAGTAAGTGTAAAATTTGGAATATAGCTCGGAATTCTTCGAGATAAGAATTTTCGAAAATATTATATTCATATTTTTCCAACAAAGAAAGAAAATTAAGATTTTAATAAGTAGATTTTGAAATATGACTAAAACAAGTTTTGAAAAAAATCTCGATTTTGCAGTTCAGAATCGAAAACCGGATTTCTTTGGAAATGATGTTTAAAATTGTTTAAAAAATTGGAATAAATCTTATAAATCTTTTAAAATGTTTTAAAAGGGATTTGATTAAAAAAATGAATTTTAAACTAATAAAAAGTTGTTTTAATTAATATAGCTTAAAAAGCATTTTCCGTAGCACTTTTATATAACTTTTGAAATATAGTTTTAAACTTAACTGTTCTTTCCCAAATATTTTATAAATATTTATATATAATTAATAAATTGTTTTAAAGTTAATTTGGAGGATTTATGAAACGATTAAAGGTTTAGTGACTTAGAGTCGATCAAATAACTTGACCGCCTTATTGGTGTCAGAAAGATAGTATCAAGGCTCAGGTTTGGAAAACCAGTTTCCTACTCTCCCTGGCTATCCAAACTGGCCCGACGGAGGGAGTAGTAAATTTGATTTACTCAGAACGAAATTTTCCAAAGAATAATGAATAATATTTTCTACGTTTAAATAATTTGGATTTTATACATATGATCTTCTTGTACTCGGTGTTAAAACCCGAAAAAGGAACTCATGCTATTCGTGGAATTTAAAAGGTGGTTTCATCGTTATTCCACCCATAGTATTTGTAGAATATGTGGATTGATATTGAGTAGAATTAGAAGATTTCTATAGATTCTGCTGACCTAGTATTCACTAGTTTTGGATTAACATCTTAAATAAAATGTTTTCAACTAAATCAAAATTATGAGTTTTGAATTAAGAAATTTTTGTTAAGATTTAAATGAAATGATTTTGGGAATATCTCCCAAAGTACAAAGGAAATGATTTCGAATTATTCCAAGTTTGAAAAGGATTTTGAGAGATAAAGGATCTGCTAAGAGAGGTTTAAGATAAAGGATTAAAGAATGATTCTCTATTCACAAAACCTCGTTTATCGACGAATGGTTTAAAGAAACCGAGGTTGAATCTGGGGTACTTCCTATCTGAAAACCACTTCGAAAGAATGTATGCGTTCGAAAGATAAAGTCTCGGTCGGGAGAATAAGGAGTGAAGACCAAGGATTTTTGGGATGAAAGGATTGCTTGTTGATAATTCTGGTTAGCTCCTTAAAGTTGCAGTGGCCCTTCATTTCTGAAACTCTTTGGGTTGCAAGGACTACTCGCTGCTAGTGGTAGTAGGAGAGTACCTACAGTTTCATTCAGTCCTAGAGCGAACTTGTATGGATGGATCTTTTAAATTGCGTTCTTGAGATTTCAACATTGACTTTTATAAACATGCATCTGTTTCATGGTGTAGAAGGCAAGTTCTTTTAGCTTAAACCCTTCTTTGGGATGTATGAGCTCAGAGGTTGTATGTTTGTGGAAGTCAATAGTGATCGATGAAATGGCAGTGTGGCACTCAAAGGAAGATGACGTGCTATGTGAAAGGTAATCGCTACCTTAATCCTCACACCCAAAAATAGCCGAAACAGGATAGATGTGGCAAGGCTATGTGGTTCGCAACCGTTAGGGTATGATCATCCCCTTCTAAATATATTTCTACCCGCTATGACGTTTAGGTTTAAATTAATGTGGATGTATGCTATGAGGATCCTTCGTTAGGTCGGTAACACCGGGGTGATGACATATTCGATACTATCTAGGAAGAGGTAGGCTGGTCTTGTGTTGGTAGAGGATCATCTGTTGGGCCTCGGTACATTCCTCTACAGATGTACTGCCAGAAGGTAGTCCCTTCACTTGGTCATTTGTATGGAATCCATTCTCTAATAAGTGTCTGCCAGTTTGTTCATAGAACCTGCGTTTGTGGCTAGTATTACTGGAATTTAATCGATGTAACACTTTTGGAATGATTTGGTTATCACAACGTAAAAACTCGTTCCGTGTTTATGTGCGGCCTGGTCTTATGAGATACCTTTTGTTTTCAAAATGCGTATTTTGAGTTATCACACCAGTCCGATGACTCTGGGTGTCCAAATTTTCTTGGGCAGCCTAGTAGTCAGGTTTAGTTTAGAAGGAAGCCGGATGGAGCTCGAAGTAGGAAGTTAGCAGGTTTTCTGAAGATTGTTTCCACCTCACTTGTGTAGTATTATATTCTGCATTTGTAAGGATAGATATTTATAACTATCTATGTTTAACTTTGGTAAATGTATTTTAATTTCTATGGTAAAGTTTGTACTGAAATAATATACGTGAGAGTCTGTTTTGTCTTTATTTTTCTTTCTTAACCTTGAGAATTCGCTTCTTCGACATTTGAATTTACGCGACATAAATACCAAGGATGTATTTGAGCTACATGAAAATGGCAATAAATGTCGATTTTCAAGAGTCGAAGAAACGGGTCCTCACAGATCCCTTACCAATAAATATATAGAATAATAATAAAATAACAATGCAATTGTATTTGAACTAGGTGAAATTGGCAACGATCCATAAGCATGCAAGCGCATTTAAAAGCCAATAAATGTAGTGTATGCATGAACATACGAGAATGTATGCACATTCCGTTTGATTTTTTTGAATCGTTAGAGATTGAATTGCTACCGGAGAACTCCTGAGAGAGATGACTAGTTCAAGTAACCAAGACCTACTAACTTGATCGACAAGCTCAACAGAACCGAGTAAATGAACCTAGATGCAAATAGAAAATTATTTGACCTTTGCTTGATTTTATTTGACAAAATCTTAACTTTTCTCTCCCCCTTTTGTTATCAGGAAAAGTATAATAGTGTTAGAGAAAATAGAGATAAAGTGATCGATATTAATGCAACATTAAAACTCAATTGAATATAAATGTTAAATTTCAATAAAAAATCAAACAAAAATCATAAATATTTTGTTAGGCGCATATTCCACTCTTAGAATGATGGGAATGATGTCATCATATAAAACCGTACAGTTGTGTCTATTTGTGCTATATTTATATCAGGAATTTGAATATCTACCAACCATGCATAACCGTTAGTACTTTTAAATGAGATTAGTAGTATTCCAATTTTATTTTAAAAAATGAATTCAAGTATCTTCTGACCACGCATAACCGTGAGGACTTTTAAATGGGATTAGAATCAACTTGTTTATTTTAAAAATCAACTTTTGATATGCGTTCCATACATGCATAACCGTGAGGACTTTCAAATCAGCATGGAAGCACATAACAAATTCCAAGTAATTCACCCATGCATAACCGTGAGGACTTTTAAATGAGAGTGAATACGTTGGTATTTATTTATTATTAATTTTTACTATATAATTTTTTCATTTTTTAAAAAAAAATGTAAAATAAAAAACGAATGATTCCTGTTTAAAGTACCACATATCGACAAACTATATAGAATTTTGATTAGTGATGGTCGTTAGAAATATGATAGAAATAGAGATAATCATGGAATTTTTACCAACAAAAAGTTTTATAACTCTTGTTTAAATTTCTAAAGAAATTTACTAATTATACCGTCTCGAGTCATAATATATGATAAATATCAACACTCATCACTTTTTCAATCACTATTTATCTTCTCGATAATTATTAGGGAGTCAGATTAGTCAAAGTAGTCATTTAAAAATCAAATTCAAAAATAATTATGAAATCAATTTTTCAAAATGACTAATATGAAAATATGGTCAAAAATGATTTTCTCAGGGGGGGTTATATGAGAAATATTTTTGCTATTTAAAAATTATTTGAATTGAAAATGTGCAGATATTTTCTTTGAAAAACGATGCAGTTAATAAATGTCTCAACATAAAATCACGTTCAACTAGTAATTTTTCTATCAACTAGATTACCAGTGTAATCTGCATCTGAATTTCTCTTTCACTCAAAATTATCATTAATTGAATTTGATTGACCAAACCATGAAGTGTGCTCCAAAAATTTCAAACTCAATTTTAACAGCAATTTAAATGACATTCTCTTGAATTTGAAATGAAGCCGTGTAAATAATTAGAAAACCGTGAATATAGAGTTAGCCGTATTATAACCAAATGTATTATCCAACAAAACACTATTTTTAATCCAAACTGATATATATATATATGAAGTAATTCAAAGAACCTAGAGATTTTTATAGTGTTTTTGGCATAAGAATATAATTGGCCAACAATTTTGCATAAGTTAGAATCAAAATCATCATCTTTTCATCATCTCATTATTGGCTGATTTAATTCAGAATACGGTGCAGATTATCACATTTAATATATCATTCAAAATATGTCATTACCTGTTTTACCTTTACGATAATTTTTCGTTGTTGCCCATTGTGATTCTGTCACCTTTGTACTAGGCTAAGGAACTTTACTTTGTTGCTCGGTGTGCCATTGGAACAGCCAGAATCCAAGTGGCACTATTGTTGTTCCTTAGCCTGCCACCACACCTACACGTTGAAAGATTTTAGTGACCTATTTATTTTTATAGGTCCATGATTGTTAGTGGCAGAATATTTAGAAAAGTAATTTTGTAGAGACCCAAAACTATTTATAATTGTTTCCTTCGGCACCCAAATTTGTTTAACTTTGAGTGATTTTATATTTATGCCTTTTGGAACCCAAATCGGTATAGTTTTCACATGTTTGGGTCTATACCAACAATTATTGTGATTGTGTCCATATTTTCTACAAATTGTGCACATTGAATTTTCTTGATTAATCTTGTTTTCAACAATTTTAGATTGATTATGTCCAAGTCCTTTTCTAACCGTATTAACAATTTGCTTTCCTAATAGCATATTCAACGATTTTTCACTTTTTGAAAATTTATCTAAAGTAGTTGACAATTGTTGGACTTGTGTTTTGAGAGATTCATTTTCGTTTAACAATTGTGTGCACTTTTTAATAGAGTTCTCTCTCCTCGTATTTTCACTCTCTTTCAAAATCAGAATTTCATTTTCAAGTGATTTTATATTAATTTCTGATTTTTTAATTTCTTCTTTGAATGTTGGACACTTATCACACTTAGGGATCCTGCTTTGATAGGTTTTAACTAATTGGTCAAGTTGTTCATTTAATTCTATCAAAGTATCTTTTTGTGATTCAAGTCTGGCATACTTCTCCTTAAGTCGTTCAAAACAGCCATTTACTTCGTGGAAATAAATAAGCAATTCAGAGTGAGTAAGTTTTGATACCTCGCTTGGCTCATCATCGTCGCTATCAGTTATATTTCCATGAAGGCACATATCTGCTTTCTCACTCTCACTGCTAGAACTTTGATTATCTTCATCACTTGTATTCCACGTGGCTGCAAAACTTTTCCTTTTTGATTTCTTTTTAAAGTGGCATTGATTTTGAGGACAATTGGGCTTGATGTGTCCGGGTTGGTTGCACTTATGACAGATGATCTTCTGTTCTTCAGAGTAGTCTAGTGCTTTGGCTATTCTGCTTTTCGCTTTTTGAATTCGAGCTGAATTTCCATATTTGTAATTCCACTTTTTGAATTTCTTTATTAATAGCTCCAATTCTGTTGCTGCATCGTCATCGTCATCGTCGTCACTTTCAGTTGTTCCTTTGAGAGCTATTGATTTCTTTCGAGTATCTCCTCCTTCACGCTCTTCCTTGAATTTCATTTCTAGCTCATAAGTGGTGAGATTTCCGATGAGTTCTTCGACTTTCATTTATTTCAAATCTTTTGATTCCTGAATGACAGTCACTTTGGCTTCAAAACTTCGTGGAAGGACTCTGAGGATTTTTCGAACTATCTCCAACTCTTTATATGATTTTCCAAGAGCTTTTGATTTGTATACGATATTGGAAAGTTGTCCATGCATCTCTTTGACATTTTATTCCTTCGCCATTGTGAAGTTCTCATATTTGCTGCTTAGCATGGCAAGGTGAGATTCTTTGACTTGAGATGTTCCTTCGTGAGTCACTTCTAGTGTGTGCCATATTTCCTGCGCAATTAGACAATGTGAGACACGATTAAATTCAAATTGATCCAATGAACAGATAATAGAATTCATAGCTTTAGCATTAGTATTTTGTAATTTATTTTCTAGTTCCGTCCATTGTTCATTTGGTTTATCTATTTCCCGATTATTTACAGTTATAGTCGGTGCTCTATAACCTGTCTCAACAATATTCCAAGCGTCAATGGTTTTCAGAAAATTTCCTTTCTATTTTTCTAGTAAGCATATTCACCATTGAACATTGGTGGTCTAACTATGGATTGACCCTCAGCAAAAGCAATGTCAAAAGAAGCCATTTTGAAGATTAATTTTTTTTTTAAAACAAAAATTAGTTTTTGTAAAATCAAATTTTTAAAACAAAAAGGGCTTTCGCTCCTAGCTCTGATACCACTTGTAGGATCGATTTCACCCTTGAGAGGGGTGAATAGGGTGATACTATTAATTATAAAAATTAATTGTGGAAGCTTATAAAATTATTTCAACATAGATCACAGATTAATAGCATCACAGAAAAATAGCATAATAATAAAATGCAGAAATATAACGACACAGAATTTACCCAGCTTCGGCAAAACCCTACCTACGTGCTGCCCCCAAGGTTTCTACTAGAAATCAGATAGTCAGATGCTTACACGCGTAAACTCGCGACACCCGCTATCGACTAAACCTAACTCTACGCTCAAAACTCTGCCACAACTCAGCCACTGAGTTGCGAATTCTCAAACTACGCCACGTAGTTTGTCCCTAGTCACACGACTAGAAATTACAACGGTTTAAAAAGGAAATACAAATTAAAAACAATTTAAATTAAAATAACCCTAATTAAAAATTAAAAGCCCTTATAATTAAAAAAAGAAAAAGCCCTTGTAATTAATAGAAGCGGGCCCCTTTTATAATTTGGCCCGTTCCTCCCTTCTTTGTTAATAGCGGCTTTATGTCTTTGCAAATTAGGGCTTCGTTCCGTGCTCTTAAATTAGGGATTTTGAGAAATCTTCGAAGTACCGCCTATGTTGATCGATTAGTGGATATTTGCTTGTTTGATTTGTCGATCGTTCGAGTTCCACTTGGCTGCCTCGATGTTGATCGAGTTCGAGTGATGACTGGTATGTAATTTATTCCCTTTCTTTTCTGGTTTGATGCTTGCTTGAACTCGATGCTTTGAAATTGCCGATGATGAATGGTTTATATAGGGTTTAAATACCTAGATTTGCGTTTGTATGATTTCTTCAACATTTTAGCTTCGGCCGTTTGATATTGTTTTGATGCTGATGATTTCATTGACTAAATCTAAATCGTATATTTTGATTCTGCTTCCCACGGCTTTGATGTTTAACTCGGTCAATTATCTTGGCCACCACGATTTCGAATTTGACTTGTTCATATTGATTAAAAATCAGTTGTTCACGGCTTCAACTTGATTTTTATTCTTACCAGACTTTGATTTATTACCAGACTTTATGCTTCGGCATTAAGTTTCTTATGTGAGTTTCTGACTTAGTTTGATGTTGATTTCATGACTTCGGTTATACCCTGTGACTTTCTCTATTTGGCATCAGCTTGATATCTTTTGTGCTTGTTGCATTTGGACTTTATA
This sequence comes from Allium cepa, assembly GCA_030765085.1. Lineage (NCBI taxonomy): Eukaryota > Viridiplantae > Streptophyta > Magnoliopsida > Asparagales > Amaryllidaceae > Allium > Allium cepa. The sequence goes on along the minus strand of CM060931.1, from coordinate 348,216,792 downwards.
ACACATTGGATTATGCTCGGGTTGCTTCACCTGATTTAGTGCCTGTATTGTTGCTTTTTTGTTAGCTATGAGCATGTTGTAGTTGCTGGCTATCCTTTACTACTGTGTTGTCATATCTCTGGTGCACTCACTAATTTGAGTTTTTCTTGTATAACACAAGCTTGGCTTGTATTTTTGCTTCGAGCATGTATTATTGGACACTTGGGTTCTGTTTATATGTTTTGATATGTACATTAAGTTGTACATTGCAATTATATTGTATACTGATTGAGTCTTTTGGGATTGCTTTGCTGACATTACTGGTGTCTTTGTAGTTTGTTTCCTTCATGTTATATTGATCATTTGTATACGTACATTCATGTATGTATATAGGCGTATGTCTGCATTCATCTTTTCCACTGAAGTATTTACTAACTTGAGTCTTGTTGCGTTGGCTAGTATGGTTCACCTGTTTGTTATTTGAATTTGAGACTCTATTGTTGTTTGCCGAGGTTGTTGTGCACTGACTTGAGCTTCTGGCCTTGATGTCATGGTGTACATGTAAGTTGCATTGCATATGTCTTTACCTTGTACTGACCACTACCCATTTTCATATTGATGGTTCATTGTAGTAGTTGTTAGAATTGGCTTGTGGTCTTGGTTTGGTGCAGTTGCTATGCCTTTATGCATTTCACTGTGTTCATGCACTTGAACTACTCTCTGGCCTAGCTCGTGCACATATGATTCTTTGAGCTGGCTTTATTGTTATTTTTTTCTATGACTTGAATGCGATCATTGGTGGTCTCTGATCTGTTGGCACTGTTGTATTATGATTTGTACATTGAGTTGAATCCAGCTTAAACGCTCAGGTTTGACCTTGTGCTCGTGTCGAGATTTTATTTATATTGCACTTGAGTTGAACCCGTCTTTTCATTTTGGGTTTAACCTTGTGCTCACCTATCCCTGTAACATTATCAAGTGTATATCAGTGTGCACGGCCTTGTGGCATGTACAGTGATACACTGTGCATGTCACATTGTTCGTGCGTGATGAATTCAAATGTAAATGATGACGAACAACCAAAATAACTGAGGCAAATAATATTTTCAAAATCCATATTTTATTTTATATTGCAAAAATATTTCTTTTTTAATTTTACGGCGTTAGTGTATATTTTTGCAGATTGCTCAGATGTTGGATTCTATCTGGAATGAAATTGAAGATAAATTACGAATTGAGTAAATGAGTGATGTGTAGTGAGGTTAAACTGTAAATGTAAAATTGTGATGTAATTGAATTTGTATCAAAGTTGTATAGTGTATAGTGAGAGCTTGAATTTGTAGTATTCAAAATTGTAATAATTATTTGTTTGAATAAAATTTCTGTTTGAATTCAAATTCTGTGTTATTTAATTTTATTCAGCAAATATTTATTTAATCTGTGAAAAATGAAATAGTACATTACCAAATACATTTACCCTAATATATATATATATATGTTTATTATCATCAAACAAAAATCATATAATCACATATTCAACATGGCCTTTTGATCCGGCTGTATCCAGACTATTGGATAAGTTAGAGTCGATGGTAGACAAGACAAGTAGCCCAAAGAGGTGATCATGGAGTCCTGAGATCAAGCACAAACAACAATATGAAGCAACAATCAAACAAGATCGAGAGATAAACTCTACGGAATATTCTATGTATGTATTAGTGCCTCCCCTAGGTAGAGGATCAATACCTAACCCTTCTCCTAGGAAGGGGATCAGATCGTATCACTATGGCAATGAACAACACAAACCAATAGTTCAACTCAACGAAAATCGAATGATATCTCTAAAAACATGAAGGCAACTATACAAACAACTTTGGAAACACGAAGCTAGCTTGGAGGGTGACTCACCAAATTGATTGAAAGCAGTTATGTGGCCTCTAGGAAAGATTGGTATCTATCGCCTGGCATTAGGAATTGGGTCGTGAAATTTTTTGGGTGACCTCACCTACATCTTGAGATCCTGTTGGCGAAATTTAAGGAAGATATTCGATTGTCTACCTCTATAAATACAGAGTTAATTTTTCATTTTAGGGATCTTTTACACAGCTGTTTTAGAGGTAGTCCATTGTAATCAAGGATCTATTCCGATCCGATCTACCTGTACTCAGACTTCCAAGTGATTAATAAATCAATTCATTCAAAGTGGACGTAGGCAATCAACGCCGAACCACCATAAATTTGTCTCTTCTTGTTTTCTACTTTCCTTCTATTTTAAATTAATCTTTGCTTTATTTCTCTACATTCAAACTATTTGCATGTTGTGCCAACTTTTGGTGCAAAAAGCTATAAAGAAGTCAATAAAATTTAAGGGTAGATGAGACCAAATTTGGAACCAAAGTTTTAAAATTAGAGCCAACAATTTTGGAATTGAAGTGAAAAGTTCCAAATTAAAATAAAAAATTATATTATTTATAGCAAATAAAAAGTTGCGTATGTTACAAAAGATGGTTACTAAGGAAAACCTCTAGATGCATATCGAAGTAATAACTTACTACGTAATATTTATATTTGTTGAATTTCGGAATATTATTAACATTTTCAAATTTTTTGAAATTTGAATACTTAATAAAAAATTAAATTTTCTAAATATCAATTTATTCTCTTTTGGATTATATGAGTATTTCAAAAAAATTATGAATTTTTTTAAATTTATTACAGAAATTTTTAATTTTTTTTTGAAATACTACTTCTTAATAATAAATACTTAATTACTTCTTAATAATAAAAAATATTTAATAGTAATTTTTTATTCTTATTATTAATTATTTAATAGAAATTATTACATTTTAGTAATAATTATCTAACAGTAATTATATAATAATAATTTTTTAATAGTAAGTTTTTAATAATAATGCAATAGTAATTATTTGCTAATAATTATTTAATGCTAATTAACAAATTTTTAAAATTTTGAATTTTCTAAAAGTTTTAATTTTAGCCTTTTGAATTTTATGAAAATTTCAAAATTTTGTTTTTTATTTTTTTTAAATTTATTATGAAAAATTTTATTTTTCATTTTTTTTGGAATATTACTTCTTTTTATTAATTATTACTTGTAGTGGGCATTTACTACGACATGTAAAAACCAATTGTAATATGCATCTATTACAATGGGCAAATGAAAATTGTTGTAATAGGTATCTATTACAATAATCGAAGAAAAAGAGTTGTTGAGAAGTGGCATCTATTGCAACAGGTAAGACAAAACCGTTGTAATAAGCTTCTATTACAAAATACTTTTTTTAACCATTGTAAAAACACCATTGTAATAGGGTATTTTTGTTGTGGTGAAATATTAAAAAAGTTATAATATAATAAAGTTTTTCAAAATGTTTGAAAAATAATATAAATTGATTTACAATTTTAAAATTTTATTAATAAGATTAATAAAATTAATGAATAAAATAAGTTAATTAATAAATGAATACATGTATTATATATTACAATACATGTTATGTTATTTCAAAGTGTTTAAAATAACATAAGTATACATGTATGTACATGAACTGAATTTTGAAATTAAAATAATTTAACCAAAAATTTTTAATTAAATAAATTTAATCAATTATATAAATTAATTAAAGGATAATTAATTATATAAATTAATTAAAGGTTAATTAATTAAAAGAATATACATATATATAAGATATATGTATAATACTATAAAGGTTACAGTATGTAATAAATATTTAATATAAATGTTAAATAAATATAATATAAAATTAATTAAATTGTTAATTAATTAAAAATTAATTAGATAAGATTTAATTAATATAATATTATGCGTAAGACTATTATGTAAGTAGTATGGAATATAGAAGTTATTTAATAATAAAAACTGATATAATATGAATGTATAAACTAAATGTGGAACGTTAAAAAAACCCTAAGCAGACTTAACGTATAAATACATATGTATTGTACGTATTCGTGATTTTAGATGTGTCCGATGCTTGAATCATAAGGGCGTTTCATAAGTCGATATCACTCAATATAATATATCGAAGATTCTGAATCTTCAATATAATGTTATCATCTGCCATATATAAATTACTTGCATACTCCTTTGTTGTTGAGCATACTCAAGCTAGAGATGTTATGTGTTGTATTATTAATATATTGAACAGACGTGGCAAGATAACTATATGTATTTATTGAGAAAATTTAAGGTACATATACTGTACTTTAGTTGTGCGATATGGTACGTACGAATGAACAATCTCTTTCGATTTGTTGAGCAAGCTCAGCGTCGAAATGAGATTAGTATAAGGAACCATATTTTAGGATAGAACCGATAAAGAGTTATCCATCCTTCGTGGAGTTATGATTTGTTAAGCAAACTAAAGGATAGAATTCTAAGACGGACGAGTGCTAATACCCACAAGTGAAGTCGAAATACTTCAATGTTTCACTTAGAATTTGGTGAAACATAAATGATTTGTAGGAGCCTTATTAGAGAAATGAAATGATAAAAATTTAACATTTCTAATATTGTAAGAACATATGCTATATAATGTTAATGATAATCCATATTGATGAATCTGTGCTTTAAAACGATTAATAAAATATTTATCAATTAAGATATACAATTAAACTGAATTGAAATTGACAAATAGAAATATAAAATATTCTTGCTAATAAATGACTATCGCATGTGAATGTTCCATACCCACGCAAGTGCCTAATTTTATAGCTGCTTAACATGTTCGTGATTTAGTCACTTACATGTCTATTTGGTCTAGACCGTATATTACATTCTATGAGTTTCGAACTCTAACAGTAGTATGAGAATATGGATATTTGATCCATATACTATTGCATATAAATGTTATATAGGGAATGGTCGCAGTTCGTAATGTACGATACTTCGATGAAATTAATTCATTCGAAATAAGCTAATAATCAATATTGTGAAACAGAGTATTCAATTCAATTGATTACACAAAGGATCGTATCATGTTAATTGTAACACCAAATCTAAATTACAGGATATATCTAAGAATTTGATCATTGAAATGTCAGTTTTGATCGTTTTTTACAAAGCGCAACATATTTGATGTCCTTAAAGGTTAAGGATCATCGAAAGAGTTTTGCAAATGTACATTTTGAAAATAGTACATTATGATATTATAGTAAGGGTTTTCTTTTGAATGGTTTGACCATTTGAAAGGAAAACAAATGTATAAGAGTATATGTAATTTAAGGTAGAGTTGGGATGAAGAGAGTGAATAGTCACTTTTGTGTCTTAAAGAAACAACGGAAACGAGAATTATAATAATAGTGATTAATACTTAAGATTGGAATAAGAAATATGATTTCTATTCCGAAATATACTTTCATATGGAAAATTGTTTTCTATGGGATTTATTTTTTATGTTCAACATATTTAGTCAAAAAACACTCCCTTGTAATATAGTTGTAGTATATGAAATAAATAATTCATATTAAGTTAATGATAGACCACCTAATTTAGTATGCTATTATAGTAATGGTGGAAATAGCGGGAGCATGCCACATAGCACTTATTGATTGCATCAAGTTACAAGTTAGAAAATTATTTTTATAAAATACAAAGAACATTATTTGTGAAATAATGACTATTTTTCAGTATCGATTGAAAGATAGGGATATCTATATATCAATATGAATATCATGAATGTTCATTATGAATAAATTAATAATGTGATATTTATTTTCATAAAAAATTTGTGCACTAGAAAATACAGAAGTACCTAATACGATTTATGGTTAATTTGGAATTATAGAATAAGCCGTAGTTTTGAGAAATAATTTTATTATATGATTATGAATCGTATGATAATGGTTAATTATATCTCAAACGATTAAAGGCTATGCACCCATTTAGTGAGAGCATCATAAGAGTTGATGAACTCTTTGGATTGATATATATATATATAGATGTATGAAATCGTAAGTCTATTAATACCAAAATGGTTACACATACTTCGTCATATTTACCGATGAGTTATCATCAGCATGGATATGCATATTTGATACATATGTAGTATGTTTAGGATAAACTCATAGAGTATAAAATGAAAGTAAATAATATAACATGCTATTGAAATGATTCGATTTGATTGAATGTGTGATTATATTGTAAAGAGTTCCAAATGTCTAAAAGTGAATAAAAATTCAATCTCAAAAGTAATTCCTCTATGTGATACATAATGACGTATCGATAATGAGTAATCGAATTTTGTTGGATAAAATATGATTAATTGAGAGTGAAGTTGAGTTAATTTTTTTATAAAGTTATGTACTTAAGAGTAGTACACAAGGTTAATATTATTTGATCTAAATAATAGTTAACAAAATCATACAAGATAAGGGTTTATAAGAAACTCTAACATATCCTAGGCCTAGGAGTAGGAGTAGGCAAGCTGTGTGAGTCGTATGTTCGCACATAATAATTGTTCGTAAGAGATCTTGTTCGAATCTCCTCAAAAGGAGTTTGGAAAGAACTGTCATTGGATGACTAATTTATGTTCTGAACAATTTTTTTATAAAATTAAACTAAATCAATTTAATATAAAAGGCAATTGATAATATGAATACCTATTCAGTGGCACTGAGAAACAATTGTAGTTTCAAGAAATACCAACTTCTTAGTGAAGGAATTTCTCTGAGTAATTATCGGTAGTAAAATGGAATTGGATGCTATCCAATGACAAAACTGATTGCATGAGATGAAATGGAATTAACTAACCTAAATGAACACATCGCATTAAATTTTCTAGTAAGTATTCTCGCACATTGAAGAAAAATTACGAGTTTCTTATCAATGTCGAAAATAAATAATCCTTGGTTATTTAAATAAACCATTAAGAGTGTTGGCTCTATGATTTGGTATGATGCACAGATCCAAAATAGATTCCAAGTACATTATCGAAATATGATTTTGCTGTATGCACCCAAAAAGGATACGATCCCGTGAATGTCTCTTCGAGAGCAAGACTAATGCATTAGAATATATGAGCAATATTGATAAGAATAACATCGCAAATTTCAATTGTTGAAATCAGCATATGAGATTTGATATCCAATGTGCTCAAGTTAATTTGGACTTACTCACAAAATTATCACTTAGTATGAATATATGTTTGGTATGTGTGCATTGAAATAGAAAATTCTAAATAATGATTTAGAGTAAGTTGTTTACACATAAACCAAATTGTCTCGAGAAATCAGTGAGAGTGATATTGAGTTTGTGAATCTTTGGATATGATCCAAGGAATGGTAGAAAGTACAATTTCATAAGCATCGGAATTGAAAAAATATTTTAATAGAAATATCAAATAGTTTGATTATCCATCAAAATGCAAAAGGAAGCATGTGTTCATTAGAAAGAATTTTAAAAGTTACACCGATATTTTTAAACTGTAAGTAAACAACACGTTGTTGATCATAACGATTTACTTGTGTTAAAATCAACCTAAGTTATTTTAATACTCAACTTTGGATTGTAAATGATGTCTTTTATAGTGACTATAAAAGATATTGGGAATGACCCAAATTGATAAGCAAAGACACCTTATTAAATTGTTTAATATGGAACATGTGAGATGAGTCCCTTATGCATTGGTAATAGGAATTATCATACATGTTATGTTATCTATGATATCGTGATTTGTTTATGTATATAATACATGAAGAAAATATCAATTCTAAATTGACATCACTAATGGTAGTTAGGAGTGTTCTCGTGTATTTGCGAAATACTAGAGAATTGTTTACAGAAACAACGAACACTTTATGAAGGAGTGTTCGGACTCAAAATTCATAAGTGATATTGAGTATAATATGTGACAACCCGTATTTTGGACATCTGATAATTGGATATCTAACTGGTTTATTAAATTGAATAGATAAAAAAATTGATAATAAAAGATATCTGGATATGTAAATGAAGTTGAAAATATAATAAAAATTGAATTATAAATATCAGGATAAATATTTATTTGATAATCTCCTAATATAATTATTTACAATGGAAAAGTTTACTATTTTCAAACAAATTAAATTTGTGTTTGTTTAAATGTAAATATATATATATATATATATATATATATATATATATATATATATATGAGCTGATTTTAAAATTTGATTTTAAATTGAAATTGAATTTGGAAAATTCAAAAGATAAATATCTAAAAATATTTTGGATTAAAAATATATTATATATGATTTTATTTCTTTTATATAATTGGTTTTACATTATTTTCTTTAAAATATTTATTTATATGAATTAAGATAATGTATTTACTTAATATATATATATGTAAGTTTTATAAAAATCATTTAAAAATTTATTAATTCAACAAAATTACACTTGTAAGTTAAGTGTATATATAATTTAACAAATGTAAATCAAAACATACTGTGACAAGTGTTAGATTATTGAGCAAGTGTCATCTTTTAATTTTATTTTCTTTTATTTTTTTAAATCATAAAATCAAGGTAAATATATCTCTACATTTCCTTCTCTATTTCTTTCCTATTCTCATCTCAAAAGAAGGAAAACCAAAACCTGTTAATAACATACTAACCTGGGATAAATTCAAACAGATAAAAATCAAACTCTTGCTAAAAATCCAACATGATCAAATAGCAGTTCAATAATCTAAAGCAAGTAGAATAGATCCAAAATTCATCTCAAACCAAATTAAGGATCTAGATAAATTCAAGCTCAACTAAAAAGATTTGATCACCTCAATAATCAAGCAAGGTCTGATCATCCCAATAACGGATTCAAGTTCAAAACTTTTAAATCTGGAAACAAGCAATTCTAGTTTTTTCCAAATCTCAACCTACTTCTCTGTTTCTTCATAAGCAATTGAGTAAACCTCACCTTCTAAAACTTAATCTTCTTATATTCTATTGAATATAATATATCACATTACTAATGATTGTGAAAATGTATTGCATAAATATATTAATGTGTTTTCCCTGATTTATATGCTTTTGTATGACTGCGTTTCGATGTACATGTTTTTTCTTGTTTCAACAGACCATAAACTCAACTCAAATCAAATTTGATTTCCTCCTCATACAAACCATTATAGGCTAGGGTGATTAAAGGAAATATGTTTGAGTTAACTGGACCTTATTTTTGAAATTGTTTCATAGTGTTGTTAGCTTGTAGCTTCACTGGAAAGAGGATAGAACAGTGGAAATCAAATCAAGTCAGGAATTAAATTGTTTAAATTTTGAATTTTGCTTATATCATCAGATACGATTTAAAAATAACGATTTTTAAAGGTAACATCATAAATTTTAAGTTAGAATTGGTTGAGTTATTATGAGTTGAATGGTAACTCGTTTTTGTTCGATTTTCGACAAACCATGTGTGGATGGGGGTCGATTCTTGGCCGAAGGATAGCTGAAGTTGTGCGAGATTTGGAAAAATAGTATAAAGATTTTTAATGGGGAGAGTAGATTAGTTGAGGCCATGCTTGGGTTTCGAGACAGTTTTTAATGGACTCGGTTGTAATGCAATGGCGAAGTAAGGAGGGGGATAGAAACATGCAGTCGTGGAGGAATCTGTGGAGAACGACACGGCGAACCTGATGGCAAAGTCTGATGATTTATAATGGTGGTAGATGGCAAGGCGAGGGGCTTGTTTCTGTTGATCTTGGCTACTGTTTAGGTAAAATTGTTTTTTTAGTGACAATGGTAGCCGTTGATTCAAGTGGTCGGGCATGGTGCGTAAACGAAGGCGAACTTGTGGGAATCGACGGCGGCGAGTAGCTCGGCTTCCGACGAATATTTTTGTGCACAATGGATACACAGGGACTTCGTGCATGTTTTTTGTTTACTAATGAAGTAAGGAAGGGAATACTGGGGGAAGTGAAGAGGAAGGGAGATGGGCCGAAGTGGGTAGTTGGTTCGGAGATAAGGAAAGAAGAAATTAAGGGAAGGGAAGTAAGATTTGTCGAAGAAAATTCAGGGATAAAGGAAGAAACCGATAACCAGGGCCAAGGGGAAATTTATCAAGTATGGAATTAAGATGTTTTCTTGGTCTTGGGTTTTCATGCGAGTTTACGAGAAAGGTGAGAGTTTGGCTCGGGAGTTTTTGAGGGTTGGACGCAAATAAAATTTAACAGTTTTAAATTTAAAATAAGTAAGTTTTAAAATATAAAACGAATCTAGTTTTGAAACTATTTCTTAAAATATGTTCTTTATATAATATATGTTTTAAAGTAAATTATTTAAGGAAGTTTTATAATTTGTTTAACTTGAATTTGTTAAGTTAAAATTCTTTTTAAGTTATTTTAAAACTTAATTTAAAAATAAAATTAAGTGGTAATCAAAGATAAAATGTTTTAAATTTTATAGAAGTCATTAATAAAGATAATGGTTTATCTTAAAAGTTAATTATGGTTTTGATGTTTTAAGATTTATTAAGTTAATAAAGTAATTAAAGAGTAAATAATTAATTTAATTAATTAATGATTAAGGTTTATTAGATTAATTAATTAGAGATTAATTAATTGGTAATTAGAAATTAATTAATTGGTTATTAAAGATTTATTAATTAATTAATTAGTTGGATATTAATTGCTTAAATGATAATTCCTTAATGTAAGTAATTAAAAGATAAATTTGTTAAGGATTAATTAATTTAATTAGTAATTAATGGTTAGATAAATAAATAATTAAAGGTTAATTAATTAAGGTTAATTAATTAAGGATAATTAAACAATGCGATAATTATTGATGAAGTAATTAATTGAAGGGAAATTACTTAATGGAAGTAACTAAGGATTAATTACTTAGAGTAATTAAGTAAGGATTGATTGATCAAGGAAACTAATCAAGGGCTAGTTAGTTAATGAGTATGATTAATTGAAGGTAATGTAAGTGATTATAGGATAATTAATTTGAGTAATTAATTAAGGATAAATGTAATAAATTGTTGTTAATAACTTTATAATAGTAATTAAGGGATTATTAAATGTGATGGGTGAAGGTTAATTAATTTGCGTAATTAGTTTAGAGTTAATTACTCATTGTATTAAAGGATAACTAGTCAAGGGTGATTAATTAAGATGGATAATTAAGGGATGATTAATTAATTGGTTTGTAACTAATTAATGTTAAGTAAAGGTAATCTAAGTGATTAAAGTTAGTAATTAATTTAATTAGAGTTAAATTAAATTAATTTTGGAAGTGATCAATCTTGCTTAGGAATGATTGAATGATGTTAAATGCCTTGAATTGGTTAATATCTCTGATATGAAATGTTTTGTGATATGATATGTTTGGGTGGACGGTGATAATATGGTTATCTGTCGATGATAAATTGCCGTGTAAAAAGTGACATCATGTATTTAAAGTTGAATTGTATTTCACTTGAATAACTTGGGTTAAGATGGTATTCAATTCGAAGAGACCGGGGTCGGGTATCAGTAATCACCCAAACCCACTTTGATTTGTAACCTAAAATGATTCTTTATAGATTGATATGTGAAATCAATAGGCTAAAATAGAATAATTTAAATGACTGGACCATTTAAAGCTAAGTAAGGGTACTTAGGGATTGATTTGTGAAATAAGTGTTGACTATAGCAAGTTGTGAACCCGTAGTGTTGGACGAGTTACCCCGGGTTTTAAATAAGTTTTATACTGAGTATTTCATGTTAGATGGGTTTACTCATGCTGGTTTCCAGCCTGACCCAGGTGTTACTCTGATATAATGCTCAGGTTAGAACGAGTATTGCAGATTCCCATGTAAGGATGTTCTGGAGCTCAGATGGTGAGTTGGATGATAGGGACGTATAGACTATTCCACTAAGAGATATTATTGTTTATCTGGACAAGTTATTTTAAATGTCCAGTGATTGTGAAATGTTGTAACTCTGATGCATTAATGTAAATTAACTGATACAATTTTCCCTTGTATAACTGTTATTTTATTTGATATTATATTTTGATCCGCTGCGAATGTGAGATTCTATGTTTTTGTGTTTCTTTTTTCTTTCTTCTTCTATCTCTTTTCTTCTTTTTCTAACTATCTGGAATTTTCGGGATCGAAAATTCTGAGTCGTTGCATTTGGTACCAGAGTAGAAGGTTAAGCGAGAACCTTGGCTCTGGTGGGAATACTCATTAAGGATAGGGTCAGTGGTATCCTAGAATGAGTTGAGTGTGTGTGTGTGTGTGTGTATATGAGAGCGTACTTATTATTTTCTTATATAAAGGTTTTAAAAATGGTTTTAATAAATGATTTTTTATAAAGGCTTATATTTTATATATAAAGCTATGATTGGTTGTTGGATATTGAAATTGAATAAAGAATTAAGTGATAAATATACATATTTCAAAATTGGAATTAAATAAAATAATTAAATGGTAATAATACAACTAAATTGAAAACTGAATAAAGATAAGTTTAAAATGAATCCAAACTAAAACTAAAATCCTGAATTTGTAGAAGTGATTTCAGAATAAGACAATAGTGAAATGGGTTTCCAGATATGATAATCTTGGTTGTTATCATAAATGATTGTTGTATTAAATAATGATATGTGTGTTAATGAGTAAGTAAAATGAAATGTTTTAGGGAAGTAAAACATTTAGGTAAGTATGACTTATAAATTTAAATTGAAAAAAGGTTTAAATGGTGAAGTTTTAAAGCTAAGTCCAGAAATTTGGAATTTGTTTCAAAGTGCTAAAAGAAATAATATATAGTACTATTTGAATGAAACGGTCTTATTTCAAACAAGAGTTGTTTGAAAATTTTAAAGAAATCTGTTTTGAATTAAAACCAAAATTGGTTTAAAAATTTAAGGTATAACTTGAAATAAATATGTATGTATATGGGATATACATAATATTAGAACTGATTTAAAATATTCTCTAAGGTTGAGTTTTGAATTTTTCCTTGGAATGTGATGTGAAGATCCAAAGTGAAATAAGTTTTTAAACTTAAGTGAGAAGATTATTAATGTGAAGTTTGAAATTTGAAATAGGAATTCAAATTGTGTAAAGTTGACAAGATTCGGTAAATTAAATTTTTACTTTGGGAAAGTTAAATAAGTTAATAAACAACCTGAAATGGGAAATTTCAAGATGAAAATGAAATTTAACTTGGAAAGTTAAATGGTTGATTTGAATTGGGAGCTTGTGCGATCTCAAAATGGGTTTGAGATTTGAAATTGAAGATGGATGTTGTTAATTGGTGTTTGGATAAATCTGGATGTTTATTTATCCTTATATCATTCCATGGTTATAAATAATTTATGAAACTAAGAATTGGTTTTAAAAATGGATAATAAATTAGAATCTGAAGATTTAATTTTTTTGAATTCTTATTTGAACTTTGAAATAAGTTAAGTGAAGATAATTTAAAATGGAATTTTGGAATTTGGATTCAAAATTTAATGGTTTAAAAGATTTAAGAGGTTAATAAAAATAAAGGTTGATTTGATTTAAAAGTAGGGGTTAATTTGATTTAAGGGATTAAATCAATATTTGAAATTTAACTCGAATTTATATAATTCGAGATGGTTTAAAGTGAAATGGAATTCGAAGTTAGTTCAAACTTAAATTTGATTTGAATAATTTAGAATTTTGATTAAAGTTGAATAAGTAAATTTAAATGGAATTTGATTTGAATTTGGAAAGAAATTGAGGTTAATTCAACTTGAATTGGGATTGGATCAATTTTATTGGGATGCGAAATTGATTGAAAATGGAGATTGGAAAGCTGTACAGTTTGGCTCTGGACTATTTTCATAATAAGTTATTTTAATATAAACCTATTTTTCCAAGCTATTTACTATACAATCTCTCTTTTTAAAGCTAAACTATTTTATACTTATTTTACAATTATCTTTGAAACTATTTAACAATTTTATAACCGTTTTATAAACTAATTATAGTTTTTCAACTGTTTTATAAATAATTACTATTCGCAACTATTTGGCAATTATTTGACTATTTCCAACCATTTTACAATTACTTAACTATTTTATAATTATTTTACAACTAATAATTATTTTTCGACTACGTATCTATTTTTAACTTTTCAAGCTATTTTCTAAATTTAAGCTGGATAGTGTTCAAAGTGTTTATGATTAAATATCCATTTGAGATAAGAATTGAAGTGTTAATCAAAAGGGAAATTGGAAGAAACTGTGGATAGTGAATGGAATCAAAATAAAGTTGAATAGAAAAGGAATTAATTTGTCTAATAATCAACAAAGATAAATCCACATGATGTAAGTATATTATTCTATTCGCATAGTGATTTTATCCGGATTCGTGCATAGAATTTCGAAATAGTTTATCGATCCGAGTTGGGATTTTTCACTCGATTTTCGACGGCGAACCTGTATATGGATTGTTGATTGGTTCTAGAAATTCTCTATCATAATTAGGCTATGCAACGAGAATGACGGTTTGTGAATAAGAAACCAGATTTGTGTCTGTACTATGAAGTCGGGTGGACGATACTAGTTCGGAAGAGATTGTGTGATCGAGTAAGCGATCAGGTTGATATTACGTACGAATGATATGAGTAAATCGTATGGGGTTGAATGAAAGTAATATTGAAAATTTATGGATAAAAACTGTAAAATAATTTTGAAATGGGAGGGTATATTTTGAAAAATAAATAATGAAATAAAAGGGTAATTGGATATTTCAATTTTAAAGGTTCACTTTTTGAAGAAAAGTAACATGGTTAATAACTTTATAAAAGAGTAATCAAATTTGAATATTTGATTTGAAATAAACAAAGTTATATATCTTTGTTATATATACGATAAAACTCCCCTTGTTGAATCTTTTGCCAGAAGAAAAGGGTTTTTGAAAGTATTGAAGTATAAAAAGGGACTTTATACAAATATGAAATGATCCAAAGATTTTTCAAGGTTATATATATATAAAGGATCTTATGAGAATGATTTTGGAGAAAAAGTTTTTGGAACCTATGGATTTTGGAAGGGCTTTTGATTTTTGAAGAAAGATCAATTTTGGTAATTTGAAAAGCCTAGTTTGAGAATTATCGATTTTGGAATAATTGATTTTGAAAAAAAGGAGATTTATATGGGATTCATACTAGGTGTATGATTTGGAAGATACTATATGTGTATAGTATAAAGTGTTTTGAAAATGGCTCTGGATAAAAAGATGCTCTCTTGAATGAACTTCTCAGGAGCACCATAGGTTGGTACTGCTTTGAGCCTCAAAGGGGGAAGGGTCTAAAGTGGATCCTGTGAGGAAATCCGGACAAACTGAAGTTCCTATGGATTATTGGATAGCAAAAGTCGAGGGCGTTGATGCATGTAGAGGCATTTGGGTTATGCTATGACGATAGTGTAACTCAATGTCGTTGGGATCTACTGTGGACCGTAGCGGAAATCATGTGGTGGTGAGTGTCAACAGTCTATGTTTGATTTTGCCGGGACGACAACGTAACATCGGTATACTGTGGTCTATGGTCGAGTGGAGTGGAGAAGTTTCATTCTTTTGGCAGTGAAATTCGAGGGCGCTGATGCCTACAGTTATATGGGTTTTTACTGTGATGGCAACGTAACCCCAGATGTAGCTGCGATTTGTAGCGGGTTTCATGGTGTAATCTAGGGGCGTGAAGTGCCTATAGTTATCTATGGATTTCGCTGGGATGGCAACGTAACCATCGGGTTAACTGTGATCATGGATGGGGGTGATGATTTCCAGAGCATTCTCACCAAAGATGTTTCCTCTATTTTCAAAAATGTTTTCTATATTTTCTGTAACGACCCGCAAATCCGTACCCCTTGAGTCAACACTATTCTACCTAAATCAACTCAAGTTGTACAGAAATACTAACCATGTGGGTTAAAGGAGAAGAGGTAGAAGAAGAAGAAAAATTGAAATCAACATCAGAATCTAACCATCGCAGCGGAATAAAATATAATAGATAATAAATGATCTTTACGCAAATCAAATATATCTGTTTATATATATTACATCATCAGAGTACATCAATCACAGCTCAACATCAATAACATACAACTGGATAAACAACTACTCAACACGGCGGAATATATATATATATATATATATATATATGTATATATATATATATATATATAACAAGTATGGATATACGTATCGTCATCCAGCTCGTCTCCTGAGCTCCACAGCATCAAATCTTATATCCTATAATACTCGATCTGACCCTAGCATTGCAGTTAAATAACACCCGAGTCGGTCTGGAATACCAGCATGAGAAAATCACACTCAATTGATTATTAAAGTTTCAAAAATCCTTTGAAAACAAAAGCATCTCGTAAGACCATGCCACAAATAAACATGTCGGGTTTTTACCTTACGATAGCTAAAACACTTTTTATAGAAATCCTCTGATATTATAATAGGGTCTATATACAAATACTTATAAAATAGCCGAAATTGTTACATCTATTAAATTCCAGCTACTAGCCACCGAGTGGGTAATACAAACAAAACTCGTACAAGGCTCATAGGAAGAATGGATTTCCAACTAATGACTAGGCACCGGGGTACCACCTGTCACAGTACGTGGCCTAGATCACAGTACCAAGGAGTACGCCCGCTCCCTTGCAACACAAGACCGGGACTACCCCTTACTGGATAATCCCGAGTGAGATCACCCCACGGTTCGGATCAGCAACCGCCCACAAAGCTGAAATAAAATGGGACATCTAGACAGGGATGATCTCACCCTGCTTCGGTGCTACCCACCTAGCCTTACTGCATAACCCCTTATTTTCAGTCATTCCCATTTGATGAGGCTTGAGGCTAAGCGTTACCTTTTAGAACAATATCCTTAGAATGCCCATCGTCCACCTGACAATGTTTCGAAAGCATTCATCCATACAAGTCCGTCCCGGGTTCGAACGGAACCGAAGGCACTATTCCTACTACATCCATTTTGGAAATATCCTCAGGATTAGTAGCGACTAGCCCTTGCACTTCACTGCTCCATCTTCGAATCCAAACTCGTTTCCACGAAACGTACAAAGCGGATCGAAGTGGTTTTCGAGAAATAAATCTCGATCACGGTCTCTTCGAAACGATCAACGCGTTTGTCCAATATTGATAGTCGGTTATTTAACTATCAATTAATATTCACAAACAACCATCCATCACACAATAAATAATTTACCAAATTATTTATTAACCTCAAAATATCTTCACAAGATATATTTCTATTTTCAACCTTTTGAAAACAGTTTCAAACCATCTTCTTTTCAGAATAAACTTCCCAAGTATTTTCTATCTCCACTGAAATCATCAAGCACAAAACTAGATTTTAAAATAATTTAAAGTGCTTTACTTTGAAATGTACTTTAAAACATTTAAGTTAAAAACTACTTCAATAATTTATTAAAATACATACTATATGAATATTTTGAAAATAAGGTTACTTGATAAAATATAAAACTAGATTTTCACCTTTTTAAAAACAAAATACTAAGTCATTCTTTAAATAATTACTATCACAATAGATTAAAAGGAAATACTTAGTTTAGAATTTAAATATTAGAAAGAATAAATTTTCCAAAACTTGCTTTTTAAAAACAACTTTAAAACTTTTAACTTATATTTAAAACGTACTTGGTTATCCAGAGAGAATTTCCAACCTCAATCACTTAAATCAATTTTCCAAATTGATTTCCAATTTACTCCATTTGAAATAAATTTCATTACTTAATCAATTCATTTCAAAATTCATTAATTATGAACTTTATTATTATTGTTATTATTTTCCGTTTGATCTTAAATCTCTTAACTGAAATATACAAATTTCAAGTTTTTCCCAATTCCTTCTTTATTCCCTTTAATAATTTAAATCTTAAATTTTTACATTAAATGCTTTGTTCTTTAATAATAATAATGCTGAAGTTTAAAATTCATTAACTCATAATTTATTCAAAATTTCCTTTTCATATACGGAATTTATTTAATTGAATTTAAAAAAAAATCGCTTTACTTCTTTTCCAATTCATTCTCAAATTTAATCAAATTTTCTATAATTAATTTACTTAAAAATGCACTCTTAATTCTCTTTTCAAAAATCCAATTCTATATAATTTGATGACTCGGAGTACCAAAATATACTCAAGCAACTATAGCATTCAATGTTTTAGGATAATTCATCATAGAATATCCAAATAATCATAACAGAGAATAATAAACAATTTAAATATACATGTTGAGGAATCCAGCTGGATCCCTCTAACCTATTTCCCTGCATCCACAGACGTTAGCACAACATAAAATACCAATTTCAGAATATACCATACTATAGCACATCAATCAATTCAACCATTCGAACTATTATTTAAATTTAATCATTTAAATTAAAATTAAAATTCAACTGAGTGAGATTAACTCACCTTCGACCTTAGTTTTACAATCCATCTAAATTAGCTTGCTTCCTTAACCATTTTGACCTTGTATAAATTTTAAATGATTTTTTTATCAATATTCGAATAAATCGATCATTTATATTCCCATTTATAAATTTATTAATATTTGAATTAAGCAAACAATTTATTAACATTCTTAAATAACCGACCCATCAATTATCCTTCCAAATAAATTTAAATCAACTAGTATTTTAATTTAGACCAGTAAATTTAAAAATTAAAATAAATTTTCCTATGATAACAAATTTTCTAATAACCAAAATTTAAATGAGTTACTTAAACCGCTTATCACCCATACATTATTTCAAATGTAATTGCAATTTTAAAACATGTATGGTTCTTTTTTTTATTCTTTCAGTAAAGAATATAAATATTTCTACTCTTCTTCCTTCTGTAAATAAATTTAAAAACAATATATATATTTATTAAATTTAAAACATAATTTAACTTTTATCTTACTGTATTTATTATCTTAACTGTATTGAATTATCTTTCAGAGAAATCAAGCTAAAACGAGAGGGAAAGAAAAATGAATACCTCAAAGCAGTGCTACACTCGAACCACCACATCACAACAACGCAACCCATGCCTCTTCGTTGAACTCGCGACCTCCCTCCATGCCGCGCGCGTGTTCTTCCTCCTTCGCGCTAGCCCTACTTGCGACCGAGGCCTACGCGACCCCCTCCTTGACCCCAACAGCCCACGGCATCGGCACAATCGTCGCACAGCAACCCTAAGTCGACGACTTCGAACTCGATTCCCAAATTCCCCTTTTTCTTCCACGCGAGCCGATTGATTCAATCTCGAGGTGAAAAGGTTGATGCTTGAACTGAAAAGATGGAGGGGAAAAGGGAAACTCAGCGCTGATGATTGCGTTATTTATTTTTTTATTTTATTTTATTTTGTTTCGTGCCAAGAGGTTTAGAAGCAGAAGGATGAGAAGCACGCCCTTTTTATTCTCTTTTCGTTCATTTCCTTCTGAACGAAGCCATTTTTTTAGAGAAGATCTGATGAGAGCATTCAAAGATTAGAGGGAGGACAAGATGAGACTTAAGCGTGATGGGGAAACAAGCTACGGCACCAGAGAAAAGTTGTAATGGGAAAGAAAGGTGGCTGATGTTGAAACAAATATATATTTATTTAAATTTTTGATATAAATTCAGGGCGTTTAGTTACC
Organism: Allium cepa; assembly: GCA_030765085.1. Classification (NCBI taxonomy): domain Eukaryota; kingdom Viridiplantae; phylum Streptophyta; class Magnoliopsida; order Asparagales; family Amaryllidaceae; genus Allium; species Allium cepa. The sequence goes on along the minus strand of CM060931.1, from coordinate 348,197,147 downwards.
GTACGCTCACACAATAACTCCGATAAATATGAAATTTGAAATCCGATAATAATTCAATATTACGGATCCAGTGGAACAGGATTCGTCGAATTCCAAGACTGTGCCTGGGAAGGCTATTTTTAAATTCAATTTAAACGATAAAATTTTAAAACCGAACAAATCACTGTTAATTTCAATTTTAAAACTTTTATTATTCTTAGTATTATCAATATATATATTTTCAAGTCTTCAAATTATTTTTAATAGGCTTAAAACTCCAGATTCAACAATTTACCCAACTTCACTTATTTAATTTAATAATTCAATTATCAAATAAATTGTGATATTCGTAATTTAAGTTAAAATTACTCTATTGAATATTTAAAATCGATTAAATATCTCGATTTTAAATGTACAAAAATTCCGGGTCGTCACATTCCTCCCCCCTTAAAAGAATTTCGTCCCCGAAATTACTAATTAGGAAGAATGGTCCAATACCCGTTTACTTATTCCCAAAACCAAACAAATCAATATCTTATTAACGACCTTCTTATAAAAGACCCGTTATCTTTCTTACGACTTCCCAAACTTTTCCTTAGTTTCCAACCAACTTTCCTTATTTAATTATTCAAATTATAATTCAAAACCAAGTTTAAAAGAAATTTAAAATTTTCTCAAAAATTTTCTAACTCTCTAAATTTCCGAAAAATTTTGCCAGCGTCTCCTTTGCGCGGCTAGCTCGGTACAACTACAAAATGGCTCTACGGCCTCCCAAATCCAAAAAGAAAACAAAAGGCCAAGTGGATCGATCTAAAAACCCAATCAAATTTCATAGAAATTTAAACACATACCTTTTTGTCGAGCAATTCAAATTTATCTTCTGAAATAAAAACCTAATTTTCTTTTCCTTCATAATACTTGCATATCCTGCTTAGCACTAATATCCAATCACAACATTCAAAACACTTTATCGACTTCCTTACAAAGTGTCAATATCTATTCATTCAAATATCAACCTAGAATATATTTGTAATATTCAATTTCCAATTAAGAATTCACCATTCCTTTCTTAAGTTTAGTATAAGAATTTTGTACGCTTCTTTATTTATTTTCACTTTACCACTTTAGTTTATATCTACTTCTATTCAAATTGATTCTTTCATTTCCATATGAATTCAATTTATCTTTAACTCTGTATATTTAATTTTATCTTCCATTTAACTGATTCATATCGTTATTTTAAATTAGTTTCATTCACCACTTTATTTTAATTTCAAATTTCGAAATCGTTTTGTCGTTAACTAAAAAATTTCCCATAAATTTCCAAAAAAATTCTCTAACTCCCAAAATTTCTGAAAATTTTTGGCAGAGTCTCCTTTGTACGGAGGAGCTTTTGCAATTTGACAAAAGATATAAATATATATACATCGACCCACACGGTCGGAAAAACCAAAAACATTTCATATTTCCTATTTTTATTGCATGGCATACCTTATTTAGCATTTTTAAGCAAACAGCTATTTAATTTAGCATTTAGCGCGACCAAATTCAGCCACACGGCTTCCAGCTACTTATACTTACTCAGTTTAAACATGTAAGTACAAAATATATGCAATTTAATAACATTTCACTTATATTCAAATAGCTAACACATAGATTTCATAAGTAATGCATGTGATATACGTTCATAAGTACATATGCAAGGTTTCGACGCTAGTTTTAAATTGTTTGCATTCAAATCACATACCATTCCATTTAATTCATTTTTAAACGAAATGAACTCATATTCATTTCAATAGATGCCACAATCAATTTATTAAACTGCTATTGATTCATATAATTTTGTTTACCTCCGTTTACTTCGAACGACCAATTTTCTAATGCAATTCGGCAATATTAATGTGAATAAATAATTACATAAACTTTATAACCATTTAAATTGATTCCAACTCAATTTACACTTAATCCCATCCCATTTTAATTTATTCACAAACTTTCATTGCAATTTCTTTCATATCCAAAAAGATTCGATTCCAAACTATTTTATTATACTCGACAACCCATATATTAAATAACCATCTCACAATTTACTTAAGTTATTTATTTTCTTCAAACTATTCCACCCAATAACTTAAGTTTATTTATTCAAAGCCGTTTTGTTATACTCGACAATATCCCATGCTTCTATTAATTCAAAGTTAAGTTAATGTACTTCAATTCACTACCATTTCATAACTTAAGTTCATTCTCGTTTTAATTTATTCATACTCGAATTGAATTTATTTTCATCTCAATCATTTTATTTTAATCCAATTCCATACAACTTCAATTCTTATTTAATTCACTTAAAATTTTAAGTTGAATTTCTATTTATAACTCAAGCTTCATTTCCAAACTCAATTATCTATTCACAATCTTCGATTTGATTTTCCTTTGATCAAATCCCAACCATTTCACTAATTTATTCGATTAGTTTAGTCCTTTATCCATTTTAAATTTTAATTTACATTAACAATTCATTGTTGAATTTATTAATAATAAGGCCATTCAATTTATGCTTGAATTGGATTTGTTTATATTCCATACCACATCCATTTTAATCCAATTCAATTTTCATTCAACAACAACTTCCAATTATAATTCCATACTTGATTTTCTTTTTCATTTATCTTAAAAATCCTTTTATAAAATCATTTTATTTGATTCTCTTGAGTTCAATCTTACTTAATATCACAGGTTTGGATTTTTTTTCCAGGATACCAATACTTTTATTCTGCTTACTTTTTCCCTTTTTAAGTTTTTATAAACTACTCACCTATTAATATTCACTCTTCCCCAACTATTTACAATCAATTATATTCACATTTTACTTTTAACTAGGGGTTATATATACATATTTTTTTTCAATGCTTTTCAATTCTTTTATAAGCTTCCGAAGCTTATTTATTCTAATTCAATACTTGCTTAATTTACATTTATTTGTTTGAGTATAATTTTATTCCAGTAAATATTATTTATAATTCGACTGAATTCATTTAAATTCAGTTTTATTCCAACTCACTAATCTTTTGAATTTTTGTCAAGCAAGGACTTAATTTCATTTAATATCATTCATGACACAACTGACTTTTGATTCAATTCAAATTTAACTAAATTTTATTTCTCAATATATGAGTTCAAAACTTATTTATTTATTCGAAAGCTTATATTGCTCATTTGAGTCATTTCATCTTTTAATTTTATTTTCTTTTATTTTTTTAAATCATAAAATCAAGTTAAATATATCTCTGCATATCCTTCTCTATTTTTCCTATTTTCATCTCCGAAAGAAGGAAAACCAAAACCTGTTAATAACATACTAGCCTAAGATAAATTCAAACAGATAAAAATCGAACTCTTGCTAAAAATCCAACATGATCAAATAGCAGTTCAATAACCTAAAGCAAGCAGAATAGATCCAAAATTCATCTCAAACCAAATTAAGGATCCAGATAAATTCAAGCTCAACTAAGAAGATTTGATCACCTCAATAGTCAAGCAAGATCTGATTATCCCTATAACAGATTCAAGTTCAAAACTTTCAAATCTGGAAGCAAGCAATTCCAGTTTTTTCAAACCTTAACCTACTTCTCTGTTTCTTCATAAGCAAGTGAGTAAACCTCACCTTTTAAAACTGAATATTCTTTTTATTCTGTTGAATATAATATATCACTGTAGTAATGATTGTGAATTTTTTTTGCATAAATATATTAATGTGTTATCCTTGGTATACATGCTTCTGTATGACTGTGTTTTGATGTACATGTTTTTGCTTGTTTCAACTGACCATAAACTCAAATTTAATTTCCTCCTCATACAAACCATTATAGGCTAGGACGTTTAAAGGAAATATGTTTTAGTCAACTAGACCTTATTTCTGAAATCGTTTCATAGTGTTGTTAGCTTGTAATTTCACTGGAAAGAGGATAGAACAGTGGAAATCGAATCAAGTCAGGAATTAAATTATTTAAATTTCGAATTTTGCTTATACCGTCAAATATGATTTTAAAAATAATGATTTTTAGAGATAACATCATAAGTTTTAAGTTATAATTGGTTGAGTTATTATGAGTTGAACGGTAACTCGTTCTTATTCGATTTTCGGCAAACCATGTGTGGGTGGGGGTCGATTCTTGGTCGTAGGATAGCTGAAGTGGTGGCGAGCTTTGGAAAAATAGTATAAAGAATTTTAATGAGGAGAGTAGATTGGTCGAGGCCATGCTAGGGTTTCGAGATAGTTTTTAATGGTCTCGGTTGTAATGTTATGGTGAAGTAAGGAGGGGGATAGAAACGTGCAGTCGTGGGGGAATCTGTAGAGAACGACGTGGCGATCCTGATGGAAAAGTCTGATGATTTATAATGGTGGTAGATGGCAAGGCGAGGGGTTTGTTTCGGTTGATCTTGGCTACTGTTTGGGTAAAGTATGTTTTTTGAGTGACGATCATAGCTGTTGATTCAAGTGGTCGGGCATGGTGTGTAAACGAAGGCGAACTTGTGGGAATCGGTGACGGCGAGTAGTTCGGCTTTTGAAAAATGTGTATGTGCACAATGGATACACAGGGACTTCGTGCATGTTCTTTTGTTTACTAAAGAAGTGAGGAAGGGAATACTGGGGGAAGTGGAGAAGAAGGGAGATGGGCCGAAGTGGGTAGTTGGGCCGGAGATATGGAAAGAAGAAAATAAGGGAAGGGAAGTAAGATTTGTTGAAGAAGATTCAAGGATAAAGGAAGAAGCTAAGAATCAGGGCCAAGGGGGAATTTATTAAGTATGGAATTAAGAAGTTTTCTTGGTCTCGGGTTTTCACGTGAGTTTCACGAGGAAGGGGAGAGTTTGGCTGGGGAGTTTTTGAGGGTTGGACCCAAAGTAAAATTTAACAGTTTTAAATTTAAAATAAGTAAGTTTTAAAATATAAGATGAATCTAGTTTCGAAACTATTTCTTAAAATCTATTCTTTGTATAATCTATGTTTTAAAGTAAATGATTTAAGGAAGTTTTATAATTTGTTTAACTTGAATTTGTTAAGTTAAAATTCTTTTTAAGTTATTTTAAAACTTAATTTAAAAATAAAATTAAGTGTTAATTAAAGACAAAATGTTTTAAATTTTATAGGATAACGATAATTAAGTCATTAATAAAGATAATGGTTTATCTTAAAAGTTAATTATGGTTTTGATGGTTTAAGATTTATTTAGTTAATAAAGTAATTAAAGAGTAAATAATTAATTTAATTAAATATGATTAAGGATTATTAAATTAATTAATTGATTATTAATTAATTGGTAATTTGAAATTAATTTGTTGGTAATTAAAGATTTATTAATTAATTAAGTAATTAGAGATTAATTGCTTAAATGATAATTACTTAATGTAAGTAATTAAAAAATAAATTTGTTAAGGATTAATTAATTTAATTAGTAATTAGAGGTTAAATAAATTAATAATTAATGGTTAATTAATTTAGGATAATTAACCAATAAGATAATTACTTGATGAAGTAATTACTTAAAGGGAAATTACTTAATGGAAGTAATTAAGGATTAATTACTTAGAGTAATTAATTAAGGATTGATTGATTAAGGAAACTAATTAAGGGTTAGTTAGTTAATGAGTGTGATTAATTAAAGGATAAATAACCAATGTAAATGATAATAGGATAATTAATTTGAGTAATTAATTAAGATAAATGTAATAAATCATTGTTAATTAATTTATAAGAGTAATTAAGGGATTATTTAATGTGATGGGTGAAGGTTAATTAATTTGTGTAATTAGTTAAGAGTTAATTACTTATTGTAATTAAAGGATAATTAGTCAATGATGATTAATTAAGATGGATAATTAAGAGATGATTAATTAATTGGTTTGTAATTAATTAATGTTAAGTAAAGGTAATCTAAGTGATTAAAGTTAGTAATTAATTCAATTAGAGTTAAATTAAATTAATTTTGAAAGTGATCAATGTTGCTTAGGAATAATTGAATGATGTTAAATGCCTTGAATTGGTTGATATCTCTGATATGAAATATTTTATGATATGATATGTTTGGGTGGACAGTGGTAATATGGTTATCTATCGATGATGAATTGCCGTGTAAAAAGTGACATCATGTATTTAAAGTTGAATTTTATTTCACTTAAATAACCTGGGTTAAGATGGTATTGAATTCTAAGAGACCGGGGTCGGGTATCAGTAAATACCCGGACCCACTTCGATTTGTGACCTAAAATGATTCTTTATTGATTGATATGTGAAATCAATAGGCTGAAATGGAATAATTTAAATGACTGGACCATTTAAAGCTAAGTAAGGGTACTTAGGGATTGATTTGTGAAATAAGTGTTGACTAGAGCAAGTTGTGAACCTGTAGTGTTGGACGAGTTACCCCGGGTTTTAAATAAGTTTTATACTGAGTGTTTCATGTTAAATGGGTTTACTCACGCTGGTTTCCAGCCTGACCCGCGTGTTACTCTTATGTAATGCTCGGGTCTAGGGTCAGACCGAGTATTACAAATTTCCAAGTAAGAAAGTTCTGGAGCTCAGATGGCGAGGTGGATGGAAGGGACGTATAGAGTATTCCGCTGAGAGATATTATTGTTTATCCGAGATAAGTTATTTTAACTGTCCAGTGATTGTGAAATGTTGTAACTCTGATGTATTAATGTCAATTAACTGATATAGCTTTGTATAACTGTTATTTTATTTGATATTATATTTTGATCCGCTGTGAATGTGAGATTCTGTATTTTGGTGTTTCTATATCTCTTTCTTCTTCTATCTCATTTCTTCTTTTCCTAACTATCTAGAATTTTTGGGATCGAAAATTCTAGATCGTTACATAATATGTCAATAATAAATTCAAGATATGATTCTTTAAGTTGGAAATATTCCAAAAACAAAATATTTTGGCTGATACATTGACTTGAATAGCACCACAATAAAAACAATAAATATAAATAATAAATGCACAAATTTATAACTGAACTAAGGGTGATTCCAAATATTGAGAATCCTACGACATTGTTATATGATAACAATGTCACTATATAGTTCATAACAGAACTAAGAGCTCGTTGAAATTCGAGAGACATACTCCGAATTGTTCCATATGATTGAGGTAGTTTATCAGCGTTGGAGAGAGTTAATCGACAAAGTAGATAATTAAAACATAATAATATACCTATTCGCTAAAAGACTAACCCAATTGGTTTTAACGAAACTGATTAGAGAAGTTGGAATTAGATTCCATAATTGACGTCAAGTGCAATTTTGAGATTGATAGAGTAAGGGGTATGCACTAGGGACAACTACGTAATTTATTACATCTGTCTAACTTGGTAATCAATCTTGTTCGAAGTAAAAGTGTTTTTCTTTCTATTATATACTTGATATAATGTGTTATATTAATTCATTTAATTAAAAGTATATTTAATAGAAAATCCGTAAAAGGTACATTTTATAGAAGTAGTTACAAAGTTTATAACAGTGAGTAATTTATCACAATGAAAATAAATGTACCATTTTAAATGTTCCTAGTCAAGGTGCATCGAGATTGGATATTAGTGGGTCCATTGAGACTAGAGTACGCAACGCATTCCAAATATTGAATAATGTACTACTCGTGGCTATTAAGAGCACCAAGATGTTACATACTAATAGGTATTAGATAACTATGGAGTGGCTCACTCGATATTTTTTTGTTGGTAAATATAACCAAGGTCAAAATGAAAATATTAAGGTGATTGATTTACACAGAACTCTTGACTTGAGAATACCGTGGATCTTCGACATGAAAGATTTGCTTTGATTATACTCAAATCATGGAAATACTTTCCATGAATTGACTATAGTTGGGTCTAGTGAAACTATTGGAAGTGAAACATTATTCAAGAGATGATTTGTCTCTTCAATTATATGGCGTTAGTATCATAGTCGACTCATGTCAACTCAATGTCAAAAGTCCCTAGCCATGGCATTTTGGTTTATAATAATTATTATTAAATCAAGGACTGTAATGGCCCAAAATTTCAGTCATTCGTAATTTAGATATTTAATTGATTTTAAATAATGACAAGTAAATTTTATAAGCTGAATAAGTTATAATACGAATGTCTTAATTTAACTGGATTATAAAATTATTAATTTAATAATTGAAATTGCAGAAATAATTAGAATTTGAATTTAATATGAATAAAAATGATTTAAGAAGTTGAAATAAATTCTATTTGAATTAGAATGATGTTAGAGAACTTTTGAAATTGAATTAAAAGTTAATTTACAGAAATTGAATATTTTAATATTAATTTAACGCGTCAGAATAGCCATTTTTCACACAGTCTCGGATGTCGACAAAACGAGTTTCTTTGGATCCGTAATATTATATTATTGTAGGATTTCAAATTTCGTATCAATCGGATTTATGGTTTAGTCCGGGCAAGCTAAACGCGTAGAATTTTGTTTAAGTGAAATTTTAATTTAAATAAGTCAATTCGAAAACCTATCTTCCAAATACGATCGAATTGGCTTCCAATATATATTCCATTATGTTCGGAATAGGGGTAAAACATTATAAATGTCAGGCGACACGCTTCGTCTGGAGTTTCAAAAAATTTCGGGTGAATAGTGTCGTGAAATCTTCTATAAAAGACGTCATAATTTTCATTTTTCACAAAAACTAATCTAACTAGGGCTAGCCGCCATTAACGTTCAATGGCCAAAAATTCACTTCATTTCTCCTCTAATATATCATGATCCATCGATGATTAGCAAAAAGCTTCAACTACAATATTGTAGAGGGCGATGAGAACTATAAATCCAACGGTCATGATGTTATATGGTGCGATGGATCAACGGCAATAGGAGATTGAACGCCATTCGTTCGTGCACGATATTCCATGCAAGGGGATGACCGAGCTTGACCGGCCTTAGGTCGTAGGTGGAGTCTAGGTGGAGCTTTGTCATGGCGTTACCTGATCTTCGTTTAGTCGAGTGTAGTGGTCTCGAAAATTCAAAGATAGATGGCGGCTACATGGGTTTGCTCACGTTCGAAAGCCTAGAGAGGGGAAGAAGAAAAAGTCGATCGGTGTGGGTCTACTTTGATCGAATCGAACGGCCATAATTGCGTAGGGTTTTAAAATAAATAAAAATTGTAAATTTATATATATAATAATTCATACAATCTTTAAAATGCTTAACTTCTTCATACAAGGTCCATTTTGACAAAACAAGTTGCATTAGGTCCGGCACTACGTTTTAGATCAGGTTTGGAGTTGATTGGATCTAGTGTAATTTTTTGGTAAAATTAAACGGCTGTTTAGTTTTATTCGGAATAAAACACTACAACTGCTATTGGAAACAAAATGAGTAGAACTCACTCTTTGTGATACACTGATATTTTTATATAAGTGAAAATAAATTTATTTTATGCTGATTGATGATTGTTTGGATGCTGTATGATATATTTTGTATATATAGAATGGTATTTGGATATATTCCTGCATGTTGGAGAAGATGAGACCCTATGTGTTCCCGTGTATGAGCGAATGACCATTAGTACGCACGTCTGCCTCGGACAAACGTTGTACACATATTCTAATATGTACATTTATTGAAGGTGATAGGTTGGAGGGTCCCAACTGGATACCTCACCAGTATTGGTTTATTTACAAATATTATGGTATATGTTGTTATCATGTGATATATGACGATTTGGATGCCGTGATTAATGTATTTAGGGCCTTTGTAGAATTGGGCCTATTTTTGGTAATTTAAAAATGTTGAAGTGATGGTTTCAAATTAAAAAGGATTTTCAAGTGTTTTTGAAAATATTTTTTTTAAAATAGTTAAAGGAATGAATTTACTTTAAATAAATAAATGTTATAATTTTTATGTTGTGACAATTATGATTTTTTGCGAAATATATCAAAATGTGATTTTTGAGATATAAAGTTGAGTATTTGGTAAAATAGATTAAATTGAGATTTTTGAATTTATTATAAATGGTTTATAAATAAGACTATAAAATTGAATTTTTATAAATCAAAATAATGGGATTATAAAGGTGTTTGATAAATGGTGAAATGGAGTTATAAATGGATTTTATAAGTGAATAAGATTCACGAATTGTGAAGTTATAAAATGAATGGATTTTGTCAAATAAATGATTTATAAGTAATTAACTTATAATTTGGATTGTGGCATATATATATGAGATAAATGGAATTTGTTAATAAAGGGATTTTATATATAAAAGTTTTATAAAATAGAAATGTGAATTTATAAACATTGTTTTATAAATTTGAAATCAATTTAAATTTGATAAAATAGATAAGGATTTTTATTAAAGGAATTTCATCCATAATTTTGGACAGTGGATAATCCTTTAATAAATGTGTAGAAGCAACGAATTTGGCAAGAGAGTTACATTCACGATTTTGGATAGTGAATAATTCTTTTAAATTAAATGAATGTTTTGAGGAGTGATATTATTAAATGGAGTTAAATGGTTTAAAGAAGTTTTAAAATGTATTAAGCATCGAAACCATAGATTTCAACATTCGTTGTTGATATAGACGTTTTCGAGAAGTAAGGAAATGATGGACTATAGCACTGTTATTATAATAAATGATTTCGAAAGAAAATATTTTGTATAATATATGGGATTTATATATCTATCTAATTTTCAAATCCCTATACTAATGATTTTGGGTTGTCGTAACGATGTTTTACGCAACATTCGTTTTGACCCAAATAAATATGTTTAAGAGAATGTTTTCCTTAAAGAATAAAATGTATACTTAATCCTGAATTAAGTATATGCAATATTTTCTCGGTGTTAAAAATAAAGAGATTTGTGAATATGCTTATACTTTCGAAATAAGTATATGGAAATGTTTTCCAAAATTGTAATGGTTTTGATAATATAACATTTTAGAGATAATTTGAAGTAAATATTTGACGAGTGATTCAATTAATAAAAGTTTAATTAAAAGGGCCTAGTGATTGCTTATGGTGCTAAATATTTGATTGTTTGCTTTAATAGTTAAATAACCGAATATAAAATTTGTCCATTTTAGTTCATCGACTTGATGTGGGAACTATTTAGTCATACACTTAGTACGTAGCCTTCTGTGTAGGCTTGATTATCGTTTGTGTTGAGGATGTTGATTCGTGTAGTGCGGAGTATTACTCCAATCTATCGAGCTTCCTTCTTGGTCGAAGGATAGCAAATTGAAAGTTGAAGGCGTGATAAGTCTATGAGACGTAGTTTCTACGTGAGGTTGAGAAAAGATTTTGCGTTGTTGGTGCGAAGAGACCGGGATTGGTTTATCCGAAAACTACTTCGGAACAACATTTATGCAATGATTGTGCAAGTTGGTTTTGATGATATTGATATTAAGTATTTTCTTAGTGGAAGACTGCTTGTCGATCGTTTGGGGTTAAAATCCCAATATACATCTAGTAGCAATAGTCTTTTCATTATGAAATATCCAATGCAAGGACTATTCGGTACTAATCATAGGGATTTCCTAACAGAATGTGGTAGGAAAGTACCTTCGGTTTGTCCTGTTCCTGGACAACTTGTATGGATGTCTGTCTAACATTGCATTTCTAAGATTACGTACATTGGTTTTACAAACATACATCAGTGGTGGAGGAGAAGGCAACTTCTCTTAGCTTAACACCCTTCTTGAGACGTACGAGCTTAAGGGTTGTATTTTTATGAAAGGCAATTAATAGTTAACGAAAATGGCCATGTGGTATTCTAAGTGATGTGATATGTGATATGTGAAAGTAATCGTTACCTCATGCCTTATCAATCGAAAATGAACGAAATAGGGTTAGATGCGGCAAAGCTAAGTGGGTCGCTCCCATCAGGATATGATCATCCTCTTCTAGATATATTTCTTCCCGCTATGACGTTCGGGATGTAAATTATTGTGGTTTGTATGCTATGAGAGCCCTCAGAAAAGGTCAGTAGCGACTGAAGGGTGATATATTCGGTATTATCTAGTCACAGAGATAGGCCAGTTTGTGTTGGTAGAGGATCCTTTGTGATGGTCCTCGGTGCATTCCTCCAGAGACGTACTGCCGGAAGGTAGTCCCTTCACCTGGTCGTTTGTATGGAAATCCAATCTCCACTACATGCCTGCCATTTTGATTTATTACCCATTTTGGACTATATGGTGGAATTTAATCAATGTAACAATTTCAGCTATGATTGATATTATCTGCGTACTATACACTATTATAATATAAGGGAATTTGGTATGAAATGTTTTAGTAATCGTAAGGTAAAAACATGTCCGTGCTTATGTGTGGATGTGTCTTACGAGATACTTTTGTTTTGAAAGGAAAAGTTTGGTAATTTAATAAATTCAGTTGAATGTGTTTCTCACACTGGTTCACCAGACTGATCCGGACGTTCTTCCCTTTCACTGCTCGGGTCAGACCGAGCATATTTACAGTTTCACATTTGGTGCTTTTGGAGCTTCAGCAGGCAAGCTGGAGATCTTTATTTTCATATACACGTATCTGTTTTGATTATCCGCTTTGCGCATTGTGTTGTTTATATTATCGACGTTAAGAGGATAGGGTATTATAACTGTCTAGGCTGATGATTAGTGATTGATTGTTGAACACTGATTGATGTATGTATATGCAGTTTCTATTTTGTAAAGATCATTGATATGATATTATATGTTTTCCGCTGCGATGTGAGATTCTATATCGTTCTATTTTGTTTTCTCCTTTCTCTTTCTTCTCTTCTTCTCTCTTCTTTTCTTTCTCCTGACTTTCCATCAGTCTGTGCTTTTGGGGTCATACATGTGTGGATTATTATCAATTCAAAGGGTATGGATTTGTGGGTCGTCACGCGTGGTATCAGAGCTAAAATTTTGTATATTCCTAGGCTTTAATGTATACTCAGTATAGATAGGGACAGTAGCACCCTAGATTGAGTTTGAGTGTATTATACATATGAGCGCGTACTTGTTAGTGATATAAACTGTTTCATATTGTGTTTGCTTATCCGTTGAGTTGTTTGTGAATTCTGGTTGGTAGGTGGGATGCCATGTTATCGATAGGGATTTCTGAACACTTAAACGAGAAGAGTCGACATAGTATCATTTTAAATTTGGTAAATGAAATAATTTTACCTCGATTATATTTTGTCTATAATGGGTTTCAGAAACTATTAAAGTGTATATAAATTGATTGTTTGGTTGTTTAAAAATGTAAATATATATATATATAAGTTAATAAAAGCTATTTGAATAATCTAAATAAAAACAACAAGTGTAAAAGAATAAATTATATAAGCAAATGACTTATAAGTATGGAATTATAATTAATATGATTTACAATGGTGAAACAATCTTATATATAAGAAGTGAAACTATATGAACATATTTATAAATATGAGTTGTAATAAAAATGAATTTAAACTAAGAATTTGATAAATTTGAATCTCATTGATTTTGAAAGTTGTTTTTCAAAGTTTAAAGATGTTATATTATTATAAATCTAAATATGATAAGTAAATTTTAAATGATCTTATATAAATGAAGTGAAATAGTGAGATTGTATAAGTAAGAAGATCTGTAAATGCGATTTATAAATAATAAAAAGGAATTTTTAAAGAGTATAAAGCATTGAATTCACTACTGTTGCTGGGGAATAATAAGGGTGATTAGCATCATCAGTATTATTTTCAATTTTCTGTATGATAGATTTGCTACCACTAGAAAATTGAAAAGTTAAGTTTTGATGTGATAAACAAATAATTTGAAATCCAAGTTGAAATTATTGAATATAAGTAAAATGAGTTTTGGGCTTACAGTATGAAATAATAAATTTGAATTAGCATAATAAAATATATGATTTGTAATTTAACTAAAGCGAAGTTAAAATAAATCGAAATTGATTTGAATCGGATTAGATAAGTTGTACAACTTGTAAAATGGGAAAATGTAAGTAAAACCAATTGTTAAAATGGTTAAACAATTTTGTTAAGTAGAAAAAAAAATCTAAATTTGAATAGTGAGATAAAATTTAACTTAAACATAATTTAAATAAAATAGAATTTGAATTAAACTAGTAGTGAACTTAAGTTGTAAAGTGAAAATGAAAGAAAATGGAAGTGATAATAAAATGAAACATAAGTTATGTGATGTTGAATGAAGTATAATTAGATGTCAAAGTGAATTAATAAAGTGAATATGCAAAGTAAGGTCGAATAATAAGCGGTTAATGAAATGAAGTAATTAATGAATATGAATTTGAGCTATATAATGAAATTCAACTTTAGTTGTAGAATGAATTAGCAGTCGAATTAATGATTGAATTGAACTAATGGAATAGATTAGTAAATAAAATATGGATTAAATGTTAATCAATCGAATGTAAATTAATGAATTGATTGGGAATAATGTATGTAAGTGTTAATTCATTTAAAGCTAATGAAAAATTGAATAATTGAATGAAAGTCAGTTGAATATTAAACTAATTGAAATTAAAAGTGTTAAACCAAATTGAATGTAAATGAAGTAAAAATGAATGTTGAGAGTAAATGTAGTAAATTTAGTTGTGGATTAATTGGATAGAGATTGGTTTGTTGGATGTTAGTTGGATGATAGTTGTTTGATGATTGGATTTGTTACTTTTGTTGCATTTTCTATATTGGCATATATAGTTGTTACATTGTTATATGTTGTTGATATTATTTTCTACATACATGTTTCTCATTGTTTGTCGAGTGTTTAGTAGGTGCGGATGGCATATGCTTCGCATTTGGAGCTCGCTTTCGCATTATATTAGCCATATATGGTCGCTAATAATATATAAGTACATATCTCGGACTACATATCATACTTTTATATTTTTTCCCTACGGGATGCCTCATCCTCGAAGATGATATGTATATTTTTGATATATATATATATATATATTGTGATCCTACTACGATCGAACCATGCAAAGGAAGCTATAGCGAAATTTTTTTGAAAATTTAAGAAGTTAGAAAAAATTTGGGAAAATTGGAAAAAAAATTGATAACTAAAATTTTGAATTTTGAGTTAAAGGTTAAATGATATTAGTTGGTTTTGAAAAGATAGCTAAGTAAGAATTTGAAAACTTAGAAAAGTTGTATAAGAAGTTCAACTAATGGATTTTTTGACTTTTTTTACTTGGTAATTTCGAGGATGAAATTTTTTTAAGTAGGGGGAAATGTAACGACCTAGAATTTCAGTCATTTGAAATTTCAATATTTAATTAATTTAAAATATTCATAAGTAAAATTTATTAGTTGAATAAGTTATAATTTGGATGTCTTGATTTAACTGGATAATTAAGTTATTTGTTTAATGTTTGAAATTGCAGAAATAATTGGAATTTGAATTTAATATGAATAAAAATGATTTATAAGTTGAATTAAATCCTATTTGGATTAGAATGATGTTAGAGAACTATATAAATTGAATTAAAAGTTAATTTACAGAAATTGAATATTTTAATATTTAATTAACGCGTAAGAATAACCAATTTTCACACAGTCTCGGATTTCGACGAAACTCGTTTCATTAGATCCGTAATGTTATATTATTGTAGGATTCCAAATTTCGTGTCAATCGTATTTATGGTTTTGTCGTGGCAAGCTAAAACACGTAGAAATTTGTTTAAGTGAAATTTTAATTTAAATAAGTCAATTCGAAAACCTATCTTTCAAATACAATCGAATTGACTCCTGATATATATTGCATTGTGTTCGGAATAAGAGTAAAACATTATAAATGCCAGGCGGCACGCTTCGTTTGGAGTTCGAAATTTTTTCGGGTGAATAGTGTCATGAAATTTTCTATAAAAGGACGTCATAATTTTCATTTTTCAGAAAACCTAATCTAACTAGGGCTAGCCACCATTAACGTTCAATGGTCATAAATCCACCTTGTTTCTCCTCTAATATCTCATGATCCATCGACAATTACAAAAAGCATCAACTACAATATTGTAGAGGGCGACGAGAACTATAACTCCAACTGTCGTGATGTTATATGGTGCGATGGATCAACAGCAATAGGAGATTGAACGATGTTCTTTCGTGCATGATTTTCCATGTATGGGGATGACCAAGCTTGATAGGTCTTTGGCCATAGGTGGAGTCGAGGTGGAGCTATGTCGTGATGTTACCTGATCATTATCTAGTCGAGTGTAGTGGCCGTGAAAATTCAAAGATTGATGGCGGTTATGTAACATCCCACCTTTTTGTACGCTTTAAATCGACGATAAACCACACATGTCAGACTCAAAACATACAAAAGGGCGAATTGTTATTTGGGTAAATAAGAAAAAGGGAGAAAGAAAGAAAACAAAACAGAATCTTTGTAACAACCCGCATATTTATCGAGCTTATATTTAAATATTTTATTTAAATATTAAATCGTTAATCGGATTTTGGTCCGAAAAGCTACTTTTTGCAAACGGACAAATTAGGACTCGAGACACTTCCATTGAGTTCGAAATGCTGTTTACAACATTTTTAAGTATAAACATTGATATGATTGGAGATAGTAGAATTTCACTACTTTTTCACTTGAAACTTTGGGTTGGGCTTTTAGCCTATTAGACCCAACCTTCACCCCTCCTCTTCATAACTTCATTTCTATTTTCCTAAGCCTTCAAGCTTCTTCAAAAATGGTGGAGGGAATGGGAAATTAAAATTCCAAAACTCAAATTCAATTGCAATCCATCTTTCTACTCCAAATTCAAGAAGAAGACGTTGGATTCAAGCTTCTTGTGCTTAGATAGAAGAGGGATTGATTCTTGCTTGCTTAAAACTTCATTTTCATTGATATTTGGTGCAAAGGTGAGATTTTTATCCCACAAATCTAGTCTATATCTATATTGGACTGTTGGGAATGATTCCCTATCACTTTAGCATGCACATTTGCATTTGGTTTGGATTGGATTGGCCAAAAACTCCAAATTTTAGTGATTTTGGTGAAAAACTGCTACTAGGTCGTTCTGGCCATTTTTAGCTCGTTCGGAGTTAGGTCGCTCATCCATAGGTCGTAGGTCGCTTACGAGTTAACCCTAGGTCGTTCTGGCCATTTTTAGCTCGTTCGGAGTTAGGTCGCTCGTCCTTAGGTCGTAGGTCGCTTACGAGTTAACGTTAGGTCGTTCTGGAAGAATTGGCACTTCGGAATTAGGTCTCTCACGAGTTAACTCGTTAGGTCGCTCGCGAGTTAGTACCATAGGTCGCTGGGCCTTCTAAATGCTTGTTCGGTGTTAGGTCGTTCGGGCTTAGGTCGTGGGTCGTATGGCCTTAAGTCGTATGGCCTTAAGTCGTAGGCCTTAAGTCGTAGGTCGTATGGCCTTAAGTCGTAGGTCGTCTCCGACCTAATACTGCTATTTCACTAGGTCACGTGAGCCTTAAGTCGTAGGTCGTCTCCGACCTAATACATACTGCTATTTCACTAGGTCGCGCGAGCCTTAGGTCGTAGGTCGTAAGTCGCCTTAGGTCGTAGGTCGTAAGTCGCCTAGGTCGTAGGTCGCTCGGTCCTGCTTCTGTCCCTAAGTCGCGAATACCTTAGGTCGTGAACCCTGTTAGGTCGCGTTGTACTTTAGGTCGCATGACCTATAGGTCGCTTGCTCTAGTTAGGTCGCAACCTCTGTTAGGTCGGCCATGTTGAGTCGCGAGTCATCGTTAGGTCGCGAACACCTCTAGGTCGCAACCTCTAAGTCACTTGACCCCGTAGCGGTGGCGTTGCCCCCGCACCCCCACCTTGGGGGGTTGCCACCCCCCCTGGACCCCCCCCCCCTCCGTAGGGGATCTTATATGAAAAACATTCAACAGAACTTGCTGCGCTTATTTCCTTGGATTTTTATCACATCTCTGAATGTGATCTTTGTGATTGATTGTTTCTACAATCGCTTCTGTGATTGGTCACTTTAAAATATAAAGGTTTCAAAACTAGTAGTAAATATCAAAACTCTTTCAATAAAAGGATTTCAACTCTATTTTGAATAACAAAGCTCTTTTCTTAACCCGTTTTCCAATATATTAGTATATACAAACCTTTACCTCACTCGGATGAGAAATCTAATTAAACGGCTTAGTAAAACAAGTGGTATGAAACGCTTGCGTTTGCTTCGTCGGTTAATTCTTGGACTTGTTCGATTGAACCTCTTGTGACAATTTTCTAGTGAAGATTTACGTTTGTTCGTAAATATTTAAGTTAAGCAAGTGGTTATGGGACATGAAGCTAAACTTGTATATTTACTAGCTTAGTGTAATTGACACTCCTCGTTGATCATGACGATCATTCTTATGATTTAGACTAGCAATTGTGCGATGTCTCTTGTTTGCTTGGTTAGACTAGACACCACTTGTGTGATTTCATTCACACATACCTTTTTACCTTCTTGGTTAGTCTAGACACCACTTGTGTGATTTCACTCACACATACGTTTTTGTTTGCGAGGTTAGACTAGACACCACTTGTGTGATTTCACTCACACATACCTTTTTGATTTTTGGTTAGTCTAGACCTCATCTGTGTGATTTCGACTCACACATATGGGGTAGCTCCCCATGGTCTTCGGACCGTCATGTGATAGGCCTCTTTCCCCTTTTCTGTGATTTCTGGATTTCTCGTGTTGATTTATGGAATTTATGTCATTGACTTGTTATGAGTACGAGTTTAGGGTATGATGCCCTCTTTGGATCTTTGAGAAGATTCTTGTGATATCAATTTATCTCTTATTGATTGATCTTCTGTTGGTCATCAATTGCATACTTATAGTAGTATGTCAGTATGGATATTTTTCTGTTATGCCATATCTTTTATTTTATACCATGTCATCTGATATTTATAGCAAGACTGATCCGTTTATTATTTTCTTAAATAATACTCGGGTCAGACCGAGATGTTACAGGTGCTTCTGCTTGACTTCTTCCTGGGATTTGCTACTCTGACTTTTGGCTAACTATTTAGATTAGCAGTTTTTGTTGTATACACTTGAGACATAGACTCATAGTTGTATTCTTTTGTATAGCACGTGTTGCTATTCTTTTGTATTATTGTGGATCTCTTTGACCACTACTCTGATGTACACTTTCATGTGTTAGTTATATATTCATATCTTCTTCCACCTCTGTGATATGGATGCTGTGACTGATTTGTGTTATGCTTATTTCTATGTTTGTTTTCGAAGATTATTTATAGCCACCGTGTGATAAGCAATTACATGGATGGTCGCTCCTCAACAGCCTTATTCTCCGCGCTAGTTGATAGCACTACTCCATGGTGTCCTTGTCTAGCGTGGGTATAGAGGTGGGGCGTCACAATCTTGCAGCGGATCGATAAAATATAATAATCAAATACAGTTCATGAAGCTGTTTTACAAAGCATTTGATTATACTTATACAACATAGAATCAGAGTTACACATACCAAAGAATAATAATTAATTAGCGGAACAATATGGTAAATAATAGTAATAATACAATCTTTGTCTTCGTCCTCCAGATATAAGGTCTTCGAATCCTGAAATGCTCGGACTGACCTGAGCGAATTGAAAAGACAAAAACCTCGAGCCAGAACTAAAAGATCTTATGTAAGTTAAATCAACTGTAAATAATATGAGTGGAACGGCGTCAGAGATGTTTACGGGATTTGACATCTCCTATCTAGTGTCTACATGAGTGCAGTAACTTAGGAGATGCTCGGGATTCACAACTCCCAAGGATCCGTTAAACTATTTACTATGTAGTAATATTTTGCTATCATAATAATGTCTGATGGTGAAATAAACTTACTTTTAAATAGCATTAAGGCTTTGCATTTTCCACATTAACACGTAATAGTGCCAGTAGTCTATGCAGTACCGTAATACCTCCTGATCGAGAAGCTACCAAAGGATACTCCATAAGTACGACACAAATCAAACTCGTACAAGGCGCGCTAGGGTAGGAGACACGGCACAAAAGGCAATGCCAGGATAGATATACCAATTACTATCCGGACTAGTGGTGACGCATAATGCGCAGCTACCGCCCACCTCGAGCCTACCCCAAAATCAAAAATCAAAAGTGGCCGCCAAATGAATCTCCAAGTCAGAATATAATATCGAAGGAGTGTGTCCGATAAGAGGAGCTACCTCACTGTCCCAGAATTGCTCCTGTTTTAGCCACCTTATGCCAACTCTCGGGAGTCGGGTCCACGTATATACCTCAAAGGAACATCGCCGCCATCCTACTTCATTCCGAAATCTCCATTGCGTGTACGGTTGTTAAAGTGGTTTTCGGAGTTGGTAGAGAGTACGGCAACTTTCGACCCCGGTCTCTTTAACAACCAAACGTTATTATAACACTGCCGTCATTTCAGAATAGTTATACTTCAAAACCAGAATATTATATCCATTTCAATATAATATCGTTTTTATTTCAAATATATCTTTTTTCAAACCAGAATTTTTATAAAAACATTAATCAATATAATATCGTTTTTATTTCAAATATATTTTTTTCCAAAATCGTAGCACTTTCAAGGTTATAACACTTCAAAATCAAACACTTAAAGTATAACACTTTCAAATCATAATACTTTGAAACTCACAACTTTGAAACATAACTTCACCACTTAAATGGTTTAAATATTAGAATACTTTATATAATAAAATAGATTCTTAAATTTCAAAAATCAATTCCAAAACAACTTGAATTTCTAGATTTTAATTTAACCATACCCCAAATTATAAATTTCAACTCAATTCAGTTTCCAAATAAACTATTCCAAATTTATCTATTTCAAAACAGATTAGGTCCACAGAATACCCCATTTCAAATTCAAACTCTAAATGCAAACTCCGCTTGACTAGCTACAGTGCGCCGCCACGACCCACGGCTAAACGCCACCATCGCAACCCGCCGCGACCCACCTGACCACCATCCGATCCTTCGCCACCCTCCCCTACGACCATTGACCCACTCGAAGCCGAACAACGCCAAGGGAGAGTGCAGTCGCCACCTATTTGTTTAACCTTAATCGAATTTTACATGTCGATCCAACCGTTAACTCACCACGAAACTCGAATGGATGCGGTCCCCTCGGCCCTCTCTATAAAACACATAAATTGATTTGACGATCGGACGAGTTTGATCGAGGCGCGATGAACGGCTTTAACTTGATCATCAATTTCTGGCCATGTCGAAACCCAGATTGAAAAACGAATCATACATTAGACTTGCACTCGTCAAGACCTTCAAATCCTTATTAATTCGATATAGTTTGTGGAGTTTGAAATTCTAAATTTGAAATTTGAATTGGAATTGAACTGAGGAGTATTAGGATTTACAGCCATTGGAAAGAGGAGCAACAGAAATTTCTGTACATACAAAAATGAGAAATATAAAGGCTGCTAGGGTTTATAACGACATATATATAGGCAGAACACAATAGAAACAAATGGGCTTGATTTGGTTCGGAAAATTAAATGATATATGGCCTGAAAAGCCCGTTTCGACTCCGGAACGAAATTGGGTCAACCCATATATCAAAATAGATGTTTTAAAATATTTAAAATGTAATGGAACAGGTTTCAAGTCCTAAATTCTATCGTATGGAGAAGTTATGCTACAATCAATTTATTTCAAATTGATTTCAATTGATTTTAAATTCATTGATTTCTAGGCGTTTCGAGTTCGTACGATCAAACGACAAGTCTTATCTAAGAAACTTGAAAACCTACAATAATTCAACGTTACGGATCCGATGACTCTGATTTCATGGAAATCCGAGTCAGTGGCCAAAATAGCTATTTTTCAATTAATTAATTAAATTAATATTAAATTAAATTAAATCGTGTATTTTCAATTCAAAATTGAAAATTCATTTCATCATTTGATTTCTTGAACGATTACAATAATTTAACAAACTTAGATATCAATTCGAAGTTAATTATTTACCTATTACCATAATTAAATTTCAATTTTTATAGATTCATTAATTATCAATTGAAATTTCAATAAATCATTTATTTGATTTTAAATTCTGTATTCAATAAATTATTATCAAATGGATGAAATTTACAATTGGTTCATGATCCATTACATTAATATTCTTAGATTTCATCTAAATTCCTATTAACGTAATAATTAATATTAAATTTCATTTAACTACAATTTATCCATTTATTAAGTTTTAAATTAATAATCTTTATTTCCATTCCTTTTTATTCAACCTATTATTATATTATGAACAAAATTAACATCATTACATCTCACTCCCACTACTAGTTCATTAACAAATTTCAAATTTTTATTTATTCCAGACTAATTGCCCAAAATCTTATTAGATCAACAAATTTAATTATTGAAAATTTATGGGTCGTTACACTCTCCCCCACTCAAAACTTTTCGTCCCCGAAAAGGAAAAAGAAAGGAAAAGAAGAATTAAGAATCAATATATCTTACTTATAATATTAAATTTATAAACTAATAAATTTATAAACAAATAAATTTACAAAATAAATTAATTTAAATAAAATATACCAATTTATAACCATTAAATCTTTTTATACTCAAATAAAAAAAAGTTTGAAAACATTTTTCAAAATTTTCTAAGTCCAAAATTTATAGAAAATTTCGGCAGAGTCTCCTTTATACGGAGAGGCTCGAGAGAAAATATAATATCAAATATAACAATATAATACATATATTTCCAAATAATGTATTTTAACACGGAAAAATAATATAATAGCGCTATAAAACCGTAATCCGAAAACATACATATTTGTCGGGCAATTAATGCTTAATTATGAAACCAAAAGCAGTAGCAATTGCTTCCATAACCTGTATTTCACTTATATAATCCAAACAGGATTAATAATTATATAAAATGAAATATTCAAGTTGTTTCACCCATTAACAAACAAATCAATATAAACAACAATCACTTGCAACCAACATACATTCATCATATAAAATCAACATAAATACATTATTCATTCATATCAAACAAAACCAATATTTGTTTGGGTTTAAAAACTTTAAATTGCATAGAATGAAAAATAAACTGCTAAGTGCACCATTTACTCAACAGTCTTAGATGAAACTAAATAGATTATTCATTTATCCAAACAATTGTAAAGTATCCTTTGCCAAACAACCATAAACTAAACAAACAACAATTTCAAGCAATAGATCAAGTTCGTCTTATTAATTTCATTTCATACATTTTTCGTTTGATTTCCTTTTCATTTATATAATGATTTACCTTTTTAATTTACATTTATTTCTTGTAAATTTTCATTTCCATCCATTGATTCAGTATTTATTTCACTTATTTGCAATTATATTGACATAAATTCATTTTTATTTATTCATATCATATAAATTTTATTTTTATTGTATTATATTCATTCATTTCTCAATTTCATTTATTTACAGTATTCATCTTTTTGCTTATTTTTATTATAAATAACCTTAACATTTACTTAAATTTATTATCATTTCTTTATAACTTTTCTATTATATTTAATTAGTGGCCTTCTAGTCATACTTATGTTTACAACAATTATAACATTAAATTCTTATTTATAAAAGCAAATTCATTGAATACTTTCATTACTCAAGTTTTACTTGTAAAATTTCCCACTGCATTTTCTTTTAACATATAATTTTTTATAGTTGGTAAGTTATATATATGTTAAAGAATGCAATTGAAAATTATACAAGTTTATCTCATTTCTTTTAATTTAATTTAATGTTCAATAATTATATCTTTTGATTTATAAGTTACAAATTTCCACTTTTTGAGAGTTTCACTTATAACCTATCATTTAATCTCTTATTTTCATTTGGAGGTTTCAATTATTAGTTGAATTTCATTTCACTACACTAATTGAACTATTAATTAATGAAAACTTAAGAACTAAATACCGGGTTAAATTTCAAATCATTTTAAAATAATAGATTAAATGTACATACTTACAACTTATATATATCTAATTATATCTAAAACAATTAAAAATTTATATTTGGTTATCAAATAAATCCGTAATAAAACTACTACAGTAGCCTTCCCACTTTGAAACTCGAAAATGAACGTCGATGATGCGTGCACTCATCATCAAAATTATTTTCCAGCGACAGAGAGGGGGGTACAGAACTTATTTCCTTCCAAAATTTCTTTAAAACAATTCCTTCGAATTATATTGAAATATTTATATCAAAACATACTTCTAATAATATTATCATTTATTTCAAAACCATTCAAAAGAAATTTTCAAAAACCCCCGGACTTAGATTCTAAGTTTCCAATTTTCATTTATTTTATTTTCTTCGAATTTTATTTCCAATCAATATTTATAAATTTCACTATCAAACAACCAATATATTACAACCAAATATAGCTTTAATAAAAAAATAATTTTACATATATAAAAGATAATAGGAAAAATAATTTTATATATAGAAAATATAATAGGAAAAATTATTTCATTCACCTATATTCAAAACAATATTGTGTCGGTCTATCCTATTAAGTGTTTAGAAATTTTACCAAATCTTATTATGACACCGCGGTCATTTCAAAATAATTATACTTCAAAACCAGAATATAATATCCATTTCAAAACCATATAAATATGATATCATTCCCATTTCAAAACCGAATCAATATGATATCACTATTACAAAAACCCAAATCAATATAATATCGTTTTTATTTCAAATATATCTTTTTCCAAAATCATAGCACTTTCAAGGTTATAACACTTCGAAATCAAACACTTAAAGTATAAAACTTTGAAATCATAATACTTTGAAACTCAAATCTTTGAAACATAACTTCACCACTTAAATGGTTTAAATATTAGAATACTTTATATAATAAAATAGATTCTTAAATTTCACAAATCAAATCCAAAACAACTTGAATCTCTAGATTTTAATTTAACCAAATCCCAAATCATAAATTTCAATTCAATTTAGTTTCCTAATAAACTATTCCAAATTTATCTATTTCAAAACAGATTAGGTCTGCAGGATACCCCATTCAAATTCAATATATTTCAAACTTAAGTATTCATCAAGTTCAAACTAAGTTTGGAAATTTCGATTCAACAATTCAATTTTCTATTATTTATTTTTGAAATATTACATAATAAATCCATTATCATTTAAATAAAGCTCAAATTACAAATAACTAAATATTTCCTTCAATTCATTTATACTTGAAATACTCATTTAATTCACCTTGGCCTCAAAATCAAGTTATAACAATTATATCTTTTAAAATTTCCTATTTAATAAATTTCACATCAACTTTTTGAGTTTAATTCTTAAATAAATTTAATTTCAAATAAATCTCCAATTTATCTCCTAACCTTAATTTATTTAAATCATTATACACTCTATATTAAAATAAAGTTTAAATACTTTCTCATATTTCATTTTAATAAAATCAAAATCTATTATTAAATTTAATTTTTATTTAACAAACTTATACATAGATTAAATTCAAGCATTTAACTATATATGAAAATAATATTTATATAATATCAAAAATCAATGTTCATTAAACCATATATTTCTTTCCAAAACCATAGAAATCATTTTCGAAATATTTTATATATAAACCACCGTGTTTGTATATAATTTTCTATCCTATGGTCAAGTGATACAGATATTTATCATTTCAATCCGCAATTTAAAAATATAAATACGGTAATATATCATTTCAAACTGCAATCCCAAATGAAATAAAAATCCATAACAATTTGCAGTTTATAATAATATAAAATACAACATCCATTCGTCCAATATTAATCATCAACAAATATCACGATCACCATCCAATTCAATCAATAACATCAATAAAGAACAGGTATTTACTGGCAGTTTATATTCAATAAGAAATCAAATAACAATTTAACTGGCAGTTTACATGCAGTAATAAATTAAATAACAATTTAACTGGCAGTTTATATATAATAATAAATTAAATAACAATTTAATTCAATAAATTCAATTTAACTGGGATGATGATTAAAATTATGCCAAACAGTCATAAATAAATTTCTAATCATATCAAAAATTAAATTAACACACATAAGAAATTTTAGAAGTTGTGAGTGGGTTAAAACACTTACCTTTTGAATTTAAATTGAATTTAAATCCAATTTAAACCCAAAATTTGAATATCCTCAGAATCCGTCCAAACTAGCGTCAAGATATCCGAAATTCCAATACGAACCTAGCAAAGAAAGCCGCGTGTGGATTTGACCTCGTATGCAAAAGTTACGTGCTTTAGAATGATTGAAATTAAAATTAAAATAAAATATAAAAAAATAGCAGCCCAGCGCCACGTCATCCTTTTACATGCGAATTACCGCGTCCAGTAACCCTAAATGCACACTCCGCTCGGCTAGCCACAGCGTTCCGCCGCGACCCACAGCTAAGCGCCGCCATCGCAACCCGCCGCGACCCACCTGATCACCATCCGATCCTTCGCCACCCTCCCATACGACCATCGACCGACTCGAAGCCGAACAATGCCAAGGGAGAGTGCAGTCGCCGCCTATTTATTTAACCCTAATCGAATTTTACACGTCAATCCAACCATTAACTCACCATGAAACCCAGATGGATGCGATCCCCTCGACCCTCTCTACAAAATCATAGATTGATTTGACGATCGGACGAGTTTGATTGAGGCGCGATGAACGTTCGTAACTTGATCATCAATTTCTGGCCACATCGAAACCCAGATTGAAAAACAAATAATATATTTGACTTGCGCTCATCGAAAGCTTCAAATCCATATATAATTCGATATAGTTTGTGGAATTTGAAATTTTGAAGTTGAAATTTGAATTGGTATTGAACTGAGGAGTTTTAGGGTTTACAGCAATTGGAAAGAGGGGCAATAGAAATTTCTGTACATACAGAAATGAGAAATAGAAAGGTTTCTAGGGTTTATAATGACATATATATATAGGCAGAACATAATAGAAACAAATGGGTTTGATTTGGCATAGAAAATTAAACGATATATGGACCAAAAAGCCTGTTTCGACTCCAGAACGAAATTGGTCAACCCATATATCAAAATAGATGTTTGAAAATTTATTAAACATAATCGAACTGGTTTCAAGTCCAAATTCCATCGTATGAAGAAGTTATGCTAAAATCAAGTTATTTCAAATTGATTTCAAATTCATTGATTTCTAGGCGTTTCGAGTTCGTATGATCAAACGACAAGTCTAATCTCTACGAAACTTGAAATCCTACAATAATTCAACGTTACGGATCCGATGACTCTGGTTTCATTGAAATCCAAGTCAGTGGCCAAAATGGCTATATTTCGGTTAATTAATTAAAATAATATTAAATTAAATTAAATCGTTTTTTTCAATTCAAAATTAAAAATTCACAGTTTTCATCATTTTGATTTTTTAAATGATTACAATAATTTAACAAACTTAGATATCAATTCGAAGTTAATTGATTTACCCATTACCGTAATTAAATTTCAATTTTTATCGATTCATTAATTATCAATTAAAATTCCAATAAATCATTTATTCGATTTTAAATTCTGTATTCAATAAATTATTATCAAATGGATGAAATTTACAACTGGTTCATGATCCATTACATTAATATTCTTAGGTTTCATCTAAATTCCTATCAACGTAAGAATTAATATTAAATTTCACTTAATTACAATTTATCCATTTATTAAGTTTTAAATTAATAAATCTTTATTTCTGTTCCTTTTTATACATATTATTATATTATGAATAAAATTAACATCATTACATCTCATTCCCGCTACTAATTCATTGTCAAATTTTTAATTTTTGTTTATTCCAAATTTAATTACCCAAAATCTTATTAGATCAACAAATTTAATTATTGAAAATTTACGGGTCGTTACACGCTACATGGGTTTGCTCGCGTTCAAAAGCCTGGTTAGGGGAAGCAGAAAAAGTCAATCGGCCTAGATCAGCTTTGATCGAATCGAACGGCTACGATTGTGTTGGGTTTTAAAATAAATAAAAATTGTAAATTTATATATATAATAATTGTTAGAATCTTCAAAATGCATAACTTCTTCATACGAGGTCCATTTTTGAGAAACAAGTTGCGTTGGGTCCATATTGACAAGCACTACATTTTAGAGCTAGTTTGGAGTTAATTGGAGCTGGTAAAAATTTTGGATGGTTGTTTAATTTTATTTGAAACAAACACTACAACTGCTATTGGAAACAAAGTGAGTACAACTCACTCTTTCTGACTCATAGATATTTTTATATAAGTGAGAATAAATTTATTTTATGCTGATTAATGATTGTTTGGGTGATATATGATATATTGTATATATAGATTGGTATTTGGATATATGCCTGCCTACTGGAGCAAATGAGACCCTATACGTTCCCGTGTATGAGCAGATGACCCTTTGTACGTACGTCTGCCTCGAAGCGGACATTGTACATATATTTTAATATGTATATTTGTTGCAGGTGATATTTTGGAGGGTCCCAACTGGATTCCATACCTGTATTGATTTATTTACAGATATTGTGATATATGCTATTATCATGTGATATATGACGATTTGGATGTTGTGATTGATATATTTAGTGCTGTTGTAGCATTGGGCCTATTTTTGGTAAATTAAGAATGTTAAAGCGATGATTTCAAATTAAAAAGGATTTTCAAGTGTTTCTGAAAATAT
This sequence comes from Allium cepa, assembly GCA_030765085.1. NCBI lineage: Eukaryota > Viridiplantae > Streptophyta > Magnoliopsida > Asparagales > Amaryllidaceae > Allium > Allium cepa. Next base: position 348,168,387 of record CM060931.1, on the reverse strand, counting down.
ATATTTTGAATAGTTAAAGGAGGAAAAAAAAGCTCCAAGAAAATGGCATCCATGTCCATCAAAAATAAACCAATTTTTGAGTGCAACCCTAATCAGAATGTTAGAGATTCTCCTCTCCATCTCAGTCCTCCTCTTATTCCCTCACTATCTTCTAATCCAAAAGATAAGCCTCCCGATCAAGATGAGGATGGCTTTCAAATTGTTCAGAATCGACGCAGAAATTGATATGCAAAATCTTGGATTCCTTCGCATGGGTCAGCAATGAATTCATCGGATAGATCACTGTCATTAGGCTAGAGATCAAACCCAAATTCACTCAATAGGCAATCAAGATCCAGCCAAATTATGAAGCCACCAAGAACTCAACCATATGCCGCGTTCAATTCTACAAATTCAGCTTCTTCTGGGGCAGATTTAGTCAAGAACGGTGGCTTTTGCAATAATTCTGATCTAAACTATTCTGCCCCTATTAAATTGGAAGACAAGAAAATAATGGTTGTTAAAGAGGAAATAAGTAAAAGGACTGAGTGTAAATGGAGTAACTCTATTATAGCTTATGTTTATGGTGTCGTCCATATTATCATCACTTCAGGAATTTTGTTTCAAAAACTTGGAATCCTGTTGGTTATTTTGAACTCTTTACAAGAAACAACGGTTTCTTCATCATCAGATTTTCTGAGGAGCAAGACTGCATCAAAGTAACTCGAAATGGCCCCTTCTTTATTAATGTCAATTTAATTATCTTGAAAAGATAGGACGAGAATTTGATTCTTGATCGTGATATTCTCACTACTTATCCAATCTGGATTAGGTTGCCCGAATTAAACCTCAGATTATGGGATAAAGAGGCTTTTGCTGCCATAGCTAGTGCAGTGGGTAAACCGCTAAAACTAGACGAGCCTACAGCAAAGGAGACCCGCCTTAGCTATGCCTGAATATTAGTTGAGATAAGAGCCACAGATGAGTTACCAGATCTTGCCTTAATTTCCATGCACGATGGAGAAAACATCAAACAAAAAATCGAATATGAATTTATTGCTCCTAGATGTCAAAAATGTGCTTGTTTTGGACACCTCTCAGATTCCTGCTCTTGGAAAACAATTTGGAAAGAAAAAGAGTCTTCTAATATCAATTTGGATAAAAATTCTTTGGAAGATTCAGACAACGAAAGAGATCAAAATCAAGAAAATCAACTTCTAGAAAAGTCTTCTCCCGATAATAAAATTTCTGTAAACAATTTAGACTCTGAAAATCCTTTTCAAAATTCTGAAAACAATTTGAGCATGGTGGCTTCAACGGGAAATATTGAAAATAATCTTTCTGAAATGAATGAGCAATCAGAGAGTTTCATCCCACAAGCATTTTCAAAAAATAATATGGCAAATACCCCAATTCTTAATGTAGCCATGGACACTGATCAGCAAATGACTGAGACAGTTGCCCTTTTAGATCATCATGGCAATTCTCAGATAGATAAAAGTAATCAGACTCAAAACAAAGGGGATTATAAAGAACAATTCTTGCTTCCTCACCCCCCCCCCCCCCATTCAGGAGAAAGCAATTTTAATTACAGACATAGATTCAAATCATTCTCAAATAGTCTTAAAAAAGGGTATCTCAGAAAGCTCTACTCTGCATAAATCCAAGAAGAATGCTTTATTGCTCTTCTCTTCTGTCTCCTCCTCTCCTGTCAAAAAAAAATGAATGAAAGCCAGGAAAAAGTCTATACATGAGATTATGAATAAAAATACAAAAGACAGTCCAGACAGTCCAGTCCCTAATTCTAAACTTTTTGAGAAGAAATACATTATTAAAAACCCAAAATGGGAGGAATTTCTCAAAGTTCAAGACAAAAAAGATTGTAAAAGGAAAGGAGAGAAAGCTACTGAAAGCTTGGGAATAAGAAGCAAAATCCTAATTTAGCCGTTGTTATATCCTTTTAATATCCTTTTTATCTTATTTTATAATTATGAATTTAATTACTTGGAATGTGAGAGGTCTTAATTCTCCTAAGAGGAAATTAGACTTACAAATTTACTGTTTTCCCATAAACCATCTTTAGTAGGCATTTTAGAGCACAAATTTTCAGATAAAAACATTGATTTGTTCAGGATTAGAAACCTAAATAATTGGCAGCTTATTCATAATAATTCGAGGGGGAAAATGGTAGGATCATTGTTTATTGGGATCCTACCATTTGGGACCTTTGTAATTACACCCTTAATCTTCAATATATTCACTGCAACTTTAAAACTAAAGGAGGCTTACAAATATTTTTTTCATTTATTTATGCCTCCAATTTTGAAAATGATAGAATTGAACTCTGGAATTCTCTTGTCCAACTTAATACAATTATTTCTCTCCCATGGGTTATAATGGGAGACTTTAATACCATTACTAAAGTTTATGAAAAAAGAGGAGGAATTCCAGTCCCATTAAAAAACTGGAATTTTTCTCTAACTTTCTTATTAAAACTGGTTTGATTGAGCCTACCATTAAGGGTAATAAATTCACCTGGAAATCAGGTGAATATAGAAACATTCACTATAAACTTGATAGAATTCTAGTCAATCGAGCTTTCATAAATCATTTTTCTAATTTTAATTATTACACCTTACCCCCAATATACCAGTGACCATATTCCCATTCAACTTATTTTATCTCAAAACTCTTCAACCAAGAAAAATATCCCTTTTAGATTCAAGAATGGAGGGTCTATGACCCAGACTATAAAAGTATTATACAAAACAGCCTACAATATTCCTCAAATGGTTCTGCTCAATTTAAATTCAGAAAATTTTATATCATACAAAAGTTAACCTTAAAGCTTGAAATACTACCAAAAACAAAAGCAATAATGAAATTAACCAAATTAGGGAGGAATGTGTTAAATTGCAAGGCAGTAGTGATAAAGACAGCTCTGATAAAACCAAAATTAAAGAATTTTTTCATTTACAGAAAAATCTTCCCAATTCCCTTCATGTTGAAGCTGCTAATATAAGACAGAAAGCCAAAGTTAACTGGCTTTCTCAAGGGGATTTACCTACAAAATTCTTTTATGCTAAAATGTCTGGCAGGAAATATCTTAACCATATAGGTAAATTAATCAATAGTAATGGTAAGGTTATTAATGATGCCTCTTTTTTAGAGAAAGAAACTATTCTTTATTTCTTTGATCTGTTTTATGCTGAGGAGAATTCTTGCACATTTCCAATTATTTCTCCTAAAATTTGCCCTACACTCTATCAGTGAGGAAATCCTTCTTGCCCCTATTTGTCTTAAAGACATAAAAAAAATTATTTTTTCTGCCAGAGATGATAAAAGCTCTGGACCCGATGGGTTTGGGGCTAAATTTTATAAAATACGTTGGGATGATATAAAAAACATGTTACTTGAGGCTGTCAAAGAATTTTTCTCAAATGGTAGGCTTTTAAAAAACATAAACCATACTTTTATAACACTTGTTCCTAAAACCAAAAAAACTTCCTGTTTGGGAGAGTAAAGACCAATTGCTAGTTGCAATTTCTTATACAAAATCATAGCTTCTATTCTTAGCAACAGAATTTAATATTTTTTAAAATTTCTCATTTCTAAAAACCAATGTGCATTTATTCCAGGCAGGCTTATTGTTGAAAACATTCTTTTATCACATGAACTTTTAAGGGATTTTAGTCAGGCTGGTGAAAATAAAATGTGTCTCAAAATTGACTTCCACAAAGCATTTGATAAAATAAACAGAAACTTTATTATTCACATTATGTGTCAACTAGGCTTCAATGAAAAATTCTGCAACTTAGTTAAGGAATGTATATTTAATGTAGCTTTCTCTATACTTATTAATGGATCGCATTGTGGATTCATACATAGCAATCGGGGAATTAGGCAAGGGGATCCTTTATCCCCTTGTTTATTCACAATTGCTATGGAATATTTTGCTTTACAAATGGAGAAGGAACTGATGTGTAAAAACATAAAACCAATTAACTCTATTATTCCTCGTATTTCCCATCTATTATATGTTGATAATTTATTAATATTTTTAAATGCAGATACACTCTCTGCAGTTACCATTAAGAAAAATTTTGACAACCTCAAACATCAACCTGGTCTTCAAATCAATGAAAGTAAAAGCAAAAAAAAATTCAGCAAAGACTTCAGCAATAAGATGGAAATCCTCGACATTCTAAAGTTCCAACAGAGTGAATTCCTTATCAGATATCTTGGTCTACCCCTTAGTATCAATCATATCAAGGAAAGAGATTATGCCAAACTATATCAAACCATTCAAAATAAAATTAACAACTGGTCAAGTAAAATGTTATCTATAGCAGTAAGAGTAGAGCTAGTTCATACAGTCATCACTGCAGTCATCATGTACTGGTTGAGATCTCACAACATACCAGCAAAAACATTAGAGAAAATCGAAAAACTGTGTGCCAACTTCATTTAGAATGGAAAATCTCATAAAATATGTTGGAATACTATAACAAAAACCAAAGAAGCTGGGGGATTGGGAATCAGAAACTTTGCAGACATTCATGAAGCATGCAAATTCAAACTTTTCTGAAAATTCATAGAAGGCACAAAATTATGGGCTGAATGGATGAGGACCAAATATGTCAAAAACAAAAAAATTTGGTCTATGCCCATCAAAAGCCATTATTCTTATGTTTGGAAAAATATTCTAAATTGTAGGGAAATTGGAACCAAGTTTATAGAGCGAAAATTTAAAGATGGTAGATGCACAAGCCTATGGTTTGACCCTTGGATTAATGTAAATTCTCTTATCAACTTATTAGGCTGGAACAACCTTTATTACTTTGGAAAAGTTAATGCTTCTGCTGACAATATCTTTCAAAATTCTACTTGGAATACTCAAGCATTTCCTGCAACTACCATCTTCAGTTCTTCAATCAATAAAATTGAGATTGACCCAAATACTGACGAAGATGCTTGGTGCTAGAAATTATATTTAAAAGGCAAATTCTCTTTTAAAAATACTTGGGATTTTTTAAAAGGAGGGGAAATGGAAGTTGATTGGCATAAATCAGTTTGACTAAGCCAATTGTCTAAAAATGGCTTTCTGCACTTACTTTGCATCACTAAATCGTCTGCCAACTAGAGAAAGATATGGAAAATGGAACAAAAACTCAGAAAATATCAATTGCTTACTTTGCAAAACCGAAATTGAAAATATAGAATGTCTTTTTCTTTACTGTTCCTACTCCAGACATGTTTGGTTCATTGCCAAAAAAAAGCTCAACATAAATGAAAATTTGGCTCTCCAAAACATTAGAGATAGCATTCAATGTTTTCAGAAAGCATACAAAGACAAGAAAGCAGATTTCAACAAAGCTATTTTAGTTCTAACTATTCATCTACTTTATTTGGAAAGAGAGAAATAACATGCTTTATAACAAAGTTGAAACAGACAGTATACAACATTGGAAAACAATTGAAATCGAATTCAACATCATTCTTTATAAATCCAGCAGAAATAGCAACAGAACTCATAACACCTTAGAAGATGACAATTATGAGAACTTAGTTGAAGGATACTTACATACGGAGAATTTTAATAAAAATTCTCAATACCTTGTTGTTGATGGAAAATTGGCAGTGAAGTCAACAGAATTCATGGATCACAGTTCCTCGGTTGAAGATTGCTGCTCCACTCTACATACCAAAAATATTTCCTGCAAGGGAAGTAATCATAACTTCAACTTTAACTCTAATTTTAAAAGTTTTTTAAATAAAAATTTACACTTTCTTTTATCTGATATGCATAGGGAGAGTCGCCCATCCAATTCCAAGCCTCTGTTTCCTAATGACTGTCAACTACAAAGCAACATCGCTATTTCTAATGTCGTTGTTCCCAGAGATAAAACCATCAAAAATTCCAAGCACTTATCTTATTCGGCGCAATTCAATGATGCTAGCAAGGTTTCTGCTGATAACCTTTTAAATAATCAGATCTCAACCTGTCAGGGAAGTTACAAGGCACTTAATATTGATAATACTAAGATTAATAAAGGATTCTGTACTAATGCAAATGAAATTCTACCTGATTATAGCAGGAGGTGTCGCAATAATGTTGATGGTGACAACAACTTCCCTCTGGATATTCATGAGAAAATATTAGGAAACTCTTACTACACCAGCAAACTTAACAATCGGATTTATCACTTATCTGTATGGGAAAAAGGCGAGAACAATGACTCCTTTGCAGATGCTTGTCTTAAACTTTCAAGGTCCGATCTTAAGGAGGCTTCAGCTTCAATTCTCACTCCTCCCTCAGATCTAAAGTCCGGGGCAAACATGATAACATGGAGGATAGCTTCAAGGATACAAAGACTAAAACAGCTTGCCAAAGCCATTTTAGCTTCGATCCAGAGATCTCCAACCTTTGCGCTGAAGAAATTAGGGAGTGGAGACCTCCTTAAGCCTCTAATTTTGGCTTAAGCGAGTATTTTTCATGGTTTAAGCAGAGACTTTTCCTCCACGAAGTTCCGCCATTTTTCTTCAAAAGCTTAGTGGAGGCACTGCCTTGATTTTAGATCTCTAGGGTTTGCTGCGTTGTGTATGTAAAGTTCGATTTTGGGTTTTATGGGGTAACCCGTTCTGTGGTTTTGTATCCTATTGGGCTTGGCCCATTTATCAATTCCAAAAAAAAAGTAGTTAAGGGAATGAATTTATTTTAAATAGATAAATGTTATAATTTTTCTGTTTTAAAAATTTTGATTTTTTGTGAAATATATCGAAATGTGATTTTTGAGATATGAAGTTGATTATTTGATAAAATAGTTTAAATTGAGATATTTGAATTTATTATAAACGGTTTATATATAAGATTTATAAAATTGAATTTTTATAAATCAAAATAATGGGATTATAAAGGTGTTTGGTAAATGATGAAATGGAGTTATAAATGGATTTTATAAGTGAATAAGATTCACGAATTATGAAGTTATAAAATGAATGGATTTTGTAACATAAATGATTTATAAGTAATAAACTTATAATTTGGATTTTGGCATATAAATGAGATAAATGGAATTTATTAATAAAGGGATTTTATATATGAAAGTTTTATAAAATAGAAATGTGAATTTATAAACTTTGTTTTATAAATGTGAAATCAATTTAAATTTGATAAACTAGATATGAATTTTTATTAAAGGAATTTCATCCCCGATTTTGGACAGTGGATAATCCTTTAATAAATGTGTAGAAGCAATGAATTTGGCAAGAGAATTACATTCACAATTTTGGACAGTGAATAATTCTTTTAAATTAAATGAATGTTTTGAGAAGTGATATTATTAAATGGAGTTAAATGGTTTAAAGATGTTTTAAGATGTGTTACGTATCGAAACCATAGATTTTAACATTTATTGTTGAAATAGACGTTTTTGAGAAGTAAGGAAATGATGGACTGTAACACTTTTGTTATAGTAAATGATTTTCGAAAGAAAATATTTTGTATAGTCTATGTGATTTATATATCTATCTCATTTTCGAATCACTATACTAATGATTTTGGGTTGTCATTATGATGTTTTAGGCAACATTCGTTTTGACCCAAATAAATATGTTTAAGCGAATGTTTTCCTTAAAGAATAAAATATATACTTAATCTTGAGTATACGTAATATTTTCTCAGTGTTAAAAATAAAGAGATTTGTGAATATGCTTATACTATCGAAATATCTATATGGATAAGTTTTCTAGTATTGAAATGGTTTTGAGAATATATCTTTTGAAAGATAATTTAAAGTGAATATTTGGCGAGTGATTTAATTAATAAAAGATTAATTAAAAGGGCATAGTGACTAATTATGGTGCTAAATATTTGTTTGTTTGCATTGATAGTTAAATAACCGACTATAAAATTTAGCCATTTTAGTTCCTGGACTTGACGTGGAAACTATTTATTCATACACTTAGTGTGTAGCCTTCTGTGTAGGCTTGATTATCAATTGTGTTGAGGATGTTGATTCATGTAGTGTGGAGTATTACTCCAATCTATTGAGCTTTCTTCTTGGCCGAAGGATAGCAAGTTGAAAGTGGGAGACGTTGTAAGTCTTTGAGACTTAGTTTCTATGTGAGATTGAGAAACGCTTTTGTGTTGTTGGTGCGAAGAGACCGGGATCGGTTTATTCGAAAACCACTTCGGACCAACATTTATGCGACGAATGTGCAGGTTGGTTGTGATGATATTGGTATTCAGGAATTTCATAGTGGCGGACAGCTTATTGATCGTTTTGGGTTAAAATCCCAATATACATCTAGTAACAGTAGTCTCTTCGTTATGAAATATCTCAAGCAAGGGCTATTCGCTACTAATTATGGGGATTTCTCGACAGGATGTGGTAGGAAAGTACCTTTGGCTTATCCAGTTCTTGGACAACTTGTATGGATATTCGTATGGCATTGCATTTCCAAGATTACGTATATTAGTTTTTACAAACGTACATCAGTGGTGGAAGAGATAGCAACTTCTCTTAGCTTAACATCCTCCTTGAGATGTACGAGCTTAAAGGTTGAATTTTTGAAAGGCAATTAGTAGTCATTGGAAATGACCATGCGGCATTCTAAGTGATGTGATATGTGATATGTGAAAGGTAAACATTACCTCAGGCCTCATCAATAGGAAATGACCGAAACACGGTTAGATGCGGCAAGGCTAAGTGGGTCGCTCCCATCAGGATATGATCATCCTCTTCTAGATATATTTCTTCCCGCTGCGACGTTTGGGCTGTAAATAATTGTGGTTTCTATGCTATGAGGGCCCATGAAAAAGGTCAGCAATAACCGAAGGATGATTTATTCGGTACTATCTAGTTATAGAGATAGGTCGGTCTAGTGTTGGTAGAGGATCCTTTGCGATGGTCCTCGGTGCATTCTTCTAGAGATGTACAGCCAGAAGGTAGTCCCTTCACCTGGTCATTTGTATGGAAATCCAATCTCCACTACGTGCCTGCCATTTTGATTGTATTTCCCATCCAAGGCTATATGCTAGAATTTAATCAGTATAACAATTTCGGCTGTGATTGATATTATTTGTATACTAGACACTCTTATAGCATAAGAGAATTTGATATGAAATGTTTAAGTTATCATAAGGTAAAAACATGTCCGTGTTTATGTGTGGGCGTGCCTTATGAGATACTTTCATTTTGAAAGAAAAAGTAATGTAATTTAATAAATTCTGTTGAGCGTGATTATCACACTGGTTTACCAGACTGATCCGGGCATTCTTCCTTTCCAATGCTCGGGTCGGACTGAGTATATTCATAGGTTCAGATTTAATGCTTTTGGAACTTCAGTAGACGAGTTGGAGATCTTCATTTTTGTAAGCACGTGTCTATTTTGATCATTCGCTTTGCGCATTGTGTTGTTTATATTATCGGCATTGTGAGGATAGGATATTATAACTTTCTAGCCTGATGATTAGTGATTGATTGTTGAACTCTGAATGTATATACAGTTCTTTTTTGTAAAGATCATTGATATGATATTATATGTTTTCCACTGCAATGTGAGGTTCTGTATAGTTCTGTTTGGTTTTCTCTTCTCTCTTTCTTCTCTTCTCTTCTCTCTTCTTTTCTTTCTCGTGATTTTCCGTCAGTCTGTGCTTTTGGGGTCAAACATGTGTAAATTATTGTCGATTCAAAGGGTATGGATTTGTAGGTCATCGCAAGGCCTTTGAGTTTAGACTACAGAGTTGAATATGAACGAAATTGGAATTTTGACAATTACCAAATTCCATAAGTCCAAAATGATATAGTTTTGAGGAAGAGAATCGATGTAAATAAATTCCACAATCGCGTAATGCTTGTTAAAGTAAAATTGGATTTTTACCAAAACTAGTAACCGATAAATTTGTCCATAATGTCATACCTTCTGCTAACTGACGTGTGAACGTTAACGTTTGAATAGTTCGATGTTAATCGTTGACCAAATTTGCACCAAAATTATACAACCAAAATGATGAATTCTCTTCAGACCAAAACGATTTAATTAGTTTATAATTGCTATGAATTAATTAAATTAATTAATATTTATGAAATATTAATTATAAAATTTGAATACAGTTTGAGAAATAAATATTGTGGAATATATTTATAATAATTATAAATATATTGATTGATATGAGATATCGATAATGAAATTAAATTGGATGTAGTTGCCATATTTGTTTGGGCTTAAACGTGTATTAACCCATAGATTTGGAAGGGAATTTTTAGCTGCAATTATTTAGGGGCGGCCAAAATAGGGGCAATTAGGTTTTAAGATGGATGGTGGAGATTGGGTAAGAAAAGGCAAGACATGATCCTCTTTTCTCTCTCAACCATTATAAAAGCATCGCTAACCCTAATCTAAATTAGTTTTCTTTTTAGCTGTCTCCTCCTTCCTTCTCATGGTTGAACAATACATGCATACACCCTATTAAAATCTCAAAACAAATCAAATCCAGATCAATAGCTATTTGATAGCTAAGGGTCTACGGTTCAAGTACTAGCAATATGATGAATCGAGGAGGCTTCCAAAGAGAGTGGACTAATTATTTCAAGGTGGACTGGAGGGCATCAGTTATAGGTAAATGTTTAGTTTTATCTAAGATGTATGATCGTTGTACAATAGGTTATTGCTCATATACATTATTACTGCATTTTTGGTTAGGTGAGATTCCTGTAAGTAAAGATGTTGACACAATAATGATTCGTTATGTGCATAAGTTTAATATATATACCTATATATATATATATGTTTGTATGTATATATATATGTTTGTATGTATGTATGCATATGGGCCGGCTATTTAGAAACAAATTGGTGACATAAATGGTGACACAAACGATCTAGACCATTGGATGTTTTTGTCTTTATATGAAAGGTGGAATTTAGGAGGCAATCCAATGGTAGAGATCGATTGTGCCACCGATTGTGTCACCAAATTATGTTCAAATAGACTTTCCCATATACATACATACATATATATATATATATTAATGGTGAATTCCATGCAAAATTATTGTGTTTTATTTTAATATTATATATATTAACATGTAAATTAATTTATTTATGTAACTTATATCAAACTGTATATACAATTATAATTTATAAATTTTGTTCTAATAATTTTCCAACGTAAATTTATACTAATTACGAATTTTAGTAGGTCACCCGCATGGTGATCTAGGCGCCCTTGTTCGAATCCGACCACAGCCTCTTTGTAATGCGAGGGAAAGGCTGCGTACATTATCGAACTCCCAGAGCCTGCTATTGTGCGGTATCCTTGTTCACTATCTTCCTGGGATCTACTTTTATTAAATATTTTTGATTAACGTCCAATCACTATATGCTTTAATAGATTTAAATAAAATAAATATTGTTTTGAAAATTCAAATTTTTATTTTTTTAAATTAATTTATCATCACAAAAGCTCTTGGTCAAAATTTTAGATTTTTTAAACATGTTTTTATATTTTTAAAATTGGTTAAATAGTATTTAATTAATAAAAAAATATAATTTTCACTTGGAAAATTTTGAAAATTTTTGCTACCCTTAAAATACTACTCTGGATTTTCAAAAAATTAAAAATTCATGATTTTTATTATATAATTATTTTATATTATTTATCTATGATAGTTTGACTAATTAGCTTATAATAAATATATGCTAATACAATAAAATTGTCATAAATTTGAATCTATAGTGTATTTCAATCTGGAATGTTAAAATAAAAATTATACATATAACCCTTTTATTGGCACGGCCAACCGGTTTTTATAGTAGACCGTTCACTTTTATTACTAACAAATCTATTGTTAATACAGGAGCAAGGAAGCATGCCTCAACCACTAAGAAAAGGAAAATATAAAGTAAGAGATCGATAAACGGTGTCTAGGCTATTGTAAATGACCAAAAGCTAGTTTTCCTCAAAAGAGAGAAACCACTACCAGCATTCGAAGTGACTTGACCAATCACATGCAAGAAACTCGTAAAATATGATATAATATTTGGAATAAAAATAGAGCAATCCTGGTAGTAGATAAATTTCATATTCCAACCATCATCTTCAAGAACAACCCTATTGCTAGCACCAAGATCGCCATCTACCCAAAGAACAGCCTTCCCCATCAACAAAGTAATAAAGACGGCTGGATTCACCTTCAATTTCACTAACAAACATAAAGAACTCATCTTGAACTTGGGCATATCTCATCAGATAGCCATAAATCCACGCATTATCTAAAGAATTCCACTTAATTACAAAAGCCGGGGTGAGTGGCAAAAGACATATGATCAACAGTTGCGTCATAAAGAGAAATCGTATAGGAAACAATACCTTCAGCAGTAGGGGTGGTAGGATGAGTCATAGGAGGAACAATTGCAACTTTTGGAATTGTTGTGTGAGGGCATTTAGAAGGGCTAACAGTCTGATCGTAACCTCAGAAGAGAAGTTCCTAGCTTTAGGAACCCACCTTCGCATAGGGGGGTGAGGAAGCAGCACCGTGAGCGAAGGAGGAGCCATAAGCTATCTGGGAGATTACAAGAATCGGCAATGTGGCTAAAAGAATGACAAAGTGGTATAAATGTCAGGTGCCCAGCCATATCTAGCATTAACTTCCGCTACTTGGACAATAGCAAGCTGAATACTAATCGAAGAAGGAAGCAGCTTTTCAAGGGTTATTTCAATAAGAGCCTTAGCATACACCATTCTCTCACGTGCCACCATATTAAATTCAAAACATTTCAATTTACTGATGGTGCATGCTAACCAATTTAAATCCACCAATGGCTGCTGTAAAACAGATGGAATGTGCGAAAATTATGCCCAAACATGAATAGACATAACCTAGTCCCTAGCACTAGCTATAATAGGAGACCAGCTGGTGATTCTGAAAGGTTTTCCATCAATAAAATATGGATCATCTTCTAGGACATGCTTACGCTCGTCAATGCAAGAAAATTTGAAAAAGTACATTGAGTCGATGTAGACTGCATGAAGATCCCCACGAAATTTCCACAAACAATAGCATAGAGTTCTAGCATCTTGAATCTATTGGATGGGATCCAGAAAAAACCAACTGAAAAGCCCAACCAATAGTCAGCCCTAGCTTGCATTACAATGGGCAGAGGCAGCATAACTCCATTAATTTCCTCAGTCTCAAAGTCAACCGAAGTGTAGTCACCCGCATTTCGAGGGAAGAGAACTAAAAAAGGATGACCAAGCCTAGGATTGGACTTGGGAAGAGATTGACTAGCCACTTCACATAGAGCTGTGAAAATGGGGATATTCGATTGATGATGGGACAAGGTTGGCTGGGAAAGACAGCGGGATTTCACACTTCCAAAGGGGCAATGAATTGAAGACCAATAGTGCATGAGCCTAAAACTTCCAGAGAAGGGGATACGAGCTCAGGTCCATCATCCAACGTACACATGTTAACCATTGATCGATCAACAAAGCAATTATCCTTGCTACTAAGCAAAGGGTTACATTCCCCAGAAACGATCGCTCAATAGGAGCATCCATAGCTAGTGCTTCAAATGGGTTTTTCATGGCAATCTAAGAACAAAGTGCATCAAAGAGCGGAAGAAAATCTACAGCCAAACCTAACATTGGCCTTGGCGGAGACAAAGATCTGGAAGGTTGAATTGGAACTTTGTAAGCATAACTAGATCTAATCAAACTTGAAAGGTCGAAGTCGTGAAGGAGAAGGGAATTGTTATGTTGCTTCTTAGGTATGGATAGGTCGAAGTGGGAGAATGAGGCTATGAAGGAATTAGAAGGAGGAGAAGGAACAAAAACGAGGATGAGAAGTAGTTAATGTAAAAAACAGATAGCCATTGTTTTTAGTTTTGAATATTTTGTTTCTTCTTTTTATTATTGCTTCTAAATCAAAATATATAACTTGTTGTAATACAAATTTACATTTAATTATTATATTTATATGTATATTTATACACATACACACATATACGCACACACAAATGATTATTTTACTTTAATTTGTAAGCATATGTATATGTAAGTGTATATATAAATCCAAACTTATAATTTATATGTAAATACATATATATATATTTATTTGATAATTATAATATATTACACACACAGATATATATATATATAAAATAGAATTCATAATATATATACACACACATATGTAATTACTTGGATATTTATATATATTAATAATAATTATATGCATATATTTGGGCAATACATATAGGATGAGCTAATGTGTCCTTTGCGATGTAAATCCAAACATCTTTAAATGGGCATATGATACATTGCATGGAATATCATGTTACACATACACACATATAGATTTGTACGCTTATATATAAGTGAAAATAAATCAAATAAATTTCAAACAACAATTTATAAATTTAAATTAAATATATGATTTTATTTAAATTAAATTTTGAAATATCCTAAATAAATTAGACTTCATAGGCCTAATAAGATACAAATGGTTAAAAAAATTGAAATCTACCCATATCTTTCTATGTAGGCTGGCCCGGTTCCAACGCTCCTTACCTCCTCCCATCCCTCAGCATCTTCCGCTTCCTTTTCTCCATCTGGAGGTCTATTTTGATTGTCTATAATTTGATTCTTAGAAGATTTTGGATGAGAAAAATTAAGGTTAGGTTTTGGATCATTAGAAGAAGCCATTTTTATTTGAGATATTCAAAGCTAAAATCCTAATTAATTAATATTTATGAAATATTAATTAATTAATTATTTGATATGTTGGGTTTTATTATTATGTTTTGGATGCCAATAATAACTAATTTGATGTGTATATAAATGTTATGTGTGTGTTGATATACGATATAAGCACACATTTAAATATGATTAAATGTCATTAATTATTTAATGGACCAAGTTGTTCATTTTCGCATAATGGCATATTGTGAGGCTGACCATATGAAGGGAAGGAAAGCAGTTTTTGACTTTAGATCTACATCTAAGAAATGGTAAGGGGAGTAAAAGTAGGAGAATTTGCCTGCTCCTCTGTCTTTATTTTACCCTCTTTATTTCTTCTTTTGAACCTTCCACATCACTAGCCCAATTCTCAATGGAAACAACTCTCCATATCCAAGAATCTAATAGCCTAAAGCATAACTAAATAAATCATTTCGATGGTGCTGTAAACTATTGCAAAACTGGTGGATTTTTCTAAGGAATCTAGGAGATCTCTTCAAACAAAATGCTCTCAAAGCCTAATTCTTCAAAGTTACATTCTTTTGTTGTTTAGTTAATATATGATAGGTTATATAATGATTATAGAATGATTTAGCATGTACATTTGTTGTCTCCCAATGTTATATAAATTTTAATCACATAGAAATATTTATATTGTTTGATATCTTTGATTAGATTTATTTTAAAAATTATTTATTATAATAGTTTAGCAATATGAATATAAATTAATTTTTTTATTTTATAAATAATAAAATTAATTTTAATATTTTAAAATTATTCTTGCAAATTTTTAAATCATATATATATGAAGTGTATATATTTTTTAAATATTAATAATATGTACATATATGTACACATAAAAGAGTTTCATTTTCTCAACTCTAAACCACTTTTTAAACATTGTATTACTATATTTATTTGAAAATTATATTAAACATGGATTATACTTATAATATAGTGTACTGACCCATGTTTTATGTATCGTATGATCGTAAATATATTTTTATTCAATTCATATTTGATTGTATGACTGATATTTTGAAAAATGACTCTTAGGGACATTTTCCATATCTATGATTTTTATCAAATTTCTATGTGATTATTTCTACCATAAAAATCGTGTATGGACTATAATTTTTGGTAGGAGCCAACATAGGTCTAAAACCACTTCCATTCCTTCAGGATGATGGTTTTTCATTCCGTAGAGTGGTCATAATACTAAAACGGACTTATGTTTGAAAGTTATGGCTGTTTTAAATTTTGGCAGTTGTTGTCCAGTATTATATGATAGTTTGGATAACCAATACTTAGGTCCACTAAACCATTTCGAGATTTGAACCTAAAGAGAACTAATGGGACTATTCCAAATCATTTCATCTTCCCAAAATTAGAGCTAAGTATCCATTAACCTTAATGTCTTCAAAAGTCATCCCTTTTTCTTATTAATCTTAGCCTAAATCATCATTAGAAGGGTAAATTAGTAAATGAGACTTTAGGTCTATCATTTTTCTTTACTAGAATCCGAATATTTGTTGTTTATCTCAGTTCTAGGGGAAAAGTAGGTATTTCGGATCTTTGATGAATGGTTTTTTTACTTCTCACTATCATATGCATGTTCATATAGTTAAATTTAATGTTTTTGATATGATATTTATGGTAAAACATTTCCTAACTTTAATCATAATTTAATGCATGTTTATGGTCGAAAATAAAATGATTGAAAAATGGTTTTAAATAAATTTGCAACCTGTTTTGATTATGTTGAAATGCTAGTGTAAAAGTTAGATCTAGATTAGGATTTTTATGGTTATCGTGTTTTTTTGATAAATTGGTATGTGTGTATGGGTGTATATGGATCATACTTCAGTTTGGTATGTTGTGCTTTGATATGGTTTGCTAGTGCTCTTATGTAGTTACGAAAGAGGTCGTCGAATTGGGAAAATCGTAGGCAAAATTGGTAGGAGTTGAATGAAACTTGGAGGAGATGTTTTTGAGTAATAGAGGATCCCATGGTTCAAATCGCATAAAAGTATGATGGATTTTAGTCATGACGACCTGAATCGGGTCGATGGTGGAAATTCAAATCGATGGGATTCCTTCAAGTAATATTTTGGGCAACTTAGTGGAAAACTCAAGGCTGCCTTTGGGTAAGTTGGTGAAGGCCTTGGGTTCAAGCGATAGCTAAATTAGCTCGGTGGGGCTACACCTTAGGGTGCTCTTCGGGCCTGCTTGAGGAAAACAAAGAGGATGCTTTTGGCTTGGCTTCGAGAAAGAAAAGTGGGGCTGGAGAAGTCAAAGACCAAAAATTTAGTTAAATGTACGGGTCGATACCTACCTTAACTGGGGAGAGATGATGTTAGGTCTCGACATAGGGACTTAACCTTGGGAAGAGGAGCGTAAGTAGATGTCAAAGGAGAAAGAGGAGGGTCCAAAGTTTAGCTCGGTACTGATATCTTCATGTTGGTATCGACCTGAATATCTTGCCTAGGTCGGAATGAAACTATTGGAGGTGAAGTGTGCAGTCTATACATGTCATGCTGAAGATGTTTGTTTGTTCGATTGGGGTTTGATGGTTATGTAGCAGCACAATAAAGGATGATAGCTTTGGCTTTTATAATGGTAACTCGATGGTAAATGGAGTTATGTTTCAATGAAAGTGGCTCAAAGACAGGATCTGAATTGTTGATTGAAAGGGAAGGTTCAATAAGGGGAGATCGTAAGTGGAATTATGATTGTGTTCCATTATGGATGTGAGTAGAATGGAATTATTACTATATTCCATTATGAAGTCATATGCAAAATCATAGACACTTGGGAGTTTCCTGTAAGCTCGTATAAAGGAGATAGATAGGGATGCCCACTTGGGTTGTGAGTGTGTCTAGATCTTATGATCATAGATTTCCCTGGACCTTATGACTGTGGTTTTATTTCCTAGCCTTATAAAGTAGCATGGATTGAGTACCATGGAACCGATATTTGATTGGGTCTTTCTCTTATGATCGTACCATACGATTTGTCTTATATAAAAGCTCATTGAGAGATAGTAAGGATTATTTGATGGATGCTTTGGTTGTTTCCCTCAAAGTCTATTACTCTAGGATGTCACATAATGGAGGTATACCGGATAGAGGTATCTGGACACCCGTCATTGGAATTATGATGTACTACACCTTTACGATAATTGTAGAGTAGCATGTTACGATGTTATGTGCTAATTCTTTGGTTACAGGAATAGGTCAGGTATGGTTCATATGCCCTTGTTCCTTATTAGTTCGACTTGTGTAATATTTTTAGATTCATTTATCAATCACACCAGACTGTTGTCTAGCGTGAGGTTTTATATATTAGTTCATATTATCTTGGGTAATTTTAAATGATTAGACTAAATAGCAGGTCTAGGTAATGCGCGTTGGCTGTGCAGAGGACGAGCTGGATGGAGATTTCTTATACCATATATGGATATTCTATTTCTTATTCCATTATGCAACAATGTAGAGCATGGATAGTGTTTTCTTTACTATTATGAGATAGTTTATCTGATTGTATTCCCGCTTGGTATAAACAATATTGCTATATTGTATTACTTTGTGGATCTATGCTCTGATATTTGGTTCACTTAGTTACTATTATCCCTCCTATCTTATATATGTGATGTATATTATAATTTATTCCATGTGTTACGAGATATACAATAGGTTCTCTGATGTTTTATTTATTTTCAACTCTTGACAATCGTCCTACATCATCCGAGCACTACAACAACGCACTTATCTATGTATATTGGATGTGGGTGGTGTAAGGAAATGTAACATTCGGTATTAGAGCATAGGTTACATGATTAACCTGAGTTGATACCGTGGTTTAGTAGGGATATGGAATGGAAAGGCATATGCTTGGAAGCTATCCTGACTTTGCGAGTGCTCCCTCGATGAAGGAAAAAGGGAAAAGCATCGTTGCTCAAGGTATTCTTTCCATTTATAATGTTCCCATATGTATTTTGTTTGATACCAGGGCTTCACGTTCTTTCATATCTCTGGTTGATTGAATGGGTTGAAAACCAAAATAGTTGACCGACCTTTAATTGTGATGAACCCAATTAGAGGTTCTACTAGCGTGTGCATGGTCTATTGTGGTTTGGTCATATTGAGTCATAGATGATCTTATGTTTATGATTTCTTTGTTTTTAATTTCAATGGGTTTAGGAATATCTTGGAGATGGACTAGCTAAGGAAGTATAGAGTAGTGATGGATTGCAAGAAGTTGTTGGTGACGATAGGCTATGGAGGGGTGGATGGTGGTGATTAGCTGCCCGCAAGAGGATAGGATTATGGTTAGCATTTTATATTCATTCTAGGTTCCATAGAATGAGTTGACATATGTGCCTATTGTTAGAGAGTATCCAGACATATTTGAGGTGGTGATTAGATTACTATCACGTCGAGAGATTGAGTTCTACATAGACTTAGCGAAGGATGCTAGACCGATAGTTATGCCTTTGAGGTGTATGACATCTAGAGAGCAGAAGGAGTAGGAGGTGCAAGCGAGTGACCTGTTGAAGTGAGGGTTCATTCGTAGGAGCATATCAATGTGAGGCGCACCAGTAGTATTCGCCATTAAGGCGGACGGCTCTATGAGGTTGTGTGTGAAACCATGAGCTGAATAAAGTGACATGAAAGAACAAGTATCCACTCCCGCATATTGATGACTTATTCGACTAGCTCCATGATGTGAAAGTGCTCTCTCAGTTAGATCTAGTGATGGGGTTTCAAAGAAGAGTGTGTCGATCATTGCATTTCGTACATGGTCTGGTTTATATGAGTGGTTGGTTATGCCGTTCAGACTAACTAGTGCTCCAACATACTTTATTGATCTCACGAACTGTGTCTTTAGGGATCAACTAAAGAAATTTATGTTTGTTTTCGTGGATGATATTTTGGTCTATTCTAGGACAGAGGAGGAATATAAAACACACTTGACGATTGTACTTGAATTGTTGAGGAAACATAGGCTGAAAGCGAAGTTTTTGAAGTGTCACTTCTTGGTGAGGAAATTAAAATTCTTGGGTCATGTTGTCTCTGAGCCGGGCATTGTAGTAGATCCTACGAAGGTGTTAGTGGTTCGGAATTGGGACCAACCCAAGAATGCTACTGATGTAAGAATTTTCCTTGGACTGGTGGGATATTATAGGTGTTTTATTAAAGACTTCTTAGAGGTAGCTGCGACATTGAACAATTTGACAAAGAAGAATCATACTTTTGTTTGGGATGCAAAGTGTGAACAAGCATTTATGAGTCTAAAATAGAGGTTGATGAATGAATCGGTAATAACCATTCAAACTGGGAATGAGGAGCTGACAGCATACGCTAAAGCTTATGGTACTAAATTAGGTGCGGTGTCGATACAAAGGGGAACAGTTATAACCTATGCTAGTTGACAGCTAAAACCGCCTACGAAGAAATATCTAGCTCTTTATTTGGAGTTAATTGCGATAATGTTTGCTTTGAAGATTTCGAGGCGTTATCTATTAGGAGAAACGATCGAGCTGTTCACGGTCCACAAATCCTGGAAGTACCTTTTCTCCCAGAAGGATCTCAACCTTCGCCAGTAGTGATTGTTAGTATTCTTGGCCTCTTACAACTTTGGCATTTCATATATGCTTGGCAAGGGAAATGCAGTTTTTGATGCATTAAGTATTAGACATGCAAGTTTGGGAGTGATGTTCCTAGAGTGAAAGTGGTTAGAGTATATTACTAGCTATGACTTCAGAGCTCACTTCAAGTTAGAGCCGGTGATGTTGGCTAGTTTGACGATGAGACATACTTTGATTGAGTAGATCAATACTAGTCATAGATAAGATCCTTCACTGGCGAAGTTTATGGAAAAAATAGAAGAAGGAGTAGAATCCGAGGAGAGAAAGCAATATGAACTTGACCGAGATGGTTTCTTTGCAAGGATGGGAGATTATTTATCCCTGATGTTGATGGTTTGCGAGATGACGTGCTACAAGAGTTACACTATTCTAAGTTGACTATACATCCTAATACTAATAAGATGTACCATTATATAAAGAAGACCTATTATAAGGAAGGGATGAAGAAGGATATCAGGACATTCATCTTGAAATGTATGAACTTATGGTTGGTGAAGGCGGAGCAAAAGAAGCCAAGTGGATTACTGGAATTCATGAAGTTCCCAAGTGGAAATGGGAGTAGATATCGATGGATTTCATTGATAGATTTCTAAGGACTAGAGGAGGGTAAAATAGCATTTGGGTCATAGCCGATAGATTGACAAAGAGTGCTTGATTCATACCCTTCAAGTCTACTAGAATGACATCCAAATTGGATGAGTTTTATGTGAAGTGGATAGTGTGATTATTTGGTATGCCAAAGAGCATTATGACTGACCAAGACCCTTTATTCACTAGTGGGTTTTCGAAAGAGCTTACAAGAGGCATTAGGGACAGAGCTACTTCTCAGTACAGCTTATCACCCACAGCCCATTAGGTAGATCAAGAGAGTAAATCGTATATTAGAATATCTCTTGTGAACTTGCTGTTATCCCGCTTTTTGGCAAAGCCGTGATACCAAAAGATCGATCGAAAGCAAAGGACAGTTCGTCTCAGAGATTGGTCATACTTTGCTTCACTATAGATATCGCTGAATTTTGTTCGAGTCCAGATTGAGCTACAATTGATAGGACATGACAAGAAAGATCATAGAAGTCTGCATCTCAAATTTCAAGTCAATCCGAGTTCATACGCTCGAGTTATGATCGATTCAATCTAGAATAAAATGCCCAGGTTTTGTATCCATCGCTCTGGGCGATTTCGTATCGATCAGGAAGCTGCAGTTCGTATCAATCACGTTCGTATTGATCAGTTTCCAACAATTTTGAATCCATCGAAGTGCCTCAATTCGTATCGATCACTTTCGTATCGATCAACTTCGAATACATCGAAGTACCTCGGTTTGACTCGGTCTCATTCGAACCCATCGGCAGACCACCCACTTCGTATCGGTCAACTCCCATGACTTCGTATCGATCGGGAGCGGCCATGTTCGAATCCATCATGTTCGTATCGATGGACTTCGTACCCATCAGCAGATGAAACGCTTCGTATCCATCAGCCAATATCTGCTTCGCATCCATCAGATCACCATCCTTCGTATCCATCGAAGGGTTCAAGTTCGCATCAATTGACTTCGTATCCATGGAGAAGCTACAAGGCTCGTATCCATCAGAGAAAGGCTTATTTGTATCCATCAACCGTCGGTTGTTCGACTCCATCAGTGAAGCCTTGTTCGAATCCATCGGTGAGACGTCATTCGAATCCATCAAGCCAGCAAGCCCAAGTGACGTGTCATCCATCGATGCGAACGCGCCGAGATATATGGAGTCGACGCGGTCAACTCGGAGTGAAGACCGGATCGAGTCGAAGTTTGCGCTCCACGTCGTCACAACAGCGCGTGCCACCATCGATTCGAAGCCAACGATGCGAAGAGATGGATTTGAACCAAACAGCCACTCGAGAATGCTTAATTCGTACCGAAGATATCTCGTGATCCATTGATCCAAATGCCATGAAATTTTCACAGAAGCTTGCACACATGCTAAGGAATGTCTCCACCAAGTTTCAGCTCAATTGGACCTCATCTTGATTGATACGAAATGACTTTGTATCGATCACAGATCGACTCGAAACTTCCTGAGGTTGGTCGCGTGGGCCCACTCACGTGCCAGAAAAAGTCTTCCGAGATTTGAGCGCGATCTCAACCTCCTACGCCTATAAATACAGCCCAGAGCCAACAGAAAAAGGATCTTTTGACTCTCAAGCGCCCAGACTCTGCCGGATTGAGATCTCCATCATCCTCCATCATATTCTTGCTGTAATATTTGAATTTCCAGTTGTAACTTGCTGTTGATCGCTGTAACAACTTGTAGTCTTTGAAAGAGAATCAATAAATTTGCAAAAAACTTCACAGTGGACTAGGCAACACGCCGAACCACTATAAATTGTCTACGCATTTACTTTACTGTTAGTTGGAGTTTTTGTTAGATAATCCTCATTTTCAATTTACATTCTTCATTATTATCTCTTCAAAGACTCTCGAAGAGTGTTGTGACCAATTTTGGTGCAAACACTTTGGTGCTTTCATTGAGAAAACTCAGGTTTTCTCCAGCTCTTTGGATTTGTCATCGATACCGGATTGAATAATCTAAGAGAGAGATCTAGATCAAATCCAAGTTCCTTCCCTTTTATTTAGATTTGCATAAAGTCTAGGAAAGGAATTCAACTTTCAAAATGGTTAGCACAAGAACCACCTCTAACGCTATCAATCAAGAAGAACAGGATGGACAGAATCCTGCGCCACTACCTTCCTCTAACCAAGTCGCCACTGGACACTCAGAACTATCAGGACCGGTTACTAGGCAAGATTTCTAGTTGCTACTCCAAGAGCTGACCCAGAGTTGGCAACAACTAACAGAACAGCTACGCGCTAACGCCGAGCTGATCAACCAGCTGGATCGCCAGAAGCGAAAGAGATCCAAGAGAGACCATGCTTCTCACTCCTCCAACGAAAGTTCTTCGTCTTCTGATTATCATAATCGACCTCCACGACCCCGGCTAGAGGGGAGTCACATGCCAACCACTGGAGATCACCGGCAATGGTTGTTGGACAATTGAGAGTTGGTCCATCAGCCAGTTTCCGAACCAGGCCCTCATCCCGAGGAGGTGTCATTCCTCACGGCACAGCGGAATACCGCGCCATGAATGCCGCGAATGAACCAAGAGTCGATGCCCCAAGTCAGTCAAACCCGGACAGTCGCTAGCATGGGCGTACCCCTGAACCGTACGTCCCAGAGGACTACGAGCCAAGAAGGCAAGATTTGGAGCGCCAACAACATCCGGTCCAACTCCAAGATGTAGGACTCGATCACATTCCGGCACGAGCCACACAGAACATGCAAATGCAGGATCTTCCGACCATGATACCTCAGATGATCCGTGAGAGCCAAGGTTTCACCAACGACGACTGGGGAATCTCCAGAAGTCACACTCCTTTCACGGACGATATTCTTACTTCTGAACCCCCACGGCAATTCAGGATGCCAACTCTACCCGTGTACGAGGGAAACTCCGACCCCAACCAACATATTCTGAAATATGAATGGTCGATGACCGCTGCCAGAGCTGACGATGCAGTGAAGTGTCTTAGTTTCCCCATATCCTTGGGGGCATCGCTACCATGTGGTTCACTCGACTTCCACCTCGATCCATCTCTTCATTCGAGCAGTTGGCCACAAAATTTGTTGAACAATTCCGTATGCACGTCGCAAGGCCAAAAAATGTCAACACTCTGTCTAGCGTCACCCAAGCTCCTGGAGAGACGCTCAGACACTGCTTAGAGAGATTCCATACTGCATGTGCGGAGATCAGCAATCCGAACGATAACTCCATCTTTATGGCGCTGACTAAGGGGATTGACCCCGATTCTGAGTTTGGCAACTGGTTAGCTGGAAAACCACCTGCATCATTGGACCGTTTCCACACCAAGGCGGCTCAATTCCTTAGAAGGGAAGACGCGAAACAGTCTAGGAAGCAAACTGATGCAGGACCAAGCACGGAAGGGGTCCAAAGCAATGTCGCAATCAAATAGTCCGGTGAGAGCTCCGGAAAAGTTCAGTTGAATGTTAAAAACAAACAAACTCAGCGAAGAGAGAATGTGAATCAAAATAGAAATGAGATCAAAATCGTGGCCCACAGCGCAAAAGTCCTATGTTTGACAGTTATACTCCTTTGAACACTTCACTGGAGAACTTGTATTTACAAACCTGTAATACAATTCAGTATAAAAACCCGCTCCGAAACCGTCGTCGGAAAGGAAAATCCAGATGGGAAAATTTTGCAGGTTTCATGAAAGCTGCGGGCACAATACAAACGAGTGTCGTCACCTACAAGATCTCGTTGAAAAATTATCAGAGAAAGGAAGCTGGAATAGTTTGTTCGGGCATCGCAGCCTAGAGAAGCGGGCCCATCAAATCAAAACAATGATCCCGATCGACCGAGAAAGGAGGACTCAACTTGTCCCCATGAAAGATTGGTGATAAACGCCATCAGTGGCGGACCAACTTTCTCAGGAGCCTGGAACGACGAAGATCTTCGTCACTGTTACACATGACAGGCTCATTCAATCTATGAATACTTTGCAATTTCCTCTACATTCTGAAATTTTAATTTGTAATAAGGCACTGACTTTGCCATGTTTTTCCGTTCCAACAATAAATTACTATCTCTTCAAGCTAGAGCTGTGATTCACCGAATGCAACATTCAACAATCACGACACACGAAGAGCTAAGTTCCATCGAACAATGGAATTTATTCAAATAGCGAGTGACTGTGATGCGACCGACCACTCACTAAGTGAAACCTCAGCTCGGGGGCAAGCCGTCACATCAAAGGCTGAACTGGACCGACACACGACAGTCCTACAACTAACTCCAAATTCCCAGAGTGCGAATTGGAGTATAAACATCAAATAAATCGTTCCCAGAGTGCGAACGGACTCCAAATTCCCAGAGTGCGAATTGGAGTATAAACATCAAATAAATCGTTCCCAGAGTGTGAACGGACCCCAAATTCCCAGAGTGCGAATTGGAGTATAAACATTAAATAAATCGTTCCCAGAGTGTGAACGGACTCCAAATTCCCAGAGTGCGAATTGGAGTATAAACATCAATTCCAGATTTTCGGAGTGCGAACCAACCCATCAATGCAAACTCCAACTTCCCAGAATGTGAATTGGAGTATAAACATCTATTCCAGGTTCCCGGAGTGCGAATCGACACATCAATACCAACTCCAACTTCTGAAAGCGTGAATTGGAGTATAAACATCAATACCAGGTTCCCGGAGTGCAGACCAGAAAATCAATACTAACTCCAAGTTCCCAGCGTGAATTGGAGTATAAAATTCCAGGTTTCCGGAGTGCGAACCCGACATACATGCTATCTTCAAATTCTCAGAGTGTGAATTGGGGCAAAAATTTCAAGTCAAAGTTCCCGAAGTGTGAACCAAAATATCAATACTAACTCCAAGTCCCTATAGCGTGAAGTGGAGTATAAACATCAATTCCAGGTTCCCGAAGCGCGAACCGTATTACAAACATCGATAACTCTCAAATTCCCAAAGTGCGAACCAGATTATCGATCGCAAATTATCCTAAGTCCCCAAGTGTGGACATGTGCTTAAGATTTGCAATAAGTGTGATCAACCACCGAAATACAAATGTTGTTCCTCGAAACCGGGGGCAAAAAAGCTAAGTTTAATCACTAACCGAAGTGATACAACGCCCAAAGTTCAACTTATTCATCAATCACACCATGTGACCAAAATTTTCAAACATGGCAAATAAAACGAACTCTACTTGACGGTAAAAACACCACAAGTACACCAGACTAAAAGCCAAACACTGCGAATACTTAAGCACGAAAGAGATAAGAATTAAAACAAAGAAATTGAATTTTATTTCAACTAACTGTATGTGAAGATTCATGTACAAGTTCTTCCAAGAAATTCCAACTAGCAGGGGGCCAAGCCTGCATCTATACATAGCCTATGAAAGAAAAATAAAAGTGACTTCCTAGCTGCCAAAAATGCACTAGAGGAGATCGTCTACTTCTTCCTCTTCGGTTTCCTATTCAACGCAGAACCACTGGAACCACTAGCGGTCTTCCGCTTCGACCCCGTACCCTTTGGCGGATCTTCTCCTGGCGAAGGCATGATATCGATGTACTCCTTCGAACTTGGACTTAAAGGAATATTCTCTTCTGGAGGAGTCGGAGGAGTCGGGTCTACCACCGGGGGAGGAATGGGCGCGCTGGTTCCGACAAGCGTGTCCCCAAAAGATGTCACCACAAGAGGAGTGGGGCCGACCGCCATCGTAACACTTTCAGAATTACCACTGTGTGCTTCCGCTTCCATCTTTGCATCGATTTGATGAAGTATCTCAGCCTCGCGAGCAGCACGAGACTCACGATAGGTAGCGGTGGACTGTGACGATCTAATAGAAACGGGCGGGAACGCGCCAAGAACAAATGGCATATCAGCAAAAGGGTCACTGTGTTGGCCCAAGTGTTCATTCATCATCTGTTCGTCGAAAGTAATTGAACCCCCTGTACCGTCTCCGTCGGCGCGACCGTAGTCGTGATAACCGCCTCAGTGGTGATGACCTCCTACACTTGATGCAACTCTTGGACTGCAGGAGGCGCTGTCAGTGTAACTTTGCTCACTGGACAAGAAAGAAAAGAAGTTGTCAGAACACACTTCAATACAAACACTTCAATTCAGACACACATTAGATTCGTGCAGAGTGCCTTCCTCAACTTGACTTGTAGCAGACTGAACAGCTACAGAAGAATGCTCCCTTATGGGAGATAAGCGTGGCTGCTCAGGGTCATAGCCTAGGACCAACAGCGGCTCAGTCGCTGGCGTCGGCTCTGATCCAGATGAAATGATCATCTCTGAACTTGTAGCTGGATGCGCAACGCCAGACCCCTCACCAACTTCCAAGTGTTGGGTACCCAGCCTCTCTCTAGCATGAGAGATCGTGAAATCGTGGAGAACCTTCTTCTCATCATCAGTTAGTATACAGTTCTCCAACTCGAACTCATCAAAAACTTCCCCTGGCTGTGATGCTTTCTCTTCTTCGACTAATAAATTCCAGGCGTTGAACAAATAAGTTGGATAATCATCAAGCCACATCAAATTTCTGTGCCTCGGCACATTAGCATTATAAGTGATGAGAAGTTCTTCTATCTCTGTCTCTAGCTTAGTCTCTGCTTGACGAACTTTCTCATCGACTTCGGCTTCCGTTCGCGGACCTTCTCCCAGGCCGCATCTCTTTCTCTCCGAAATTCCACCGCCTGATCACACGCTTCTTGTGCGAAAACATTAGCGGTGTCCCTCTCCTTCATAATCTTTGCAACTTTGGCCTTGAGCTCGTTTAGCTCTTTCAAGGCCGCCTCCCCTGCTCGGCAGTTACGATGGTATTTCGGTGGCCCATGTCCTCCACCGTAGCGTAATGCTCACGCTTCATCCTATCCATCGCTGCCTGAGCTTCATCCGCTTTTCTGAGAGCTTCAATCTCTGACTTTCGAGAGGACTCGGCCTCACTGCCAAGCGCCTGAATAATGCGGTCCTTTTGACCAAGTTCTTTCTCCAACTTCTCAATCGTAGCCGTTCGATCAAAGGCCACCTTTGACGCTTTCTTTGTGGTTTTTGACCATTTTGATACTGAAAGAATACATCTGAGAGATAGTCATGCATCATAGGTGCAACTGTCGGGGGTATCCTTTTTGATGCAGGGGAAAGACAAACCCATCAAAGAAAATTTCAGGAAATTCTTTCCTCAATTGAGCAAGCCTAACTGCTCTTTCCCCCGAAGGCTCCGTCAATGTCTGCTTTGCTGCCGAGGGGGTCGCGATCTCCATTCTATGATGAGTATCATACCTCGATGATCGGGAAGACGGCTTGTGCCGTGGAGTTTCTTGAGGCCTTGAAACATAAACCAGAGGTGGTGCGGGAGCTCTAGGAGGTGGCGTGCGAGATCGAGACCGACGCCTATAATCTTTATCTCTGTCAGAACGCTCATGACTCGAGCGCCCATAGTCATAGTCTCTATCTCCTTCCCTCCTATACGCTTCATAATATGAAGAAGACTGGCGTTTCTTACGGAGACTGCCAAGCATCGAACCTTTACCAGACATAATATCTGCAAAGCAAAAACATAAAATGAAATTAGTAATCTCTCACAGTGAACGTATTACACTTAGAAATCGTGTAGTGCCGTGAAGTGTGATTGTGGGTGCAACCCCCCGACCAACCAGATGTGTCAACCGCACTAGTGGGAAGAGATTCGCTCAAAACTAAGGCTTCTGAAAGTTCGTCCAATCCGACATCATGTTGCAAGGACACATTGTCCGGAATTGGAATATCGGCGAGCCCTTCATAAAGATTCTCAGTTCTTGGAGGAGACATATCCGAAATTCTAATTCCGGAGGCGGGTCGAGCCGTGACAACCGATTTCCATCTCCCCTCTTTCGGTGGCTTAACAACGGCTGCCTTGCCTTTTCTTTGCTCTTCGGTATCTTGGGCTACATCCGCAGATTCTCCCAATGTTTCTTCATCGGTATGAGTTCTCTCGGAGTCAGCCTCCTCAATCACGACAACTTTGTGTTTTCTTCGTTTAACTTTCTTTCGAGACAGTTTTTAAGACACCGTCAAGCATTATGCTTTGTCTTCGTCCAATCAACCCAAGGATTCTGAGATTCCTGTCTGTCAATAGCAAGTCAATATTCCTCTCTTCACTTGGGATTTCTTGAAAAACCCAAACTATATCCTTAAAATGTTCACCTTTGGGTCGCTGAATTACAGCTAAAAAGGAAAAGAGATGTGAGTTCGACTTCAAATACATCGGTTTTATCAACTACCCGAAAAAATAGCAATACTCACGTCTAAATAGCCATCGCCGAGCGAACCATGGGGGGCACCTAACATAAAACCATTACATCCTGAAGTAGCTCAATCTAGTTCAAGCCCCCGTAATCACTTGGCAATTTCTTACCGCCTCCAGGAATGTGAAAGATGGACTATCGACCCGACTCTTGAAGTTAAACAAGTATCTGATCTCAATCGGGAGTGGCGGTCGATGGAGATACTCCATAAATGCAATGAACAAGCTATTGCGTGATGCATATCCGTTCGGATGCAACTAAGATGGGGCGATCCTCAAAAACGACAATACTTCTCTTATATACTGGTTAAACGGAGGGAGTGTCCCAGCTGCGCACGCATGGCAATTGAATGTGGTATATCCCTCCGGTGGATTGTGTGGTATATCATTTGGCCCCGACAGTAGCACGTCATCCATCGACAAACCGTGCCTTAAGCATATTCTTCCTAGCATGTCTTCCGAAATGTTAGATGGAACAGAGTCAGATGGGTTACTAATGAAGGATGTGTCAGGTAACTCGTTCGGAGCTGGACCGATAACTTCAATCTTAATCTCCGGTACTTCAAGCACGGGAAGGACTGAACTCTGAGTTTCTTGCGGCTGCGAACTTGAAGTTTCCATAACTAGCTAACTCACGAGAAATCATCATTAGATGCTAAAAAGCCCTTGCATTCCCTGGTGTAAAGTGCATGAATGTGTCGTGCAGTGCTGTGCATTACTTGAGAAAATTTTATAGAATAAACTGAGATGTATGAACGACAAATCTCTGAAAATCAAACCGGAAATGACCGTCATCGCTGACCGTCACGACCGTGCCATCCAAACGCAAGCGGTCAATCCAAGTTAATGTTCGTTATATTCTTGTTAAGTTATGGTTCCATCGGCGAGCTTCGAAAGGTAGTCCAATATGCAGTTCTACGATCAAGTTTCAGTCATGCTAGGCAAAAGCTCGTCAGAGTCAAGCATTTTTAGTGTGCAAAAGTTCTCTAAATTCATCCAATTTCAACTTGGAATCGGTCGCCGCAGTTCAAGTTCGTATCGAGTCAAAGATATATCATCAACCATGTTCGAACCGATACGTTTCGTATCGATCACGTTCGAACCGATACGTTTCGTATCGATCACGTTCGAACCGATACGTTTCGTATCGATCAAGTTCGAATCGATACATTTCGTATTGATCAGGTTCGACTCGATACGTTTCGTATCGTTCAGGTTCGACTCGATACGTTTTGTATCGATCCAGTTCGAAACGATGCGTTTCGTATCGATCAAGGGCACACCATTTTGCATCGATCTGAGAACATTGGCTTCGCATCGATTGCCGCTCTCCTACTCGTATCAATACAAAATCGTATAGTGTCCTTCGTTTCGAAAACTCCACAACTCCTTCTCCAAAAAGGCCTTAACTCCATGGCCATGCTCCGTCCCCCATCTTTCTCTCACCCATTCAGATCTTAAATTCATCGAAACCGATCATAAAAGCAAGAGGGATGGATTGAGATTTCGAGTTTCATCATTCTAAACACGATTCTATCCATTAATTACCTGATTTTAATGTTTAATTTTGAAGGACTGAATCGATTCGAAGGCTAACAGTTCTTTCTCTTGGACTCACTATCGGTTCGAAAGTAAAAGGCAGCAGTAAAAAGTAAAAAAAGGGAAAACTGGCTAAGTCCGCACTATTTATATGAAGCCATGAAAGAACCGAGTCGATTCGCCTCCCAGTCAACTTGACCGGTCGCAACCAGTCAAAACACGGATCGGTTCGAAAGCTCCGTTCGAATCCATATGCCTGAGGCCTTATCGAGGCGAAATTACCCTCATACTTCATCAATACGAAGTACACAACTAAGGATGTGCTGAAGACACTGAATTCCATCGATGCGAAACGGACAGTGAGCACATCGACACGAAGCCCTCGTTCACATCAACAAGTTCGCCACTCCATCCACTGCATATCGATACGAACAAAAATTTCGTATCCATCAAAACCTATCGATACGAACACAAATTTCGTATCCATCAAAACATAGCGATACGAACAAAAATTTCATATCCATCAGAACCTATCGATACGAACACATATTTCGTATCCATCCAAACCTATCGATACGAACGGATATTTCGTATCCACCCAAGCTCATAGTTCGTATCAATCCAAACTCATGGACACGAACGGATATTTCGTATCCATCCAAGCTCATCGATACGAGCTATCATTTCGTATCCATCATTTCGACTCGCATCGATATGAAAAACTACTTTTCAACCTTTTACATCGATTCAGGAGAGGATCGATACAAGTGGATAGTCAAAAACAACCATCAAGCATTGTTTCAACTCAAATTTCCAAATTGGTTCAGGAGAGAATAGATACGAAATTCAATAACAAACAAAACTGACAACGACTCGTGAACACACAACGTTAACGAGAGTCAAATTAACATATGTGCATATATGTCGGACTAATATTCGATTTTAAACATTCACAGGGATCGAATATTCATCTTGTTACGATAACAACAACCAACAGCTAAGCACTATTCTACAGCAATCAATCAAATCAACGCAAGGTTACAACCTTCGACAAGAGAGCAATGATTGTTCAGAAAGAAATTGCAGCTTTTCAAAGCACGTCATGTTTCCACAAGACGTACTTTGGGGGGCAAATGTTATCCCGCTTTTTGGCAAAGCCGTGATACCAAAAGATCGATCGAAAACAAAGGACAGTTCGCCTCAGAGATCGATCATACTTTGCTTCACTATGGATATCGTTGAATTTTGTTGAGTCCAGATTGAGCTACAATTGATAGGACATGACAAGAAAGATCATAGAAGTCAGCATCTCAAATTTCAAATCAATCCGAGTTCATACGCTTGAGTTATGATCGATTCAATCTAGAAGAAAATGCCCAGGTTTCGTACCCATCACTCTGGGTGATTTCGTATCGATCAGGAAGCTGCAGTTCGTACCAATCACGTTCGTATTGATCAGTTTCCAACAACTTTGAATCCATTGAAGTGCCTCAGTTCGTATCGATCACTTTCATATCGATCAACTTCGAATCCATCGAAGTACCTTGGTTCGACTCGGTCTCATTCGAACCCATCGGCAGACCACCCACTTCGTATCGGTAAACTCCCATGACTTTGTATCGATCAAGAGCGGCCATGATTGAATCCATCGAGTTCGTATCGATGGACTTCGTACCCATCAGCAGATGAAGCGCTTCATATCCATCATCCAATATCTGCTTCGCATCCATCAGATCACCATCCTTCGTATCCATCGAAGGGGTCAAGTTTGCATCAATTGACTTCGTATCCATGGAGAAGCTACAAGGCTCGTATCCTTCAGAGAAAGGCTTGTTCGTATCCATCAACCATCGGTTGTTCGACTCCATCAGTGAAGCCTTGTTCGAATCTATCAGTGAGACGTCATTCGAATCAATCAAGCCAGCAAGCCTAAGTGACGTGTCATCCGTCGATGCGAACGCGCCGAGATATATGGAGTCGACGCGGTCAACTCGGAGTGAAGACCGGATCGAGTCGAAGTATGCGCTCCATGTCATCACAACAGCGCGTGCCACCATCGATTCGAAGCCATCGATGCGAAGAGATGGATTCGAACCAAACAGCCACTCGAGAATGCTCAATTCATATCGAAGATATCTCATGATCCACTGATCCAAATGCCATTAAATTTTCACACAAGCTTGCAAACATGCTAAGGAATGTCTCCACCAAGTTTCAGCTCAATTGGACATGATCTTGATCGATACGAAATGACTTCGTATCGATCATAGATCGACTCGAAACTTCCTGAGGTTGGTCGCGTGGGCCCATTCACGTGCCAGAAAAAGTCTTTCGAGATTTGAGCGCGATCTCAGCCTCCTACGCCTATAAATAGAGCCCCAGAGCCAACAGCAAAAGGATCGTTTGACTCTCAAGCACCCAGACTCTGCCGGATTGAGATCTCCATCATCCTACATCATATTCTTGCTGTAATATTCGAATTTCCAGTTGTAACTTGTTGTTGATCGCTGTAACAACTTGTAATCTTTGAAAGAGAATCAATAAAGTTGCAAAAAACTTCACAGTGGACGTAGGCAACACGCCGAACCACTATAAATCGCTTGTCTACGCATTTACTTTACTGTTATTTGGAGTTTTTTTTAGATAATCCTCATTTTCAATTTACATTCTTCATTATTATCTCTTCAAAGACTCCCGAAGAGTGTTGTGACCAATTCTGGTGCAAACACTTGCATTCTTGATTACAGAGGCTCGTTGGATGGCCACTTGCATTTGGTGGAGTTCACCTACAACAATACCTATCAGCCTAATATCGGTGTGGCACCGTATGAAGCATTGTATAGTCGGTCGTATAATGCTCCTTCATGTCAGTGGAAAGCGGGTGGGGAACTGATATTTTGGCTAGAAGTGATTAGAGAAAACTCGAAGAAGATTGAGATCACTCGGCAACGGATGAAAGATGCTCAGGATAGACAGAAGAGTTACACTGATAAGAGGCGTCGTGATTTAGAGTTCTCTATCGGTGATACGGTGTTCGTGAAGATTTCTCTGTTTAATAATGTTATTAGATTCAGTAGTAAGGAGAGGTTCAAACCAAGATTCATACGTATTTTCCAATAGTATAGAAGATTAGGAACCTAGGATATAGGGTCGATTTGCCTTAGAAGATGGTAGGCGTGCACAATGTCTTCCACGTTTCACACTTACGGAAGTTTATGAACAACTCAGGCATGATGATTGCATCGGATCAACTTGATGATATCGATATTGAACCAAAAGCTTCATGACCTCATGGTCTGATTCATATTGTCAGACATGAAAGAAACAGCGTCGGAGGAAAATAGTGAAGTTAGTGAAGGTTTAATGTGGTAAAAGTGAAGGTGATTGCATGTGAGAAACCGAAGAGAGCATGAGGGATACATATCTAGAGTTCTTTGCATGGTTAGGCCTATTCTTTATTGTATTTACTTTCACCTTTGATATCATATAAGATAGTTTAGTATCTTGCATGCTAGGATAGGTTCATCGATACTATTGATTGCATGGTTTCCTGTTTGATATGACTGATAGTCGCATATGATTGTTAGGCATGGGGGTTAACTACTGTTGACTGCTCTTTGATTTATTTAGGAATTTCAGGGGAAAAATTTTAAAGGAGGGAAAGTGTGACGACCCGTATTTTGCATATCGAGGGATTGTAAAATATTTAAATTATATGAGGTCATATGACTTTGATATTTTTGAAAATGACACTTAGGGTTCCGCGTTTATGATTTTTATCGAATTTCTATATGATCGTTTTAACTTTAAAAATATTATATGGACTATACTTTTTGATAGGTTCCATGTAAAGGTCTGAAACCACTTCCATTGCTTCAGAATGATGGTTTTTCATTTCGTAGAGTGGTTATAATGGTAAAATAGACTTACTGTTTGGAAATTATAGTTGTTTCAAATTTTGACCGAAGCTGACCAATATTATAGTGTAGTTAGGAAAACCCATACTTAGGTCCAAATTCTATTGAAATTTTGCAGCATTAAACTATGACATAAGGACTACAACATACTAAAATTTGACATTATTTCGCTGCAAGATGAGAAAGTTATGTTTTTTCTAAAATGACACTTGGACTTCGCTGAAACCAAGCAATTCACATTCTAAATGACTTACTGTAAGCGGTTTTGCTTACCGAATAGTTTTAGCAAGATGTAGCAGCGATTTGGTAGCAAAGAGTGAAGATTTTGCTGAGATCTGAGATTCAGGAGCCTGTAGCTAGCATAAAAGGGACATGTAGACAATGATATAGCAATTAGAAACATACAATAGCAAAATTTCAGATTTTGATGGATTAGAGAGTTTATAAGGATGGAGATTACCTGTATCCTAGTATTTAACTTGAATCTTAGTACATAATTCCCAAGGATATTGATATGAATTTGATTTTCATTAAAATGGAGCCATTGTTTTCTCTTAATAAGCTTTTGAGGAAGATGGTTTACTGTAAGGAGAAAAAAATGTCGTATCTCAATAGAAGGACCCAGATGATGGGCTAATGGGCAATAATTATGCTCTTTAAACCCATTTTAACACTTAATGTATTTTTGAGTTTGTTATTTACAAGTTTAAACTTGCTTTCAACATATTTTACACATATAAATTCCGATTTACATGAAACAA
Organism: Allium cepa; assembly: GCA_030765085.1. Taxonomy (NCBI): domain Eukaryota; kingdom Viridiplantae; phylum Streptophyta; class Magnoliopsida; order Asparagales; family Amaryllidaceae; genus Allium; species Allium cepa. The sequence continues at coordinate 348,132,928 of CM060931.1, read as the reverse complement.
TTGCATTTTTCATGTTTTGATGAAGGGAATATGTTGGTAATGTTAAAAACTAAAATTTTCAATTAAAATATTATTTTCACAATTTAATACCAATTATTTGCCATTATTCACATTAATAGTGAAAAATCATATTTTCATCATTTTCCGCCAATAAAAATTTATTCCTAAGTTCATTAAAGCTACAAAAATGCAATTACCCATTCGGGATTTGGAGCCTAATGGGGACTGAAGGGAGTGTTCGAAGTCATTTCCATCTTCCCCAAAATAGTTCTAAGCATTATTAACTCCAATCTATTCAAAAATCATCCTTTTTTCTTACTAATCTTAGCTTAAATCATAACTAGAAAGGTATTAGCAAAGAACACCTTAGATCTACCATTTTTCTTGCACTGGAATCTGAATCTTTACTGTTCTTCTCAACTCTATGGGAAATGTTGGTAGTTTAGGTATTTGGTGAGTGATTCTTGACCTCTTACTATCAGATGCATGTTCATATAGTTAAATTTGATGTTTTTGACTTGATTGTGACGACAAAACGATTTCTAACTTAATCACACTTTTACACATGTTTATGAACGAAATTAAAATGGTTTTTAAATAGTTTTGCAATATCATATTGACATACTAGCGTAAAAGTTTGATCTAGATTGGGATTTCTTTTCTTATAATGTTTTGATGAATTGCATGTGTGTATGGATGTATATGAATGATTTTCGGTTTGGTATGTTGCGCTTTGATATGGTTTGCTAGTGCATTTAGGTAGTTAGGAAAGAGGTTGTTGAATTGGGAAAATCAAAGGAAAAAGGTGGTCAGAATTGGATGAAACTTGAAGGAGGGGATCTAGAGTAAGGAAGAAGCCCATGGTTCAAGTCACATGAAATTTGGCATGATGGATTTTGATCGTGATGACCTGAATCAGATTGGTGGTGGAGCTTCAGGTCGTTGGGATTCTGCTTTGAATCATGCTTCAAGCAACTTGGTGGAAAACTTGGGATTGACTTCGAGTAAGTTAGAGAAGGCCTTGGGTTCAAGCGATGGGTAAATCAACTCAAACCAAGGTTTTCACTTCAGGTTGTGCTTTGGGCTTGCTTGGGGAAAATATAGAGGATGCTTCAGGCTTGGATTCGAGACATAAGTGGAGTGGAGCTGGGAAAGTTGAAGGCAAAAAATTTAGCTAAGTGTTTGGGTCGTACCTGACCTTAATAGAGGGAGAGATGGACTTGGATCTCAGCACGAGGATTTAGGCTTGGGAAGAGGAGCTCAAGTATAAGTCAAGGACAAGAGTAGGTCGAAAGCTCAGCTCGGTACTGACCACTTCAAGTCAGTCCGACCTTAACATTTTGCTAAGGTTAGGATGGAACTTCTAGATGGGAAGTCTGTGGTCTCTATATATCATGCTGAAGATGTTTGTTTGTTCACTCAAGGTTTGACAATGATGTAGCAACACGATGAAGGATGATAGCTTCGAAACTTCGATATTGTAACTCGATGGTGAATGGAGCTAGGTTCCAACGATAGTGGCTTAAAGGCTGGAGCCGAAGTGATGATCTAAATAGCGGGTTCAATGAAAGGAGCTCGTGAGTCGAATTATGATGGTGTTCCGCTATGGATGTGAGTAGAATGGAAATATGTATGTGTTCCATTATAAAAGCATGTGCGAAGGGATCGTAGGCACTCGGAGGTTTCGTGTGTGCTCATGTAAATGGGGTATGTGGGGACGCCTACCTAGATTATGACTATCTAGATCTTATGACCATAGATTACCTTAAACCATATGACTGTAGGTTTATTTCCTAGCCTTACAAAGTAGCATGGATTAAGCACCACGTAGTAAAGATTTGATTGGGTCTCTGGCTTATTATTATGCCATATGAGTTGTCTTATATCCAAGCACATTCAATGATAGTGAGATTGTTTGATGGATATTTTGGTTCTTTTGGTTGTTTCCTCCATAATCTGTCGCTTTAAGATGTCACATGAGGTTGGTATAGTGGATAGGGCTAGCTAGACACACATCGTTGTACTTATGATGTAGTACACCTTCATGATGATTATAGATGTAAAACCCCGAAAATTTACGTAAATTTAACAAGAAAATTAACTTAAGAATTAAATTAAATAAAACAAAGGCTAAAAAAATTCCACAGACGTCTGAATTTCGCTACGAAACCAACATCATTGCGTTTGTAACGATTTTCTAGATGATTTTCACATATAACACCTCGAAAACGAAGTTCGTGTGGAGGAGTTACGAGCTTGGAAAGATTTGAAATAAAAAATAAACATGGGTCGACCTTGGGTTTGCCACGGTCGGTCGGTATAGGTCGACCATGGGCCTTCAAGGGTCAATCATAGAGCATGAATTTACAACAACCAAAAGTGTAACCTGGAGTGTTTTTTGATGGTTTCGATCATTTATTCATGGCTAGGTCTTGATGACTGGATGTGATGTTAACAAAATATTCTACAGCTAAAATTAGTGCCCTAAATTCACTCCTAATCTCCATAAATTGGAACCTAAGCTAACCCTAAATGCTTGGACCTAAACGGGGCAAGCAGAGCTAGCATTTGGAGGGGCGATTCTCTGGCAAAGCAAATAGGAAGAGCTTAGGCTGGAGGTGAGTAGGAACAATTTTGATTAGATGATCATTATAGTAAGGTTTAGTCTATTCTGATTGATTTAGGTTGTAAGTAAATTAAAATTGATATTCTAAAGCTTAATTTGGAATCCACGGCCTAGGGTAGAAATTAGAATTATAGTAATTTGATAAACCCGATTTGATGCAAATACCCATTTATGTTAACTAAATTGTAAAACCTTAAATTGAAATCCATAATCTTAGAATAAGAATTATGGTAAATCGTTAGTTGGTTATTAATTTATAAGGCCCATTTGTAGTTAAAACTTGCAAACCCTAAATTAACAAACCCCACTTTGAATTGCTAACTGAAATATGAAATGATCACTAGTAATTATCGTTCATTGATAACAGTTAAAGATCTAAATTAATCAGTAATAGAATCGACAATTAAAATTACAAAACCTAAAAATTTGTTTGCGAACAGTCGATCCTAGACCCCCAACGGTCGATCGGTAGCGGTCGACAGTTAGATCTAGAGGTCGAACATTCAGAATGAAAATTTCCAAATTAAACCTCGGCTTAAGGCCCAAGTTAAATAATAATTATATAATTTAGTAAGAAATTATACAAATGACGATTTATTTGTTTGAGCCTATTTTGGGCTAAGTATACATGCTTGAGAAAGTAGGGAAGTCAGTTCCTTATCAGAGTTGGCTAGGGCGATGTATTTCACAAACATAGATATTGATCAGGGCATTGTATTTTGCAAACACAGAGTTTATTAGGTCGACGTATTTCACATAGGCTCAAGGGTGTTCAGTACGGGTAGGCATGCAACACTAGCAGAGACACTACCTGAGTGAGTTGGGTGCTAATAGGAGATCCATGTACGCATAATTTTAGGTGCATCGTGGTGTAGGTGGACGCTGGCGCAGCACGATAAGAGGCTACGGAGTAAATTAGGGCTTAGTACTAACGGAGGTTCCTAAGGTGGATGTCAACGCAATATGATAAGAGGCATTTTGCTACTATGACCAAAAGACGAACATGGGTGTTCCTAAGTTGGATGCGAGCGCAATATGATAAGAGGCATTTTGCTACTGTGATCGAGAGACGAACATGGGTGCATATGATTAGCCACTATGCGAGTTTTCATTTCAGTATTCTCCCTCCCCAAGCATATTGTTGATGATAGGTATAATGGGAGGCTTTGGCTGATCGTTAGTGTGAGGTTCGATTGGTAATTCGATCCTTTGGGTTAGATAAGAATCCTTAGGTATTGGACTTTAGGAATTCATGAACACTTGTTACACACCTTATATCACTTAGAGTAGATTTAAAGTAGGCTGCACATGATCATCACATATTAAACTTGTACTCATTCGCCAGATTTTGGCTAACCCACCCCCTTCTTTTCATTTTTTCCCCAACATAGGATGTCAGGTTAACAGTGATTAGACAAAGTATGAGGGAGAAGGGAGAAGGGAGATCAACGATGGAGTTCTTATATTATTCATCATTCCTCTTGTAGTCCCCAATTGTATTAAATATCTGTAAAGATTATATTGTACTTTGGAAATAGTGTACATGTTAAACAAGTATTTTGGAAACTGTTTTTTAAAGATGGCTATTTTGTGTACTTATATGTATAATTCCTTCCTCTGTGAGATCTGAAAGTGTAGTATATCTTAGAACCTACCCTTCTAATTATGCCCTCTAAGTTTTTATAATTCCAATAGCTCGCATTTCTTGGCATGGCTTATTCGAAAGTCATGTAGCTTTTGGATGGGTTTGTCAGGAAATTTGGGTTGTTGCATTTTCAATTAGAGCTTAGGTTTAGAATTCCTTACGACTTAGGTACGTATTGAACGAACGTACTTGAAAATATTTTGAAAATAAAACGGTTTTTCAAAAGGATTTTCAATATGTTTTCTGAAATGTTTTCAAAAATGGGTTTTGAGAAAATATATATGTTGATAAAAGTTTCAAAATGATTTTTTAAGATTTTATTTATGTATCAAAAATTTCTCTTATTCATGCCTATACTATATGTGGAAAAGTTGAAAATAATTCCCAAACATAGATAGTGAGAATAAATACAAGTTTTAGGAGAAAAGATGAGCCAAATCTGACTAGGAGCGCTACTTATGATTTGCTGATATTTGTATTGGTACACAACATCCATACATGTGACACATAAGGTAGTTGTTGGAATATCCCTTATATAAGCAGACAATTGGGTTCAGGTGGATGTTAAAGTTATAACGGTTAAGGTGAAAGATAATTTTTCATGCTTATTATGGTTTAGCCCACACAAAAAAAAACTAGAAAATTATGGTATTAAAGGTGAATGAAGAAGATTAATACCAAGAGACCCATATAATAAGAGTAAGATGCCAACAAAGCAAAAAAGGGAACTGGGAAGAGGACTTTACAAAATTAAGATAGATTCCCCCATTAAAATAGAAACCCTATTGCTAGTAGTTGCAAGAACTCATATTTATTTAAAGGTATGGCTCGATTATTTTCATATTAAAGTTGGACACTATAACAAGAAAATAAACTTAAGTAACTATCTTGGAGAGGAAGATAGATTTTTATTGCACTTAAAACAACGTTAGGTATAACGAGCTTAGGTAATTAGTTTACTATTTTCTACTCCAATTTAAAGTGATAAACCAATGAAAATGTTTGCCAAAAAGCTAGAAACGGTAGATATTTGATATTTTCAAATAGAAAATTTTTGGTTTATGATTTTATATAGAATAGTCTGATAAACTTTATGAGATTTGTTAAAAGAGAAATTAAAGAATTTGGTGAAAAGTTATTTTTAATAACTATTTTAAAGATTTTGTTTTGCCTTTAGGCATATTATTATACTTATATCAATGTACACTTTGCTTTTAACTATAGAACTTTTCAAAAGAAAATAAAAATTGAAGAGTACGTAAGGCCTAACTATTGAATTTCTTCTGTAAATAAGAAATAGTTATATGTTCGAAAATATTTTACAAATGTTTCTGTTATATCCCTAAAATAATAAAAATTTAAAATGCTTCATTTTCTTTGAAATAAATAAAAATACAAATACGCTTTTGTAAAGAAAAAAATATTTGTAGAAGAAGATTTTAAAAAGGTGTTATTTTATATACATTTATACTCAGTTAAGTTAATTATTTTTGATAATCTAATTAAAGAAAATGTTGTGGCTCTAGTAAAAGAAAATGACAGTTAAAAATGAATGAAGGGTTTTAAAGTTTTAAAAACTCACTAGTTTTGTAGTAATGGTAAAATCAGAGGTTTTGATATTTTAACTATCGCTAAAATTCAAAATAAAAGAAACAGATTGGAGTTAGCTAATTGGGATTAACAACCCACTAGGTCAAGATTGACTATGGAACTTGAAGGTATTGAAATGGTTGGGATGGAAGTAACACGGGAATTTAATGATCTTCTCAATAACCGGTTAAAGTTGAAAAGATAAAGTGCTAGGTCAAATTTCATGTAGCAATGAAAGCTGAACACCGCCTTTTGTTTCTCCACCCAGGTATGATTAAAAATTATAGAATCTTTTATGTAAGGAAGGTTGAGAACTATGACTTGAGTAAACCTATTTTAGAGTAAGAAAAATGCAAGTCAAGAAGTTTTAGTTGTACCAAAGAATACTGTGGATACAACTAGTTTTTCAGTTGAAATGTTAAATGGACAAGTAAGGTCTACTTCAATCTGTATTAAGAGTGTTAAGTAATAAATAGGCATTTCCTTGATTACATTAGGCATCCTTAAGTGGAATAGTAAGTATAGGCTTGGCACTGTAGCAGCAAGACATTAATTAATACCTAATAGAGGAGGATAGCATATATATAGGCTACGAACAATCCAGGTATTGTGTTGTCCTTTGAAGTTTATGAGCAGACAAGGCGGACAAGAATGGAAAAGTATCTATTTTATACATGTTATTGGATTTATATCATAGTAGTTGTGTTCCATGGATGCCTAGCTGTGAATCTTGGAATTGTAGGGTCAAATGTTACACATACTTGATTATGGAAAATAATGGGTAGCGGTAGTTTCTGAAACTTATAGATTATGTAGTAACTCTAGATTGATAGACGCAAATCACTTAAGTAATTAAAATGTGAAATTAATCATTATAGTAAATTGTTGGATGATTGATGTGGATAACAAACACGAATTAGAAGTTGCCATAAAATGAAAATGAGATTTAAGTAGCATTTTAATTCATTGGGATGAAGTGTGTACAATGTAAATTTCTATAAATTATCTTGTTTTAATAAAAAAAGTGTATCGTTTGAAATACCAAGGAATATACCCAAAAGAATTAAATGTGTAAAATAGGGATAGTTACCGTATTTTGTACTATTAATAAACAAGAAAGATAATTCCTTATAATTTCAAACATAACACAAATCACCTTTTAGATAATTTATGGAAAGTTATAGCATTCACATTTCTTTAGGAGAAAATGTAGTTCCAATACATTAAAATCAGAAATTCCTAAGTATAAACTAAAGTATTAGTCATCTTATCAATTAGATTAAAATGTTAAGATGTCGTTCCACATTAAGTTGCCCCAACCATGAACTACATAGGATAATTGGAATAAAGTGATAAAAGATTATGTTTGAAAAAAGTCCCTTCATGGGAAGACACAAAGAAAATGAAAAAAAAATTTGAAGTTCAAACTATAAAAGGTATCCTAGATAAAATTTTAGTCGAGATTTCACACGGGATGGTAAATTCACGGATTAGGATCTCCGTCAAGAAATGGATATGGTTATTTGCATGCATTGAGAATGCGGAGGTGATTTTCATAAATAAAGAAGATTGAGCAATTTTTGGAAAGCTTTGAAGGAAGGGACAAAAATATTTTTCTCGAACATCACTCGAATTGGAGGAAGATTATTTTCTTAAGAAAATTCATAGAAGACTAACATAGAACACATAGTCGTGCTCATAGAAACCGCATGCATATGATGTACCCCTTAAGTCTTTATTATTTTGGCAAATGATTCTAGATTATAACTCTTATTAATTTAAGGACTTTTATTGTTAAGGTTAAATGGGAAGGTAGAACAAACTTTCGCTTGTAGAACTTTGGATTGAGGAATATATACCATAAAAATGATACCTAGGTACCATGATTTCTAAAGATTTCAAATGGTCAAAAAGTAAAAAGAAATGACCTAAGTTAGGTTGAGTTGAAAAAGAAATTATGTCATCTTTAATATTTGGAAAATCAGCAGTTCGGATAGCCACGAGTAAAGTGATGGTATAGCAAAGAGCTAACTAAGAAGCATCATAGAGAGAAGTATGGTCCACAATTGATTTATCCCACTTGGTATTTGGGAATTGAGTTGATTAGGCATATCGATATATCATCACATTTATGAGGGTCGTGTATTTATATGCCTATATAATAAAAATATTACGTAATACAAACATACTCGAGGCATGATTTTTAAAATTTAAAATTAAAACAATATTATTTAAATCACATAAATTTCATAAATTTAAATATTACATAGTATATCATACAAATTATGATTAAATTTTTGTATTAATATTTTTAAACCTGAAATGTTTTTGCATAAAAATTTACGTGTATATTTATATATTATTTAAATCAAATAAATTTGATAAATCTATAACATTAATAAGTATATCATACAAAACATATTTTAAATTATGTAATATTAATTCCCAACCTAACTAGCATATGGCAAAAAGTCATTTTTTTAATTAAATAAATATATATATATATATGCAAAAATTAATAATTACATTTCAAAATTGCTTTTAAATTATAATACTTATGTGGATATACTCAAATGTTAAAATATGTCTAGAATTTTATAAAAATATTAATAAAAAAATATTATATCTGAAAATAACTTTTATGTATATTGTTAATTTCCAAAAGGAATTTGATTTAACAAATATTTTAAATAAACTGATTTTTTCCATAAGCATTATTAGTTGTATGTGTATTTGTATTCTTATATACTTTATTTATGTATTAACGTGTATACACACACATACACATAAATTAGGAACTTATTTACAAGCATGTGTATATATATTCTACATTTTATACGTATATCTATTTATATATAAAAAAATATTTTTGTTTTTAGATTCTATAACAAAATAAATGAATAAATTTTTAGTTTCTTATTTAAAAATGATTTTGCATTTATATATATATACACACACTTATATAATTACAATAAATATTTTATAAATTCCTTATATACATATATATATAAATTATTCAAAATCAAATATATGTATATGTATATGTATATATATATATATATATATATATATATGTATGTATGTATGTGTATGTTTGCAATATTTTGTACATATGAATTAAAGCATATAAGCACCGATTTGGATGATATATTCTATTTTAAAGGGGATAACATGCCCATTATGGTGTAAATCCCATCACTTATACACGGACATGTCAAACCTTACATGAATTGCAATGTTACACATGTACACACGTATATATGTGTATATGATACACGTATATATGTGTATATAATACACGTATATATGTGTATATAATACACACATATTATAATACAATATTAGTTACATAATATAAAATTATATTATAAATTTAAAATAAAATTATGATTTTATTTAAAAGAAATTTAGAAATGTTCTAAATGAATTAGACTTCAAGTATCAATAAAGATCCAAAATGTTAAATTGTTTTGAAATTCACCAATTTCTTGCACTACGAGTTGGCTCAGTTCCAATAATGGTATCGGAGCCCAATAGTCAATGCAATCTAAGTTAGTCATAGTAGAATAACTAATTAAGCTTACAATTCAACTAGCAGGGTGTCTAAGAAAGGCAATGTCTAGATAAGATTGTTGAGTAATCGAGTAACTTATCCTATCTTACTACTAGCCTGGCTTGCCAGTTATTTAAGTCCAAAGGCTGCCCTAATAAAAAAGGCCCAATTTCTGTTGGGCCTTGGGCAAATTTCAAAATTATTTTACAATTAAAAATAAATTTTTAAACTTAAAATTTAAATTAAAATAATAAAAATATTATAAATGTTATAACATAGATTTTCAAAATGTTTTGGAAATTAAAAGTTTTAAATTTAAAAATTAAATTTAAAATAAAATACATATTATAACGGTTTAGCATAATTTTTCAAAGTTTTATAAATGTTATAAAATTAATTTCAAAAATATTATTTATTAATAAGATTAATAAAATAAATGAATTAATCAAATAATGTTACTACCTAAATATATATATATATACATGTACGGTGTAGATAATGATATATGTTAAGTTATCTTGAATTGTTTAAGACAATATAAGTATGCATGTGTGTATAAAAGAATTTTAAAAATCAATAAAATTTATCTAATTTTTTTTAATTAAATAAATTAAATAAAATTTAATTAATAAATTAATTAAAATTAGTTATGAATTTAAATACATGTAGAAGATATAAGTGAATTACTATAAAGGTCGTAATAAAGTATTAATTAATTGAGTTAATTAAGTAAGATTTAATTAATATAATAATATACATAATACTTTTATACAAGTAAATCAAATTATAAAATTTACATAACAAAACTAATATGATATAAACGTACAATAAAAAGTGGAACGGTAAGAAACCCAAAATAGACTTAAGGGATAACTATATATATGTATAGTGCGTATACCGTGATTCCTAATGTGTCCAACTTTAAATCATGAGGGCATTTCACAAGAAATATATTATTCTATAAATCGACATCACTCAATTAATATATTAAAGATTATGAATATTTAGTATAAAGTTGTCCTCTACCGTTTATACATTAATAAATTACTTGCATACTCCTTAATTGTTGAGCTTTCTTTAAGCTAGAGACGTTATATGTAGTACTATTTGTTTGCGTGTAGGCCGAAGATAGCCGAACCACTATAAATCTCGTGCCTTTGTTTGATATTACTGGATTGATGTTTTTTGTTTGCTTAGATCTGAGGTTTGTGCTTGAATATTGCTGATTTTGTTCATACAGTGGTGTTTTCACAGTATTTGGGGTTTGTGACCATTTTTGGCGCAAACACTTTGGTGCTTTCACTGAGAACGACTGGCACCCGCTACATCGGATTGAAGTTCAGATTTGAAAAGCGTGAAGGATTCAGACTTAGAGAAAATGACTCGACAAACAAGCAGAAGGCAAAGGCTGAGATAAACCAACAGGAAGGAAGTCAAGAAGCATCCTCCGGAGCTGGGGAAGGACATGCTTCGATCAACATAACCAGAGATGAAATGGAAGCTATGGCCAATTCATTGCAAGAGAGATTGTTGAAGAGTCAACAGGACATGATGCAGACTTTCCTTGAACAGATGAGATTTGCAGGAACACAAAACCTTAGACCGACTACGGTGACTGCGGATGTGGAACAAGGAACTAGGGTCGCAGAACCCAATGGAGGACAGAATACAGGACTAGATGGCAATCAACAAAGGCTTGGGGGCAGGCCCGTAGGATCTGACACTGGGAGGCCCTTGGATGGAGCTCAACAGGCTAGAGCTGGAGATAACGTTAGTGAACCGCATGAGGAGTATGTACCGGAATTCCCTCGGAGGCATGGGGGGCAACCTTTGACGGATAATGCAGGATTAGCTGAGATTATAAGAAAAACTATGCGCGGTAGTCTGACCAATAGAGATTTGGAAGGAGTGAACAAGAGTCCGTTTACACGGGAAATCGAGGTGGCTCGAAATCCTCCTGATTTCAAGCTACCTACTGTGGAAGTATACAATGGCAAGGCTGATCCGACAAATCATCTGATGAGATGCACTAGACACATGGAAGTGCTGGGGGCATCGGAGGAAGTTATGGCCTGATGTACCCCCCTGTATTTGACAGATATAGCCACAATGTGGTTTAGGCAATTGGAGGAAGGATCCATCAAAATATGGACGGAGCTGGTGGATAGGTTTCTAAGGCAATTTCGGGTTCATATGAAGAGGCCTAAGAACGTGATGACGCTAATGTTGGTAAAGCAGAGGACAGATGAGTCACTTAGAGCTTTCTTGACTCAGTTCAATGCGGCGGTTGCTTCGGGGGATCGGCCGGATCCATCGATGGTTTTGATTGCGGCAGTATCGGGAGTCAGAGAGGATTCAGATTTCAATGTATCTTTGATACGAGACCCACCACTAGATCTCCGAGAATTCTTTTCATGAAGCTGAGAGATTCCTTCGACAAGAGGATGGATGTGCAAATTTAAAGTTAAAGGAAGTGAATACAACTGAGGGTGGAGGACCATCTAGCAGAGGTTCGGATAAAGATAAAGGAAAAGGAAAGTTGGATAATGATTCTAGAAAAGCTAGGAAACGATGGAAGGATCCAAGGTATTCCACGTACACAGGATTAAACGAGACGCTGGAGCAGATATACCTGGAAACCCGGAATCGCCTTCCCTGTCAAAGGCCAGCTAGGAGAGAGCCTTCTGAATGGGAGAGGGCATCAGGAAGGTACTGCCTCTTCCATGATTTGGATGTGCACGATACCAACAGCAGCAGGCACTTAAAGGATATAACCGAAGAGCATGTAAGGAATGGACAGTTGCGACAATATGTCGAAACTCGGAATGCAGCGGTGGAGCAGGAGCAACCATCGCCTACCTCAAACCATGATGGCGGGAGGTCCAGGAGTGATGGTCGATTGGTTATCAATTGACTAGGATAATGTGAAATAAGTAACAAGCTATTGGCAAATGGCAAAGTCATTTACACATGTATGGGGACGGAGATATCCCCTATGCATGCTCTGAATGAAGATAAACCACGGTGCTATGGTTTGTGAAATCTTTCTTTCGCTTTTGGATTGGACACTCGCTTTTCTGGTTTGGTTTGGAGTTTGGTTTGAACTCCTGGTTTTGTTTGCTTTCTGATTTGCATTTTCCTTTGGGCGATTGTTTTCTGTTTTGGATGTTGGTTTGGATTTCTGATTTTCTGATTTGATTTAGATTTCAGATTGGATTTCGATTGGATTTTTATCTGGTTTTGATAAATGGTCTCTAGGTATGGATTATATCTTGCAAGGGGTAAATCTCTTCGTCCGCATGTGGCGAATTGGCTTATTCAGGTCGTTGAGTATGGACTATGCTCAACAAGGGTCCGGAGTGACCAGGATTCGGCCTAGGACTTAGGCCCCATATTATCAATTATTGTTTCAGGTCGCTGAGTATGGACTATGCCCGTCAAGGGTCCGGAGAGACCAGGATTCGGCTTAGGACTTAAGCTATGGTGTTGTACAATGTCCAGGAACACTGGACCACGGTCCTCAAGTGTGTATTGCGCTTGGCAAGAACCCAGAGAGGTTAGCTCGACGTCCAGGGACATTGAACCACGGTCATCAAGTGTGGATTGCGCTTGGCAAGAGCCCGGAGAGGTTATGGATTTGGATATCGACCCGGAGAGGTCCTGGATTCGGTTATTGGCTATTGGATAAGGATGGATTAGGACTCGGTTGTCGAGTTCAGACAAATATGGAATTGGCTAAGGCTTCGGTTGCTGGATTTGGAATTGGGCATCGACTCAGAGCAGTCAAGGATGATGTACTCTAGTGATATGGCTATGGGCTTCAAATATCGGATTCGGAACTATTCAAAACACGCCTTCTTATCACAAGGCATGTTTTGGGGGGCAATGTTATCCCACCTTTTGGTCAAAGTTGGAATATCAACAAATAGGCAAGGAAAGATGGATATCGGGATTGGAAACAGGGCTGCAATCGATGTCGCTAAAATTTAGCCGAGCTCCGATCAGGACGGAATCGATTAGAGATGATGGTCAAAGCAATAAGAAGCTATGTTTCAAATTTCAGGTTAATCGGAGTACATATGAAGAAGATATGATTGATACAAGGAGAAAAGGATATGCTATTCGTATCCATCAAAAAGGTGAGATGATGTTCCATTCGAATCCATCAGGTTCGTATCCATGAATGGCATCGCCTCAGTTTGTTTGAATCCATCGAGTTTGGTGCAGTTCGAATCCATTAGGTTCGCATCAATCAAAGAAAACCTTGGTTTGTATCCCCGAATTCGAACCGGTCAAGGTCACCGCATCGATCCAAACAACAGCGTCGAAGTCAATTTCGGTTCGTATCCAACATGGTAGGATTACTTCATATTGGTCAGGGGTTGGTTCAGTTCGCATCGGTCGTAGGTAAGCATAGTTCGTATCCATCCAGTTCGTGGTTGTTCGAATCGGTAGCATCGGAGTTCTTGTTCGCATCCATCGTACTCGAGTGAGTACATTTCGTATCGATGAGCGATCGACACGAAGTGTGCCAACATTTACCGATACGAACAAGGGCTTCAACAAATGGGTGTGAATTGATAACTGATTCGAGGAAGGACTGAAGTGAATGGATACGAATCAACGGTCGGCGCGAATGAAACTTCGAAGTTGAATGCGGATAACTCGGTCAAATCGACGCACAAGTTGGATCGATCCTGGAAATTTGCAACACATCATCGAGCGAGCACGTGCTTGTGAATGACACGAAGCGGATGGATTCGAAATCTGCAACCTACGAAAAACACAAGATTGTATCGATCATATCTCCTAAACTGCTGGTCCAAATGCAACGAAATTATCGCAGTAGCTTGCATACAAGGTAAAGAACAGTCCTGCCAAGTGTCAGCTCGATTGGATCATTTTTTGATGGGTATGAAATTGTTTCGTATCGATCACAGATCGAGTCAAAACTTGGTGGGGTCGGTCGCGTGGGCCCACTCACGTGCCTGAAGAAGTCTCCCGAAGTTTGAGCGCGATATCAGCCTCCTACAACTATAAATAGCCCCCTGAAGCCTACAGAAAAGGGATCTTTTTACGATTTGACGTCCAGACTCTGTCGGATTCAATTCTACACATTGTTATCGCTGTTGTACTCAAATCACTTCACTGCAATCGCTATAATCATCTGTAACTAGCAAGGATAATCAATAAAAGATAAAACTTTGAAGTGGACGTAGGCCGGAGATAGCCGAACCACTATAAATCTCGTATCTTTGTTTGATATTACTGGATTGTTGTTTGTTGTTTGCTTAGATCTGAGATTTGTGCTTGAATATTGCTGATTTGTGTTCATACACTGGTGCTTTCACAGTATTTGGGGTTTGTGACCATTTTTAGGGCAAACACTATTAATATATAGGCTAGACAAGGTAAGATACTTATACATATTTGTTGAGTTTCCTCAAGGTATGTATATTATACTTAGGCCTTCGTGAAATGGTGGGTTCGAGTGAATAATCCATCTGTATTCGTTGAGCTTTCCACAAAGTAAAGATGAGATTAGGACAAGGAGTATAAGGTAAGGAGTAGTGTGTGATGCAATTGATAAGGTGTTATCCATCGTATATGAGAGTATGATTTGTTGAGCTTTCCTCAAGGTTAGAATCATAAGATATATGAGTCCTAACATCCACTAATAAACTCGAATGACTTATATGTTTCGTCTTAGGGTTTGGATAAACATAAAAGACTAATGTGAGCCTATTGGAAAATTTAAATGGTAACATTTTACCTTTCTAATACTATAAGAACACTTACTATGTATAATTAAAATAATCTACTTCGATAAATTCTTGCACTAAATATAATTGATAAAATGTTTATCAATTAACATATACAAAAGAACTGAATTAAATATTGACAAAAAATATTAAATATACTTACTAATAAATTTTCGCATATTGATCGATGCATGTGCCTAATTATACAACCACTAAATATGTTCATAACTTGGTCACTTACATGTTTACTTGCATAAGGCTCTGTATTGTCTTTAATGAGTTTCGATCTCTAAAATCAATATAAGGATGTGAATATTTGATTCATTTCCAGTCATATATAATTGTTATACGGTAAATGTTCATGACTCATAATGTACGAAACTTTGAAGAAATTAGTCAATTGAAATAAGTAAACTATAGTGCAAAATCATGTATTCAATATGATTGGTTACAATAATGATCTTGTTGTGTTAAATGTAACACAGGACCAAAGACTATGAGATAGATCTACGATTTCGATCACTGAGATATTAGTTTGATCAGTTTATGTAAAGTGCAATTTATTTGATATCCTTAAAATTTAAGGATGGCCGAATGCACTTTTATAAAAAATTCTTAATAATGTTGTAGAAAGAGTTTCCTTTGAATAGTTTAACCGTTTAGAAATGATATTGAATGCATAAGAGTGGATGTAATCTGATGCACGGTTGGAATGAAGAGGTCAATGATCATTTCTGCTTTATAAACAAATTCAGATATAAGAATTATAAAATAGTAACGGATACTTGACTCTGGAATGAGAAATATGATTTCTATTCCAAATATATTTTCACAAAGAAAACTGTTTTCTATGGAATATATTTCTTTGAATTTAAGATACTTGATCTGAAAATTCTCGACTGTAAACCAATTATATTGAATGAAATAAATAGCCTATATAAAGTGGTTGAATAGAGCTTCGTATTTCCTACAATATTATAGTAATGGAAAAAATAGTGGAAGCATGCCATATAACACTTATTGGTCGCATCAAATTATGAATATCATTTTCGTATAACCTACTAAACATTATTTATGAAATAATAAATATTTTTCAGTGTTGATTGAAAAATAGATAGTTTTATTCCAATATGAATATTACGAACATTTGTTATAAAATAAAATTAGAGTATTGGTATTTGAGATGCATTTAAAATATACAAGCATCTGAATTTCCTTGCAATTATTTAGAATTATAGACTAAGCCATGGTTTTGAGAAATAATTATTTGATTATATGATTATGAATCATATGGTACTAAAGAATTATATCTTGGACAATTTAGGTGTAGCTACCCTAAATTGAAATTAATCAAATAAAATTAATTTAAAGGCCAAGGCGAACCAAACAAGAGAAGCAAGGGGAAATAAATAAATGGAAAATGGGCATGAGGGCCTAAGCCAAATTATTATGGGCAATCATTACTCATTTTTGTTCATTCATTTCATCCTACCTAAAATTAAAATAAAAGGCTAAGGAAGAACTTTAATGGTGGTAGTTTAGAGAAGGAAAATAAGAAGAAGATAAAGAAAACGCAAGCTAAAGGGGTTAAGAAGATTAAAGATCTAGGTGAGTAATACTTAACCTATCTACATCGATCTCTAATATATGGTTTCGGTTTAGATTTGTATGTTTTATGTACGATGGGGTTCGTACGGATTTTTATTAACATATAATAAAAGCTTAATGGATGTTTAAGGAAGGATAGAACAACATAGGATGCTTAGATGTGTTTCCCCTACTTTAAGTATTTCAAAAGGTAATGGAAACTTCATATGATGTTCTAATCATGGTTTTAGTGGTGGGTTTTTAGTTTGAGAAATTTCTTAAGCTTATATGATTTGATATGATTTATTGAAAGTGCACAACTAGAGAATAAATAAGGAAAATACCCTTAAAAGCATAAATAAAAATTAAATATGTTAGAGCAAGTGTTCACAAATTTTATAAGAATTTATCAGGATTTTATGTAAGGAAAATAAACCAAAATGGGCTAAAAACTGCGTTGAGGCAGAGGGGTACTACGGGGGTGCATGAAAATAGAATTATGTAAGGAAAATATTATTAGGTGTCAAGTTAAGGGGAAATCAGATCCAAATCATTTGCTGAAAAGAAAGAAAAAGGACACTACAAATAACTAAAAGTAGAATAAGGGTGAATGAGATAACGACACGTGTAAAGACATTGTCAAATATGTCAGGATTTATCTGAAACGGCATTGGGGCGGTGATAGGGCTGAGCGTTTGGTTGGTTTGGTTTATCAAATAACAAAAAAAAATTAAGCCAAACCAAAACCAATAAAATGAAAACCAAATCAAACTAACCAAATTAAGTTCGGTTGGTTATCTGATTTAACCGAACTAAATATAATATGCATTTAATGTTTGGAAAATACATTGTAATTTGTAATAAAACTTAAATATATGGTCAAAGTATTTGTATTTTGCATTCTTATGTTTTCTAGTAGTAATTTTGACACATATATGATAATAAAATTTATCTGGATCACCAAACTAATCTAAAAAAATTATCATAACATTAGTAATCTTGAAAATATAATAAAAGTTCAATTAATTTAATTAAACTGATAACCAAACTATATTTTTTTATGGATCGATTATAAACTAATCTAGTTTCAAAACCAAACCAATTTAAATGAATTAGTTTGGTTGGTTTATTTGGTTTAACGAAAGAATGCTCACCCATGGACAGCGCTCTATATTTATTCAGTAAGAACTGCGCACAACATGAAGGGATCATGGTGTACCATAAATGAGAAGGGAATACTTAAAGAAAAAAGTGGAAAGCACTCAGTGTTGGTGTAGGATAGTACTACGTCAAGAAAAGTAGTAAATGGAACCTAATGAAAGATAAGTAGGTGGGACCTGGGGAGAGGCCATGTCAATAATGGGAAGGGATCCTGGCCTAGAGTTAACAGTGGAACGGCTATTAGTGCTAGGTGGGGACGCTCACTCGAATGCACACCTTGGGAAGGTGAGGATAGGCTTTCAACTTCCAAGGACTTTGGGGTTGTTCCACAAATTAAACAAATGTTTAAAGTGGATGCACACATTGGGAAGGTGAGGAGAGGCATTCACGAATGCACACCTGGGAAGGTGAAGAAAGGCATTCAACTATACGGGTGCAGCATTAAATAAGTAAGAACTACATGTGGCGCGGTATTGAACACTTCAAAGGAAATACTAATTATAGGTAAGAACTGCATGGGGAAAAAAACTAAATACTTTAAGAAGAATAATAAGACATGCGCGGAGCATAGTATTAAGTAGCTAAAGAAGAATAAGTAAGACCTGCACGGATCACAGGATTAAAAGTAAGAAGATGCATATGGCGCATAATCAAATAGTTAAAGGAAAAGTACGACCTGCTTGAGGTGCAGAGTTAAACATTTAAAGGAGAAGTAATAAGCTGTAAGGGGCGTAGTATTATTATTTACACCAGACTTTATGTCAAATCCATGTTTTAATTATTATTTACTCCATAAAATCATAGGTTCTCATTTGAGTAGGTTATGTTTATGATCTTAGACAGGTTTAAAATGAGAGCTGCGGTACAAAGATCGAAGATGGCACGGGAGGCTTGGTGGCTAATAAAGATTTTTGTTTCCACTACACTAAGGTGTTCATGCTTCATCATTGTATATGGGCCTGACTCTTTACTATGTTTATTTCTACTGTATTTGACCCTTACATAGGCTTGTAATTGGGTTAAATTTTGACTGAAGTACATGCAAAGAATGCTGAAGCAAATTTTGATGTAATGAAAAATATTTAGTTGCTCTATTTGTTTTATCTATGTCTAAATAATATACTGAACTTACTTCATTGGAAGATAATTTCGGTAATGACTACAACATCATCGGCGTTCATCTTCCAGTCTCAAAGTGGAGGATGCTATAATTTGGTATCAGAGTATAGGTTAGGGACAGTTAGGTAAAGTAGAGCTGGATAAATAGGAGCAGTAGTTAAAATAAAATGAACACCGTAGGAAGGGGATGCGCTAATATATATAACATACATGTATGTTGCTATGTAGATATGTAGAAAGATGTATCTATCCTTCTATTGTTGTTCCACTCTTTGTCTTTTTGTTTCTAATGAAGACTCTCTTAATAGAAAGCAAGATGGATATGAAAAGTGGATGGGTTATTACAGGAGGAGAAAGTATAAAAAGAAAGGTTGAAAGTACGACTGATGGATGGAATGAGGGAGAAATCCTAAAAGTTGTAGGAGAAGAAGCTTTACAGCCAGAAAATGAGGCAAGCATGAATGTGAATGTCTTATTTAGACAGTTCATGGCTCAAATGACAAGGGAAGCTACACCGAAGGCAGTTCAGCCAGGACCTGCAGTGGTGAGTGAGGATTTCCTAAAGATGAATAAAGATTATAGAAACCTGGGAGAGAAGGCATTTGGAAGGAAGGAAGCTGCAGTAGAATTATTAAATTGTCTAAGAAGTTATGAGTGCATATTTGGAGACTTGGGATTGAATAATAAGCAAAAGAGATGGTTGGCATCAAGGCAGTTGTAGAAAGATGCACTAGACTAGTGGGAGAGAGTAGTTACTGAGGCCCTAGAGAACGAGATCACTTGGGAGTAATTTAAAGAGAGATTTGAGATGAATTTTATGTCTGAGTCTCAATAGAATGTGCAGTTGTGAGAATTTATTGATCTGAAGTAGGATGACCTTACAAAGGATGGGTACATCTATAAGTTCAACTAATTGGCTAAGTATGGCAGGGAGATTGTCAATATCCCGATAAAGAAGAATGAGAAGTTTATTTGGGGCTTGAAGTAACAGCTTGATCATAAAATGATGGCTCATCCAACATTCCTCTTGAGTTTGTAGTTGACAAGGCTAGAAGGTATGATCGAATGTACTAAGGCGATACTTAAAGCAGAGCAAAAGTGGAAGTTTACCCCATATACGAAAGACACGAAAGGAGCGTAGAAGGGGAAGGGGTGTGGTTGCAAACATAGAGGTTGTATGCCTAAAGAATCTGGGAAGATGAAGTGCTTCAATTGTGACAAAGTAGGACATTTGAAGAAGGACTGCCTAGAGCTTAAAGCGCAGGTTTATGCTTTGGAGAGACCAAGGGAAGCACCATCTGCTGAGGAAAGAGGCAAGGAGAAATTCTTGGAAGGTATGGCTTTGATTTCTAGTATTTTAGTTAGAGTACTGTTTAATACTAGAGCTACACATTCATTTATATTTAAAGAGTTGGTTGATAGACTTGGGATAGGAGTTACATATTTAGCTACTTTTGTACTTGTGGTGAATCTGATAGGAGGGTATGACACTCTCAGATTGAGATGCACTAACCTAGATATCGAGTTAGGTGGATGTAAGTTTTCTTGTGATCTCTATGTGTTTAACTTCATAAGCTTCGGAGTTATTCTAGGGATGGATCGGTAGGAGAAGTATGATGCAAGGGTGCCCTATGTCGAAAGGATAATTACTCTTAGTCATTCAGACCATAGGGATAGAGTGTATGTGGTCTTGAAGGAGTGTAGGGTGGAGCACGGAGGCATTTTATTCACAGGCTTCGGAAGAAGAAGATCTTGGAGTAATATGTGTAGTAAAGGAGTTTCAAGATGTGTTTGAACCGGTTTCGGGATTGCCACCCCCAAGAGTATTGGAATTATGAATAGATTTACTATCAGAGACTGAACCATTTAGTCGACCCTAAGTAGAATTCCACCAAAGGAGATGGAGGAGTTGAGGAAGCAATTGGCAGAGTTAGAAGGAAAGAGCTTAATAAGGCCAGGCAGTTCACCTTGGGGAGCAACATTAGTGTTTGTGAGGAAGTCCAATGGGTCATTGAGACTATGCATCGACTATTAGAAGCTGAACGGAAGGACAGTGAATAATAAGTATCCTTTTTCGAGAATTGATGATCTGTTTGATCAGCTAAGTGGATCTAAGGTGTTTTCATATTTGGACTTGGCTATAGAATTCCGTCAGCTTAGAGTTGCAGAGGAAATCATTCCTTTGATTGTGTTTAGAACAAGGTACGGTTCATATG
The DNA here is from genome assembly GCA_030765085.1 of Allium cepa. Classification (NCBI taxonomy): domain Eukaryota; kingdom Viridiplantae; phylum Streptophyta; class Magnoliopsida; order Asparagales; family Amaryllidaceae; genus Allium; species Allium cepa. Next base: position 348,111,669 of record CM060931.1, on the reverse strand, counting down.
AGTGGTTAGTTGTGCCATTTAGGCTGACCAATGCATATGCATTCTTTGTGGACTTGATGAACAGAATCTTTCGAGATAAGCTGGACAGTTATGTGTTGGTGTTCATTAATGACATCTTGGTGTACTCTAAGGATGAGGAGGAACACGCGGTTCATCTAAGACTTGAGCTGGAGATATTGGGACAGTATAAGTTAAATGTGAAATTTTATAGGTGTTATTTTTGGAGAAGGGAAGTGAAGTTTCTAGGCCATGTGATTTCAGAAGAAGGGTTGGTTTTAGATCCTTCAAAGATAGATGGTGTAAATGGATGAATAAGACTTGAGACTATGATGGAGGTACAAAGTTTCCAGGGATTAGATAGCCATTACTGAGGATTTATCAAAGACTTCTCCTATATAGTTGGGCCAGTGATGAAGCAGAGTAGGAAGGGTGAGCAGTTTGTTTGGTAGTAGGAATATGAGAAGGCATTCTAGAAACTGAAGTGTAGATTGATGGATCCACCTTTTTTGGTAATACCTGAAGGGAATGATGGGATGATGGTATACATTGATGTATTAGGTTTGGGGTAAGGTGCATTGTTGATGTAAAAGGGTATAGTAATTGCTTATGCATCTAGGCAATTGCAACCATATGAAGTTCGGTATCCAACGCATGATTTGGAATTGGCGACAGTTGTCTTCGCATTGAAAATTTGGAGATATGATCTATTGGGGGAGAGGTTTGAGTTGTATACTAACCACAAGTCCTTAAGATATTTGTTCCTTCAAAGGGAGCTAAATATAAGGCAACAGAGGTGGTCAGAGTTTCTAGCATCATATGATTTTGGGATAGAGTTTACTCCAGGAAAAGGAAACATAGTAGCTGATGCCATAAGCCGAAAACAGAAAAGTTGTGTTTTGGCTATGATAGAGGAATGGGCCATTTGAGAAACATTTCCTACATGTGATGTGCAATTTCGGTCTAGTACAGGTTCGAGCGGTGCATCCAGAATGCTAGCATGCTTAGAAGTCAGGCCTACGCTGGTAGAAAGGATAGATAAACTACAAAAAGGAGACAAGTTCTGCGTAGACATAGTAAGGAATTTAGACTTAAGAGTCAGACGAGTAGCACCAAAGGGATGTAGTGTTGATAAAGAAACCCGACTGCAAAAGAAAGGTATGTTGTATATTCTAAGTATAGATGGACTACGGAAGAAAGTATTGGACGAATGTCATCGTTCAAAGTTTACCCTACACCCTGGAGGTACAAAGATGTACCAAGATATAACGAGGAGTTTCTTTTGAGAGGAGATGAAGAAAGATGTGGGAGAGTATTTGAGAAAATGTCTTATATGCTAATAGGTGAAGGCAAAACATCAAAATCCTACTGGGCTCCTGCAGCCATTAGATGTTCCAGTATGGAAATGTAATTCAGCATCTATGGACTTCGCAAATGGGTTTCCATGGACAAGGATATGGAATGAAGGCATATGGATCATAGTTGATAGACTAAATAAGTGCCCATTTTATTCCAATGAAGGCTAAGAGGACTGCCCTGAAATTAGCAAAAATGTATGTGAAGGTAATAGTGAGATTGATGGGGGTGTTTAGTACTATTATTAGTGACCGAGATTCTTTGTTCACTAGCACGTTTTGGTGAAGTATGCAGAAGATATTAGGTACAGAAATGCGCATAAGTACTGCATACCATCCACAGACAAATGGGCAGACCATGTGGATCATTGGGGCCCTGGAAGACTTGCTAAGAGCATGCAAGACTTCAGTGAACCTTGAGAAGATTACTTACACCTGGTAGAGTTCTCATACAACAACATCTTTTAGAGAAGTGTTGGAATAGCTCCATTTGAGGTGTCGTATGAAAGGCTATGTAAGTTTCCTACAAGTTTGTTGGGGGCAGGGGATAGGATTGTGTTAGCACTAGAGGTGGTGAATGATGCTACTAAGAAGGTAGAACTGATCTGAGCTAGAATAAGGGAAGTACGTCTAGGCAAAAGAATTATGCCAACACATGGAGGAAGGAACTGGAGTTCGCAATAGGCGATCAAGTATTCATGAAGGTTTCCCAGATGAGGGATGTAAGTCACTTCTAGAAAGCTGGAAAGTTAGTACTCAAAAATTTAGGACCATTTCCAATCATAGATAGGATTAGAAATGTGGCATATAAGGTGGATCCACCTAGTGTTATTGTAGGGATTCATAATGTGTTTCACGTATCATGTTTGCGAAAATCCATTAGAGATCCGACTGTAGTAGTTAATCGGAGCATAGTAGAAGACCTGGTCATAAAGAAAGATATGACATATGTACGTAGACCGGTTTAAATAGTGGATCAGGATGAGAAGCACCTTTGGAAATAAGGTAGTGAAGACAGTTTGTGTCCAGTGGAGCGCAGATCATGAGGACTACACGTAGAGAACAGAGGATAACGTTAAGAAGACGTATCCACAATTATTTGTTTTAGATTAGCGCAGGAGCTATGTATTGGATGTAGACCAAGTATTCATACATACATGCATATATGTATGTATGTATGTATGCATGTATGTATGCATGTGTTATCCGGGATTTTGTCCCGGCAATATTAGAACTTATTGGACAAATTAGATTTGAATGTCGTTAAGGTCAGTGAGACCAGAGTGATGATTGTAGGGTCCAAAGATTAAATACATATGATAATATGAAGCCGTGAATGAATGGAATTGAGAGGTATGCAATGCAAAATGTTCAGTATGGAATATAGTTTAACATAGAAAAGGGATTGGTTAGAATCCCTCGATCATAGGGACTGACATATTTCAGCCACACAAGTGCAATTCAATGGAAAACAATCAATATCTCAAGATCCATAAGTCCAATATATATGGAACTTTAGAAACGAGATGTGGAAACCCTAGGGAGCCTATCCTAGGGATTGCGCCTTAAAAGAATTAAGAAAGAGGGACCGGTCCTCTTCCCTCCATAGGGATTGGCCTAAATCAGGAAATGACTCATATTGTAGCAAAGATCAAGCAATAACTCAAGTTATACTAATCCAATTGGCATGAAGCATGGTAGCTAAGCATACTACAACATGGGAAAGCTCCCATAACTATCGCACCTGCAAATTCTTCCAAAATAAGGAATGGCACCAATCCCTATTCTTTGGGATTTGGGCCATGCGATCCCACTTATGGGTCCATATGGTTTTGGAGATCTTTCTGTTAAATTTTCAAGGAGATATTTCGACATTTTTCTCTATAAATACAGGCTTGGTTATTCATTTCCGTGACTTTACGCTTCTAGTTGCTTTGTACTATATTATAACTAAGGATTGTCATCCGATCCCTGTCCTACTCAGTTTACAAAGTGATTAATAAAACTATCTATTCAAAGTGGATGTAGGCAAACAATGTCGAACCACTATAAATCGCCGTGTCTCTATTAATTGCTTATTTCGTATTATTTTAATTACTTTCTTCCTCTATTTTCATTTCATATTCTTAATTTATTTCTATACAAAATCCCTATGCGTTTTTGTGCCAATTTTTAGTGCAAACATTTTGGTGCTTTCATTAAGAACAAGATTCTTAGCCCTGTTTGGATCCCTTTGTTGCTACTGAATTGCGTAAATCCCCTGTAGAGATCCATAATTGTCTTCAAGAAGCTTATTCATTCTATTTAGATTTGCAAAAGTCTAAGGAAAACTATCAACAATGGTTAGGAACACCAGATCTATCTCTCAAAACGCAGAAGCAAACGAGAAATCTAACATCCAAAGGATGACGGAGCGATTTACCAACAAATGTGAATGTTATCAATCCAGTTGATGTCCAAAATCCGATTGATTCACAAAAGCTGATTTCGAGAATCTGATAAAAGCTAGTGGATAGTCATCGATGGTTGAATCAGCAGATTCAAGCCAATATCGATCTAATAAACCAAATCAGGCAGCAACATCGTAGGAAAGCTAGGAAGGAACCAACCCCTTATTTTACATCGGAGAGTTCTAGTTCACTAGATGATTGTCACATGTGCAGACGTCGCAGAACTGACGGATATCATGCAGAAGCTTCTGAACATCGACAAGAAAACCCATCAAGTTGCCAAGATGGATCGGTATCAACCTCTCTATAGGGATCGGGGTTGATCCCTCCTCCAAAGGAGGAAGCATGCCTCGTTATGTTAGAGCACAAGCTGGAGCTATTACGATTGAATTGGATGTTTGAGTTTAGTTGGATGCAGACCAATTACCTCCCTGGAATGACGATGTAGTGAATGCCCGTGATTTGCATGTAAAGGATGTTGAGCCAAGAAGGCATGGAATGGCCTGTAGACATCGACCGGACCATTCATGTGAGTTGGAGCATGACTACCCTTGGCTCCAACTATCTAAAATCTAGACTTGTCGGGTATGGTTAGATAGCTAGTGAGGGAGATCTAAGGTTTGACCAATGAAGATTGGGGGATCTCAACAAGCCATACTCCATTCACCAATAATATCTTACATGCTAAGTATCTAAGGAGGTACAACATGCTGTCGATTCCTGCCTACGAGGGCAAAACTAATCCGAGGCGGCACGTAATGAGATATGAATGGCTGATGGATTCCACATGAGCTAATGATGCAACAAAATGCGATTGTGTTTCTATTACTCTCTCTGCCATAACAGTGATGTGGTTTACGAGATTACACCCACAATTAATCTCTAGATTTGATGATTTAGCAACAAAGTTTGTGGAACAGTTCCATATGCACGCAACTCGTCCCAAAGATGTAATGTTTCTATCCAGCATGATATAGGCTCCGGGAGAATAATTGAAAGATTATTTAGAGAGATTTCATACAAATGTCACAGAAGTTAGCAATCCAAATGATCATTCAATTTAGATGGCGATAATGAGAGGGGTTGACTTGAAATCTGACTTAGGCAATTGGTTAGCTGGCAAACCACCCGCAACGTTGGAACGTTTATATGCAAAAGTAGCTAAGTATTTGAGGAAAGAAGAAGCTAGATGCTCTAGGAAGATTAATGTTGTGGGACAAAGTGGAGAAGGAATGCAGAGTAACATTGCAGTGAAACAGTCAGGGGAGTGTTCTGGAAAAGTTCAAGTAAATGCTTGAAACAAACCAAATAAGAAAAAGAAAGGCGGTGATAGGAACCATGAATGAAAGAGGGATTCCAAGAGAGGAAAGCGTAGGATTCCAATGTATGATACCTACACACCACAAAATACATCTCTAGAGAATGTTTACTTGTCTACATGCAATACCATGTAGTATAGGAAGCCACCCCTTAGAGAATCGACGGTGCAACAGAAACAGATTGAAAAATATTGTCGTTAATGCTACGGTCATAACATAAATGAGTATAGGTATCTCCAGGATATTATCGAGAAACTGATTTAGAAAATAAAGTTATAGCAGTTTGTTAAAGCTCCCAAGGATAGCGGGCAGGGTACATTCGACCCCAACTGAGTATAAGCGTCACACAGGGTTGAGCAGCTAGCATGGACTGGTGGAAGATTAGTGATCAATACAATAGTTGGAGTACCACATCCACCTGATAAGAGATCGCATTAGATGGGGCGCTATGCTAGTGCGATCAAGCATGTGAATTTTGATTATTGTTCGAGTATAAAAGATGGAGCTCGGGCAAAATAGCAACGTACAATGGTGGATGACGTTGTGTTCAGAAACAAAGATGTAGACAAGGTGGAGCCACCGACGAGTGACCCAATGGTCATTTCATCCATGATCGGCCCTGCCTTAGTAAGGAGGATTTTGGTTGATTGTGGATGTTCCATAAATATAATTTTCAAAAAGGATGTCGATTAGATGGGGATGGAAGCCAAGGACCTGAAACTTTCTAAAACCTACATTCATGGCTTTAACGGTGCTACGATCGAAGCTGTTATATATGTCGAATTGACCATGGACTTATACATTCATACAGTGCTTTTTTGGACTAACCATCCGTAGCTGAATTTCGGGCAGCCCTTGCTGCATGGTGTTTGACTTTGAAGTTCCAAACTAAATACAGTGTTCGAGTTGTGCATGGTGATCAGGCAACCAAACGTGCCTGCTATGTCGCTCAATTGAGAGATGCTCAATGGAAGGAGAAAGGTAAAGATGGAAAAATCTCTCCGCATCCAAACCATCGAAGATTGAAAACCAGTGCTTGGTACTTGGCTCGGGTGCCACACTTAGTTCTATAAAGACATAGATCCAAGGGATGACGAGGAGGAGCCCAAAAAGACCAAGACTGCACCGGTTGAGTTGACGATTAACATCACGGTCAGCCACAATGACCCGTCATGGGTCCTAAAGATAGGATCACAGCTTATACCCGATGTTGAAAGAACTTGCCAGTTTTCTCCTAGCGAATCTTGATGTGTTTGCTTGGACTCATTCTAACATGCGTGGGATCTCGCCTGCCATTGTGAGCCATGCATTAGATATCGATCTGAGGCATGTCCTGGTGAAATAGAAAAGGCATGGCTTGGATCCGAAGAGATCTGTTGCCCTTAAAGAGGAGGAAGATAGGCTCAAAGGCAATGGGTTTATTTGCAATGCCCTCTACCCTAAATGGGTATCTAATCCTATACTTGTGAGAAGGGCGAATGGAAAGTGGAGAACGTGCATTAACTATTCGGACTTAAATAAGGCATGTCCAAAAGATAGTTTTCCCTTCCAAGGATCGATCATTTGGTAGATTCAATCGCAAGACATGAATTGCTATCTTTCATGGATGTGTACTCTAGGTATAACCAATCACGATGCATATTCCCAATCAGGAGCACACCAACTTTATTACCAATATCGGATTGTATTGCTATGTGGTAATTCCAATTGGATTAAAGAATGCCAGAGTGACCTATCAACTCCTAGTAAACAAAATGTTTAAAGATCAGACTGGAAAGATAGTGGAGATATATATATGGATGATATGCTCGTGAAGTCACGACGATCAAGCGACCACATTAGAGACTTAGCAGAAATATTCGATATCCTCTGATATTACAAAATGAAGATCAATCCTATGAAATGTTCTTTCGGCATTGCATCGGTAAAGTTTCTTGGGTTTTATCGTCAGTCCTCGTGGAATCGAAGCAAAACCCGAGGAGATTCGAGCAATTCGCAACATCCAAGCATCAAAGACCATAAAACAAGTATAGAGCCTAAATGGGAAGGTTGCTGCACTAAATCGATTTATTTCCATAGCTACTGATAAGTACATTCCTTTATATGACTTCCTTAGAAGAGGGAAAAGAACTTTGAATGGACGCAGGACTGTGAAGATGCATTCTGAGCTTTGGTGAACCATTTTGTAAGGCCTTCCATCTTTTCAAAGCCGGTGGATCATAAAGACTTGTATATCTACTTGGTCGTATTAGTACCATCTGTAAGTGTCGCACTCCTTCACTAGGAGAATAGGATCTAGAGACCAGTCTACTATGTTAGCAAGCAATAACAAGAGCTGAAAGTAATTACCCAAAGATAGAGAAATTTGCATACTGCCTGTTGCTTGCTTCACGAAAGCTCTACCCCTATTTAGGCTCATCCTATCAACGTTTACACCGACCAGCTACTACAACAGGTGTTATAGCTAACTGATACGTCTGGGAGGTTATTCAAGTAGAACATCAAACTGAGTCAATTCAACATCACTTATCTCCCTCGAAGAGCCATCCAAGGATAGGCACTAGCAGATTTTATAGCAGAATTCACTGCACAAGATAATCTCCTGGAGACTAGTGGAGCCCCTACCATTCAGTGGAAAATTTATACAAATGGAGCATCCAATAGTCATTGCTCTAGAGCTGGAATTGTGCTAGTAACTCTAGAGGATCGATTAATTTGCTATTCTTTAAATCTTAACTTCCCTATAACGAACAACGAAGCTAAGTATGAAGCTGTGACCCCTAGACTCAAACTTGCTAGAGAACTGGAGACAAAATCTCTCGAAATCTTTTGCAATTCACAGTTGGTAGTATACCAAGTCAGCGGAGATTACCAGGCTAAAAGACAATGACTCACTCCATACCTTATCCAAGTCCAAGAGCTGCAGACTAGCTTTGCATATTATGACATCACGCATATTCCCCAGCATCAAAACAAAGAGGCCAACTCGTGGGCAAAGTTTTCTAGCATCGGGGATGCGCAGTAAATGGGCTTAGCTCCAGTCGAAGTACTAGACAGCCTCATCATATACTAGATGGAAATCGGATGGGTACTAGAGACGGAGCCTGAGAAGGAGTCGTGGATGTCTCCGATTAAAGACTATTTGCTATAAGGAGCCCTTCCCGAATGGAGGAATGAAAGGCGAAAAATCCTCCACAAAGCTTCATGATATATCATTCAGGATGGAGTCATGTATAGAAAGATTTTTTCCCTTCCCCTACTATGCTATATCGCTCATGATGAAATAGAGCTAATCCTAAAGGAAGTTCATGAAGGGGAGTGTGGTGATCACACTGGGGGGCAGACTGTAGCAAAGAAAATACTTCATTATGGGTATTATTGGCCGACTGTCAACAAGATGCTACTGATTACGTTAGGCGATGTGATAGTCCAAATATATGCAAACGTTCTCAAGCTCCACCGATAGGAATCACATAAATGGTCAGTCCATGGTCGTTTTCTATATGCAGCATAGATATTATCAGTTCCTTACTGTTCTCTAAAGGTGATGCGAAGTACGCAATTGTCGCGGTTGATCGCTTCACTAAATGGGCCGAAGCGGAACTTTAGCCATGATAACGACAAAGAAAATAGTGAAATTCATCATCTGGAACATCATCTGTCATTTTGGCCTTCCATGAACCATTTTAACTGATAATGAGACTCAGTTCGACATCATTGAATTCAAAGATTTTTGTCGTCGGCATCATATTAAAAAGAGATTTGCGGCAGTTGCTCCCCCTCAAGCAAACGAGCAAGTTGTATATGTGAATAAAATCATAATGTCCATTCTGAAGAAGCATTAGGAAAATCCTGGAGGCAAGTGGGTCAATAAACTCCCAACAACATTATAGGTTTACAGAACCCACAAATCTACGACTGGCCATACTCCATTCGCCCTTGCTTACGGCTTTGAAGCCGTGTTTCCTGTTGAACTCGAAGTCTCTTCTCATCTAGTAACCTACTACGATCCCAAAATAAATAGAGATCTCCTTTTAGAGTCTCTAGACTTTGTAGACGAGAAGCGCGAACATGCTAAGTTGTGGGCAGCTGCACATCGACACTAGGTCGTCCAATATTACAACATTAAAGTCCACCCTAGAACCATTGAAATCGGCAATCACATCCTACGGGTTTTTCTTACCCCGCTGCACATGAATCCTAATTAGGAAGGGCCATATGTCATTAGGCAGAGGCTTAGAGAGGGAACTTTCAAGCTAGCCACTGTTGATGCGTCACACTCCTAAAAGCGTGGAATAGCAAGCATTTACAATGCTATTTCAATTAGTTTATTCTTTTTCATTTATTTGTATTCAATTTTCGAATTTTCTTTAGCATTTGATTTCCTAGATATGTAATAAGACAAATTATGTCATTTCTTTCCATTTGGCAAATAAAGTTTGAAACTTCCTTCATATCTATGATGGTTACAACATTACATACTAGTTACGATACTCGACTAACTGATATTGACATGTTTGAGCAGGTTCTCGGAGTTTGGACCTAGCCAATTACATAAGTTCAGGATTGAACTAAAAAAATGAAAATGTTCCGACCGTTTATTTGATAATTCTTGCTCACAAGTCGATGGACGGAGTACAAAATGAGGAATGAATGAGATCGACCATCCGATAACTAAATTAATCCTACCAAGTGATGGGACAGACATGAATCAAAAGCGATCATGATACGACTGATCTCTCACTAAGTTAAACCCTGGATTTGCGAGGAAATCAACTAATTAAGGAAAGTATGGTCCGGCTATTCCAAAAGAACTCTAGGTCCCTGGTGTGTGGACTAGAGTATAAACACGAGTTGGGTGTGATCCGATCGTCCACTAACTAACTCTTATCCCTAGAGTATAGATATGAGTATAAATAAATGATGAGTGTGGTTTGACCACTCACTACCTTATTAACTCCAATCTGAAACTGACAAAAGGAGTATAAACTCATTAAGGACGGAGTCCGACCATCCATTATCTAACTCCGCTAACCCAAGACTGGGGGTAGGAGTATAATCACTCGAACTGCTGAATCCAATGGCGTAACACTAGGGTTCGAGCCTAGTGCTTTATACAACTTAAGGTCACGACCACATGGAGGCCTCGAGTGAAAATTAACGGACGATTATCCAAGTTAACGAGCAGCGAATTACAAGTACATTGAATGGAAAAGTAATAGCTCGACTACTTAAACAAAATTCATATAAGAGTTCGATAGAAAATAAAGGATTTTTATATGCATATTAAACTTGAAAATTATGGTAAAAGTTTATTCAAAAGTGGGAGCCAAATCCTCACAGTCACGCCCAACAAAAAGAAAAAAATAGCTATACAAGTTATATACAAACTAAGCCGAAGTGAATGGCTATGTCTTTTTCTCCATTTCTCTTCTGGAATTTTTAGGAGTGGCACCACCCGAGCTTCTGCCTGTTCTTCTCTTTGAGCCTTTACCACCCATGGTAGGAGGGCTTTCAAAGGTTGGAGGGAGTTCTTAGGGAACACCGATCCACCTAGTGGAATGACTTATAACGGGACGAGATTTGGATCATCGATGTCCACATCAATGGGTTCAGTCTTAGCTTTTTTCTTCAATAACTCCCCTCTCTCGATGCGCTCTTTCAAGTTGAAATCATTGGTATGATCGGAGGCACCGATGATTACAACGTCATCTGGTTCATCTGGTAGTGGTTAGTCGTCAGCTTTTTCATTATCAAGTGCTCCGATAACTTGAGCATCGGACCTTGGAATGTCAGTAGCCATCGGAGTTTCAGTAAATGTCATTTGTTTATTCCTTGGTGGCACCACTTCCTGGAGTTTAGCTGGGAACAGGAAGACCTGCAGATTCATGGAAACAAGAAAATTTGCCAACAACTATAAGGCATAAGGAATGGAATCTCTTGAATAATGGAGAATAAAGTGGGATAACTATTTTACTTTACATATATGGAACGTTTCTCTTAAAAAATAGGCAATTTTATACTTTCCAAAAAAAGGAAACTTCATTTAGGGAAACTTGGGTTAGGTTGAAAAGTATAAGTATACAAATCTAAATAATCACTCTATTGTAAACAAACTTAAACCAATTTTTTGCTTTTAAAATGATATTCATTATGTTTGGCAATTGGTATCTATAAGTAAAAAAATTCTGAATACATAGAGTTTGCTTTGATTATTTTATAGTTAGTTTAGTTTTCAAAGGTCGTGTTTAAATAAACGTCAGTTGTTATGGAAATTTAGTTATGTAATCAATCAATTAAATTTTCATACAATTTTTTTTGTTATAGAAATTTACATTCACTTTATTGGAAACATAATCATTTCAACTTTGACTTTGTGACGACTTGGAATTTTTATATATTTGAAATTGAAATATTTAATTGATTTTAAATATTTGAAAGTTAGTTCAACTTGAATTACAAATATCACTGTTTATCTGGCAATTTAGTTATTGGATTTAATAATTGAAAATTGGGTAATAATGAATCTTGGTTTTTAAGCCAGTTAAAAATAATTTGAAGGCTTGGAAAATTTATATTAATATTATTGAAGGTAGTAGAACTTTTAAAATTGAATTTAAAGGTGGTTAGTTCAGTTTTTAAAAAAATATAGTTTAAATCGATATTTAAAAATAGATTTGCGAGGCACGGTCTCGGATTTCAACGAAACCAGTTCCATTGGATCCGTAATAGTGCTATATTATCGGATTTCAATTTTTGTAGGGTTTGGAGTTGTTGTGTGATCATACGATAGATAAACGCGCCGAAATCTATATCGAAATTTAATAAAATAACCGGTCCAAAAGGCTATCTTCTCCATACGATTGAGATAGGAGTCGGAACCTTTTCCATTGCGTTCGGAATAAGGGCTTAACACTATAAACACCTAGTGGCATGCCTCGATAGGATGATGAGATTCTGAGTTGCGAATTCAAGACAATTTAAATTTAAATTTAAATAATATTATGGCATTGAAACACTATAGCAAGCATAGACACATAATGAAATTTAAACACATGTTCACCTTGGTTTGACGCGCGTTGGTTTTCTTTTCTTTTTAAAATTTCAGCCGAACATTTTTTTAACAAAAAAAAGAAAAACAAAAATCAACGTAAAATGGCCGAAGCCCTTCTTCTCAAATCAAATTGTCGTTCCCCATTTTTTCTTTTCGTACATGAATTAGCCCTGAATCAAATCGTAAAGCCAAGTGAAATCGACAATCGAGTAGGGGGAGCAGCTCGACTTTGGGTCGAGGCCAATGTCGTAGTCGTGCCAGGTGGGAGATGCGACATTCATTCGTTTTGGAAGCAGTGTGGAGATGGGGTCGCGATGGTGGCGACGAGATAGTGGCCGCTTCGATTTCCGTTGATCGACATTGGGTTAGCACTAGGTTTTCGATTATAGGAAAGTGTGGCCTTCGATTCGAGCAGAGGACGATGGCGTTCGCGAAGGGGAGGCAAAGCATGGAGATCTTTGGGGAGGGGAGCGAGTGGTATGAAGCAATGAGGTATACATATTTTTATTTCAAGTTAAATCTAATATGTATATATATATAATTAGGAACGGAGAATGACAATTGTATACATACATATAAGAATTTTGAACTCAAATTTTCTTTGTTTTATAAATATATATGTATTGAAATTTTTATAGTAAAAAAATCACGTGGGTTATTTGTAGAGAAGAAAATACAAATATAAATACATTTTGTACATTTGTATATGTATATACAGTTAAGGAAAAATAGAATACAAGTATAAATATGTATATACACATACCTGTTTTCATTTAAAAGTATATACAGAAATTATTATAGGTAAAGTTTGGTAAAATAGGAATTTTAACATGCTTGAAAGCTTATGTAAAATTATATTTTCTTAAAATCTATATAGATTATTTTTATAAATATATATGTAGTTTCAAAAGAAAATAAATATGCCTATATACATTTTTAACTTACTAGTTTATTTTAAAAATATGTATTTGGGTTGATTAATTTATTTAATAAATTTATTTAACTTATTTTAGTTACTAAGAAATTATTAAAATAAAACAAGTTTAAAATTAAATCATTAGTCAATTAAATTTATTAAATGGAAGTTGATTGTTTGAAATAAAATCATATAATTGCTTATGCAAGGTCAAAAACCGAGAAATCAAGTCAAGATTAAAGTGGATTGCAAAACAAAAATCAAAGGTGAGTTAATCTCACTCATTTGGCTTATCATTTAAATTTAATAGCTAAATTTAGATTATTGGTTGATTGATTTCATTGATAATTGTTATTAGTCTGGATGTGATAGTATATATGTAGTATATAAAGTATATTTTGGAGTGATTGATTTCCCACATTATATAGCGGATGAGACCCTATGTGCACCGCATAATAGCGGATGACCCTTTATACCGCGATATCCCCCTCGAAGCATGATTGGTATTTTATATTGTGCTAACATCTGTGAATGTAGGGAAGCAGGTTGGAGGAATCCAACTTGATGCAGTACGAACTACGGAATCAATATGTTTAAATTGTTCAAAGCCTTTGAGTTGTTTGGAGTTGGTTTCGTTTTTAAGTCATTCAGGGGTTATAAGTCGCTCACGACTTAACAAAGGGTATTCACGACCTAATGTTAAGATCTTAAGTCGTTCGCGACTTAACAAGATAAAGGCTTTAAGTCGTTCGCGACTTAACGAGATAAAGGGAAACGAGTTAAAGAATGAGGCGGCCCGAGTCAAAAACTAGAAACATAACGATCTGGACGATATACTGCATTGTTGTATTGAAGATCTAAGTTGGCTACGACCTAAGGAAAGGGTAGGTCGTCTACGACTTGTCATGAAGCGGAAGGAAGCTCCAGTGGTTGAAGACCTTAAACCGGAAGTGAGTTACGACTCAGTTGAGTCGTAGAAAGTTAAGTCGCGAGAAGATGTTGTGATGTGATTAGGTCGGCAACGACCTAGTATAAGTCGTTATGTCACGTGTTTCTTATGTCGTGTACTATGTTGTATCGTTAGGTCGTCTACGACCTAAGTTTTGTAGTTTGCTTGTTTTCTTTGAGTCGTTGTAACTTGTATATGGATGAGCCGTAAGTCGTCTTGTGTTGAGTTAATTGTAACTCGTTAAGTCTTAAAGTCCTGAGTTGTTATCTGTCTGTAATTTTTCCTTGAGTCTTGAGTCGTTGAATGTAAGTCGGTCATGTATATGAAGGTGCTGTAATAAGTTGAGTCGATATGTTGTGTTGTAATATGAGTCGTGAGTCGCTGAATGCTTGAGTCGTGAGTCGTAGGGTGATGAGTCGGCAACGACTTATGGCTCAGGTTGAGACACACTATAAATAGGGAGTGAGTTGTACATTTCAAGGGGTTGATTTTTGAATAAAATTTCTTGTTGATTGCTGTGTGCTTTCTTCTAAAATTGGTAGTTGAGTGTAATCTCCTATCTCCTCTTTCGGTTAATCGAGTGCGCTCGATTCAACGATCGTAGAAGCCGATTCACGGTATCTAGTGCGCTAGATCAACGTACGAAGAATCGTGGATCTTTGAACACGGTATAGTGCGCTATCAACGTGTTTGAGATAGCTAGAATTCGGTATCTTCGGATCAACGAATTTGGGCATTTTGGCATTCATCAATCCACCGATTGCTACTTTCACCGATTGAAGTTTATCTTTGATTAATTCGCTGCGTCAGTTTGGTATCAGAGCTTGGCTTAGCCAATCATAGCTAAGACGAGTCTTGGAGCCAAGGAGTTTGAAGTTGGAGTTCATCGTGTTCATCTTGAAGTTGCAACAAGATTGAAGATTTTGATCCATCTCATTTTGGATCTAGAGTTGGAGAAGTGTTTGAATTCGAAGTTGCTTGGAAACCTTGAGCCGAGCCAAGTTAAGTCGTGAATTATTGAGGCCGAGTTAACTTGTTGCCGAGTTAAGGAATTGAGCCGTGAAAAAGCGAGCCGAGACAAGGAGTTTGTGCGAGCTAGTGGTGTTAAGCCGTGCATTGTTTGGCTTGTGTTGGAGATTTTTGAAGATCTGTTGAAATATTTGAGAAGTTTTGAAGAGTTTGTGAAGATTTTCAATCATGCCACCTAGGAGAGCTAATCGTCATCAAAACGTTGAAGCTTTGTATAGAAGAGAAGAAGCCGAGCTTATGGAACAACGTATTAATGAGAAATTTGATGAAGGCATTGGAAAGTTAAGGAAGTTGATGAATTATTTGAATCAAACTCAAAGGAGGAGATCACCAAACTCGAACCATGGAGGAAACCGAGTTTCGCCATCGGTTACGGAAGCGAGGAGGGTATCACCGCATTCTTTTAGAGATAGAAGAGAAACATCAATTTCATCACGGAGAGATCATCATGACTATGGACATGAAGAGAGAAGAAGTCAACATGAATTTGACAATGAGGCGTATAGAGATGAAGAGAGACATAGTCGAAGAAGCATGCATGAACGAAGGGATGATAATGGTCGAGATCGATGTAGGCGTACTTTTGATTTTGATGAAGAGGGTGATAGAGCTAGCCTTCATTATCGAGATCGAGACCTAGTTCGAAATTCATATCGGGAGGTAGATGATGATCGTCGATGGGAGTCGGGTATGAAGATGGAAATTCCTGAATTTAAGGGTGGAATGGTAGCAGAAGAATTTCTTGATTGGTTGTCTAATGTTGAAGAGATCTTTGATTTCAAGGAGGTTCCGGAGAATAGAAGAGTGAAGTTGGTTGCTACTAGGTTGAGGGGGAGAGCTTTGGCATGATGGCAGCAAACTAAACTTACAAGGGAGAGAATGAGAAAGTCAAAGATTGAATCATGGGAGAAGATGAAGAAGTTGATGAGAGCTACTTTCTTACCATACAACTATCAATCACTTATGTACCAGAGGTTGCAGAATCTGAGGCAAGGGACAAAGTCTGTTAGTGATTATGCTGATGAATTTTACCAACTCATTGCCAGGAATGATATTATGGAAACGGAAGAACAGCTAACTGCTAGATTCATTGGGGGATTGAGAATGCAGATCCAGGATATGGTTAATATGTTTGATCCTAGATCAGTTGCAGAGGCACATCAGAAGGCGTTGGCTTGGGAGAAGCAAGGAAGGCGTGGAGGTGGTGTGTTTACTAATACCAATAATCAAGCGAGGGGTGTTAGTGGAAGTTCTAATGTTCCTAAACCTGTCAATATGCCAGTGGTGAAGGAGGCTGAGAAGGCGAAGGTTAGCAGCGTTTTCAAATGTTATAATTGTCAGGAGTTGGGTCATAAAAGCAATGAATGTCCGAAGCCGAAGAAGAGAACCATGGTTGCAGAAGTTGAGGAGGATGATGGTGAGGAGGCAGAATGTTCAAATGCACCTTATGTCGAGGAGGAAGAAGAATTGTCTGGAGATGAAGGTTGTAATCTTATGATGAGGAGATCTTGTCTTACACCAAAACAAGAGGAAGATTCTAGTTGGCTGAGGAGCAATATTTTTCAGTCGACATGCACTATTCTAGGGAAAGTTTGCAAGTTCGTTATTGATGCTGGAAGCCGTGACAATATTATCTCTACAGAAGCAGTAAGGAAGTTGAACTTGAAAACTGAGAAGCATCCTAAACCGTACAAGCTAGCATGGTTAAGGAAGGGAGGTGAAGTGAAGGTGTGTCGAAGGGCTTGTGTTAATTTTTCTATTGGGAAGAAGTACAAAGATGAAATTTGGTGTGACGTTGTAGACATGGATGTGTGTCATCTGTTGTTGGGCAGACCATGGCAGTTTGATAGAGCAGTACAACATGATGGTCGTGCTAATAGCTATAGTTTCATGTTTGAAGGTACTAAAATCACTTTAGTTCCCAAGAAGCAGCAACAGAAGGAAAGCAAGTTGGAGGAGATTGAAGAGCTGAAAACTTTGCTATCTTTGAAGGAGTTTGTTAAAGAAGTTGAAGAGGAGCCTGAAGTCTATCTGTTGATTGGACGAGAGAGTCATGAAGAGGTTGAAATTCCAGAAGAAGCGAAGCCATTTTTGAAAGAATTTGAAGACGTATTTCCAAAAGAGTTGCCTAAGGAGTTACCGCCACTAAGAGACATTCAACATCAAATTGATCTTGTTCCGGGAGCAGTTTTACCACATCGACCACATTACCGAATGAGTCCAAAGGAACATGAGGAGTTACGAAGGCAAGTGGAAGAGTTATTAGAACAGGGACGTGTTCAGGAAAGCTTGAGTCCTTGTGCTGTACCAGCATTGTTGGTGCCGAAGAAGGATGGAACATGGAGAATGTGTACCGATAGTCGAGCTTTGAACAAGATTACTGTTCGCTACAGATTTCCTATGTCGAGGTTGGATGACTTGCTAGATCAGTTGAGTAGGGCTACTATCTTTTCGAAGATTGATTTGAAGAGTGGTTATCATCAGATTCGGATTAGACCAGGAGACGAATGGAAGACAGCTTTCAAGACGAGAGAGGGGTTGTACAAATGGTTGGTTATGCCATTTGGTTTATCAAATGCACCTAGTACATTCATGCGGGTGATGAATCAAATCTTTAGACCATTCATTGGGAAGTTCGTGGTGGTTTATTTCGATGATATTCTGATATACAGCAGGAGTACGGAGGAACATGCAGAGCATTTGAGAAAGGTGTTAATTATTCTTCGTGAGGAACAATTTTATGCAGCTACGAAGAAATGTGTGTTCATGACGAGAAGTGTATTATTTTTGGGATATGTTGTATCTGAGAAAGGAATCCAAGTGGACCAGAGTAAAGTTGAAGCTATTAGAAATTGGCCACAGCCGAGAACTATCACTGAAGTTAGAAGTTTTCATGGATTGGCATCATTCTACCGAAGGTTTATTCCACACTTCAGTAGCGTGATGGCACCGGTTACTGATTGTATGAAAGGGAAACAATTTTCTTGGACAGAGGAAGCTGGAATTGCTTTTGAGAAGATCAAGGAACTTTTGACGACGGCACCAATTCTTGTATTACCAAATTTTCAGTTGTTGTTTGAGTTACACACTAATGCATCAAAGGTTGGGATTGGAGGAGTGTTGAGTCAGAGTGGGAGGCCAGTTGCTTATTTCAGTGAGAAGTTATCAGGGGAAAAGATGAGATATAGTACATACGATGTTGAGTTTTATGCTGTTGTGCAAGCTGTTAAGCATTGGAGGCATTATCTATTTCAGAAAGAGTTTGTTCTTTACACTGATCATGAAGCTTTGAAGCATTTGCAGGGGCAGGATAAAATTTCAGCGAGACATGCATCATGGATTGCTTATTTACAACAGTTTACTTTTGTCGTGAAACATAAATCTGGGGTGTCGAATCATGTGGCTGATGCTTTGAGTAGGAGGAGTCATTTGTTGACAACATTAAAGATTGAAGTAACGGGATTCGAAGTATTGCCAGAATTGTTTGAGGAGGATCCTTACTTTGCAAAGTTTGTTGAGAAAGTTAAGGATGGGAGTTCTGATGAATTTGTCTTGGTTAATGGATTCTTGTTTAAAGGAAATCGATTATGTATTCCAGAGAGCAGCTTGAGAATGAAGATTATCAAAGAGTTGCACGAGGAAGGACATGTGGGCCGTGATCGTACATTGCATTTGATTTCTCAATCTTACTTTTGGCCGTCGATGAGGAAAGAGGTTGAAAGGTTTGTGGAAAGATGTCATATATGTCAGGTTTCGAAGGGAACAGCGACAAATGCAGGATTGTATATGCCGTTACCTGTACCATTTAAACCGTGGGTTGATATCAGCATGGATTTCATTTTGGGTTTGCCGAGAACTCAAAGGGGAAATGATTCTATATTTGTTGTGGTGGATAGATTTTCGAAAATGGCACATTTTATTGCTTGTAAGAAGATGGCGGATGCTGTTCATGTTGCTCAGTTGTTCTTTAAAGAAATCTATCGTTTACATGGGTTGCCAGAGTCTATTGTTTCGGACAGGGATACCAGATTTTTGAGTCATTTTTGGCTTAGTTTGTGGAAGATGGTGGGAACGAAGCTGAAATTTAGTTGTGCTTATCATCCGCAAACTGATGGACAAACAGAAGTTGTTAACAGATCGTTGGGAAATTTGTTGCGATGTCTTGTGAAGGACAATCTGAAGAGTTGGGACATGAAGTTATGCCAGGCAGAGTTTGCTCATAATCATGTAGTGAATCGTAGTACAGGATTCAGTCCATTTCAGATTGTATATTCAAATTTACCCAGGGGACCGTTGGATTTAGCGGTAGTACCACAACTAAAAGGGACAGGTAAACGAGCTGCTGATTTTGCTGAAGGATTGACGGAATGTCATAAAATCGTTCAGGAACGATTGAAGAAGTCGAATGAGAAGTATAAGCGAATTGCAGATTTGAAGAGACGAAATGTTGAATTTAATGAAGGTGATTTGGTGTATGCTGTGTTAACAAAGGATCGTTTTCCAGTGGGCACTTATAACAAGTTGAAAGCCAGAAAAATTGGTCCTGTAGAGGTTGTGAAACGGATCAATGAAAACGCTTATAAGTTGAAGCTACCGGAAGACGTATACACTTCTGACGTGTTCAATGTTAAACATTTGATTCCATATCATGGAAATGAAATTATTGTGGAAAGAGAAGGTGAAAATTCGAGGGCGAATTTCTGTCAACCGGGGGAGGATGATGCAGTACGAACTACGGAATCAATATGTTTAAATTGTTCAAAGCCTTTGAGTTGTTTGGAGTTGGTTTCGTTTTTAAGTCGTTCGGGGGTTATTAGTCGCTCACGACTTAACAAAGGGTATTCACGACCTAATGTTAAGATCTTAAGTCGTTCGCAACTTAACAAGATAAAGGCTTTAAGTCGTTCGCGACTTAACGAGATAAAGGGGAACGAGTTAAAGAATGAGGCGGCCCGAGTCAAAAACCAGAAACATAACGATCTGGACGATATACTGCATTGTTGTATTGAAGATCTAAGTTGGCTACGACCTAAGGAAAGGGTAGGTCGTCTACGACTTGTCATGAAGCGGAAGGAAGCTCCAGTGGTTGAAGACCTTAAACCGGAAGCGAGTTACGACTCAGTTGAGTCGTAGAAAGTTAAGTCGCGAGAAGACGCTGTGATGTGATTAGGTCGGCAACGACCTAGTATAAGTCGTTATGTCGCGTGTTTCTTATGTCGTGTACTATGTTGTATCGTTAGGTCGTCTACGACCTAAGTTTTGTAGTTTGCTTGTTTTCTTTGAGTCGTTGTAACTTGTATATGGATGAGCCGTAAGTCGTCTTGTGTTGAGTTAATTGTAACTCGTTAAGTCTTAAAGTCCTGAGTCGTTATCTGTCTGTAATTTTTCCTTGAGTCTTGAGTCGTTGAATGTAAGTCGGTCATGTATATGAAGGTGCTGTAATAAGTTGAGTCGGTATGTTGTGTTGTAATATAAGTCGTGAGTCGCTGAATGCTTGAGTCGTGAGTCGTAGGGTGATGAGTCGGCAACGACTTATGGCTCAGGTTGAGACACACTATAAATAGGGAGTGAGTTGTACATTTCAAGGGGTTGATTTTTGAATAAAATTTCTTGTTGATTGCTGTGTGCTTTCTTCTAAAATTGGTAGTTGAGTGTAATCTCCTATCTCCTCTTTCGGTTAATCGAGTGCGCTCGATTCAACGATCGTAGAAGCCGATTCACGGTATCTAGTGCGCTAGATCAACGTACGAAGAATCGTGGATCTTTGAACACGGTATAGTGCGCTATCAACGTGTTTGATATAGCTAGAATTCGGTATCTTCGGATCAACGAATTTGGGCATTTTGGCATTCATCAGTCCACCGATTGCTACTTTCACCGATTGAAGTTTATCTTTGATTAATCCGCTGCGTCACAACTGGATTCCTCAAAACGTTAAATTTATTTTATATTATGTGATGTGATTTATATGATAATCCGCGATGATTATATTGGGGATTGAAATTATTTAATGCTATGGTTTGTATGAATATATATTTTGGTGTTTTAAAGATATATAGAATAGAATGAATTGGGTTTTAAAAGGAAATGAAAAGAAAATATTTAAGTAAATAATTATTGGGCATTTGAATAAATGGAGGAATAAATTTAAAAGGGAATTTAAACCAGGATATCAGTTTGGAAGTGATTAAGTGTTTTGGAAACTATGATTTTAAAAAGAAATGAGAAATGGAAAATATTAGTCTGGGTTTATAAATGAAGTAGAATATTTATCAGTGGATAAATTTGGAAGTATATATTCCGTTGGGAATTTATAAGAAAAGTTGTAAATTATTTTAAAAATAAAAAGGTGATTGTATTTTTAAAAGCTGGAAAGTACATTTTTCCTAGAAATCTAAGTATATTTTAAAAAAAAGGATTTCAAAGTATAAACTAGAAAATTAAAAATGTTTTTCTAGAATGTTTTTAGAAATTTATTTTTTAATTATTTTTAAGTGAAAAGTAAACATTTATTTAAGTCAACTATGGTATTTAATTATTTTTAAAGGTAAATTAGTATTATGATTTTTAAAAGGGAAATTTAACATAAATATTTGATATAATAACTTTATTTTAAAGGAAATTTTTGGTTTAAGTTTTACTCAGGAACCCTTATAAATTTGTTAAGTAATATTTTTATTTAAGTAAATTTAGTAGCCTTAATGTAAATAATTTAAGTATATATTTTTGAAAGTGATTATAAAGAGATGGAAATGTGTTTTAAAAATAAAAACTTGTTTTATTTTTAAAGTGTTGAAAAAAATTTATGGGTTGAGACGTAAATTAAATTGGGATAAATCAAGAAGGATTTATAAATGATTATATGGTTATATTGGAATGGAAAGTGAATTCCATGAAAAGCCAAGTATGCTTTCAAGCATATTTTTTTAAGTATAAGCTAAAAGTTTTAAAGTTATTTAAAGAAATGTTTTAAAGGAATTTATTATTTAAATTGTTCTAAGATATTGAAGTAAATAATTATTTTCTAATTATAATAGTAATTATTTTTAAGGTTAAATTAACATTATGATTTAAAAGATTGTTATTAAATATTTATACTTTATAAATATGACTTTTATTTTAAAGGAAGTTTTGGCTAAGTTTTACTTGAAAAATTATTATGGAATTTCATAAGTATTATTGGAATAAAATCTTTTAAGTTGTTTTTACTTTAAATGATTTTAAAGTATATATTTTGGATAAAGTGATTTAAATTATTTTAAAATCTAAGTATTAAGACTTGGTGAATTTCAGTAGAAATAAACAATATTTGGAAATCTATTCCGCGAGAAAAAAGTGATTTGAAAACTATTTTTAAAGAGTTGAAGTGCAGAAAAATAGCTTGCGAAGATATTTTGAAATAAATAATTTGGAAAATTATTTAAATTTGATGATTGGCTGTGGATGTTATTTGATAGTTAAATAACCGACGATCAATATTTTTCGAAAACCACTTCGATCCGGTTTGAACTTTTTCGTGAAAAAGACAAGAGCTTGGAGTCGAAGATGGAGCAGTGAAGTGCAAGGGCTAATCGCTACTAGTCCTGAGGAAATTCCAAAATGGATGTAGTAGGAATAGTGTCTTCAGTTCTATTTGTACCCGGAACGGACTTGTATGGATGAATGCTATCAGAACATCATCAGGAGGATGATGAGCATTCTAAGTAAATGTGTGCTAAAAAGGTAACACATAACCTTGAGCCTCATCAATCGGGAATGGCTAAAATAAGGAAGGTGCACGCAAAGCTAAGTGGATAGCAACCAATTAGGGTAAGCTCATCCCTGTCTAAAGGTCCCTTTATTCGGCTGTGTGGGCAGTTGCTGATCCCAACCGCGGGGTGATCTTGTTCGGACTATCCAATAAAGGGTTGCTCCAGCCTTGTGTTGCAGGAAATCAGGGTGGATCCTCGGTACGCTGATCTAGACCATATACCGTGATGGACGGTACTCCAGTAGCCCTACCATTGTATGGAATCCAATCTCCAATAAGCGCCTATACGGTTTTGATTGTGCCCAACTATGCTGAAACTTGATATGCAAGCATTTCAGTCTTACTTTCTATAGACACTATTATAATATCAGACGAATTTGATAAAATTGTTTTGGTTATCGTAGGGTAAAAACCCGGATGCTTATTTGTGGCATGGTTTTACGAGATACCTTTGACTTCAAAAGGATTTTGAAAACTTTAATAACCCAATTGGGTGTGTTTTCTCACTCTGATTTTCCAGACTGACTCGGGTGTTATTTAACTGTAATGCTTGGGTCAGACCGAGTATTATAGAGTACAGATTCTAGATGGACTGTTATGGAACTCAGGAGACGAGCTGGATGGCGAGATGTATCACACGTATTTGATAAATATTCCGCAGTGTATGATTAACTGCATAGTCAGTTTTGTGAGGTCAGGTTGCGATAACTGCCCAGTTGTGTGTTATAAATTTTGTTGTACTCTGATGATGTAATGTATAAATAGATATATTTCTTTTGTTTAAAGATTAGTCATTTATCTATTATATTGTTCCGCTGCTATGGTGAGATTCTGATATTGTTCTTATCTCTTCTTCTACCTCCTTCTTCTTTAACCCTTACGGTTCGTTTTTCCAGCACACAAATGTCCGGCATTTGATATAGTGGACGTATTGGTGTCGATTTTTCGAACGTCGAAAAATCAGGCCATTACACTTGGTATCAGAGCTGAAGGTTAAGTGAGAACCTTGGCTCTGGTGGGGATTACTCATTTGAAATAGAGTCCATAGTACTCTAGAATGAGTTTGAGGGTATTAATAGATATGAGCACGTATTTATTAGTGAATACAAAAACTATTTTATATTGTGTTGACTTAACGGTTGAGTGTTTATGAATTCT
Organism: Allium cepa; assembly: GCA_030765085.1. Lineage (NCBI taxonomy): Eukaryota > Viridiplantae > Streptophyta > Magnoliopsida > Asparagales > Amaryllidaceae > Allium > Allium cepa. The sequence goes on along the minus strand of CM060931.1, from coordinate 348,087,692 downwards.
AGTCGGTATGGAAAGTACAACCGTATCGATAGGAATTTCTAAACTCTTAAACAAGACAAACCGACATAATATTGTTTTTAAAGTGGGTAAATGAAATAATTTTGCCCAAATTTATTTTTATATATATAAAAGAAATAATTTTTTCGTAAATTATTGTAGTTATATATGGTTGCTTAGTTGTTAGGAAATGCTAATATTAAATTATTATCATTTTATATGGAAATTGAATAAGAAATTAAGGTAATAACCTAAGGATAAGGAAATAAATTCATTAATAGAATGAAATTTGAAACGTGAATTATAAATGGGATTTGTAACTTGAATATCGAGAGACATATTTGAGTAAAAATGGAAGGTTTTGATGTTTGAAATTAGGGAAATTTGATTTCCTTTGAGTTGAAAATGATTTTCAAAGGTTTTGGAGAAATAATGGTGATATTATTCGGGAAATATTTTTGAATTGGATTTGAAATCTAGTGAGATTTGGAATTTAAAAATATTTGGAAAATGTTTTTGAAGGGATAAAAGCATTGAATTCACCTCGGTAGCTGGAAAATAACTTCGATGATGATTGCAGCATCATCGATATACATTTTCGAGTTTCCAAGAGAGGGATTGCTGCCAAAATGTTTTGAATTTGTGTTTATTTGCAAAAAAGTTGGGTTTGATTTTGGAATGCAAGGAATAATTTGGTTTGGGTATATATGTTTTCAAAAATGTTTTTTAATATTAAGAAATTGTTTAAACTCGGGAAGTTTAATTAAAAATGATTATGGATTATAAATGGGTTAGATAACTTGTAGAATTTGGAATTTGTTATAATAAAATTCAATTTGGAAAGAGTTAAATAAAAGTAAGTGTGAAAAACAAATAAGTTGGAAGGTAAGCTAATTTATTAAAGAGAATTAAAAGAAGTTAGTAAATGGAATTTAAATAAGTGGAAAATTTATAAAAGTTTAAAATTTGAATTTAGTTGGAATATAATTGAATCTAGTTAAATTAGTAAGTAGACTAATTAATTTAAGTGGTTAAGCAAATAAATTGAAATTGAATATTGGAAAGATATTTAATCTAAATTGTGTAAAGTAAAGAAGTTGTAAAATAAATTCGAAACTAAGAATAATAAGGGTTTGGGAAATAAAGTCCATTAAGATTTGAAATAAATTAGTAAGTGGAGCTAATTAAAGAAGTGATTAATTAAATATGGTTTGAAATAAGATGAACAGAATTCAATATTTAAAAATGAAAGATAAATTGAATTCAGAATGGAATTAAAATTTGAGTTAGATGAAAATAAATACAAAAGCTTAAGTGGTCAATGAAATTAAAAATAAGGAGTATATAAAATATATACATTGAACTTAAGTAATGGTGAAATTTTAATTGGTATTGGAAAAAATATTCCAAGTTAATATTTGAATGAAGATTAAGTAAAATTGTGAAATGGGATAACTGTGAATAAGTGAATGGAAATCAAAATGAATGTGAATAAAAAAAATTGATATAGCTAATAATCAATTGAGATAAATACGTTGGATGTACGCATATTATTTTATTCGTATAGCGATTTGATCCAGATTCGAGCACATAATTTCGAGGTAGCTATACCGATCCGAGTTGGGGTTTTTCACTCGATTTCCAACGACGAACCTTGGATATGGATTTTGATTGATTATGGAAATTCTCTATCATAGTTATAGCTATGCAAGAAGAATGATGGTTTCTGATCAAGAAACCATATCAGAGTCCGCACTAGGGAGTCGGGTGAAAGATACTAGTTTGGAAGTGCAATTGTGTGATCGAGTGAGCGATCGAATTTGTTATTGCATAAGAATGATATAGGTACATCGTACGGGCTTGTATGAAATAGATATTGAAACCTTTGCAAAGAAATTAATAATATGAATTTGGATTTTATGATTAGATATTATTGCGAAGTGGGTTCTACAGGTATTCTAAAAGCAAAAGGAAATTGGTGTTTTGATTTCAAGAGATAAATTTTGAATGGCCTGACAAAAAGGTATGTATTTCAAATTGACATATGAAATTTGATGGTTTTCTGATCTAGCCACTTGGCCTTTTGTTTTCTTTTGAAATTTGGGGGATCGTAGAGGCATTTCGTAGTTGTACCGATCTAGCAACGCAAAGGAGACGCTGGCGAAATTTTGTGAAATTTTGATAATTTAAAATTTGGTTTTGAATTAAAAATTGAATGGATAAGTAAGTAATGTTGATTGGGAAACTATGGAAGAAACTGGAAAGTTAGTAAGAGAGTTAGTATGTCCTTAATAAAAAGATCGTTTTGAGAAGTTGTTAAAACTATTTGGTTTTGAAAAAATGAAGAACGGGTTGTGGACCATTCCTCTTAACTAGCAATTTCGGTGACGAAATTCTTTTAAGGGGGAGAAATGTGACGACCCAGAATTTATGGATATTTGAAATTGAAATATTTAATTGATTTCAAATATTTGAAAGTTAGTTTAACTTGAATTTCAAATATCATTGTTTATCTGGCAATTTAGTTATTGGATTTAATAATTGGGAATTAGGTAAAATAGTCAATCTTGGTTTCAAGCCAGTTAAAAATAATTTGAAGGCTTGTAAAATTTATATTAATATTACTGAAGGTAGTAAAACTTTAAAAATTGAATTTAAAGGTGGTTGGTTCAATTTTAAAAATATATAGTTTAAATCGGTATTTAAAAATAGCCTTCCGAGGCACAGTCTCGGATTTCGACGAAACCATTGTCATTGGATCCGTAATAGTGTTCTTGTGACGACCGCCCATGACTCCCGCACCAAAACAAGGAAATAATGCGCTGAAAGGCGTGCCAGGCAGCCATGGACGATAGTCAGGGTAAAACAAAACAAAAGAATCTCTATCGCATAACTCACAGCGCATGGATAAAATACAATAGAGAAATATAATATAGTGAAGCTCCATAGAACAGAACATCATCATATAAGCATCACAGTAGTTTTGTACAATCATCTACTCAAATCCATACATGGAAGCCTCACTACAAATCACTCAACCAAATACAGCAGCGGATACCCAGTACATATAGTAAGAAAACTAATATGCAAAGCCTCCTGCTCGTCTTCGTCATCTTCAGCGTAGAACTCCTAGCACAGCACCTGTCACCTGCTACCTAGTCTGCCCATCCCAAACATGGATGAACAGCCCAAGGTAATAAGAGGAGACATAAAACCTTGAGTCAGACAAAGTCTTAGTGAGCAGTAAATTAACTATCCAACATACCAAAAGAGCATAAAGGATAAAAGGAATAGGAACCAAACCATCCCACTCCACCTCTTTCTACAGTGATAGCCCCAGACATACACTAAGGAGAAGCAAGCATAACAACATAGACAATTAAGGTAAAGCGAATACCACTCGAGTCAAGGACGATGTTTTCCAAATACAAACCCCCAAGGCCTAAACCAAGATCAGATAAGCACCCAGAAAACACCGCTCTTGAAGCCGAATGATAATACAACCAAACATCCATGACTCTGGCTATCACTGTCATCCTTGCCTCGATTTCACCGTTAGTTGAATGACCATCTGTCAAGGGCTAATGGTAACCCCGGTTCTAACCATAACTCCGCACACTGCCTTGTGCCTAGGACTTATCTACTTTGCCCAGAGTACTCAACTACCTACCTGTAGTCTTTTGGGTGTCCCGACTACCTACCTGTAGTCGTTATGGGCGCCCCATGTACTCTTGCTTTTGAGCATGCTAGAACCTTCAACAACGACGAGATCCAAGCCTCCTAGCCATCCTTCTTGACGACTATCCTCATACAAGCTCAAGCTACCTCTTGAACAATCCATTATCAACCAACTTGAACTACTCTTCAAGTTATCAACATGCTTGGAATGATCCCTGCTTGGATTAAGCCAAGACTCACATCATACTTCGCTTCATCGCATCAAAGCAAAGTCTCAACTCAACAACATGGTTTGCCTCATCAAATCATGGCAAAGTCCCATCTCAACATCATCCAATCTATACATATGAGCTTCAACATCCGCTACATATGCCTTAAGCAGCTTTCACCATTCAAGAGCCTTCTTCCATAGCTTTTGAATCCTCTTTCATCATCTTGTTCCAAATCAACTACTAGCTAACTTGGAAACAATCAAATCAATCATACATTCAAATAATCAATCATTCAAACAAGATCTATTAAGCAATTTAAGCAATATCAACTATAATGGGAATTTCGTAAATAAACGAGCAAAAGTCCAACATATGTGAAATCATGGTTTTTAGCATAGATCTATCAAATATAAAACATGGGTTTTGTCTCTAACACTTATTAAATAAACTTGCATAAGTAAACATCTTCAAAAACCATGGATCTACACTTGGATCTAAGAAATATGCGTGAAATCACTAACTACAACACTCCAACAAGTCACCAATCCAATGTACTCCTTTGGGTCCGCGTGAGAGATAACTACCACTCACCAAATCACCCAAACACCTCAAAAACTAAACACTTCAGATCTGGACAGCGGAGATCAAGGCTTGATCCGGCATCATCTCGCTTCAATCGATGAAATCTAGCTTTGTTGGATGAAGATCTTCAACTTTGGCGCTTGAATCTTCAATCTCGATCTTCGATCTTGGATGGATGTTAGAACTAGATTGGAATAGAGAAAAGAAAATGAAGAAATGTTGTAGTCGAGCTCTCAAAATGGCAGCACTTCGTCGCTTCAAAAACCGGTGCCAAAAAGTGAGCCAAACCCCTCTATTTATAGGCTGAACAACCCTTAGGTCGTCGCCCTTTAGGTCGTCCCCGACCTAACACTCCAACGACCTACGACCTAAAACCAGCCCGCCCTAGCGACCTACGGCTTATCCAAACACACAGGGTCTCACGACCTAAACCCCCTGCGACCTAACAAACAAGGCCGACTTAAGCCCAAGGCCGACCTAACGACTTATAACATTAACGACCTACGACACAACCCAGACATAACCTAAAACACAGGCCGCATATCCCAAGTCCTAAGTCGTATGACGACTTAACCACCATGCCGACTTACGACTTAATACCAGTGCCGACTCAAACCCCTGCCGACCTATGTCCCCAACGACCTAACAAACACACAATACAAAAGCCTCCGACCTAACTTAGGTCGTTGCCGACCTATCATGCTACGACCTAACAACATAGCCGACTCACGACTCAACCTATTTCCTTTAGGTCGCGCTAGCGACCTAACGACTCATCTACCAACGACTCAAGCATGCCTCTCTAAACCCTAAGTCGGCTACTTTCCTGGGTCGGTCCATCTCTAAGTCGCCTAACCTTTAGGTCGCTACCCCCTCTTAGGTCGCTCTCCACTAGGTCGGTCACTTTCTTAGGTCGTTCCTCTATCCTAGGTCGCTCAACCGACCTAACTCTCAACACATTAACATCCTAACCCGTTAGCTCCTTAGGTCGCTCACCCCTACCTACGACCTATCCTTCAAACGACCTAACTCCCAAGCCTTCCATCCTATGAGTCGTAACTTGTACACGACCTATCCTATGAGTCGGTCACGACTCAACCCTTAACTCGGCAATGCCTATGAGTCGGTCACGACTCAACACTAACCACACGAGTTATCTCCTTATACGACTCAGGCTAGGAACACCACAAACAACACTAACGACCTGTAAATTCTACGATCCATCGACACGTAAAATACGGGTCGTTACATTCTCTCCCCCTTAGGAATTTCGCCCCCGAAATTCCAAGCAAACAATCAGAAATCAAAGATATTCTGCATGCCTACCATCCAAAGCAATCAACAAACCATGCAACCAATTCTAGCCTAGGATGCAGAATTCTAAGACTCAGAACAAGCTACAAATTCATGAGATGTCACGACACTTTAGGGCGATACCTCGAAGAGTCCGGGATGAGCTGCCTTCATCCTCTCTTCCTCCTCCCATGTACAGTCGTTAACATCATCACTCCATTGTACCTTGAGCAACGTAATCGTCTTCCTCCTAAGCTGTTTCGTATCAGTTTCAACAATACGAAGCGGCTTACGAGGTCTTGTAACAACTGGATCAACCTCCAAATCTTCACAGCTATCAGCAGAAACTACCGTACTCGGGTCATGCACATACTTCCGTAGATAAGATACATGAAAAACATTGTGCACACCCGTCATCTTTTCCGGTAACTCCAATCTATAAGCGAGCTTTCCAATACGCTCGATAATCGGGAATGGTCCAACAAATCTCGGAGTCAACTTTCCTTTCTTCCCAAACCTTATAGCATTCTTCAATGGAGAAATCTTCACAAAAACCATATCACCTACGTCGAATTCCAAATCCTTACGACGATTATCGGCATAACTTTTCTGACGATCTTGGGCTGCCTTCATTCGTTGCCGAATGATCTCTATACAATCTGAAGTCTGTCGAATCATCTCTGGCCCAAGTATCAGCTTTTCTCCAGTTTCCAACCAACATGTCGGAGAGTTACACGGTCTTCCATATAATGCCTCATATGGTGCCATACCAATACTCGACTGATAACTGTTATTATAAGCAAACTCCACCAAATGAAGGTGATCTTCCCATGATCCTCCGAAGTCCAAAACACATGCTCTAAGAAGATCTTCCAAAACTCGGTTGACTCTCTCAGTCTGACCATCTGTTTGAGGGTGATAAGCTGTACTCAAACACAACTCAGTTCCCAAAACTTCCTGGAAGCTCTTCCAAAATCTACTAGTGAACAATGGATCTCGATCGCTCACTATACTCTTCGGAACACCATGGAATCGAACTATCCACTTAACATAAAGCTCAGCCAGCTTCGATGCAGTCCTAGTCGATCGAACAGGAATGAATCTTGCACTCTTAGTCAAACGATCTACTATGACCCAAATCCCTTCATTCCCTGCTCTTGTCCTAGGTAGACCATCGATAAAGTCCATCGACACTTGCTCCCACTTCCATGTAGGAACCTCTAATGGCTGAAGCAATCCACTGGGCTTCTTCTGCTCAGCTTTCACCAACTGGCAATTCATACACTTGGAAATAAAATTTCCAACATCCTTCTTCATACCTTCCCAGTAGTAGGTTCTCTTCATATCCCGATACATCTTATTTCCACCTGGATGAATCGTCAACTTCGAATGATGACTCTCCCTCAGAACCTCATCTCTCAATCCATCAACATCAGGAACAACCAATCGTCCTTGCTTTCGAAGCCAACCCTCTCGATCGACCTCGAATCCCTTATCCTTCTCCTGATCCAATCCGGATTCCAAATCACGGATAATCTTGACAAGCTTATCATCTCTCCTTTGGCTCTCGCCAATCCTTTCCACAAGAGTAGGCCTTATCGATAAGTTTGCCAACATCTCAGGTTCCAATTCACATCTGGGCCTGAAATCAAACTCAGCCAAATACTCAAGACTCTTCCATTCCGAAAACATGGCTCCCAAACCTGCATGTCTTCGACTTAACGCATCAGCCACTGCGTTACCTTTCCCTGGAGTATAGGCTATACCAAAATCATAAGATGCTAGGAACTCTAGCCATCGTTGCTGTCGAAGATTTAAATCCTTTTGGGAGAACAGATACTTCAACGACTTATGATCTGTAAACAACTCGAATCTAACTCCCAATAGATAATGTCTCCACATCTTCAAAGCAAACACAATTGCCGCTAACTCCAAATCATGAGTCGGATAATTCCTTTCATGCGGCTTTAGTTGTCGACTAGCATACGCAACAACTTTATGCTTCTGCATTAGCACCGCTCCTAGTCCAGTGCCACATGCATCGGTGTAAACCACCATCTCATCATTCCCACTTGGAATAGTCAAAACAGGAGCGCTCGTCAGTCGCTCTTTCAGGATTACGAAAGCTTGCTCACACTTATCATCCCATCTGAACACTTGGTTCTTCTTCGTCAATCCTGTCAACGGTGCAGCTATCTTGGAAAAGTCTTTGATAAACCGACGATAATATCCTGCTAATCCAAGAAAACTTCTCACATCAGATGCATTCTTAGGTCTAACCCAATCCTGGATCGCTGCCACCTTAGCGGGGTCAACCGCTATTCCATTTCCAGAGATAACATGGCCTAAGAACCTCACTTCACTCTTCCAGAAGTGACACTTCGAAAACTTAGCCTTCAGCTGATGTTTCCACAAAATTCCCAAAACAATCCTCAAGTGCGTCTTGTGCTCTTCCTCGGTTCTGGAGTAAACCAAAATATCATCCACGAACACAAGCACGAACTTATTCAACTGATCTCTGAATACCCTATTCATAAGATCCACAAAATATGCTGGCGCGTTAGTCAATCCAAACGGCATTACCAGCCACTCATAAAACCCGGATGGTGTCCTGAAAGCAGTCTTCGGCACACTATCCTTTGCCACTCTCAACTGGTGAAATCCCGTTGCCAAATCCATCTGAGAAAACACCTTAGCCTCGTGAAGCTGGTCAAACAAGTCATCTATTCTCGGCAATGGATACTTGTTCTTCTTAGTCACCTTATTCAGCTCACGATAATCAACACACAACCTCAACGATCCATCCGTTTTGGTTGCGAACACAACTGGCGCACCCCATTCGGACACACTTCTCCGAATGAATCCTTTCTGCAAAAGGTCATCAACTTGCACCTTCAGCTCTTGCTGCTCCCTCGGTGCCATCCGCCTAAGAGGCATCACAACAGGTCTGGCTCCCTCAACTAGATCGATACGAAACTCGATCTCCCTATGCGGCGGTAACCCTTTGACTTCCTCAAAGACATCACCAAACTCATTCACAATAGGCACTGATGACAGTCCATCCCGTGGAACAACCAGCGAATACATGAAGCTCATGAAGACGCCTTCCTCATGCTTACATCGTATCACAACCTTTCGCCCTTCCACATTTCCGACTGTCACCTCAAGCCTCTCACAATCAATCCTAGCCGCATACTTCCTAAGCCAGTCCATGCCCAAAATAATTCCGAACCCCGCAAAGTTCAGAACAAAGCAATCACAAACAAACGAGCAATCATGACTCGACACAACTAGACCACGACATAACATACACAAACATGACGAACCCCCTACCGGATTAGTCACAACCAATGGCCTATCAACAATATCCGGTTTCATACCTAACCGGCTTACCAAATCATCACAAACAAAAGAATGCGACGCTCCAGTATCAAACAACACTCTAACTGGAACACCACAAATAGAAAGAGTACCTTGAACAACCACACTCTTCCCCTTCTCTTCAGCAGTAGGAGCTTTCGAAGACAATGGAACAGCCCCCAAAGCATAGGCTTGCACAACCTGCCTATCTTTCCTCGGTTCTGGACAGTCCTTCTTGATATGTCCCAGCTTATCACAGTTGTAACACTTTCCCGGCACCTTGGGATTCTTACAATCTTTGTAAAGATGGCCCTTCTGCTGGCAGTTATAGCAAGTCATTTCGCTCTTCGGCTTCTTCTGGCCATCCTTACCCTTCTGTTGCTGCTGCTTCCTCCTCTTATTGCCATTCTGGTGTGGTTTAGATCCTTCCCTGGTTACAGCAACAACAGAACTTTCCTTAGGAAACAAACTCTCATGCCTAAGGGCTTTCTCCACAAGCTTCTCAAATGGATCGTCCAAATGATCCACTAACTGCCTCCCAAGATAAGCATCCAGACCAGTCACAAACTTCTCATTCTTCTGATAGGGAGAATCAATGTACGATCTGGCATACTTGGACAAAGCTTCAAACTCAGAAATATACTCAAGAACAGGCCTCCCACCCTGCTTGAGCTCTACAAACCTCTTAAACAAGACAGATTTCTGAGCCGTAGAGATAAACTTAGCTTCAAATCTAACTTGGAATTGCTCCCAAGTAATCTCTTCTTCTGGGGTATCAATGGTGATAGAATTCCACCAATCAGCAGCTCTTCCCTGAAGCTGTCTCGATGCAAGCTTTCTCTTAGTTGCATCCTCAATCCCTAAGTCACCAAAGATCCTTCGACATGCATCAATCCATCTCTGCACCTCAATAGTCGACTCCGTCCCCAAGAAAGCTTTTCCTCCAAGAGAAGTATAATCCTTGCAAAGCTTAGCAAAATCCACCGGTCTTGGAGCTTGAACTTGAACTCCCACATCCACTGATGATCCTGAAGCTGGTATCCTTCTCATGATCGAAGTCATCATCGCTTCGAACATAGTTCCATAATCAACAGCTCCTTCATCAGCACGGCTTTCCCTTGCAGCTGGTCTCCCTCTTCGACTCATCCTTAATATCTGTAATAAGAATGATTAGAACACCTTAAGAAACAACTGCATAAGGAGTTCAAATCCTTCTAGGCTACTATATTATATATAGTAATCATCCATCAAAATACAATTACGTCTCTCATACGTAGTTACGTCAGCGAGCGTTGGCTGAAATCGATTAACCAAAGCGCTCTGATACCAAATGTGACGACCGCCCATGACTCCCGCACCAAAACAAGGAAATAATGCGCTGAAAGGCGTGCCAGGCAGCCATGGACGATAGTCAGGGTAAAACAAAACAAAAGAATCTCTATCGCATAACTCACAGCGCATGGATAAAATACAATAGAGAAATATAATATAGTGAAGCTCCATAGAACAGAACATCATCATATAAGCATCACAGTAGTTTTGTACAATCATCTACTCAAATCCATACATGGAAGCCTCACTACAAATCACTCAACCAAATACAGCAGCGGATACCCAGTACATATAGTAAGAAAACTAATATGCAAAGCCTCCTGCTCGTCTTCGTCATCTTCAGCGTAGAACTCCTAGCACAGCACCTGTCACCTGCTACCTAGTCTGCCCATCCCAAACATGGATGAACAGCCCAAGGTAATAAGAGGAGACATAAAACCTTGAGTCAGACAAAGTCTTAGTGAGCAGTAAATTAACTATCCAACATACCAAAAGAGCATAAAGGATAAAAGGAATAGGAACCAAACCATCCCACTCCACCTCTTTCTACAGTGATAGCCCCAGACATACACTAAGGAGAAGCAAGCATAACAACATAGACAATTAAGGTAAAGCGAATACCACTCGAGTCAAGGACGATGTTTTCCAAATACAAACCCCCAAGGCCTAAACCAAGATCAGATAAGCACCCAGAAAACACCGCTCTTGAAGCCGAATGATAATACAACCAAACATCCATGACTCTGGCTATCACTGTCATCCTTGCCTCGATTTCACCGTTAGTTGAATGACCATCTGTCAAGGGCTAATGGTAACCCCGGTTCTAACCATAACTCCGCACACTGCCTTGTGCCTAGGACTTATCTACTTTGCCCAGAGTACTCAACTACCTACCTGTAGTCTTTTGGGTGTCCCGACTACCTACCTGTAGTCGTTATGGGCGCCCCATGTACTCTTGCTTTTGAGCATGCTAGAACCTTCAACAACGACGAGATCCAAGCCTCCTAGCCATCCTTCTTGACGACTATCCTCATACAAGCTCAAGCTACCTCTTGAACAATCCATTATCAACCAACTTGAACTACTCTTCAAGTTATCAACATGCTTGGAATGATCCCTGCTTGGATTAAGCCAAGACTCACATCATACTTCGCTTCATCGCATCAAAGCAAAGTCTCAACTCAACAACATGGTTTGCCTCATCAAATCATGGCAAAGTCCCATCTCAACATCATCCAATCTATACATATGAGCTTCAACATCCGCTACATATGCCTTAAGCAGCTTTCACCATTCAAGAGCCTTCTTCCATAGCTTTTGAATCCTCTTTCATCATCTTGTTCCAAATCAACTACTAGCTAACTTGGAAACAATCAAATCAATCATACATTCAAATAATCAATCATTCAAACAAGATCTATTAAGCAATTTAAGCAATATCAACTATAATGGGAATTTCGTAAATAAACGAGCAAAAGTCCAACATATGTGAAATCATGGTTTTTAGCATAGATCTATCAAATATAAAACATGGGTTTTGTCTCTAACACTTATTAAATAAACTTGCATAAGTAAACATCTTCAAAAACCATGGATCTACACTTGGATCTAAGAAATATGCGTGAAATCACTAACTACAACACTCCAACAAGTCACCAATCCAATGTACTCCTTTGGGTCCGCGTGAGAGATAACTACCACTCACCAAATCACCCAAACACCTCAAAAACTAAACACTTCAGATCTGGACAGCGGAGATCAAGGCTTGATCCGGCATCATCTCGCTTCAATCGATGAAATCTAGCTTTGTTGGATGAAGATCTTCAACTTTGGCGCTTGAATCTTCAATCTCGATCTTCGATCTTGGATGGATGTTAGAACTAGATTGGAATAGAGAAAAGAAAATGAAGAAATGTTGTAGTCGAGCTCTCAAAATGGCAGCACTTCGTCGCTTCAAAAACCGGTGCCAAAAAGTGAGCCAAACCCCTCTATTTATAGGCTGAACAACCCTTAGGTCGTCGCCCTTTAGGTCGTCCCCGACCTAACACTCCAACGACCTACGACCTAAAACCAGCCCGCCCTAGCGACCTACGGCTTATCCAAACACACAGGGTCTCACGACCTAAACCCCCTGCGACCTAACAAACAAGGCCGACTTAAGCCCAAGGCCGACCTAACGACTTATAACATTAACGACCTACGACACAACCCAGACATAACCTAAAACACAGGCCGCATATCCCAAGTCCTAAGTCGTATGACGACTTAACCACCATGCCGACTTACGACTTAATACCAGTGCCGACTCAAACCCCTGCCGACCTATGTCCCCAACGACCTAACAAACACACAATACAAAAGCCTCCGACCTAACTTAGGTCGTTGCCGACCTATCATGCTACGACCTAACAACATAGCCGACTCACGACTCAACCTATTTCCTTTAGGTCGCGCTAGCGACCTAACGACTCATCTACCAACGACTCAAGCATGCCTCTCTAAACCCTAAGTCGGCTACTTTCCTGGGTCGGTCCATCTCTAAGTCGCCTAACCTTTAGGTCGCTACCCCCTCTTAGGTCGCTCTCCACTAGGTCGGTCACTTTCTTAGGTCGTTCCTCTATCCTAGGTCGCTCAACCGACCTAACTCTCAACACATTAACATCCTAACCCGTTAGCTCCTTAGGTCGCTCACCCCTACCTACGACCTATCCTTCAAACGACCTAACTCCCAAGCCTTCCATCCTATGAGTCGTAACTTGTACACGACCTATCCTATGAGTCGGTCACGACTCAACCCTTAACTCGGCAATGCCTATGAGTCGGTCACGACTCAACACTAACCACACGAGTTATCTCCTTATACGACTCAGGCTAGGAACACCACAAACAACACTAACGACCTGTAAATTCTACGATCCATCGACACGTAAAATACGGGTCGTTACAGTTCTATTATCGGTTTTTAATTTTTGTAGCGTTTGGAGTTGTCATGCGATCATACGATAGATAAACGCGCCGAAATCTATACCGAAATTTAATAAAATAACTAATCCAAAAAGCTATCTTCTCCATACGATTGAGTTAGGACTCGGAACCTTTTCCATTGCGTTCGGAATATGGGTTTAACATTATAAACGCCTAGCGGTACGCCTCGATAGGATGATGAGATTTTGAGTTGCGAATTCAAGACGATTTAAATTTGAATAATATTATGGCATTGAAACATTATAGCAAGCGTAGACAAGTAATGAAATTTTAAACACGTGTTCTCCTTTGTTTAACATGCATTGTTTTTCATTTCTTTTTAAAATTTCAGCCGAACATTTTTAAAAAAAAACAAAAATCAATGAAAAATGGCTGAATCCCTTCTTCTCAACTCAAATTGTTACTCTCCCTTTTTTCTATTCGTACATGAATTAGCCCTAAATCAAATCATATAGCCTAGTAAAATCGACAATCGAGTAAGGGGAGTAGCTCGATTTTGGGTTGAGGCCGATGTCGTAGTCGTTCCAGGTGGGAGATGCAGCGTTCGTTCTTTCTGGAAGTAGTGTGGAGGTGGGGTCGCGATGGTGGCGACGAGATAGCGGCGGCTTCGATTTTCGTTGATCGACATTGGGTCAACACTAGGGTTTCGATTATTGGAAGGTGCGGCATTCGATTCGAGCAGAGGATAGTGGCGTTTGCGAAAGGGAGGCAAAGCACGAAGATCGTGGGGGAGGGTTGCGAGTATTATGAAGTAGTGAGGTATACATATTTTTATTTCGAGTTAAATCTGATATGTATATATATCAATTAGGAACAGAGAATGACAATTGTATACATGCATATAAGAATTTTGAACTCAAATTTGCTTCATTTTATAAATATATACGTATTGAAATTTTTACAGTAAAAAATACTATAGATTATTTATATAGAAGAAAATATAAATATATTTTGTTCATTTGTATATGTATATACAGTTAAGGAAAAATAGAATACAAGTATAAATATATATATATACACATACCTATTTCATTTAGAAGTATATACAGAAATTATTATAGGTAAAGTTTGGTAAAATAGGAATTTTAACATACTTGAAAGCTTATGTAAAATTAGATTTTTTTAAATCTATGTAGACTATTTTTATAAATATATATGTAGTTTCAAAAGAAAATAAATATACGTATATACATTTTTAACTTACTAATTTATTATAAAAATATGTATTTGGGTCGATTAATTTGTTTAATGAATTTATTTAATTTACTTTAGTTGCTAAGAAATTATTAAAAGAAAATTAGTTTAAAATTAAATCATTAGTCAATTAAATTTATTAAGTGAAAGTTGGTTGTTCGATTTATTTCGAATATTAATAATATAATATAATTGCTTATATAAGGCCAAAAACCGTGAAATCAAGGCGAGATTGAAGTGGATTGCAAAACGAAAATCAAAGGTGAGTCAGTCTCATTCATTTGGATTACCATTTAAATTTAATAGTTAAATTTAAATTATTGGTTAATTGATTTCATTGATAATTGTTATCAATCTGGATGTGATGTTATATATAGTAGTACATATAGTGTAGATTGGAGTGACTGATTTCCCATATTATATAGCGGATGAGACCCTATGCGCCCCGCACAATAGAGGATGACCCTTTATACCGCAATATCCCTCTCGTAGTGGGATTGGTATTTTATATTGTGCTAACATTTGTGGATGCAGGGAAACAGGTTGGAGGAATCCAACTGGATTCCTCAACATGTTAAATTTATTTTATATTCTACGATATGATTTATGTGACAATCTACGATGATTATATTGACTATATTGGGGATTAAAAATTATTGGATGCTATGGTTTGTATGAATATATATTTTGGTGTTTTAGAAATATATAGAATAGAATGACTTGGGTTTTTAAAGGAAATGAAAAGAAAATTTTTAAGTAAATAATTATTGGGCATTTGAATAAATGGATGAATAAATTTAAAAGGGAATTTAAACCAGGATATCAGTTTGGAAGTGATTAAGTGTTTTGGAAACTGTGATTTTAAAAAGAAATGAAAAATGAAAAATTGTAAACTGGGTTTATAAATGAAGTGGAATATTTATCAGTGGATAAACTTGGAAGTATAGATTCCGTTGGGAATTTATAAGAAATGTTGTAATTTATTTAAAAATAAAAAGGTGATTTTATTTTTAAAAGCTGGAAAATATATTTTCCTTGGAAATCTAAGTATATTTCAAAGAAAAGATTTCAAGGTATAAACTAGAAAATTAAAAATGTTTTTCTAGAATGTTTTTATAATTTTTTTTTAATTATTTTTAATTGAAAAGTAAATATTTATTTAAGTCAATTATGGCATTTAATTATTTTTAAAGGTAAATTAGTATTATGATTTCTAAAAGGGAATTTTAACATAAATATTTGATATAATAACTTTATTTTAAAGGAAAATTTTGGTTTAAGTTTTACTCAGGAACCCTTATAAATTTCTTAAGTAATATTTTTATCTAAGTAAATTTAGTAGCCTTAATGTAAATAATTTAAGTATATATTTTTGAAAGTGATTATAAAAAGATGGAAATGTGTTTTAAAAATAAAAAGTGGTTTTATTTTTAAAGTGTTGAAAGAAATTTACGGGTTGAGACGTAAATTAAATTTAGATAAATCAAGAAGGATTTATAAATGATTAGACAGTTATATTGGAATGGAAAGTAAATTTCGTGAAAAGCCAAGTATGTTTTCAAGCAGATTTTTTTAAAAGTATAAGCTAAAAGTCTTAAAGTTATTTAAAGAAATGTTTTAAAGGAATTTATTATTTAAATTATTTTAAGATTTTAAAGTAAATACTTATTAATTTAGTTATAATAGTAATTATTTTTAAGGTTAAACTAAAATTATGATTTAAAAGATTGTTATTAAATATTTATACTTTATAAAAATGACTTTTATTTTAAAGGAAGTTTTGGCTAAGTTTTACTTGAAAAATTATTATGGAATTTCATAACTATTATTGGAATAAAGTCTTTTAAGTAGTTTTTATTTTAAATGTTAAAAGTGTATATTTTGGATAAAGTGATTTAAATTATTTTAAAATCTAAGTATTAAGATTGGTGAATTTCAGTGGAAATAAACAAACAATATTTGGAAATCTATTCGCGGGAGAAAAGTGATTTGAAAACTATTTTCAAAGAGTTGAAGTGTAGGAAAATAGCTTGCGAAGATATTTTGAAATAAATAATTTGGAAAATTATTTAAATCTGATGATTGGTTGTGGATGTTATTTGATAGTTAAATAATCGACTATCAATATTGGCTAATGCGTTGATCGTTTCAAAGAGACCGAGATCGGGATTGATTTTTAGAAAACCACTTCGATCTGGTTTGAACGTTTTCGTGAAAACAACAACAGCTTGGAGTCAAAGATGGAGCAGTGAAGTGCAAGGGATAATCGCTACTAATCCTGAGGGTGATTCCAAAATGGATGTAGTAGGAATAGTGTCTTTGGTTCCGTTCGGATCCGGAACGGACTTATATGGATGAATGCTATCAGAACATCATCAGGAAGACGATGAGCATTCTAAGTAAATGTGTGCTAAAAAGGTAACGCATAACCTCAAGCATCATTAACGGGGAATGGCTAAAACAGGGAAGGTGCACGCAAGGCTAAGTGGCTAGCAACGAATTAGGGTAAGGTCATCCCTGTCTAGAGGTCCCTTTATTCGGCTGTGTGGGCGGTTGCCGATCCCAACCGCGGGGTGATCTTATTCGGACTATCCAGTAAGGGGTAGCTCCGGTCTTGTGTTGTAGGGGATCAGGGTGGATTCTCGGTACACTGATCTAGACTAGGTATTGTGATGGGCGGTACCCCAGTAGCCCTGCCATTGTATGGAATCCAAACTCCAATAAATGTCTGTACGGTTTTGACTGTGCCCAACTATGCTGAAACGTGAGATGCAAGAATTTCAACTAGATTCTATTTTACTTTCTATTAGCACTATTATAATATCAGACGAATTTGATAAAAATGTTTTGATTATCGTAAGGTAAAAACCCGGCATGTTTATTTTTGGCGTGGCCTTACGAGATACCTTTGATTTCAAAAGGATTTTGAAAACTTTAATTATCCAATTGGGTGTGTTTTCACACTCTGGTTTTCCAGACTGGCTCTAATGTTATTTAACTATAATTCTCGGGTCTGACCGAGTATTATAGAGTACAGATTTTGGATGGACTGCTACGGATCTTAGGGGACGAGTTGGATGGCGAGACGTATTACACGTATTTGATAAATATTCAGCTGTATATGATTAACTGTATAGTCAGTTTTGTGAGGACAGGTTATGATAACTGTCCAGTTGTGTGTTATAAATTTTGTTGTATTCTGATGATGTAATGTATAAACACATATATTTCTTTTGTTTAAAGATTACTCATTTATCTATTATATATTGTTCCGCTGCGATGGTGAGATCTGATATTGTTTCTTTTTCTTCTCTACCTCCTTCTTCTTTAACCCTAACGGTCTGTTTTTCCGGCATTCGATTGTTCGGCATTTAATATAATGGACGTATTAATGTCGATTTTTTGGACGTCGAAAAATCGGGTCGTTACAGACTTTTTCATCTTCCTTAATTTCTATAGATTTGTAAATCAGTTTCTGTAATTTTACCACCAACTCACTCATTTATTTGTACAATTATGGATTTTGGTAACAAGTCACCAAAGTGGATTCCTTTTTGTTATGATTTTTTTATTTTAACAACCAATGAAATGCAAAATTGTGATCATAAAATTAAATGATTATTTAAATGACATTCTCTTTCATGAATTGTAATATTCACGGAACTATTATGGCAACTTTTGCAATGAAATACAAGGTGTTTATTTGTTATATCTCATAACAATGTATTCTGACATAATATGCAGGTCTACTCTTTTTTGGCTCTTACATTAGAGCAAATTCTCCTTGATCAAATGTAAATACATGTAAGTGAGAGTGCAAAAGTAACAAGATAACGTAGTGGATAAAAATTGTGTTGCTACATACCGTGATGTTGTGTTAGTCTCGGAATATACTGGAAATTTAATGCTGTCTTGATTATTCTAAACTTGAAACTAATTTTGTTCAATAAAGGAGGTATGCACTTTGCATCAGTGAATTATGTTGAATCTTTTTATTCTCACTTAAACATCCTTTCTTGGCTATTTTAATATCCTCATATATGCTATACTAATCCTCGCAAAATTAATACTCTTTGGTTACCTATTTTAACAGACTTTCAATTAATCGATTACGGTTTGTTTAACTAATTTTGTATAGGAAATTAAGGTTCAACCAAAGGAGAATAAAATGAACCATTTATAAAATGATTAATTTATTCAACCAACCCTTAATTGGGATGAATACCTTAACAAATTTAGTAGGTTTAAACAATTTCAAGATGAAATTTCAATAGTAATACCAACAATAAATGGTTTTTGAAGCCCATATAAGATGTACTTTTATTGTTTTTATTGTTATCCATATGTATTCGATTAACTTTGTAATTTGATTTGCATGTGTATCACTATTTCCTTACTAATAACAATATTGACATCCAAATAAAATGGAATCCATACGCTACTTTAACTATTTACCCTTAATATGCATTACAAAAATTTACGCTTAACAAGCTATTTAACATATTCTTGGATGTTGCACCTAAGGGTAATTACCATATACATTATTCATTTGTTAATCGAAAAAAGAATACAATCTTCGCTACTCCATCAATTAGCAATTAGCATAGTACTCACATTTTAAGCATGAAACTTCGCAAATATAAAACTCAATTTAGCTACGCCTCTTCATACTCATTGTATAATGCTTTTCAATAGCAAAAAAGACTAAGGTATAGATATCAGTGTTATAAATATTTTAACTCTGCCAACCACTTGCAAACCATGTCGGTCTTTAAGTTCGGAAAAAAATAAGAAAAGAAAATAAATGTTACAGCAATAATTTAATATTTTTAAAAAGGGTTCTCAACATATATGACTTAAGCATGTCTAATTTAACTGGTTGATATTCATGCGTAAATTGTCTATTGTTCTTTTTGAATTTGGTACTTAAATGGTAGTACATATCGGTATTACAATTCTTAGGTAATATACAACAAACTGCTTGTCAATATATGTTCGAATCATGCTACACAAGCTTTGAACATGTGATCTTTCACACCAAAGTCGAAGTCTCACCGTAAGGGGCCAATCAAAAAGGGGATGGAGTTGGAGAGGACCTTCATACATCCCTAGCCTACGAAAGTAGGTTTTTAATCCCTACTGAAAGGTATAAAATTATGTTCACTTACACACAGAAAACAATTGCCATGCATAATTCGTTTATTTGCATGGGCAAAGCACATGCCAACATACTCGTGTGCATGCATGCATGCATATGTGTGTGCGCGTACAATATTTTGTATATATGAATTAAATCACATAAGCATACATTTGGATGATATATCATATTCAAGAGGGGTAACATGTCTGTTGCGGTATAAATCTCACCACTTATACATGAATATGTTAAATCTTACACGGATTATTATGTTATACATGCATACACATATATATGTGTATATGATACACGCATATATGTAATACAATATTAATTACATAATATAAAACTGTATTATAAATTTGAAATAAATTTATGATTTTATTTAAAAGAAATTTAGAAACGTTCTAAATGAATTAGACTTCATATGCCAAATAATGATCTAAAATAGTTAAAAAGCAATGAAATTTACTCATTTCTTTCGCTGCAAACTGGCCTAGTTCCAACATAATTTTATCTAATATATAAATAAATTTTGAAATCTTGCACACGAGCGCGCGCACACATATTAAACAACATTTTGAGATAGCCAATACATATACAAATGGCGAATATATACGTTGTAGATGTAAATCTCAACATCTACACACACATACATTTACTATGTACACATTATTATGTTGATTAGATCTAATAAAGAGGGTTTGGACCAAAGATCTTTATTCTCAAAACTCATACACAAAAAATCCCTACTAATAAACCCATGTAAATTAGGTTCATATTTTGTTTTTTTTTTACCAAATTGTCTCTTTCTAGAAAATCGCCGCAGCATTGAAATCAAGGGTAAAAGTGACATAAATTAGTCAAAGACTAATAATATGTACCAAATTTTCATATAACTTTTTCGAGAGGAATTTTCCCTCCGTCATCTTTCAATTTTAGTTACTTGTCAGCCGTTCCTTGTCTAATAAAACTCATTAGACTTCATAACCACTATGATTTAAATGGAGATTCTTTTCTAAATTCATCCAATTTATATGTTGTCGGATAGGTCCAACGCCAAAGCTAAATATATATATAAACATTTAAATTGTTTTGTGGCATAAAACTTTTATTTCGTGTGCACGATTTCTATATTAACAAGGGTATATCCTTTCTATGATATTTAGTGCACTTACTTTAGACTCAACCACTTTGTTAGACTTATAAAATCTTCACTATCAACGATATTACCAAAATCTCATTTGAGACCTCTTTTGTTTGTCTGCCCAAAAAGGAAAGTTGAGCTTCTTATTATCAACAAACCTTTTGGTTACCCAATGGATTGCAATTATTTTCATCGTATAAGACTGGTCTAATAGTGGATTGATCCTTTCCAAAAGTATTAAAAAGCATGTTTCCAGTACTAGTGGTCAATTTTTTCTATAGAAATTCCAGATAACGGATCCTTTTGAAACCATGCTCTGATGCGAAACGTGGGCTGCGATCAATATATAGTACAGTGGAATGATCTTAAGACCAATAATATATTTGGGGGGTGAATAATATGTTTAAACTTTTTCCAGTTATTTTGCAGACTAATTGTACTAAAATAAAGTAGAAATAAAGGGAGAGCTGACTATTTGAACACAAAATGGTGACGCAATAGATCTGAACCATCAAGTTTTTTTTTAAAGATGGAATTCGGAGGCAATCCAATAATGAAAATTCTTTGTGTTACCGACTGTGTCTATATTTTGTGTCTAAATAGACTTTTTCATTAAAAAATACGCCAGAATATTTGAATAGGTGTTCAGCTTTAGTGTTCAGCTTTAGTCCTATGTAAGAAACAACGGGCAACAACGCCTTCGCCCTGAAGGGCCTTTCTACCTTCTTCCAAAAGGACTTTCAGTTAACACCTTCTCCTTAAAGGAGTTTAAACTTTGTAGATTACGTCTATGTTTCTTGGAATACTGACTTGCGCTTTCCGTACAAAAATTCCTACAAAACTTTAATAGCAAATGTATCGCTAAGTTTGGTGA
The DNA here is from genome assembly GCA_030765085.1 of Allium cepa. NCBI lineage: Eukaryota > Viridiplantae > Streptophyta > Magnoliopsida > Asparagales > Amaryllidaceae > Allium > Allium cepa. The sequence continues at coordinate 348,065,901 of CM060931.1, read as the reverse complement.
TGAATACAATGGAATTGGACAGTAAATGAATAAGAATTCAAAAGTGAACTCTTAACACACTTGTAGATTGTCATTCCATAAAGAACATGAATCAAAGGATAATGGAATTGTAACAAGTATGAAGATAGAATCAAATACTTTAAATATGCAAAGTATAAGAGTGAAACGATCAAGTATTCATGAGTAATTAAGCGAGTAAAAGTGGAATTCTCTAACCTCTATTTATAGAAGATGAAAGGGTGTGACCATTGGTGAAAGGTTTGGAGACAAAACCTTGCATCTAAAATATAAAAATCGTCATGTATGTCAGCGTACTTTTGACCGTATGTCAACATATGAAAAGTTTGAAGTGGACATTCAAATTTAGAACGGAACAAAAGCGTACTAAAACCCAAGAAATCCAAATAGACAAAATTTATGGATCTTTTTAAGGTCATATGAATATGATCTTCAAGTACGATTGATGTGATTTTTTAGCGGAATTTCTATGATTGTAGAATAACTCAACGCGTCATATGATCTTGATTTGTCTTGAAGCATTTGAGTATCGAGTGTCTTCGTATCATATACTTTGTAAACTTGATACATGCACATGTTGGAAAATCTTCATATCATATGCTCTAAAAGCTTGATATCTGCACAACTTGAAAAATTGTTAATAGGATCCTTTATATTATGCTTGTTGTCATCAAAATCAGAATTAAGAGTCCAAAATCTTAAAAAAATAGCTCACATGCGCACATGTACGGAGAGAGACTGCTAGTAACTTTTGCCATGTACGTTGTCAAATCAAATTTAAGGTTTCATGAATTATGCAAAGGCATAATTACTTAAAAGGACAAAAAAACACAAGTAATTAATTCACAAACCAGATCAACAACAAGATGAGCATCTAGCATTTTCACATAACTTGATGCATATGAACAATTAAACCCACAATCTCCCAAGTCCCAACTATAATAGCCATTCCAAATACACAATCATTACCAAGTCAAAAAAAGATTCAAACCTGTATGTTCCTTTATACTTGAATAAATAGCAAAATTCTAAGCCAAATCCCGTATGTATCATGCTTTGCAGAACCTAAGATAAAACAGAATCAAAACAGCCCCATTTCAGTTCTAGTTTTCGCATCAAATCTATCAAACACAACCATAAATAAACCCAAAAAAACGATATTTTATATGCCCTAAGTATATATCACTAACCCCTAACCACCTCAGCGAAAAAAAAATCAGCTATCAATTTAATAAGCTAATGCTAAGTATCACATCTTATCAGCAATTCTTCCAAGAGCATCCGCGACCTTAGTCAAAACACCAAGAAGTACGTCAGATTGTTCCTTTCTCTGTTCTCTGTCGAGTTGGTTGTTTGCGTTTTGGGCTTCTAATTGCGCTGTCAGCATTCTACTATTTGTATCCAGCATCTCGAGTAATTTTGCTTGCAAATTTGTCTCTTCGTGACTTTCTTCATCCTCCGATGTTCTCCGTCGCTTTTGCGGCCCTTCTTGTGATGTTGAGGGCGCTTTCTCTGGTGGTGGTTCTATTGTCCTTTTCCCTTTCTTCAAACCTGTAAAAAACAATATCATTAACAGTGTGATTAAATATACTGAACATTCTGTACTGATTTCATTATGCCTATGATCAGTTTCAAACCTGAGTAGCTAAGAATTTGGAAAGAACTTGCAAACAGACTATGTGAGCTTATAATTTTTAGGCAATTACATTTAATTTGGTATAACAAACAAAGTGCAGGCTAACTGGGCTTATTTTTACTTTATTGCACTACATGATTCATATAAATTAATTGTTCTAGAAATCCAGACCATGTAGCCTAAAACCAGTAATGAACAGAACTGTCTCTGGTAACAAGTCAGTAACAAATCTATTATGAAATTTAATTTATATTTCAGTATCCAATATATGTTCATAGTATAAATTTACTCTACTAATTATAAATTTATTTATCTATAATAAATCTTAATTTTATAATAAATATGAATTTTATTTTATTTTATTAAATGATTAATTTGATATACAAATACTAGTGTGAATCCGTGCTAGTTTAGGATGTATTTTAGATGCTATAAAATTTGTATGTTATATTTTGAGTTCATAGGCTTTGTTTAGAATTAAGCAAGGAGGTATTATTGTTTAAAGTTTTGTTAGAAAGATTAGTAGATGGATGAGTAAATATGTTCAATAACTGTTTTGTCCACTCAATGCCTTGGCCATAAATTCAACAAAAAAAAAGTAGAAATAATAAACTGTAGATGTTACGTTCTGGAAAAAGTTAGGTGAATATCCCTGAAAAATAAGTACAAATCTACTGTTTAATCATTGTAAGAACACACCATTAGCAGAAAACGTGTAATTTGGCAATGTACACTTCAGATTTGAAAAAAGAACAAGAAAAATCACATAGTATAATGTAATCAACAGTGTTACGCATTATTTATTATTAACGGATTGCTAGTGCATGCAAACACTCATGCAGCCCTTACATTCGAAATATGCATGTTTCAAAGTAGGAAGAAATTGCATTTGAAAGTAGATACGTATGTTTTAAAATCCAGTGTCCTATCACTTGAAGTTTGCAAAGACGGATTTTCTAAATCCAGTCCCTTGTTTGGAAATGAAATCTTTGGAAGAATAGTGTGTGGTCGTGCGTGAAATCAATCAAAATGCACCGTTTGAATTAACCCTTGTAAACAGCTGGCTCAGTTAGTTTATTAATTCCTCCTCCTTCATCCTCCACCATAATTTCATACTCCAATTGAAAATTCAACGTTTTTTGGTCGATTGTATATTAATTTTTTAAGGCAAAATTTTTCGTATTTATGATATTCGTATTAATATCCGCCTTCTTTATTTTTTCCAAACATTTTTTTTCCATACAAGGATGTCGACTCACGGATCCTCCACTTCCTCACGCCATATCGTAGATTGGTCTTAGGACTGCACATTTGGCATTTATCGAAATTTGCTATGAACACATCACAGCTCGAAAAGTTCGAGTTAGCTATTGGTACAAGGATATCGTTGTCGCCTTCAACACACGAATGAACGTCGATTACACCGAAAGTCGGATTGAAAACAAGTTTGACAACTTCAAGCGTGAATAGTCCCTATGGAATAAGCTGCTGCAGATTGATGGTGGGTTCTAAAATGTGAAGATGGACACCGTCGGAGGGACTGCCAATGATGTAACTTGTTAACTAGTAGGTACGGGAAATTCAAAGTTGACTAGCCTTCGAAATTGAGAACGGAATGTGATATTTGAGGGATGCATCAAAACTTCAGCCTGTATGTTCGAGGCTTCGAAGACTACACCTACCAATGCCCCGTTCGATACTCAAATGTATGTCGACTTTCTCATAGGAGATACTGCAAAGATCAGCACTCGTACTCTTCAAGCTTCTGCACATCCACATTGTTCAGTTGTTACTTCCTATCGTAGACACCAGCCGAGTGGAGCTTTGTCTCATGAGGATGAGATGAGAGAGACCACGGGTAGAATTATAGATGTGCAACAGGAGACTGACCCATTTTTTGAATGGAAAATCACATGTATTCTGACCAATAGTGGGTCACACTACACAGTTGTCCGTGTGCTGATGAACAAGCCTGACGAGCTTAGACGACTTGTCCAGTATGTAGGAGCGAGATTTAGAAAAGAAATGCATGTTTTTATTTGTATTTTGAATTACTGATATGCCATAAAGTTGTCCTTTTTTGTTGCTTTTTTTTTTACATTTCATAATTTGTAGACAATATAAGTTCATTTAAATATATTAATTAAAAAAATTAAAACAAAATAAAACAATAACAAAAATAATCATTTATAACTAAAATGCTCCTTTCAAAATGTCTTTTTTTACACAAAAATGCATTCCTCTTTCATGAACCGTTCTTTTATCATGCTTTTTTCTCATGCCCCTTTCGTGTCGCAAACAAACACACCCTAAGTAAGAAGTAAATGGGAATCGGTAGGTTCAGTTTATTTTAGGATGTAATGGATTACATTCTTGAGGAAATTGATCGATGGAGAAAAAAATACAAACAAAAAACTAAATTCTTTCAGGTAGCAAAAATTTAAGCACCAGTATAAGGCAGTCAATGGAGATTGTATATAATAAAATTGCTAAACTATTAAAAATGAAAATAATACAGAATTTACCAAATTAAAGAATACATATTCGTAGACAGACAATATATTAAATGAAATGGTGTGTTTAACTAAAATTGACCAGAGACAACTGTTAAAAGAAGTAAATTTTTTTATTCCGTACGATGGTATCTTTCAGCCATTGGAAATCCTTTATTTGGCTATGAATAAGTACTAGAATTCTATCCTCTATGGCTTATACGCAAAAGGTATTAATTTGTTTTTTTTTTTTTTTTGCTTTACCATTAAAAAGCCACTGTCAAGACTATTAGGTTATATCGTGAGTGATGGATAAGGGAAAAATCAGCAAAATTAAGAGGAAGACTAAAATATTTGCATCCGAGGAGCCAACATATCTGAATTATTTTTATTAAAAACATTATTTTATTTTACGTCAAAGATATCACATCATGAATACATATTGGAAGGTATTTATATGTATGTCTAAGGATGACAATGGAACGGGTCTTGAGTTTAAACTCGATTGGTCCGCCCCTGTTTTCACTGTTATTATTTGATTCAAATATGTGTCTATGAGTGTTTCAGATTCAAGATACGGTGAAGAGTCTCGTATTGAAAGGGACGGAAAGTTGATTGGAGAAAGAGATCGGAAGATAAGGAGAGTAGCTGAGAAGTGCCAAAAACAGGCACACAGACGTCTGGATTTCCATGCCAAACGACTGTATGCTTGTAGAGTTAAACCAGAAGAGTTTCCAGGTGATCGGACGTCTGACCCCTCTGGTCAGACGTCTGAGCGGCTGCATTTTGTCAACCCAAGAGTTTTCGATGTTCTACAGAGAGACTGACCTCTTCACTCAGACGTCTAAGCTTACAACTGAGAGTTTTTCTAAGTTTTACAGAGATGTCTGACCCCTAGGCCAGACGTCTGAGTTATGACGTTTTTTTTTGCTTTTGACTAAGTCGGATTTCTAGGGGCGGTTTCGTCATTTTGGTGCACGGTTCTTCTCTACTGATGATGCAGGTTTTTTTGATGTGATTGAATGATTTAAAGTGATTAGAGCATTTATATATGCAGTGCCATAATTCATTCTGTTATTTCTTCGAATTAAACATTTTTGTAAACATAAAATAAGAATACAAAATTGCTTTGTGAAAACACTTAAAATGGGAGACATCTTATAAACCAAACTGATTTCATACTATTATCAAACATAGCAAATATGCATACCTAAACTAATGTCTATACATACTCATAAAACCCTTCTACTTTCAACTAAAATGGATGACTAGTTATATAAAAAATAAAAAAAAATAAAAAAATCAGAATTCATAATAAATGTACAATGTAACACATCAAAGCATAAAGAGTTGTGGTGTTTTAATGGTGCAAATAAAATTTAAACTTAAGAAGTATAAAGTTTCATAACATACTCAACAATATAGTTTTATAACGAACTCCACAATGGAAAGATGTAAGCATAACTTTATATTCATTTTTGTCTTATAGTTTTTTTGAAGTCGCTAATTTTACTGTCAGAATCTAAAATATTGTTATGCTTGTTGACTTAGAGTTTAGAATTGCTCTTAACATAACTCAAACTGTGACACAACTTAGAACGAAATCTGCGATCAATTTTTACCAAAACCTATGATTAATTTTTTACCACAAAAAGTAATGAACTAATATCTTCGTGGAAACAAAATCAAAATCGAAGTGGGAAGATATTATCAAAGAAAAAGGCCAAAAAATAAAAAAGGTGTTATAATACAAATTATGAATACCATATACTGTTTTGTATTTAGTCACACATCGTGGGATTAGTTCTATCTCAAGCTCCTAAGCCTTTATATAAAGGTGCTACTTTATATAAAGGTGCTAATGTAATGAAAATGTATTACTAATATCTGAATGAATAAAATTGTTCTCTCTAATGGCTTCTACTTTCTTTATTTTATAACACGTTATCAGCACGATCTCTAAATAAAAGAAAATTTTCAGATCTGATTATAAATCTTCAAAGCGGTAAGCTATTTCTGATCTGATTAATCAAATCTTTCGGATCTCATTTTATTAATTTTATTTCTTTTAGATCTCATTGTATCATTGATCTAATTATTTAGATTTGTTTCTATTTGTATATCTTTTGTTTGTTCCTGTATTTTAGATCTCGTTTTGTTGCAGATCTTATTTTTTTTCTAATTTTTCAAATCTCTTGTAGATCTTAATATCATGTTCAAATGATATATTTTTTAGATCTTTAGATTTTAATTATCAGATCTCTTATTAATTTTTATAAATGTATATCCATTTTTTGTGATAATTTTGAATTTGATCTGAAACTAAAATTGTTTCATAGACTAAAATGTAATTTCAGACCTTATTCTGTTAGTATTCTTTTTAGGTCTTATCCATCATATATCTAATTTACATATTTCATTATATATATATATATATATATATATATATAATCTTATAGATCTTGCTCTGTTAATATTATCATTTTAGATCTCATTTTACCGTCGATCTAAACTTTTAGATCTCATTCCATTGTTTGGTATAAAAAAAGGGTTTTCATTTTGAAACTTTTTTGTTTGGGTTTCGGTTTGAATGAGGACTATAGAAATGATTTTGCTACATGATTTATATTTTCAGAAGAAATATTTTATTGTTTCTTAGAGAAAAAAATATAAGGATAATACGTATCTAGAAGATCGTATTAAGACTATATGAAAGAATAAGAACCTGAAGTTCATATGTGCGAAGGTGAAAGATTAAAGTTTTCATAAGCTGAAATAAAGCCATAAAAAAAATAAGCGAGCAATTTCAGAAGAAGATGTTGATATGTCCAGAAGACATAACATGAAAACAATATGTTGAAATAAAATTACAAATGTGGTAAATACTATTTCCTTGAAGAGAAATAGTATTATGATTCTCATGTTCTAATACAATTATGAAGAGTCCTCTTGTTTCATTGTATTTATTTAATATTGAAGACATGAAGTTCTCAAATAAACATTATGCATATAAGTTTGCATTCCTAAAAAAAAAGGTTTATATATCAAAACTCAAATATATAAATTTGAGATGTAAAGCTTCGAATTATTAGAAAAGCTAATTCAGATTATGATAAATTCCAATTGCAATCAAACATGAAGTTTGATAATGAAAATCAAGTTGTACCATTTAGGATCTAAAGTACTAAACAAAGACTTTATTTTAAAGTAAAATTGAAACCTGAAGTTCTAAAAATATTTGCCCCATGGTATTAAATACTAAACCAAATAAATATATATAAATTTGTTCACTCCAGAAGTGGTGATTATAATAATAATAAAATCTCCAGAAGAGATTTGTTGATATATTTGGTATTTTTACTAAACCAAATAAATACATAGAAATATATCTACTCTCTTACTCTCTTTCTTTTTAATAGAAAAGAAGGTATTCTAATAGAAAGTTTATTGTCTAATTTTCTTTTCCTTCTTCCATGCATCCAATCATGTCTTTCAAAAGGTAAAATATAATAGATAAGTTTCTTTCCTTTGGCTCATCAAGTAAGTATTTTGGATTCTTCATAAAATGAATGTTAATATTTATACACACATTAATTATGTTATATTATATATAAAACTCATTCATCTTTCCTCTTTCAGCAAAGAGGTATTCCAATGTTTACTATTTTATATGCTTAATCTTTTACCTATTATTGTCATGTCACAAAAATATACTTATTGATTGTTATCAATAGCCGTAACTCATACAACATACTTTTTAGTTGCCAAGTCAAATTTTTTTGTTTTTCATGATATTATTCATACACTATGTGATGTACAAATTTCCGCATATATTAACTCATATATTAATTCATATATTAATCAGTAGCAATTAATAAATCAATAAATAAAATTTATTGATTAATGAGAATAGTCCAACAAAGATGTGTTTGAATGCTTCATACATTTATTCTTCTTTTATATCTCTTATTGTAGACAAGAATCATAACATATATACATTGTATATATTTCTGTTTCTCACTATTACAGTTGTTATGAATTAATAAATGGTATTTAATACTACATATTCATATTCTTGTTTCTCACTATTACAGTTGTTATGAATTAATAAATGGTATTTAATACTACATATTCATATTCTTAAATCTGCCTATATTATAAAAATAAACATGATAAAGTCAGCATAATTTTTTGATTATAATTCATCATTTCTCCACCAATCAACCCATATAAAGGTCTTTCCATATTCTCAAGGATAATTTTGCATTTTCAAGAAAATTAGTGAATGAATAAATGAGATTGAATCTAGAGCTATCAAAAGGATGTAAATAAGAAATTATAGTCGCTTTTATAGATTATATTTGGTTGTCTTTTACTATTTTCCATATCATTTACTATTTTTATTTCCACTTATAGTTGATAATATGATAAACATAGCCGAGCTTGAATTTAAAGCTTTGGACTTATTAGAAAATAATTTTTGTCATGGATATTGGATGTTGAGATCCAATTACAATCTCGTTACTTAGAAAATGCCGTAAAAATGATAATCCAATAGGATAAAACAATGACTCTTATATTTTTAAGGTGTCATATCCATGACAAACTTAAAATAAAACATTTAACTGAAAAAAATCACCTTTACCTATGGAATTCCCTGAATGAGCGTTATGACCACCAAAATATGGTCACACTTCTAAACACTAGACATGAATGGTTGAACTTGAAGTTTCAAGTCTTTAAATCTGTTAGAAAATACAATTCCTCTATATTTAGAATTACTTCTAAACTAAAATTATGTAAAAGGATTGTCTAGTAATACTAACCTGAAGTTAGATCATTTCTTCTAAGTTGATGACAGAAACTTCATTAATGATGAAAATCTAAGTGCAATAATAAATGATATGGTCAAATTGATCAATAGTAGCAGCTTGAAGTCTGTTATGTGGATTTGATTTTATTTCAGTTCAATAAATCAGTTGGAAGTTGGTGCTTGTATGTTTTTTCCTTTCATAACTAATTGAAATAATGTACCAATAATATTGGCTTTAATCAGTAGTCTATTTTAAATTTTTGAAAAGTACTAGTATTTATTTATGCTTACAAATTTTAATGGTTGACTAACTGTATTGTCATTAATTCTTAAGATATGGACCATCAATATTTGTGTGATAATACATGCTTACTAGATAGTGCAACTACTCATATGATTTTGAAAAACAAGAAGTATTTCTCTGAACTATATGAAAATATTTTAGCTAAAAATTTCAACCATAGCATCTGAATTAAAGGGTCCGGAAGAGCCCATATAATATTACCAAATGGTACATATCTTAATTCAAAATACATTATGCTAAAGCAAATTTAAAAGAAATTTGTTCAGTTTTGAAGATATATAAATGAATAGCTACCATATTGGAACTATAATGAAAACGTCAAAGAATATCTTTGCGTTATTTCTAAAATTGAAAGCCAGAAGCTTATTTTAGAAAAATTGGGTGCAATTTCAACTAGATTATATTTCACGAAATTTGGCATAATTGAATCACATATTTAAACATGAGCCAGAAGCTCACAAATATCACTTGAATGCATCTTATCAATTGATAAAAGAATTATCTTCACATTATTAATATGTATGGTGTATTCGCTAGTAGCAATATTATAATGGCTCAAAATGAGAATCCAATTTAATGTGACAATATTCTTCAACATTGAGGGGGAGGATAAAGGGATACAAGTTCATTTTGATCATCAATGTCAAATATATTTTTAACATGTATAATGATGCAAAATATTAAGTAAATTGAATAAATTATTAATATTATCCCTAGTAGACTTTCTCCAATATAGATTTGAATCCCTGAAGGATAAAAATATGTAAACCACATCTGAAATATGGTACAAAAGTCGGTTTGAAATACTTATGGAATAAGTAATAAAGATGTCAAATAAAAGAGATGAGCGTTCTTGAAGAAACACTTAAGCGTGCTCTTGAAGAGACTAATGACATGATTGTCAAATTATCCTAAAAGTGGTTTAGGTACCTAAAACATGATAGTTAAAGAGATCTCAATAAATCATGCCTAGAACTGACAAAAATAATCACCGATGATAAATTTATAAATAATAAAGCGCTTATGTTTCTAAAAAGATTAAATATCTTAAATTATGGGAAAACATGACGGACCATCATGAATCCTTTATTAATTGAGAAATATGGACATGTAGTCTGCAAAGTAGCGAAACTGCTTGAAATGCTTAATATACCCCGAAGGTATAAATATGGTTTAAATCATATTAATGAAAGTATACAACTGAAGAATATAAATACTTTCATGGTTATAAAGAAAGCAAAGAATAAGGAGCGTAGATTACACCCTACTTTTAATTATTGTTGTAATGAAAATCTTAGTATAATTCATGATGAGTAGATTACTTCCTATTTTTAAGTATCGTTGTAATGAAACTTTTAATATACATTGAAACGTTAGTTGCGATATACAAAAATTATTCATGAAGAATATAAATAACTATGATGATTATAAAGAATGCAAAGAACATGGAATGTAGACTACAACCTTCTTCTAAGTATTGTTGCAATGAAAATCTTGATGCACTTTAAGATGAGTAGATTACTTTCTGTTTTTAAGTATTGTTGTAATAGAACTTTTAATATTCATCAAAGATGTAATTGCGATATGCAAAACTGATTTAAAGCATAAAAATGAAAACACATGATGTGTGTTTCATAAAGGTAGCAAACAAAATGCATAAAATGCAAAACATATTTGAATTAGAAATTTTGATTGTATCGAAGGAAACTATTAATAAATTGTATTATTAATGAAATACATATTTATGGATCTAGGAATATCTATAACCAATTTAAGTTATCGAAAGACGAATACGAATTCAGAGGAAACTTTAAATCAGGAGAGCATCCATAAGTATTTTATAATGCATTTTTTTCCTTAACTAAGGTTTTTCCCACTGGGTTTTTATTAGTAAGGTTTAATGAGGCATTATCTTGATCCAGAAGTATCAACTCTTCAGTAACATTTGAAAATAAGTTATAATGTACTTTTTTCCCTTATTTAAGATTTTTCCCACTAGGTTTTTCTTACTAAGGTTTTAACGAGGCATTGTCTTGATGTAGAAGAATCAAACGTATTTTCAAGTAATAACAACTCAAATATGTTATTTAAGTTAAATTGTATTTTTATCCTTGATTAAGATTTTCCCTATCGGGTTTTCCTTTGTAAGGTTTTTAATGAAGTATTATATTGATCCAGAAGTATCAAACTCTATTTGATTCTGTAAATTATTGAAATATCTCATACTATATTGTACTCTTTTTCCTTCACTAAGATTTTTTCCATGGGGTTTTTCTAGTAAGGTTTTAATGAGACATTAGTTTGATCCAGAAGTATCAAACTTCATATGAAGAATTGAGAAAATAAGACATGTATGCTCTTTTTTTCCTTCACTGAGATTTTTCTCATTGGGTTTTTCTTAGTAAGAGTTTTAATGAGGCATTATATTGATCATGAAGTATCAAACTCTTAGAAGGAATATCATTGTATGATATCTATGGTCTCAAGTTGTACTCTTTTTCTCGTTCAAGGTTTTTTCCATTAGGTTTTCCTAATAGAGGTTTTTTTAATGAGGCAACGGACAATATCTAGATCGACTGAACGAATAAGTGCAAGCAAGATAACAATGAGAGGAAGCAATCATCATACACATTACAAAAGAAACAATTTCAAGTTATCAGAGGATTCAAGATTTGAAGACGCATATTTAAGGGGGAGTGTTATAATACAAATTATGATATGTTATATACTGTTTTGTATTTAGTCTCACGTCGTGGGATTAGTTCTATCCCAAGCTCCAAAGTCTTTATATAATGTGCTAATGTATGAAAATGTATTACTAATATCTGAATGAATAAAATTGTTCTCTCTAATGGTTTCTGCTTTCTTTATTTTATAACAAAAGGCAAATATTAAAAACCAAAAATCTAAAAAAATTAAAGACAAAAGAAGATTATTCCTAAGGGAAAAAAATAAACATTCGAAAATGATTTGTTTCATGTAAAAACGTAGAAATTTGATGTTTTTGTTAAAAACTTCAATAAGTACAATAATACAGCCATTTAATTTACATTTACTTTGCAAAAAATTTAAGCTCCTTTTAAGGTTTTAAATCAACATTTACATTGTGAAATACAAAGTATATATGGAATGCAAAATTTGACAAATACATGTTATAAAAATTTGTGATGAAAAAAAATTAAATACCAACGGAGATAGGAAAACTAATTCAACAAATCACCGGTGGTAAAAATTTGTAAAGGAAATAAACCATATAAAAAAGGAAAATATGTTGAATTTTACATGATGTCGTTAATAATGAACAAAGCATGATTCAAAATAATGTTTTGGGGAAAAAGGACTTTGAACCTGAAAATTTTATATGTTGGATTCAATTTCAACTTGACATACATATCATTGCATAAATGGTGAGTAAAGCAGAAACAAATCTAAAAATAGTTAAAATAGACAACAAATCATACTGAAATTTCAGATTGAGTAGATCAACAACAAATTTGAAGAGACCCAAAGTAAATAAAAAAAATCATAATGGTGTACAAAAATATACGGTTGAAGGAATTAACTTACTAGATTCTCCAATGGAGTTCAAATTTTGTAGGTGAAGAGAAGCAGATGGAAGCTGGATTCATGGTAGTTGAAATTGTTTCGAATTCCAAGAAGCGTTTAGAATTCGTGAGTAAATCCTAATTTTTTTTGACGAAGATTCTGAAAAAGAAGCGAGAGAGTTTTGCTTTTGAGAATCGCAACGAAGGAAAGTTTCTGAAGCAGGAAGATACATGAAATGAATGCCTTGTAATTTTGGTCCAAAAATAACTAAAGTAACAAGAATTCAGGATTGATATCTAAGAAAATAAGAAAAAGGAAGAGGAAGGTAGATAGATTCGATTTTATAATATATATAGAATCAATTTTATAATATATATAGAATCTTTAGTGATTGTTGAAGACAAACAAAAAAGAATTCACGGACAGTAAAGTTTCAAAAATACTCTTCCAAACAAACAAGAGGATAGGAGTTCTAATTTTACCATGAACTAAAACTAACGTTTATATTCAAATAGAAAATTTGAAACATCAATACCCTATTCCAAAAAAAAAATTATATTTTTCAGTTTAATTTTATCAAACCACGTGCAAATTTAAAGTTGAATAATTTTATGAGAGGTTTTAATATGCACTTCCGTTGTATGTGCCAAAAATCTCTGGATGTATTATTAGTTTACTTATTTGAACTGTTATCTATTATTAAGGTTGTAATAATAATGGTTAATTTCTTAGTAACGCATCATCATCGGTCAATTGTTAAACTGTTATTCATTATTAAGGTTGTTATAATAATGGTTAATTTCTTAGTAGTGCATCATCAATGGTCAGTTGTTACAATTCTTTTGCTAGGTCGATACATTAGTACAATCGATGCAGTAAAGGCTTTTTATCATATTTAATAGTTAAACAACAGTACTATTTTTTTTGAATCCTATGATAACGAATGTACCAGTCCATTATAATACATAGATATTTGTATGATTAGTTAAATTACATGCTTATATTACATGCATTTTGAAGACAGCAAAGAACCAGAGTTAATTCAAAATTTCAGCTCATATGAGACCAGCTGCATTTTTTTTATCTTTGTTGTTGATCTTATTTAGTACTAGAATTGGTCCGTAATTCGCACACGGACTGTTTATACTACTGTAATCGAAAAGCAAGGGGTATTTTCGGAATTTTAAAAAGACGTCGAGTAAATTAATTCAACAAATTTTCTTTATTAGTAGTAGAGATAGAAATATGACACGATGAAATTTACGATAAAACAATGATGTAATGTTAAACTTTTGAATTTTAACATAAACATCGGTTCAAAATTGCTCCTGTTACGCTTCACACTTAATAGAAATATCAGTATTAGGTACATCAACATGTCAGCTAGGATATAAAATACAGGCTAAACTTATCGTTATCATGACAACCCTAATTACTATTACCATTAGTAATTTAGTTAAGGAATCATGCATGTACGTCCACACTGTTTCCTATAAAATAAAAAACTATAGTCAAACACGTCTGTTGTGTCAAAGTTTTCGATTTACGACATACTGCTGGTATATTCTTGAAGTGTATGTTGCGTTGCAAGTATAACCCCTTAAACTAATCAATAGTTTGTAAAAGGTAAGGTACAACTCCCAGGCACATATTAAGGTGTAAAGCTTCCTTCGGGAAAACTTGATTTACGGTATCTTTTGCGATGGCCTACTCGGTGAAATGCACTAGTACAAAAATAGGATATAGTTTTTATCAGTGATTTTCAAAATGCATTAAATGTTTCTAAAGGGTCCACTAAATGGAAAAGAAAAATCCTATTCAATAATGCTATCTATTTATTCACCAAATAATATACACAAACCATTTCTAAAGGGTCCACTAATGTTTCTAAAGGGTCCACTAATTGGTTGTTTAACGTTACGAGGGTAGATACCCTTGTGTTTATTTATTTTGTTATATGTAGCTCTACACAATTAATATTTATTCAGATAAGATGACTAAGTTCAGTGGGTCGGCTTTCCCTCTAGTTTTTAGTTAGACCAAAGAATCTGATTTAGATACTATAATGCAGGTCCGAAAGTCTTGGGCCTAGCCCTATGCCCAATACAAACATGGTTAATTACATAAGTGAAAATTTGATTTCGGAACTTACTGTCAGATTTGTTACATGAAAAAACCATTTCTAAAAGCATGTTTTAAATTACACCATTTATTTCAGTTTCGGCTAAAAAAATTATTATTTTTTAGAAAATTAAACAGAACATTAATCGCGTGATTTTATAATCAAAACCATTTTTTAAGTTATTTTGAATTTTTTCGGAAAAATGCAAATGTTAGGAGAGATGTGCAAAATTCTCTGAAAATATTTGCAGTGCAGGAACTTAAAATATTTGTAGATTTCTCTGTAAATATTTGCAGAGTTCTCCACAAATATCATGAAACTTAAAAATAAAAAAAACAAAAAAAAATGTTTTTGAGAAGGTACAATTGTATATTTTAAAACTTGAGGGTATTTTTATGAAAGCTCCCTTAAAGCAATGCCAATAGAAACGAACAATGTCTCAAATATATCTCTGACGTCACTCTGAGACAACAGTCACTCTGAGGTACAGTTTTGCGATTAGAAATTACATTTTAAGTGGTTACAAGATATAACCCCTTAAATTTTCCGACAAGAAAATGAATTGGACGTTTGCTTAAAAAGTGCTTGAATATTACGCATTTGTTGGACAAGCGTCTGACCTGGACACAAGCAACTAAGAATTAGGTGCTTGTTCAATATGCACATAAGGTCGGACGTTTATTGAGAAAGCGCATAGGGTTCAGAGGCCTATATTAGATGCTTGGAGACGGTTTCCCCTCATTTCTCACTTTCAAAAAAAGTTCAAATATTTTTAATAGAACGTTAAAATGCCATCACAACCATTCAAAATCGCAAGACAAGAGATGTAGATGCTGATCCAGTGCGTATCGCAGATGCTAGTGTAACTGCAGATGACCTGCGTTGCTTGCATGAGCTGCCAGAGATGAATGTGCATTGATCGAGTGCAACAATAGCGAAGCCGCATGTACATTTTAATATATAGTTTAGTAAACAATTATAGCTAGTAGAAAATATTACGGTTATCGCTTTGGCTAGTTTAGTGTTAACTTCATATACTACTTATATAGTGTGGTCATATAGATGTTAATACCCTAGGTATTGATTTTGATGACAACAACTATATAAATATTACTACTAATGTATCTTCGAGTTATGCAGTCATATCAGATATATTATGGAGAAATTTACAGAGATAAACAAGAATACAGTGGAAGCAAATGATTTATATAAGAAGGTTAATCAAAGCAATGGATAAAAATGTTTGAAGTGATGAAGAGTTGGTTGAACCTTAGAGTATCTTGTTAAAGATCTCATGGCAATTATACTTGAAGATCATCAACCATTGACCTCAACCGAATCACAAAAATCCACAAATATAAGGTAATTTGAAATGCTGAAAATTTGCAACACTTATTAGTGTTGTTCATTTTGAACATACCCGTGTCGACATACTAGGTAGGGGGATGTCGACATACTAGCAGTTTTCAGAATTTCAAATTTTAAATGAAGAGACATTTCCCTCCACCTCTTCACCAAAAGACATATCTCTTCAACCACTTTATAAAGGCCTCTGAAAACGAATTTTAAGATCAGAAATTCTCATTTTGTTTTACTCCTTCTTCTCCAAACATTTGCAAAAGAATTCCATTGCATACTCTTCAAATCTCCTGCAAATCGATACTATTTCACTCCAATTCTTCACTGATTTGCAAGCCATACAATATCAGAAAGTTGTACTGGAATTCACATCATTCTCTCTCTGATTTCATCATATTCCTCAAAGAATTCAAAGATATATTGTCGTTAGAGGTCTATAGGATCGTTGTATCGAATCTGCAAGCATCTGTATTGAAGATACGACTACTTGCCATAGTTTATTGTTGATGATAAGGAAAAGGTGTTCTTGTAGCCTGGAAAATCAAGAGGGTGTATCTTGTAGCCCGTGAAACCAAGATTGTAAAGATGTTCTTGCCACCAGTGCAAAGCAAGCGATTATAGTAGAATTCTGCACGATATAGTGCAGAACTGGATGTAGGATTAGTTAATCCAAACCAGTATAAAAATCCGGGTGTTGTTTACATTGCTGCATTTTACTTTATTACTTACTTATTCTCTGATTACTTCTTTATATTCATAAGTAAGCATTTAATACACATTTCACCACTTCTAGTGTCTGAATAGCCTTAAGATCCAACATTGTGTTGTAGCCACCCCAGTTTCCAACAATTGGTATCAGAGCATTGGTTTTCAAAAATTCATAACTTGGTTTTTGAAAAGTATAAATGGCTAATGACACTAGTAACGCATTTTTTAACACTTTTGTAGAAGGGCAATCTACCACTTGACCCCCTCTATTTGATGGTAGTAGTTATGCTTATTGGGCTTGTAGGATGAAATGTTATTTGCAATCTAATGGTTTGGATATTTGGAACAGTACCCAAATAGAGTACATAAAGCCTCAAACTGAATACTCAAAATGGACACTAGACCAAAAGACACAAGCACTTAATAACTCTAAGGCCATGAACATTTTACTTTGTTCCTTAGATAGAAATGAATTTAATCAAGTGTATATTTGTAAATCTGCATATGAAATTTGGAGAACACTGCAAGTCATACATGAAGGCACTAGTAAAGTAAAACAAATAAAGATATCTATGCTAACTAACCAGTTTCAACTCTTTCAAATGAAACCAAATGAGTATATTTCTGATATGTATTCTAGATTTCAAGATATAGTACATGCCTTAATATCATTAGGAAAGAAAATTACTGAAGAAGACCAAGTCAGAAAGATCTTGAATTCACTTCCTAGTGAATGAGATCAGAAGACTCTGACAATTGAAGAAGCCAATGATATTAGTACTATGAAAATAGAAGATTTAATTGGTAACGTAATGTCTTATGAAGTAAAGTTGCATATTAAAAAAGAGAATCAGACAAATGAGAAGAAATCACTAGCACTTAATGCTATGATCGACACAGATGAACCAGATGATGATGCAATTGATGATGATATCGAGTTTATGACCAAGAAATTCAAGAAATTCTTGAAGTATTGGATAACAAACAAACTTCGAAAAACTAACAACAATAATTCTAGAAATGGAAATGTTGTTAAGTGTTTCGAATGTGATAAACCCGGTCATTTGAAAAGAGACTGTCCCAAACTGAAGAAATCAAAGCCAAACACTTTCAATAAGGAGAGGAAACAGGCATTCAATGCAAAATGGGATGATTCAGATACATCGTCAAGTGATAGTGATTCAGAAACAGAAAATGTCAACATGTGTTTCATGGCAAAGGATGACCAGGTATGGAATTTTAATAAAGAAATTACTAATGTTTTGAATGATATGAATTAGGGATATAAAATACTTAGGAAAGAGTACAACAATAGTTTGGCAGAGATAGACAGATTAAAAATATTTAATGAAAGGTTAATTGAAGAAAAACAATGTCTAAAAGATGAAATTGAAAGACTTAATGGGTATAATGATGAAAAGGATTTGACACTTTGAAAAACTAAAGAGTGAAAATGAATCCTTAAAATCAGAAAATCTTTCAATGAAGTCACAGATCACTTATCTGAATGACAAAATAACATCTCTGGACAATGTTATTCTTAACCGTAATAAGGATTTTGACAAAATGAAAACTGATATTGATAAATTTAACAAAGGAAATGATGATCTAGAAAAATTATTATCTGCATCTAAACACACTAGGAATAAACATGAACTTGGATACATCCCTAAGGCTAAATCAAAGAAAAATAGTACTCAAAGTACTAAGTTTGTTAAGGCTACCAAGTTCAAACCTAAACCTAGGAAATTAAAGTTAAAACATCCAAATAGATTCATTAATTTATGGGTTCCAAAAGGGTTGGATGATATTGAAAAAGAAAAATATATTGATAATTTTATTATTAAAGTTCATTTATCTAATGATTATATTTTGAAAGGAAATTCAAACTCTTCATGGGTTTGGAATCCCAAAACTTAACCCCATGGACCCCAGAATAAAAAGGGTGTCAGTGTGCATACTTTATAATTTTTCAGGTACCAAACAATGTATATCAGATAGCAGATATTCAAAGCATATGACGAGAAATCTATTGAACATTGGACAAATATGAAAAGGATTTGTTATTGGCGTCGGCAAAGTCGGTAACTCTAAAACTCATCTTATATTTGATAAGTTTATTTCATGTTTTGAATTGATTTGGTTTCCCCTCAAGTGTTTTATTTATAAGCATTTATCTCTATATACAAACTCTACATATTGTCTAGCAGTGATTTAAGTGACTCTTTTTTCGCCCTTTTTGTTGATGACAAAGGGGGAGAAAATGTATAAATATACTAGGCAAAATGATAGAGGGAGTGCATAGAGTTAGGGGGAGTCAAATATAAAAGTGTTATATTTTATTTTATCTCTCAAATATTTATATGGTTGTCATCATCAAAAGGGGGGAGATTGTTAATACCCTAGGTATTGATTTTGATGACAACAACCATATAAATATTACTACTAATGTATCTTCGAGTTATGCAGTCATATCAGATATATTATGGAGAAATTTACAGAGATAAACAAGAATACAGTAGAAGCAAATGATTTATAGAAGAAGGTTAATCAGAGCAATGGATAAGGGTGTTTGAAGTGATGAGGAGTTGATTGAACCTTAGAATATCTTGTTAAAGATCCCATGGCAATTATACTTGAAGATCATAAACCATTGACCTCAACCGAATCACAAAAATCCACAAATATAAGGTAATTTGAAATGCTAAAAATTTGCAACACTTATTAGTGTTGCTGTTCATTTTGAACATACCCATGTCGACATACTAGGTAGGGAGATGTCGACATACTAGCAGTTTTCAGAATTTTAAATTTTAAATGAAGAGACATTTCCCTCCACCTCTTCACCAAAAGACATATCTCTTCAACCACTATATAAAGGCCTCTGAAACGAATTTTAAGATCAGAAATTCTCATTTTCTTTTACTCCTTCTTCTCCAAACATTTGCAAAAGAATTCCATTGCATACTCTACAAATCCCCTTGCAAATTGATACTATTTCACTCTAATTCTTCACTGATTTTCAAGCCATACAATATCAGAGAGTTGTACTTGAATTCACATCACTCTCTCTCTCTCTCTGATTTCATCCTATTCCTCAAAGAATTCAAAGATATATTGACATTGGAGGTCTATAGAATCATTGTACCGAATCTGCAAGCATCTGTATTGAAGATACGACTACTTGCCGTAGTTTATTGTTGATGATAAGGAAAATGTGTTCTTGTAGCCTGGAAAATCAAGAGGGTGTGTCTTGTAGCCCGTGAAACCAAGATTGTAAAGGTGTTCTTGCCACCCGTGAAAACCAAGCGATTATAGTGGAATTCTACACGATAGAGTGCAGGACTGGATGTAGGATTGGTTAATCCGTACCAGTATAAAAATCCGGGTGTTATTTACATTACTGCATTTTACTTCATTACTTACTTATTCTCTGATTACTTCTTTATATTCATAAGTAATAAGTTAATACACATTTCACCACTTCTAGTGTCTGAATAGCCTTAAGATCCAATATTGTGTTGTAGCCACCCTAGTTTCCAACAATAGATATGTGAGGTAGTTGATATAAATGTATTTATCGAGTATTTTAGCACGTTACCTCAACAGATTCGGGATAGATTATACGCATCACCGTTCGGTGATTTTCTTCGGTTACTCACATTTGCACAAGCATAGATCGTTTTTTAATATTGGCTCTTGTAAAGAGATAGTGGCTTACTACACATACACTAAATTTTCCAGATTTTGAGTTAAGCCTTACACATTTTAACTTTTATATGCTCAATGGTATAAAGTTAGTTCAATTAGACTGTGAGTCAGTAACTTTGGATAGTGGTTATGAGAAGTTTGAGTCATATTCTGCGTATTTACCAAGTTTGCCAGATGATAGCGTTAGAGGTGGTGCAGTGACCCTTACATCTTTATAGAGATACATAGTCGAGTATAGGAATACTGTTGAGTTGCACACTCATGTCACACGTACCTTCGTATTATATCTTTTTTATTCCATTTTTTTTTTCAAACAACAAAAACATCGTTAGAGGTGGAGACTTTGATGCCTACTGGACTTAAGTAGCCTCATGTGGTTACTCGTTATTTGATTATATACGGGTTTTGAACTCCGATCGTGTTGGTCTTTATATGTCCTCGGTAGAGTTCTTATTATAGCATCGACTTTTGAGCCTTCGTTCTCCCGGTACACACAGCCTCCTTTCTCTATTCCCCCATAGCATTCTTTCAAAGCTTATGATTTACAGGATTCGGTCGTAAAATACCCACTCCAGTATCCAACATATGAGTTCACTGATGGTGTACCTTCTATTGATTTATATCTTTCGCATGAGGTATGTATAATTGTGTAACGTTTATACAGTTGACCACATTTCCTATGACATATATATAATATTCTCTTTTCATCGTAGTATACTCAGTACCTAGGATAAGCGGGTGATTGCTGCATTTGAGTGCATGACACTTGATTACACTCGGTGTTTGTATGACACTTATCAGATTGACTTGTAGTAGCAGCAGACTCAATATCATACATAATATCAGATGCAAACGGAGCAGTATGAGGCTAAGATACATGCCTATTAGGCTTAGATTCAAGAGTTGAAATAACATTCGTCACCTAACTCACATGACATTGACGACGTCAATGATGATAGTAGCGACGATAGTGGTGATGAGAGTAGAATTGTGTTGTATCATATTGAGAGGGGATATTTTGATCTTGTACTGGTTCGATGACTAGTCATGTGTTATTTATGTATTTGTTATGTTTAGGATTCATATTATTTTGTTTTTTATTTCATGGTAGATTCGTAAAATAAATACAAGGCGCAAAAAACATTTTGAAATAAACAATCAAACCAGAATTATTCAGTGAGTTGTCATGTCTACCACCGTAGTCATGTTATTTTTTTGTGTTCATGTCCGTTAGTTGAGTATACTGCCAAACCAGTAGTCAAAATCATTCAGTGAGTTGTCATGTCTATCATTATCGTCACCTATTTTTCTGTGTACGTGTAGTTAATTGAGTATATTGCCAAACCAGTAGTCAGAATCATTCAGTGAGCTGTCATGTCTATCACTGTAGCATGTTGTCTTTCTTTGTGCTATGGTATTATATATATCATTGTTTATTCATTTCCAAACATAACTTTCAACTCAAATAAAATATACCAAAATGGTGGATTACAACTATATTTCCTTGCTCGAGTCATGCTCATACGAAGATCAGTTAAGCCATGACGTCCCACAGAATTCATCACCGCAACCACCGGTCGAATGATTTTTCAAAATGCAAGAAAGACACTATAAACTTTTAAGAGAGCATGAGAGGGAGCTGCATGAGCGTAGGTTATAGAAAGATGAAAGATGTCAAGGAGAACAAAGAAGAGACCAACACAGACATAGACAAAGAAGACTGAAACTCCATAACCAGCATACCGAAAGAAAAAAAGAGGTTGATTCTACACAAATCTATCGTAGTTGTGGAGTTTCAATTATGTTTTCCGTTATAAGATATGGAAATGATATCGGTCGGCATCACTATAGATGTTTCAATTTTTCAAACGCTTGTTGGTTATGGCAATAGTTTAATGATCCATTGCCTCAACGAGTCATTGACTACGCCATATAATTTGAAATGAAAAAACAACGCTTTATAACAGGCTAAGTTCACTGTAATATCAAGATAGTCACAAATAGAACTATCTACGATATTCAGTTGGGTGTATATATGTCTGTTGTCAATATTTTTAGTCATCTTTGTTTTTTTAATTATGTTTATTTGTATATGTTATTTATAAAGCTGTTTGAATTAGACAACACACCATACAAACTTAGAAGTTACAAAACTGTGAAATATAGGGAAATATATGGAAATATGTAAAAACATACAGAAAACAAGGAAATCGCTCAAACTGTCAAGCTAATATAGCTAACCCAGATATCATATGAAGCATGTCCAATAAAGTTAATACGGTATTCTCAGTAACAACGTGTCATACATTGATGTAGTCGACTGAAAAATGTCTTCCTCTTTAACTTTGTCTACAATTTCTCGATATCTTTGACAAGTCCAAGAAAACATGGGGCAAGTACTCCCAGTATCCAAATTTCTTCATTTAATCCCACAATCTGAATGATTATTATAAGTTCCGTTAATGGTTATCTAGAAATCTTGATTGATCTTATCTTCCATATGTCTATAGTTGGCCTCACATACACTTTCATACACTTTGTGGAGTCGGTTTAATTTTTCCATTGTGAATCTTATGAATTTTCCATATCAAACTTACATTTAAATAGTAAGTTTATAATCCACGTGATTAACATCATCTCCGACTAAAACATGCACGTGTCAACTACATCCAAAGCAGTTGAAATAAACATAAATGCGTTTGTTTCAATTTAATAATCCACATGATCTACGTCACCCCCCATCGGATCGTGCATGTTTCAACCATCCATGTGGTTGAAACAAATACAAATGTATGTGTCCCAATCCAGTGATGCGTCTGATCTACATCCCCTCCAATTGAAATGTACACCTGTCAACCATCCGCACAGTTGAAACAAACAAAGACAACTATAAATACACACATGAAGCATCTCCATCCATAGTCATCCACAACATTACTACTTCTTCACTTACGCTCTTCAACATTAATCATGTATGTTTCAAATATTATAGTATTTGATGATACCGATGAGAGCTTCAATGATATGAAATAAGATCAGTTCGATTACAAAACCGAACCAGTTGCAATTTATCAAAAGCAAGTTGATCAATCTAATAGGCAACGTGGTGGATCACTTATTGGTTGTCGTTATGTCAACCGCCATCATTTTGAGTATAATGACATATTGATGAGAGAATACTCTGTTTTGAATCCTATATGATGATGATGTTGTTAGGAGAAGATTTCAAATGAGAAGACCATTATTCCTTAGGATTTTGTAATCCATTAAACAATATGATAGTTACTTTGTCTTCAAATCAGAAGTGTCACATACTCAGATTCAAAATACTCGGAGTTTGATTGGTCTCCAAGAAATGGCTACTGTATTGGGAATGTTGGCATATGTTGGCTCAGCCGACAATCTTGATGAAAATTTGCACCTTGTAGAAAGCATAGAACTAGAAGCATTAGATCATTTCTTTTAGCTATCGTCGACATATACGGTGTTCGGTACTAATGAAGACCAAATGAAGTTAATGTAATAAGATTAATGGAGATGCATGACAATGGGGGATGACCAGAAATGTTGGATAGTATTGACTATATGCATTTAGAGTGAAAGAACCATCCAAAGACGTATGTAGGAGCTGATCAAGATAAGTCACGTAGATCGACGATTATTCTTGAAGCAGTGGCATCATATGATTGAAGGATCTGACATGCTTTTATCGAAATGCTAGGATTTAATAATTACTTTAATGTAGTTGAATGATCTATTTTATTCAACGATTTAATGAATGGTAGATCAATTCCATGTTCTTTCACACTAGGGGAAAACATTTATGACCATGAGTATTATTTTGGTAATGGTATATGCCCTAAATGGAGTACCATTGTTAAAACCATTTCGAATCCAACAAGCAATAATAAAGCGAATTTTGTTGCAATACAAAAAGGACAAAGGAAAGATGTAGAAAGTGTATTAGGTGTTCTTCAATCAAGATTTGCAATTGTCGATGTAAAGATATGACAAAAGAAGCATTGAATTTCGAGTTTCATGTTTCTCAACAAATAACATATCATAGCGTTCACTTTCACCATGGACTTCAAAATGATCACCTAAATCATATTTGAAACTTTTGCAAGGAAAAGTGAAAGATTGTGGTCGTAATGAAAATTGTTGTTGTTGTAATTGATTGTTGCTGTTATTGTTAATGTTGTAAGTTTTTAATGTTATTGCATATAAATTCATTTGTTGTCCTAAAAAATAAATAAACTTGATTAATTTAAATAGAATGTTAAAAACGATACATCATATTAACTCAAAATCAAAAGATGCGATAGTTAATTTTTGCAATCAAATCATACTATTGCCCCCTCTCTACTCCTACGTCTCATAATTTCATTTCCTTTCATTTTCACATAAGTTAATTTTTACAGTCAAATTCTACGTGTCTAATAATATTGTTGCATCCTTGTTTCTTTGTATATTCCCAACAATAAGTCATTCCAACTTTTCATCATTCTTTCTTAGTGTTGAGCTACTCAAATTTCGATCGCATGACAATCACTCTCTTTAGAAGCCTGTAAAAGAATTTCTATTCCGGCCTGCCACCCACCAGCAATCTACTTTTTCTTTGTTGCTTTGGATCCTGGAGGTCTAACAAAATCATCTTCATCCAGAGTTGGTTGATTCTTCAGATCCATACTCTGACTTCCTTGTGACTCATGGGACGGGAGTTTTCTCCGACTCTCTGCGCTTTGATTCTTGATCTGTTCGATTACACCCTTTGAGAAATTTTTGAAGTGAGGATTTCTATTTTACATGCACAACAAGCGTATCGTGAATATGCCTGGTAAAAATGGGGTGCTATTCTCTGGAAGTTTAACATGTTTGAAAAAAAAATTGCGGCCATCCTCTAAAAAATTGAACGAAATATTAAAAATAATGATAAAATATCTTATAAGTATGCAAATTAATTAAGCTTACCAAATGCATTTCACCTTCAAAGCTGATGTGGTCCGTCTACTTCAACTTAAACATTTGAGAACTGAACATGATCTACGTTTGGCGATTAATTTTTCCAAACCACCCTTTAATCGAAGCAAATGGTCTTTTCGTATCCAAGTTCTTCTGATTATTATTATTTACAAGCTTACCCCGGAAAACATCACCACTTGTGTATAGTTGATTGTTGTAGTGAAAAAATGAAGTTTGTGTGTGCTTTATAAAAAGAGGGGAAAAAGAGCTGTTGGGAGGTAACTGTTACTGTGCGGTTGTTTAACAATCATCCAAATTTTCAAGTGTTTATTCAACAAGTGTCTATAATCAAATGTTTGTTGAACAAGCATCTAAAATTTGAACGCTTGTTAAACAAATGCTCAAATCGATTACAGGTTCTGAACTAGATGACTTGAATTTGTAACCGATTACAAAATGTATACCACGATGGAGAGAGATTTAGAGTTGCATTTTACATTTGTCAATGTCTACACTTTGGACATGCTCTAATTAACATCAGAATTTGAACGACTTGATTTCGATTCTCAAAACTGTGAGAGAGAAAAAGAAAGAAATTCTTAAAATCTTTTACTGAATCATAGTCCAAACTGGTCCGATTTCATAAACCAATTATATGCCATCCTTAAGTATCTTTTAGGCCATACAGATCGCTTATTTCAATTTACTAGTAGTTAGGCCATATCAAAGGATATGTCGGTGGTTCGTAACAATGTGTAACATGTAATACTGGAGTTAATAAAAGAAATAGTCGCCTTCCAAGTTACGATGTTCAGCGCAAATAAACGGGAACGTCTGTGCATATAAGTAGGCCTATCAACGGACCGAGTTCGGTTTGGGTATCTTAAAACCTGGACCTGGGTCCGATTACAATAATCAAAATCCAAGTTCGGATCGAATCCGTAGGGTATTTTAAAACCAATACCTGAGTCCGACTTGTCAGACTTTTCAAGCCCGTTGGGTAACATCCACATTTCAAACTCATAATATTTATGTTAAAACCATACATTAAATTTGTAGGTTTTATAAAAATTATGCACAAACAATTTTAACATACAAAGGGATGATGACGTATCCAAATTCACAATAAAAGTAAACAAAAATATGTAAATGCAAAAAAACAAAATGATAAACAAATAACGTAAACACTTATGTTTTGATAATATAAACTAATAATCGAATTTGATCCAAACTGGACGAGTTTTTGATAAAACGATATTCGATCCTAATAGTAACTCGATCGGGATTGAATTGGACCTGGTTTGTCAGAGCAAAACTCGTACCCTTGTTAACAGGATGGGTTCAGACATAACTTGGAAAGAAACCCGTAGCATTGACAAGTATGGGCTAGTTTAGCCCCACAATAAAAATATAACTATGATTTGAGCTTTGGTTATGATTGGACCATGATTTAAAAATTGGTGAATGTTAAATAAATTGGTTGAGCTGTGCATGATGTAAGACGGTATAACTAACAAATAATAACCTAAATCAAGAAAAATGATTGCACTGTAGTAGCTAGCTGCTAAATAATTCAACTTTTTAAAGTGAATCTTATAATATTGCCACTAGTTACAAAAAGAAAAATTTAAACAGTATGCATACCTGAATCAGAACACTCGATTGATGGAGTTTCAAGTTTCTTCTCTGCAGAAAAGTAAAATGAAACAGAAACTTCATTGCATAGTCGTCATAAACTCATATTATAGATATTTGAGAATGTGATGACTTGGAACAATAACATATTTATAGTATAGAACTCAGGAACAGTAACGTCTACATACATTCCACTTCATAACATGCATGTATATAGCATATTGCGCATTATTTTTTACATACTGGTTTTATGGTTGCAAACAAATCATCATTTTATTTGTTAATAGGTATAAAACATTAAAGCACGTAATCGTTAAATGGGCAAGCTTTTTGCTCCTCTACTTGAAGGAGGCTAAATTCCACGTGCAAATTAACTTTTCATTTTACCAGCAAGCATCTTCTGTATTAACATTGCTTTTATTTGAAAAGGAAAAATAAATAATGAACAAAAAAAAAAAAAACAAGCTCACTGGTAGACTGAGTTCATTAGCAAAATTAAGAAAAAAGAGTGAACACGTGTCAAATACAAAGATATGGAGAAGGAACTTTCATCTTCTAAATAGAGGAGCCAAATTTATCATTGTAAAATAGTGTGCGTACTGTAAAAGATTAACGTTATGATTGGTCCTAACTGTAATCCTATTTCATGTATATAAATAAACAGTGCTTCCTCACATTTGCCAGTCGGTTAAATTAACGTGTGCCGGTGTATATACAGTATATACACATGCACGTATACAACACGCAGATTGTAACTAATTTGTGAATTTTTTTGCCTCTTTTGATGCATCTATATCTCTTAAGCACCCAAATATCCAGCTATTACAAATTAAAATATTTGGTCCCAACTTAAACAATAAATTCCGTCTGAGTCTAGTTTTCCTGGATTAATTGCCCAATATCTAGTATAATTTACTTTTGTTTTATACTATTTCAACCCTAAACCTGAGAAAAAATGCAGAACCTCTTAAGACATGCACACGATAACGTCCAAATTAGAATCATCTACCTACTGTATTTTTCTCCCAGGACCACCTTCGAATTTTCTTAATACCAATTTTGATATTACTGAACAACTGCTCTAATAAAAGTTTTACTACTGCAAATTTATAATAAAACGTAATTTTATCGTTTTATAAAACTTTGTAAATTTATAATATCATTTTATAAAACTTTCAAAGTCTACGCAGGATGAAAACAGAATAGCCATAAACGGATGATCCAATTCCAGTCAAAATAGCCATAAACGGATGATCCAATTCCAAATTATTATACAGGCAAAACAAAACTGGAAACAAATACTAACCAGAAATAGCAGAAATAGGAGTAACCATCTCAATCTCCGCCCCACTAGGCCCAACCGCATCCATCTCCTCCTCTTCCCCAAACAACCCCGCATCCTCCTCCGCTCTCCTCCCACTATCGAACACGATTTCCACATCCTCCTCCTCCTTCCCTTCCCCCACCACCATCCCCGCATCAAGTATGTCATAAACCTCCTTATCGAAGAAACCTGGAAGCTTCTTCTCTCTCCTCACATCGTTCCTCATCACCCAATAACTCTCCCCATTACCATTATTATTACTCATCCCCATCTCCCACTCTTTGATCTTCTTATAATCGCTGGCCAGGTTGCTCCACCTCTTACGGCATTGGACCGGCCCACGATCAACCCCGTGCTCCTTGCAGTAATTCGACACCGACGCCCATTTCGGTTCAACCGGGTTCGGCGACCCGATCCGGGTTAGTGAGCCAGACCGGCTTTTGCCTCGACTTTCTACCATTCGTTTGCCTTCGATCAGGGTTAGGATCTCCTGCCGCGTCCACCGCGGGAGCCGCGGTGGTTTGACGACGTTGGCGACGTCCGGCGACGTCATCCTTTACGGCTTTTAGATGGGAGGGGATTTGATTAGTGGAGGTATTAGTGGGTGATTTTGATTTGATTAGAGATGCTATTAGTGTGTCTGTGTGCGATTAATTGGAAATATTCCTTTGCCGTTTTTCTTTTGTGTGTGGTGTGTAGTTTATATGTATGTGCCCTAATTTGATAGGAGGGTAGCTTTTCTCCTTTTCTTTTCATACAAGTTGTGTGAAGTTTTAGGCATTTGAGTACTACACCCTTCGTATATTTCCCTACTATGCATACTTAATTGCTAACTATTGCTGTCTTTGACCTGCCACTAAAATCTAATCTTTATAAGGTTTAATTGTGCATGATTTTTCTTTAAACCCTTCTATTTTTTATTACCTCCAACCACCCTTAGAAACAAAATTTGGTGAATTTTAATGTACTCACTCTTATTCCATATTGGTAAATATGTAAATCTTGCTTGAGAAATTGTAATGCAAACAAATAGTATTATAAGAGGTTGAAATTCAACCTATTTATTTATAGCCCTGCGAAAGTCTCCCTAATCTCTCGGTAAAACATTTAATGTATGTCGACTGCTTTGTTTTTTGTAATTTAGCGCTATGAAATAGAAAATCCGATTAAAGCCTCACTTAGCATTCGCTTTAGCAACTTTAATATTAAATAGTAAATTTGCCACACAAATCAAATCAACAAATTTAGGATATATGTACAAGTTAAAGTTTAAAAGCGCAACATAAATTAGAACTTTACCATATTGACCAAGTCTGAACTGCAGATCAAGAAATTCTTCGGTTTCGCTATATACGAGTAAAAATTATTTTATTTTTCTACATAAATAATGTGAAAATGAGATATATCAATTTTGTAGATTTAATTTTGTTTTCAATAAAGGTTTTTACACTTCCACTATTTTCCACTATTTTCGATATATCTCCGCCATAGTTTTTTCCTCCTCCACCTAACCATACATAGTTCAATTAGAAGATTATAAAGGGTAAAATGTGAAAGAAATATTTAATTATGGACATAAGAGAAAAATACCAACTACATGGTGTGAACTCTTGTGGAAGGTATCATGATTTCATGGTATTGTATTAATAAATTGTTGATTAGGATGGGTCCTTTACAAGGAGTCCAAATAAAATTAAAATGAATATCCCTTTCCTGATAAGGCTCTTCCACCCTCCACTTCTCCATTCCAATCAATAGCCGTCCTCACTAACAAAGCATTTAATAATTTACTACTTTTCCTAATATTTGGTCTATAACTTATAACTTATTTTCTTTCTTTCTTTCTTTTTTTTTTTTTTTTCAGAGTTTAGTTAAATAAAAAAATAGATAACAAGAGAATTTTGGTAGCAAAATTGAATAAAAATAAA
Source organism: Allium cepa (assembly GCA_030765085.1). Taxonomy (NCBI): domain Eukaryota; kingdom Viridiplantae; phylum Streptophyta; class Magnoliopsida; order Asparagales; family Amaryllidaceae; genus Allium; species Allium cepa. The sequence goes on along the minus strand of CM060931.1, from coordinate 348,035,343 downwards.
AAGGCATAGCATAAGAACAAGTGGCCTAATGGCTGAGAATCAATGACATAAGGTAAGCATGTCTTTTAGCCATAATCAAGCGCTAGCAAATTAAGTGGTGTAATAATTATTTTGATAATAAGATATAAAAATAATCAAAGAGTGGGGTTAAGAAAGCATATAAGTCTCGTGAGGCGATAGAGGTTTGTTGAGTTGTTCATAGTTTCCTTGTGTGTGAAGGGGACCCTTCAATTATATGTATGCATGTATGCCCCTATATTAATATGTGACTTTGTGAATGGAAGATGGGCTATTAGCTTTTGGATTAGCACCAGAAGTTGACACGTGTAATATCACACAGTTCGTGGGGGGAATCAAATCATGTTTTTTAAGTACACTTTAATACAGTCTTAAATGAAAAAGGGTCCCTTTTGTTGATGGGTCCTTTGAATAAGAAGTGGTGCCTAATTGGTGGTGCTGGTGATGCCATTGTTATTGACCCTTCTGTTTATATTCCCTTTTATATGTGGCGGTTACGACTTTCATTAGGGCCTTCCATTAGTCATGATCCTATTATGATTTATGAGCTGTTTTAGTTCGAGCGAATGATGTTAATGGTATAATGAATGAGACCCTAGACTTTATTGCATGACGCTCCACTCATTTCACAAACTATGATTGAATTCCGCTCAAGTTCATAATGTAAAATTTGACGTCCCTTCCTGTGCTATAATATTCAACTCAACTGAAAATTAAATTTCATATCAAAATTATGCATATTTACTAATGAATTTATAATAGTGTGATATAATAAAAACTAAACATAAATTGGTGTTATTTAAATATAAAGCGTCTAGTATGAAATCTTTTTTAATTTGTAAACAAGCATAGAAATTGATGGTGACTAAATTGTGTAAAAATCCTCCCATGCCTCCAATAATGTAAGAACATGGGCCATGTAAGAATGAATTTATGTTTAAGTAAAGTCCGATAAAAATGTTCACAAATTTAAAGTTGAATACAGGATAAATAGAGAATACGATTACAATTTGAATTTAATGCTATATCAAAATAAATCCTTTGTGATTGGATTCCAAATTAAATTGGAGAATTGATTGCATAGCAACTTGTCAATCAATTCTTTACAATATTAATTTAAGGAATTAAGTACCATTAACTTTTGAATTGAAATTGCGATCAATCCATTGATTGTTAGATGTAAATAATGGATTTGCAAATTCTTAGATGATTACAAAGCAACTTGGAAAGTGCAAGTAAAAAGTTGACCCCCTAATTAATTGATTTCATGCATATAGTGATCATAAATCGTTTTATCCAATCAAATAATAGTAAATCAGTAGAAAAAATGTAGATATATGAAGAAGAAAGTAATAAAGCCAGAAACAAGATATTTATAATGGTTTCGCTATGTCTAAATCCGCTTTAATGATATTTTATTGTTGATTATACACTAAGTTCAAAACAGTTACGATATAAAAATTCTATTCAAAAATTGTGATAGTAGTCTTATGTCAAAATTTGACACAGTACCCTAATATCACCGACAAACGAATCAAACAAATACAAAAATGAAGAAAACGAAGAAATGAGAACAAAGTACAAAGTTCTAATAATGATTCGACGAAATCTCTGACCTACGTCCACTTAATTTTATTATTTGATGATTACTCTTTAAAATACATCAATTTATAACCAAATCTGACCTACGTCCACTTAATTTTATTATTTGATGAATTCTCTTTAAAATACAACAATTTATAACCAAATCTGAGTTATAATCCGATGTATCTCGGATTTATCTAAGTTTTATGAATTAGAGGAAGAATAAGGTTGCTCTCGGGTCCCAAAAATCTAATTTAATTCTGTGACGACTCACTATTTTTAAAATCTAAAATCATTTGTAGCAACATCAACATACGCTTATTACAGCTACTTTATAACTGCATTGACAAATTAATAATACATATCTTATTTCATAATAATTTGACAACTAAAACAATTACTAATACTGAATAAAATGAAATATGGTTACATGGCTTTTACTGGATTTATCGTCCTGCCATGTGTACGAAACAGTCCCGTCTGGATTAACATGCTCGACAGCATGCGTACGGGTGAACACGTCCATATAGCTGACAGGACCATGTGCCTCGGCTTCCTGAAGTTGATTGTTACATACAATTATTATACATTTAAAATCATATAGCATAAACTATTTACATTTATTATTCAGTAATTAAATTTACCAAGTCCTGCCGATACTGCTGAAACGACTTCGATCCTCCGCGATGAGTAACGGGATTCTTATTTCTATTTGCAGAGTTTCTATCTGACTCTGCCTGTACATTCAAAATTTGATACATTATTTTCCAATCACGTTAAATTAATAATTCAAAAAAAATTAGTATACTTGCCTTCGCCTCGTCCGTCTCCCAGTAGCTCAACCAAGCTTGCCACACGCTCTCCCCCATCCACCGTGGTCTCTTCCCGGATTTCTTAACCTCAGATATCGTGTCTCTGTAGTTCTTTCGCATCTTCCTCATCCAGTATGCTCGTGCCAGCTGCATATCATCTGTCTGGATGTCTATCTCAGCCTGTGTTAAAAAAAGATTACACTTTAAACGATAAACGGTAGAAAAACGACAAAAACGAATTAAAAATGGAAAACATAAAAATTACACATACTAGGACATCCTGTCATATGCACTCTATGATGTGCGGAGGGATGGTATCCCACTTCGGCCAGCACGCACTCATCCTACTACGATATGCTGCTCTGGAGACGTCCAACACTACCTTAGTGGGTAGTAGCTCGAATCCCCTGTTTTTAAGTACGATACAGATAAGTACGTACGTATAGTATAGAAAAAATAAGATGATGAATAAGATTTAATTGTTACCCATCTGCTTTGGGGACTAACGTAACAACTGGACGGTGTGGCGCTTGCGATGGGCCACTGCCATCGCCTCCTGAAAAACGGGAAGAGCTCCTCCCTCTATGTGACATAATGATAAACCTGTGACGTTTACACATCATTATATAAGAGAATAAAAACATGATAATGAAATATATTTCATATGAACATGACATCAAAGGTATAAATTGCTTAATTATAATGACTGAAATGTAAATAGAAATGTAAGTTTGTTATACCTGATTCATAATGGGTGTACTCTTCCTACGATAAGCAGAGTTCATTGCATTTTTAATAAAAATTGCTAAATAAATGACAAATTGAAATAACATAAAACAATAGTAAACGGATTTAGTTTCATAGTTACATCAATTTCATAATACATCAAGAATTCAACATAGTTACATCAATTGCAAAAAAACAGATTCAAATTTATATCAGTCATCATCGTCTTCTGATTCAGATTCGGTCTCGTTTTCGACGATATTTTCCTCTGCACTGTCAAACGCTTCTACCAAAACATTTGATTCATCGATCAAAGGACCAAAATCTGTATGATCGTCTGTAATTATTATTTCGTTATTTTGCTCAAGATCTGCCTGATAAGCTTGTTCGTCCGGAATATTCTTCCCATCGAATGTGAATCTGGCCTTTGTTTTAAAAACTGCAGACCAATCTGCTTTATCTCTTTTTAGAGACGGATAAGGAGCGTAATAAACTTGCAATGCTTGTTTGGCTAGTACAAAAGGATCATACTTGTGATAGTGCGATGTATGCTTTATTTCGATAAGATTATAATCCTTATGCACATTAATTCCAGAACCTGGAACATTGCTAAACCAATTGCATCTAAATAGAAACACCTCCTCCGCGGGTCTTGAGAAATATGTCAGTTGCAAAATTTGTGTTAGAACGCCATAAAAATCATTTAAATGGTTTTCTGGATCGTCACTACCTTTAACAAATACACCAGTATTATTTGTTAATTTTTCTGCACCGTATTCTTTGGTGTTAAATTTGTATCCATTGACGAAATATATTGGATATGTCTTGACCACTCTTTTTGGTCCCATTGCAAGATGTTTCAACCCTTCGTCAACAACACAATTTTTCGGCTCATAAACGTAATTTGAAAACCAACGGGAAAATTCTTTACTGAGATCTCCGTTCGGATGTTCCCGTTCATAAACACTGTTTATATAAACAAATTATTACATTAGGTTATACACGCGCATGCATTACAGAAAAGAATAAAACAAAAATTATTATTTCAGAATACCTAACAAATGGTGCAACCTCGGCACAATTTAGAAGAATATAAGTGTGTGCTACACGAAGATCTCTATCGTCTAGCCATATTTCCACACATTTTCCATAAGGCCGACCATATTGTCTAAAAATAGATAACATTGCTTGAGAGGACTCTTGTTCGTCGCCTTCATCATTACGAGGAACACTTTGAAATGAAATATTCACATGGTCACTGAAATAGTGAGAGAAAAAGAACGAAGCTTCTTCTTCGATGTAAGATTTACATATTGAACCTTCAACTCGTGTTTTTTGTCTCACTTTTTTCTTCAGATGATTCAAATATCTATGCAACATTAATTTATATTAACTTCGTCTTTCAAATGCAATTAAATTACGTTATAACATATTACATACCTCTCAAATGGATACATCCATCCGTATTGGACAGGACCTCGAAGTCGTGCTTCAGATGGAAGATGAACAGGTAAATGTTCCATCACATTAAAAAAACCTGGCGGAAATATTTTCTCTAATTTGCAAAGCAATATAGGAATGTCCACTTCAAGTTTACGTAAACGTTGCACTTTTAAAGTAGTCGAACAAAGCTCTTTGTAAAACATACTAAGCTCCGTTACTACCTTCCAAACTTTTAACGGCAGTAGTTCTTTAAACATAACGGGAAATAAATTTTCCATCATTATGTGACAGTCGTGACTTTTCATTCCGCTCAATCTACCATTTTTAAAGTCAACACATCTACGAAGATTTGATGATATCCCATCAGGAAATCTTAACCCTTCCACCCATTTTAACACAGCTTTAACTTGATTATTATCTAATTCGTAACAAGCTTTTGGTTTTTTACTGTCATTTGGTTTCATATGAAGCTCGGGACGTTTGCATAATTCTTCTATATCACGTCTTGAATTCAAATCATCCTTCGTCTTCCCTTTCACATTCAAAATTGTGTTAAACACATTATCAAATACATTTTTCTCATTGTGCATCACATCTATGTTATGGCGAAGCAGAAGATGTTTCCAATATGGCAACTCTCAAAAAATAGTTTGTTTGCACCAGTTATGAACAACTGATTTGCCTTCAATTTCTATTTGCTCCCCAATTTCATATATCTTTGGATAGTCCTTAACAAGTTCATATATGTCTTCGCTTGACCATATCGTCGGTGGTTGTCTGGTTTCTACTCTATTAGCTAAAAAGTTTTTCTTGTCTCCTCTGAAGGGATGATTTACATGGAGAAAACATCGATGACAGTCAAACCATGAAATTTTCTTACCATGAGGTAAAGAAAACGCTCTTGTTTCATCCATGCAATATGGACATGCTAGACGACCGGCAGTACTCCATCCCGAAAGCATTGCATAGGCAGGAAAATCACTTATAGTCCACAACAAAGAAGCAAACATACGAAAATTTTTCTTCTTTGACACATCGTATGTTTCTACTCCTTCGTTCCACAGTATTTTTAACTCCTCAATCAATGGTTGTAAATATACATCGATTCCTTGTGTCGGATCGTCGGGGCCAGGAACGACAACAGAAAGAAACATATATTGCGTTTTCATGCACATCCATGGAGGTAAATTATACGGTGTGACGATAATGGGCCAGGATGAATATTTAGAACCAAATTGAGAAAATGGAGAAAAACCGTCCGTACATAATCCTAATCTAACATTTCGACTCTCCGCTGCAAAATTTGGATACGTTTTATCGAAATGCTTCCATGCTTCTCCATCGGCCGGATGTGTCAACGTACCCTCTTCCTCCGTTCTCACGCTATGCCACCTCATATTAGACACAGTTACAGAAGATGCATATAATCTTTGAAGTCTTGGAGTTATGGGTAAGTAGTGCATACGCTTGTACGGAACTTCCTTACCCTTCTTTTTTCTTGGTTTGTATCTCTCCTGGTTACAAACTTTACAATTTCTAAGGTTTGCGTCTTCTTTCCAAAACAACATGCATCCTTTTAAACATGTATCTATTTTCTGATACGGTAAACCAAAAGCCGACATAAGTTTTTTAACTTCGTAGTGATTTTCACACATTAGATTATCGGGCGGCATATGTCTTTTTGCAGCTTGTACAACAGCCGTAAATCCAGCTTCAGTGATGTTGTATTTTGACTGCATCGCAATGTATTCTGCGATTACTGACAGCTGCGTGCCGCTTTTACAACCATCCCAAATAGGTTTCTTAGCTGCATCTAGTAAATCATAAATTTTCTTAGCTTGAATATTTGGTTCTTCAACATTTACATCATCGTCGTCAACTTCAACCATAGGAAACATTGATCGTGCTGCATCTTCGACCATATTTTCTATACGGGTCGTTGAAACTATTTCGTTAACGACACTTTCAGACTCTACAGAAGTATTTGCTACAACTTCTCCATGCCGATCCCAAACATAATATTCGGGTGTGAAACCGTGTTGGCACAAATGAACTTTCACAATATCTGGTAACAAAAACTTCAAATGTCTACACCTACTACACGGACAACGAATTTCTGGATCGTTTCCGTTATTACTTAAGGCGAATTCAACAAACATGTTTATACCATTATAAAAATCTTCTTTTATTGAGCCCCTCAGTCCTTTTCTTTGGTACATCCATCTCCTTCGATCAACAAAATAATCAATCATTTTTCCTATTTGACAAAATGAGAAGTTCAAAATTTAATATTTATTTTGAAGAATACATATTCGAAAAAGATTATTTTCATGTTCGTATAATATTTTGAATTTAAAGAACAACTTCACAAATTTAAAAATATTTTCAAATAGGGCACATTTCATTTTTTAACGTACGTAACGATTAAAAATATATATAATTTTTTTTCATTGGTCAGACATCCTACTTAACATTACAAACACGGTAAGCATTTACATTTCGTATATTACTTCGTCTCAAACGATTCAATAAAATTTCGGCAGCATTTCCCTTTTGTTCCCTGCATTGTACACAAATGCGTGTAAGCAGGAAACAAAAAAGAAAAGTTAGGGCGAAATTTTATGAACCGTTTGAGACGAAGTAGTATACAAAATGTAAATTCTTACTGTGTTCATAACTTGTCCAATACAGGGACAAATCCGACAAACATTGTACCAGATGAATATAAATGGTCGTTTTTCGAAAAAAACAACTATTTATACAACGATCATGTACAACACTCGTCAGACGGGGCCAAAAACTCTCTAAGGGACATTTGTCGGTTAACATGCGCGCATTTTACTCAAAAATACAGTTTTACTCACTGTTCACATTTACAAAAATATATAAAAATTTAACACAGTTATTCGACGTATTACGCATCAAAAAGGCTGGTTTAACATTTTTGTCTTTTTTTTAATACACACAATTATAATTTAGAGTAATGCATTTTTTTGTTTCATAAGTAAATACGTACACAATATAATACTCCTAGTTCATTCAATCATTTTATCGTATGCCAAATAACGTATACAATCGTCGAATCAGGACATACACAACAATTTACATATACATGAACAACCACAAAGTATACGTGTTTTTCACAATTTCACGATAAAAGATGAAATATGTATGTCATGTGATGCTATAAACCATTGTTACGCTAATGCAAACAATTTCAATCGCTAATTCGCCCTAATTTATCAATTTATGCAAATCTAAAATTAGGGTAAAAACTGAAATTTTCAGAAAAATAAGAGATTATACCTGAGATTGAGAGAAAGAGGTGTTGAATCAGCAGTGTGGAAGGAGAAAAAATCACGAAATTGGCGAATGGAGGTGGAAAATGTGAATTTGGGGGTTTTTGGTGAGATTGGGGGAAGCTGGAAAATGAGGAAGAAAGGCTCGGCCGGCTGCAGGTATTCGCGAATTTCCGACGGCTTCCGACGGCCGCCGACGGCCCGTCGGAAGCCGTCGGAAATTCGCCGTCGGAAGCCGTCGCCCCCAGCCGTCGCTATTTCGCTTTTTTCTAGTAGTGTTACAGCTACTTTATAACTGCTCAAATATGTATAAAATAAAAGGAAAAAAATTTCAATTATGTTTGGACTACACCTTACCCTATACACTACGACCATAGACTCGATATCTCTATAGCATAGGAAAAGACTGCCTAAGTACCCCTTTAGGATGATCAAGCCTGCGCAATTCTATTTTCTGCTCTTCTCCTGCATCCAAATACTTTTAGTACATTGCAACCATAGCATCCATGCAATCATTACAACCAATACAATCAAATCAATGCAACAATTAAAACCACCGTAACATTTGCAATCAATGCAACTAATGTAATCATAGCAACTATCACTACCAATATAAATAGTAAAAGCAAAAAATAGTGTTGCTACTTATCCATCTTAACAAATCATCATACGAGGCAGCCGCAATAATTATATCACACGATCATCAAGCACCAACAATATCCAATGACAACCCCAATACATCAAATCAGAAAATCACGATATAAATATGTTTACATACATGATTAATTATCAACTATAATAATACATAATCAACGTAAGTATAAATCATCCGGTGCATACTGATCACTTCACAATAGTAACACAATCATCAATATCTTCAAATATGTACTAATCCAATCAATGATAGTAACAACATCCATCACAAAATAACCAAAATTAACAATCCATCATCTAGTAGAAATAATGGTAAAATTCACATCCAATCCTAATGCGATGTCGTCATCAAACAATCAAGTATTTGCAAAAATTAATAATAGACAATCAACGCAGATTAAATAACCATCCAAATAATACATTTGCATCCAATTTCCTTTTAAGTATAAAATTATTTCATTATTGTTTATTACAATGGTTCATTTATTTATTGCATCTTAAAACAATAAAAAATGATATTATACTTCCGTTTTCCTTTATTGCACTCATTTTTTCAAATACCCTAAAACATCGTATTTTAAATCAAAAATAATAATTTTCACCAAATCGCTTTTTAAAACTATATTATTATTTAAACCCTCATTCTAAGCAATAAATTTTTCAAATATTAATTAAACATGATTTCTGTTATTATTTATGAATTTCTCCATATATTCATAAATAATAACTTTATTTAATTCCATACTTTGATTTTAGTAAAATTTGTTAAATCATTGTTATTTAACGAAACCATCTAAAATCTATAAATAACCTTATTTATTATCTATTAATTTAATTTTCTCGTTATCATTCATTTCATTTCAATTAATTACTTTCCAAATCAAATCAACAATTAATTATAATTAAACATTCAAAAATACGATAATCAACAATAATTACCCAACCAAGGCGCGATACATTCAAAATATTGTAATAATTAAATGGCAATCCATAAAACACAACATACATCAACGAATATTATTTTTCATCAATAATTATAGATTTTATAAATTAAATTTTAATTAACTAAATTAAATAATTCATACCAACATGCTTTTTCCAACAGTTTCCAAACTCGGCAAAACTAACACCACATCGTCTAAAACTCTGCCACGAGCCTCAAAGGAAGATTAACCTGAAAAGTAGCCTTTTCTACTTCCGTCCTAATCCAAACCGCTTTAAAAATCCAACTGTATGCATTGTTGAATGAATCCCTAGCCTTTTATTCAATTGCTATTTTCTTTTGAAATAGATGATATGCCTTTTTAATTAAGAAGAGAATGAAGATTGTACATAAATTCTTAGTGGTTGATTCCTAAAAGTAACGTATGAATATTTATTAAAAACTTACCTTCTACATATAGAAAATTAATTTCAATATATAAGAATCAATCTCCATAAATAAAAAGATTAATTTACCTACACATCAATCGATACGCAATTAATCTGGATAATTAGTTTCCCACTATATGAAATTAATTTACAACCAATTACACACACACATTCAATAATAACAAAATATGTCAATCAACGCGTAATTAATTATTAGTCTATGCAATTAATTTCACACCATCCATGAAATTAATACATGACCAATTATACATATATTTAATAATTAGGAAATACGTGAATCAATGTACAATTATCTGCTAATCAACGTAATTATGACCAATTATGTGTAATTAGAAGCGCACACATTCACATTTTTTCTTATATACGTACATGTATATATGTATATCCCATATATATATATATATATATATATATATATATATATATATATATATAGACACACAAACACACACATATATACATTTCTTTTTGTGGATATGTATCTTTTTGTTCGTTTTGTAGAAAAGTTCAAAAATGTGTTGTTAACCATGGTCAAACCCATGACCTCTCCAATTGAGGACTGGTCTCTTAACCAGTTGTGCTAAACATACTTTTATTTGTTAAAACAAGATTCTGAAAATTATTTGTCATATACGCGAACCTTTTAAATTTATGAAGTCAATATCTTCTAAACGTAACACCGAATCTATCAAAATTACATATCAAACTGATCAGTTCGAAAATACCTTCGCAACGATTATAAATACGATATCCAGTTCACTCATTTTAAAAATTAATATCAATTTACATTTAATATAATTATGTCCGATTTGTAGTCATTACAAATCCCCTTTGCAGTTGAAGGTTTCTTTCAATTTATAAATGAATCCAAGTATGAATCTCATCACTCTAGGCTTCAAAGTGTCATAGTTCTAGCAAAAAGAATAGGTTGTCATGCACATTTTCAAAAAACACAAATCAACTCGGTATCGACCACCTGTTTTTCTACTTTAATCTTTGAGTTTTCGTCTATTTTGGGTCCCCTTCAATTTGCATCCATGCCATGATCATCAAATATGGTCAGTACTATCCTGTTTTCATACCCCAATTTTCCAATTTTTCTGCACGGCTTAAGTCTAAAGCGATAAATCTATAGGATCTAATATAATATGGATAGTATCTAACAATCGATAAATAACTAGATAAGCGGATGAATAAAACTAAAAATACGATCACATTAAGATTTTTATACTGGTCCGGATCTCTCGTTCTACGTGCAGTCTCTAAGCTCCTCTTAGGTATTTCAATAGAAATAATCCTCACTTCACCGGAAGGAATGGTTTACAATTGTCAAAACACTCTAACAGGACTTCACATCACTCCAAAGCAATAGCTTTGCTTTTTGACTTTAAAATGTTCTCAACAGCACAGACAAGTCAGTTAGAGTACACCCTTCCTATAATCTCTTTTGATGATATAGAATTCAATGTGCAAGTGTATAGGAAGTAAAAATTTGGTTTTGACTGCTTTTGAGATTGTATAGAGTGTAAGAGATAACGGCAAAAAATATAAAGTTGTAAAAGATGATCTTGAAACCTTAAAAGAAAACTCAATTTATAAATTTGAAAAAATTGCGACGAAGAGTTGTAAATGTTTGCAAAAGTCATAGCCATCAAAAAGAGAAATAACCTTTGGGAAGAAGAAAACTCTTCATTTGAATTTTGACTGTTGACAACCAACTAGACATCTAAATGTAGATTTACATATCTAAAATATTTCAAATATGAAAAGAAACTTCGACTACTTGAAGACTGACTATTTTTAGACGTCTGATACTTCAATCAGACATTTGCATCCATGACCATATGTCTGGTTGAAATATTCAAACGTCTGAGGCTTCTGTTCAAACATTTGGATATTCATTCAAGTGTCTTAAACGTCTATTTAGGTGTCTTAAATCATTATTTTTGGAAACAGAGAGTAGCTTATGATTTAGACATCTGAAAATTCTTTCGAGATGTCTGAAAATTGATTATATTATTTTTTTCTAGTCATTTATTTAAATATCTATAAATATAAATATTTTTCAAGGTAAGATCAAATTTTTTTTGTGTATGACATCATTAAGCAGATTGTACAATGTGGAATTATTTGGAACTTACAAAAGACAACGATTTTAGTTATATACTTCTAGAATTCTTCGGGCTTTAAAAATTTGTCAATCGCTTTGAATCTTTCCTTCATAATCTTGTCTTCTGTAATAAAAAGATGTGAACATATATTCATATAGTTGTCTCTAATCAAAACACAAAAAGACAGAAACTAACATTCTCCCTCCTTTTGATGACGACAATAATACGATCATGGAATTAAACAACACACAATTATTCAATACCACCCCTATCAAAGATGTCCGATTTTTCTCCCCCTTTATCATCAACAAAAAGAACATATAGAGTAGAAAACTGAAAAACAAAGTTAGGAACTATGCAAATACTATAAACAATACAACGCCAATCCAACATGATGTTCTTCAGGATATTATCGTTTAAATTCCATAAAACAATTGCAAGACTACTTAATAAATTAACCATACATGCAAGACCAACAAAAAATAATGAATAGAAGTTAAGATTCTAAGAAGTTGAATGTCTAGAAGATGAATGAATAAAAGGTAAGGTACTAAGAAGTTGAATGTCTAGATGATGAAGTAGAAATCCTCCAATCTTCTCTTTTGCTTTTACTTCCCCTTTTGTTTTTCAAAGAAGAAGATGGTTAAGATGGTCTGCTACACTTTTTTCAAATTTTCTCAGGAAAAATCATCATAACATCAACTTTCTTTTCTAATTTGCCCATCTTAAAATCAAATGATCGCAACCTTTGACTCATTCTTTTTTCTAACTTTATTTGATTTTTAGATGTAATTACTTGTAGTTCATAAAGTTTATTCCAATCTCCCTCGTTCTCATCTAATTACACTTCTCTAAGTTGAAAGTCGCCTTCATTTCCTTCTTCATCACTTGCTTAAAAAAATTCAAGAGATGGTTGTGTAGGCTTCTTTCCTTTGTAGGGATGAGATGATGATTCCACCATGGGCTCACTGGAATTTAATTTCTGTAGATAAATTTCACAAGAATCATAGTTAGGAGGGTCTTTTGGAAAGTGCATTAAACTAAATAAAATTTTTCAAAGTATTTGATCGCATCCAAATCCTTTAGAAATCCTTGAATCCTTTGGGCTCTAAGGAGACGCATAATGTAGGGGACATAAAAGGTAGTTTGTCGTTTTTTGCTTAAAATAATATTCTATCTCATGATAAATAAAAGCTGTCCAATCCACTTGTATATTTCCAAAAATAGCATTTGATAATCAATATCATATACTAATTCATGGCTATCCGTTCTTGGAATAAACATATTGATTGTCATTCTCTCTTGCAATCTAGGTCTAGGTCGTAAATCCTTAAAGGATTTATTTGTTAAGATGACATTGTTATTCCAAATACGATAACTAATCTCGTGTCATCTCTAATTATTAACTTCCACATCTTGAAGATCAATACCCCCATAACCACAATTTAAAATTCATCCAAAATCATTCTTGTTAATTTTGAGAATTTTCTTGTCTACACTCGTCCAAATACATCATGTTTTGTCATTTAATTTAATACTTTAGATGTTAAGATTGGCCATAAGAGTTGGATAGCTAAATTATCAATACCAACGTTATTGTTATCAAAGTTAATCAAAGAAGTTATCCTCGGTCTATCCGTTAAATTTTTAAGTCCATAAGATTTCTAATTTATAGAAAGTATCCGTAAACATATTCCTATGCAAGGTCTTTAAATCTTGTAATGCTTTCCGTAGCATGATGAAGTCACACCATGAGTTATTGAGTGATGTTGGAAGTTTTGACCTCCTCTTCAGTTCTTTTCTTTTTGGGGGTTCTTGGAGGAAATATTAATAAAAGAGGTTTGAAGGCATAGAGGGAATTTTTAAGTAGATGAAAAATTTTGGGCTTGGATTTTGAGATTCAGATTGGGAAAAATGAAATAGGGTTATCAATTTAGGGGGTTTCTGTTTATAGAAGAAGAGGATGGAAATGAAGCGAGTGGAGATAAAAGAAACGGTGGATAAAGTAGCGGGGAGGGTAAAAGTGGAAGTGAAATAAAGGATAAGAAGTTTCTACTATCAATCATTAGACGTCTAAATTATCCATTAAAACGTCTAAACCATCATTCATACGCGTCTAAATAGTTAATTTAGACGTCTAAATGTTGATTTATGAAAACCCGAGATTATAGGGGAAATCTCTGAGAATTTTCAAACGTTTAACGTATTTTTCAGACGTTAAATTTCTTTGCATAGCGACCCGAGAGAAACTGTGAATTCTGCAGCAATTTTCGAACATTTGGTTGGAAAGAAAAAAAAAATTGATCCTCAATTCGAATGTCTGTATAATAGTTTGAACAGTAGTTTTCGAAAGCACCTTATTGGAAATTTATATACGAAAGTTTAAATATATTAATTTTAATAAGGTATATATATATATATAAGTTTAAATACAAATTTGTTATTATTGAAAAAGCTACAATTTTAATGATCGTATGGTCTACGCCAATCATGGTATTCGGAAGGTGTAAATGGATTGGATTCTAAAGTGGGAGATTTTCGAGGGTCGTAGATCTTAAGAGGATTTGTTTTTACCGAAGTAATACTGCCTTTACTATTGATGTTGTTTCTAGTATGTGTTGTTCCGTAGAATGCAGTTAAAGTCCTTTTGATAATATTCAACTTCTCCCCCTGCATCAATTGTTCCATTTTTATCTCCCGTTGTTATGAGATGATTGTGTCTTATATTTCCATTTATTTTCACCGTGTATGGGTTAGATTATCAAATTTGTTATTATGTCATATTAAATATCCATCAAAGGTGATTGCTTCCTTAAACCTTTTTCCTTGGGGCGAATATCCACTAGATTCTTCCGACGAAGAAGAAGCTATTCAAATTGATGAAGGATGATTTTTTTTAAATACCATTTATTATATTCTTATAATTTTTTTGAAAATTTATTATTGCTAGTGACTTAATAATATATGAGGTTAGCTATAAATATGGTTTGAGAACTTTATAAATAGATAGTTTTATTTTAATTTGTGATCTATATTAAAGGTAAGTGAAAACCAGAAAATAAATAACTAAGCATTTTTGGCTATTATCAGACTATTTGATTATGAGGAAAAATTTCAAACTTTCGTCTTAGGTTTATGAAAATAATTTCAGTAGGTGGCTTTGTGAAATTATCCATAATTTGCGTTTTTGAGTTAACAAATTCCAATGAAACAATGCCTTTTTCTACGTTATCTTGTAAAAAGTGATGTTGAATATCGATATGTTTTGTACGTGAATGATTGATAAGATTTACTGATAAGTTCACAGCAATGACATCATCACATTATTGTTGCGACTTTTCTATTGATTAGAAAAGCACAAATTTTAATAAATTCTGCAAGCGCACAGGCGTGTAGTATGCAGGTCGAACACAGGGAATTGTATTTTAAAACAATTAAAATCCATAGTCAAATCTTAGGCGTGTTAAACGAATTCGACGGTGAATTTTGAACAGAAAATAAAAATAATAATATACTCCGAATCGTTTTCGAAACTAATCGAAATTGCAACCAAAATATAGAATTGTAAAAAAATCAGAACAGAAATTGAAATTGCGGAAAAGAAGATAACGGAGCAAACAACTGAAATAATTATTAACTAACTGAAAAGAGTGCAGAAAATAACTAAGAACAAGAATAAATAAATTGCTAAATCTAATCAACAATCCTACGTATTCTGTTCGAAAATAAAAACAGTGCTGAATTTAAATCTAAACTTGAAGAAAAGTGATGAGGTAAGAGATGATTTCAAGGTGTTGTATAATGCTATATATATAGGCTTTCAACCCCTAAAATCAGTCCATCTTTTTAGCAATAGGACCGGTTCTATCCTTAGTATTTGCCAAGATAATTGTACTGACTGGGTCCATTCCTTGAATTGGTGAAGAGTCAAGTTGCCATGTCATTGCTTGAAATACTTTTATATGTGAATTGGTCCAAATTCATACGTAAGCTACTTTTGAATGTGTCCCATTTTGTTTCATATCATGGCTATGTATTATGCTACTTTTTAGGAGGAACTGGTCCTTTGCTTGAATTGGTGAAAGAGAACATATATACGTCCACATCATTGCTTGAATTGGTCCATATTGCTTTGATTTATTTCAATGCTCAAAATGTTGCACTCTTTGCTGCGTGATTTTTGAACCAATGGGCGGCATAACCGATTAATTTCAACGTTGCACTTTGGAATCAATAATCTGCAAAACCACAACAAAATACCCGTATAATACTGCTTTATTAAAATAAAAATATATGAAATAAACGGTTTAAATTGCAGAGAAATACGTTCATCAAATACCCCCACACTAGAACTTTATTCGTCCTCGAATAAGCAAGAAAATAAAACTAACTAAATCCTTTTTCATAGGAAACACGATTGCATTGAGCGTATGCAACAAGCCGTTAAACCTCTAGGTGTCCCTAGTAGGACGAGTGGTGTCTCGTGAGGGTTTTCAGCGGATACTACCCACAAAATCCAAATGCAGTATGTGATGATTCTAATGTACTACATGAATGCAAAATTCTACACAAATGGAGACTCGATTTACTTCAAAATAGTTGCAACAAAATAATGTATATCAGTTTTAGTCAACTTCTTCAAATTTTTGGTTCCTCACTAATCACAAATTTCAATGTAACTCAAGTTTTCATACATTAGATTCTAGTTTGGCCAGTTGTTTCGGTCGATAACATAGTGCGGCCATGAAATAAATTCTTCACTGTTGATCACAGTTTTTTTTCAAAATGGTATTTTTCATTTCCATTTGTATAACAAGCCAAATCAACAAAGTCAAGAAGTGTTTGGGTTTCAAAGTTTAGTCTCTCTTTACTAGTTTTTTTTTCTCTCTTTTTTTTTACACCTATCCTTTGGACCAAGGTATACCACCCATGCACTGCCTCGCGGGCTTACGTGAGAGTTGGGACAGAGCTTGGCGGATTGTGCAAACCGACGCTGACTATGTCAGAAAAGGTCGGTAATTTTAGGTGATTATTTATTTAATTATTTATACACCTAACTCAGAATGCTGAGGCCAGATATACCATCCATGCACTGCCTTGCGGGCTTACGTGAGAAGAGTATAGAGCGTGGCGAGTGCATTCACTTTCACAAGTGTGCACACCTATCGACTGTAGGTGTTTCTTATTAGTTTTTTTTTTGAGAAGAGCTAAAGAGTGTTATGCAAATCAACTTAGCACCACTTAACTTTAATGATTTGAGATGTCAACGCATGTACTTTAAATCTGTCATTTTTTTAAACAAAGACTACAGTTTAGAAAAGATTTCATAACCATCACCTATGAATCCCCCTATATACTAACCTCACTATTATCGCTTGTAATTCAACTTTTCATTATATTTTACATTTGAAATTAATGATTCACAAAAATCTTCATCAATTGACTTCAACTGCTTACTTACTTTGTCTTGACTAATTAAAAATAAATCGAAGTCCTAAAAATATTGGAAAATGAAAAAAAATTGAAAAGAAATTTGAAAACAAATAATGAGATGATTTTTTTAAAAAATGATGCTACACTATGAAATATGAACAAACAGAATGAGATATGCGTCCCCCCCACACTGGAATGAGACAGTGTCCCAACTGTCAAATAGAATGCAAATGCAAAATAGAAGAAAAAAACTAAAAAAATTACAACCTGATATGTGCAAGATAGTGAGCGGCTCATGCCGAATAGCTAGGTTCGTGAAGATCCACGAACTCATCGTCCTCGTGCTGTTCAAACTCTAGAAATGGCTTCAAGCGTTGTCCATTGACCTTTGAAATGGAACCGTCCCTAGGATTTTCAATTTCAACTACGCCATAAGGGTATACTGTTTTCACAATATATGGACCTGTCCAACGGGATCTCAATTTTCCCAGAAATAAATGAAGTCTGGAATTATATAAGAGAACTTTTTGACCTACTTCGAATGTCTTACGAAGTATGGATTTATCATGATAGAATTTGGTTTTCTCTTTATAAATCTTTGCATTTTCGTACGCTTCATTTCTTAGTTCTTCTAATTCTGACAATTGTAATTTACGATGCGATCCGGCTTTTTCTATGTCAAAATTAAGGTATTTGATTGCCCAAAGTGCGCGGTGCTCGAGCTCAACGGGTAAATGTCATGCTTTTCCAAAGACTAATCGGTATGGTGACATTCGTAGATTGGTTTTATAAGCCGTGCGAAATGCCCAAAGGGCGTCTATCAATTTAGATGACCAATCTTTTCTGTTGGAGTTAACCGTCTTTTCAAGAATTTGCTTAATTTGTCTATTGAAAATCTCGACTTGACCGTTGGTCTGTGGATGATATGGAGTAGATAGTTTATGAGTGATAGAATATTTCTTAAGAAGAGATTCAAAAGCACGATTACAAAAATGAGAACCGTTATCACTTATAATGGCTCGAGGTGTGCCAAAACGGGAAAATATGTTTTCTTTCAAAAATTTGACACAACTTTATTGTCATTCGTTTTGGTAGGAATGGCCTCAACCCATTTAGACACGTAATCTACTGCAAGTAGGATGTAGAGATTTCCAAAAGAATTAGGAAAAGGACCCATGAAATCAATGCACCAAACATCAAAAATTTCGATGACAAGGATCGGATTTAGGGGCATCATGTCACGTTTGGAAATACGACCTGTTTGTTGACATCTAGCGCATTTGGAGCAAAATTCGTGGGCATCACGAAAAAGAGAAGGCCAATAAAAACCGCGCTGTAACACCTTGGCAGCAGTTTTCTTTGCTCCAAAATGTCCTCCACATGCTTGATTATGTGAAAAAGAGAGGATGCTATGGAATTCATGTTCTGGGACACATCTGCGAATGATTTGATCGGTGCAATATTTGAAAAGATAAGGATCGTCCCAGTAAAAGTTTCGAACGTTGAAGAGAAATTTTTGTTTATCTTGTTTTGACCAGTGGGAAGGTGTTTCATTTGTGACAAGATAATTTACGATGTCCGCGTACCATGGTGCACTAGAGAGTGAAAGAATTTGTTCATCGGGAAAATGATCGTTGATTTGAGAGTTATCATAGTTTTCATGCACTATACGAGAAAGATGGTCAGCTACGACATTTTCAGAACCCTTTTTGTCTCGTATTTCTAGGTCAAACTCTTGAAGAAGGAGAATCCAACGGATTAAGCGGGGTTTGGTATCCTTTTTCGTGAGTAAATACCGCAAGGCGGCATGATCGGTGTAAACTATGACCTTAGAACCTATGAGATATGATCTAAACTTATCGAGGGCAAAGATAACTGCTAAAAACTCTTTTTCTGTGGTTGAGTAATTCAATTGAGATTCATTAAGAGTTTTGCTAGCATAATAGATGACTCGAGAAAGTTTATCGATTCGTTGACCTAAGATGGCTCCAATGGCATAATCGGAAGCGTCGCACATTAATTCGAAAGGCAAAGTCCAATTTGGAGGTTGGATGATAGGTGCAGTGGTCAAGATCGATTTGAGGGTTTCAAAAGACGTTTCACATTCATTGGAAAATTAAAATTTAATGTCTTTAGCCAGAAGATTCGAAAGAGGTTTCGAAATTTTTGAAAATTCTTGAACCTCCTATAGAATCCTGCATGGCCGAGAAATGAGCGAATGTCCTTTACAGACCGTGGAGGAGGAAGGCCCACAATAAGATCAACTTTAGATTTGTCAACTTCTAGGCCATTTTTAGAGACAACATGACCTAAGACTATTCCTCGCTTAACCATAAAATGACATTTTTCCCAATTAAGAACAAGAGATTTCTCCTTACATCGCTTTAAGACACGTTCTAAACGAATGAGGCATTGATCAAAAGATGACCCATAGATTGAAAAATCGTCCATGAATATTTCTAAGAAATCTTCCACCATATCAGAAAATATACTCATCATACATCGTTGAAAGGTAGCGGGAGCATTACAAAGACCGAAGGGCATGCGACGATAAGCGAAAGTTCCAAAGGGACATGTGAACGTTGTTTTGTGTTGGTCCTCTAACGCAATGGGAATTTGATTATAGCCGGAGTAACCATCAAGAAAACAATAGTATTCATGACCGGCTAAGCGTTCGAGCATTTGATCAATGAAGGGAAGGGGAAAATGATCTTTTCTTGTTGCTGCATTGAGTTTTTGATAGTCGATGCAAACGCGCCATTTTGTTTTGACCTTTGTCGGAACAAGTTCTTTATTCTCATTTGTTGTCACAGTGATTCCAGACTTCTTTGGTACAACTTGTACCGGACTTACCCAAGTACTGTCAGAGATAGGGTAGATAATGTTATTGTCTAAACATTTGATAATTTCTTCCTTTACCACTTCTCTCATATTAGGGTTTAATCGCCTTTGAGCTTCGCGAGTGGGTTTAGCCTCGTCGACTAAATGTATTCGATGTTCAATAATTGATGGACTAATTCCCTTAATGTCAGTGATTACCCATCCTATTGCCTCTTTATTTTCCCTTAAAATTTTCAAAAGTTGTTCTTCTTGGTCCTTAATGAGATCGGATGCCAAGATTACAGGGAATTTTTCCGAAGAATCTAAGTATGCGTACTTAAGATCGTTTGGAAGAGGTTTGAGGTCTAATTTAGGGCGTACTTCTTTTGAGGCTTCAGTAGACATCAACTGATTGAATTCTAGTGAATTATGAAAAGAGCATAGCATATCATTTAATTCATAAATGTATTCATCTTCATTTAAATTGGAATTAAAATGATCTAGGCACATGTTAAGAGACTCCGTAATATCACTAAAATTATTTTCTACAATTGTTTGGATCATGTCAACTTCTTCTGTTTCAAAATCCCTTGGTTGTCTGTTAAGATTGAAGATATTTAGTTCAATGGTTAGGTGTCCAAAGGAAAGTCGGAGTTGACCATTCCTATAGTTTGTGATAGCATTTGATGTTGCTAAAAACAGACGACCTAATATCAAAGGAATCTGACTATTGGGATTTGAGACAGGTGCAGTCTCTAGGACTATGAAATCGACTGGGAAATAGAATTGCTCGATTTGTATCAAAACATCTTCAACCGTGCCCAATGGTTTTTTGACAGATCGATCAGCTAGTTGAATTGTGATGTTTGTAGGTTTTAATTCCCCTAGTCCAAGTTGACAGTACACAGTATAAGGCAAAAGATTCACACTCGCTCCAAGATCGAGTAAGGCATGACTAATGTGAGTGTTACCGATTTTACAACCGATCGTAGGACAACCGGGGTCCTTATACTTAATTGGGGAGGGATTTGAAAGAACAGAGCTAGTGTTTGCTGTTAGAAATGCAGTCTTAGGAATGTTAGTGGCACGTTTTTGAGTACATAGCTCTTTCAGACATTTGGCATATTGAGGAATTTGCTCGATGGTATCAAGAAGTGGAATATTGACTCGAACTTGTTTGAAGATTTCAAGAATTTGGTCAAAATTAGCGGGCTTCTTCTTTTTGTTGAGTCTATGGGGAAATAGAGCAATGGGTTTATAGACTCGTTCGGAAGTTTTTTCATTCGAAGAAGAAGGTGTTATATTAGAGGGTGAAGATAAGGGAGCTGGAATGTTGGGGTTGCCAACATCAGAAGGTGAAGAGTGGTCGGGATTGCCAATCTTAGATGAAGAATTAGAATCGTTTTGATTGACAACCGTGGTTGTCGACTGAGTTTCAGAATTTGGAACATGGGAAGATTTAAGAAGGATGTCGGGGTTGCCGACATGGTTGTCCACCTTCTTTCCAGACCTTAATGTGGTGACAGCATTAACCGGATTTACATCTTCATTCTCACAAAGATTTACTCCTCGAGAGTTATACTTTGGGTTCACTTCGGTTTGACTAGGCAATTTACCTTTCTCATTGATTTTCATGAGATCCTTCATCATTATCAACATTTGTTCATTTTGTTTGGTGATTTGCTCAACTCTTGCATCTTGGTTGGTGATTTGTTCATTTTGTTTAGAGAGTTGTTTTTTCAATCGAGCAATTTCTTGTGAAGGCTGAGAAGGTTGGGTTGATGGATTGAAATTAGGTTGCCTGTATGGTTGATTCGAAGGTTTTGTTTGAGGAGCGGGTTGAGAATTTTGAGAATTAGAGGTTGGGGCCCGATAATTCGGATTTGGTATCATTGGATACATATGTGATGGATTAGCCACGTTGTTAGGATTTGACCATGAAAAATTGGGATGATGCTTCCAGTTAGGATTGTATGTGGATGAATAAGGACTATTTTGAGCTATAGCATTGATTTGGTCTTGTGTGTAGTAATGAGGTAGGCCTTCTCCTTCTTGAGGAATTTGGGCATCTATAGGAAGATGTGATGGGTCAATGACATGTACTCCTCTATTTGGAGCACGAATTGTTTCCCATTGCATATCCTTTTCTGAATACTCTTCTAAAAATTCCCAAGCTTCCTCGTCTATTTTTGCCATGAATTCTCCTCTGCACATTGATTCGAGTTGGGATCTTGTTTGATAGTTAAGCCCTTCGTAAACGATTTGGCACAAAACGAGTTTAGGGATTGCATGATGTGGGCAACTATATAACAATTGATTGAACCTTTCAAAATATTTTGAAAAAGTTTCTCCTTCATTCCGGGAGAATTGGTTGATTTCAGTTCGAATTTTAAGAGTTTTGTGGAAAGGAAAAAACTTTTTCAAAAATATAGTAACGAAATTGTCCCAACTCTTAATTGAATTTTTAGGAAGAGAATTAAGCCATCTTTTCGCACTTTCTAGAAGTGCGAATGGAATAAGTCTTAGCTTGATGGATTCATTAGAAAGTTGTTGCATTTTAGTTGTAGAAGCATATAACTCAAATTCACTAAGAAATTTATATGCATTTTCAGACCCAGTGAATTTTGGTACCCCTTGGATAAAAGAATGTTTTAGCTCAAAATTATTTCCTTCGGCAGGTGGAAATGAAATAACCGAAGGTTGAACAGTCCGTGTTGGATAACATCGGTCTCTAAGGGATAATGGTCGGTTCTCATGAAATTCATTATTTCCAACATGTGATTTAGGTGATAATTTCGGTGAATTGTGGTGTGAACTGTGTTGTGAACTGTGTTGTGAACCGTGATTGCTCATATTTGTTTGATTTGAAATTTCGGTTGATTTGTTTAATGAAATATTTTGGCTTTCTAAACGGTTAAAATTATTTCTTGTCCAAACGCGCATAAACAAATCAAGGTGTAACAGCCAAAAGTAAATTAAATCAGTTTTTAGTTGGGCACCTGTAGAGTTGAAAATTACTTACAGAGGTGTATGATAGTCCGTCCAATGCAGCTGAGTAGCGCTAGCGAATGGTTGAGATTTACCGAGTTGGAGCTGTCTGTGTTGAAATAAATGTTTGCTATCTGAGTTGAAGTTTTCTCCGTGCAGGTGAATGCTCGTGAAAGGCACAAAACTAAGCTGCTGACAGAAAATATATGAAAACAGTCACATGCAGAAAATTTAAAACATGCCCAATAAAATAAAGTTAAGTAGAATGAATGTGTTGAATGCAAAATGAAACTGCTATGACACTGCTATGTTACGTGAGTAAACGAATGTATGCAAGCTCCTGTGTAGGAGATAGTTACGTGAATATGAAAACTAAACTAACTAATGCATGCAAGAATGTGAAAGTGGAACTGCAAGTAACCAAACTAACGTACGTGAAAACAATGCAGTGAAAAAAAAATGTTTTTTTTTATAATTAATTTATGCAAACTAACGTGAAAATGTGAAAGTGGAAGTGCAACTAAAAATGTGTACTGGCACACGTGAATAACTGTGAAGACGTGGGGATTATGCAAACGTGAAAGCAAGATGTTGTGAAGGAATGATTTTTTTTAAAAAAATATGCAGAAACGTAAAAGCAAGATTATGTGAGGTATGCGTGAAAATATGCAGAAACATGATTCGTGATTGAAGATTATGTGAGGTATGCGTGAAAGATTATGCGAAAATATGCAGATTATGTGAGGTATGCATGAGATGCAGATTATGTAAGGTATGCTAAAGGAACCGAAAAACGAAAAAAAACGAATTTTTTTTTTAAAGTAAAACGCTACTTTGGCGAAAGGAACCGAAAAACGAAAAAAAAAAACGATTTTTTTTTTGAAAACTAATGCAAAAAAATAAAATAAAATAAATTAACACGAATAGACTTAAAAACGAAAAATCGAAAATCTCAAAATAGCAACTCCCCGACAACGGCGCCAAAAACTTGCTGCGACTTTTCTATTGATTAGAAAAGCACAAATTTTAATAAATTCTGCAAGCGCACAGGCGTGTAGTATGCAGGTCGAACACAGGGAATTGTATTTTAAAACAATTAAAATCCATAGTTAAATCTTAGGCGTTTAAAACGAATTCGACGGTGAATTTTGAACAGAAAATAAAAACAATAATATACTCCGAATCGTTTTCGAAACTAATCGAAATTGCAACCAAAATATAGAATTGTAAAAAAATCAGAACAGAAATTGAAATTGCGGAAAAGAAGATAACGGAGCAAACAACTGAAATAATTATTAACTAACTGAAAAGAGTGCAGAAAATAACTAAGAACAAGAATAAATAAATTGCTAAATCTAATCAACAATCCTACGTATTCTGTTCGAAAATAAAAACAGTGTTGAATTTAAATCTAAACTTGAAGAAAAGTGATGAGGTAAGAGATGATTTCAAGGTGTTGTATAATGCTGTATATATAGGCTTTCAACCCCTAAAATCAGTCCATCTTTTTAGCAATAGGACCGGTTCTATTCTTAGTATTTTCCAAGATAATTGTACTGACTGGGTCCATTCCTTGAATTGGTGAAGAGTCAAGTTGCCACGTCATTGCTTGAAATACTTTTATATGTGAATTGGTCCGAATTCATACGTAAGCTACTTTTTAATGTGTCCCATTTTGCTTCATATCATGGCTATGTATTATGCTACTTTTTAGGAGGAACTGGTCCTTTGCTTGAATTGGTGAAAGAGAACATATATACATCCACATCATTGCTTGAATTGGTCCATATTGCTTTGATTTATTTCAATGCTCAAAATGTTGCACTCTTTGCTGCGTGATTTTTGAACCAATGGGCGGCATAACCGATTAATTTCAACGTTGCACTTTGGAATCAATAATCTGCAAAACCACAACAAAATACCCGTATAATACCGCTTTATTAAAATAAATATATATGAAATAAACGGTTTAAATTGCAGAGAAATACGTTCATCAATTATATATATGAGTTTTGAAAAAGAAACCATAGACTTGAAGCATTTGTTGCATATAAATGACTTGCGCACGTGCTAAAGTCGTAAAGGTATATTCAGCGTAACATGTCAAGAGCGAAACACAATTTTTTTTCATTAAACCATAAAATAGAAGATTGACCAATGAAGTGACATGCACCACTAGTACTTTTCCATCCGTTTTCCATCATTTAAAGTCTGCATCACTATATGATATGAGCTCAAAAGGATACTCTTTGGGATAAAAAAGTCCATAATGTCTTTTATTACTTAAGTAACGCGAGCTTCGTTTTACAGCTCGTAAATGCAATTATTTGAGATTAGCTTGAAATCTTGCACAAAACAAACACTCATCATTAAAACTGATCGATTTGTAGTTAAATATAATAAGAATCGATCATACTTCTTGTAACGACCCATCTTTTTAGACAGTTTAAATCGACAATAAACTACACATGTCAAACTCAAACCATTCAAAAGAGAGGATTGTTATGGGGTAAATAATAAAAAGCAGAGAAAGAAAGAAAAACAAACACAGAATCTCACAACAGAATGACAAAATATAATAATCAAATAAACATTTCATGAAACTATTTACAAATAACATTTGATTATACTTTTACAATACAGATCAAAGTTACATACAACAGAATAAATAAATAAATGCAGCAGAATAACTTGATGCAGTGGAATAAATATAGTAAATAATAATGGTACCAAATCTTCGTCTTCGTCCTCCAAAAGCAGTCTTCGATACATTGACAAGCTCAAACTGACTCGAGCGTAATGAAAAGATAAAACACTCGAGTCAAAACTAAAAGATCTTATATAAGTTAAATCAGCAATAAATAAATATAAGTGTAACGGCGTCAGAGATATTTACGGGTTTTGACATCTCCTATCAAGTGTCAAATGTGCATGCAATAACTTAAGAGATGTTCGGGATTCCATCTCCTAAGGATCCGTTAAACTATCTACTATGTAGCAATATATGTTATTATAATATGTCTATCAGTAAAGTATTAAAATAGCGTTAAGGCGTTACCCATATCCCCCTTAACACATTTTAATATAAATGTCGTAGTCTATACAGATACTGTAAACTCTACCGTAAACTGGTGGGCTATCAAGGAGCACTCCATAGGTACGACACAAACCAAATAAGAAATGAGCGCAACAAGGCACGCGAGGCAATGCCTAGGGTAGGATTATACCGTTTTGCAGATCCGGACTAGTGGTAATGCATATCAGCTACTACCACCCATCTCGGAACACACATCCATAATCAAAATCGAGGGGTGGCAACCAAATCAATCATAAAGCCATAATATGGTATCGAAGAAATGTGTCTGATCGGAGGTGCGACCTCACTTGGCGCGGCATCGCTCCTTTTTTAGCCACATCAGGCTGACTCACGGGAGTCAGGGCTACATTAATACTTCATACAGAATCGTTCACCAAACCATCCTACTTCATTTTGGAATCTCCGCCACATACACAGTTATTAAAGTGGTTTTCGGTATTGGCAGAGAGTATGACCATATTTGATCCCGATCTCTTTAACAACCAAATGCTTATTTCACATCGGATGGTTCTTTTATATTTCCAAAATCAATTCATAATCGATATCAAAATATTATATTCAACTCAAACCATATCACTTTCAAAATCATATTCACAAAGTAGGTTAAATCCTCATTTCAAAATCATCATATATATTTACTCTAATATGTCATTTTGATTAGTAGTTATAATTTCAAATACCAACTTAGGTTATAACATCATTCAACCATATTTGTTTTTAAATAAAGGATTTAAATATAAACAATTCAACCATGCACCGTTAGAAATTTATAAATATAGTTTAAATAGTCATAAATAGTATAAAATAGTTAAAATAGTTTAAAATAAATTTTAAATGGTTAAAATACTCTAAAACAGTTTAAAAATAGATTAAAAATATTTTAAATAGATTTAATATCGTTTAAAATAGGTTTAAAATAGAATAAATAGACTAAATAGATAAAAACTTTAATTAGTTTAAAATAGGTTAAAGTAGATTAAATTGGATTAAATAGATTGTAATAGATTAAAATAAGTTAATATAGTTTAAACTGATTGAAATAGTTTAAAATAGTTATAATAGATTAAATTAGTTTAATAGTTTGAAAATCATAATAATCAAGATTTTTAAAATAATGTATTTTTATGCAGTTTATATTAAAATAATATATTTGAAACTAATATCAAATTAAATTATTCCTTTCATTCAACACATCTGGATCATGTCCAACTTTCGGATCAACAAACTAAATTTTGCCTTCAATTCAAATTCTCATAAAAATCATTTCAATTTATATCGATTTCAAACTCGTGTTGAACTAAAAATTTAAAGCATCTCAATTTCATAAATTTCAAAGTTTAAAACATTCAAACATTTTCAATAATTCAATTTCGGAAAATTTCATTTATATTTCAAATTCCAACTTTGAAATTTCTATTTTTATTCTTCAAATAATTCATTACCAACTCCAATTTCAACATTTAAATCTTGGATTTTCAAAATAATTAAGTTTATATAATTCAAATTTTATTTCAAAATATCATTTAAATGAATTCAAAATTTAAGGATTTAAATCATTTAATTTAACCAATCCGGTGTCCGTATATAATCTTCTACCCTATGGTCAAGTGATACGTGTCATTTCAACCGGCAATAATTTAAATTTAAGGTATATATCATTTTAACCCCAAATCCCGAATTAAATTAAAATCTATAAAATCGCTCGGGTTTATCATTTCAACCCACAATGATTTTTCCCTAATCTATAAAACGTTCGGGTATCTATCATTTCAACCCATTGGGATTTTCTAACAATAAACTAAGGGAACTTGTAGTGTTATAACAATATAAATATAACGTCGAGTCATCCAACATCAACAATCAAACATCCATCACAATCGCCATTCAATCAACCAATGAATAAAAAGCAATTGACCGATTATCAATAATAGGTATTAATAGGCTATTTAAAATTCAATATTAAATTAAATAGCGATTAAATTCAATAAAAGTTAGATTTAACTGGAATGACAATTTAAAATTACCAAACATCAACTAATAAATTTCTAATCACATCATAAATTCAATTTAACTAACATAAGATAATTTAGTAATTGTGAGTGGGTTAAAACACTCACCTTCGATTTGCCATCGATTTAAAATCCAAAATTAGCCCAAAAATTTAACAGTCTCAGAATGCAACTAAACCAGATGCAAAATGTTCGAAATTTCGATATGATCGCAATGGAGAAAACTGTAAATTGATCCTAGCTTGTATGCAAAAGTTATTAACGTTAGAAGATTGAAAAATTTCGACTTCAAGTCTTACTTCAGTCCGCCGCATCAATTACCCGGTGCTCGCTCTGAGTTTTTGCCAAAACGACCCAAGACCTGAGTCATTTGGCTTCTGACCGAAAGTCGATGAAGGATTTTTGCCTATGAAACCCGAAGCACGACCAGATCCGCCTTGTTTGGCATGGAACTCTCCCTGACCCGAAGTCGCTGCAGGTTTCCCACCTTTGGAACCCAAAGCGAACCTCTTCCTGACTCGAAGTAAAACTGGACCAATCGTTTTTTTAAATTTGGTTTCGAAATTTGGGAATTAGGCTTGATGTTTTGTCGTTTGAGAAGGGGAAGAAGATGTACATACAGAAATAATAAAATGAGAAACAAATAGGGTTTATAACAGCCTATATATAGGCAGGGTTGGATCGAAATAACAACTACCCGAGAAGCCCGTTTCATTCCTGAATCGAAAATGGGTCATCCAATATATCTAAATTAGGTTTTCAATATTTTAAACTCAACGGAACATGTTTCAAGTCCTAATTCCACTGTATACAGAAGTTATCTTTTAAAATCATCTTATTTAAATTGGTTTCATTAAATTGATTTCTACGCTTTTCGAGCCCGTATAATCAAACGATAAGTCTGATCGGAACGAAACTTGAAATTCTACAATAATGCACTGTTATGGATCCGATGAAACTGATTTCGTAAAAATCAGAGACAGTGGCCAAAATAGTTGTTTTCACGTTAATTAAATAAATTATTATTAAATTTATCATTTTCAAATTTTATAACTAACAATTTTTTTATCACTTTTGGTAATCAGTAATTATAATCTTTTAAAACAAATTTTCCATGTCAAATTCAACTATTAATATTGCGCTAATTATGGCGTTCCAATCCCAATTGCAATAAATTTATTAATTATAATTTAATACCCAATAATTTGATTCATTTTGATTTCAATCTTTTTATTCAATCAATCATTACTTTATGGACGTAGTTAACATTGGTTTACCATTTATCATATCATATACTACAGTTACCATCTTAACTAACATTAACTGCAATATTCAAATAGATTAATTGCAATTGATTTCCAATTAAATTTCAACGGATTAAATTGTGAAACGATAATTAAAAAATTGTTACAACTTATGATTTCAAACACATTTCTATGTTTATTATTAACAAACAAAACTAATAAATTCACATGCTGATTGATTGTTCTATATTAACCAATTTCAATTTATTGCATGCAATTTCACCGTTAAATGCAATATTTGGTTTATTTCCTTATTGACAATTCATAACCAATTTTAACTTTACAATCATTCCGATTAAATTGAGATTGCATTAAAATAGTTATCAATTGCCTTAAATTAACATTATTAACATTATATTCTAGTTATTTTTATTATTAATAAATCACAAATTTTTATTTCTTCCAATATTAACACCAACATCTTATTAAGTTAAAAAATTATTATAAAAAACTACGGATCGTTGCACTCTGCCCTGCTCAAAACTTTTCATCCTCGAAAAGGGAAAAAAGGAATTAAGGACTTAATATATTTTATTCAAAGTATTCAATTTATAAACAATTAATTCACATAATTATGTATTTAAATAAAACATACCAATTAATAACAATTAAATCTTTATATTTAAGTTTACTAAAGTTCAAAAATATTTTCAATTTTCACAAAATTTTCTAAATCATAAATTCACGAAAAATTTCGACAGAGTCTCCTTTGTAAGGGGAGGTTTGGGAGAATTAGTAATATCAGTAATATTTTATATATATATATATCATATTTCAAAAATAGATTATCCCAAACCACTAGAAAACAATATAATATCGCTATAAAATCGTATCCGAAAATGTACCTATTTGTCGGGAAAACAATGCTTATTTATAAAACCAAAAGCAGTAGTTATTGCTTCCATAACCTATATTTCACTTATATAATCCAAAGAAGTTAATGATTATGTAAAAAGAGAAATATGTAAGTTGTTTCAATTAATGACAAAACATATCAGTATAACACAACAACAATCACTTGCAAACAAAACCATACAACTATTACATGCAATCAAAGCAATCAACCATCCATCTGTAACAACTAAAACAAATGGTTTATTCAGTTTCAGAAACTTTTAATCATATAAAATGATAAATAAACCACTAAGTATACAATACACTTAACAGTCTTAGATAAAATTTAACAGATCATTTATACATCTATATACAGTTACAAGTACCCTTTCCCTACCATCCCATAAGCCAAATCAAATAAGAATTTCAAGTATTATTTAAGTTTATTCTTATTAATCTCGTTTCACATCATTTACTGTTCATTTTTTTACAATGATTATTCTATTTAATTTACATTCATTACTTACAAAATTCATTTCCCATTCATTCATACAATGCTATTTTTCCATTACTTAACATTCACTTATTTACATATGTTGTTTTACATTTAATTATTTAAAATAATCAATGAATTCATTATTTAAATATTGCATACTTTTCATTTATTTCCAATTTATTCATACCAGGTATTTCTTATTAATTTATATTCACTTTATTTCAGTTTATTTAACATTTATTATTTATATAACTTGATTAACATAAATAATCATTCCTGGATCTTTTCACTTAAGTTTCTTAATTCTTTAAATTACATTCATTTCCTTATATAGTTTCATTGAATTTCTTTCAGTTTTCTGAATAATTACAACATTTCCTAAGTTATAACTATTTAATTAATATAGTATTCACTTTTATCATTCACTTCAAATATAATTATCTTCAAACCTTAACTTAAGTTTATAATCATTTACTTACAGTATTCACTGTTCTATCATGTTAGAGAACCATATATTATCACAAAACCAATTGGTAATGTGATAATATGAGGTTCTCTAATATGGTATCAGAGTGAGTTTTAATTGTGTCACACGTCACCCTTAGTGAATGTCCACGTGTTTGGCTGATGATACGCCACACGTGCGGGGGCGTGTTGAGATTAGTCCCACATCGGGCAATTTACAATATGAATTCTACATAAATACTAAGAGATCTCCCTTCACATTATCAATTGGTTTTGTGATAATATATGGTTTTCTAGCAAAATTTAATTACTAGTATCTCAAATTATTAACTTAAGTTTATAACATTTATATAACATCAGAATTCTTTTTTATAGAAATAACTCCATTTGATCACTTTCATTACTTAAGTTTTACTTGTATAATATTCTATTACATATCATATTTAACATTACAACTTTTTAAACATATCTGGTAAGCCATATATATGTTTTAAGAATGTAACTGAATGTTACATAGGTCTATCTTATTTCTTTTAGTTAACAAAATGTTCTATATTTTCTAAATTTCATATCTTTTTTAATTTATAGGTGATAACCTTCAATTTCTTTACATTTCATTATCACTTAACTCTTAATTTCTTAGTTTTTTCCTCTTTGAAGTTTCCAATAATTAAAATAGTCAAGATTTCACTCACTATAATAATTAAAATTTGTAATCTATAGGAACTTAAGAACTAAATACCAGTTTTCCTTTTAAAATCATTTCAAAACATATATATTCATATCCTTTATATGTCACATCATATTTAGAAATTAAAATTTATTCATCAAAACAAATGTGGAGTAAAACTACTAAAGTGGCACTCCCACTTTAAGACTCGAAAATGAACGTCGATGATACGTGCACTCATCACTGAAATTATTTTCCAACGACAGAGAGGGGAGTACATAACTTATTTCTTTCCAAAATTCCTTCAAAAATTTTCTTTTAAATTGCATTAAAGACATTTATATCTAAAATACTTTCCAATAATGCTAATATCATATTCCAAGATCTTTTGAAAAACAATTCCAAAATCCCAGAACTTTAGTTCTCTATTTTCCAATTTATATTTACTTTACTTGTAAATCCTATTTTACACCCAATATTACATTTTTAAAGATTATTTTTTAATATACAAAATATACTAGGCAAAAAAATTATTTACCTATATTTCAAAACAATATTGTGTTCGGTCTGTTGTATTAAGTGTTTAGAAATCCTTATCGATGCCATAACGTTCTATGTACCGACCAGAATTTATAAATACTAAACAGAACAAATTAACAGAATGTTAAAAAAATTATAACACTAACAAGTATGCTCTCTCATACATATACACCCAAACAAACTCATTCTAGGGTATTTCTACCCTATATCTAATGAGTCAGACCCCACAAAGCTAAGATTATCGCTAAACCTGACTTTGATACCAAATGTACCCCACCTTTTTGGACAGTTTAAATCGACAATAAACCACATATGTCAGACTCAAACCATTCAGAAGGGAGGATTGCTATGGTATAAATAAGAAAAAGCAGAAAGAAAGAAAAACAAACACAGAATCTCGTAGCGGAATGATAAATATAATAATCAAATAAACAGTTCATGAAGCTGTTTACAAATAACATTTGATTATACTTTTACGATATAGATCATAGTTACATACAACAAGAATAAATAAATAAATAAATAAATGCAGTGGAACAACATGACGCAATGGAATAAACACAGTAAATAATAATACTAAATCTTCGTCTTCATCCATCAAAAGCAGTCTTCGATACACTAAAAAGCTCAGACTGACCCGAGCATAATGGAAAGACAAAACACTCGAGCCATAACTAAAAGATCTTACGTAAGTTAAATCAACAAAAATAAATATGAGTGTAACGGCGTCAAAGAAGTTTACGGGTATTAACATCTTATGTCCAGTGTCAAACATGCATGCAATAACTTAAGAGATGTTTGGAATTCCATCTCTTAAGGATCAGTTAAACTATCTACTAAATACGCTATTATAATATGTCTATCAGTAAAGTATTAACAAAGCGTTAAGGCGCTTCCCATATCCCCCTTAACATATTTTTATGCAAATGTCATAGTCTATACAGGTACTGTAAACTCTACCATAAACTAGTGGGCTATTAGAGAGCACTCCATAGGTACGACATAAACTAAACTCGTAATAGGCGTGATAAGGCATGTGACAAGGCGCGTGAGGCAATGTCCAAGGTAGGATTCTACCGTTTTGCGGATCCAAACTTGTGGTAACGCATAGCAGCCACTACCGCCCACCTCAGAACACTCTCCCATAATCGAAATCTAGGTATGGCCACCAAATCAATTGCAAAGTCATTATATGGTATCGAAGAAATGCGTCTGATCGGAGGTGCGGCCTCACTTGGCTCGGCACGACTCCTGTTTTAGCCACATCAAGCCGACTCATGAGAGTCATGGCTACATTAATACCTCATACAGAATCGTTCGCCAAACCATCCCACCTCATTCTAGAATCTCCAACACGAACATAGTTGTTAAAGTGATTTTCGGTATTAGCAGAGATATGACAATATTCGATCCCAATTTCTTTAACAACCAAACGCTTATTCCACAACGGATGATTCTTTTACATTTCCAAAACCAATTCATAATTGATATCAAAATATCATATTCAATTCAAACCATATCGCTTTTCGAAATCATATTCACAAAATAGGTTAAATCCTCATTTCAAAATCATCATATATATATTTACTCAAAAATGTCTTTTTACTATTAATTATTATTTTAAATCTCAACTTAGGCTATAACATCATTCAACCATATTTGCTTTTAAATCAAGGATTACATATAAACAATTCAACCTCGCACCGTTAGAAATTTAGAAATATAGTTTAAATAGTCATAGAGTTTAAAATAGTTTTTTAAATGGTTAGATACTCTAAAATATTTAAAAATAGATTAAAAATAGTTTAAATAGATTTAAGATAGTTTAAAATAGATTTAAAGTAGATTAAAAGATTTAGAGTAGATTAAATCGATTTAAAATAGATTAAATAGATTTAGACAAAAATGGGTTAATTAGTTTAAAATGGGTTAAAATAGATTAAATTGGATTAAATAGATTGTAATATATTAAAATAAGTTAAAATAGTTTAAATTGATTAAAATAGTTTAAAATAGATTAAATTAGTTTAATAGTTTGAAAATCTTAATAATCAGGATTTTTAAAATAATGTATTTTTAAACAGTTTATATTAAAATAATAGATTTGAAATTAATATCAAATTAAACTATTCCTTTCATTCAACACATCTGGACCATGTCCAGCTTTCAAATCAACAAACTAAATTTTGCCATTCAATTCAAATTCTGATAAAATTCATTTCAATTTATGTCGATTTTAAACTCCTATTGAACTAAAATTTTAAAGCACTTAAATTTCATAGATTTCAAAGTTTAAAAACATTCAAACATTTTCAATAATTCAATTTCGATAAATTTCATTTACAGTTCAAATTCGAACTTTGAAATCTCTATTTTTATTCTTCAAACAATTAATTACCAACTCCAATTTCAATATTTAAAGCTTGGATTCAAAATAATTCAGCTTACATAATTCAAATTTTATTTCAAAATATCATTTAACCGAATTCAAAAATTAAGGATTTAAATCATTTAATTTAACCAATCCGCCGTCTGTATATAATTTTCTACCCTATAGTCAAGTGATACAGATGTATATCATTTCAACTCGTAATAATTTAAATTTACGAGTATATATCATTTCAACGCGTAATCCCGAATTAAAATAAAATTTATAAAATCGCTCGGGTTTATCATTTCAACCCATAACGATTTTTCCCTAGTCTATAGATGGTTCGGGTATGTATCGTTTCAACCCATTGGGATTTTCTAACAATAAACTAAGGGAACTTGCAATGTTATAACAATATAAATATAACACCTAGTCATTCAATATCAACAATCAAACATCCACCACAATCACCATTCAATCAACCAATAAATAACAGCTATTGACTTATTATCAATAATAGGTATGAACATGCAATTAAAAATTCAATATTATATTAAATAGCGATTAAATATAATAAAAGTCAGATTTAACTGGAATGACAATTTAAATACACCAAGCATCAACCAATAAATTTATAATCACATAATAAATTCAATTTTAATAAGATAAGATAATTTAGTAGTTGTGAGTGGGTTAAAACACCCACCTTCGATTTGTCGTCGATTTAAAATCCAAAAGTAGCCCAAAATTAAGCCATCTCAGAATGCAGCCAAACCATATCCAAAATCTAGAATTTCAATACGATCGCAATGAAGAAAACTGCGCTTAAATCCGAGCTCGTATGCAAAAGTTATTAACGTTAGAAGATTTGAAAATTTTAGCTTCGAGTCTTACTTCGGTCCGCCGCCTTAATTACCCGGTGCTCGCTCTGAGTTTCTGCCAAAATGACCCGATACCCAAGTCATTTAGCTCTTGACCCGTAGTCGCTATAGGGTTTTTCCTCTGGAACTTAAGCGCGACCAGATCCGCCTTGCTTGGCATGAAACTCTCTCTGACCCGAAGTCGCTGCAGGGTTTTCGCCTTTGGAATCCGAAGCGAACCTCTTCCTGACTTGAAGTAAACCTGGAGCAACCAATTTTTTATCTTTTTCTTTTTTGAAATTAGGTTTTGGAATTTGGGAATTACGTTTGATGTTCTGTCGTTTGAGAAGGAGGAAGAAGATATACGTACATAAATAATGAAATAAGAAACAGCTAGGGTTTATAACATCCTATATATAGACAGAGTTGGATCGAAACGATAACAACAACTCGAAAAGCCCGTTTCGTTCCCGAAATGAAAATAGGTCATCCAATATATATAAATATAGGTTTTTGATATTTTTAAATTCAATGGGACAATTTTCATGTCCTGTTTCCATTGTATACAGAAGTTATCTTTTAAAATCAGCTTATTTAAATTTACGTTTACGTGTTTCGAGCCCGCACGATCAAACGACAAGTCCGATCGCTATGAAACTTGAAATCCTACAATAATTCATTGTTACGGATCCGAGGAAACTTAAGAGATGTTTGGGATTCCATCTCCTAGTTACGTTATCTATT
The DNA here is from genome assembly GCA_030765085.1 of Allium cepa. NCBI lineage: Eukaryota > Viridiplantae > Streptophyta > Magnoliopsida > Asparagales > Amaryllidaceae > Allium > Allium cepa. The sequence continues at coordinate 347,998,673 of CM060931.1, read as the reverse complement.
ATGTAGTAATATATTCTATTATAATATGTATATCACTAAAGTATTAAAATCGCGTTAAGGCGTTACCCATATCCCCCTTAACGCATTTTTATATAAATATCATAGTCTATAGAAATGTTGTAAACTTTACCGTAAAATAGTGGGCTATCAGGGAGCACTCCATAGGTACGACATAAACCAAACTCGTAATGGACGCGATAAGATATGTGACAAGCGAGGCAATTCCTAGGACTTCATTCTACCGTTTTACGGATCAGGACTGGTGGTAACGCATAGCGGCTACTACCGCCCACCTCGGAACACACTCCCATAATCAAAATCGAGGAATGGCCACCAAATTAATCACAAAGTCATAATATGGTATCGGAGAAACGTGTCCGAACGGAGGTGCTACCTCACTTGGCTCGGCATGGATCATGTTTTATCCACGTCAAGCTGACTTACGAGAGTCAGGACAACGTTAATACCTCATACAGAATCGTTCGCCAAACCATCCTACTTCATTCTGGAATCTCCACCATGTACACAGTTGTTAAAGTGGTTTTCAGTATTGGCAGAGAGTATGACAATATCTGATCCCGGTCTCTTTGACAACCAAACCTTTATTTCACACCGGATGGTTCTTTTACATTCCCAAAACCAATTCATAATTAATATCAAAATATCATATTCAATTCAAACCATATTACTTTCGAAATCAAATTCACTTTCGAAATCATATCCACAAAATAGGTTAAATCCTTGTTTCAAAATCGCCCAATATATATTTACTCCAGTATGTCGTTTCACTAGTAATTATTTTTTCAAATTCCAACTTAGGTTATAACATCATTTAACCATATTTGCTTTTAAATCAAGAATTTAAATATACACAATTCAACCTTGCATCGTTAGAAATTTAGAAATATACTTTAAATAGTCATAAATAAGTTAAAATAAATTTTAAAATGGTTAAAATACTCTAAAATAGTTTAAAAATTGATTAAAAATAGTTTAAATAGATTTAACATAGTTTAAAATAGATTTAAAATAGATTAAATAGATTTACAATAGATTAAATGGATTTAAAATAGATTTAATAGATTTAAAATATATAAAAACGGGTTAATTGGTTTAAAATAGGTTAAAATAGATTAAATAGATTAAAATAAGTTAAAATAGTTTAAATTGATTAAAATAGTTTAAATCGATTAAATTAGTTTAATAGTTTATAAAATTGTAATGATCAGGATTTTTAAAATAATGTATTTTTAAAAGTTTATATTAAAATCATAGATTTGAAATTAATATCAAATTAAACAATTCCTTTCATTCAATACATCTGGACCATGTCCATCTTTCAGATCAACAAACTAAAATTTTCCTTTCAATTCAAATCTCATAAAAATCATTTCAATTTAAATCGATTTCAAACTCGTGTTGAACTAAAAATTTAAAGCACTTCAATTTCATAGATTTCAAAGTTTAAAACATTCAAACATTTTCAATAATTCAATTTCGATAAATTTCATTTATATTTCAAATTTCAACTTTGAAATTTCTATTTTTATTCTTCAAACAATTAATTACCAACTCCAATTTCAACATTTAAAGCTTGGATTTTCAAAATAATTCAGCTTATATAATTCAAATTTTATTTCAAAATATCATTTTACTGAATTCAAAATTTAAGGATTTAAATCATTTAATTTAACCAATCCGGTGTCCGTAATAATTTTCTACCCTATGGTCAAGTGAGACGGATGTATATCATTTCAAACCGTGATAGTTTAAATTTATGGGTATATATCATTTCAACCCGCAATCTCGAATTAAAATAAAATCCATAATATCACTCGGGTTTATCATTTCAACCCATAACAATTTTTCTCTAATCTATAGATCGTTCGGGTATGTATCATTTCAACCCGTAGGGATTTTCTAACAATAAACTAAGGGAACTTGCAATGTTATAACAGTATAGATATAACGTCTAGTCATCCAATATCAACAACCAAACATCCATCACAATCACCATTCAGTCAACTAATAAATAACAGTAATTGACTGATTATCAATAACATGTATTAATAGGCAATTTAAAAGTCAATATTAAATTAAATGGCGATTAAATTCAATAAAAGTTAGATTTAACTGAAATAACAATTTAAATATACCAAACATCAACCAATAATTTTCTAATCACATCATAAATTCAATTTAATAACATAAGATAATTTAGTAGTTGTGAGTGGGTTAAAACACTCACCTTCGATTTGTCGTCGATTTAAAATCCAAAATTAGCCCAAAAATTTAACAGTCTTAGAATGCAGCCATACCAGTTCCAAAACGTCTGGTATTTCGATACGATCGCAATGGAGAAAACCGCGCGTGAATCCAAACTCGTATGCAAAAGTTATTAACATTAGAAGATTGGAAAATTTCGACTTGGAGTCACACTTCGGTCCGCCGCCTCAATTACCCGGTGCTCGCTTTGATTTTTTGCCAAAACGACCCGAGGCCCGATGCATTTAGCTCCTGACCCGAAGTCGCTGCAGTTTTTTCGCTTTTGGAACCCGAAGCGCGACCAGATCTGCCTTGTTTGGTATGGAACTCTCTTTGACCCGAAGTTGCTACAGGGTTTTAGCTTCTGGAACTTGAAGCGAACCTCTTCCTAACTCGAAGTAAACTTGAAGCAACCAATTTTATTTTATTTTTTTGAAATAATGTATTGATATTTGGGAACTAGGTTTGATATTCTGTCGTTTGAGATGGAGGAAGAAGATGTACGTGCAGAAATAATAAAATGAGAAACAAGTAGGGTTTATAAAAGCCTATATATAGGCAGTGTTGGATCGAAATGATAACAATGACCCGAAAACCCCGTTTCATTTTTGAAATCAAAATGGATCATCTAATATATCGAACTATAGGTTCTTGATATTTTTAAACTCAATGGAAAAAGTTTCAAGTCCTAATTCCATTGTATGCAGAATTTATCTTTTAAAATAAGTTTATTTAAATTGATTTCATTAAATTGATTTTTATGCGTTTCAAGCCCGCATGATCAAACGACAAGCCTAATCACTACGAAACTTGAAATCCTACAATTGTTCGCTATTACGGATCCGATGAAATTAGTTTCGTCAAAATTCAAGACAGCGGCCAAAATGGCTATTTTCACGTTAAACAAATAAATTAGTGTAAAATTAAATTTATCACTTTTTAAATTCAAATTTTATAACTTACAAATTTTTATCACTTTTGATTAACTAGTAATTAATCTTTTTAAAAAAATTCCATGTCAAATCCAACTATTAATATTGCGCTAATTACGGCGTTCCAATTCCATTTGCAATAAATTCATTAATTATAATTTAAAACCCAATAAATTGATTTGTTTTGATTTCGGTCTTTTTATTCAATCAGTCATTACTTTATGGACATAGTTAACATTGGTTTACCATTTATTACATCAATATACTGTAGTTACCATCTTAAATCACATTAACTGCAATATTCTAATAGATTAATTACAATTGGTTTCCAATTAAATTTCAACGAATTAAATAGTGAAACGATAACTGAACAATTGTTACAACTTATGATTTCAAACACATTTCTATGTTTATTGTTAACAAACAAAACTAATAAATCACATGCTGATTAATTGCTCTATATTAACCAATTTCAATTTATTATATATAATTTCACCATTAAATACAACATTTTTTATTTCCTTATTTACAATTCATAACCAATTTTGACTTTGCAATCATTCCAATTAAATTGAGATTGCATTAAAATAGTTATCAACTGCCTTAAATTAACATTATTAACATTACATTCTAGTTATTTTTCTTGTTAATAAATCACAAATTTTTATTTCTTCCAATATTAACACCAACATCTTATTAAATTAAATTATTTTTTATTATCGAAAATTACGGGTCGTTACACTTCTGTATAATTTTTGATCTACACGTTGCAGTTCTCATCTTTTTCTAAATGAATACTAGTGCTCATCGGAGTTGGCTTAGTAGATACATTATCCATTCCAAATCTTTTTAATAAATCGTTATAATACTTTTTTTGATATTTAAAAATTCCATTATTTAATTGTTTAATTTATAAGCCAAGAAACTAATTTAACTTATCCATATGTGACATTTCAAATTCCTTTTTCGTAATATATGAAAATTCATTACGTAATGTTTTATTTAAAGAACCAAAAATAGTGCCATCCACATACATACGGACTACGAAATTATTATTATTTTGCTTTTTAATAAATAAAGTAGAATCAACTTTGGTAATTTTGAAATTGGATTCTAAAAGATAATTTTTCTATCTATCGTATGAAGCATGTGGCGCTTTTTTAAAACCGTAAAGTGCTTTCTTGAGTTAAAAACATGATTTGAAAATTTTTCGTGTTCAAAAAGAGATGGTTGCTCCAAACATGTTTTCCTTTGTAAATTTATTTTAAAATACACTTTCAACATCCATTCGAAAAGGTTTAAAATTATGGTGACACATAAAGGGTAAAAGAATTCTAATAGTTTCTAATCTATCGATTGGGGCAAAAGTTTCTTCATAATCGATTCTTTCTTCTTGATTATATCCTTGAGCTACCGTTACTAATCTAGCTTTATAGCATATTATGTCACCATTTTTATCTACTTTATTTTTTATGATTTATTTGTACCGATACGGCTTGATCTTTTGGTCTTGGAACCAATTGTCAAACGTCGTTCTGTTCAAATTGATTGAGTTCTTCTTACATGACTAAAATCCAAACACCATCTTACGATGCTTTTTTAATATATTTTTTATTTATGTTTGATATAAAAGCTACATGTTCAAATTAAATTAATCGATTTGTTGTTCTAACGCTAGCGCTTACTCCTCTTATATACGAGGTGGTGATTGTAGCGAACTATCAACATTTTAGTATTGAGGGGGATTTTCAAAACTGCTTGGTCGATTTATTGAGATATTCTCATCTTCATCGTTACTTCTCTTATAATATTCGTCAAATGATACATGCAAAGTTTCTTCTATAGTATTTGATTTTTTTATCTAATATTCTATAAGGTTTACTTCTTTCTGAATATCCGACAAAGACACCTTCATCGCTTTCAGATCGAAATTTCCTAAATTATCTTTTTAATAAGGCAAAACATCTTGAACCAAAATTTTAGAATATGACACATTTGGTTTTCTACCATTAAATAATTCATATGAAGTATGTTTCATTAATGCCCTTATAAGATAAGATTTAAAACAAAACAATCTGTAGTCGCAGCTTCAGCCCAAAAATTCTATGGTAATTGGCTACTACTTACTAATTTTCTTGCACATTCTAGTATTATTCTATTTTTCCATTCTACAACATTGTTTTGTTTAAATGTTGACGAACAGAAAATTACGACTAATTCCTTTCTTATTACAAAAATATTAAATTGTTTATTTTCAAATTCACTACCGTGATCACTTCTAATATTCTTAATGTTCATTTTTTTTATATTTTGAATTCATTTTGCAAAAAAATTAAAAAATTCAAATGTACCGCTTTTATGTTTTAAAAATAAGATCCATTCATATCTAGAAAAATCATCTACAATAACAAAAATGTATTTGTTATGATTAAGCAACCTAACTTGAGTTGGTCCAAAATGGTCTAGATTGAGTAATGCTAAAGGGTGTAAGGTAGAGATAACTTTCTTAGGCTTAAAAGATGATTTTGTCCATTTTCCTAGTTGATAAGAATCGCAAAGTATATTAACTTTTAAAGCTCATTTTACGTAATCCTCTAACTAATTCATTTTTAGCAAGTCATAGTCATGGATCATGATTATTGGCTAAGAGACACATATTATTATCATTATTGATTTTCATATTTGAAATATAAATATGTCCTTTTCTTATTCCTTCAAAAATTAAAATTTTATTTTGGTAAAAAATGCTACATTTATCTTTTCTAAAAGAGACTGTAAATCATTTATCACAAAGTTGACTTATGCTAAGTAAATTATGCTACAAATTCTCTACTAGTAGGACATTTGTGATTAAAGGAGAATTATGTATACCCTTGTTGTAGTCGTCCCCGATGCCAATGACATACCCTTTAGAGTTATCTTCAAAGATGAAGGTGCATTTATCCTTGTATTTTATATTCGTAAGCATATGTAGATTTCCCATCATGTGTTTGGAATATCCGCTGTCAGGAATCCATCTCTACTTTTTCTTGTTTGGTACCTGCAAAAATATGAATTTTAATTGGTATCCACTTCCTACGTTAGGGTCCTAAGAGTTAGATCTTAGGAAATTATACCCAAGTGGGTTTAGTTTTTCCTTTAAAAATGAAATCATCATTATTATGAACATTATTTAAAAGTCCTTTATATACTTGTTTTTTAAGTAGTTACCACTAGATTTCGGTACCCATATTATAATTATATTTATCTTAGACTTTAACATGGATTTTTCAACACTTTTTCCCTTTACGAATCTAATATCCGAAGAACTATTTTTAGAAGATTTCTTTTTATTACTACTACTAAATCCTAAATCGATTTTACTAGAGATTGATTTTGAAAACTTTATAATTTTTAACAAATTTTCTCTTCCTTGGTTAAAGTTAGAAACATTTTTTAAAAGTTTTTCAATATTATTTTTAAGAATTTCAGTTTCATTGTTAAGAGCATCTACAGTATTACTTAAATCACAATTTTCTTTGGTTAATTTGATATTCTCATTTTTAAATATTTGAAGTTCACTTTCAAAAAAGGTATTTGAGAAGTAAAATTTGTGCAAGAATTTTGAGATTTTGGAAGCTCTTCTTCTAAAATAATTTTTTCTTCCTTAAGCATTTCAATTTCTAATTTAGATCTATTCAGTTTTCTATAGTTTCCTTATTGATTTCTTACTTACTTTCCATTTATCAAGTAATTCGAAAGTTATTTCAAATAAATCTTGATAAGAAATATCAGAACTTACAACACTACTTCTTGCCATGAGGCATAAGTTGATTTATTCTGCATCACTTTCACTTTCTAACGAAGATGAAGATGAATCTGAATCATCCCAGGTCACTTGAAAATCCTGCTTCTTCTTTCTAAATTGTTTGTCATTCTTATTTTTAGAATTTTGATTTTCTTCTTGAAGATTCTGGCAATCTCTCTTAAAGTGACTGGTTTTATTGCATTCATATCATTTTAAGAAAAATGAGTTGTTGTTGATTTTTCCAAATCATTTATTCTTACCGTATTTCAAATTTATTTTGAAGTTTTTGACAAGAAACACAAAACCATTTTCTTTAATATAGGAGTCATCTTCGGCTTGAAATGCAATGTTTTTTCTTTCCTGGGTTTGTGTTTTTTTGCCTGCAAACTCATTTCATATGACAGTATATTTCTAATCAATTAATCTGGTATCAGGGTTGAGAGATCGTTGGCCTCTTCAATACCCAATACTTTTATCTTCCACTCATCCATTAAAGAGTTTAGTATTTTTTATACTATATCAAAATCCTAATTATTTTCTCCTAATGCTATTAGAGCATGGGTAATGTCTTAAATCGTAAATACATGTCAGCAATGGTTTCATTTGGTTCCATTTTAAAATTTGAAAATTGATTCTTTACCGTAGAAATTTTGCTTTACTTAACCTTATTTTTCCTCTCATGAGTAATTTGCAACGGACACCGTATCTCATATGCGTTTTGCATACACTAACACTATTAGATTTTAAATCTAATGAATAAAATAATGTGCTCATATCTTTAGCATTGTTAGTAGCATTAGTTTTTTCAAGCAATTGTCCAAGTACTATATTTAGTAGTACGTATAGTATATTCTACTTGAGTAATATTCTATATTTCATAACCACTTGCTTGCATATATATTATCATTCAAATAGACCATTACACATAGTTTGAGCCAGTGAATAGTAATGGTTGTGCAGTGGATTATCCTTAAGCAAATGCGGTAATAGTGTTATCTATATTATTCGAGTAGGTCACAAACTTTGTTAAGGTTAATGATGACCTTCATCTGATACAAAATGATAAATATATAAGATTTGGTATAATATGGATAATATTCAACAAGTGATAAAAAAGTAGATAAATAAAAATAAAAATACGATCACACTGTGATTTTTATACTGCTTTAGACCTCTCATAATACATCCAATCAATAAGCTCCTTTTAGGGATTTCACTAGCAATAATCCTCACTTCACCTAGAGAAATAGGTTTACAACTATCTGAACATTTGAATAGGACTCACGCTACTCAAAATCAATAGCTTTGCTTTGTAAATTCAAAATGTTCTCGATAACTCAGATAAGCTGCGTTAGAGTACACCCTTCCTGTAATTTATCTTGATGATGTAGAATTCAATTGGCAAGTTCATATGAAGTGAAAAATTGTTTTTGATTGCTTTTGAGAATGTATAGAAAGTAAAAGATAAGAGCACGAAATATAGAGTTATAAAAGATGATCTTAAAACCTCAAAAGAAAACTCTATTTATAGAGTTGAAAAGGCTGCAATGAAGAGTTGTAAATGTTTGTAAAAGTCACAGCCATTAGAAAGAGTTGTAATTTTAGGAAGAAGACAACTCTTTATTTGAATTTTGACTGTTGGCAGCCAACCTGATGTCTAGATGTTGATCTACATGTCTAAAATATTTCAAATATGAAAAAACACTTCGATTGTTTAAAGACTGACTATTTTTAGACGTTTGAATACTTCAATCAGACGTTTGAATCCATGACCATACATCTGGTTGAAATATTCAAATGTCTGAATAGTCAATAAGCATAAGTTATAAATAACATGACTGAACTTTCTGTTCAGACATTTAAATATACATTTAGACGTATAAAACATTCGTTTAAATGGCTTAAACCATTGATTTTGGAAATAAAGAGCAACCTTTGATTCAGACGTCTTAAAATTCTTTCCAAACGTCTTAATATTCTTTCCAAACGTCTGAAAATTGTTTATATTGTTTTTTCAAGTCATTTATTTAAATAAGTATAAATCTAAATATTTTTCAAGGTAAAATCATATGTTTGTGTGCGTATGACGTCATCAAGGAGATTGTACAATGTAGAATTATCTGGAACTAAAAAAAGATGACAATTTTAGTCATATACTTCTAGAATTTTTCAGGCTTTAAAAATTTTCAATCGCTTTGAATCTTTCTGTCATAATCCTGTCTCCAATAATAAAAAGTATGCATATATATTCATATAGATGTAACAACCCTGTATTTTGTAATTATTTTATTGTATATTTTAATTATTTTTAATGTAAGATTTTGATTTAAAAACTTATTTTACTTATTTGAAATGATTAAATTTATTATTAAAATATAATCTTGATTTTTATGAGTTATAATTCCAAACTTGTGTAAGTTGAATATTTGCCTGAAATGCTGATTTTGGTCAAAATAGTTAAACTGTGACTTTCAACTTAAAATTTTAAAAGTTTAAAAATTTAATTTTTTTCATTTATTTAAAGACTTTGGCTTTTGTTTTCTTAAAAATCTAATTTTGGAAATTTTCTTGAAATGATTTCTGATCATTTGTCCAAATAAAAATAAACAATGTCTGAAAATTTGATTTGGATAAAAAGTGTAACTTTAATAGAAATTCTAAATTTTATAATTCTAAAGGCAAAATTTTCATCTTGAACTGTATACAATTGTGTAACATTTGTTTCACTTTTGTTTTGGTCAGATTTGTTGTATACTTTTAAAAAAAGAAGAAAAAAAGTTAGTAATAATTAGTGTGAAACGGGAAATAAACTTTACATTTCTTTTACATATGTTTACATCAGTTTCTTAACTTTATATTTAACAATCAATTGGATGAAGCTAAATCAAATGTTATTAATTATGGTATAATAGCTATTAAATTTTGGTTTAAAGTGATGGTTTATTTTTCCTAATAGAAACGTTAGTATTTTAAATTTATTTAATAAGAGAAACAAAATAATTTATACGTTACTTTAGGCATATTTTTAATTGTTGCTCTTGCCTTTTCGTTATCTATTTGATTTTTTTCTTGCGTAAACAATGAAAAGTTTTCAGTCGTATATTCTCTTTTGAGAATCCAAAATCTTGCTCAAATCTTATCTTAAATCATTTCCGTGTGTGAATTATTTCTTTCCCTCTTGCCTCCCATACGTTTCCACCTATTGAATAGAATTAAATTGTCTCTACCGTTCAAGCATTTTACTCTTGCCTGCCCTCTACATAAATTAGTGAGCAAATGTTAATATATATTTCACGTTCAAAAGTTCCATACCACAAATTATTCATTTTGCTTCCATCAAAATTTGCATGAGCATCTCCTGAAGGTATGAACCGGCACATGCTTTTCCTTTCATTTTTTTTCTCCTTTTTCTTTCTTTCTTCTTTTCACTCTTGTTTTATTTCATTTGTTCTCCTTTCATTGTTTTGCTTTATCCTATTGCCTGCCACCGTGCTTGGCCATTCACCATATTTTTTCGACCCTACCCATGCCAGACCACCGAGCCTTATTTGAGAAAAAAAAGTAATGAAAAAAATTCCATTTTTGTCGCCTTTGTATTTTTTTTTGAAGTAATATTGCCACCGAGCCTTGTTTAGAAAAAAAAGGGAGACGAAAAAAAAAGTTGCTTTTGTCACTTTGTATTTTTGAAGTTATAATCTATTTTTCCACTGGCCCTTGTTCTGGAAAAAAGAAATGAGGAAAAAAAATTGTTTTGTCACCTCTGTAATTTGGCATTCTAGTCTATATTCCCTCTGCCCTTTTGTTTGAAAAAAAAGAAATGAACAAAATTTGTTTTGTCACCTTTGTTTTGAAGTTATAGTCTATTTTAAAAGTGGTCTTGTATTTTTGAAGTCATAGTTTATTTTGTTTTTATAAAATTGAATAGAAAAGGAAATTTGAAAGGCCTTAAACTTTCTATCTTTCTATGGGCCTTTATAGTCCACCCTTTTACTTTTAACCTAACCTTTCACCAATTAACCCTAACACCTCCTCATATCATCTCCTACCACTTCACATTTTTGTGCTTGCCATGCCTTTGTGATGCCAAACCAGATCCTTTTCCACCTGAAAACATGTGTGGCCTAGCCCTAAGCATGTATGGCCGAGCATACATGGAGTTGTGGTCAAGCAAAAGTGGTTGAAAAGCTTGGTAATGTCATTTATTGCTTCTACTTTTCTATTGTTCAACAAATCTTTATATTGTATGCATATGTTTATATGGTCTTGTTTATTTGTTGTATACAAGATCATCATCAAGGCTTTCCATTCATTCAATTCAAATCGTGTTTGTCGTGCTTTTGGAATCGCTCTTGTGTTTGTTGTTTTGGTCTCTAGCTTCGAAAAGGTGAGTCTTTCTCACTCTGACATATATACTTATGAAAAGTGGATTGATGACAAGTGTTTAGTAATGTAAAATGTTTATGCAAGTTAATGATGATCATATGATATGCTATGTCGTGTTATTACCATGTTAAAACTGTTAATTTTCACCTGACATCTGATACATGACTGTATATTGTGATATTGACATTGTTTATATTATTTCTGTATATGATCACACTGCAAGTTCCCTGTTAGGATAAAAAATCATTATGGGCTGAAATGATAGGCCTGAGTTATTTTATTTATTTATTTAAACTTGGGATTGCGGGTTTGAAATGATAGAACCCGGATTTTTACCTTTTAAACTGCGGATTGAAATGATACATATCTGTATCACTTGACCTAGGTTAGAAAACTATATACAGACCCGTGGTTATTCTATAAAGTGCTTTGAATATTTTAAGTATTTTAAAAATATAAAATTATGAAATTTGATTTAAATAGATTTTGAAAGGTTTTTAAATAAATAAATTATGATTTTTCTATGTGTTTAAAATGTAATTTATGAATGGATTAACTGGATTTTGAAATATAACTTATGTTTGAAATTTGGAATTTTGACTAAAAATGATATTTAAGTTACATGAATAAATGGACTTTAATTTTATTTGGAAATGGTAAATATGATAAATTGATTTATATTTGAATTTAAGTGATTTATTAAAGAATTATTGATTTTCTATAAATTTAAGTGGTTGAATAAATGACTGTTGAAAATGAAATTTTAAAATATAACTTGACTTGAAAATGTGAAATTTGAGTTTTAGCCAAAGATGTTAAATTAATCAAATAAACTGGAAGTTTAGTTAAATTTGTAAAATGGTAATATAAATCTGAAACGTTTAGGTTTTAATTTATGAAAGAAACGTATAGGTTTTAATTTATGAAAGAAACGTATAGGTTTTAATTTATGAAAGAAACGTATAGGTTTTAATTTATGAAAGAAACGTATAGGGTTTAATTTATGAAAGAAACGTATAGGTTTTAATTTATGAAAGAAACGCATAGGGTTTAATTTATGAAAGAAACGCATAGGGTTTAATTTATGAAAGAAATGTATAGGGTTTAATTTATGAAAGGAACGTATATGTTTTAATTTATGAAAGAAACGTATAGGGTTTAATTTATGAAAGGAACGTATAGGGTTTAATTTATGAAAGAAACGTATAGGTTTTAATTTATGAAAGAACGTATGGTGTTCTAATTAATGATAGGAATATGTAAATTCCTTATTAATGAAAGAAGGTATAAGTCTTAATTAATGAAAGAAACGTATAAGTTTTTAATTAATGAAAGAAACGTGTAAAGTCCTAATTAATGAGAGAATATGAAAATTTTAATTAATGCAAGAACATGTAAAGTTTTAAGTAGTGTGGTATTGATTTAATTAATAAATGTTCATTATTGTAATAGGAATATAAAATTTAAAACGTACATTTGACACGTAGATTTTAATCAATGTAATGGTGTATTTTAAATTGATTAATATGATAAATGTTACTTATTGTAATAATAATGTAAGTTAATAAGGTGCTTTTAACTTCATAAGAATTTCGGTTTAAATTGTATATTACAGTAAGAAAGTTTATTTAACTATAAGGCTATGATAAATTGACATGTTAAAATTTTAAGCTTATCAATACTTTGATTATATACAATGTAAAGTGGAAAGTAGTACATTCCAAAAATGCTATGATTCCTTAAGGTAACATTTCCAAAATGCTATGATAATTTAAAGGAATATTTCAAGTTTAATAAATTTAAAGAAATATTCAATGATTTGAAAATTTGGGTTTTATTTGAATGATATAATATTGAATTATTTTTGAAATGGAAATGATACAATTGTGATATTGTTTTGAAATGAGTATGATATTTTGGTCTTGGAAGTATAAATTATTTGAAATAAATATCCATGGGTTATAATAACGATTGGTTGTTAAAGAGACCGGGATCGGATATTGTCTTATAGCCGGCCAATACCGAAAACCACTTTAACAACTGTGTACGCGGTGGAGATTCCAGAATGAAGTAGGATGGTGGCGACGTTCTCGAGGTATATTACGTGGACCCAACTCCCGTGAGTTGGCATATATGACTAAAACAGGAGCTATACCGGGATACACAAAGGGTCACACCCTTTCATCGAGCATGCTCCATCGGAAACTATTCTATTACTGTTGTGATTCGATTCGGTGGCGCCACTTTGATTCGGGGGTATTGTTCGAGGTGGGCGGAAGCTGCTGGCTTGCCGTCACCACCGGTCCGGGAGTGCAAACAGTGTATCCACCCTGGCATTTCCTTGTGTGCCGTGTCATATCCTTATATCTAGCCCACTACGATTTTGGTTTTAAAGATCTGACCGCGTTAAGGTTCACCATGCCCTTAACGCTATTTTCTATATGATTATACTTTACTGATTAGATACTACCGTATATAGCGTATATTACTACATAGTAAATAGTTTAACGGATCCTTAGAGGATGGGAGGTCCCAAGCATCCTTTAAGTTACTGATGCATTTTGTTACTGTTCACTTGAGTTGATTTACAGTTTATAAGTATTTATGTCCTGACTCGAGGGTTTTGTGTTTTGCTTTACGCTCGGGTCAGATTGATTGAGTTAGCATTCAAGATTCACCTTCGGCGTTGGAGCTTTCCTTGAAGATCCAGCCTTCTATTTTGTTTCAGTATCCAGTGTTTCAGTGATGTATCTTGTTACCCTTCTGTTGTATCTTATTTAACTCTGATGTATCTCATATTTATATAGTAGCTTCATGAACTACTATCTCTTTTTCTTCCGCTGCATTTTAATATACTCTGTGTCTGTGATCTGTGATTTTATTTACTGTATATTCTGAGATTTGCCAAATTTTTATTTACAACGCGGTATTTTGAGCTATCCAATTCCGGCATGAGTGTCTACCTATACACTTATAATGGATGCGAATGGTTGAAAATACCGGGTCGTTACAGTTGGTATCAGAGCTTTGGTTAGCTCTAGGCAAAACTTAACATATGGAGTAGATGTATTTACAGAATCACTTTCATTCGAGTTGAATCTCTCTCTTTTGACTCGATTCCTTTGAATTTTGGAACGTTCCCTGCGGTTCTAAAAATCCATTCTTATTCCCCGCTACTCATCTTCACTTGATTCTGGAGTATCCCATAACTCCACTTCGAATGATCTTTATAGTGAATTAGCGGTCCCGCCAATCTCAAAAATTTTCTTGTAAAAGGGGTGAAACTCCTTTACAACAGCATCGATTCACCAAAAATTTTATATCCTCGGTTTAGATGCTAGTATCTCCTATTATCCCAAACTCTATCTCTTGAGGTCGAATGTAGATTTACCCCAGAAAATCCACTTCGATCTTATACTTTAAGTCACGGTTGACCCGATTAAGGTTGCCCGTGATTTATTTTAGCTTATCCGCCTCCCTACTCTGTATTTAATCATCTTGTCTTTTGTTTCCAACATATTTTCAAACATTTTGAATTGTATTTGTCAATCTATATTTTGTTTATATATTGTGTTGTTTGAGTTGTTGATGTTGAGTTGGGTTTCCGATCGATTCGTCTGATCAACGCTATCGATAGGATTTCTAAAACACTTTGACAGAACAAATTGACACGATATTATTTTAAAATTTGGTTAATGAAATAAAATTTTGATATATATATTTATGGAACTTAATAAAATGATTCAAATTGATAATTTAAATGATAATACTTGATTTATCATTTATTGTTCTATAAATGAATTTATAAATAATTGTTTATAAATTTATATGGGAACTTAAATGAATTTAGAAAAAGAAATTTGAGAATTTAATTTCCGATGGTTCCAAACCTTTTGTTTAAAAGTTTAAAGGGATATAATATTTAAAATATTTTCAAATAGAAATTTGTTTCCAAAGAATTTTAAGTTTAAAATTAGTACTCTTCTCTTTGTCGCTGGAAAATAACTTCGGTGATGACTGCAGCATCATCGACGTTCATTTTCGAGTTTCGAAGTGAAGAGACTGTTCTGTAGTCTTGCTACAGCTTTGTTTTAGGAAATTAAATTGATTTGAATTTCTAAAATATGACTTAATTTATAATATATATAGATATATGATTGAAATTTGATTTGACATATTATATATATATATATATTATTAGTTATCTCTAAATGGTTTGAAGAAATCGGAAATTTAATTCTTAAATTTTATTTTTAACAATAATTTCAATTATAAAAAGAAAATCAAAAAAATTTGGATAAATGATTAAACTTGAGATAATTGAATTGGAAAGTTTTATTTGTATAACACAATTCCATTCCAATATAACTTACCTTAATTTCAGAAGTTAACAATGTAATTGGGTAATATACAATATAAAAAGATTTTATAAATACAATTTTGGTGGTTATAATAAATGTTATACACTTAAATTTTAATTATAAAACGATTAACAAAGGTAAATATAATAAAGGGTAATTGAATAACTTATAACAAAATAATATTAAAAGAACTAAGAATAAAAGAAAGCAGTTATATTAAGTGTAAGTATGTTTAACATAAGTGATAAATATAGTGAGAGGAATAAATTTAGTTTTATTTAGGAATAAAGAAGAATTAAATTTATTAAATACATTGTGAGTGTAATAAATGTTTATTTTTCAAACCCATGGTTTTGAAATTTGTTAATTTAGATGATTGGATAATAAGATAATGAAATTTGAGATAGTTAAGATTTATTTAACTTGTGTAAAGATTTATTCTCTATTTAAGTTGAAATTTCCATGCTTTCAAATCTATTTCCTTATTTTGTTTTCCAAATTATTTTTTTGTTATCCTCCTCCTCCTTATCTTGCTATAGATTGGTATAGGAATCTTTCTATAATCTTTGATAGATCTTTGGTAATCATTTTGAATCCACCTTTTTTGTGCTTGTGTTCTTAATTTTGGAGAATCTTGGAAAGATCAGCTCCACCTTGTAAAACTTACCTATAACAATAGCCAGCATGTATAATTTCATTCTCCTTGTCATCTTGTCCTAACCTTATTTTACTCTATCTTTCTCCGTGCTTTCTCATACCTCATTCCTTTTCGGGGATAAAAAGTTTTGAGTGGGGGAGAGCGTAACAACCCTGTATTTTGTAATTATTTTATTGTATATTTTAATTATTTTTAATGTAAGATTTTGATTTAAAAACTTATTTTACTTATTTGAAATGATTAAATTTATTATTTAAATATAATCTTGATTTTTATGAGTTATAACTCCAAACTTGTGTAAGTTGAATATTTGCCTGAAATGCTGATTTTGGTCAAAATAGTCAAACTGTGACTTTCAACTTAAAATTTTAAAAGTTTAAAAATTTAATTTTTTTCATTTATTTAAAGACTTTGTTTTCTTAAAAATCTAATTTTGGAAATTTTCTTGAAATGATTTCTGATCATTTGTCCAAATAAAAATAAACAATGTCTGAAAATTTGATTTGGATAAAAAGTGTAACTTTAATAGAAATTCTAAATTTTATAATTCTAAAGGCAAAATTTTCATCTTGAACTGTATACAATTGTGTAACATTTGTTTCACTTTTGTTTTGGTCAGATTTGTTGTATACTTTTTTTTAAAAAAAAAGTTAGTAATAATTAGTGTGAAACGGGAAATAAACTTTACATTTCTTTTACATATGTTTACATTTGTTTCTTAACTTTATATTTAACAATCAATTGGATGAAGCTAAATCAAATGTTATTAATTATGGTATAATAGCTATTAAATTTTGGTTTAAAGTGATGGTTTATTTTTCCTAATAGAAACGTTAGTATTTTAAATTTATTTAATAAGAGAAACAAAATAATTTGTACGTTACTTTGGGCATATATTTAATTGTTGCACTTGCCTTTTCGTTATCTATTTGATTTTTTTTCTTGCGTTAGCAATGCAAAGTTTTCAGCCGTATATTCTCTTTTGAGAATCCAAAATCTTGCTCAAATCTTGCCTTAAATCATTTCCGTGTGTGAATTATTTCTTTCCCTCTTGCCTCCCATACGTTTCCACCTATTGGATAGAATTAAATTGTCTCTACCGTTCAAGCATTTTACTCTTGCCTGCCCTCTACATAAATTAGTGAGCAAATGTTAATATATATTTCACTTTCAAAAGTTCCATACCACAAATTATTCATTTTGCTTCCATCAAAATTTGCGTGAGCATCTCCTGAAGGTGTGAACCGGCACATGCTTTTCCTTTCATTTTTTTTCTCTTTTTTCTTTCTTTCTTCTTTTCACTCTTGTTTTATTTCATTTGTTCTCCTTTCATTGTTTTGCTTTATCCTATTTGCTGCTACCGTGCTTGGCCATTCACCATATTTTTCTGACCCTACCCATGCCAGACCACCGAGCCTTGTTTGAGAAAAAAAAGGAATGAAAAAAATTCCATTTTTGTCGCCTTTGTATTTTGTTTTTGAAGTAATATTGCCACCGAGCCTTGTTTTGAAAAAAAAGGGAAATGAAAAAAAAAGTTGCTTTTGTCACTTTGTATTTTTGAAGTTATAATCTATTTTTCCACTGGCCCTTGTTCTGGAAAAAAGAAATGAGGAAAAAAAAATGTTTTGTCACCTCTGTAATTTGGCATTCTAATCTATATTCCCTCTGCCATTTTGTTTGAAAAAAAAAGAAATGAACAAAATTTGTTTTGTCACCTTTGTTTTGAAGTTATAGTCTATTTTAAAAGTGGTCTTGTATTTTTGAAGTCATAGTTTATTTTGTTTTTATAAAATTAAATAGAAAAGGAAATTTGAAAGGCCTTAAACTTTCTATTTTTCTATGGGCCTTTATAGTCCACCCTTTTACTTTTAACCTAACCTTTCACCAATTAACCCTAACACCTCCTCATATCATCTCCTACCACTTCACATTTTTGTGCTTGCCATGCCTTTGTGTTGCCAAACCAGATCCTTTTCCACCTGAAAACATGTGTGGCCTAGCCCTAAGCATGTATTGCCGAGCATACATGGAGTTGTGGACAAGCAAAAGTGGTTGAAAAGCTTGGTAATGTCATTTGTTGCTTCTACTTTTCTATTGTTCAACAAATCTTTATATTGTATGCATATGTTTATATGGTCTTGTTTATTTGTTGTATACAAGATCATTATCAAGGCTTTCCATTCATTCAATTCAAATCATGTTTGTCGTGCTTTTGGAATCGCTCTTGTGTTTGTTGTTTTGGTCTCTAGCTTCGAAAAGGTGAGTCTTTCTCACTCTGACATATATACTTATGAAAAGTGGATTGATGACAAGTGTTTAGTAATGTAAAATGTTTATGCAAGTTAATGATGATCATATGATATGCTATGTCGTGTTATTACCATGTTAAAACTGTTAATTTTCACCTGACATCTGATACATGACTGTATATTGTGATATTGACATTGTTTATATTATTTCTGTATATGATCACACTGCAAGTTCCCTGTTAGGATAAAAAATCATTATGGGCTGAAATGATAGGCCTGAGTTATTTTATTTATTTATTTAAACTTGGGATTGCGGGTTTGAAATGATAGAACCCGGATTTTTACCTTTTAAACTGCGGATTGAAATGATACATATCCGTATCACTTGACCTAGGTTAGAAAACTATATACAGACCTGTGGTTATTCTATAAAGTGCTTTGAATGTTTTAAGTATTTTAAAAATATATAATTATGAAATTTGATTTAAATAGATTTTGAAAGGTTTTAAAATAAATAAATTATGATTTTTCTATGTGTTAAAAATGTAATTTATGAATGGATTAACTGGATTTTGAAATATAACTTATGTTTGAAATTTGGAATTTTGACTAAAAATGATATTTAAGTTACATGAATAAATGGACTTTAATTTTATTTGGAAATAGTAAATATGATAAATTGATTTATATTTGAATTTAAGTGATTTATTAAAGAATTATTGATTTTCTATAAATTTAAGTGGTTGAATAAATGACTGTTGAAAATGAAATTTTAAAATATAACTTGACTTGAAAATGTGAAATTTGAGTTTTAACTAAAGATGTTAAATTAATAAAATAAACTGGAAGTTTAGTTAAATTTGTAAAATGGTAATATAAATCTGAAACGTATAGGTTTTAATTTATGAAAGAAACGTACAGGTTTTAATTTATGAAAGAAACGTATAGGGTTTAATTTATGAAAGCAACGTATAGGTTTTAATTTATGAAAGGAACGTATAGGTTTTAATTTATGAAAGAAACGTATAGGGTTTAATTTATGAAAGGAACGTATAGGTTTTAATTTATGAAAGAAACGTATAGATTTTAATTTATGAAAGAAACGTATAGGTTTTAATTAATGAAAGAACGTATGGTGTTCTAATTAATGATAGGAATATGTAAATTCCTGATTGATGAAAGAAGGTACAAGTTTTAATTAATGAAAGAAACGTATAAGTTTTTAATTAATGAAAGAAACGTGTAAAGTCCTAATTAATGAGAGAACATGAAAGTTTTAATTAATGCAAGAACATGTAAAGTTTTAATTAAGAAAGAAACATGTAAAGTTTTAAGTAGTGTTGTATTAATTTAATTAATAAATGTTCATTATTGTAATAGGAATATAAAATTTAAAACGTACATTTGACACGTAGATTTTAATCAATGTAATGGTGTATTTTAATTTGATTAAGATGATAATTGTTACTTATTGTAATAATAATGTAAGTTAATAAGGTGCTTTTAACTTAACATAAGAATTTCGGTTTAAATTGTATATTACAGTAAGAAAGTTTATTTAACTATAAGGCTATAATAAATTGACATGTTAAAATTTTAAGCTTATCAATACTTTGATTATATACAATGTAAAGTGGAAAGTAGTACATTCCAAAAATGCTATGATTCCTTAAGGTAACATTTCCAAAATGCTATGATAATTTAAAGGAATATTTCAAGTTTAATAAATTTAAAGAAATATTCAATGATTTGAAAATTTGGGTTTTATTTGAATGATATAATATTGAATTATTTTTGAAATGGAAATGATACAATTGTGATATTGTTTTGAAATGAGTATGATATTTTGGTCTTGGAAGTATAAATTATTTGAAATAAATATCCATGGGTTATAATAACGATTGGTTGTTAAAGAGGCCGGGATCGGATATTGTCTTATAGCCGGCCAATACCGAAAACCACTTTAACAACTGTATACGCGGTGGAGATTCCAAAATGAAGTAGGATGGTGGCGACATTCTCGAGGTATATTACGTGGACCCAACTCCCGTGAGTTGGCATATATGACTAAAACAGGAGCTATACCGGGCTACACAAAGGGTCGCACCCTTTCGTCGAGCATGCTCTATCGGAAACTATTCTATTACTGTTGTGATTCGATTCGGTGGCGCCACTTTGATTCGGGGGTATTGTTCGAGGTGGGCGGAAGCTGCTGGCTTACCGTCACCACCGGTCCGGGAGTGCAAACGGTGTATCCACCCTGGCATTTCCTTGCGTGCCGTGTCATATCCTTATATCGAGCCCACTACGATTTTGGTTTTAAAGATCCGACCGCGTTAAGGTTCACCATCCCCTTAACGCTATTTTCTATATGATTATACTTTACTGATTAGACACTACCGTATATAGCGTATATTACTACATAGTAAATAGTTTAACGGATCCTTAGAGGATGGGCGGTCCCAAGCATCCTTTAAGTTACTGATGCATTTTGTTACCGTTCACTTGAGTTGATTTACAGTTTATAAGTATTTATGTCCTGACTCGAGGGTTTTGTGTTTTGCTTTACGCTCGGGTCAGATTGATTGAGTTAGCATTCAAGATTCACCTTCGGCGTTGAAGCTTTCCTTGAAGATCCAGCCTTCTATTTTGTTTCAGTATCCAGTGTTTCAGTGATGTGTCTTGTTACCCTTCTGTTGTATCTTATTTAACTTTGATGTATCTCATATTTATATAGTAGCTTCATGAACTACTATCTCTTTTTCTTCCGCTGCATTTTTATATACTCTGTGTCTGTGATCTGTGATTTTATTTACCGTATATTCTGAGATTTGCCAAATTTTTATTTACAACGCGGTATTTTGAGCTATCCAATTCCGGCATGAGTGTCTACCTATACACTTATAATGGATGCGAATGGTTGAAAATACCGGGTCGTTACAATAGTTATCTTCAACCAAAACACAAAATGATAGGAACTAACAGCAAGCCTTCAAAGTAGCCACTTTAAGATCTGAAATCAAGTTAGTACCAACCAAATCATGTTGGTGCCAACCACATCATTTCTATACCAACCAAATCATACCAGTACCAATCAAATCATGACGGTACCAATCAAATCATGCATTTTCAAAACTATCCAAACCTTTGATTTCTTCAATCTTGGTATCTTCCAAGCTTCTTGACTCGTTACTTCTTCATTTTGTAGTCTAATTTCTTTGATCCAAGTCAATTTCAGGACTGTGGTAAATTTTCCAGAAACATGCCCCGTAAAGCATAGTTTTGAGAAAATAAAGCACGCTTTGATCATAAACGCGTATCAAATCTGGCAAATTATAATCAGTTGTGCTCTCTGGCTATCTCCTAGTCCAACTATGGCGAATCATCTAGTCCCTTTGGATTCACTTTCAAATCGAAGGTTGTTTTTTTACCTATAATAGCTAAGAAGTTAAGTCCTTGCCAAGTGTTAGTCATAAATCATAGTCGTCCTGAGTTCCTTTAGAATTTAGCATAATAAATCATATATTCTGCTATCATTCATTATTAATCATGATGGTGTATTGCCCCCGATCGGAATTACATATAAATTCTCTAGTATCTTCTGACATCCCGTGTTAATACCTCAATTATTGGTTTTGATAACGGCAACCATATAAAATATGGATACAAATATTTTGTCAAATTTATAGTATATAGTGCGGAATATTATCCGGGTACTAAATCGAAGATTGTACAATATGAAGACTCAAGATAAAGATTTGAAGACTCATGAGTTCAAAACAAAGAAAAGAAGAGCTTAATTTAGTATTTTGAGTCATTAAAATATATTGTTAAATTCTTTGATAGCAATTTCTGATGTTTATCTCCAGTTTTTGATCTTTTAATATTTTAAACAAAAATAAATTATTTTAATTTCAATATTATATTTAAATATTTTATAAAAGTTTTTTCATTAGTTCAAAATATTTAAAAACTATGTTTAAATTATTTTACAAAGTATAGACTTTTCAAAATAATTTAAAAGAAACTTTTTTTCAAAATTCAATAGAATACGTCGACATACATATTTTCATATGTCGACATATAAGCTATTAATTTGTTCTTTAATTTTTGAATGGAAGTGACTTTTAGATACAACTTTTCATTAATGGATACATCTATTCATTTATTATATAAGGGGAGTGCAAACGAATTTTTAATCAGGTAATAACTTACTTTCTAGTTTCTTCACACTCCTTACTCTTTTGAAAATTCTCTTGAAAAATATACTCTGTACTCTTTCAAAAATATATAGAATCAATTCGTACTCCATTGTATTGATTCACTACTAATTACTTACTGTTTTGCACTCCCTCTCATTCCAAAGATCAAAGTACTATCAGAGTGGCTATATGATCCATTGCGTCTAAAGTACGACTATTTGTCTTTGAAAAAACATCAACTCTACTCTTGTTTGTATGAGTGTGCCTGTAGCCAGTTCAGATCAAGTGGGTGTGCTTAGTAGCCTTATAAATCTAGTAGGCCATCTTATTGCCCTGTAAAATCAAGAGAGTTTGCCTCGGACTTGTGATACAGGAGGGTGTTTTGTAGCCTTGAAATCGAGATTGTAATCTATTTTTTTTCTACTTGGTTTAAAGTTGGCGATTGAAAAGAACTATGTACAAGCAATTATACAGGACTTGATGTAGGATGGGTTAATCCGAACCAGTATAAAATTACTTATGTCTTCTTTCTTACTTTATTACTTTAATAGTTATCTGCGATTTATGTAAATTTGTGTTGTTAATCTATGAATTGATATTAACCTCAAAAGAATTTTAAAAATATTTACATAAGGTATAAAACACTATTTACCTCTCTCTAGTGTTAAATTAGCTTTAAGATCCATTATTCCGCAACCTACATTTGGTATTAGAGCATTAGGTTTTTAAAAACTCATATTCTGATTTTTGAAAAGTTTAAATGTCAAATAATATTGTTAGTACTCTTTTTAACATTTTTAAAGAAAAGCAATTTTGTGAAATAAATATTTTATTTTCAAATAGATCAGAAACTAAATTATTTTGAAAAGTCACTTGATATTTTGGAAAGGTATAATGTTGAATTGCAAGAACAAGTATGTTATATGGCTGACGGTAAACAGACACTTGATATTCATACATCACAAATCAAAAAGGACAAATGGATACTAGATAGCGGATGTTCAAGATACTTGACTAGAAATCCGGAGATCTTGAAAGATATTGTTTACAATGATGGTGGATCGGTTAACTTCGAAGACAATTCTAAAGGATATGTGATTGGCATTGGTAATGTCAGTAACTTTAATACTCCTACTATTTCTAATGTTTTGCTAGCTAGGAATTTTAAACTTAACCTGCTTTGTATTAGTCAATTATGTGATAAGGGGTTTTTAAAATTTAGTTTGAAAAAGACATTTGCCACATCGAAGATAGTGAGTCAAATATTATCTTTGAAGGTACTAGGAAACGTAACCTTTATGTCTTAAGTATGATAGTGTTTAATGACAATCTGTGTTTTTTGGCTGAATTTAGTGACTCTTGGATTTGGCATAAAAGATTTGGTCCCTTGAATTTTAAACACCTATTTAAGGTTGCTAGGCATGAACTTGTTAGGGATCTCCCTAAAATGAGTTTTAATGTGAACAACTTATCCGATGCCTCCAACTAGGAAAACTTCATTAAAAAAAATTTTAACCAAAAGATATGATTTCTACCTCTCAGCTCCTTGAATTTCTTCATCTAAATCTTTTCAAACCCTCACAAAAACAATCTATAAATCATAATAGATATGTTTTTGTAATTATAGATGATTTCTCTAGATATGCATGGACAATTTTCTTAAAACTTAAAAGTAAAGCTTTTGAAATGTTTAAAATTTTTACTAAAAGAATGTAAAATCAAACGTCAATTAAAATTAAAACGATCAGGTGCGATCATAGAGGAGAGTTCGAAAATGAAAATTTTGAAAACTTTTGGAATAATAAAGGAATTCTATTGGATATTCAAATAGAAGTAAAACTTATATAGTTTTATTTTTTTCATCCATTTTTGTTGACGACAAAGGGGGAGAAAAATAGAAAATATACACAGCTATATAACTCAAGGGGAATAATATCACATTTTATATGTAGGAATATTTAATGGCTGTCATCATAAAAAAGGAGAGATTGTTAATACCTCAATTATTGGTTTTTATGAAAACAACCGTATAAAATATGGATACTAATGTTTTGACACATGATATAATATATAATGTAGAATATTACACAGGTACTGAATCGAAGACTATCAGTATAGAGACCCAAGATAAAGATTTGCAGAGTCATGAGTTCAGAGACAAAGATATGAAGAGCTCAAGATTATAACTTAATGTTTAGAGTCGTTAGAATATGTTGTTAAAATCCTTGATTGCAATTTCTGATCTTTATCTCCCATTTTTGACTTTTTGATATTTTAATTAAAAAATATTATTTAATTCCAAAATTTTGTTTTAAATATTGTATACGAAATTATGAGTTAAGAATATTTAAAAGCCGTGTTTAAATTATTTACAAAGTATAGAATTTTCAATACAATTTAAAAGAAAACATTTTTCAAAATTCACTAGCATATGTCGACATACATATTTTCATACGTCGATATATAGGTCGTTAACTTATTTTAAATTTTGAATGGAAGTGACTTTTGAATAAAACTCTTCTTGAATGGATACATATTCATTTACTATGTAAAGGGGAGTGCACACGAATTTTTAATTAATTAATAACTTATTTCCTTCTCACTCCTCGCTCTTTTGAAAATTCTCTTAAAAATGTACTTTACACTTTTCAAAATCATATAGAATCAATTCATAATCCATTGTATTGATTCATTACTGCTTACTATTTTGCAAGCACCTTTCTCTCATTTCAAAGACCAATGTGCTATCAGAGTGGCTATAGGATCCATTGTGTCTAAAGTACAACTATTTGTCTGTGGAAAAACAACAACTTTACTCTTGTTTGTGTGGGATGTACTTATAGCCCGTTCAAATCAAGTGGGTGTGTTTGTAGCCCATTCAAATCAAGTAGATGTGTTTAGTAGCATAGTAAATCTGGTGGGTGATCTTGTTGCCCGCTCAAGTCAAGAGATTTCCCCGGACTCGTGATGTAGGAGAGTATGTCTCGTAGCCGTGAAATCGAGATTGCATTATAGTTTTCCTTTTACCTGGTTTAAAGTTGGTGATTGAAAAGAACTCTATACGAGCAATTATATGAGACTAGATGTAGGATCAGTTAATCTGAACAGTATAAAATTCTTGGTGTCTTCTTTCTTACTTTACTTTGTTGCTTTTATATTTATCTATGATTGCATTTGTGACTGATTTTTAGTATAAGTCCGTGTTATTAATCTATGAATTGATATTAATATTGAAAGATCTATTATTCTACAACCAACATCCATCATAAGTCCAACCAAATTGAGGCAATGAATATATCATTATAACTAAAACAAAATATCATTTTTACAACGGACAATACCCGTTATAATAAGGGTTTCGCAATGGACAACGCCCGTTGTATTATGCGTGTTGTAATAGACCCAAAAGATTTTACAACGTTTTAAAATCGTTGTAAAAGCTCATTAAAGTAAACACTTTTGCTAGCGGCCTACAGCCTGCAATAGGGTCTTTTACAACTAGTTTTGCCCATTGCAATAGACTCTTTTACAAATGTTTTACATGTTGCAATAGGTTCTTTTACAATTACTTTTGCCCGTTGTCAAAATATTAAATGAGAAAAAAAATATAAATACTACTACATTGCACTCATAAGTTTAAAATTAAGTGAATATTAGAGACGCATTTCTAAAAACAAACTTAATTCAGTAAAACTCCTCCCGCAAGAAAACATAATTTGCAGGTCCCTGATTTTCATTTCGGCTGTTTTTTCCTAAAATACCCCTCCATTTTTTACACGATTGATTTTAACAACGAGCTTATCTTTCTTGATTTCATCTTCTTCTTCATTGGCGAACTTATCTTTCTTGATTTCATCTTCTTCTTCAATGGCGAGCTCAACTTTCTCGATATCAATGGAAAACTGCAATTATACACAATAGTTGCAGAAATGTCTGCAATAGTTGCAGACAATTCATTAACTATATGCAATTATTGCAAACATGTCTACGATTATACGCAATAGTTGTAGAAATGTCTGCAATTATATGCAATAGTTGCAAACAATTTAGCAATATATGCAATTGTTGCAGACATGTCTACAATTGCACACAATTGTTGTTGAAATTTCTACAACTATATGCAATAGTTGCAGACATTTTTGCAAAAATATGCAATAGTTGCAGACATTTCTGATAGTATATGCAATAGTTGCAGACATTTTTGCAAAAATATGCAATAGTTGCAGACATTTCTAATAGTATATGCAATAGTTGCATTTCTACAAATATGCAACAGTTGCAAAAATGTCTGCAATTATTTGCAAATTTGAAGAAAAAAATCGAAAATATTCAAAATTTGCTCAATTATCTGCAAATATATTAAATAATTGCATCTTTACTACAAATATGAATTTTTGATATTAACAATGAATCTCATTTTAAAGATCATAAATTTTGTGATTTTTTAGTGAAAACGGTATGTTGATCCAATTTTTCTACATATAGTTATACGCGTTTGAAATGTTAAAAACATAAAAGGATATTTAGATCTTTTTGCATGCGCAAATTTGAAAATAAAGACCGGAAATGTAAGTTTAGTTTGAAAATGATGTTTTCTCTATTTTGAAACTTATTAGAAATGTGAGCCAAGCTTACCCTAAAATTAATTTGCTATTGAAACTGTGCCAATAACAAACATATCCATTCGTATCTAATAAAATAACAAAAAAAAAAAAAAATCAAAATGTCAAAAAGATTCATGTATTCTTAGTCTCTTATAATACGAAACCTATAGAAAAAATACATATACCTACAGATACAATGGAAATTCATATACTCATCACCTCAAACTATCCTCACCTCCTTATCCTCAATCAACATGCTATCATGACCAAAGCATGTCATGTTCAACACATTATCGCCTAGCCCTTCCACTACAATCACTCAAAACCTGGTTCTTTTTGCCTCGCCCAACCAACACACGCCCTAGCAATTCAGCCATCAGCACCTTGGTAGCCTGACCTATAGCTCCAACACAAATACAACAATCCACATTACATCATTGGTCTTTCCCCTGCTCACACCAATTCTCCCCATGTAGCTTCATCACTAGCTCCAACATCTGGTCCACTTGCTGCTTGTAGATGCACAACTGCCTTGCCCATGCATTACATTCTGCTTTCGCTATCCTGTTCTGGCTACACTTATGTATCTTGTCCTCTCCCTTTACCGAACTGTCCACTTGCCTCCTGTGATTCAACAAACAACTGACTGGTCTGTGAAACTGTCATAAAACTGCTACTGATAAGATGATGAAGCATAAAAACATAAAGGAAAACTGTTAATAGTTGTTAATTAGCCACGAAAAAATGTTTTGAATAAAACATAGCGAACACTAATATCATTGTCAAATTAAAAATTCACATTACAACATACAACTGATTACTGATATATAGCTTGCGCAGTGGATTATGGGATGAATTTTTTTATAAAACATAGACCAACTTAAAATTTTCCATTGTTGCAAAACTGGTCACATACTAGATGTAATGGCTATTTGGAAACTATAGTTAAGACATTTCGATAAAATGTTATTGCCATAGCTTAGTGTTACAATTATACTATGGCTGAATTAACTTTAGTTATAAATATATACATAAAAGAACAACCATCCAGCATAGATAGCAATTAACAAGTGCATATATTTGCATGTCCATGTGTGCTGCATAGACGTTGATGTTAAAACATGTTTGTCTATATACTAGATAACAGGAGAAGCAATGCATCTAAAAAAATCTAACGAGATCCCTAAAAAAGAGTAGAACCTTTTTCATGACTTTGGCTTGTTAATATTGCTGTAATAACTTCGATTGCTATCTTTAATCACCGAGATACATCAAGAAGTTTTGCGTATAGGCAGTTTTTTATATCATCATATGCCAGCAAAGTAATTGTCCTTTCAAGACCCTCAAGAACACCATATTGCATAGCAAGTACATGGTCAAAAGGCAATATATCTGTTCATGGTTTGCAAATGTTTGTTCTCCAATACTTTAAAGGCAATGGTTACCCATTAAAATACTTTATAATGACTATGCCTTTTAATGTTCCACCTTGATCTACTTTGGAAAACAAGAGTGCACTATACATGAATCAATAATATTTGGCTATTATCCAGTGACAAGAATATGACATGTTTCCAAAATTAATTCATTGTCCCAAATACAAAGTAACACATCCAGTTTTAGATCATGGGGTAGTATGAAAGTTCGATAAATACGTATATCTTCCTCTGTGATTTTCCCTAAATCTTCAATGAATGTGTTTTTGCTAACTTTTTTTATCCGTGTTTCCAGAAATATAGATATGTATCAACCAAATAAGTCTTGCATATACATATTTAAAATTTAATAGGCATTGTCATATCACAATAATTTACCAACCATGTTTCTATCATTCGCCGATTTAGAGCCTAAACCTAGACAATATTGAATTAAGTTTAAATTATATTGGAAGCTATGACATGCTCATTTGTATGAGACAGGCAATAATAGACAAGTATAAAGCTAACACTAACATATCAAAACCCATAACATTTTCACAAAATGTTATTGGTACGGTGCTAAATGCTGATCTGTCAAATTTATATAACAGCGATTTAAAATTTTACAAAGCATTGACTACCTCGTAAACTTCATTCATCAGTCATGGACCACTCTAATAAATGTAACTAATTATTATTTGTAAAAGAATATGCTATAGAAACGCAAACAAATACTGCAAACCCGTCAAAGGAAATTAACTTTCATATTAGCCTTTGGTAATTGGAAAATTATGTTATTAGCAAAAGATAGGAGTAGCGCACCTGGTCTCCATGTCCTTGCCCTCTTTTGTCATTAGTAAAACCATTCTGATAGCAAAGTAAGTAGAAAAACATTTAAATAATGACCAGATTTAGTGCGGCAAACAAGAAGAGCATGGAAAAATTGACAAAAACATTAGATATTTCCATATTTAACATTAATACAAATATTTGTATCCGTATATGAATAAGGGTCAAGCACATAAGTACAGTGATATACAAAGCGGTACTAGAAATTAGATTTTGATATGGCAACCCACCTCATCTCCACACACATGTAACAAAGCATCTTGAACAACAGGAACAAAGCAACTCAAAGCAATACTAGCACCACAAATAAGATTAGATGGGAACATTTCCGTCACAAGGCAATCACCAAGGAAACCATTGAAACCACTGAAAAAAATTTAGGGCACAAAATTTTCAATGACACCATTAGCATCTGCCTTCCCGAAAAGAAAAAAGATCCAAAACGAGAAAGCCGATGGCCAACCCCAACCTTCAACCATCCAGCACAGGTAGAAAACAACAGCTACGATGTCGCATGTCAAGATAGACGCCAAAGAAATTACAACTCTTCAATGGCCGAGCCGACGTTCAACAGGTGATTTCAGATAACCGAGCAAAAATTAAGGTTGTAAACGGGCTAGCTATATCAGATCCATAATGAGGACGAATGGAAAAGTTCACCCGAACTAGGTCTAGGAATGGATTAGGGTAGGAGCTTTGGTTCGGAGCTTAGGAAGAGGAGAGTAGAGCGGCAGGAGTGGAAGGAGCAAGGGCGGAGAGAGCTGGTGGTGGAGCAAATTATTTATGGGTGCGGATTTGGATCTAGGTTTAGAGCGGAGGAATGAAAATTTGATAAAGAGTGTGATTTTGATTTTCCTGGATCTTTAATTCAGGGCGGAGGGAAATGCAAAATTTCAAGTTGGAGAATGAAAATACAAAGAAATTTTAAGCGAAGAAATGACAACATAAGGCAGAACAGAAGAACTTCTGAAGGATAAATTAGCTTTCAATACTTAATGAAGACATTTCTAAATGTCTACTGTGCTCCATTATTTATGAACTATGAATTATTAATCATAATTATAATAACTTATTAATTATAAATTATACATCATTAGGTATATATTATTATTTATACATTACTATTATAAATTATTAACTATAATTTACTAATTATTAATAAATTATTATATTAAATTATTATTTATTAGAAATAATTATAAATCATATCTCAAATTAGTTATTAATTATTATTATTTAATAGTAGTTATTAAATATTATATATTATTATTTTTTAAGTATTATATATTTAATTATTATTTACTATTAATTTTTATATTAATTAATAATTTTTATAAATTAATTTTAATAGTTAATATTTATGATTATTATTTAATATTAATTTTTAACTTTAAATTATTATTATATAATTAATTTTTAACTAAGTTTTATTATAAAAAATTTACTATTGATTATTACTTACTATTATTTAATAGTGACTATTATTTATAAAATAATAATTAAATATTATTATTGATTAATAATGTATTAATTAATAATCATAATTGATTTATTATTAATTATAATTAATTATTGATTACTATTTATTAATAAAAATTATTTCATATTTCAAATTAATTATTATTATTTAATAGTAGCCATTAATTATTATATATTGATATTTAATTATTATTTTTTAACCACTATTTATTTATTATTTATTTTTAATCTTTTTATAATCATTGATTATTAATATGTAATTTTAATTATTAATTATTATTATTATTTAGCATTAAATTTCGACTTTTAATTATTATTATTCAATTACTATTTAATTAATCAGGAAAATGGGCTGAAGGAAGTTTTTATTTCTGTTTTTGGGCATACGGACGCGCATGTTTTTTTTTCGTCTGAAGGACGCGGGCTTTATTTTTTCGTTTTAAGGACAAACTTCTGTAAAATTTAAATTTTCGTCTTTATTTCTTCTCCGCCTTCTTTCTGATATTACTGATCTTTGTTCATCGATCTTCTCGATTCAAGGACGCGTTTTGTATTCGATCTTCTCGATTGTCATCGATCTTCGTCGTGTTCTTTCATCGTCGATCTTCATCGTGCTCTGGATCTTTACAATTTCGTTACATTCAGGTATATTACTTTTAGTTGTTTCGATATTCTTTTCATCTTTCTCTGATAAAATATCGTTCGATTAGTGTATTTTTTTCTAGGTTGTATAGTTTGTCTTCTTCCAGGTTTCAGTTCCTATTTTGGATTTGTTTCAATGGCAATGTAAGATTTTATTGTGTATTATTCTGTTTCTTCAGTATTGTTTAAGGTTTTACAATTTTACTGTTCGTCTATCTTACGAGTGAATTTCATATGTAGTTTTTTTCGTTATGCTATATTTATATAACATTCTTTGCTGTTGTATTCATATTTCGTTGTAATTTGATTGTGCTATGTTCATTTATCATCTGCTTTCCAATTAATTTATATTTCTTTTATTTAGCTCTTAATTTGATTTCGATTTGTTATGCTATGTTAATTTAACATTTTTTGTTGTTGCTGTGTCATAACATTAAGTAAGTTTGTTAACTGGTTTTTTAATTTCTTTTGCAGTACTGATATCTATGATGATGAAGCAAAAAGTTTGCTAGTTAATTTTGAACATAACGAGAATTGTAATTCTGCTCGACTCATGACGAGCTCCTCTTTATTTGGTGTTAAGACTGAAATCTGTGAAGTTTAGCCACATCTTAGTCCATTTTCTATTGAGATATCTTATCTTCTTGAGAATAACAAATATAATCATTGATACTGATTCAGATTTGATTAGTATTGTGTGTTTTCTATTTTTCAAGAAGAGTCAATATTTTAAGTTTACTGTTAAAAAAAATGTTTGCGTTAAGGAAGCTGAAATTGCTGGCTGTGGTTTAGGCAACGCAAGTGTTCAAAGCACTTCAATTGGTAGTCATTCTGGTTCAAATAGTGATTCACATGCTGATTCTTCTTATTATTTGAAAGATATGTTGAAGAAAAGTTGTCAAAAAACTATTGTGGATTTTCTTGGTTTTTGTTTTAATGGAGCTGAGGATTTTCGGGAGTTTTTAATGGCATATCGAATAAAAAAGGTTATGATTTGATTTTTATAAGAAATTCTCCAGATAGAATTTCGATTAATTGCTCTTGGTTGAAGGATGGTTGTAAGTTTTATCTTAATGCTTCTTCGGATCCCGGTTTACTCTCTCAATTTTTATTAGAACTTATAATTTTGATCATTCATGTGGAGGCGGTCTTAGAGATGTTAATAAAGTTAATATTTCAAGTAGATTTGTTAAATCTTTGATTGTTGATCAAATTCGAGATGCTCCTATGAAGAAGCCAAAAGATATGATGAAGGAATTTAGACGAGAGTACAATTTTAATCTTTTATATTATTATGTTTATAGCGGAAAACAGTTGGCTTTGAAAGAAATATATGGCGATGATGCTATGTCATATAATGATTTACATTGGTATTTAGAAGCGTTGCAAAAGTATAATCCTGTTAGTTATGTGGTCATGGAAGTTAATGGTTCAACCGATCAGTTTGAGAGAGTTTGTATTGGTTTTGGTGCTTGTCTACTTGGATTTAAACATTGTCGGCCATTAATATTTTTAGACGCAGCTGCTTTGAAGGGAAGACCGGGTGTTTTGTTAGCTGCTACTTCTAAAGATGGTAATCAAGGTATGAGTTTCATTTTTTTATTTACTCATTTGTTTTTCTAGTGATGATATATTAAACTATCATTGTTCAAAGTTGTACATAATTATAATGCAGCCATGTTTACACAAGAATTGTTGGCTTTATTTTATTAAATGATTGGCCTGGTTATACTACAAATGTTTATGGTAGAAATGTTTACAAAAACATGAACCAAAATTTTATGTAGCGGTAACTAAAAGACTTTTAAATAACGTATGCTATATTCATATATCATTTTGAATTTACTTTATTTGTGTATAATAGAAATTATTAACCTTTAATAATGGTTTTGATGTTTAATATAATTCATGTTTCTTATTACTGAGCTGTCATTAATTATTTATTTTGTAGGTTTCTTTCCTCTTGCTATGGGTATTGTTTCGCACGAAAATGAATCTAATTGGTCTTGGTTTTATCCCATTTGAAAGGAATGCTTAATGAAGATCGGTCTTTACTTTTTATGTCTGATCGTCAATTGGGTCTTGTTTTAGGTGTTCCAAAAATATTTCCTTCTTCATATCATAGTTATTGTTTACTTCACATGGAACAGAATATTGGTACTGTTGTCAAGGCTGCTCAAGGTGATTCATCTATTGTGGATTTGTTCAAACTTTGTGCTAGAGCTTCTAGTGTGTATGATTTTGAGCGATATCTTTCCAAATTTAAAGATATTGGGGGTACATCTGCAGAATTTTTTTTAAGAGATAAACCGTTTGACCATTGGGCAGATTTGTTTTTTTAAGGAAAGCGTTATGGTGAGTATTCTTCTAATGTTGCAGAAAGTTTCAACTCATGGATTTTGGAAGATAGAGTTATGCCTATAACTTCTTGTTTGGATGGTATTCGTGTGAAAGTTATGGAGCAAATGGCAAGACGAAGAGATGAATGTTGTTTATGGACAACATATCATTGTCCTATTATGGAGGAACGTTTGTCAAAGTTAGTAGATGATGGCTTTGGTTGGAATGTTTTTAAGTCTTCGGAATATGTGTTTGAAGTTAAATCTCCTAAGTCACAGGTTGTTGATCTTAAAAATCGTTTATGCACTTGTAATCAATGGAGAGTTACTAGTTTTCCATGTGCTCATGCAATTAAGTGCATTAACAAGGGTAGATTATCAATTTATGATTTTGTGGAGGACTATTTCACTGTTAATGCTTTCAGATCTTCATATGCTAATGTTATCAATTCAATTCCAGATTTTGATAAGCCAATTGCTGCTGAAAATGATGTTTTGATTAGGCCTCCTAAAGAAATTCGTGGTGCTGGAAGACCATCTACAAAGAGGCATGGTGGATTTGGATATTCTCAAAGTAAAAGAAACAGATGCAGTCAGTGTAATGAAGTTGGCCATAACAAAAGGAATTGTCTTCGTTCTTCAAAAATTTAAGAAAATTTATGTGTTTTGTTACTGTAATTGAGAAGTTTTTTAAGTGTACAGCTGCTAAAGCTTATAGAAAAATGCAGTTATACTTTGTGAAATCATTAGAAAATAAAATGTGAAATGTTTTGGTTATTTTTTTTTAAATTTGTGATATCTACCGTTCCTCTGCATTTTGGTATTGATTTTTGTATTCAATGCTATATGTACTTATCATTTCAATTGAATGCCAGTTGTAACTAGCATTTAATTATAATTAGTATTCGGTTTTCTGTCGTTGAAATCCATCATCTGTCATTGTATACATCTGAGTAAGCTTTTGAGCAAGAACAAAGGATTTGATGATGATGATGATATACTGTCTATATGGTTACTTGGTTAAATTATTTAAGTGGTTTTGTAATGATTTTCCAGTATGATGATGTATTGTTTATATGATATTGTGGAACATCTGTTCCCATATTTCTTCTACACTGCATCTGAATATCGTCTGTTATTGTTAGAAACAGCAGTTGGAAAAAATAATTAATAGTAATTTGTAAATGGGATATCTTCATTATGCAGACTGCATCTCTCTATTTCAGAAAATAACATAAAATAACATACACTGCCACAGAACAAACGGTGTGTTCAACAACTACTTTACTTACTGTGCAAACTAATCTCTTTACTTCAGTCACAAATGTGTATACCAGTCATCTATTAATTACTTCTTCCACCCTGCATATTTCATCACCACCCCATCATTATACTACCTTTTACTACTTAAACTACCACTATTGCTTGCTACTTCATTTTAAACTACATCTTTACTTTTTTGCTGGTTACATCCCACACTCAAACTTCCACTGCTAAATTGCTGACATCTTCACCATTTTCTTAATGCAGCAACGCTTCCATTATCACCATACAACAACCCACTGTGTTTTCCTTCCTAACTTACAACAAAACCACTATTTCCATGTTTCTACCTCAGCACTTACCATATCCTTAATTGCCTATATCTGCTTATCATTTCAGTTTAATGCTAGTTATAACTAGCATTACAGTGTAAACGATAGTCAACACATTTGAAATGGAGTTGAAACATTGGAAATCATATAACAATTTGATATGGATAAATTCACACATTATTGACACAGTTCAATCACTGAGAAGTGTATTTTCGCATAATGCTAGTTCTATCTAGCATTTCAGTATAAAACATTGTTTGGTACATCAGAAATAAAATAAAAGCATTTAAAAACACATAAAAATGACACTTGAGTATATTGATAGTTTATACATTGTAGTTCATGCATTGAAATCAGACAACTATAATCAAATCAAATTCAAATCAAGAAGTTCAAATTCATCTGAGCAGTTTATACACTGAGAACAAAATTCAATTATTGGAAAACATATAAAACTTCATCTCAGACTCCATTTCAGATTCCATCTTAGACTCCATATCAGACTCCATATCAGTTTAATTAGCACAAATGTTTCAGTTCAAATATATCCAAAGTTCTTCGACGTTACAATGCAACAGCTTTTTTTATGTAGAATCTTTGCAGAGTTTCTCCAGTGACCAACTGTATTGAGGATCATTGAGTATGCTATACACCACTACAACTCTTAGGTTTCTAAGCATTTCCTTTGGATATTTTTCTGGTATATCATCCTTGTCCAGTTTTTTCATGTTTACCATGACAAAGAACGCACAATCAAGTCTATTTCAAATATACAAATATTACTTCATATTACAGTAAAACCTAATTCTAATATAACATTGCAATTTTTACTCTAGAATTCTAAAACATAGCTTTATATTTCGATCACAATATTAATCAATGCATTCATAGAGACAACATTGCTGTGTGTGGAATGTGCAGCTTATACATAATCTTTTTGTTCAATAAGTGCAGATCAATGAACTGTCAATTAGCAATGCTAGTTTTAATTATCATTTTGCATATTTCATGCATTCTTCTGCAATTTAAAAATAGAAATGATAGTTTAAACAAGAGAAGAAATGAAATTATTTATTTACAAATTTGAATCCTGTGGTGGGCTTTTTGGCTGCAGCATTTTAGGTTTGTGAAATTCTTTGTTCAGTATTCCTAATTCGGCCTATTTTGTCTTGAACATCAATTCAATTTTGTCTTCCTGCAAGAAGTAAAATTAGTGCTGTATATCAATGTTACAGTGATTTCAAAAATATACTTTTCTTACAAGAATGATGGCTTGGTTGTAGCTAGGGTTTGAAGTCCTTGTTGATCTAGTTTTTGGTTTTGTTGAATCATAATGACTCCACTACATTGTTTCATAATTTAGCATCAACAATCTCCAATGGTTTGCATAATGTAGAGGGAAGAAAATTTTATCTATAAATTCATCTTTGACAATGACATCTATTGTTGGTAAAACTATGTCTTTGATCATAGTTTGCTGGTCATGTGTTAAAGCATTCTGCACATTTATATGTATTAGAATACTTTATATTATTTTTTAACATTTATATTGAAAAGCTTATACTTACCATCATCATTGTCGTGAAGTAGTAACTGTGTTCATACATCTCTTGATTGTAATAAAACAAATCAATAATCTGTTAAACCAAACAACAAAGGTTGTAAGTTTCATGGGATAATTAATTTTTTTTTTTGGATCAGGAATATTAATGCTAGTATTCACTTTCATTTATATGTTTACTACATTATATGCATTGAAAAATGCAAATGATCATTTAATCAGTCATCTTGGACATTCTATATATTTATATGTGGTTTACAAATATCAATGTTATAAATCCCATTCTTTCATTCAATACATTTATATGCAGTTTGTACCTTTGAATGCTAGTTTTAACTATCATTCTCTCATCCTATACACTTATATGCACTTAAAAAAAACCATGAATGCTAGTTTTATTATTCATTCTCCCATCCTATACAGTTATCATAATTTTAATTTGATGCATACCTGTCCATCTGTAACCCCCTCGAACAGAACAGCTTCTAACATAGATTTGACTATTGTGATTACTCCTTTGTTTCCTTCATCTTTTTCATATGCTACAGTGCTGTAATTGAAAATCAATAATTGACAAGTTGATTTTCCTTCAATTTTATTTAATTACAAATATAATGAAAGAAAAAATATTAGAATTCTTACTTCTCATTTTTGTTAAATTTGAGGAAAGTAAGAATTTTGTTTTGCTGTTTTTCATTCAATAATTGTAGAATAATGTTTTTTGTGATAACCTTACTTTTGTAGGTTTTACTTGATTGCGAGTATGCATCAACATCAATAATTTCTTCATTTTCAATTGTTGTGACTTGTTCATCTATTTCAGTTTCAGATTCATGTTCATAATCTGATTCTTCATTTTGTTCCTCTTGTTTCTGTTCATTTGTATTTTCTTTCTGACCTTCCTTGGTTTCAACTTGCTGCTTTTGATTTTCATTGTCCATGTTTTTCTTTGTTTTTCTGTGAACAATTTCATATTGGCAATCAGAATCAATTTTACTCCTTCGTTGGCGCTTTTTAGCCCTCAAAACTAAAGAGTTTGGTTTCTTCTGTGTTTTTTCATACGCTGCTGGTGATTTTTCTGTTGCCTCTGAAGGTTTGTTTTGATCCTGTTGTTCTTTCTCTTTCTGCATTTTTTAATTTCCTGAGTTATTTTGAGATCAAATGATGGTGGTTCTATTTCTACCTTTTCTTTTGATCTCAAAATCTTGATTTCTTTTTTCAGTTGTATGACAGTGCCTTCTGCTTGTATTCTTTTCTATTTTTCCTTTTCTAATTCTTTTTCACTTTTCTTCAATTTATTTTCCAAATCTATGATGTACTGCCGCATTGACTCAAGTTGGTTTTTTGATGTCTCTTCCACATTTTCTATTTTGTGCATCCCAATATTCTCATTGTTATCTAGCTGGACAAATTTTTGTTGGCTTTTTTGTTGAAGAAGTGCTTTTTCATCTTCGGTCAAATTTCTTATTTCAACAAAAATCTATGTAATAACATAAATAGTAATGGATCAGGCAACATACAATGGATGAACTAATTTTATATATAGTTGTTATTTTTCATGTGATGCTATATCTGACTATCATTCTTTAGTAGAAACTATAGAAAATTGTATTTGTGTAGAACTGATATATGTATCTATCATTTAAATTATGATTGTATAATAACAAAATGAAAACTGTTGATATACACTATGTTATGATATATTTATCTATCATTATATATTTTGTTATACTAGTGTGATAAATAATACCTTTCTATTGTCCATGTTCATCAATGCTTCTCTTGAGATCACATTTT
Source organism: Allium cepa (assembly GCA_030765085.1). Classification (NCBI taxonomy): domain Eukaryota; kingdom Viridiplantae; phylum Streptophyta; class Magnoliopsida; order Asparagales; family Amaryllidaceae; genus Allium; species Allium cepa. Next base: position 347,959,552 of record CM060931.1, on the reverse strand, counting down.
TCAAGCTTGCAATCTTCCACCTCCCAAATCTAGGTAAGTTTGAACAGTATCTTGCCAATGGAGATATCAAATTTACATGCTCACATAGAAAAAACTACAAATAAAATATTACTTGTTAAAACATGTAATGTGTATAACTTAATTTATAGAGATAGATGCATGAACATAAAGTTAGAATGTTGTACTTACGATAGGGAGCATGGAACAACCTGGCATGTTTCTTGGCTTTGTTTTGAAAGTTGTCAAAGCTCTAATCAATGAATGATGAATTGAAACTGGTCAAGATACTGAATTCATTTGTTTTGATCTAGGATATAGGGAATATATCCCCATGGTAAGTATCTTTGGTTGTCAGGAAAGAAGAAGGTTATCATTGCAAGAATTATAAGCAATTTTGGAAAATCATTTTCATGCTGAAATTGTTGTGTTTCTAGCACATTATTTATCTTTGAAATTGTAAGATCATTTGTGATGTGCTCTATTGTTCCAAAATTTCTCGGTACAAAATCTTTGCAATTGTCTGGAAGAATTTGTAAACTCATTTTCGGTAATGGAAAAATATTTACTCCAGACAAAGGTAAGCTAAAGATAATTGAAACATCTTCAGGTTTGATTTTTAAACAAATATTTCCTACTTTAAAAGCTTCATCATTGATAGAAAATGTTTCTATGATATCATCTAAGGTTGTTGATGATTTTGTAAAAGCAGCTACAGATAAAATTTCTTTGAAAAACACTAGCATGAATTTTGTTTGGAATAATTTAATTGATCTACAAGATAACCTCCTTTTTCCTTAATTTTCTTGAAATTTTTTATCATTGGCAGTAAGCTACATCTATACTGAATTTTTTTCTGAGATAGTTTCTTTGGTTTTTTTCCTTCAGTTGTTTTTGCTTTCTTCAATGTTTTACCTTTTGATCCCTGTACAAAAAACTGTGAATGAATAATTCGGTATTTAACAAACTACAATATTATTTTTATGTCGCATTTTTTAAATGCTTTCATATTTTTATCTATCAATTTTTTTTCAACTATGAAAGCATAATTTACTAGTGATATATGCATCTATCATTCTTTTTTCAAATGCTATATTTGCCTATCATTTCTTTTTTCAATGTATGCTTCTAAAGTCGAAAGATTGAATGCTATTTTTGTCTATCATATGTTCATCTATCATCTTATATTTAAATATGATGCATACAAATCAAATGATACATTGAACTATCATTTTATAACTATATGATGAATACAAATCAAATGATATATTGAACTATCATTTTATAGCTATCGAAACAGTGAACCAAATGATATATTGAACTATCATTCTATAAATATCAATACAGTAAATCAAATGATATATTGAACTATCATTCTATAAATATCAATGCAGTAAATCAAATAATAAATTGAACTATCATTCTATAACTACCAATACAGTAAATCAAATGATAAATTGAACTATCATTCAATAACTATCAATACAGTAAATCAAATGATAAATTGAACTATCATTCAATAATTATCATTTATCATACCATACTAACAAATACAGTAAATAAAATGATATATTCAATTATAATCCTATCATGATAAGTTTGTCTAACATTTTTTTCAATGCTATATTTTTCTATCATTCTATAAATATTTATCCTACTATTGTCTATCATCTGTCAAAGACTGAATGCTATGTTCATCCATCATTTCATATTTCAATATTACACATGCAAATCAAATGATATACTATCACTAAATAAGTGTCCATCTAATTATGTTTTACCATCTATAAAATATTGAAATGCTATTTTCATTTATCATTGCATCATTACACAAACAGTAAATAAAGTGATATATTCAACTATTATTCTATACATATTCATTTTACTGTTGTCTATCGTGTGTCAAAGATTTAATGCTATGTTCATCCATCATCTCATATTTTAATATTATACATGCAACAAATCAAATGATGTATTGATCTATCATTCAATAACAAATCAAATGATAGTTGAACTATCATTGTAAATTATCTTTTATTATAAAAAATAATTAGCTGTTTTACCTTTGTTTTTGTTTTTCTGCTGACGTTTTCATCAGTAAGCTATTGTTTCTTCGTTTCGTCTTCATTCATAGTTTTACATGCCCTAGGTTTTTTCGTCCTCTTTGTATCTTCGTCAATCTCATTCGAATCAGCAGCCGATGATGAAGTAGTTTTTTGCCTTCCCTTTACTGCTGTACGCGTAGCATTGGAAACCCTACCTTTTGAAATCGTAGGTTCATCGTTTATTTGTTCAGGATTTATTGAAATATTTTGATTTACATCCATCGGCTTAGATTCTGAAGTCGATTGCGCTTTTAAATCAGTTTGAGGAGCAAAATTGATTTCGGTTTGGGTTGTCATTGTTTGATGAAGAAGAAATTTTGTTTGCAGAAGAAACGAAACTAAAAAAGCACGAATGAACGACAATTTTTGGCGCTTGTCCTTTAGATGGAAGTTTAATTTTAACGTCCGTTAAAATTAAATTTTATTAAACTTTTTCCTTTAAACTAATTTCCGCTTAATTAATTATAAAATTTTTATTTTTATTTATTAATCGTTAATTATTATTATTAATTAATTATTAATTATTGAATAGCAGTTATTAATATTAGTTATTAATAGTTATTATTTGACATTTCAAATTAATTATTGAATAGTTATTATCCTCTTACGTTACCTAAACTAATCGAAGATAACGATGATTAATTAAGTTGTTGAAATTTAATGTCTATTACAACTAGTAAACTAAAAAGGTTGTAATATGTATATATTAAACTTAACAAAAAAAGTTGTTAATATTGACATCAATTACAACGGATAAAAGAAAATGGCTGTGATGAGCATCCATTACAACGGGCAAATAGGGATGACAATCAGTGTATTACAACGTGTATAAAACAATTGTATTAGGCATCTAATACAGCGGGAAAATAAAAAATGTTGTGATAGGTGTCTATTATAACATGCAAAGAAAAGAATTGTTGAAATGAGGTATCTATTACAACAGGCCTAACAAAACCGTTGTCATAGGGTTCCATTACAACGGCCATTAAAAGATCGTTGTAAAAAAAACGTTGTAATAGGATATTTTTGTTATAGTGTATTCAGTAATCATTATCAAATCATTCAAAATTAAAAGTTTTTTTACCTTAAAGTTAAGTTCTGATATCTCAAGATCATATAACCCTAGATTGAGCCCATTTGCTCCCTCCCAAGAGCGAACTTGACATCCAAAGCGAGTTCATCTGCTTACTCTATAGAGAGAGGACTTATTACTCTATACAAGTCCATCCGCTTGCTCTTTGTCAAGGGGACTTACATTTTTTGGCATGTCACCCCTTCTCTCCGGTCGAGGAAACTATTATCTGTTTGTCTATCAAACACAATGTATAATTATGTTCCAATGGCATCCATCATTTATATCAAAATCAAATGTCATTTAGCATCCATTATTAGATCTTTAAATATTTTTATTCAAATCTAAGTGCATTATGTAAAAACAAAATGTCTAATCCAATCAAGGATTACTCTCGAACTTTAACTTAGATCACGCTTTGGGACTTTTTGGGATTCCGTACATGTGTAAGTAGCCCATCGGTGACACTTCATAGTTTATTTAAAGCAAAAGTAAAGTGTAGGAAATAAACCTTACCCCGATCCATTCTGATCATGGGATTACTATACCTGATCTAGATCCTTAGCTGTGATCAAGTAAACTCGTCACAGATGGTGGTGGCTCCTATGACACCGTTGCTGTTTGTGACTCTGTAACCTGGATCCTGACATGTTGTTGCAAAAGGTCATTTCAAACCTATTCCTCGATCAAGTCGTGTAGATGCTTGCATTCATTGGTTTCTTGCCATCCATTTCGTGGAATAGGCAGTATTTTTTGGACTTTCTTTCCTAATCCATGTGTTCTCTCCTCATGAGTTCTCTGTAGGGAATTAGCCCACTCATTTCAACGTATATCTTTTTGGGATCTCTGTAAATTCGGTATAAAAGGAAAACTTCTATTCCTTCTTCTTTCGCATCGATCCTCCGAAGCCATCATTAATTTTTCGCTTTCCCTTATCTTTTCCATATCCCACCTTGGATGGTCCTCCATCCTCTATGGCATTGACCTCACCACTCTTGGCTTATTCATCCTCTTAGCATTATAATAAAAGTCTGCAAGGTTGGCCGGCGGACCCTTTTCTAGTATTATCTTAAAATTAGTTTTGTTAGCGACTTTGGAAACCACCGCCATCCTAACTGTTAATGAGTCTTGCTTCCGCACTACAATAGCTACTGCGTTGAATCTAGTTAGATAAATTTGCAAATTTTATCTTTCCTCCATTTTATACTTGAGAGCGTTATTAAATTCCTTGGTCGCACTATATGAACTATGAATTGACTCATAAACTTTTCTACTAACTCGGTCCATGTGCAAATGGACCCATTCTCTAATTGATGAAACCACATTACTACTTAATCTATTAAATACAATTGGAAACACCGTATCATCACCTAAATACAATTGGAAACACCATCTCATCACCTCCTCTAAAGCACCCAACACTCTCATGTATTGGATATATCTCATTAGGTGAACTGTTAGATTCATCCTTCCATCATACGGTTTCAAAGTTGGTAGCTTGAAATCAATTGGATTCTTAATGTATTGGATGTTCGGGGTAAATGGGTTTCGGTTTACATCCTCTAAACTCCAATATAGGGGTCCACCTTTTAGCACAGGCCTTATCATGCCATAGAGATAATCACGCCCTTAATTCAGATCATCATCCCGCCCCTTGTTCCTATAGGGAATTTCTTTTCCAAACCATTGCTATTGTGAATTCACATTCTGATCTTCATTCTATGGCTCAAGTTCATTCCTATAACGTTTTTCGCCTTGCCCAACATCCAAATTGACCATGCCTCTAACCATTATGGTCATTACTGGGATAATTATGGTCAGTTCTAAGTTGTTCAAGTGCTGGAGGGTTGGTTCCATTTTGCTTCGCTTTATTGCCTTGTGCATTTGCTCCACCTTCATGCCTTCATTTCTAAGCTCCAGTTGCTCCAACTGTCCTTTCCTGTCTAGCTATCCTTTGCTGCTCCATTTTTTAAAAGAATTTATCCATCATCTCCTCTTATCTAGCTAGTAATCCTTCTTGTATACTCATCATCATCCCTTTAATCTCTTCTTTGGTAACAAAGATAGAAGGTGGATTTGAACTTGAGGACAACTCTTGGATGCCCTCATGTCCTTGTTGAATTCCTTCAGTGATGACTTTGAAGTAGGCCTCTTCATCTTCTCCAATATCATATCTAAGTCTTTCTCGGTGAAAGAACCAAACATATTGCGCCAAAAATTGACATAATACCCCCAATATCACCCAAAAACGAATCAAGCAAATACAAAGATGAAGAAAATGAACATAAAGAGATAAAATATACAAATTTTATATAGTGGTTCACAAAATCTCCAATTACGTCCACTTAATAGTTTGATGAATTCTCTTTGGAATACTAGAAGTTATAGCCAAATTCAAGTTATAATCTGATAAATCTTGATTTTATCTAAGTTTTATGAGTTTGACGAAGAAGAAGGTCGCTTTCAAGTCTTAAAAATCCAATCCCCTTTCTCATTGAAGGTTCCTTTCTATTAATAGACAATACAAGGACGAATCTCGTCGTTTCAAGCTTTAATGCATCCTTTTCTAAATATCCGAAGTTCCAACATGATGAATAGGTCATCGCTCATATTTCCTAGAAACACAAATCAACTCGGTAGTGACCATGATATGGTCGGTACCGACCTATTTTTGTGCTCTAATCTTTGAGTTTTACTCTATGATGGGTTCCCACCTCAATTTACAATGCATTACAAGGTCACCAAATATGGTCGGTATCGACTAATTTTGTATCTTAAATTTCCAAATTTTCTTCACAGCTTAAGTCCCAAGCCTCCGAAGTTTCCACTTCAAGATTTGAAATCGTGTCGGTGCCAACCAATCATGTCAATGCTAACCAAATCTTGTCGGTGCCAACGAAATCATGTTGGTAACCAACTCATGCACGTTCTACAGTTTCTTCTTCGTTCCTTCTCATGCTACTTTGCGACCTCCATGCCTTCTTGCTTTAGGCTCTTGGTCAAGTTTTGACACTTTTATCACTGACATTTTAATTAGAGCTGCTCCTCATTTTAACTCTTCGTATTCACCATTCACTGGATAAAAATGCCTATAACAATAGATATTTAACTAGTGTATCAAATGCACATGCTTATATTTGAGATAATTCATTAGCTAGTTTGACAAAGTAAGTGGATCCACTTTTGGTATCAATAGACCTTAAAACATATATGTCTACGTGTATCAATTCAAAGAGTTCATTAACTATTTTGTTGCACCCATCGAATGTACTTAATCATTAACCATCTGAGATACAATTCATAAATACCATACGATTCACAATCATATCATATGATTTGAGAATTATTTCTTAATGATTTGGCTTGGTCCATGATTTCAAAATTAATTTCTAAATATTTCAGATGCATTTGTATTAAATAACATATCGCTATTGTTATGAAAAGATACACTAATATTCATAGCAAAACTAACTATATTTAGTCATAATCTAAATTTAGTAATTATTTCATAAATAATATTTGACATATATAAAACTAATCTTTCAAAACTCGATGTGTCCACTGAGAAATATCGTATGGTATGCTCCTACTATTTCTGTTGTTATAATAATAGCGTTTGAAACACAGAGCTCCATTCAACCACCTATTATGGATATTCATTTATTTTATTGTAATTAATTTGCAATAGAGAGTTTTAGATCAAACATCTTAAACTCAAGAAATGGATCTTATAGAGAACAAATTTTTTATGAGAAATTTTAAATGGAATAGAAATCATATTTCTTGTATAGCATTAAACATCTATAAATATTTTAAGCTATTGTGTTTCGATGTCCATTCATGAAATAAAAGCGACCATTTACTCTCTTTATCCCAACCACCCCAACATTATTAGCGTTATCAAACTTCTGCTTTCTCTTTCAAGAATGTTGAACCATTCAAAAGATAAACCCTACTTTAAGACTACACCAGATTTCTTTACAAAAATGCATTCGATAGTCCTTAATATTTTAAGGATATCAAATATGTTGCACTTAAGTAAACAAATTCAAGATTACAGTTTAATGATAGAAATCATAGTTATGTCTTGTAATTCTTGGTCTAGTGTTGCTTTAACGAAAAAAGATCCTTATTGTATTTTGTCATGTTGAACATATGATCTTGCGCTATGGTATACTTTCTCGTTTCAAATGAAACATTTTCATCGACTTTTCTTATAATACAAATGCGATTGTTCACCATATAAATTTGGTATGCGACCGAATATAGATCAGATATCTATATTCTTGTATTACTTTAGAGTTCAAAACTCCTAGAGGACAATAATATACTCGGGCAAATTAACATTTAAGTGACCAATGCATGAATGTTTAAATGATAGTATAATTTTGGATCTTCCATGGTTCTTGAAGTGGCAACATTCCAAAACACTTATTGGTAAGTATATTTTATATTTTTCTTTCATTTTAAATTACGTTTATTTAGTATATTTTAGTTGAAAAATAGTTTTATCAATTATATGTATTGTGCAAATTTACCTTTAATACCACATACGTTTTTATACCTACTAGATTGGTTTAATAAATTTATTCAATAAGATTCACACTAAATTCTACATCTTGTGGAAACCCGAAAGAGGTTCGAGCAGTGGATGTTAGGTTCTGTTTATCAAGTTAGTACAACCATGAGGGTTCTCAACAACCATAAAAGGTAAGTAACACTTTACTAATTATATCTCATATATAACTCCTAACATAATTTTTCTATGCTCCTAATCATCTTTATGACCTTAAGGGGGCAGAAGAAATCATAAAGTACATTGGATACACTAAACTTATCGATTCATGATATCCTAAGAGCAATTATGTAACTCTTAAGGGTGCTCATCAAAGTTACATAATATACTTACTTACCTAGTAATAATGTGAATATCACCTTAGATATTCTATGGCTTGAGGGTGCTCAACAACCATGGGTATGTGAGGAACTCTATTTATACTATAAATGACGGAGAGCATTTTTATTCTATATTCATAACTCATATTAATTTTTGCAGAGTATAGTGGACTACATAACGAAGATGAATATAACTCATCACATCATATGTCTTCATATACATTCAATGTCTACTTTCTTATGTCAAATGGGTTCTAATTTATTTAACCTTCCATTTTCTTTATATACACACAAATACAAATACACACATACATACATACATACATACATACATACAAAGATATATATATATATATATATATATATATATATATATAAATTTATCATAACGTTCATAATTCACTAAGTTATATTTACGTGTGTGTTCACGTATGTTTGTTCTTTTATTGATTAAAAAATAAATAAATTATAAATATATCATTTATATCTATTTAAATTTAGAACAATTTGAAATTTACTAATTTACGACCTTTATGATTAAAATTTTGAAGTAATTTATAAATCATATTCATAACCCTTGTAAAATTTAATTTAAATTTAAAACAAGTTTAAACTAATTCTTCATAAAAATTTATTGTATTCAAATATGCTTATTTGAATTAAACTTAAGGCATAAAATACCGTTGAGCCTTCCACAAGGGCATACCATTAGATCAAAACACTTCAACGAGCCAGGTAAAGAACATAAGATTTGGAGTTTTACGTCCATAGTAACATTCCTTAATTAGAGAAACCTTCTCCTTAGTTTGAGCACTTTTTCCTTAGACACCTATATAATTGGTTTTTCAAAGAGACTTCCCCATGTGTTAAATACAATGCAGGCTCTAATAGCATTGTTGGATCAGGAACATTAGTAATGGGGTATATTTTATTTACCTTTTTTTACCGTTCTTTTTTATAAATAAACAGTTGATATAGCTGAATACCTTAACAACTTTGGCACATAAGCCTAAGGAGTAAAAAATCAAAACTAAGTTGCATTAGGCAATCTTTAAAAATAATCACAAAGCTCATATAAGACTCAAGATTGCACCTGCTCAAAACTGACAAAAAAGCCAAAAGGCATTATAACAAGATGGGGATAAATATTCCCTAGGCTAAGCAACAAAAAAGATTGACATTGAACATTCTAATATCATAACAAATCATCATTTCTTAATAGGCAAGAAAACTACTATAATTAAAAAGAATTGAACAACGACAATAATCGACAACACATGGGCTAAAATCAAACGAAAGTCCAAAGAAGAACATGAAGCAGAACATACAACACCAATTGAAATCGGATCTGCTACATTATAAGCAGTTGTCATTGGGTGATGGGGTATAAGGAAATATGAATAGGCATTAGAGTTAATAGTATAGCCAATACAACAACCAAAAGCAACTATTATCCAACAAATGATAAGGATAGAAACTCCACCAGATTTAGGAATAGAACTTGGAGACATCAAACTCCAAACAAACCACACTAAAACCTAATAGACAAAACCCACAAGGCATCAACAAATCCACAACTAGAATGAAAAGAGAACAACAACCAAAATATAATATCGCTCTTACAAACGTGAAAGAAGTCATCTGAAGGAAGTGGATTCAACATCCCACAAGGAACGAGGCGGTAAGTGACAGAGGTGGTTGAAGCAGGTTGTTGTTCGGCTTTAGTTGAAGAGGTGTGCAACTAAGGATTATGCTAGATAAAGAAAACATGGAGAGCGAGAGAGAGGGCCAGCAACTTGTGCAAAAAAAAAGTTTAAAGGCAAGCATAATAGAGGTTTGAGGTGATAGGGAGCAAAAAAAAATTAGTGAAAGCCTAAGGAAGGGAAAAGTGCGAAGCAAGTGTAGGGGGGAGGAGGAGAATTGTAACATCCCTCATTCCGAAACCCAGAATGGAACCCAATGTATGTACTCAACTTAGAATTATCTTTCGGTGATAGAGTAAGATCAATATAATTTTTCTAATAGTTTAAGTAAATCGAGCAATTAAATAAAATTCATCACAAGTAATTGTATTTACATATTTCAAATCCAAAATCGTGCCCATGCAGGGTTAAAATATATACTATTACATAGTAGCATAAAAGACATATGAAGATGCCAAACCTTTGTAGTCCCTATACTTAAATAATATTTATATTACACGGACCCTATTCATCATCAATATAGTTTGGGTAAAAGTCCTATCATCGGCTAATAAGTGAAATTTGGAATCCTACAAACTCAACCTATTCAATTAATTACCTATGAATTTATAGACTAAAAATAGTGAACAAGTAGGCGAGACATAAGTCTTGTATGAAAAGTATCCACTACAACAAAACTTGTTTTTGGTTGCATTAGTTGGTTGCGTTTCAAGGCATATGCCACCGTTGGTCATTTTAGAATATAAAATGAAACAATGAAACACTACTAATTGGTCCCGTCAATTATTCATCGATATTTTGCTAAAATTTTCCGTGGCCGTCCAAATTTCCTTTCACACCACTTTTTTCCCCTCTCAAATTTGCGATGGGAACAAAAAAGGTCTCCATCTTCCAATCCCTCAGAGCCTTTGTCTTCGTCCCCAAAATCACTCATCTTCCATATCCCTAAATTAACTAAAAAATAAAACTCTCCAATGCGCTCTCTCTCCCTCTTGAACTATCTCTCTCTCTCTCGCTTTCCATCTCTCTTTCTCTCCACCGCCGAACTCTAGAAGACGCGCACCACAACTCCACCGTTCATCTCTAGAATACACGATCATCAACAACCCTCCAATTCTTCTCTCTTTTTGCCGACTATCAAGTTATTGTGTTTAACATGATGACTCTAGGTTTTGTTGTCTTCTTTTTAAAGTGTGCTTAGCATTCCTCTTATCTGAATACTTTATGTGCTCGATGAAAGAATATATTGGATACTGTGCGACATTGAACATATTGAAGGGGCATCTACTGGAAGTTTAGTAGACAAGGATATGCCCTATTATTTTGCATCCAAGTTTGCAAATTGGTTTTTCTTTTGCTCTAAAATGAAGAAAAAAGGGGAAAAGCGAAATGATTAAAGTTGTTTGGTTTATGGCTATAGATCGCATTGATTGAACCACGTTGTATCATTGTCTCGTATATTTTTCATCGATTATTGATTAGTGGGTGATAGTCTTAGTCAGTTATTGATTGTTAACTATTAATCTTGATATCTAATATTGTGAATTTTTTAATACAATCATGAAGAATGTGTTTTTTCTCAATACTAGGTAAACTAAATCAAGATACTTAGACATTATTAGAATTAATTGTCCATTTCTTATTTCTTAAGTTCTCCCTCAACCAGGCTATATTTGATGTAGGTTTTGGGTGTTGGTAAATACTACTTAAATTTGATGTGGTCAAATTTTGCAAGATTTTAACAAGGAGGTTAAAAATTCAATGGAACCCATCAGATTTTGATATCAGAAATGATAAATATGGGTATTAATAAATGGATATTTGATGTAGGGTATGGGTATTGATAACTACAATATAAACTTCTTGTTCCCAAATTTCGCAATATTTTTTAATCAGAGGTTAAAAAATATCAATGAATCCAATAGATTTTACCTATAATTTCTTTTATTATTAATCTTGTTATATTGAAATTATTCATAAAATTGCTTAATTCCAACCTTTTCTCCTTCCATACAAATCTTGTGTTCACAACTGCAGTCTGCAACTGCAGTTGTAGCACGCCAGTTAGTGAGACTACGGCAACAAATAGCTAAATTACAAAGCAGTCGAGCTCAAATACGTGGTGTAGCTACTCATACTCACGTTCACTTGTATATATTTCTTATTGTTTATTTCATGTCCACTTGATATTCTGTGTGTGCACGCATGTGTGTATACTTTGAGATATACTATTTGTGTGCGTGTGTGTACATAGTACATGCCCTATTTTTTATGCTATACTCACTATTTGATCTCTAACAAATTTAGGCAATGCATGCCAACACCTCTATTGCTGTTGGTATTAAAGGTACAAGCAAGGCAATGGGAGCAATGAACAAGGTATTGAGATGTTCTATCCATGGAGCTTTTTTCTTCTATTCCTTTCATTTTAATTGTTTCAGTTTTCAAATCACATTGCAACTTTATTTCTTCTGTTCAGCAAATGGACACTGCAAAACAGTTGAAGGTGATGCAAGATTTTCAGAGGCAGTCTGCACAAATGGATATGACAGTAAGCATTTAGATAAAAAGTTATTGTATCCATACACATGTCAATCAAAATTTACGGCTTGCATACATGCCGTTGTTTTCCTCGGTGGTTCCAGTATTAATGGCAGATGATTGATTTCAATGGTATTACAACTAATGTTTCTGCATTATATTCAACACCATCTCGTGCTTCCCCTCTTCTACATATATTAATATATTTATAGCTGTACTATGTCATTGTCTTTCTAGTTCTTGATAAATTTATGCACACAATTATAATTATATCTTTACAGAGATTGTACGCATGAAACAAACAATTTGCTGTATACAGACTGAGATGATGTCAGAATCTATAGACGACGCTCTAGACAATGACAAGGCTGAAGATGAAAGCGAAGAGTTGACAAATCAGGTTAATTTCCTCCCAAACATTCTTGATTCGAGTCTTTAGCATTGCTAGCAAACATTGTTGTTTGATTTTCTTATTTTTATGCACTCCATCATGTGTTGTGTGTACCATAGAAATTTCATGATTGAATGTGCTAGTTGTTTTCAGGATATTCCAATAAAAACTAGAAAAAACTAAAAAGAAAATGTATAAAAACAGTTGAACCTTTTCTTTTTTCTTTTGTTATTTTATGATTATGTTAATTGTCATCTGGTGGAAAGTACCATTTCCTTCCATGATGATAAACTTGCAAGAAGTTTGGCTAAAATCTATTACAGTTAGGCTGCTATCTATTATTCATAATTAATTGGAAATGTGACCTACAGTTCATCCTGCACCCTAACTTTGTAATTTCCTCCTAAAGAAATTTCAGTAAAACCAGACTGTGGAGTACAAAAGGAATCAGATTATTTTTCAATATTTATTTTCTAGTGGATTATTTTCCTGGTTATGACAAAAGAAATAACAATGTTGGAATAACACTATTAACTTGGAACTTATGATGGTAAAGTAAATAAGCTAGCAGTTTTCAGCGTTCAAACATTTATGTTCTGTCTTTGAGCTAATGCAAGCTAATTTACTATGAAATCAATATCAAACTTCAATCTTTTTTCTTTATTACTGGACTTGAACCTTTCACTTTTATTCATGGATTTGACTTTTATTCATTCAATTGTGGAGATCAAAGACGGGACCATCTCTGTTGCTTCTGCATTTCCTGGACATCATGATGGTATAACTACACCACCAATGTTGTATAATTTGTATTTTAGTCCATAATAATGGTGTCAACATTAGTTACCTAATTTTAATACACTTGTGTTCATAGACATTCAAGATAGAGATTACAAATATTTATCGAAAGCAATAGATGAAGCCTACATAGGGGTAGACTGCAGCGATGGAGGTCCATTTGGTGCGGTGATTGTTCATAATGATGAAGTGATTGCTAGTGGTCATAACATGGTTACAAAGACCATAGATCCTACTGCTCATGCCAAGGTTACAACAATTAGAGAGGTAATTAAACATAACTATAATTATTATGAAGATAAGTAGTCCTTTATTATTCATTCTCAAGTAAAAATATATAGAGTAAGATATAATGTTGCCTATGAGTATAAATCTGAATTGGGAAGTGAATTAAGACTGTATGCATGGTCATGGAAAATTTCAGAACATATGGAAGTAATCGAGGATATTACATTTCTATAGTTAATCTTCTACCCACAATTAGCCAATTTCTATATTTAAATCTTTGGAACATAAGAAAGAAAGAGGGTTAATACAATTCTGTAAACAACATATAACTATTATAAGATTAGCAATATGTTACATGGCATCACATGTGTGTAGGGCAATGATAGGCTACACATCATTTCTGTTGCACCTCTATTCCCACTTGATTTCAGTCACACATTCCAATTTAAGTAATTTGTTATCCTTATTATTTTGTCAATCACACCAAATAAAACTTACATCAAGTGCCATGTTGCTTCATGCTAAATGATATTATCATGCTTGAAATACTATATAAAAGCTTGTCTTTGAAACATGTATTATACAATATGCAATTTTCTTCGTCAACAACCTTAGTGATTTGAGGGATTTGGGGGAGACTATCGCAGGTTTGGATTGATTGCAGGAGGGGATTGCATAGTAGGCAGGTGGGTTATGCGGTGATATTACTGGTTGTAGAGGCAGGTGAGGCGGATTTGCAGAGGCGAGGTTATGTGAAGGGATGAAATATGCGAAGCAGAGGTGGTGGCAGGCAGAGGGTGTTTGATATGTATAGGTTAATATGGAAAGGTGCAGTGCAATTGATGTTGATGGTAGAAATGTGGGTTTTGTTTGGCAGTAAGGAAGTTCTGGTATATCACTGTGGTGTTGTGGTTTGTAGTGCAGTTTGATGGTAACTCTATATGCGTTGTCTGAAGTTAGGATTGTATTCGAGAACTATGGTGTTGAGATTGGCTGTGGCACTGTAGTTGATGCAAAGCAGAGGAGATGATGGTTTGTTTTGAAGGGTTGTAGTACTTGTGCAGTTGAGGGTGATGCATAGAGGTAGTTCAGTGCATGGGATGCACGCCTGTGCATAGAAATGTTGATGTACGGGAGGCTAAGTTTGGTGGGAAGATTGTAAGTTTATAATAATAATAAAAATAAAATTAAGTTAACCGAGTTTGAATAATAATAACTATAAATTAAGTTAACCAAGTTAATAAAATTTAACTAGGCCTTGTTAAAATTAAACAAGTTTTATAAAATTAACTAAGTTTAAGTTAACTAAATTTTATACATAATAATAATATAACTATTTTAACAACATTTTATATATAACTATAAGATTGGACTTTATTTATTTCATTTCGTTTATAACTTTGATTATTTATATGACATTATTTATAATATGATATACTCGTACAATGTTGTAGATGTTTGATATTAGATTTAAAGTCCTACGAATTAACATAATTGTTTGACTATATGTTGTGCTTTCACTTGTGCAGACATTGGATTTCCGAAGAGAGCAAAGTTGAACTTTTATGGTGCTAGCTTTCACTTGTGCATGCGATAAAGAATTATGGGTAATCAAGCGTTTTGTTAGCACTAGTTTGGTATAACATTTTATTAGTACTAGGTGTGTAAATTTGTATACGAATGGTTATTGTATGTAAGTTTGGTCATTTTATCAAAAAACTATTGTCTTAGAATGATTTTGGATATCTTATTTGATTATATGATTAATATGTTTTTTTAATTGTTTGAATATGATGATTATGTGAGTGACTGTTGATTGATATAGTTGAAACAAAATAGACCATGAACAGGAAATAATAGCACGAAAAAACGGTGCAAAATGATCAATAATTTTTAGTAGCGTTTCAAAAACACTACGAAAATACATATAGTGGCGTTGAGTAAATGCAACCGTAAAGTAGGGGTAAAGTTGAAAATTCTATTGGTAGCGTCAAAAAACCTTTTGGTAGCGTTTTATATAGCTACAAAAAAAGAATTTAGTGGTGTTTCATAAACGCTGCAATAAAATGATTTATGGTAGCGTTGAAATAAATGCAACTAAAAATATGCATTTTTAGTCGCGGACTTTATAACAGCGTTCATTAAACGCTGCTAAAACTTTTAGTAGCGTTTTTTGAGCGCTACTAAAAATCAAAATTCTTGTAGTGATCATTTCCCATTTAATTTCCTCCACTAGTGGGACTAGATGCTAAAGCATGTAATGGGTTTCCCCCATTACTAGCCTCGGTAAAAAAGTCAGTATAAGTCCACCATAAGTCATAAGTCACAACAAAATATACGTTTACTGAAATATACATAAACAAGTCTCAACAAAACTATACTTGACGCCATCTTATTTTTAAGGTCTTGAACACAATATTTAACATGGTATCATATTCAGCTTTCAAAAGTACTATCTATAAAGATGTCTGGGATTTCGTTTATTACAATTTATACTGAAATGTATAATCCCCCTCAGTATTGTTAACTCATTATTTAGTCTTATACTGCAAGGTATATCCCCTAGAAGTCTCTTTTTCTATAATTTTACATTGCAAAGTATAAGTCTAAGAAGTTTCAGTTCTTTAAGTTCTTACAACAAAGTACAACCCTAAGAAATCTCGATTTTTTAATTTTATACTGTAAAGTAGAAGCCTGGGTAGTTTTTTTAATCTTTTCTTTAAGCTTAAACCCATATAATAGTTATAACCACTCTCGCAAAAGTGTAAATCCTGCCTTGATGTCTCACGTCCCTTCGGAAGTCAAATGCTGAATTCTACCTCTTAAAGTAGGTGCTCACGAGTAAGCAAACCCACTCGGTGTTCCAATCCCGCATTGTTTGTAAACTCTTGCTTATTTACTTCTTAGTTACCTCAACTTTTGAAACTTCACCTAATTATTCATTTAGTAAGTTTTGGCTTTAACTATTCTTTTAGCTTTGTCGGGCTCCTAACCTACCTATGGATATCTTAAGCCTTAGAATTATTTTCGCAACGCATTAAGCTTTAGAAAACTCTAAGCCCAACCTTCGACCATCTTAAGTCTTGGGTCTTGATATTATCTTTCCATTGAAATCTAATAGGTCTCGATATTAAATCTACTGAAAAGCTGCTAGGTCTCGGTTATCGAATCCCTGCCCTCAGATTACATCCTAGGGAAGCCTGGATTATTCGCACTCACTTAGAGAATCTTCGGTTATCACTTTCGGTTATGTTGTTACTTAGTTCATTTACTTAGAACTTTTTCTATTTTCGTAGTTCATTTCAGGTTTCGAGTGTTATACTGCAACATTACATCTTCGACCAGTCTCTTACTTTAATACACATAATAAAGCATGCAAAATAATTGCCCACCGTTTGCCTTTATGAGAACATATGTGCATTTCTTTCCAAGTGTCACCTCCTTGTTTTTTTCCTATACTTTTAAGCAGTACCATTGTCCTTTATTTTATTTTTACATCACTTTTATAGGATCTCATCCTCTTATCACTTTGTCATGAAATTTACATGCATAATTATGTCTCGGTTGTCTTATTACTTATTTTTTTCATTCATATTTATCTTTTGGAAATGATTGTTTAATGATGTAAAAATATTTATAAAATTATAGAAGTTATCAAATAAAATTCTTTAGCATATTCTACCGACATTTCAATTTTTAATCAATTTCCCTTATTTATTAAGTTTGCGAATTGTTTCAAAAATCCGTAATAAATATTTTGACATGTAAAACACATTTTTAAAAATTCGTTTCCAACAAAAAAAATGTTCCTTTAATTTAAAAATCATATGAATATAAAATCTTAGCTAAACAACCTAGTAAAGCTATTATAACCCAAAACATTCATTTAATCTAAATCTATTATTTATAAATACATATTATGTAAACTTTATCATAGAAAATCAAGGCCGTAATTAAGGCTGAAAACAATCTAAAAAGAAATACTTACCTAAATCTTTGGATTTACTTGATCTTTTATCTTCTTAGATTTCCTTAGCCTTTTCATCTTTTCTTCTTTATTTTTTTAGCAATGGCAAAGGTAAGGTTTTACTTTGTTTTAATTTGAAGAGAGATTGAACATGTGAGGAGAAGGTCAGGTCTAGTGATATATATCCCCTATTCTAGCTCTATTTTACTTAAGCATCGCCTAACCTAAGCTCTAATACCAATCTGTAAATTCCCCAATTTTGAAACCCAAATATGGAATCCCAATGTGCTTCAATCATATTGGAATTATCCTTCGATGACAGAGTGAGATCGGTATAATTTTTTCAACAATTTAAGCTAATATAGTAACTAAACAAATTTCATTACTGGTAATTGTCTTTGCATATTTCAAATCCCAATTCATGCCCATACAAGGGTAATATATAAATTATTGTATAACAGCATCAAAGATCTGACATATGAAGATGTCGAACCCTTATAGTCTCTTGGAATTAAATAATATTTGCATTACGTAGCTGATTTAAATTGCTACAAAAGGTAATAATAGTAAGGTCTCCTACCCATCTTCGTCTTCAACATTGTCTTGGTAAAAATCTGAAAACCTACAAAATTAGCCTACTCAATTGATTATCCATGAATTTATAGGGAAAAAACAATAAACACATGGATCAGAGATAAGTTTGACATGAAAAATATCATTTTCCATCTAAGTTCCTTCGCTAGTAAGACTATGCCACTAAAGCACAAAATGAGATTGTTGCAATGGCTAGATGTCCCTAAGTGGAAGTGGGAACAAGTATCGATGGATTTTACAAATGGACTACTGGTGACTCAAGCACGGTACAATGGCATTTGGGTCATAGTAGTCGATTGACCAATAGTGCAAGGTTTATACCTGTCAAGTCAAGTGAATGGCGTCTAAGCTAGCAGAGTTGAATGTAAACTGGATAGTACGATTTCATGGTGTGCCAAAGAGCATTGTGAGTGATTGAGTCCTGTCATTCACTTTTGGGTTTTGGAAGAGCTTGTAAGAGGCGTTAGGGACGGAGCTGCATCTAAGTACAACTTATATCCCACAAAACGATGGGCAGACTGAGAGGGTAATTCATACACTTGGAGATCTTTTGCGAGCATGCATTATAGACTTTGGTGGATCGTGGGACGACCATTTGCATTTGGTGGAGTTTTCATACAACAAAAGTTACCAGTTGAGTATTACCATGGCTCCATACGAAGCATTGTATGGAAGACCATGTAACACTCCTTCATGTTGGCGGACGGCGGGTGAGAAATCAATACTTGGACTACATATAATTAGAGAAATGTCAAAAAAGATTGAGATCATTCAGCAACGAATGAAAGCTGCCTAGGATCGACAAAAAAGCTAAGACGATAAGAGATGAAGGGATTTAGAGTTTTATGTCGGAGATATGATGTTTGTGAAGGTCTTTCCTCTGAATAATAGGGCTAGATTTGGTAAGAAGGGGAGGTTAACACCTGGATTTATTAGACCCTTTCCAATAAGCAAAAGGATTGGAAATATGGCACATAGAGTAGACTTGCCTCCGAAAATGGCAGGCATGCACAATGTCTTTCATATCTCTTGTCTATTGAAATTTGTGCATGACCCAGGCATGGTAGTTACACCGGATCAACTAAAAGATGTTGAGGTGGAATGTAATGGACCTTTTTTTATACCATTTGAATCGACGATAAACCACACGTGTCCAACTCAAATTGCACGAATAAGTGGATCATTAAGGGTAGAAAGAAAATAAAGACAGAACAGAATCTCACACGAATGGGATAACATATATTATTTCAAAAAAAAACTTTACAGCGGAAAATTTAAAAATACAATATTAGAGTCTAACCTAGATTCAGCCTGGATAGTTATAACACATGCCCCTACAAATGCTAACAAACAACAAAAAATGCAATAAATGTAGCGGATAATAGAATACGTTCATACGATGATGAAGATCTCTCACTCTCTTTTGGAACTCCAACCATCTTCAACTCAACCTAAATCTACTCGGATCTGACCCAAGTATTAAAAATATCCAGATCAGATCTGATAAACCAGCATGAGATACTCAAAATTTTTAATGTATAGATCATGATGATGATACCAAAACCTTTGGAAAAAGGGTATCTCATAAGACAACGCCCACACATAAACACGGATAGATTTTCACCTTATGATAACTAGAATATTTTTATACCAAAATTCACTTGATATTATTTTTAATGGAATTCTTTTGAAAAAACTTTCAAATAAACTTATTCAAATAAGATATCAATACCCGGACTAAGTCTAAGGTAATATATCCGGACCGGGTCAATGGAAAATATCGAATGAAATATATGATACCAAAAGGGAGAAGCTGAAATGTTTGCAAGTCATTACAGCTATTTTGGGAATACAATTAAAACCGTAAATCTCATATTGGGTTGGATTTCCAACATGACAGAAAACTAGTGGAAAGATCAATCTCTATCCATAGCTTACGTCCAAGACTCAGACATCGTTATACAACGGCAAAAATGGCTAAAAGTAGATACAATCTACAAATAACATCCAAGGACTCGGACTTCGCACATCCTTGCCATGAGGCCCGAACGTATCTGGTACCTAAGGCTCATAACATTTGATACCCGAATCACTACTATCCGAAATGTGAGCATACATCTGATACATAGAATCCCATCATAACTGGGGTGTGAGGCTCGCGAGGTACGATTAATTTTTTCAAAGCTACGCTTTACATACAAAACCACCCATTGATCATAACATGTTCCACTTTGAATGCCATATTGCCATTCTTTTGATCACTATTTGACTCCCATAAGCATGCAACCTCTGAGCTCGTATGTCTCAGAGAAGGGTGTTAAGCTAAGAAAAGTTGCCTTCTCCGCCACCAAGCAGATGTACATTTGTAAAAGTCAAATGTTGTGTCTCAGAAATGCAATGTCAAATATTCATCCATACAAGTTCGTTCTAGCACTAAATGAAACCGAAGGCACTTTCCTCGTCCATTGCTAGGCGAGTAGCCCTTGCAATCCAAAAAAATCTCCCCAACGAGGAGACCACTGCTATAAATAACTCTATAATGGGAGCGACCCAGAGCATGTCAACAAGTAGTCCTCACGGTCTGAAGATCCACAGTCTTTATAATCATCATCTTTAACATGTCTTCACTTTCAAACGTATACATTGGTTCGAAGTGGTTTTCGGATAGGAATCACCCAAATCCGATCCCGATTCCTTCTAAACCAATCATCTCTTTAAAAGATGTTAAGTTCATAAGTGGATATCAATCATCAATCAATTACTTCATCTTTTATTTAAATCAAATATCTTTCTTAGATATATTCTTTTCAATTTGTTTCATTTTCTTTTCAAGAGTATATTGAATCATTAAGCCTCATTTATCAAATCATTTGGTTTATTTAAACCTTTCTAAAATCCTAGAATAATTCCAAATCATTTTCTCTTTTACTTAAGAAAACCTTTCTTAATCATTCATTAAATCTTAACCAAAGATTTCTTATATTCAAGCTATAACTTTTAACTTAGGGAAAATATTCCCAAATCATTCGTTAAATCTTAATCGAAGATTTCTTTCTTAACTTCAAATCATATTCTTGCAAATCGAAGATTTTAATAACAGAGCACTACTGCCATTTTTAATAAGGTAAATTTCACCCCCAGGGACTAATGGCAAGTAATCTTACATCATGAATATCTTTTTCGTCACCGATCTTTCTCTTCAATATGTTTTATTTCGAAAAATAGTTGAAGTGATTTTCGGATAGGAATCAACCAAATCCAATCCCGGTTCTTCGGATAGGAATCACCCAAATCCGATCCCGGTTCCTTCGTACCAATCATCGATAAAAAGATGTTAAGTTCATATGGGGTTTCGAAAATTAGTTCAAAGTAATTTTCGGATAGGAATCACCCAAATCCAAACTCGGTTCTTTGGCTAGGAATCACCCAAATCCGATCCCGGTTCCTTCGTACTAATCATCGATAAAAGATGTTAAGTGATTAATTAACATTCAAAGCATTTGTTTCTTTTCTTTTATCTTGAAAAAACTTAAATATGATCTTTTTAAAGCATCAGGGCTTTCCTTTTGATCTGTACCATCCCTCGTCTAAAAAGAGAAAACATAGGCCTGGTAAATTCAGGGCACTGGTTGCTCCATCCCTAACCTTTGTTAAACACTTTGTTTTGTCTTCCCAGATCCCACAAGCGAGACAAATATACTAGTCGTTTCCGCATACTCAGTTATTAGCTTTATTTTGGAATTGATTATAGGATTCCAAATTATCATTTAACTCTTAATTTTCTTTTTCTTTTTTAAAACATTCATACCTGATTCTAGAAAATATCGTTATGTTTAAACTCATATTCAAAATGTTATAGAATTCGCATCATAAAAGTGCTGCGAAAAGTGCTATATAAGCTTATTAGATTTAAATAACTTTTTAATATTTGAAAATTCATATTTTCCATTTCAAATATCTTTTAAACCATTTTAATAGATTTATCAAATTTATTTCATATTTTTAATCATTTTAAAAATATCATTTATAAAGAAATCCTTTTTTGGATTCCGAACTACAAAATCACGATGTTTTCTTCATTGGAAAATTATGGATATAATAGACCAAAAAATTCTTATCTCAAAGAATTCCGAGCTATATTCCACTTTATACATTCATCTAACTTTTATGGAGCGAAATCGCGGACTATTGTTCCGCGACGCGCCTAGTTCTGACTTGTTTTTCAATTTCTTTTCAAACTTCTTGGAGACACTTTTAAATGTTTATAAAACATTTCTAAATCATTTTAACTCATTTTAAACCATATTTTATATTTCAAACTTATATCCCGTTTCATTTCATTTTATAATATTATATTATTACAATATCATTTCTAACCTTTTTAGATATTTTGAAATCATTAAAGGCTAAATAATTTCCATATACATATTTTCATGGATTTCATTCTCATTTAATTAACTATGGTTAATTATTAACCATTTCTCTTATAATTTATCAAACAAGGTATCAACCACATAAACAATCATATAATCAACCAATTTTGCATCCAAGTTATCAAGCATTCAAACAATTTATTCAAGGGTTTTAATGGACATATTAAAATATTTATAAGGATAATTTAACTTTAAATAAAAATTGAGTACTTACCTGTAACTTAACCAATTTTTCCTACCAACATTCATATGCAACAACACTTCACTAAATCCTCTTAACTACACCAAACCATCACATAAACAACTTCACCTCACTTTCTAGTGCTCGAACATCACTTTACTTCCACTTGCTCTCGACTACAAGTCTTTCCCTTTTCTATAGGTTCAGCCACACCTTGATCCTCGCTTTCCTCCATCATTTTTTCACTTCTTATACGCTAAACCATGTTTTGGTGATATTATAAGGTTTTTGGCAAAGTTTGGTGGTTTTTTGACATTGTTTGATATGGTTTTGAAAAAATCAGTAAGGAAATGGAAGAGAAGTAGCCATTAGATAGTAAAAGAAAAGCTTGAAGAAAAAATAAGAAAAAGTGTAAAAAATTGAGAAAGTGGATGCTTATTTATAGACAAAGTTTTGGATTAAAATAATATTTGTAAAAAGACCAAAATACTTTTATTTACTTTTTAAGCAATCTTATTTTTTCAACACTTAACATCACATTATAAATTATTATTTTATGTCATTTTCACTTAAGAGGTAAGTAAGGAATATAATAATTATCTGGTTTGATTTGATGTTTACCTTTTGCTTTGAAATAACATGTTTGTCCTTTTATGCTTACTTTTTCTTAATTATATTCTAGAATTTCTAAGCATGTTTAGTAAAAGTAAACTTGATTAGTGAATTAGTTAATACTTATACTATTTAAATATATGTTTCTACATAAGAAAATAAAGGTGCAACGACGTTGCAACAACATTAAAAACGTTGATTTTCGACAAAATGTTTTACGGTTATATTTTGACATTTTAGTTAACCTATTTATTTGTGTAAACCAAATTTAAAAATAAATTTATATAATGTTATTTAAAAATATAAACACACATAAATAAATTAAAATAATTTATTTAACCATTGAAACTTACTTCCTTAAATCAGCATTTTGTCACTTTTGTCGATATAAGCAAATGTTACTATTTTTGTGTATATTTCTCTTTCCAAATCCTATCGAAATTGTTTGAATCATATAAACTTACATAATTTATATTTAGAATCACTTTAAATAGTATATTTTAAAGTGGTCAAATTCTGGATCGTTACATGGAAGTAGAAGTTATCGGATCTTGTAACCTGCTTCGTATTGTTGGGTACGATACGAAACAGCTTAGAAGAAAGGCGATAAAATTAGTGAAGGTGCGGTGGAGTAAAAGTGATGACGATTGTACGTTGAAGATAGAGGAGAGCTTAAGGATTACATGTCTGGAGCTCTTTAAATGGTAAGATCCATTGTTTATCATATCTACTTTCGCCATTGTATGTTATATTTTGATAGGTTAATATTCTGCATGTTAAGTTATGTCACCTATACTATTGTTTGCATGGTTGCATGATTGATCTATGTGATGGTTGCTTATGATTGATAGGCATGCAGGATAACTATGGTTGCTTACGCTTTGGCTTGTTAGGGACTTCAGGGGCGAAATTCCTAAAGGGGGTGAATGTAACGACCTGTATTTTACATATCAGATGATCGCAAAATATTTTTATTTTATTCATATGAAGTGATATGATTTTATAATTTTGGGATATGACTATTGGGGATATTTTACACACTTACAATTTTTTCAAATTTCTTTGTGACCATTTTGACCCTGAAAAACTTTTTGGGATATAACTTTGTATAGGAGTCAAATTAAGGACTCAAATTTGTTCCATTATTTCAGGATGATGGTTTTTATTTCCGTAGAGTGGTCATAATAGAAAAATGGATTATTATATAGAAAGTTATGATTATTTTAAGTTTTTGTAGAGTGGTCAAATTAGTGAAGCCCAATAGTTTAACTGGAGAATAATTATAAATAATGGCTATATGATTCAAATGAAAACTTTCTTTCTCATTCTAAATCAGGTCTAAACCCTAATTATCCCTAATTCCATCCTAATTTTATCTAAAATCATCCATATTACTCTCTATGTCAAACTAGATTAGAGATTAGCAAATAGATTATCAATTAGAAGATAGAGACCACAATTTGGCTGATTTGCATTGCATTAATTTACTTTCGGGATTAGATCTACACCAATATTGGTTTAATTTGGTAATTGGTGAGTGGTTTATGCCTTCACTCTATACCATGCATGTTTATATGGTAAAATTGTAGGATTTAACATGTTTTAAATCGATTTTTGGTCATAAAACCTTTCCTAACTTTAATTGCATGTTAAATTATGAAAGTGATCTAGATTTGTTAGAAAGTACCATTGTTTATGCTCATATATTCATGTTATATGTAGATCTATGCTGTAAATTGACATGTTTATCTTGTTTTTATGCATTGCATGTTAAGAGTGGATGAAATTACTAGTTATTCTATATTTGGATGATATGATTTGATGTTGTTTGCTAGTGTTGTGATTGCATAGGAAGTTAAGTTGGAGGATTAAGCATATTGGAAGCACAAATAGTTAAAATTGGATGAAACATGGAGGGGAAGCTCTGGTGGATAGGAAGAGCTCGAGGTCTGAGTCGTAAGCTCTAATTCCTTAAGTACCAAATTCGGCACCGACATGAGGAGTCGGTACCGACATTTGTGGGATAGTCCATGGTGGTAGTGACTTTAGGGAAGGCAGTGGTATGGCTAGTAGAGCTTGCCTATGGTGTTGGATTAGTGATTGTTCAAGTGCTTAAGGCTATGACGACTTGTTTCTAGGAGATGGAGTTGGTTGCTTTGAGCAGTGGATTTTCTCTATGATGACATGTTTTGGGTAGATAAGTACGGGTTAAAGCACCAAGGTATGAAGTACTAGAAGCAAGGAAGGAGTGGAAGGGAGCTTAGCTGTGGAGTGGCTAAGTGGAGATGTCGACACCGAGTTGAGAGGTTGGCACCGACTTGACATGGTGAACCTAGCGATGATGGAACTTCAAGGGACCATTTTTAAGGTTTCGTAGGTCCTGCTGGAGCTTATGACTTGTTTTTATCGGGTTAGATGATGATGTAACTACATAATGAAGGTTATGAATCTTTAATTTATGACTCATGATCGGGGTATGTTGAAGATTGAGGACATTGTAGCCTTCAGTTTGTGACTCGTGTAGGGAGTAGGTGTGGAAGGGGTTCATATTGGGAGCCGTGGAGTAGAGGAACATGGCGGGTTCCTGGATAATGGAAACTCGATTGAGCAAGAAGGGCTTGGGTGGAAGTGGTAAGGAATCGTTGATAATTAGAAGTTTTTTTTGTACTTGAAGAAGGGGTATTGTAAGTGGGGATATCCATGGGTCAAACAAGGGACCCATATACCTTGGACCTTTTAGATCTAGTGTCCAGCTCTTGGCTATGAGATAGTATCTAGCTTTGGGCCACGAGAAACGAGAGTACAATGGAGAACCGGAATTTTCCATAAATCCTTGGCAGCAAGGAGTTCACACGGGTTATCATATTTTAGGGCATAGGGGAAGAGTGATAGTAGGGATTGTTTGATGGATGCTATAGTTGCGTAGTTGCTTTCTGGGCTATCACTCGAGATCGTTGGGAGTAGTTACAGGAGATAGGGATACTGGGTCATCCACTATTGTATGTTGTATTGTACCTTTATGATGTCATAAAGTAGCATATTATACCGTTATATGCTGACATGCCAGGTATGGTTCGTGTACTTTTGTTCCTTACTATATTTACATATATAGCATTTTGAGATTCATTTACCGCTCACACCAAACTATTGTTTGACTTGGGATTTTATGCTTTGCTTATTATTATCTCATGTTCTCTTAAATGAGTAGAGTAGATAATGTTCTAGGTGACGTAGTAGCTGTTTGGAGGACAAGCTGGATGGAGCTATCATGTACACTTATTTCGTTGAGCAACACTGTAGAGCCCGTGACAGTGCTTGCCTATTTTTTTCTTACTACTGTATTTGAGACGGTTACTGAGTTAATTCCATTGTATAAACTCTACTATTGATGTATAACTCTATGGATAATATACTCTGATGATGATGATTTGTTTGCACTGTTATTACTGTCTCTTCTGTTGTATATGCGATATTATATTTTGTTCATGCGCTGTGATATATATAATAGGAAACATGTTGCACTTGCTTGTTTCAGCTTAGATGATCGTCCTATATCAGCGGGGTATGACTGCAACACATTATTTAGTTCTATTGGTACCGGTGGTATAGGGCGGTCGTCACAAACAAAACTATACCTGATGCCATCTTAGGTTTAGGATCTCAAACATAATACTTAACATGGGTCATATTTATGTTTTCGAAGTACTACCTACGAAGCTGCCTTGGATTTCGTTTATTACAATTTCTATACCAAAGGTACAACTCCTCCCAGTCTTGTTAACTCATTAGTTAGTCTTATACTGTAAGGTACATCCCAAAATAGTCTCTTTTTCTATAAATTTATACTGCAAAGTAGTACTCTAACCAGTCTTGGTTCTTGAAGTATTATACTGGAAAGTATAACCCTAAGAAGTCTTAGTTCTTTAAGTTTTATACTGCAAAGTATAACCTTAAGCAGTTTCATTATCTTTTTCTTTAACCTTAAATCCCATATAAGAGTTAAAACCACTCTCGCAAAAGCGTACAACCTGCTCGGACGTCCTATATCCCTTCGGAAGTATAATGCTATATCCTACCTCTTAAAATAGGTGCATTCGAATGAGTTCCACTTTGTAACAATAAACCTTCTAAACCCGCATTATTTGTAGGTTCTTATTTATTTCCTTTTTGGTTATCTTTAACTTTCCAAATTTCACCCAATTGTTTATTTATTAGGTTTCGGCTCTAGCTATTCTTTTTTGCTTCATTGGATTCTCCACCTACCTAGGGCTATCTTAAGCCTAGGAATCATTTTCATAATGCATCATCTTTTAGAAAACTCTATATCCCATCTTCGGTTATATTAAGCCTTGGGTCTCTATAACTTCCCCCACTTTGAACCCAAGGGTGAATGCTAATGATACGGCAATCATCACAAGAATTATTTTCAAGCGACAAAAATGAGTTCAGTGCGTGTGTGTGTGTGTATAGTGACGACATACCTACACCACCAGCATCCAATAATATAATATAACATGTAGAGTGCACTGCGATGGTGCCTGGTCGATGTAGGATGATAATCATGGTTGTAAGGTAAATAAAACATCGTCGAACCTGTCGTATATTTCGCAACATATCGAATTAAGTATAATAGTCATCACATATATAAAACAGGCGAGGCAGTAATAACTGAATGAACCATAGAAATCAGAGTATACAAATCCATACAACCATACAATATAAGTGATAGAGTTTATATACTGATAATAAACTCAAATTGATAGCTGTCTCTAAATACATAAAAGTGCTAGTAAGCTCTATGCATAGTGGAATAATAAGTTATGATAACCAAATATAATAATACGTGAGAATGTAGCCTGCTGCTCGCCATCTGTCTAGCTCCACATGCTGACCGGACCTGATATCTTTAATCTACTTATTTAAGTTTAGCTAGAACAATGGGAATCAAAGCATAAATTTCTGAGTAAGACAATTGTCTTACGTGAGCAGTAGAAAATCTCAAATATAGAAAAGTCAATAGACTAGGACAAATGGGTATGGAGAATCATACCTAACTTGCCCCTGCATGGTGTGCTATACGTAAAAGTACTTCAAAACATCGTAATCATCATGGTGTGTTATACGTAAAAGTACTAATGGATGTCCATATATGTACATCGCGTAACATCCCTAAGGTAATAACCAACCAAAGAAAACATGACATCCATCCTTACATTTACTCACTCAATGGATTTGATACATTTTAATTTGTGTGATCTGTGTGAAAGGATACTCAATGTCCTGTTTCTTCGGTACTTAAATCTATACCACTTAGTGGGCCAGGAACTAGACCGTCCATCATAGCTAATCCTGGGTAGAGATTGCCCATCATGGAGATCACGACCTATCATGGTCCAACTGGGTGCCCCTACATTTACCTTACTTTACGAGTACTCTATAAACCTTCTAGTTTCAATGATTCCTTTGCATATGTTATATTCATGGTAGAGTGCATCGTAGCTCCACTTTACAAGTTCGCATCCTCGAACTCGTCTTCAAGATCATCTTACGACTCTGATCATTGAATTGTTAAGTCTGGAACAACTCTTGACTTCCATCATTTGTCGTAAAGTATCACCATTTTGTACTGAAACCATCCAACTAAAACTCCATCTCTCCTCCTTGACCATACATCATACCATCGATACTACGCATGTACAAGATTTTCACGGCCTTTAAAGATGGACCACACAGTCCTAGAACCAAAGGAAGTCCATATGAATGGTTGGATAACAATTTTTCCATAGCTCGAAGTTGCCATGAGTTGAGCCCGAAGCAGACACACAACTATTTCGAAGAAAGTATCTACCCCAAAGCATGCGTGCAACCGACCCAAGTGTGTAGGAGTGACTCGAAGCAAACACATGAGTGACCCATAACCGCTTCACTACTCCCTATCACCATACCATACTACCCCGAACCATGAGACTCGATCCAAGCACCACCGATCTTAGCTCCACCGAACTAAGCTCCACTGACCCATGTTCCACAAGCAACCCATGCAACCATTAACCAAGTCCACCGATCCATGCAACTCCAAAATCCAAAGTCTTCCTAAGCTTGCCGCTTCATGGATCGATACTAATCCAAGGGTACTGATTCATCATTTAGCCAATTTTTGGCTATGTTTTTCCCTTAGGTAGTCCAAATCTCTTCCCTCAACTCGTCCTAAAGCATTCCCCCTTTATGCCCAAAGTTGAACTCGAAGCAAGGCTACCAATCCAAGGCCTTCACTCTATTATCGACTCATACTTCACTTGACCATAACTTGGGCAAAACAACTCCAAATCACTTTAAATTCAAAACAAAGCTTTGTGAGGCCTTCCTTATTACCCCATGTCACTCACATCAAATTTGGGCAAGGTTGCATTCTAGATCTTTGTTGATCCATGACTTTGTACCAATTTCTAAATCACCATTCGATCAGCATTTTCAACCATATACGACATACATTCAAGCATCAACATATATATCCTAACAAACAAACATTCATATACATCAGTTTATAGCCTAAATCTAAGGGTAGAAAAGTAGAGAAGAACCATAGGAACAGAGGAGCCATAAGAACACAATTTTCACAAATCTTTTCAAAATTATTTGAAATCGACATATGTGATTAATCAAGGTTTAGAACACATTTTAAAGTTCAAAAATCCTTTTTAAAACATCATTTTAAGATGTACATTAACTAATTAGCAAGTGAAAGGTCCTAACCACTCACCTAGAGTCCAAAGAAATCCAAAAGAGCATGAATCACAAGATGAATAGTATATCCAAAGTATATCCTATAACAGATCCCCAAATCCACATGATAACCTTACTAATCTCCTCTTTAATGAAATGTTTTGGCTAATCAAAGTAAGGTTCAAGATGGTTTTAGGCTAGAAGATGTTAATGGTGGTCTCTCTAATTATTTTGGGAACTGTGAAATGATAAGGACAAGACCCATCACCCCCTTTTGGCTAATACCAAAATGGCCTTGGGCTTAATCACTCATCTCCTTAATTATCTACCAAGCTGTTTAAAATCAAGTGAAACATCATACAACCAAATCTCCCAAATTTTAAGTCCATTTTCCATTTATGACTAATATATTAAAAGGGAAACCATTATCTCGATCAAATGGAAGTGGTTTCTATAACAACCCTAATTTTGACTAATATTATTTAGGACATTTAATTAGATGAACTAAATGAAATAATGCAAATGGTTAAAGGATTGAGATTTGAATAATATAAGGTAATCATGCCTAATTAAGCTATAAGCCAAAGAGTAATAGAATGAAATAGGTAAGAGGGTTAACATAAGGGCAAAATCGGAATAAGTTATATTCTTATATCCTAAACTCTCGTTCCATTTTCATTTACATCATTCACAAACAAAAATTGAACTTAAGCTTGGTCGACCACCATTAGAAGAAGATAAGTGGAAGATAAGCAAGAATCAAGGAAGAAGCTTAATCAAATCAATTCAAGAGCAAATCTCAAACTCCTTAACAACTAGCTAAGGTGAATAATAGTTCATACATCTTATTTTTATGATTTTAGTTTTTAGATAAGATCTGAATATGTTTTGCAAATAAAATGTCATGTTTTGATTGTTTAAATGAATATATATATATGCTTGTTGATGATCAATGTTGTTTCATATAGACTTTATGATAAGTTTTGATTTAAAAAACCTATTATATGACATCCAAATGGCTTGTATTTTTTATATAAGCTTAGAAAAATTATTTTAGAGATGGATTTCAAGTTTCATAAATTTCTAAGATTTCTTGGATTTATTATGAATTTTTAGTAAAGAAAATAGTTAAATTGGGTTTTAATTAATTTCGGCTATTATATGATAACTTTGGGTCCAAAATTCAAATATGCTAGAAAACATATTAAAAGTGATTTATGAGAATTTTTGGAGAATTTTCCTAAGTATTTTATTAAGGATATAAATTATTTAAGGTATGGGACTTAAATGTTTTATATGCTTTTAAAAGGAGAAATGGCAAATTTGCTAAATGTTTTTAATTTGTTAATTATGAATTCGGCAACACTTTAAGAAAAGATTTTGTAAAAGTATTGTACACCAATTATATGTTGACAAATAAGGCAAGTTAGTTGAAAAGAAATTACTTTAGAAGTTTTATAATCAATTTTGCAAGAAACTACTGCTTTGCCACTTATAGCAGCTACCTTTCGACCCTATACTGCCACTTCCAACCAGGTCGAAACCAATACTCATGGTATCAATACCTTGGTACATAGTGGATTGGAGATAGGCAAAAGGTATAGAGTCGAAATATGCATTCGAAGGGGGTAGAAGTAGCTTTTTTAAACTTAGAATTAATTTGTTTACAAATAGTGCTTTCGAAGGAATTAGCTTTCGACTTGGTTGAATATACCTTTTTTAGTAAAAAGGGCTTTATAAAGAGATTACCACCTTTTGTTTCCAAATAAACCTTTCAAAGGAGTCGAAATCCTGCTGATGCATTCAACCTTTCGAATCAATGCTTTCGAAAGGGAGCTGTTGCTGTTAAACTTGTAAGCTGCTTCTTTATGCTTTTGAAAGAGTTGGTTTCAAAACCATCCACTCTCTTTTACTTAGGAACATTGCTTTCGAAAGCTATGCATTCTTCCTAGTTCTTTTAAGACCCTTAGATATATTGAAAGTTAAACCCAAAGGTTTCGAAAGGAATGATTTTAAATTGTTTTGAAGCTATGTTCCACAAACTTTTACTTGAACCCAGTGCTTTCGGAAGGTTTGTTTTATATAAAGGATTTTAATGCTTTTGAAAGGTATATAATGAAGGTGTCGAAGGGGTGATTCCCCAATGTTTTTGAAAGGTTTACTTTTAGTAATGTAATGGAAGGTTTCCAATGCATTCGAAAGGCAAGATTGAAGTGTTTTGAAAAGAGCATGTCTAAGGTTTTATAAAGCTTTCGAAGGGATTCCTTTAATGATTTTGAAAGGACACTTTTAATGGTTCTGAAAAATCTATTTTAAAAGGTTTCGGAAGATATAGTTTGGCCTTTTGGCATAGTGTTTCTAGGTACAGTAGTTAACTTATTTTGAATGGGGTACTTTTAATGGATTGGAAAGGGGTTGTTTAAAGTTTTTAAATGAGGGTTACGAAGATTATCATCAACATTGTTTTGTGTAAAGCATATATCATGGAAAAGATATTTGAGTAAAGCAAAAAGGCATATTTTCCTTGTTTGAGTATGATTTAAAAGGTTAAATCAATTTGAAAGAAATGTTTTCAAGGGAAATTTGATGGGGTAGTTAACCCTAAGTAAATGAGTTAGATATTACAATACGAGATGGCGCTAGTATAGGGTCGTGCTCTATACTTTAGTTAATAAGCCACTGGCTAATATAAGTTCAAAATTCTAGTGTGTAGGGGATTGTCACAGGTAAGACTAAATTGATGTTACACACCAAAAGGAATATACAAAGAGAAGATAGGTCATTGGTGAGCACGCAAAATCGTTAGGTTCATTTGACCCTAAAAGAAGATAGTTAAGGGCAGATAGCCCAATAGTGTGTCTAATAGATGTAAGATAATTGTTTGTGTTTGGTAGGCCCGAGTCAGCCCGTTTGTGCCAAAAATGGTCACAAACCACGAATGTAATGAAAGCACCAGTGTTTATAGACAAATCCTTAGTATTTAGTCATAGATCTCAGATCCAGATGATGTAGAGAGTAAAAATGAAGAAATAATTAAATTAAAATGAAAGAGAGTAAGTGAAGGCATAAGATTTATAGTGGTTCGGCTATCTCTGACCTACATGTACTTTGAATTGATCCTTTCATTTCCTTTATATTGTGGTTACAGTTACAATCATTTGATTATCAATGGCCAAAAATGGCAGAGGCTTTCCAAAAGAGAAGAAGATAAAGAGGAGCATAGAAAAAAGATCCCCTTTCTGTTGCAATGGAGGTGCTATTTATTGTGGAGCTGGAAATATCTGCCTTGAATCTTGGAACACTCTTTCTCAAGTCTAGATGGGCCATATGATCGACTGGAGTCATTTAGGATCGATCCATAGTGAGTTTATATCGATCATAAACTGGTTTGATCGAGTTGAGATCGATCATAGTGAAAGTTGATAGTGCAAAGTCCTTGCTCTCCAAATTTCATGACGTTCCAATGCATTGATTTTAAGATATGATCGATCTAAGTTCGAGTTTGCAAGTGTAGGCTGATGATCTCGTATCCATCATCTCGTATCCATCATCTCGTATCCACAGCTTTCGCATCGATCCGAATCTTATGCAGTGATTCATGTTTTGCGCTCCATTCCTCGACCGTTTCTTTCGTATCAATCGATACAAAATGTGCCTCCGAATCCATCCAGTGCCCTTGTCTTTGCATCAATCCGAATAGCTTTGGTGAAGTATGCTTTTTATATTGCTATGACGCCGCCTTCAATCGATACGAATTGGATCAATATGAATCCTGATCGATCCAAAACAAGATGCAAAGTGTGCTATCAGTACCCGTATCCATCTTGATGTCGTTTGATCGATACAAATTATATCGATATGAAAGCAACGATCCACATCCATCAACCTGCATCCATTGATCCATAACTTTTGATCTGTATCCAGCCTGAGTAGTGAGTCAAGTTGTTCATATTTGTATCCATGTTGATCGACACAAAAGTATCGATATGAAATGGTTTTCCGTGAACATTGATCCATCCATAACTTGAGCATATGAGCTCCGTTTGTCCTGGGTCCAAAGTTTTGCCTCACCGGGCCTTTTTTATCATTCTCGACCGATCCTACCTTGATTGAAGTTTTGTCCAATTTTGACGGTATCGATCATAGCTATATTTCCAATTGATCTCCAATCCTGATATCCATCCTTTTTAGCCAATTTGTTGATATTTCGACATTAACCAAAAGGTGGGTAACATTAGCACCTGCTATATCGGTTTTGGAGTTCAAATTTGGAAAGCTAAAGGATTAGATCTAAGAGGTACTATGGTTAGGCAACCAATTAGAAGGACATTACTAGAAAGGAGGCATCAAGAGGGAAGTCAAGAGGCTTCCTCTGGAGCTGGAGCAGATCAGGCATCCATCTACATCACAAGGGATGACATACGGACAATGATGGATTTCATGCAAGAGAGATTATTGAAGTGCCAACAGGAGATGATGCAGAATCTCTTCAGGAAAATGGGCACCGCTGGAACCCAAAGCCTAGAAAATGGAGCAACCGCAGTTGCTGGCAATGTAGAACAAGGAGGTGGAGAGGTAGAAATATCCAGAGATCAGATCCAGAACTATAATTGAGGATGTGAAGGGAATCGGCAAAGGCCGGGCGGTAAACCCTCAGGATCGAATATTGGAAGGCCCACGAATGAAGCTCAGCAGGCGAGGGCCAACGCAAACGTGAATGAGCAACATGAAGAGTACTACCCAGAATACCCTCCAAGACATGGAGGGCAGTATAGAAATGCATATAGGAGGCCACCCCCAGATGGAGATGAGAAAATGGCTGAATTAATAAGAAGGATTATGAGAGGAGGGCTACCGAGCGGAGGCTTGGAGGAAGTTAGTCAAAGTTCATTCACTCCGAATATCAAAATGCAAGGAACCCTCAATAATTCAAACTACCAACGCTGGAGGCCTATGATGGGAAGTCAGACCCAACTATGCACATAACTAGATACATCAGGCATATGGAAGTGTTGGGGAGGAGGTTATGGCAAGGTGCTTCCCTTTGTACTTGGCGGATTTGGATGCGCTCTGGTTCAGCCTGCTAGAGAATGAATCGATTAGGACATGGGGCGAGCTAGTGGAACGCTTCATGAGACAATTCAGGGTCCATGTTACATGACCCAAGAACGTAATGACATTGGCATCGATGAAGCAAAGGATAGGAGAGTCCGAAAGGAATTTTCTAATGCGGTTCAATGCAGCCATGGCTTCGGTGGATTGCTTTGATCCATCAATGATTTTGATGACCGCGGTAGCAAGAATTGTAGAGGAAACTGAGTTCAAGGACTCATTGGCATGGGATTCACCATTGGATCTCGGGGAATTCTACCACGAGGCAGAAAGGTTTATACGATTAGAGGATGCACGCACCAAAAGGTAGGAGGTGAACGTCGTGCAAGGCGAAGGAATGAGAAGGATGTGGGATGGATATTGGAAAGCGAAAGCAGGATGATGGGTTTGATGGTTCAACAAATGGAGAACAGACCGGGAACCCAAATTCAACATATACACAGACTTGAAGGAGAATCTAGAATGAATTTACTTGGAAACACGGGGGTAACTCCCCTATCGAAAACCATCCAGAAGGTATCCCATAGAGTGGGAGTGTAGAAGTGGAAGGTACTGTTTATTCCATGAGCTGGATGGGCATACCACAGATGAATGCTTCCACTTGAAGGACATGGTGGAAGAACACATCAGGAGTGGAAGATTGCTACAGTATGTGAGGAACCAAACAACAGTGGTAGAACACGAGCAGCAACCGCCTGCACCAAATAGGAATGACCCTAGATCGGGGTCATGCCTCTTCATCAGCTGATCGTGATGGCAAGGGCCGAGTTCAGGATTTTAACTTCGTCGATCAAATAATCTTTCTATTTTTTTTTCTAAAATAAAATGGCTATGCCACTTACAAATGTAAGGGAACTGGAGCGATTCCTGGGCATGCATTGAGATGGTAATAGACCGCTCCACCCGCAGAGGCAGCACTTAGTTTTTTCTGTTTTTTCATTTGGAATTTGGATTTAATAAATAGATTTGGATTTTATGGAATAAATCCTTGACCAGAGAGTTAAGGGACGGATACTAGAAGTCAGTTGGAAATTTATCTCTTTATGTCCCTAACCGGAAAGGCAGGGATCGAAGCGCAGGACGTGAGTCGTTTCACCGGAGAGCGATAGGATCGACTCACTTGACATTGTTCCCCATTCACCGGAGAGTGATTGGATTGGGTTTGGAAAGAGTCCAAAGTGGCTATAATCGATCTAGTACTTCGGCCACGGCATCGCTTAATGTTCAGGGATACTGAGCCGGGGTGCAGGGAGTGACGCCGTTTCGCCGAAGAGCGACAGGATCAGCTCGCTCGACGTTGTTTCCCCTTTACCAAAGAGTGATAGGAAGGGATCCAATAAGATCCTGGAGAGGCTATGATCAGTCTAAGAAGACCGAGACAACGCTATATGCCCCCACCGGGGCCGGAGTGCAAGAGATAGGTTGCTTCACCGGATGATCTGCTTACTCAATCTATAAGTTTGGATTGAGCTAGCAAGAGTTCAAAGAAGGCCGTCAGTGATCCGGAGAGATCGTAGGATTCACTTACTGGCATCCATGATGTGAAATAGATATTGATTCAGCTTTGTATAGCTAAGGATTTGGCTAAGGACCCAGAGTGGTCCCAGATTTGGATATCGATTCGAAACAGTCGCGGATTTGGCTATCGGACTTGGATGGAATTACTTGGTAATGGATTGAATTATGGATTGGATGATATGGCTGTCAATGGAGTATCGATTTTGGATGTCGGATTTAAAGTTATTCAAAACATGCATTCTTGCTACAAGGCATGTTTCGGGGGGCAAATGTTACCTCGCCTTTTGGTCAAGGCCGGGATATCAACAAATTGGCGAACAAGGATGTATATCAGGATTGAAGATCGATTGGAAAAAATGCTATGATAGATACCTAAAAATTAGACCAAGCTCCAATCAAGGTGGGATTGATCGAGAATGGTAAACAAGGCCTGGTGAGGCTACACTTCGGATTTCAAGACAAACAAAGTTCATATGCTTAAGTTATAGATGGATCGATGTTCATGGAAAACCAATTCGTATTGATACTTTTGTATCGATCGATACGGATATGAATGTGCACAACTCGACTCGCTATTCAGGCTGGGTACAGATCAATAGTTATTGATTAATGGATGCAGGTTGATGGATGTGGATCATTGCTTTCGTATCGATATAATTCGTATCTATCAAACAACATCAGGATGGATACGGGTATTGACAGTGCACTCTGCATCTTGTTTTGGATCGATCGGGATTTGTGTCAATCCAATTTGTATCAATTGAAGGCGGCATCAGATCGATACCAAAAGCGTACTTCACCAGAGCACATCGGACTGATGCAAAGACAAAGGCACTAGATAAATTCGAAAGCATATTTCGTATCGATCATTCATATCGATCGATACAAAAGAGGCGGTCAAGGAATGGAGCGCAAAACATGGATCATTGCATAAGACTCAGATCGATGTGAAAGCTAAGGATATGAGACGATGGATAACAGATGATGGATATGAGATGATGGATATCAAATGATGGATACGAGATCATCAGCATACACTTGCAAACTTGAACTTAGATCGATCATATCTCACAATCTACGCGTTGGAACTTCATAAAATTTGGAAAGCCAAAACTTTGCACTATCATCTTTCACCATTATCGATCTCAGCTCGATCGGAGCAGTTTTTGATTACTACAGACTCACTATGGATCGATCAAGAATCGATCCCAATTCACTCCAGATCAATCATATGGGCCCATCTGGACTTGAGAAAGAGTGTTCCGTGATTCAAGACAGATATTTCCAGCTCCACACCTATAAATACACCTCCATTGCAACTAAAAGGGGGTCTTTTTTCTCGGCTCCTCTTTATCTTCTTATCTTTTGGAAAACTCAGCCATTTTTGGCCATTGATATTCAAAGGATTGTAATTATAACCATAGTACAAAGGAAATAAAAGAATCAATTCAAAGTGGACGTAAGCCGGAGATAGCCGAACCACTATAAATCTTGTGTCTTCTCTTACTTTGTTTCATTTTAATTTTGTTATGTCTTCATTTTTACTCTCTACATCATCTGGATCTGACTGGATACTAAGGATTTGTGTGTAAACACTGATGCTTTCATTACATTCGAGATTTGTGACCATTTTTGGCGCAAACACAGCCAATGGTTAATAGTTAGCTAAATGTAACTATATTTTGGGGGCATATATTCCATTGATTACCTGATTTATATGCATATATGATATTGAAACTAGTATTTTAATCTATTTGATTATAGGTTTTTGATTTGCAAATGTTATGTTT
The DNA here is from genome assembly GCA_030765085.1 of Allium cepa. Classification (NCBI taxonomy): domain Eukaryota; kingdom Viridiplantae; phylum Streptophyta; class Magnoliopsida; order Asparagales; family Amaryllidaceae; genus Allium; species Allium cepa. The sequence continues at coordinate 347,920,891 of CM060931.1, read as the reverse complement.
TAAAAAGGAAGATTAGTAAGAGGAAACCCATTTCGCTAAGCGGCGTAGTCTCACTTAATTTCAAGTAACCGAGATGTATAGTATTATTTACGCCAGGCTTTATGTCTGACTCGAAGTTTATGTTTTCCCCTCAAACTTTCGGGAGCTCAAAATTTAATTTGTGTAGATTGAGAGTTAAGGTTTTTCAGGTTTAATAGGTTGGGCGAATAGGCTTTCGAAGATGTGCAGGAGGCAATGCTAGCTATATAGGAGCTATATAGTTTCATTTCTGCTATGATGTATTAAGACTAATAGGTCTATTTAGTACTCTGATCATCCAAGGGGACATCTTCACCTGTCCCACTTGGCGTAATTAATTATTATATTTGATCAAAATTGGGGAATCGTTTTGGGATTATGTATATGAATATGAAATATTGATTTGAAACATAATCAAAAAAGTTGTTTTTAATTCTATGTTGATTTTTTTTTCATATTCATGTGCTTTTGATATTATGGATACCATTAACATTAACGTGTATTGTTACTGGAAGTTCATACTATAGATGACTGCATCATCTGTAGCGCTTAGATTTGGGCCTCAAGATAGAGGATGTTACAGTTTCATACCTTAATTCAACTCCTACTAAAATTTATAGGTTATACCATATTTTCAGGAAGGGTCAAAACCGTCTGATTATAATTCTAAGGATGGAAAATCTCTCCAGTAGTCATTTCCTAAAGTTATAGAATCCTATGATCCTACATGAAATTAATATCAATATTTTATGATCCTTTGATATGTAAAATATGGGTCATTACATTCTCCCCTCTTTAGGAATTTCGTCCTCGAAATTCCAAACAAAATCAATAAGTTTATCCCACATGCCTAACAACCATATATAACCGTAAGAAACCATCACACGCCAACATGCATACATAACAACAATAAGATAACATCGAAGTCTATCTTAGCATGCAAGATACTATATTAAGGTATACTAGCAAATGTTATATCATAAGTAAAAGTAAAAGTGATAGATAGAAAGTCTTACCACATAAAGAGATCTGGATAAGCTGTCTGCGTGCTCTCCTTGGCCTTCAAAGTGCAATCTTCTTTGTTTTCACTCAACTAAACCTTCACCAACTTCATTGTCTTCCTCCTCAACTGGTTCTTATGACACCCAACTATACGAATAGGCCTATGATATCTCGAAGCTTACGCATGTGTCTCCTTGGTCTTCTATATTATCTAATTGATTTTATGCAATAGTTATGCATGTGTCTCTTATCATCTTAGCTCTTTTGTCAATCTTGAGCAACTTTCATTCGTTGTCGAATGATCTTGATCTTCTTTGAAGTTTCTCTAATCATATCTAGACCACATATTAGTTTTCGTCCTCTTCCAACTAATACGAAGAAGCATTGCACAGTCGGTCATACAGTACTTCAAATTGTGCCATACTAATGATGGACTGATAACCGTTGTTGTACATGAATTCAATGAGATGTTAGTGATCATCCGTGAACCTCTAAAGTCTAGTATACAAGCCTATAAGTTATCCCCTAAGGTACCATTTAGTCTCTCAATTTGGCCATCAGTTTAAGGGCAATAAGCTATACTTAAATATAGCTTTGTCCTTAATGTTTCTCATAAGCTCTTTCAAAACCCACTAGTGAACAACGGGTTTCGGTTACTCACAATTCCGCACACCATAAAATCATACTATCCTGTTTGTATATGATTCAACTAATTTGGAAACCATTCTAGTTGACTTGATAAGTACAAATTTGGCACTCTAAGTCAATCAATCGACTATGACACAGATGCCATCATAACCTCCTCTAGCCCATGGCGGTCTATTGATAAAATCCATCGATACATGTTCCCACTTCTACTGGATAACTTCTAGCGATTGCATTAATCCACCAGGCTTACTCTGCTTTGACTTCACCAAGCGGCAGTCCTTACATTTCTAGATGAATGTCCCAATGTATTTCTTCATCTTTCCCATAACATGTCTACTTCATGTCATGGTACATCTTGTTACCGTTGGGATGGATAGTCTATCTTGAATTATGGAACTCTATTTTCATCTCATTCCTTAATCTATCAACATCGAGAATAACCCTTCTTTATAGAGCCAACCATCTCGGTCGAGTCTACACTATCTCATCTCTTTAGACTCCACTCCAACTTCAATCTTAGAAATAATCTCAGCTAGTTTAACATAATGTCTCTGACTAGTACCAATCCGCTCAATCAAAGTATGCCTGATATTTAAGCGAGCCAATATCTCTGGCTCAAGCTTGCATCTCGATCGAAAATCAAAACTAGAATTATACTCTAACTTTGTACACTCTAGAAACATAGCTCCTAAGCTAGCATGTCTCCTACTTAGTGCATCTCAACCGCATTCCCTTTCCCTGGTGTATGTACAATATCAAAGTCATAGGAGGCTAGGAACCCTATCCATCGTTGTTGATGGAAATTAAGATCCTTCTACGAAAAGAGGTAATTCTATGATTTATAGTCGGTGAACAACTCGAACCTCTCTCCAAGAATTGAATTAATCCTAATGGATGTGAATAGGGTTATATAAATTCACAGGTTAAAAATAATAAACATAGCATAGATAAAACAAAACGCAGAGATAAAAACAGCACACAAACTTACCCAGCTTCGGCGAACTTGCCTACTGCTGCCTCCAGGATTTTTTATAAGATTAAAAAATCTACCATTTACAAATTCTCCTATAAACTCACAACTATAATTAACTAAATTATTCTAACTCTATGCCTAAAAATCCTTCCTTAACTCTGGACCCCATTTGAGAATTTTTGAACTACAAAAATGTAGTTCAACACTAGATAAGTAGAGTTTGAAATCAACAGTATACATAAATAAAACAAAATGAAAATAGAGTTTCTCTTGAAATAAAGTTATAAATGTAAAATATTAAAGGGCCTAATAAATAAAAGACTCCCTTCCATATCTCCTTTTATCTTTAGTTGCATCCCTCTTTTCTTTCTTCAAATCAAAGATGGTGCTTCAAAATTATTGATGCTCTGATGTAGTTGCCACCGTTTAGAAAGATTTCCTACTTGAATCGATTAGTTATGCTTGTCTCGATTTATTCCTTGTCAAGTAACTCACAATTGACGTTTGTGAAGCTTAAATAGTCATCTCACAAGTGATGTAGTTGCCACCATGAGAATGTGGACCCGATTTTTCGTCACAAGTATGGAAAACCCAGCCGAACCTCAAAATATGATCGTGCCGACGAGTCTGCCACCGCACCGGTTAGGCTTACCTTTTGGATGAGTCGACCCTAGAATGAAGTCTCGTCATTGGTGGAGGGTGCAAACCTATATGAGCCGTATGGTTGGTTGGAGAATGACCACCTCCAAGCGAACGGCGGTCGGATAGGCCCTTTTGCTGTTGCGCCATTGCTTGGGGGGAATATGGATTAAAATCAGTAGGAGCCGGTGAAGGCGCTTGCCCATGATTGGTAGCATGGCTAGCTATAGTGGACATGGAGATTTACCCATGGTGGGAGATGGGGGAGAATGATCCTAAGGAGAACTAAGTGTAGAAAGTAAATACACAGAGATATATAGTGGTTTGGCCTAGTGCAGCCTACGTCCACTGTGATATTCCCTTACTGTATCGACCCCTTACAATTTATAGACTGTTATAAGAGAATAATAATGGAGGCTAGACTACATATTGAAATATATAATATCCTATTATAAGGGTCTCATGGGGAGGAGACTTGAGGGAAGACCTACCAGAAGGGTCGTCCGTTGAGAAGGTGTCTCGAAGATGGAAGAGCTCTCGAAGGAGGGATTACTGGCAGTGGTCTAAAGGTAGGCATAAGAAGGAGGTGCCGTTAGCTGGAGTGATATGTGAGAAATGCGGATTATAGACTTTAACGCTAGAATTAACACTAGAGAAGGGGGTGAATAGTGTTTTGAGGAATTACTAAATCTTTTTGAGTTTATGTTAATTTGAACACAAATGTATGCAATATTCAGACACAGATATGATCACAGAATCAAACACAGATGCAGAAATAAAGTAAAAGCAATAAAGGAAAGAACACACCAGATTTTATACTAGTTCGAAGTTACCCTACATCCAGTCCCGCATACATGTACAAATTTCCTTTCAAAAGCAATTTTTACAATTACACCCTCGATTACAAGGCCACGAGGTACACCACTCCAGATTCACAATCCTCTGGGTAAAGATACTTGATTTTACGAGCAACAAGTTCACCCACTTGATTTCACAAGCTACAATCACACCTTTTCTCACTTTGATTTCACAGGCTATAATCACACCCTTTCTTGCTCGATTTATTACAAAGAAGCCTATAACTCTGAATAGCACTGAGATCTTGTTGAGATAGTGATACAGAATCAAACCAGAGATGATCTAGTTAGATTCAATGGTGATTTCGGCAGAGTAATGGTAAAAATGTATGTAAAGAAATGTGGAAGAAGAAGAGGAGTGAAATCAGAGAAAATATGTATATAAATTCGTTTAAAACTGCCCCTATTTAAGTAGAGTAACAGCCATGTCCATTCGTGAAAGGATATAACGAATAGACACTTCTTTTGAAATTAAATTTTTGAAATCAACTGCCACCTTGTTGACAAGGGTATGTAGGGGTTGTCGACAGGCCTATGGTATTTTTGGTAATTTATTTTTCTTTGAAAATAACTTCTATCTTGTATTAAAACTATTTTTAAACTTTATAAATATACTTGACTATAGTTAAAATACATAATTAAGTATAGAGAATAATATTTTGGTATATATAAAATTTTACTATAATTTTATATTTAAATCTAAGTATAAATATTAAAAGTTAAATACATTAAAAGATAGTTTAAAACCAAGGATAATTTGATTTTGAAGATAAAGATTATTTTGAGGCTAAAAGTATTTTAAAACCAGGATAGATGTTTTTGATTCTTTTAAAAGGAAGGTTTTGAAATCATTTTGAAAACAAGATATAATTTTGTAAAAGCATTTGAATAAAAGTTAGTGAATACAAAACAATGTTCCACTAGATTTTTCGTAGGTTCCATCCTACTTAGGGTTCCATCCCTTTAACAGGCTCGAAGTGGATTCCATTCCAAGAATAAATTGGACTTTAAGATGCCAGTGCTTTTCTAGGAGTTTAACAAAATTCCTAATTAAATTACTTATTATTGAACTCTTGATAATCTTGATACTCATGAGACTTCAATCTTGATATCTTGAATCTCTATACTATACAGTCTTCATTCTTGGTACTTGCATGGTTAAATCTTGCATATACATATATATCTACTATAATGTTAGTATTTATATTTTATAACAATTCCTAAGATTGTTGTCATCAAAACCATCCTTCTCAATGACTAACAATCTCCCACTTTTTGATAATGATAACCTATGTTTATAAAATATTACTTCTATCCTAATAACTCCCCCTTAATCTTGCCTAACTATCCTTTTTTATACTTCTCCCCCTTTGTCATCAGCAAAAACTAACTCCAAACTATATAACTCCCCCTAAAACTAATACTATATGACATGTGATTATAATGATAGTGTAATCATAAATAATCAACACTTACTTCTAAAACTAAAAATTAGTAACTATCCTAACTAAGAATCCATATATGATAATACTTATAATAGTGGTAATGTGAGAAATCAAATATAAGAACACAAATTATTTATTAATTATATATTGTTTTATTTACATTTGCGTAGAAGACGAAAGTAAGATCATACGGCAATAGGAAAGAGAGAAAAGAAACTAATGCATGTCCTTGAAAATGGGAGATCTATGAACCGAACAATTTGGGTAGTGGAAACAAAAATTTCCACGTTGTTCGACTAGATTTCCATCCTTGTCAAAGCACACTTCACCAATGCAAACGACTTTGTCGTCATCTTCAGCGTGCTCTTCTTCCGTGAAGGATTCTTCTTCTTCTTCCTCGCTGTCCTCTTGCACTTGATCTTCTGAAGATTCTTCATCAATCAAGATCGGATTAGCGTGATTGTCCATTAGAAACTTTTGCAAATTTCTAAGGATTTTGCCTTGCCGTTCTTGTTCTTTGGCCATTCTAAGTTGCACTACTTGAATTTCAGTCATTAGTTGTAGTGCATCCTTCAAGAAATCCTCCCTTTTTATCACTCGTGCAAGCGTAGTTCGTTAAAATGGTCCAGTAGAAGGAGAAGGGAACAAAAAGGTTGAATTTTTGTTTGATTTGGAAGAGGAGGCCATTGTTTTATTGCTTTTAGAAGTTAGAACAGAGAAAGGACAGAAAGAATGAACAAAATTTCGAAATAAGAAGAATATATAACCACTTATTTGAATTTTGGTGGGAAAATTTCAAAAATAAAAAACCGTTACATGTCAACATTGGTAAGAGGGGGTTGTAGACATGGTATCTATATTTTTACTATTTTATTTATTTTAATTTAATTTTTAATTATACTTTGTTATTTATATTCTATATTTTAGTTATTGAAAAAATACCTAATTCTCTTCTTAATTTAGTAAATATAGATTCATTTAAGGGTTTTGTTAAGATATCAGCAATTTTTATTCTCGGAATTGGTATAATCGAGACTAATTACTTCCTTACTTATATTATCTTTGAGAAAATGATGTCTGATATCAACATGTTTAGTACGAGCATGATGAGTAGTATTTTTGGATAAATTTATTGCACTAGTATTATCATAATAAATTGGTGATTTTGAGATATTTAAACCAAAATCTTTTAAAGTTTGTTGCATATATATTACTTGAGAACAAGCCAAAGCAGCAGAAATATACTCTGGTTCAGTTGTTGATAAAGAAAATGTGTTTTGCTTTTTACTAAATCAGGAAATCAGAGAATGCCCCAAAAATTGACAAGTTCCACTTGTACCTTTTTAGTTTGATTTACAACCAGCATAATCAGCATCACAACAAGATATTAATTCAAAAGAATAATTTTTAGGATAAAATAAGCCATAATGAAAGGTGTGTTTAACATATCTTATGATACGGTTTACAGCTTTTAAATGGGTCTCTTTAGGTTGAGATTGATATCTTGCACAGAGACAAAAACTATGCATGATATCAGGTCTACTAGCAGTGATATAGAGTAGTGATCCGATCATTCCTCTATATAATTTTTGATCTACATCTTTCGAGAGATCTTCTTTACTTAGGTACTCATTGGTTTGCATGGGAGTGGGTTTTCCAATTGCAGTAGTCAAATCAAATTTACTAACTAGGTCTTTAGCATATTTTTCTTGACTAATAAAGATACCATTATCTAATTGTTTTATTTGTAATACTAGAAAGAAGTTTAATTCACCCATATGACTCATCTCAAACTCTTTTGTCATTATTTCAGAAAATTCTTTATTCATTTCAAAATTAGTTGATCCAAAAACGGTATCATCTACGTAAACTTGTACTAGTTGAATATCATTTTTATTTCTTTTTATAAAAAGAGTATTATCTACTTTACCAATTTCAAAGTTTGATCCTAATAAGTAAGATCCTAGTCGGTCATACCAGGCTCTAGGAGCTTGTTTTAGACCATATAGAGCTTCCTTAAGTTTGTAAACATGATTTGGTAATTTTTCATTTTCAAAAAGTGGGGGTTGTTCAACATATACTTCCTCTTTTACAAAACCATTTTAAAAGGAACTTTTAACATCCATTTGATATAATTTGAAATTATTACGATTTGCGAAAGCAATAGAATCCTAATGGCTTCTAATCTTGCTACGGGAGCAAAGGTTTCATCAAAATCTATTCCTTCTTCTTGACAATAACCTTGAGCGACTAATCGGGCTTTATTTCTAACAACCTCTTCTTGTTCATTCATTTTATTTTATAAACCCATTTAGTTCCAATTATAGTTTTATTTTCAGGTCTAGGAACAAGTTCCCAAACATCATTTCTAGTGAATTGATTTAGTTGTTCTTGCATAGCCAAAATCCATGAATCATCAGTTGATGCTTCTTTTGGATTTTTGGGTTCAGTAGTTGATATAAGGGCTACATTGCTCATTTTACTTAGTTGATTTCTAGTTTTAACAACAGATTGCATATATCCAAGTACATTTTATTTAGGATGATCTTTTAAAAGTTTAATCTTTTTATTAGGATGATTAATTTTATTATTAGTTTCAATTGACTCTTGATTTTGAGTGATTAAATCCTCTTCATCATTTATATCTTCAAAAATTTTGAGATTTTCATCGAATGAAACATGCATTGTTTCTTCGATGGAGTTAGCTCTTAAATTAAACACTCTGTATGCTTTACTTCTATTAGAATATTCGATAAAGATACCTTTGTCGAATTTAGGGTCAAATTTATCTAGATTATTTTTTGTATTTAAAATAAAACATTTACTTCCAAAAATTCTAAAATAAGGTACCTTAGGTTTCTTTGAGTCAAGAAGTTCATAAGATGTCTTATCAGTTAAAGGTCTAATCAAAATTCTATTTAAAATATAACAGGCGGTAGCAACTACTTCTGTCCAAAGATACTTTGGTAATTTACTATCTGAAAGCATAGTTCTCGCACACTCTTGAATCATCCTATTTTTACGTTCTACTCCGTTTTGTTGTGGAGTTCTTGGAAATGAAAAATTGTGAGTTATTCCTGTTTTATTGCAGAATTCCTTAAAATTTTCATTTTCAAATTCACCACCGTGATCACTACGGATGATTATAATTTTTAGAGAAAGTTGATTTTGAATCCTTTTTGTAAAGTTCTTAAAACATTCAAAAGTATCACTTTTGTGTTTCAAAAATATTGTCCATGTAAAATCTAGAATAGTCGTCTACAATTACAAAAACATATTTACTATGATTTATTGACAAAATTTGAGATGGACCAAATAAATCTAGATGAAGTAATTCAAGAGGTTTTGAGGTTGAAATCATATCTTTTAATTTAAAGGAACTTTTTCTAAGTTTTCCTAATTGACATGCATCACATAAACTATCTACTTTAAATTCATTTTAGGGAGACCTCTTACTAGATCATGATTTGACATTCTAGATAAGAGTTTGAAATTTAAATGCCCAAATCTTTTATGCCAAATCCAAGGGTCACTTGTATTTCGCCAAAAGACACAGGTTATCATTTGAAACTTTCATACTAAGAATATAAATATTCTTTTTCCTAATTCCCTCAAATATTATGGTTGAATTATTATCTTCAATGTGACACTTATCTTTTTCAAATTTAATTTTATATCCTTTATCACAAAGTTGACTAATACTTAGCAGATTATGTTTCAGATTCTTAAGTAGCAAAATATTAGTAATAATAGGAGTTTCAAAGTTACCGACTTTGCCAATGCCAATCACATATCCTTTTGAGTTGTCTCCAAAGTTTACCAATCCTCCGTCTTTGTATAATATATCATTCAACATATCCGGATTACCATTCATATGTCTAGAACATCCACTATCGAGTATCCATCTATTCATTTTGATTTGCACAATTTGTCCATTGTGAATTGATTCCTCAACAGCCATAAAGCATGTTTCCTGCACATCATACAATTTTGGTAGACAACTTGAATTTGAATACTGATTATATGCAGACTCAAGAGACAATGATGATCTGAATATTTCTAAACTAGTATTAACAAGTTTTTTAAACATAGCCATTTTAAAAGCTTTTTCAAAAATCATATTACGAAACTTTGAAAACCTTGCTTCGATACCAAATGTGAGAAATGTGGATTATGGATCTTAAAGCTAGAATTAACACTAGAGGAGGGTGAATAGTGTTGTAAGGAATTACTAAATCTTTTTGAGTTTATGTTAATTTGAATACAAATGTATGCAATATTCTGACACAGATACGATCATAGAATCAAACACAGATGCGGAAATAAAGTAAAAGCAATAAAGGAAAGAACACATGTGATTTTATACTGGTACGGAGTTACCCTACATCCAGTCCCGCACACAAGTACGGATTTCCTTTCAAAAGCAATTTTTACAATTACACTCTCGATTTCAAGGCCACGAGGTACACAACTCCAGATTCACAATCCTCTGGATAGAGATACTTGATTTTACGGGCAACAAGTTCACCCAAATTGATTCCACAGGCTACAATCACACCTTTTCTCGCTTGATTGATTTCACAAGATACAATCACACCTTTTCTCACTCAGTTTATTACAAAGGAGCCTATAACTCTAAATAGCACTAAGACCTTGTTGAGACAGTGATAGAGAATCAAACCAGAGATGATAAAGTTAGATTCAATAGTGATTTCGGTAGAGTAATGGTAAAAATGTATGTAAAGAAATGTGGAAGAAGAAGAGGAGTGAAATCAAAGAAAATATGTATATAAATTCGTTTAAAACTGCCCCCTATTTATAGTAGAACAACAGTCATGTCCATTCGTGAAGGATATGACGAATAGATACTTCTTTTGAAATTCAAAATTTTGAAATCAACTGCCACCTTGTCGACAAGTGTATGTAGGGGTTATCGACAGGTCTATGGTATTTTTGGTAATTTATCTTTCTTTGAAAATAACTTCTATCTTGTATTAAAACTATATTTAAACTTTATAAATATACTTAACAATAGTTAAAATACATAATTAAGTATAGAGAATAATATTTTGGTATATATAAAATTTTACTATAATTTTATATTTAATCTAAGTATAAATATTAAAAGCTAAATATGTTAAAAGATAGTTTAAAACGAAGGATAATTTGATTTGAAGATAAAGATTATTTTGAGGCTAAAAGTATTTTAAAACCAGGATAGATGTTTTTGATTCTTTTAAAAGGAAGGTTTTGAAATCATTTTGAAACAAGATATAATTTTGTAAAAGCATTTGAATAAAAGTTAGTGGATACAAAACAATGTTCCACTAGATTTTTCGTAGGTTCCATCCTACTTAGGGTCCCATCCCTTTAACAGGCTCGAAGTGGATTCCATTCCATGAATAAATTAGATGTTAAGATGCCAGTGCTTTTCTAGGAGTTTTAATAAAATTCCTAATTAAATTACTTATTATTGAAATCTTGAACTCTTGATAATCTTGATACTCATGAGTCTTCAACCTTGATATCTTGAATCTCTATGCTATACAGTCTTCATTCTTGGTACGTGCATGGTTAAATCCTGCATATACATACACACACACACACATATATCTAAACTATAATGCTAGTATTTAAATTTTATAACAATTCCTAAGGTTGTTGTCATCAAAACCTGTAGGATCTAGATTAACCCTAGAGGGGGGGGGGGTTGAATAGGGTTATAGCAAATTTTCTCAATTTAAACACAGAAACAAACTGCAGAAATAAATATGCTGAAAAGTAAATCACACACAAAATTTACCCAACTTCGGCAACCCCTGCCTACTGCTGCATTCCCAGATTTCTATTAGAATTAAACAATATCCCGCTTACAAACACTCTACTAGACTCGCAAACCCTTTTGCTGCGCTCACAAACACTCTCATAGACTCGCACACCCTGCTCCGCCTATAGAGTTTCGCTTACTCGCAAACTCTTCTCCGCCTATAGAGTTTTGCAAACTCGCACACCCTGCTCACTGAACTAATTCTAACTAGACAATCTGACACTACCTACAACCTAGGCGGTGATTTACAAATTCTTTGATTTGAAAAGAAAAGACAATTTCAAAATAAAATAAAACAGGAGAAAAAATTAAAATACAACTTTGAACCCGTAATTTTTGCTCAAAATAAAAATAAATAAAAAAACCCCTTTAATTAAAACCCTAAGTAAAATCCAATCCCCTTTATAATAAAGGCCGGCCCACTAATTCTTGAACCCGATCCTTCTTTCTTTTGGCTTGTGAAAAATGTCGGCCTCTTTATTCTTCCTTCTGAAACAATTGCGGCCGATCCCTTTGTCGAATTAGGGCTTCGGCTTCTTTCTCGAATTAGGGCTTCGGTCCTTTTCTCTTGTGAGAATTAGGGCTTTCGGCTCTTGCTCGTCCTCGATTTCTGATGATCGATTATTGCCCTTGCTTACTGCTTCGCTTATGATTGGTTCTGGTAGGCTTCGAGATTGCGAATTGTTTGCAGCTGCTTCTTTTGATCGAGTTCACTGTTGCGGTATGTAATCTCTTTGCTTGTTTGTGCTTTTGTGATTTTCGAACTCAAACTCGATGCCGATGATGAGATTTTTGGTTCAGTATTTATATGAATTCGAATCACTTGATTCGTTCGTATTCACTTGCGACTTCATCACTTTCCTAATTTTTTACAACTTGATACACACGACTTTCCTGATATACTTACTACTTGATGCTCACGGCTTTAATTTTGTTGCGTTCGATTTTCTTGTTTCATACGGCATTAAAACTTTCCATTTTTTTTGATTACTTTGACTATTTCAAAGAGTACAGATACGCACTTGATTTTTGAAATTGATTTCATCTTGATTAGTATTTTACTTCGGTCATCTCTGCAACGTTGTACTTCGTCCATCCACTGATGCTTTCGACTTTACACGGCATTGATTCTTTTGGCACGTCTGCATCCTTATCTGCGTTCATCTCTGCACTTTTCTTTTTCACTGTAACAGATGCTACACTTGTTTATGTATTCGACATTGTTCGCTTTGACACAAATGCTTTGACACATTGCCATGCTATTCACTGTTGCATTTTGCATTTGGTCTGCACTTTCACTGTCGCACTCGAGTTTTGTTCATCCAATTCGTTGATACTTGTAACTTTCTGCACATATGAACTTGCATTCATGTATACTGATGTTGTGCACTGATTTGAGCTTCACTAAACTTTGGCCTTGAGCATTGCTGTGTCATTGAGCATTTGGTTTTGTTTGCATTGTTGGTTCATCACTTCGTTTGATATGTTGTCCACCTGACTTTGAGCATTTGCACATTTGTAGCCTTGGTCTTCATATTGTATTCTCTATTTTGATTTGGTTACACTTCATAGCATATTGGTACATAAACAATGCCGCATATATGTGAGTAATTCTGTTCTTTGACATTCCTTCATGCCTGACTTGATGCTGCACTTGGTCTTTTGTTATAACTGGACCTGTTGCCCTCAGTTGCTTGTTTGTATGTTGTAAATGTTGCATTCACTTGCATCTATACTGTCACTGGTTTTGCTTGGTGGTCTTGTGGCACTGCTTGTAGTCATATTGAATTGAGTTTGTTCATGTTGCATCGACTTGTTTTGTACTGGTGCACTTCTGTTCACCTGTATCATGCTTGTGCATTTCTCTTGGACTCGATCATGGCTTCTTCTGTTGTATACATGTCCACTGCAGTTTCCTCACTGATGCATTTGGACTTGACTGTGTCACCATATGTACACATGTTCATCAATGCATGCTTTGTACTTCATTCAGTCTTCATGCATGTTCTCTGTTCATTGCTTTTGATATCCATGTTACAACTGGTTTGGTCGAGACTTGATTCTTTGTTGGCACTGGACCTGATCTGCATACATGTGCTTTGATGGAGTTTTAATTTGTCGAAGCTTTGCATTCTTCAAGTTGCCTTGTGTTGAATCCAGTTTCAAAACTCGGATTTGACCTTGTGCTCGTGTCGTGATTTTATTTATGTTGCACCTGAGTTGAATCTTGTATTTGGGTTTGACCTGTGCTCACATGTCCCTGTAATTTTATCAAGTGTATATCGATGTGCACGGCCTTGTGGCATGTACAGTGATACACTGTGCATGTCACATTGTTCGTGTATAATGAATTCAAGTGTGAATGATGACGAACAACCCAAATAACTGAGGCAAATCATACTTTCAAGAATCATATTTCATTTTATATTGCAAAAACATTTCTTTTTCAATTTTACTGCGTTAGTGTATATTTTTGCAGATTGCTCAGATGCTGGATTCAAACTGGAATGCAGTTGAAGACAAAATACGAGTGTGAGTGAATATGTAGTGAGGTTATTAATGTAAAAACAATTGTGATGTAATTGTGATGTAATCAAAAATGTATATGTATAGCGAGAGCATGAATTTGTACTATTCAAGATTGTAATAAATATTTGTTTGAATAAAATTTCTGTTAGTGAGGTTATTAATGTAAATTAAATTGTGATGTATTCAAAGATGTATATGAATAGTGAGAGCTTGAATTTGTATTATTCAAGATTGTAATAAATATTTGTTTGAATAAAAATTTCTGTTTGAATTCAAATTCTGTGTAATTTATTTTATTCAACAAATATTTATTTAATCTATGAAAAGCAAAATAGTACATTACCAAATACATTTAAATGAATATATATATGTTTATTATCATCAAACAAAAACATATAAGCGCATATTCATACAATCTCCCCCTTTTGATGATAACAAACATATATTTAAGATTTTGACCGTGTTAAATGTATTTGACCAATTATATACTCTAATTGCTCCCCCTATTTAAATGCTTCCTCTCTACATGATGCTCCCCCTACATATATGCATACAAATAGAAATGTTCAAATAAGCCTAGATGAAAATGGAAAATTGTTGACCTTTGCTTGATTCTATTTGACAAAATCTTAACTTTTCTCTCCCCCTTTTGTTATCAGCAAAAGAATAATAGTGTGAGAGAAAAATAGAGATAAAGTGATCGATATTAATCCAACATTAAACTCAAATTGAATATAAATATTAAACTTCAATAAGAATCAAACAAAAACCATAACTACCCTTGTTAGGCGCATATTCCACTTTTAGAAATGATGGATATGATGTTCATATAAAATCATATAGTTGAATCTTCTTGTGGTACATTTATATCAGGAATTTGAATATCTACTAATCATGCATAACTGAGATTAGTAGTATTCCAATTTAATTTTAAAAATGAAATCAAGTATCTTCTAACCACGCATGACCGTGAGGACTTTTAAATGGGATTAGAATCAACTTGTCTATTTAATCAATTAATTTTGATATGTGTTCCATACATGCATAACCGTAAGGACTTTTAAATGAGCATGGAAGCACATAATCAAAAATCCAAGCAATTCACCCATGCATAACCGTGAGGACTTTTAAATGAGAGCGAATACTTTGGATATTTATTTATTTTTTACAAAAAAATGTCAAATGAAAAACAAACAATCCCTGAATATAGTACCACATATCGACAAACTATATTGAATATTTGATAAACCATGGTCGATAGAAATAATGATAGATATAGAAATGGTCATGGAATCTTTACCCAACAAAAAGTTTTATAATTCTAGTTTTAATTCCTAAAGAAATTTTCCAAATATACTCTCTTGAGTAATGTATGTTAAATGTCAACACTTATCACCTTTTCAATCACTATTTATCTTTTTGATAATTCGTATGGAGTCGGATTAGTCAAAATTTGTCATTTAAAATCAAATAAGATGACTAATCTAAAAATATGGTCAAACAATTATTTTCTTGAAGGGGTTATATGAGAGAAAAAAATTCTGCTAAATGAAAATTATTTAAAATGAAAAATATGCAGATATTTTCTATGAAAAACGATGCAGTTACTAAATGTCTCAAAAATCACGTTCAACTAGTAATTTTTCTATCAACTAGATTACCAGTGTAATCTGCATCTGAGTTTCTCTTTCAATCCAAAATATCACTAACTAAAATTGATAATCCAGATAATGAAGTGTGCATCAAAAATTTCAAACCCACTTTTAGCAACAATTTAAATGACATTCTTTGAATTTGAATTGAAGCCATGTAAATAGTCAGAAACTGAGAATATAGAGTTAGCCGAATTATGACCAAATGTATCCAACAAAACATAATGTTTAATTCAAACAAATATGTATGAAGTAATTCAAAGAATAGTGTTTTTGGCATAAATGTAATTGGCCAACTATGTTGAATGTCAAAGACCAGATTGTGAAATTTCAACAAACTATCTCAGAATGACGTTTGAAATGAAGCCATGTTAACACTCAAACAAATATCATAGTGTTAATTTCAATAAACAGTTATATTCATGAGTAATCGACAGTCAATCAACATCATAATTATTTCAAAAACAATTTCTTGAAGTTTCAACAATTTCTTAAAATCCTTTTTAACAGCTTTCACATGAAATTTGAAATCGTGCTAATTTACAAGCAGTGACCAAAATGTCAAAACAAATATATCTACGTGTAGCATGAGTAATCAAAGATCAACAAAATACCATCATTTAACCGAACAAATTTATATGGATTAGTTCAAAGTTGAAAATCTGATTGGACATCATTTAAGCACAAATCAAGGTCATAAATAAGAACAAGTCAAAAGAAAAATCATATCAATTAAGAATAAGTCAGAATTAAAGACATCATTCATTTCATCATCACCTTACTGGCTGATTTAATTCAGATTACGGTGCAGATTATCACATTTAATATATCGTTCAAAACAAATTTACCTGTTTTACCTTTACGATAATTTCTCGTGATTGCCCATTGTGATTCTGTCACCTTTGTACTAGGATAAGGAACTTTGCTTTGTTGCCCGTTGTGTTTCTGGAACAGCCAAAATCCAGAGAACACCCTTGTTGTTCCTTAGCCTGCCACCATACCTATACGATGAAAGATTTTTGTGACCTATTTATAGGTCTATGATTGTTAGTGGTAGAATATTTGTGAATAAAAAAACCCTTTGGAACCCAAACTTGTTTAAATTTTGTTTTCTTGTTCCTATGACTACAATTTTCAACATGATGTCCAATTATTTCATATCTACCAAAGACACTCTTACCTTTTGCACTATCATCAACTTGTGATTTCCCAAAACCTAGTCCTTTTCTATTGTTAGCAAAAATTTGATTTCCCAATAACATGTTGGATGATTTTTCTCCTCTTGAAAAGTTATTCAGAGATTTCTCAATATTTTAGACTTTGGTTTTTAGTGATGTGTTTTCAGTGACAAGTGAGGTGCATCGATTTATAAAATCCTTTTTCCTAGTGTCAATGATTTCCTTAAGACTCAAGTTTTCTTTTTCAAGATTCTCAAAGCTATTCTGAAGTTTTGTCAATTCTGAATCTAAAATTTTACATTTTTTACATTCTAGGTTTTGAATATTTTCAAGTTCAGTTTCTAACCTAAAATTTTCACGAGCAAGTTCTCTCCTATCAGATTTCAGTTTTTTAATTTTAGATTCAAGAGCATCAACTACTTTAGTGAGATCAAGACACATAAAAACAAGATCTCTATAGGAATACTCAACTGCCTCACTAGATTCCTCGGAGCTTGGTTCTGATTCTGATTTTGCCATACAACACAAGTTAGCCTCCTCTGAGCTGCTATCCGAAACTTCCTCTCCTTCTTCATCATCCCAAGTTGCTGCAAAGACCTTCTTCGTCTTTTTCTTTCCTTTGTTGTATTTTAGAAGTGGGCATTCTTGCTTGAAGTGGCCAGGCTTGTTGCAGTTATAACACGTCGGTTCATTATCGGAGTTGTCAGAATCTTTTGACCTATTGCCCTTTGTTTTCTTCTTGCGTGGCTTGAATCTCGACCATTTTCTAAGATTATTGACAGCCATTGCAAGCTCTTCGATTGGATCTTCTTCTTCTTCATCGCTTTCTTCTTTGCTTTTTAAGGCAATCGTCTTCTTCTTTGATTCGGAGTTGTTGCGTTCCTCCTTTGCTTTTAGCTCAAGCTCATATGTCATCAAGTTGCCAATCAACTCCTCCATACTTAGTTTACTCAAATCTTTCGATTCTTGGATTGCCGTGACTTTTGCCTCAAAGTTCATTGATAAAACTCATAACACCTTCCTCACAAGCTCTACCTCAGTGAATACCTTCCCGAGCGCTCTAGCGTTGTATACCAAAGTTGAAAAGCGTCCAAACATGTCCTTTATGCTCTCGTCTTTGTCCATCACAAAGTTCTCGTATTCATTACTGAATAGGGCTAGACGAGACTCCTTGACTTGAGAAGTTCCTTCGTGTGTCACCTCCAAAGTGTGCCAAATTTCCTGTGCTATTGTACAATGAGAAATTCTATTAAATTCATTTTTATCAAGAGCACAGATCAAAGCGTTCATTGCTTTGGCATTTGTAGTTTTCAATTTCTTATCGTTAGCATCCCACCTATCCTTAGGTTTAGGAATCTCAGTACCACCAACAGTTATAGTGGGAGATTTATAGCCAGTTTCAATAATATCCCAAACATCATAATCAACGGAACTGAGATAAATACTCATCCTAACTTTCCAATAAGCATAATCATTCCCGTTAAACATGGGTGGCCTAACAATAGATTGCCCCTCAGAAAAAGCATTATTTGATGAATTCATGACTCTAGAGTTAAAAAAATACCTACTCTGATACCACTTGTAGGATCTAGATTAACCCTAGAGGGGGGGTGAATAGGGTTATAGCAAATTTTCTCAATTTAAACACAGAAACAAACTGCAGAAATAAATATGCTGAAAAGTAAATCACACACAAAATTTACCCAGCTTCGGCAACCCCTGCCTACTGCTGCTTTCTCAGATTTCTATTAGAATTAAACAGTATCCCGCTTACTGTGACGACCCAAACTCGATGTCAAATAAACGACATCAAATTCGCATCGCCGGAGCTTATAACAACAATTAGATGAATATAAAACAGCGGAACAGAATCAATATCATAAATAACATCACTGTTACAACATCAACATAATATCCATACTGCAACAGAGTACATAATACATATACCACAATCTCTAAATACAACATCATGATAATATAACAGTGAACATATATCCAAAAATCCTCAAATGAGAGAGATGATAACGAACTCCCAAAAGCTAACACCTGAAATCTCCAATAGCTCCTAAGATATATCCAAGATAAGAGCTTCAAAATACTGCTACTCCAAAATATAGAAACCTGCTACTAGGCTGCCCGTGTGGAAATAATGGGCACCCAGAGTTTAGGAAAGAAAACAATAAACTCCGGATCAGTCATGGGACTGGTATGAGTAAACAAAACAGTTGTATTTAAATAAACAAGATTTATAAAAGAATTTTCGGAATGCTTTTAAAAATGGAACTACCATAAGACCTCCCGCCACACACACAATGCAAACGCAGAATTTGAGGAGATTTCTTCTTATGATAGTTAAATATGCTTGATACGAGAAAAGAAATTCTTTGATATTGTACTAGCGCATAGTGAAGTAAATCATTTCGAAAATAGAATATTAATCTTAGCCAGCATAGGTACCATTATATTATGCCTACTATAGCTACCATATTAAATGACAGGTTCTACAACTAAAACCGTACAGGGCTCGTATTGTTTCTTTGGATTTCCAACAAATGGTCAGGCCAAGGAACTTCCCATTGCCACATGAGAACGCCTCTGGAAGGACGTCCCCGAGAACCAAACCGGATCTCTACCAACACAAGGCCGGGTTACCCCTAACTGGGTAACTACTGACACGAGTATGCCATCTCCCGGTCGTAACCAACCTTTAACCGGGGCCCCAGCAACAAATCACAAAATCATATATATATATATATCTGCGATATCAACATAAGTTAAGTATCTGGGCTCCATACCATGATACCACTTCTATCCAGAAGGAAATGTACATACCCTAAGGGGTGCTACCCCCAATAACCTTGCTGCATCTTTCCTGTTTCGACCATTTCGGGGTGTGAGGTCCGACGAAGTCACGTCCACAAAAACACACTTTATACAAAAGCCGTGCTTTGGGTCAACAAATGATCATAGAAATGATCACCAAGATAGACGATCAAACAAATGATCCTATCACAAATAATCAACACAATGATCATTTCACAGCAACACTCAGCATGCCATATTACCAAATTGGGAATATATTGCTGATAACCTTCAACTACATAACCTCTGAGCTCGTATGTCTCAGAGAAGGGTGTTAAGCTAAGAGAATAAATTCTCCGCCACCAACAGAAATATATTTGAAAGAAATCGGCTTTATTTCTCGATTTGTAATGTCAGACATACTATCCATACAAGTCTGTTCCGGGCTCGAACAGAACCGAAGGCACTTCCAAAGAAGCCCTTGAAATCCGGATATCCACAATCCTGATCGGATTCCCCATCACATATGGAGAACTCTATACCGGAGCAACTCGGTGCAGAGTCAATCGACAGATCATCCTATCGCTCTCGCAAATACCCGGTCTTCAACACCGGTCTTCAATTGCTATCCATAACGTCGAATCACATATTCGAAATGGGTTATACGACCCAAAGGTCCTTTCCCGGCTAATTCGAATAGTGAGTGTCAAATTTTAAAACATGTGGATGTCATGCACAAATATTCACAGGTTCGATGTGGGTTTCGGATAACCAATGGAAATCCGATTCCCTGTCGCATCGAAGTTTTAAATGTCGTTTTACGGCAACAAGTTTTCACATCAATATAGAACAAATCATAGTCACAGTGCATCACACAGTATCACAGTCACAACAGAAATATCAATCTAGTGCATAGCAATAGTTAATTATTTACCAATCCAAGTGAATGGGATTTAATAAATTTACCAAATAATTATTTTTAAATCAATGATAAAAATTTGGATAAATAAATTAAATCTTAATTAACTCGATAAATTGTTTCAAAATTAACAAATTCTTAATTACAAATTTAATTAAATACTTAATTGTTTATTAATCAATTTAATTACAAATCATTCTTAATTACTTTTCATAACCATTAATTAATACCCTAATAAAACTTAATTATTCATTCATTGATTTCTTAATTTTTTAGTTAATCAATGATTAATCCTTAACTCTTAACGAAATTACTTAATTAATTAACTATTAGTTCATAGTTAATTTTTTTTTTCATAATCAATAAATATAAATTATTCACTAATTTATATTTACAAAGAAATCTCTCTTAAACCTTTGAAATCAATTTATTACAAATTTGAGAACTTAAATGTTAATTTAAATTCCAACACTAGTTTTATATTAATTACTTGATTAAAATATAAATTAGATCCAGAAAACTTTGTTAAGTTTTTACTTATTTCATTAACTTGTAATGAAACTTGAATTAATTGTCATACAGCAATTACCACTTAAACTTGTTTAAGCAATTTACACACCATTTTTAGTTTGCAGGTTTCAGAAATCAAACCGAGCAAATCTTCAGTTCACTCGAGTAAACACTCGACCCTTTTCATTTCTTCCCCGAGTCTCTCTCTGTTCGTTCGCGTATCCATCTTCCCTGTTTCATTCTTTTTTTCTCTCTTAACTTTCTAGTTTTAAAACCAGATAGCTTAAATTTTTAAGGACTCGAACTATACGAGAGAAACTCAGGCAACTTCAAAAAAAACCCGGAGTCTTCCCT
Organism: Allium cepa; assembly: GCA_030765085.1. NCBI lineage: Eukaryota > Viridiplantae > Streptophyta > Magnoliopsida > Asparagales > Amaryllidaceae > Allium > Allium cepa. The sequence goes on along the minus strand of CM060931.1, from coordinate 347,899,538 downwards.
GTTTCATTCGCGAGTCCCTCTTCTTCTTCCTGTTATTATTATTATTTTTTTCACTGGCACATCACCACCACCGTGCACGTGCACGGTGGTTCGCGACCTCTCCGATGGCCATCGTGACCATCAACAAATCGCGCTTCATTCCCCTATTCGAAAACGATGATCAATTCAATGTCAATGACCCCACCACGAAATCGAGCTTCCAGCTCGAAACTCGAACCCATCCTCACCAACAAATTCGCTTCGCCCTCGTTGCTCCAACCATCGGAGCAGCTCAAACTTCGTCACCATCACGTCCACACCTCATGCCATCATTCCCCTCAAAATCCCCTAACTCGATGCGTCAGAGGTGGCGTACACATCGCGTTTCCAGACCGTATACATTTCGAGACTAAAACCCTAGTTTGATCTCAAACTCCCAATTCACACAATAGAAAAATTAATTTGTATTTTTCCCAACATCGTGAATGGTTAGGCTTGCTTCAACTCAAATTTCAGCAATTTAAATTGATTCACTTACAAGAAATTGGTAAAAATTCAATTTTTATTCAAATGCAAATTTCCCTTTAAATACTAAACTAAAATTCTTCACTTTTGTTTTGAAAATCATGATTTGCAGTAAGGATATAGGCTATGAACTTGAATTAGCTTTTCATAATACTTGGGTTCATCACATTTTCTTTTGATTTCCTGTAGACAACTTTAGTGATGATATCTTACAGCTTTGGTTTTAAATCTGTTTTTAATAAACCATATTTGAGTTCTGTTATCTTGTTTGATTTTTAAAACTGAAGTTTTACTATGATTCAGATGAAGACTACTGGAGTTTGAATTGAAATCTACCTTGTAACCCATAATAGAGAAGGGCAAATTGCAGAGTAACCTGTATATCTGTATATATTTACCAAACTATATTGAAAGATATCATATACAATGCCATGAAACACAGAATCATCTTTACAGTTAACTTAAAGCCTTTAAGTTGTTGTTCACTCACCTGACAAAGGTTAGAAATAAAGACTATATGGGTTTCCTTTGAACTGCAGATTTGAATCTCCTCTCTGGTTTGGTTTTTAACTTCTTTTTATTTTCTATTTGAGGTTTGCAGAAGTTTGTTGAACGAAATAAAAAGGCAGGTTGGTGTTTATATATAACAGATTGTTTACTGAGGCTTATTAAAACAAGTACAGGATAAACCATGCTGGAAGTAAAAGCATTGAATGCAGGTATGTTGCTTTGTAGATGCTTGCATTTAATGTAAGCATGTTTTAAGATGCTTCTATACTGTGTACTTGTAGAAATGTGCTGTTTGATTTATATAAATATTATTTTGTTTGAATGTTTTACTCTCTTGCATCTTCTTTTATATGTACAGTTTATATGTTTTATATTTTTATTAGCTAATGTTTTGTTTTTATTTTATATATATATAGGTGTGTTGTTTTGTTTATTTTGCTAAATGTAAGAGTTTGCTTTTATTTTATCTTATTTTCTTTTGCTTACATATTTACTGGTTTGTATAGTAACATATTCATTTGATTCATTTGTTTAATTATTTGTTCATTTGTTCTCTTATGTCTTTATAGTGTTTATAGCAACTTGTTTTAGTTATTAACTTTTAATAATTATGTGATTTTATTACAATATACATTTTCTTAAATTTTTATTCCTATTCAAGATTTAACTTATTAATATTTAATCTATAACTTATATTTTATTTTTTTATTTTTTTTTAGGCTTAAACAATTTCTTGTTTTGTTGAATATTTCATTTCTTTATAACTTTTCAATTTTTATTTCAAAAAGTTCCAATATATTACTAAAATTTAAATTCATAAATTTCGGGATGTTACACTTACAAACACTCTACTAGACTCGCAAACCCTTTTGCTCCGCTCACAAACACTCTCATAGACTCGCACACCCTACTCCGCCTATAGAGTTTCGCTTACTCGCAAACTCTGCTCCGCCTATAGATTTTTGCAAACTCGCACACCCTGCTCACTGAACTAATTCTAACTAGACAATCTGACACTACCTACAACCTAGGTGGTGATTTACAAATTCTTTGATTTGAAAAGAAAAAACAACTTCAAAAAAAAATAAAACGGGAGCAAAAATTAAAATACAACTTTGAACCCGTAATTTTTGCTCAAAATAAAAATAAATAAAAAAACCCCCTTTAATTAAAACCCTAAGTAAAAACCAATCCCTTTTATAATAAAGGCCAGCCCACTAATTCTTGAACCCGATCCTTCTTTCTTTTGGCTTGTGAAAAATGTCGGCCTCTTTATTCTTCCTTCTGAAACAATTGCGGCCGATCCCTTTGTCGAATTAGGGCTTCGGCTTCTTTCTCGAATTAGGGCTTCAGTCCTTTTCTCTTGTGAGAATTAGGGCTTTCGGCTCTTGCTCGTCCTCGATTTCTGATGATCGATTCTTGCCCTTGCTTACTGCTTCGCTTATGATTGACTCTGGTGGGCTTCGAGATTGCGAATTGTTTGCAGCTGCTTCTTTTGATCGAGTTCACTGTTGCGGTATGTAATCTCTTTGCTTGTTTGTGCTTTTGTGATTTTCGAACTCAAACTCGATGCCGATGATGAGATTTTTGGTTCAGTATTTATATGAATTCGAATCACTTGATTCGTTCGTATTCACTTGCGACTTCATCACTTTCCTAATTTTTTACAACTTGATACACACGGCTTTCCTGATATACTTACTACTTGATGCTCACGACTTTAATTTTGTTGCGTTCGATTTTCTTGTTTCATACGGCATTAAAACTTTCCATTTTTTTTGATTACTTTGACTATTTCAAAGAGTACAGATACGCACTTGATTTTTGAAATTGATTTCATCTTGTTTAGTATTTTACTTCGGTCATCTCTGCAATGTTGTACTTCGTCCATCCACTGATGCTTTCGACTTTACACGGCATTGATTCTTTTGGCACGTCTGCATCCTTATCTGCGTTCACCTCTGCACTTTTCTTTTTCATTGTAACAGATGCTACACTTGTTTATGTATTCGACATTGTTCGCTTTGACACAAATGCTTTGACACATTGCCATGCTATTAACTGTTGCATTTTGCATTTGGTCTGCACTTTCACTGTTGCACTCGAGTTTTGTTCATCCAATTCGTTGATACTTGTAACTTTCTGCACATATGAACTTGCATTCATGTATACTGATGTTGTGCACTGACTTGAGCTTCACTGAACTTTGGCGTTGAGCATTGCTGTGTCATTGAGCATTTGGTTTTGTTTGCATTGTTGGTTCATCACTTCGTTTGATATGTTGTCCACCTGAGTTTAAGCATTTGCACATTTATAGCCTTGGTCTTCATATTGTATTCTCTGTTTTGATTTGGTTACACTGCATAGCATATTGGTGCATAAACAATGCCGCATATATGTGAGTAATTCTGTTCTTTGACATTCCTTCATGCCTGACTTGATGCTGCACTTGGTCTTTTGTTATAACTGGACCTGTTGCCCTCAGTTGCTTGTTTGTGTGTTGTAAATGTTGCATTCACTTGCATCTATACTGTCACTGGTTTTGCTTGGTGGTCTTGTTGAACTGCTTGCAGTCATATTGAATTGAGTTTGTTCATGTTGCATCGACTTGTTTTGTACTGGTGCACTTCTGTTCACCTGTATCATGCTTGTGCATTTCTCTTGGACTTGATCATGGCTTCTTCTGTTGTATACATGTCCACTGCAGTTTCCTCACTGATGCATTTGGACTTGACTGTGTCACCATATGTACACATGTTCATCAATGCATGCTTTGTACTTCATTCAGTCTTCATGCATGTTCTCTGTTCATTGCTTTTGATATCCATGTTACAACTGGTTTGGTCGAGACTTGATTCTTTGTTGGCACTGGACCTGATCTGCATACATGTGCTTTGATGGAGTTTTAATTTGTCGAAGCTTTGCATTCTTCAAGTTGCCTTGTGTTGAATCTAGTTTCAAAACTCAGATTTGACCTTGTGCTCGTGTCGTGATTTTATTTATGTTGCACCTGAGTTGAATCCTGTATTTGGGTTTGACCTGTGCTCACTTGTCCCTGTAATTTTATCAAGTGTATATCGATGTGCACGGCCTTGTAGCATGTACAGTGATACACTGTGCATGTCACATTGTTCGTGTATAATGAATTCAAGTGTGAATGATGACGAACAACCCAAATAACTGAGGCAAATCATACTTTCAAGAATCATATTTCATTTTATATTGCAAAAACATTTCTTTTTCAATTTTACCACGTTAGTGAATATTTTTGCAGATTGCTCAGATGCTGGATTCAAACTGGAATGCAGTTGAAGAAAAAATACGAGTGTGAGTGAATATGTAGTGAGGTTATTAATGTAAAAATAATTGTGATGTAATCAAAAATGTATATGTATAGTGAGAGCAAGAATTTGTACTATTCAAGATTGTAATAAATATTTGTTTGAATAAAATTTCTGTTAGTGAGGTTATTAATGTAAATTAAATTGTGATGTATTCAAAGATGTATATGAATAGTGAGAGCTTGAATTTGTACTATTCAAGATTGTAATAAATATTTGTTTGAATAAAAATTTCTGTTTGAATTCAAATTCTGTGTAATTTATTTTATTCAACAAATATTTATTTAATCTATGAAAAGAAAAATAATACATTACCAAATACATTTAAATGAATATATATATATATATATATATATGTTTATTATCATCAAACAAAAACATATAAGCGCATATTCATACAAAACCATCCTTCTCAAGAACTAACATGATATGCTTGCTGTTGGAGGTGATGATGGTGGTGGAGCTTAGTGGGTAGAGCATGATGAGTTGAGTGGTAGAGCTTGATGGAGGCTCTCTCTAACGGAAGTCGGGTGAAGTTGCCGCTAGAGAGGTTTTGGTGGAGGAGAGATTTGGAGAGGGAGATGGAATAGAGAAATTTTTTCTCTCCGTCCATCTCTCTTCATCTCTTTTTTCTTCCCTTTTCCATATGGCATGACATCGAGTATTTATAGAGTATATAGGGTATGAATGGTGGTCGAGATTGTTGTACAACAGTGCAGGAGAGGCTCTGGGCCGTGGATTGAGGGGACGTAGGATGAGAGCCAACTGGAAAGCAGATTGGAGCCCATGGCTGGGATTGCTTACCAGCTACTATGGCAGACCTAGGGAAGGCGGCAGGCTTTAGTAGGTAGGGGTGTAGGCGTTCTAATTGGCTATTGGAAAGGTGGGGGAGAGGAAAGGGCTACACTTGGAGTACTATTGGTAAAAGAACATTACTTTTCTCTAATGGCATGTACTTCAGAGCAGGAATGGGAATGGTTAGGGTACTTTGCAGTGAGCTGTTTTGAGTTAAGCGGGCCATCCTAGCTGCTAGGTTTAAGATTGCTAACTGCATAAAGCGGTTGGTCCATCATGGCCATGCGGTTCCCTTTATAGGAGTAGGTGGACCACACGTGATAGCCATTTTGGTGTCGGCTTTGAATGACCCGGATGTTCGACGGGGGACGAATGTGCAGGGCCCAGTTGTAGCTGTGTGGAGAGCGAAGTCAATGGATGTTTACATAAGAGTGGCGCTACTTATGATACTAGGATCGTGCCGAAGGCAGACTCGAGACTTAGAGGGGGAGGGAAGGCCGCTAAGGAAGGGAATTGCATGTAAGGTGTGGTACTTGATGCATGGATTGGGATGAAGAATTGGATCGGGCAGGTGTTGAAGAGGCTCGAGGCGGCTCTGGCTACCGAGTGATAGGATGCTAAGGAAGGCCCGGGGGCGCATCCTTGGGCTTATGCTTCTAAGAGAGATAGCCGATCGACTTCAAAGAATCGTTAGAATGTTAGGAGTGCTCGGTGCCTTGTTGAAGTAGGCGGGTCACCTGACGGATGTGCTTCAGCCGTGGTGTCTTTCAGATGTGGAGTAAGCTTGGTTGGCCGGTGAAGACAATGGACTGGTCGCCTGCTGTCGGGGGTAACTAACTGGCTAAGCAAAGATCCGACAAACTGGTAGACTTTAGGAGCTTCTCTAGGACTTTTTTTGTTTACCCAAAATTTTAGGTAACACTTAAGACTATAAATGTGTTTGTTAGAAGAGAGTTCTATGCCTAGATTATAAGCTTCCACTACTGAGTACTACACTTACAAAGATACCCCCTACACTTCCTCACATGCATGCTTTAAATAACAGACCTTTATTGATACTTAGATTCCTTAATACCTAAATTCCTTGATGCCAAAAAGAACGAAAAGAAAATTCAAGAAAATGAAAAAGATAATTGAATACATCTTGAGTATCAGTAATGTATTTTACTCATGTACCAAAATCATAACCTCTCTTTCTCTTTTGTTATCATCAAAAATTAAAAATATTAATCGACATAGTGATAGATTTTGAATGATATTATGAGTCACGTAGAGATAAAATATTTCAATTGATCAAACAAAAATCACAATATTCTAGTAATTTGACACATATCCATGCATAATCGTGAGAACATTTAAATAAGAATGTAAGCACATATCTTGAGATCAAAAGTTATTTACCTATACATATCCATGAGGACTTTTAAATGAAAGCGAATACTTTGGGATAGTTTATATTGTTCAAATCAAATCAAAAGTATAATTAATTGTTTTCGAAATACCAACTTTATCTTATTGTATTAAAATAAAGTGTATGGACAGCAAGAAGGATGATAGATCCAGAAATGATCATGAAATATGCACTAATAACGAAGAATACCATGAAAATTTATTTAATTTTCAAGAAATATTAGAACATCTTTTCTCTAATTATGAAACATAATCAAAAACCACCTATGAATTATGCAACCAAAATCAATAGTTTTTGATAAATTTCAAAGGTTCAAGAAGTCAAACACCATCTTTACCATAGTTAATTCCTTACTGAAGAAAACAAGGGTTTCTTTTACTAAATAAATCAAAAATTTAAGAAATAGAAAAGGAAAAAAGATCTAAATTACTTGTAATAAGAACATCACAGTGCATCGAGTTTGTAGACTATACAAAAACTTAAATAAGGAGTTTATACATCCCAAGTCTCCAAAATAAACTCTGTAACTGTCTCTAACAATGAAAGTGCTAAAATAGCTCCATAGTACAACATAAATGAATATAAGCAATAGTAAGCTCCAAGGATAGATGTATGAAAGCATAGCCTCCTGCTCGTACTCTATATAGCTCCATGTACTATCTAGACTTGTTATCCCTAGTCTACTCATTTAAGAGTACCTAAGGTAATAAGAAGAAAAGCATAATACTTCGAGTCAGATGAAAGTCTACTGTGAGTGATGCATCATCTTAAAAATATTATAAATCATATATAGTAAATAGGACATAGGGTATGTAGAACCATACTTAAACTGTCCCTACGTCCAAAGAGTTAGCAGATAACAGTCGATATATGCTAATCTACCGTCAAAGCCTACTACAATCGAAGTACAGTGTACAATGTCTAGGTATACAGTCAAAAATACCAACATCATGCGACACCTTAAGGTGATAACAACCATCGTAAACATAGTGTCCATTGAACAATCCTCACCATCACTCGTGTGATATGTTCTAACTCATATGGCATAATCGCAAACCAGGAACCTAATCTTGATCCCGGTTCCTTTAATGCTTGAATTCGTGCCACTCCGAAAGGCTAGCAACCAGGCCCATAATCGCAAAGCCCAAGGTAATCTACTATTGCTAGATCTGGATACAATCACAAATCCAGATGGACATCCCTATATACCCCTTCTTTATGAGCACACTAAAAGCTACCAAGTTATCAACGATCCTCCTGTACGCGTCTTTATAATGGAACTCAATTGTTACTCCATCAAGACTATTACTACGGTATGAAACAGTCGCAAATCCCACTCGCAAGCCTCCACCATTAAACTTTCCCTAGTGGATCACCGTCACGACTCCCATCATTAAGTCATCATCTTCCAAACACATCTAGACACCCATTGTAAATCAAGCGCCATTGTACCAAGATTTTAAAGTTGTCATCATTGTTGTCGGCATCATCATGTCGAAGTGTCACGCCATCACCCCACTAATCGCAACGCAAGATCCAAGGTCATCCCAACTCATTTGGAGTCGCCTACTTCACTCCATATCACCATCAAGAACCTTAAAGCATGCTACAAAGAAATCCTTGAAGTATCGTTGCGTCAAGAGAAAATCTCCAACTTTCATTTTCGGTTTGGCCATACCCGAGCCAATCCCCAAGAAAACCGTTCCGTGACTCCAATCAGCACAAGAAAATCAAATGGAACATTTTTCTCACATTTAGGCCCAAGCAAACACCTCCCGGACACCAAGTTATCTCCAAGCACTGAATCAGTTTTTCTTTCTAGGGTCTGGCCTCAAGCAAACACCCCCTAGACACCAAGCAACCTTGAACGTCAAAACTTGTTCGACCATCGAACAGAGCAACCCACGACACCAAGTTAACTCCAGGCAGACCAACACCTACCACCAAGCACTGAACAGAATATCTTGTTCGGGTGCCGAACTAAGCCGACTCACAACATGAATGAGCACAACTCCAAGCAACCACTGAAACATAACTAGTTCGACCACCAAACAGAGCACCATTGGGCACCAAGCTGAATCACAAAAACACCAGGCACGACTCCAAGCAAACCATTGAACAACAGAACATGTTTGGCTACCGAACAGAGCACCACCAATCACCAAGCTGACTTACAAAACACTAGGCACGATTCTAAGCACCGAACATAAATGTTGTGATTTCTCCAAACTCCAATTTTGCTTCCATTTCTTTGCTACACTCCGTTCTTCGACCTGTGTGCCTTTCGTGTGCATTGATACAACCTTTAACATCCTTGAGCCTATCCATCAAATTTCAGTTTCATAGTTAGGCTAACTCTAAGTCATTCCAATGAGCATTTCAACCATATAATCATTTACACAAACACAACATGCACACAATAACATCCATTCATCCAAGTATCCAAAGACACATCAAACTATAGAAAATCATTATATAATTATATATCCCTAATGTTGCATATCACATACAAAGGCAACCATTCTCTGAAACAACATTATTAAAGTGCTTTAAACATTCTAAAATTCGTTTTGCTATAGTTTTAGCATTGCAAATAGTGTAAAACCTTAATTTGACTTCACAAATAAGTTTAAAACTTATCGAAACCTACCGATACATATATATAAGGTGAGAGATGATAAATCACTCAGCCAAACACCAAAATCCAAGTTTTGCATGCAAATAGGTGCAAATCCAAGAATGAACAGCAAATATGAGACCTTCACTTCTCCAAATTGTTGATGTGAAGATCTCCAATAAATCCTCTTGTTAATCTAGCCCTAATCTATGATTTAGACTTGATGTGGAGGAATAAAGAGAAGGCTTTTGATAGAGGAAGGGTTAATGGAGGCTTAGGTTTAAGGGAGAATGTGTAAAAGTGATTTGGGGATGATGGTTCACCCGTGTAAGGTCTCCAAATCCGAAATAGGTTAGTGGGCTTGCCTCCAAACTCAATAATTACCCACTAAGATGCTCTAAAAACTGTCAATCTTCAAACAACCATTCTAGCTAGAAGTCTAAATAGCTGTTATGACCACTCTATGGAAAGGAAAACCATTATATCTTCCTAATGAAAGTGTTCTCCGACTCCTATCAAAATTATAGCCGGTACAAGTTTCCAAGAGTAAAACAATTTGAAAAAATTCAAAATGTAGAAAATGTCTCTAATAGGAATTATAGAGTTATATGACCTTATACGTAAAATACAGGTCGTTACACTCTCTCCCGTTCAGGATTTTTGTCCCCAAAATCCCTAATGGAACCAAGATAAAGTCAAACATAGTTACCCCGCATGTCTATCGTCCACGAGCAAACATTTCAAACATCGAACATCACACAGAAGAAATAAATTATATCTACGCCTACCCTAGCATGCAGGATACTAAACTACCCTATATGATATCAACACTGAAAGTAAATGTGATAAACAGAAGTCTCACTATGTAAAGATCTCCGAAAAGCAGTCCTCATGCTCTCCTCGTTCTCCCAAGTACAATCGAATTTGCTCTCGCTTAATCAAACCTTCGTCAGATCTACTGCCTTCCTCCTAAGCTACACTGTATCACATCCGATGATGTGAATGGGCTTACGAAGTCTCAATGCTTCTGGTTCAATCTCGATATCAGCAAGTCGATCTGGTTGAACTATTACGCCTGAGCTGTGTGCACGAATTTCCACAAGTGAGAGATGTGGAACATATTGTGTAAACCTGCCATCTTCTAAGGCAAGTTGACTCTATGTGCTAGATTCCTAATCCTCTCAAGTATCGGAAAAGGACCAACAAATCTCGGTGTCAACTTCCCCTCAGTACCGAACCAAATAACATTCGTCAACCGAGAGGTCTTGACAAACACCATGTCGTCGATGGAGAACTACGAATCACGTCTTCTCCTATCAGTGTAGTCTTTTGTCTATCCTAGGAAGCTTTCATGCCGAATGATCTCTAGCTTCTTTGAAGTTTTTCTATTGTCCACGTATCAATTTCTCTCTTGCTTCAACCCAACATGCAGAGCGTTGCACGGTCGGCTATGTAATGTCTCAAATGGTGCCACACCAATGCAGGACTGATAATTATTCGTATGAGAACTCTACTAAATGCAAATGATCATTCCACGAGCCTCCGAAATCGAGAATGCAAGCCCATAAGAGACCCTCTAAGATATGATTCACCCTCTTGTTCTGCCCGTCAGTATATGGATGATAAGCTGCACTTATATGCAGCTCCATCCCCAACGTCTCTTGTATACTCTTCCAAAACCTGCTAGTGGACAAAGGGTCTCAGCGCTCATAATGCTCTTCGGCATACCATGGAATCACACAACTCACTTCACATACAACTCGTCCAATTCGAATACCGTTCTACTTGACTTGATCGGTATGAATCAAGCACTCTTCGTCAATCTATCAACTATGATCTAGATGTTATCATACCCTCCTCTGGTCCTTGGCAATCCATCGAAACTTATTTTGATTTCCATTAAATCTTGAGTGGTTGCAGCAGACCACTCGGTTTCTTCTGCTCTACCATTACCAACGGAAATTAGTGCACTTCGAGATGAATGCCTCATTCCTTCTAATAAAATATCCTTCTTATATCACGGTGCATTTTATTACCGTTGGGTTGTATTGTCGGTCTCGAATGATGGCACTCACGTAGACCTCATCCCTTAACCCATCAACATCAGGAACAAATAATCTCCTATCCTTATGGAGCCAACCATCATGGTCAAATCCCGTACTGCTTTATATCCTCAGACTCTACTCCTTCCTCTATCTTTTCCCCAATCTCTGCTTGTCTAGAATCTCGCCTCTGACTAGTACCGATCCACTCAAACAAATTTGGCCGATCGTCAGGCTAGCTTATACTTTTGGCTCTATCTCACACCGTGGTTTAAAATCATAGCTAGCGATAAACTCTAACTGCTTCCACTCTATGAACTTCGCTCCCAAGCTAACATCCAAATGCATCATCAAACACATTTCCCTTACCAAGCATATATGAAATGCCAAAATCATAGAGGGACATGAACTCTAACCATCACTGCTGACGAAGATTTAGGTCCTTCTGGGATAATTGTAACTTCAATGACTTGTGCTCTGCATACAACTCGAACCTTTCTCTAGTAAATAGTGCCTCTATATCTTCAAAGTTAATACCATCACCGCCAACTCCAAATCATGAGTTGGATACTTCCTCTCATGCAGTTTCAGCTGTTGACCAGCGTTGGCGACAACCTTTCCCTTCTGCACCAACACCGCACTAAGTTCAGTACCACAGGCGTCTATGTATACTGTCAGTATCTCATTTCTACGTGGAATGTATAATACCGTGCGCTCTTTAACCTCTCCTTAAAACTCACAAACGCATGCTCACTCCTCGCATCCCAGATAAAAGTCTGCTGCTTCTTCATCAAGTTGGTTAACGACATTACTACCTTAGAGAAGTCCTGGATAAAGTCTATAGTATGCCACTCAGACAAGGGAACTTATTACCTCTTAAAGGTCTTGGGTCGATACCAATCCTGCATTGCTGCCACCTTCACAGGAGCAACAACAATACCCTGGTTAAAAACAACGTGACCTAAAAATCGCACTTCCCTCCTCTAGATGCGAAAATTCGAAAATTTCACCTTAAATCAGTGCTCCCTCAACACCTCGAGCACTATCCTCAAACGCTCCTTGTGTTCTTCCTCCATCCTAGAATAAACAAGGATATCATCCAAGAACACAAGTACAAACTTATTTATTTGATCCCTAAAAACACGGTTCATGAGATTAAGAAAGTATGCCGACGTGTTGGTTATCCCAAACGGCATAACCAACCACTCATAGAATCCAAATGGCGTGCGTAGTGCTGTAATCAGCATACTCTCCTTCGCCACTTTCAGTTGATAAAACCCCATCGTAAGGTCCAACTAAGAGAATGCTCTAGTGCCATAGAGCTGATTAAATAAGTCATCAATACGTGGGAGTGGATACTTATTCTTCTGTGTTACATTATTCAGCTCACGGTAATCTACACACAACCTCAGAGGGCCATCCGTTTTAGTGGCGAATACTACAGGTGTGTCCCTCTTTGATATGCTCTAATGAATGAACCATCGTCTCAATAAGTCATTCACTTGCACCTTCAACTCCTTCTGTTCTCTTAGTGCCATATGCTTAAAGGCATAACTACGGGTTTGGCGTTCTTCACCAAATCTATACAGAACTCTGTCTCCCTGTCTTATAGTAATCTGGCACCTTCTCGATGTCTGGATACTCTTTCGCTATAGGCACAGATGACAACTAGTCATACAAGACCTCAAATGTGTACAAAAAGCTACACCCATCATCCATCCCCAACATCACTAACGATCTCTCATAATCCACCACTCCATACCTTTGCAGCCGGTCCATCTCTAATATAATACCAAACCCAACAAAATCCAAAACAAGGCAATCAAAAGCAAACAAACATCCATGACTCGATGAGGTTAAATCTCGACAAATCATGCAAATGCTGGTAGAGTCTCCAACTGGTTTCATCACAATCAAAGGTCGGTCAACTATCTCAATCCCAATCTACCTACCAAATCATCGAAAATGAAAGAATGTGAAGCCCTGGTATCGAATAAAACACGTATAGGTATATCAAAAATAGAAAAGACATCCTATATGATGATGTTTTTCCCCTTCTCCTTCGTTGATGGAGCACACGATGAAGTTGGAACAACATTCAAATTGTAAATAGACATAACTTGCTTATTCCTTGGCAGCTTTGGATAATCCTTCTTGATATGCCCTAGGTTGTTGCAATTGTATCACTTCTTGCCCTCCGCCTTATAGTCTCTGACGAGATGCCCCTTTTCCCTACAATTATAGCAAGTAGGCTCCCACTTGCCCTTCTTCTGACCACCTTTCTGAAACTGCTACTTCCTCTTATTGTCCCGCTTCCTCTTGCCTCACACGCCAGCTTGCAGCTTTGACCCATCCTTGGGAATAATAATCGATTTATGCTTAGAATACATACTCTCATGCTGAAGAGCCTTCTCCACTAGCCATTTAAAGGTCTCATCGATATAACTCACAAGCTTATCTCAAAGGTAATCATTCAAGCCCATGATAAACTTCTCATTCTTCTTGAGCGAGGTATCAATAAAAGATAGACCATACTTCGACATCATGCCTAACTCAGCCACGTACTTCGAAACAAACATATTCCTCTATCTCAAGTCAGCAAACTTCTAGAAGAGGACCGACTTTTATACGATTGGTATATGCTTCTCTTCAAACCTTGCCTTGAACTGCTCCCATGTAATCTGATCATCAAACGTAGTAATCTTGATGGCATTTCACCAACCCATATCTCTTCCCTGAAGCTGTCAAGAGGCCAACATCCTCTTCATCACATCCTCTAACCCCACATCCTCAAAGATGTATTCGTAAGCATCTGACCAATCCTGCAAAAGAAACCATTTTCCATCAACGGCTGCAGCAGGGGCGAGTTAGGCATGTTGAATGATGTTTCACAACATCTTAGCGAATATGGTTTGCAAGTCAGGGTTAGAGCCCCCGATTTTGCCGCATCCTCAACTCCGTAAGTGGAGTTCGTAGCAGCGTTCCTTGTTATCTGGCTCATTCTTATAAGCTGTAATAAGAATGATCAGTCTCTCTAAAAAGATTAATTGGTGTACATGAATGTAATGTGACTTATACATATACTACTATGTGGTTTTAAAAACCAAAATATAACAAGTACGCTCTCTTATATATTGCATGGTTCATTCTAACGTGATAGATCCTTCCTTATCTCTAATAGTACAAGTACCAACTTAGATTGTCTAAGTAATCTAAGCTCTGATACCGAATGTGATGACCGTCCTTCACCTCCAGTACCCAGTATAACTATATGATGTGCTATGGAGGTAACCAGCCTGTTGCATCCATTATTACCATGAACCAACAAATAGTACTTGAAGATAAAGAAAGCTACTCTCTTTGAAATAGGGTTGAGCTGGAAATGGAGGTTATGATGTCTAACCAAACCTGAGCCCTATCAGCAAGGGGAATGCTGCAAAAAGCAACTATCGCACACATTAGGAAAATGAAGCAGAACACAATGGCTATATCCAGGATCAAAGGCCAATATAGAATACCGAGTCTTGGCACTAGAAGTAATGCATGACCATATTTCTAAAGCTCATATTTATATCAAACGTCTACAAGAATAGGCATGCACATGCACATATCAGGGGCATCTAGATAGTGCCATACAAAGTCGAAAACACTCCAAAGGGGCTATATAGGGTCACTCGAAATACACTTAAACTGAGACTCAACCCTATAGACAAATGAAAAATGTAAAGCTCTCCCTCTACCGTATCGAAAATAACAAAGGGAACAACTCAAATCATAAATAAACCTCAGTCACATCTCAGATGCATGCTAAACTAGTCCTCAGAATGTAATGGGAAGTGCTACTCCATTCCAACCCGACATAGCGACAAATTAAACAAAGATAGCAAGAGCATCAATAGGCCAATATGGTTTGAACGACAAGCAATGATTCACCATTAAACCTCTCCACATGTACCAATCACATATCAATGCCTCTGGATGACCTCTTAATCATTCCTCTTAAAGCAACTTACTATTCCAAGAGAGAATAGGCTACCTTATAAAATCCCGAGATTTGCGATAATTTTTCAAGCGTCCCGCTTCAAATTTCCAAGATCCCGCCAATATCAGGATTTCCCACCAAAAATCCATCATCAATCCAGGCACAAAGAACAAGGGTCGTGTATAAGCGACAAGTGGTAAAATCTTGAGTTGGATATTGAAGGAAAGAATAAAAAGCGATCTTAACCACCAGCAATGTATCCATACTATAAAAGGAAAAAACTAGAGGATGAAGAAACTAGATCTTCTTTTGGAATATCTTCTTCTTCCAAAAATTAAAGGAGACATTATATGCTTTAAAGGCCATTGTAATATATTTGTACACAAATAATGAAGATACAACGAAAAACTACGTAGACGGAGGATTAACATTAATCCAAACTATGTAAAAAATCTCTACGTCCTTTACTTTCATTTTTCTACTATTTAGCATTTAGATCACTTGTCACTCGCAAAGCCTCTTCGACATTTCAACAGACAATTGAAGTGAGATTATTCAGCTGTGTAAGCATTCAACAACACAGTTGCTTCTCAAAGGTGAATTTGACGAAGCTTAAATTTGTTGATTTGCTATTCGTGGGGATGACTAGTCATTAGGTCACCTCATAATCAAATTAAGTGTGGAAAAGCCGAAAAACTTTGCCAACATTTTTGGCACTAGAAGGAGGGCTTGAACCTCCGTCCCTCCGTTCCTCTTTTCTCATTTCCAGCAAAACTTCCAATTCCATCTTCC
The DNA here is from genome assembly GCA_030765085.1 of Allium cepa. Lineage (NCBI taxonomy): Eukaryota > Viridiplantae > Streptophyta > Magnoliopsida > Asparagales > Amaryllidaceae > Allium > Allium cepa. The sequence goes on along the minus strand of CM060931.1, from coordinate 347,883,544 downwards.
ATTTCTCTATCACCTACGGCCACCACCCTTGCTTCTCTGCTACTTGTTTCATGCAGTAGACAAGTAGCCATGACATTCTCAAGAATAGATCAGTGAGACCGACAACTACTATTTGATAGAAAGATTCAATAATTCATGTTTCGTAGAATCAAGTCAAAGAGCCACCACCATTTGATTATAGCCCCTTAAGGTCAGCCAACGATTAACTTTTGAGAAAATACACATGAATATTTATCATGGACAATGATTCCGATAATGCCTAAAACCTAGGACAAGAATCCATGCCTTGTCAGAAGATATATGGGAACACCTCACACAATATGTTGTAAGGGCAAAAAATGTTTGCACATTCTGTCTGAAAACCAAGGAATTCAACTGATGCACCCATTGACTAGAGATTGAAATATCCCAAGATTTGAAGGATCTGAACCCATCCCTAGCATCAGCTAAGAGCACAAGAGTTGTATTGATGTTTCCCTCCCTTACAAGGAAAGCTACCCTCATCAACGGAGATCAGGAGCGAGACTGGAGGAACTAAAATTGAAGTATCAGCCAGTAACTACAATGGCAAGTGCTTAATGTTGCATTGAAGAGATCGAACAGAACGCAACATATCCTTCACCACCTACTTGGCAAGATTTGTAAAAAGAAAATGACGTATCAATGTATCGAACTGGTCACAAGGATTCTTGGCAGCCCAAGCCAATATAAAATCTTTATATAAGTTCTCTGTAAAAGAAAAGTTATATATGCACCTTCATAGTTCATCGCCAATATTCGCTGATTAAACTTAACACTAGGTTGGTAGTAGAACGACAATCTCAACACTAAGAATGGTGATACTGGCCCTACACATTAGATTTTCATCAATGCGAGTCCAACTTCTTAACCAAAGTATTTCGCTGGACAGGATGAAAAAGTTCCCTGATCCGGTATGAATTTTTCTATGATGACAATCATAAAGATTGGTTGTAGGGATATTATCTGCCTAAACCAATACAAAAAATGTTTATGTCAGTTAATTCAATATACCACACTAGAGGTATGGATATTAGACAGTTAGAACTAGTACAAAAAACAATGCACGTTTAATGGGTTATACATATACGACCTGACTTCTCAATCAAATCCACTCCCTCAACGGGAAAGATTGTGTTAAGAGCATAACAAATTACTCTTCATAGCTCACCACCATAGTTTAAAGGTATGATTTCACCTATGAACAAGAGCAAAAATCTCATTACTGAGAAATTTAATGCTAGAGAAGAATGTGGCTCAACGTACATACGACTTTACATCCTTAACTAAGGGGCAAGTCGTTCCAAACTTGCATCTAAGGACAATTCGCCCCCCAGAATATGGGGCATGCCATATTTAAGATATGGTAGAACATATGGATAGGGCTACCCTGCTCTAAGCAATAGGGTAATTCATGCACGGTCCATGGCTAAGTCAACAAAAGATGCTGACTCTTAAAGGCCATCGACCGCATTAAAAATACAAGGAAAGTTACGACCTATTGGATCATGACCAGGATGTATATGCTATTCCAAGTGCTCCTCCTAGACTTGGCAAGAGATTATAATACATGATCTCTAGCAAATGATGATGTCCTCAGGTACAAATCTTGATTGCTACTCAAAGCTCGTCGGGTATACGTCGAAAAATTGAGTTATCAATACTTGGTTATGAATCTTATATGCTATTCGTTTTCCACATACTCTAAAATAATCTACAAAACATTACAATTTGGGTCATATTACAAAAAGTAGCATTCCTTCAAAAAAATTAAATTATGAGTCTGGTACAAAATAAAGCACGATCGCTTTATGCTGTCTCAATCTGTTGGAGAGCAATGCCGTAAGATGAGAAGGAAATTAGCTCTCTAGTTGAGTAATCACCACTAACGATTGAGAATGAGAGCCTCTACCACAAGACGATTTTCGGTAGGCAACGCGGGGGTCATAGTTAGAACCGGCCCAGACATTTTAATAATCTGAAGACCTATACTCATAATCAGCCCGGTTATACAACAAGGACAAAATAAGTCCAGCTCAGAAATATTTGAAAAAATCAATTGCACGTTTTCGACTAATTTTTGCTATTTTGGTTTTCACTTTCTCTTTAGGAAGTTCTTCCAAAAGAGATGCCCCGTCCATCCCACCTAGGGAAACTACGATGGAATCCAATTGGGCTTCACACTCTAGGTTATATGTCTAGGGCATTTATTTGCATCATAGCTACTTTGCTAACCCTTTCAATTTCGCCCAAGATGCGCTTCCTCATTTTTTTGAGACCCCTAGAAGGACCAAAGAATTCATCCTTGGTAGACAAGAACGAGGAAACTTGAGTACCTGGTGTCCCTAACTTTCCTTTAAAGTAATTCTCTAACTCTTTAATCTTGGTCTCGTAGCGAGTCTTCACATCATTCTCCCACTTAAGAATCTCAGTCGAGTTTTCCACAGACGAGACCACATGGACCGCATCCGACCTAAGAGGGACACTTGAAGCTGGAGTCACTGGAGAGCTTTCCACTGCACTCATACGTAGCGCCATCTCTCTGTCCCTCTCTATGGTCCTTTTTCTTAGCTTCTTGATTTTATCCGAATATAAGGCCCCATATATGTTCTTAGTATTCTTTAATAAATCTTCCAACTCCAATATTCTAAGATGATCAGAATCTAACTTCCTTTGTAGAATAGCTATTACTGAATACTAAATGAAATAAATAAGCCAGAAAAGGACGAGTAAATCAACAAATGTCAAAAATCAAATAACAATGTAAAATAAGCAAAATAGGACTACTATAAAGTTCATAGATTTTTCATAAAGAAATATTAGATAGAAGTTTAATTTCTCAGTCAATTTAAGTACTACAAAAATGTTTCCCTCTTCAGTCTTAATAATAGTACATGAAAACTGGGCAGCGTTAAGAAGAGGTGGAGTTGTGCTAGTAACAAAGGTCTATCAAAGGTCATAATGGGCTCCTGCCTAAGGATCCTCCGCCAGGTCAACCGTCGTGCCAAAGCACTCTATGTCCTTCAGAAAACTTTGATTAAATGTGGGGTAGAAATTGTTGGAACTCGACCAGCCCGCAGCGGAAATTATGGGTGAATTTCAAAAAATTAACCCTATTGGATCTTCTATTGGGCCTATGAAGTATAATTCATTTAGACAATTCTAAATTTGTTTTAAATAAAATCGTTGTATTTTATTTAAATTTAAGTATTTTGTAATATAAAGTTAATTTGAATGATTTAATTTATATATATACATGTATCATATACATATACATATGTTGTACATGTGTTATATAATAATCCATGAAGGGTACAACATGCCCATATGCAGCATTTGGGATTTACATCGCAACAGACATATTAGCTCATTTTATATGTAGTTTATGTTGTCTAAATATTTGCATAAATCTATAACGCAAAGTATATTTATATAAATACATATACATATATTTAAAATATATTTTATAACTACAAGTATCGAAATTAAATTTGTAGAATTTAAAAAATTTATACAAATATATATACATAATTAAACATATAAAATAGTATATGCATATATAATAATTGAAATTATATATAAGGTTAAATAAAATGTATATATATGAATAATTAATTACATTTAAATATTTAAAATATATATACATACATATATATATATTTTGAAATTATTTCCAGATCGAAATTAGCATGACAAACATAAAATAATAATTTATAATTTTATCATTATTATATATAATAAATTATTTTGATCATGATAATTAAAAATATTAGTAATAAATATTTAAAAATCAAATTTTAAAATTTATGAAAATTTAGAACCATAAAATACAGGTTCAATTTTTTTTCATGATTTGTTAAAATAAAATATTATTTTTAATAAATAAAAGAAATGTTCAAGCGAAGTAATTTAATTATTAAAAATATTAAATATTAACAAAAAATTCTTCAAATTATTTCATAGGTTACTGTCTAGATATAGTTATTTCAAAAATATAAAATCAACTTTTCAATGCAATAATTATTTTAGATATAATAAACAATTCAAATAATCAATAAAAGGTGATCTAATTTTTTTTTAAACCGGGCACTTATACTTATAAAGTAGACGGCATACAAGTCCACAAGAATCATGGTAACACACAGTTTAATATGCTAGAGCCAGGGATCGAACTGCCGAAATTATCGTCAATAGCTTGGCGTTTTTACCATTGCGCCAAGGCCTCGGACAATTTAAAATTATTTATATGCATAAAAAATTTATTTTCAAATTTGATAACTCATATTATGTATAAATAGGTGTAAGGAAAATTTTTAAGCTGTTTATACATTATAATTAAACATATATGTAATTATATGTTTAAAATATACATTAGTCTATATTTGAATTAATATGTAAATACACATAAAATAATTAATAATGACAAAGTTGAAATTTTTACCGCAAATTAGATTTGTATATACATAAATTATAACAATAATATAACCATGCATATAACCAAATTAATTTGTGACAACTACATATACCTACGAAAATCTCACCTAACTAGATATGCAGCATTAATATATATACAGGTTTGGGATTAATCAATATTAAATTATAAAATATGATATGATCATAAATAAAATACCAATTGATGATGCCTTTGAGTCTCATTGAATTCCCTTCTCTATTTATGCTCATCCCGTCAGATTGCAAGTCTGGAATCATCGACCTTTTCTATCAAATAGTGCTTTTACTTAACTTGAGTTGATTTGAGATTCTTAGAACTGATCTGAGAATTAATGTCGGCCAACAAAATTTATAATTATGGCATCCATAAGTTGTTTTCGATTATGGGTTAGAGATCCATATATATAGCCTTGTCAAGGGAGATATTAGTACAATCTCATTATCTATTCTCTCTTAATCTTAGTCATCCATCTCTAGATCTAACCCTAAGTTTTAGCCGCCTCCAATAACTTGCCAAAAATGAAGTTTACAGCCCTAATGATGGGCTTCAAACCCATTTAAGCCCAAGCAAAATACTATGTAATTAAATCTAATTTAATCGCTTGTCAATATTGTATATCAATCGATATATTTATAACTGTTATAAATATACATAACATTGTTTATTTCTCAAATCATATTCAAATTTTATAACTAATATTTCATAAATATTAATTAATTTATAACAATTATAAACTAATTAAATCGTTCAGTCTTAAGGGAATTCATCATTTCGGCTGTGTAACCCTTGGGTGTAAATTTGGTCAGTAATTAACATCGAACTATTCTAATGTTAACGTTCATACGTCACTTAGCAGGTGGTGTGACATTATAGCCAAATTGATCTCTTACTCTTTTTCGATAAAAATCTAATTTTAGTTTATTAAGTGTTACCCGGTTGTGACATTTGTTTACACCAATTCTCTTCGTCAAAACTATATCACTTTGGACTTATGGAATTAGGTAATAGTCAAAATTCCAACATCATCCACATTCAACTTTATAGTCCAAATACAAAGTCCTTAGTTCAACAATAACAATCATTATTAACTGAAATGCTCTGGCCAGAGACTTTGACTTTGAGTTGACTATGACACTAACCACATATAACTAAGGAGACGAATCCTCTCTTGAATAGTGCTTCACTTCCGATACTTTCACTCGACCCAACTATAGTCACTCGATGGACGCCATGCCATGATTTGGATATAATCAAAGCGGAGTTTTCATATTACAGATCCACAGTATTCTCAAGTCGAGAGAACTGTGTAAATCAATCACATCAATATTTTCTGTTTAACCTTAGTTATATTAACCAACAGAAAACTATCGAGCGAGTCGTTCCATAGTTATCCAATAACCATTAGTACGTAACCCATAGGTGCCCCCAAGCAGTCATGAGTAATACAATGTCTAATATTTAGAGAGCGTTATGTACTCCAGTCTCAATGGATACATCGATATCCAGTCTCGATGCATCTTGACTAGGAACATTTAAAATGGTATATTTGTTTTGTTGTGATAAATTACCCACAGTTACAACACCTTGTAACTGCTATCACAAAATATACCATTTATGGATTTTTCTATTAAATATACTTTTAATTAAGTTAATTAATTAATATGATCACATTATGTCAAGTATACAATAGGAAGAAAATACCTTTTATTTCGAACAAGATTGGTCAATGAGTTAGATATATGTAACAAATTACATAATTGCCCTCGGGTCATACCCCTAACTCTATCAATCTCCCACTTGCACTTGGGGTCAATTATGGAATCTAATTCCAAATTCTCCAATCAGTTTTCTCAAAACCAATTAGGTCAGCCTCTTAGGGAATGGGTATGTTATTATTTTTTAATTATCTACTTTGTCGATTAACTCTCTCTGACACGGATAAACTGCCTTTATAATGTGGAACGATTCGAAGTATGTCTTTCAACTTCTAGTGAGATTTAAGTTCTATCATGACCAATTTCATGACATTGTTATTTTATAACAATATTATAGGATTATCAACATTTGGAATCACCTTTGGCTCAATTATAAATTTGTGCATTTACATCTATATACATTGATTTATTATAGCGCTATTCAAGTTATTGTTCTCAACATTTCATTGAATCGACCACAATCACTTTTATTTTGAAACATTTTCAAATTAAAGGTTTTAACTTGAATTTTTATCGTTGACATGTTATACTCAATATCACTTATAAAATTTTATGTCTAGACGTTCCATAATAACGAGTTCGTTTTTTGTATACACAATTCTTTAGTAGTTCATAAATACGCGAAAACACCTCAAACAACCATTTAGTGATATCAATTTGGATTTTATATTTGCTCCATATATCAAATACATAAACAAAACACAATATCATACACAACATTATCAGTATGATAATTCCTATTGCTAATGCATAAGGAATCCAACTTACATGTTCTCTTTTTAATAGGGTGCTCTTGTATATCGTTTTGGGACAATCCCTATATCTTTTACACTCACTACAGAAGACATCATTTACAATCCAAAATTGAGTATTAAAACAACTAAAGTTGATTTTAATACAAGCATATTGTTAAAATCAATAACATGTTGTTTACTTATAGTTTAGAAACATCAATGTATCTTTTAACGTTCTTTATTATGAAAACACGCTTCCTCTTCACTTTAACTAAAAATTAAACTATTTGATATTTCTATCAAAATACTTATTTAATCTTGATGCTTATAAAATGATACATTCTTATCATTTCTTGGATCATATCTAAAGCCTCATAAACCCAATATCCCTCCCACTGACTTCGAGGCATTTTTGGTTAATATGTATAAACGACTTACTCTAAATCATTATTTAGAATTTTCTGTTTCAATACATAAGTACCAAACGTTAAGTCTTATCGAGCAATAATTTTTTGAGTAAATCTAAATTAACTTGAGTATGTTGAATACCGAATCTGTTATGCTAATTTCAACAACTGAAATTTACGATATTATTCTTATCAACCTTGCTCATTTAATTCCAAACACATTTGTCTTTCCAATAGAGACACAACCTTAGCCGATGGATCACATCTCTTTGGTTAGGACCACAAAAATTATACTTTGATAGCGTACTTATATTTCTTTCAGATTTGTGCATCTTGCCATATAGATCAACAATCTTGATGGTTTAATTGAACAACTGAGGGTAAAGTATATTTTCGACATTAATAAGAAACTCATAGTTTCTCTTCGATGTATGAGAATACTTATTAAACATTCTAATACTATGTGTTCATTTAAGCTAGTTAATTTCATCTCATGTAATCAGTTCCATCTTTGGATCGGATCCAATCCCATTTAGCTACCAAAAATTTCTAAAAGAAATTCCTTCACAATGAAGTTAATATATCATGAAACAACAATTGTTTCTTAGTGCAAATAGAATAGGGACTCATAAATGCTTTATGAACCTTTTAGTTATAAAACCGATTTTAGTTTACAAAAATTATGTTTAAAACATAAATATGTCGTTTGATGACAGACCTTTCCAAAAAACTTTTTGGAGATTCATACAAGATCCCTTATGACACTTATTACGTGCAATCTTTCGACTTACACAACCTGCCAACTCCTTGGCCTAGGATATGTTGGGATTTCTTACAAGCTTTTATCATGTATGATTTTGTAAACTATTGTTTAGATGAAATAATATCAACTTTATGTACTACTCTTAAGTATATGACTTCGTAGAAAGAAACTAACTCAACTTCACTCATAATTAATCGTAAATTGTCCATCAATGTCTGGTTACTCATTATCGATGCGTCATTATGTATCACATGGAGGAATGATTTATGAGATTGAATCTATATTCATTTTTAGGTACATTCGAAACTCTTTTCAATATACTCACTTATTCGACCAATTCAAATCATTTTATTCTATTGCATGTTATTTTATTCACTTTTCTTTTTATATTCTGTAATTTTATCATAAACTTACTACATGTGTATTAGATACATATATTCATGTTGGTAATAAATCATCGATGAATATAACACTGTATGTGAACAGTTTTGGTATTAACAGACTTGTGATTGCATATATCAATATATATTGATTCAAAGAGTTCATGAACTCTTATGATGCTCCCCCAAATGGGTGCATAGCCATTAATTGTTTGAGATATAACTAACCTGTATCATATGAATCATAAGCATATAGTAAAATTATTTCTCAAAACTACGGCTTAGTCTATAATTCCAAAACAACGGTAAATAATATTAGACACGTATGTATTTTTTTTGCATCACTTTTACTATGAAAACAAATTCCATAGTTCTATTTCATAATGAATATTCATAATGCTAATATTGAAAAATAGTTATATTTATTTTTCAGTTAATACCAAAAATAAACATTATTTCACAAATAATGTTCGGTACATTTTACGAAAATAATTTTCATAATTTGATGCAACCATTAGGTGCTATATGGCATGCTCTCACTATTTCCACTATTACTATAACAGCGTACTAAATTTAGAGGTCCACCGTCCACTTAATATTCTTAATATTGTTTACTTATTTCATATGCTTCAACTAGTATACAGTGGAGAGTCCTTTGATGAAATATCATGAATCAAAGAAATAAATGTTACAGAAAACAATTTCTATATGAAAATACATTTCGGAATAGAATCATATTCCTTATTACAATATTAAGTTTCAATTATTATTACAATTCTTGTTTCCAATGTTTCTCTACGAAGTAGAATTGACTATTCATTCTCTTCATTCCAACTTTGCCTTAAATTATATCTATTCTTATACATTTCTTTTTCTTTCAAACGGTCAAACTATTCAAAATAAAACCTTACTACAATAACATAACAAACTTTTTACAAAAGCGCATTCGATTATTCTTAACATTTAAGACATCAAATATGTTGTACTTTATGTAAACCGATCAAGATGACATTTCAACGATCGAGTTCTTAGATGTATTTCTAGTTTATGGTCGTATCTTATATTAACACAAAATGATCCTTTCAAAATCATTTAAGTTGAATACATGATCTTAAAATAATGTGTATTGGCTTACTTTGAATAAACTAACTTCATCGAAATATTGTACCACACAAACCATGACTGTTCACCATATAACATTTATATATGAAAGTACACTGATTAAATATCTGTAATCTTGAACTGCATTTATAGTTCAAAAACTCATAAAATGCAATACACGGTCTAAACCAAATAAACATATAACCGACCAACTTACGAATGTATTAAGTTATTGAAATTAGGCACTTGGATGAGTATAGAAACATTATATAACAAGCAATTAGAATTATTAGTAGGTATATATTATATTTCTATTTGTCAACTTTCAATTCAATTTGTTTATATATGTTAATTGACAAACGTTTTATCAATCATATTAAGTGCACAAATTTATCATTATGGATAATTATAATATTATATAGCACATGTTCTTATAATATTAGAAAACTTAAATGTTACCATTTCATTTTTCTAATAAGGCTCCCACTAGTTTTTTATGTTTCTCCAAACACTAAGATGAAACATAGAAGTTTTACAACTTCACTAGTGGGTGTTAGGACTCATTGTTTTGGTATTCTGACCTTGAGTTCGCTCAACAAATCATAGCCCCGCAAACAATGGATAACTCCTTATCGGTTGTATCACATGTAATTCCTAACCGATTTTTCCTTGTTCTAATCTCATTTCGACCTTGAGTTTGCTCAACAAATCGAAAGAGATTATTCACTCTTACCTACAATATCGCGATGGCCTAAGTATAGTATATGTACCTTGAGTTTTCTCAACTAATACATATAGTTATCTTACCTCATCTATTCAATTTATTAATAATGCTACGCATAACATCCCTACCTTGAGTTTGTTCAACAACTAAGGAGTATGTAAGTAATTTATTAATGTATATATATGTGGTAGAGGATGACATTATATTGAAGATTCATAATCTTTAATATATATATTGAGTGATATCGACTTGTAGAAAAATATATTTAATATGAAATACCCTAGCGATTCAAGTGTCAGACACATCAGAAATCACAGTATATGTACATTTATATATGTATTTATTTCTCAAGTCTATTTGGGTTTCTTTAATGTTCCACATTTAGTTTGTACACATATCATATAAGTTTTATTGTTATATAAATTTTATATTTCATATTACTTATATGATAGTCTCACGTATAATATATCACTAATTGAATCTTATCTAATTAATTTTAAATTAGTATTCCAATATAACTTTTGTATTAGACATATGTATTATAACATTGATAGCGTTTACTATAATCTTTATAGTGTAAAACACACATATTATATATACGTGTATTTTATTTAATTAATTTATTCAATTAAATAATTTTTATTAAAATTTATCAGTTTCAAAATTTATCTTGTATATATACTTGTATACTTATGTTATCTTAAACATTTTAAAATAACATATCATATATCAACATATATAATACATGCATATATACATTAATCAATTGACATATTTAGTTAATTAAATTTATTAATCTTATTAATAAATATAATTTTTGAAATTATTATATAAATATTTTCAAACATTTTGAAATATCAATACCCTTTCAAACATTTTGAAAACTTATGTAGTATTATAATTTTATAATAAACATGTTTTATTTTAAATTTAACTATTAAATCTAAAATCTTTAACATTAATTTCCAAATTGATTTTGAAAATTAGCCCAACGATTAAATTAAGTTGGGCCTTTTGTATTAGGAGCAACCTTTGGGCTCACTACGCCTTTCGGGCTAGGCCGGTAGCCAGGTAGGACAGGGTACTTGATTGCCTAATTCCAATCCTAGACATTACCTTTCTAGACACCGTACAAAGTGGGAAAGCTTAATTAGTTAGCCCTAATATGACTAAATTAGACCGCATGCTATTGGGCTTCGATACCACTGTTGGAACTCGACTAGCCCGCAGCGGAAATTATGAGTGAATTTCAAATATTTTTTTTACCCTGTTGGATCTTTTAACTCTAATTCATTTAGAACAATTCTACATTTGTTTTAAATAAAATCATGTATTTTATTTAAATTTAAGTATTTTGTAATGTAAAGATAATTTGAATGATTTAATTTATATATACACATGTATCATATACATATATATGTGTGTGTGCATGTCTAACATAATAATCCATGAAGGGTATAACATGCCCGTATATATATGTTGGTATTTATATAAGCAACGGACAAATTAGCTCATTTCATATGTGTTGTATGTTGTCTAAATAAGTGCATAAATCTATAATGCAATTTATATAAACCACGTATACATATATTTAAAATATATTTTGCAACTAAAAATCACAAAATTAAATATATACATATACATATACATATACATATATATATATAATTTAAAACATTTGTATAAAAATATATACATAATTAAACATATAAAATTATACATACATACATACATAATAATTAAATTATATATGTAAAGTTAATTAAAATATATATATATATATATATATGAATAATTAATTAAATTCATTCTTAAAATATAAATATATATTTTAAAATTATTTCCAGATCGAAATTAGCACAACAAACATAAAATAATAATTTTATAATTTTATCATTATTATATATGTAATAAATGTTTTGTTTATAGCAATTAAAAATATAAGTAATAAATATTAGAAAAATCAAAATTTAAAATGTACAAAAATTTTGGATCATAAAATACAATTTAAAAAAAATTGATGATTTTTTAAAATAAATACTATTTTTAATAAATAAAAGAAATGTTCAACCAAAGTAATTTAATTATTAAAAATATTAAAATTTGACGAAAAATTCTGAAATTTTTTTAGTGAGTTATTACATAGATGCAGTACTTTAAAAAAACATAAAATCGAATTTTCAATGCAATGATTATTTTAAATATAATAATAATTCAAGTAATCAATAAAAGATTTAAAATTACTTATACACAAAAAATTTATTTTTGAATTTAATAATTCATATTATGTATAAATAGGTGTAAAGAAAAATTCTAAGCTGATTATACATTATAAATATACATATATGTAATTATATGTTTAAAATATACATTAGTCTATATTTAAATTAATGTATACATATACATAAAATAATTAATAATGACAAAAATTAATTTTTTATAGAAAATTAGATTTGTATATATGTAAATTATAACACGTAATAATATAACTATCCACGTAACCAAACTTGTGATAACTACATATACCTACGAAAATCTCACCCAACTAGATATACAATATTAATATATATATAAATTTGGGGTTAATCAATATTAAATCATAAAATATGATATGATTACTGCAATATGTAAATAAGATACCAATTTATGATGCCTTTATGTCCATTTGAATTAATGAATTCCCTTCTCTAGTTATGCTCGATCCGTCAGATTGCAAGTTTGGAATCATCGACCTTTTCTATCAAATAATTTTTTTACTTAACTTGAATTGATTTGAAATTCTTAGAACTGATATGGGGATTAATTTCGGCCGGCAAACTTAATAATTATGACCGCCAATTTTTTTTTTTCGATTAAGGGTTTAGAGATCCACATATATAGCCTTGTACAAGAGAGGTATTAAGACAATTTCATTACCTGCTTTATCTTAATCTTAGCCATTCATCTCTAGGTCTAATCCTAAGTTTTAGACGCCTCCAATAACTTTTTAAACCAAAATTTGTAGCCCTAACGATGGGCTCTAAACCCATTTAACCCCAAGCCAAAATACTATGCAGTTAATATAATTTAATCGCTTATTGATATTATATAACGATCGATATATTTATAACAGTTATAAATACATGTAACATTTTTTATTTCTCAAATCATATTCAAAAATTTTAACTAATGTTTCATAAATATTAATTAATTTAGTTAATTTATAACAATTATAAAATAATTAAATCGTTCGGTCTTAAGGGAGTTCATCATTTCGGCTACGTAACTCTTGGGTGTAAATTTGGTCAGCAATTAACATCGAACTATTCTAATGTTAACATTCACATGTCACTTAGCAGGTGGTGTTATGGCCAAATTTTTCGCTTATTCATTTTCGGTAAATTCCAATTTTAGTTTAGTAAGCGTTACCTGGTTGTGACTTTTGTTTACACCAATTCTCTTCGTCAAAATTATATCACATTGGACTTATGGAATCTGGTAATGGTCAAAATTCCAATCTCATCCACATTCAACTTTATAGTCCAAATACAAAGTCCATAGTTCAACAATAACAATCATTATTAACCAAAATGCTTTGGCTAGAGACTTTGACTTTGAGTTTACTGTGATGCTAACTGCATATAACTGAGGAGACGAATCCACTCTTGAATAGTGTTTCACTTCCAATACTTCCACTCGACCCAACTATAGTCATTCGATGGACGCCATGCCATGATTTGTCTTTAATCATAGTGGAGCTTTCATATTGAGGAACCATAGTATTCTCAAGTCGAGAGAACTGTGTAAATCAGTCACATCGATATTTTACGTTTGACTTTAGCTATATCAACCAATAGAAAACTATCGAGTGGGTCGTTCCATATTTATACAATAACTATTAGTACATAACCCCTAGGTGTCCCGAGCAGTTATGAGTAATACACTGCCTAATATTTAGAGAGCATTACATACTCTAGTCTCAACGAATACATCGATATCTAGTCTCGATGCATCTTGACTAGGAACATTTAAAATGGTATATTTGTTTCCTTGTGAAAAAGTACTCACGGTTTCAACACCTTGTAACTACTATCACAAAATATACCATTTATGAATTTTTCTCTTAAATATACTTTTAATTAAGTTAGTTAATTAATATAATCACATTATATCATGTATATAATAGGAATAAAATACCTTTTATTTCGAATAAGATTGGTCAACGAGTTAGATATATGTAACAAATTACATAATTGCCTCTAGGGCATACCCCTAACTCTATCAGAAATAACTGCACCTCAACTCGCTTACTTTTGATATTTTCCTTCTCAATCTTATTAGAGTAAGAAATAATCCTATCTCGAGCAATCTGCAACAAGTCTTCAAGATCACATACCTTTCCTATCGCTCTTTTCATAGTGTCATTTAGGATCTCAATTAACCTGACTTTGTTATTTTACTTTGGTAAATCGCTAAACAATCCGTTGGCGATACTTTTCCATCTATCGCCCAAAGACAAGAAGGCCCAAATCTACGAGAGAAGTGGGGAGAGTATTTGAATGCTGCATCGCAATCATTCCCCGATATTATGCGACCTCTTTCTCACCAAGCAAGCTGGCAATCTTAGCAGACATGTCCACCACTTATTTTTTATATTGTGCAATCTCTATCGTATAAAAAACACCGTAAAGTTCTTCACCCGCCTCCACGGTCCGCTTTATCCCTTCGAGCTCCGATGCAGCATCCCTTGACCGTGTACATAATTTACTATTGCATGCATACTAACGACGCAACACACACTTGGCATCTGCAAGTTCTTTGCGGTTAAGCTTCAGCTCTGTTTCACACCTCTCAACATCATATCTAAGTTGAGCAACATCACCCTTAGATGCGTCCTAACGATGAATATAATTAACATTAAGCAGAGCCCAGAAAGAACCAACTTAACTCACTATAGAAATGGAAATCGAAACATAACAGATTGGGTGTCAATATTAAAATATTCAGTACTGATTACATCATCCCTACTTTATCACACACCTAGAAATTAAGTGTATATTAACAAAAATGTGAAAAAATCATTTGTTGTTCAAGTTGCTAAGCTTAAGTTTGAACCACTCAAGATGTGGACTGCCAGGCGAATGAACCATTCTCTAATGCAAACCACCATCGATGGAACACGAAATTACTTAGGGCGTTCTTATCTCGAACTACCTGGTCTATTTGGTCTAATAACTCCTTAGTTTTGTTCTTAAGATCCACATAAGTTCTATCCAATTCCTTTTCGCATCTAGCTATATCCTCTGCACTTTACCCAAGGCAATCGAAAGTATGTGTTTCAAGCCTAGCCTCAGTCTCTCTCAATGATTTTGTGAACACATTCTCTTTAGAATACTACACAAAACAATGAGAAAAGCGCAATCACTCGCAAGAAACAATATAATAAACACTATGTCACATTATTAGTAGAAAAATAAACTTCAAAATCTTTGGTACAACAAAATACAAAAGACATTCGAGATTAGTTGTCTAAGTCTATCAAGGAAGACGAGTTAACCTTGTTTGCAGTTTGGTTTTGTTCATCAGATTGCAAATTTTCTTGATCCACATCAACCTTCTCCCACTCCTCTTGAGAAAGGTGATTGGAATGGTTTGGATCAACATCCTCTTCCTTAATCCCTTCTTCCTCCTTCCACTTACCTTGACAATATGCAAGGATCGAATTCACTATAGATTCTTTCTTCATGAAGTCAGCCTTAACTTCTACCTTGAATGTTTTAACTTCTACCTTGAATTGGTGCTTGGCTAAAGCATAAAAACCATAAGTCACATCTGAGCTGATAGTGTTGAGTTCCTCCCTAGATTGAGCATACTCTTTCTCAACCCTGGCTAGAACTTCATCCTTCTACAGCTCATGCTCCTATGAAGCCTGGGCATCTCGGTAGCCTTAACCTCCGTCTCATCTTTTTCAGCCCACTCACAAAGTGTTCTGGACTCCACTTCCACTTTAACCTTAGAAGAAGCCAATGCAGCCTTTTCAGTGTTGGCCGAGGCAAGAACGGCTTCACCTTAGCCACCTGGCTCCAAAGAGCATACTCCCTGATTCATATGCCTTCATCACCATGGTTGCTGACTATAAGAAGGGAAAACACTTAACCATATAATTAACAAACTAGCACCACGTGAAGGATAAATGAGCAATGAATATGATTACTCGCATAAGACCAGAGCTTTTCAAACTGTGATAAGATAGCAGTAGGGGACATTTCAGAGGTTAAGGTAGAAAGAAAAAGGGATATTGTGCAATTCTCCCTACCTTCTCTATCATGGTATGAACATTAACTTCTAATGTAGTTGAAACACTCGCACTTGAAGCAGGATTACCCCACGAAGAAGATCCAGTCAACCCAATTGGTGCAGGAATCGAAGGAGGAAGAACTCCTACATCATAAAAGGATGGAACTTCAAATGAAGGAGAAACAACCACTCTTTTGGAAGAAGTAGGAGAACCATCAGACCCTCTAAGTGGTCTCTTTAAAGTTTTCTTTTTTCTTTTCTCCTTTCACTCCTTCTCCAAAGCCTTACAAAGCTCGACGGCATCATCATCATCCATATTATCTACAAAAATGAGGAGATAATGAGACCAAATCACTGTTATGACAATTCTAAAATCTGGTACAAGCTATTTATATCCCTAGTTTCAAATGAGGAAGGAGCGGGCTTAAATTTTCTTTGGGAAAGTATATAATGGGAATGCAGTAAACCATGTTCTTTCAACTTCAATTCAACAAACAACTTTTTTTATTTTCCTAACCCCTGCCAGCAATCTTCAAATCTGTTGGCTATGAGACTCATATAATTTCTCATCTTCCTTTGAAGAGATGGTATGGATGGAATAATGTTGAGAAAAAGGAAGGAAATCCAATAAAGAAATAAAGGTTGATCCACTTTTTGGTCCTGCCAGGGACTTCCGTAAGAAATGATTCTCTAGCTTGAATATAAAGGAAGCCCTCATTCCCTTTTCCATGAGTTCCTTTAACCTCAAGAAGAAATTTGAGTTCCTCACTAGAAAGGTTAATGCCATTTTCAGCACAAAGAAGAAAGTGGCCAAAGCAAAAGCATACAAATGGAGTGCAAATTGTACCGGAGTGAATCTTAAGGTAGCAAACTATATTGGATTATTCGATGCATCAGAGGAAATAACCCAAACCGAATATGCCTGGGAGTGATAGAGATATATCCCTTTGGCAAGGTATCAATGTGTTATGGGATTCAGAACACTAGGCACGTATTCAGAAAACCCGAATTGTTTAAGGACTCCTATAAAATCCCCCAGGCAAGTAATTTCAAAAGGAGGAGACATGGAAGAAGAAGAAGAAGAGTCCATACAAAATCTTGGATATTATTTCAAATAAATGAACAAGAACCAAAATGACTTATCCTTCTCTCAATCCATGGAGTTACCCCCAAAGCTAGAAATTAATCCACTAGCGGTTCTTCGCAAATAAAAGAATAAAGAAAATTTGGGGTAGATGAAGAAGGAAAATACGTACCTGGATTTGAATTTTGGTCGCAAGATTGAAATAACCAAAGAGTTTGTGAAATGTAGATTTGCTGCAAAAATAACGAGTATAAAAGACTAATGGAAATCCATCTAGAAAAACGAAAAACGTGGATTAAACAGCTTTTAAAAGATGGTCCGGTAAGACACTAACACATGTACTAAAACATTCAAATAGCTAAAAAAACTTATTCCCAACATCGAAAGACAGAATAGGACACGACTGAATAGATATATACAGAACGGGTGCATAAGACGATAAGTCAACCTTGACCAACAGTTGCGGTAGACTAAGGGGGCAAGTGTTACACTCATTATTACCATGAACTATTGTAAAAATGGAACAGATAGTACTTAAAGTCAAGAAAGCTACTCTTATAGTAATAGGGTTGAGTAGGAAGCAGGCTTGAGGTCACAACGTTTAACCAGAGCTAAGCCCTATCAGCAAAGGGAATGCTACAAAAAGAAACTACCGCGCACGTTAGGAAAATGAAGTAGTACATATTGGCTATATCCAAGATCAAAGGCCAAACTAGAATAGCATCAGAAATAATGCATAATGATATGAATTAGCCATACTTCTAAAGCTCGTATTTTTATCAAACATTACAGGAACAGGTTTGCACAAGCATATACTGAGGACAATCTAGGCAACACCATACAAAGCCGAAAGCACTCCGAAGGGGCTGTATACAAGGTCACTCAAAATATGGTTCAGTGCAGACTCAACCATACAAACAAATGAAAAACATGAAGCTCTCCTTCTATCACATCGGCAATAACAAAGGGAACCTCAATCGCATCCCAGATGCATGCCAAATTTGTCCTCGAAACGAATTGGGAAGCGCCACCCCGTTCAGACCTAACATAGTGACAAATTAAACAAATATAACAAGAGCATTGATAGGGCGGTACGGTCTGAATGGCAAACAGTGATTCAGCACTGAACCTTTCCACATGCACCAATCATAGACCAATGCCTCTGGTGTGAGAAATGTGGATTACAGATCTTAAGGATGGAATTACACTAGAGGGGGGTGAATAGTGTTTTATGGATTTTCTAAATCTTTTTAAAACTTATGTGATTTAATCACCAATGAATGCAATTCAAAGACACAGACATAATCGCAGTACCAGACACAGATGCAAATACTAAATAATAGTAAAGGAAAGAACACATCATGATTTTATATTGGTTCGGAGTTACCCTACAACCAGTCCCGTACAATCGTATGGATTTTTTATCAAACTAATCTTCCAGATTACATCCTCGATTTCAAGGCTACGAGGTACACCCTCCTGTATTCAAGTTTAGGGCAACTCTCTTGATCTGACCAGGCTACAAGATCACCTAATTGATTTCCGAGGTCATAATCACACCCAATTGATTTCAAGGCTCAACCGCACCTTTTACTCAACAATTTGGTTTACAAAAGATCCTATAACTCTGAATAGCACTGAGATCTTATAGAGAGAGTGGCAGAGAATCAAATAAGATATAATCAAGTTTGATTCACTTGGTATTTCAACAGAATATAGTTTAGGATTCTTCAGAATAAATGTGGAAGATGAAGAGGAGAGAAAATAAATGAAATCTGATGTAAAATTCCTTTAGAAGAACTAGTATTTATAGTAGATTAATAGCCTTATCTATTCGTGAAAGGATACGACGAATAGGCACTTCTTTTGAAAACTGAAATTTGAAAATAACGGACATCATGTCGACATGGGCGTAGGGGTATGTCGACATGCTCAAGGCAAAATTGTTGTTTTGATTTTCTTATTAAAATTAGTTTTTATAATCTGTCAAAATAATTTCTAGACTTTGTAAATATATTAAAATATAGTTAAACATATAAAAGAGTTTAGAAAGTAATTTTTAATATATAATCTTAATGTATAAAGTGATTCAAAATATGAATATATAAATATTTTAAAGCTAAATATTTTAAAAAAGAGATGGTTTTGAAAACAAGGACAGTTTTGAAATAAAAATATTAAAATGATAAAAATAGTTTTGAGGCTAAAATATTTAAAACCAAGAGAGATGTTTTTTTTGAAAAGAAAGTTTTGAGAACATTTTTTTTAAAACAAGAGATATATTTTTGAAAAGTATTTTTATAAAATTAGTGGATATCAAAATAGGACCACCATATGTTCCACTAGATATTGTCGTCGGTTCCATCCCTTTAACAGGCTCGAAGTGGATTCCATTCCACGAATAAATTTCGAATAAAGATGTAAGTTCTTTCAAGAAGTTTTAACATAATTCTAGACTCAATACTTATCTTGTATTCTTGAAATCTTGATATCTTGATACTCATGAGTCTTCAATCTTGATATCTTCAGTCTTGAATCTATATACTTACAGTTTTCATTCTTGGTACCTGCATGTTTATATCCTGCGTATACATATATATCTAAACTATAATGTTAGTTTTTATATTTTATAGTAAGTCCTAAGGTTGTTGTCATCAAAGCCATCATCTCAAGGACTAACAGTCTCCTCCTTTTTGATGATGAAAACCTATGTTTATAAAATGTACTTCACCTTCACTATAACTCCTCCTAAAACTAATAACTCCTCCTTAATCCAAGCCTAACTACTCTAACTACTCTATTCTATATTTCTCCCCCTTTGTCATCAACAGAAACTTATCCTAAACTAATATAACTCCCCCTTAATCTAATACTATCCAAACTAAATACTAATAAGGAAGTATAATAAGTGAAACAAATATTTTATTATATACGATGTTATATTTACATAAATATATGGAACATAAACACACAAATATATTTAAGTACATAAATTATAGAATAACAGTACTATCGAGAGTTTTTGACAATTGGAGATCTATGAATCGAACAATTTGGATAATGAAAACAAATGTTTCCACATTGTTCAATCAAATTTCCATCTTTGTCAAAACAGACTTCGCCTACATAGACCACGTTGTTGTCTTCTTCCATAGGTGCTTCTTCCTCTTCTTCTTCTTCCTCTTCACTGTGCTCTAACAGGTTATGCACTTGAATGTTGGGAGAATCCACTTCAATCACAATAGGATTTGCATGATTATCCATTAGGAATTTTTGCAAATTCCGAAGAATTTTCCTTGCTTTTCTTGTTCTTTTGCCATCCTTATTTGCACAGCTTGAAGTTCAGTCAACATTTGCATGGCATCCTTCATAGATTCTTTAATCTTTATCACACATGCTAGTGTAGTTCGTTGGAATGGACCAGAATGACGAGAAGGGAAAGAAACAGTGTCATTTTGGTTTGATTTAGTGAAGGAGGCTATTAATTTTAATTTTCAGAAGTGTATTACAGAGAAAGAGAAGTGAGAAGACATAAAAATTAAAAATACATTGGTTTATATAACTACCAAAACAATTTTAGAGGAAAAATCAAAATTTTAAATTTTAACGTTGTATGTCGACGTGGGTGGTAGGGGTATGTCGAAATCCCTGTATGAAATTTTATTTTCTTGTATATCTTTGTTTATTAAAAATATATGTTTCTATATCTATATTCTATATCTCAGTTATTGAACAAATGCCTAGTTCTCTTCTTAATTTGTTAAACATAGATTGATTTAAGGGTTTGGTTAAAATATCAGCAATTTAATTCTCGAAGTTAATAAATTGAAGAGAAATAATCTCTTTACATATTATCTCTGAGAAAATGATGCCTGATATCAATATGTTTATTCCTAACATGATGAGTAGGACATTTAGATAAATTTATTGCACTTGCATTATCATAATAAATTGGTGATTTTGAAATTGTTAATCCAAAATCTTTTAGGGTTTGTTGCATATAAATGACTTGAGTGGAAACCAAAGCAGCAGAGATATATTCTGCTTCAGTTTTTGATAAAGAAATAGTGTTTTACATTCACTAAACCATGAAACCAGAGAATGCCCTAAAAAGTGACAAGTTCCACTTGTATTTTTTGGCTCAGATTTGCAATCAGCATAGTCAGCATCACAATAAGAGATTAAATCAGATGAATCGTTTTTAGGGTAAAATAAACCATAGTCAAAATTATGTTTAACATATCTTATAATACGTTTCACAGCTTTTAAATGAGTCTCTTTGGGTTGAGATTGGTATCTTGCACAGAGACAAACACTATGCAAGATACAGGTCTACTCGTAGTGATATAAAGCAGTGATGTAATCATTCCCCTATATAGTTTTTGATTTACATCTTTTGAAAGATCTTCTTTATTTAAAGCTTCATTGGTTGCCATGGGAGTGGGTTTTCCACTCGCAGTAGTCATACCAAATTTACTAACTAGATCCCTGGCATACTTTTCTTGACTAATAAAAATACCATTATCTAATTTTTTTATCTGTAAACCTAAGAAGAAAGTAAGTTCACGCATATGACTCATCTCAAACTCTTTTGTCATTATTTCAGAACATTCTTTATTTGTTTTATGATTAGTTGAACCAAAAATAATATCATCTATATAAACTTGTAGTACTACTTGGATATCATTTTTATTTCTTTTAATGAAAAGAGTATTATCTAGTTTACTAATTTCAAAATTTGATTGTAATAAAAAAATTTTTAGTCTATCATACCATGCTCTAGGAGGTTGTTTCAGACCATATAGAGCTTTCTTAAGTTTGAAAACATAGTTTAGAAATTTTTCATCTTCAAAGAGCGGAGGTTGTTCAACATAAACTTCCTTTTTAACAAATCCATTCAGAAAAGCACTTTTAACATTCATTTGAAATAATTTGAAATTATTATAGGTTGCGAAAGAAAGTAGAATTCTAATGGCTTCTAATCTTGCTACGGTGCAAAGGTTTCATCAAAATCTATTCCGTCTTCTTGACAATAACCTTGTGCGACTAATCAAGCTTTATTTCTGACGACCTCACATAGTTCACTCATTTTATTTTTATAAACCCACCTAGTTCCCATTATAGTTTTATCCTCGGCCCTAGGAACAACTTCCCAAACATCATTTCTGGTGTAGGGATTCAAGTCTTCTTGCATAGGCAGAATCCATAAATCATCAGACGATGCTTCCTTTGGATTTTTAGGTTCAATAGATGATATAAAAGCTACATCACTCATGTTATTTAGTTGATTTCTAGTTGTAACAATAGATTCAATATCTCCTAGTATATTACCTATAGGATGATCTTTTAAAAGCTTAACCTTTTTATTTGGATGAATAAATTCATTATTTGTATCAATTGATTCATTATTTAGGGTAGCAAAATCTTTTTCGTCATTAATTTATTCAACATCTTTGAAATTTTCGTCAAAAGAAACGTGCATTATTTCTTCAATGGTATTAGTTCTTAAATTGAAAACTCTGTATGCTTTACTTCTATTAGACTATCTGATAAAGATTCCTTGTCGAATTTAGGATCAAGTTTATCCAAATTGTCTTTTGTATTTAAAATAAAACATTTACTTCCAAAGATTATAAAATAAGATACCTTTGGTTTCTTCTTGTAAAGAAGTCCATAAGGTGTTTTATCAGTTAATGGTCTAATTAATATTCTATTCAAAATTTAGCAAGCTGTAGCGACTGCTTCAGCCCAAAAATGTTTTGGTAAATTACTATCTGAAAACGTTGTTCTAGCACACTCTTGAATCGTCCTATTTGTATGTTCTACCACTCCATTTTGTTATGGAGCTCTTGGAAATGAGAAATTATGAGTTATTCCCTTTTTATTACAGAATTGCTCAAAATTTTCCATTTCAAATTCACCATCATGATAACTACGAACAATTATAATTTTTAAAGAAAGTTGGTTTTGAAGTTTTTTTGTAAAAATTTTAAATGTATCAAAAGTATCACTTTATGTTTCATAAAAATTGTCCATGCAAAACCTATAATAACCTTCTACAATTACAAGGACGTATTTACTGTGATTTATTGATGGAATTTGAGATGGACAAACAAATCTAGATGAAGTAACTCAAGAGGTTTTGAAGTTGAAATCATATCTTTTAATTTGAAAGAACTCTTCCTAAGTTTTCCTAATTGACAAGCATCACATATATTGTCTATTTTAGAATTATTCTAGGGAGACCTCTTACTAGATCAAGTTTAGAAAGTCAAGATAAGAGTTCAAAATTCAAATGCCCAAATCTTATATGCCAAATCCAAGGGTCACTTATATTAGCCAAAAGACATAGATTATCATTTGAAATTTTCATACTAAGAATATAAATATTTTTCTTCCTAATTCCTTCAAATAAAATACTTGAATTATTATCTTCGATGTGACACTTGTCTTTTGCAAAATTAATTTTGTATCCTTTATCACAATGTTGACTAATGCTAAGCAGATTGTGTTTAGATTCTTAATTAATAAAACATTAGAAATATTAGGGGTTTTAGAGTCATCGACATTGCCAATGCCAATCACATATCCTTTTGAGTTGTCTCCAAAATTAACCAATCTTCCATCTTTATAGATAATATCATTCAGCATATCTGGATTACCGGTCATGTGTCTTGAACATCCACTAAGTATCCACTTAGTCTTCTTGATTTGCACAATTTGTCCACTGAGTGTGGATTCTTCAAAGGCCATGTAACGTTTTTCTTTCTGCACAGAACTCAAACTCGGTAGATAACTTGATTTTCTATAATAACTATATGTAGACTTATGAGACAACGAAGATTTGAACAGTTTTAAAATAGTGTTAATAAAATCCTTAAAAATAGCTATATTAAAAAAAACATTTTCAAAATTCAAATTATGAAAACTTTGAGAACCTATGCTCCAATACCAAATGTGAGAAATGCGGATTATGGATCTTAAGGCTGGAATAACACTAGAGGGAGGGTGAATAGTGTTTTGTGGATTTTCTAAATCTTTTTGAAACTTATGTGATTTAATCACCAACAAATGCAATTCATAGACATAGATATAATCACAGAATCAGACACGGATGCAAATACTAAATAGAAGCAGTAAAGGAAAGAACACTCCAGGATTTTATACTGGTTCGGAGTTACTCTACATCCAGTCCCGTACAATCGTACGGATTTTTTATCAAAATAATCTCCCAGATTACACCCTCGGTTTCAAGGCTATGAGGTACATCCTCCTGTATTCGAGTTCAGGGAAACTCTCTTGATTTAACCAGACTATAAGATCATCTAATTGATTTCCAAGGCCACAATCACACCCAATTGATTTCAAGGCTCAACCGCACCTTTTACTCAACAAGTTGATTTACAAAAGATCCCATAACTCTGATTAACACTGAGATCTTATGGAGAGAGTGGCAGAGAATCAAAAAAGATATAATCAAGTTTGATTCACTTGGTATTTCAGCAGAATATAGTTTAGGATTCTTTAGAATAAATGTGGAAGATGAAGAGGATAGAAAATAAATGAAATCTAATGTAAAATTCATTTAGAACTGCTGGTATTTATTTATAGTAGATCAATAGCCATATCTATTCGTGAAAGGATATGACGAATAGACACTACTTTTGAAAATTAAAATTTGAAAATAACGGACATCATGTCAACACGTGGGGTATATCGACATGCTCAAGGAAAAATTGATGTTTTGATTTTCTTATTAAAATTGGATTTTATAATTATCAAAACAATATCTAAACGTTGTAAATATATTTGAATATAGTTTAAACATATAAAAGAGTCCATAAAGTAATTTTTAATATATAATGTTAATCTATAAAGTGATTTAAAATCCGAGTATATAAATATAAGCTAAATATTTAAAACAAGAGATGGTTTAAAAACAAGGACAATTTTGAAATCAAAATATTAAATGATGAAAATAGTTTTAAGGCTAAAATATTTAAACCAAGAGAGATGTTTTTTTTTGAAAAGAAAGTTTTGAGAATATTTTTAAAAAAAAGAGTTATTTTTGAAAAGCACTTTTCTAAAATTAGTGGATATCAAAATAGGACCACTATATGTTCCACTAGATATTGTCGTGGGTTTCATCCCACTAAGGTTCCATCCCTTTAACAGGCTCCAAGTGGATTCCATTCCACGAATAAATTTCGAATAAAGATGTAAGTGCTTTCAAGAAGTTTTTGTAGTATCGATTTCACCCTAGAGTGGGGAAGGGGTGAATAGGGTGATACTATAAATTATAAAATTATTGCTGAAATTAATATAAAATAATTCCAACATAAATATAGCAGAAATATAGCAGCACAGATAATAGCAGAATATTAAAAGCTGAAAATAGAACACACAGATTTAACCACCTTCGGCAAAACCCTGCCTACGTGCTGCCCTTAAGGTTTCTACTAGAAATTAAGTAGTCAGACGCTTACACACGTAAACATGCAACACCCGCTATCGACTAACCTAACTTTATGCTCAAAACCCTGCCACAACTCAGCCATTGAGTTTTGAATTCTCGAATTACACCACCGTAGTTCGTCCTCTAGTCACACAACTAGACAATTTCAAAAGTTTAAAATAAAAATTAATATTTAAAACACAATAAAAAATAACACCCCAACTGGAAATTGTAACAGCCCAATGTAATAAAAGAACTGGTCCAATAGTAAATTATGTAATAAACAAATGTGCCCCCTTTATTCTTTTATCGGCTCGACTTCTTGTTCTTCGATCTTTAAAAATAGCCGGTCCTTCCTCTTTTCTAAAATTAGGGTTTTACTTTGTTGAAGCTTTCGACTTTAGTTGGTTGATCGAATATGTAATTTCACTTTCCTTGCTCTGTCGATTGACCGTCTCCTTATAGCTTGCTTCGGCTGCTTCGATCGAGTTCGATTTTACTGGTATGTTATTCACTTTGCTTTTCTGGTTGATACGCTTGAACTCGATGGTTTCTGAAGGTCAATGATGAATGGATTTTATAGGATTCGAATTCTTATATCTTCTTTCGTATAAATTCATTCGAATTCGTCAATTATTTTGTTCCGGCTGTTCGATGTTGCTTGGATGTTGATGATGATTTCTGACTTCTTCAGTTTCATATATTTTGTTGCTTGTTTGTTTGATAATCATGGCTTTGAATCTTGGTCACCATGACTTTTATATTTGCTGGTATGTTGTTGACCTTGGTCACTTGATATTGGTTCTATTCTTGTTTCACTGGATTGAACTGCACTGATTTTCTGGTCTTTAGCCGAGTTGTCCTGTTGCTTGACCTTGATTTAATCTTGAAACTCCGACATACTCATTGTATATGTATTCTATCAAAAAAAATTTCACTTGTTGTTCACTGGTCTTTGAGACAGTTCCTGTAGTGTCTGCTCTTGATTACATATAGATGGTATGTTGTTCATGTTGTAGTTGCATTCACTTATGTACATTGTAGTCTTGGTCGAGTCTGGTGCTTGAATTTGGCCTTGGTTCATGTACGACTGTAGCTGTCTTTGACTTGATGCTTGATCACTTGTAGTTGCCGTAGGGTTGCATGTGGTCTTGTTGAAGTTATGTTGATTTGACCAGTTTCATTTGAATCTTTGTTGTACTGTATATTTGTATATGTATACAGCTGTCTGTGTGATATTAATTCACTGGTCGTCTTCTGGTTCATGCTAGCCGAGTTGTCACTGGTTCGATGTATGTTGGTTATGTAGTCTACAATGCTTGGAGATTCATGTATATAGTATATATGAGGTCTGGCACACTTTGATATGCATATGAGCTTGTGCATGCTGTGGTTCAGGTAAGACTGTAGTCGTCTTCATTTTGCCCGTTGACATTTGTTCATGTAGTTTCACTTGAACTTGTATCGACCAGTTTGTTATTTAATGTTGAGGGTATCACTTATTAAGGCTACTGCTACTTACTTTTTTTCATGGTCATACACTTGGGCTTGTACTTGAATGTGCAGTATGGTTGCTTGTGTGGCCTTCTTCTATTGCAAGTATTCATATATAGTCGTTTTGATCATTTTATTGTACTTATATTTTTGGACTGCACCTATGTTGAATCCAGCTTAAAGCTCGGGTTTGACCTTGTGGTCGTATCGTGATTTCACTTGAGTTGAACCCGACTTTTGATTTGGGTTTGACCTTGTGCTCACCTGTCTCTGTAACTTTATCAAGTGTATATCGATGTTTATGACCTTGTAGCATTTACAGTGATGCACTGTGTATGTCACAAGCTGTTCGTGTATGATGAATTCAAAATTAAATGATGACGAACAACCCAAATAACTGAGGCAAAACATATTTTCAAAATATACACTCTATTTTTCACTGCAAAAATATTTGCTTTTCTATTTTATCACGTCAATGTGTATTTTTACAGATAGCTCAGATGCTGGATTCAATCTAGAATAGAGTTGAAGATAAAATACGAGCGAATGAGTGAAATGTAGTGAGGTACACATCGTAAATGAAAATTTTGATGTAATCAAAATTGTATTGTACGTGAAATTGTGTATTTATAGTGAGAGCTCAAACTTATACTATTCAAAATTGTCATAAATATTGTTTGAATAAAATATTTGTTTGAATTAAAATTCTATGTTATTTATTTTATTCAGCAAATATTTATTAATTATGTGTAAAATAAAATAGTGCATTAACAAATACATTTAGTTAAATATATATATATATATATATATTTTTATTATCATCAAACAAAAATCATATACCTGCATATTCAATAGTTTTAACATAATTCTAGACTCAATACTTATCTTGTACTCTTGAAATCTTGAACTCTTGATATCTTGATACTCATGAGTCTTCAATCTTGATATCTTCAGTTTTGAATCACTATACTGTACAGTCTTCATTCTCGATACCTGCATGTTTATATCCTGCATATACGTATATGTATAAACTATAATGTTAGTATTTATGTTTTGAAATAAGTCCTAAGGATGTTGTCATCAAAACCATCAACTCAAGGACTAACATCTGGGTGGCCTCTTTATCACTCCTCTTAAAGAAACTTACCATTCCAAGAGAGAAAAGGCTAACCTGTACAGGCTCGGACTTCTGCCAATTTTTCAAGCATCCTATTTCGAATTTCCTAGATCCCGCCAATATTAGGATTTCCCACCAAAAATCCATCATCTATCCGGATGCAAAGAACAAGCGTCACGTATAAGTAATAGGCGACAAAATTTGAAGGTGGAGACTGAAAGAAAGAAAGAATAAAAAGTGATTATGACCACCAGTAATGCATTCTTCTTACTATAAAAGGAAACATTAGAGGACGAAGAAAGAGGATCTTCTTTTCGAAACTCTTCTTCTTTCCAAAATTAAAGTAGATAAATCATTTTGTACAAAAATCACGAAGATATAATGAAAAAATCAATGGACGTAGGACTAACAGTAATCCGTAGCACATAAAAAGATCTCTATGTCCTTTACTTTCATTTTTCTACTATTTAGCTTTAAATCACATGTCACTTGCAAAACCTCTTCGACATTTCAAAAAACAGTAGAAGTGTGACTACTCGGCTGTGTAAGCATTTAGCAACACAGTCGCTTCTCAAAGTTGAATGTAACAAAGCTTAAATTCGCTGATTCCTATTCATGGGGACGACTAGTCATAAGGTCACCTTACGATCAAGTTGAATGTGGTGGAGCCGAAAATTTTCACCAACACAGCCAATGCAGGATAGTAGCGAAGAATGTAAAGTAGATAAAAATTCAAATACAAAATCTTTAAAACAATCTCATAGCACACAGATAGTATATAATATAACAATATAGATGTAAAACAGACAAGATAGTGATATAATCAAAATAAACTAAAAATAAAAACATCAAACATCAGGTTCACAGACTATATAAAAACTGAAATAAAGAGTTTATACATCCCAAGTTTCCAAAATAAACTCTATAACTGTCTCTTATAATGCAAGTACAAACATAGCTCTATAGTACTACACAATGGAATATAAACGATAGTAAGCTCCAAGTATGTAAGCATAACATCCCTTGTACTCTGTATAGCTCCATGCGCTATACAGGCCTCTTATCCTAGTATACTTATTTAAGAGAATCCAAGGTAATAAAAAGAAAAGAATAAAACCTTGAGTCTGACAATAGTCTAGTGTGAGTGATACATCATCTAAAATATACTATAAAAATCGTATGTAGTAAGTATGGACATAGAGTATATTGAACCATACCTGACATGTCCTTGCATCCAAAGAGTTAGAACATAACAGTCAATATATGCTAATCTAATGTCTGATCTGTATTAGTTTACTACAATAAAAGTACAATGTCTAGTATCTAGGTATATAGTCGAAAATACGCGACCCTAGGGTGATAACAACCATGGCAAACATAACATCCATCAAATAATCCCCACCATCACTCGTGTGCGTTGGATATATGATAACTCATTATGGCACAATCGCAAATCAAGGACCCAATCATAATCTCGGCTTCATTAGTGCTCGAATTCATACTACTTTGAAAGGCTAGGAACCAGTTCCATAATTGCAAAGCCTAGGGTAATTTGCTATCACTAGATTTGGACACAATCGCAAATCCAAATGGGCATCCGCACATACCCCTACTTTACGAGCATACTAGAAGCCTTCGAGTTAACAACGATCACTTTGCAAGCATCTCCATTATGGAACTCAATTGTTATTCCATCACGTTATTTCTATAATAGGACACAGTCACAAATCCCATCGCAAGCCTCCGTCATTAAACTTGCCCTTGTGGATCACCATCACGGCTCCCTTCGTTATGTTGTTATCTTCGAAACACCTATAGACACCCATTATAAGTCATATAGCACTCATACTAAGGTTTTGTAGTCATCGTCATCATCGTCGACGTCATTATGTCATGCCATGCTATCACCCAATTGATCGCCACGGAAAATCCTAGGTCATCCCGAGTCATTTGGGGTCGCTTACTTTACTCCATATCACCCCCAAGAACCCCGGAGCATGCTACAAAGAAATCACCAAAGTATCATTGTACCATGATGAAAATCATCAAATTACATTTTCGCTTCAATAATACCTTGTGCAGTTAAAGCGCGTGGCAGGTTTAATGCAACGGAGGTGCAAAAAGTCATAGCGGCGATACAACGAGGATATAGCAGGATATAGTGGATGACTTTAAAATAACATATAAAACTCGTACTTAATGTTTTCACAAACATATAAATGGTATATAAATGAAAAATTAACATTCAATTGAATTATAATTAATACATAAATAATATTAACAAAAAACACGTGTGAATATACTGTAAATAAACGTAAAACTATTATATATAACATAATGGATTTAGTAGAATATTAGAGTATTTTCATTTCTGAAAATATATTTAGAATTCAATTAAATAAATTAATTTCATAATTTTTATAATGTATAAATGTCATTTTTCAGTTCATTTCTTTTAAAGAATATATAACGAAAATAGCAGAATATAGTGGGAATAACGGGATATAGCAGAAATAGCGGGCTTAAAGTGGAATGGTTATATTTGGGGCTATATGGAAAAATCATAGCGATAGAAATCCATGATGAGATATAGCAGGGTTATAGCGAGGTAATAGTGTTGCATTTACATCACATGTAATACCTAAGCCAAGCTGTAAGTAACCCCTCCCGTGATTCCAAGTAGCACAAGAAAACCGAACAGAAAATTTTGCTCGGGTGTAGACCCAAGTAAACACCCCTCGCACACCAAGTAGTTTCCAAGCATCGAACCAGTTTTCTTACTTGGTTCTAGCCCTATGCAAACACTCCCTGGACACCAAGAACCGACCGAACAGAGCACCACTAGACACCTTGTTAACTCCAAGTAGACTGATACCGGACACAAAGCACAGAATAGAAAATCTTATTTGGGTGCCGAACCAAGTTGACCCACAAAACCACCGAGCATGACTCCAAGCAACCATTGAACAACAGAATTCGTTCAACCATTGAACAAAGCACAATCGGAAACCAAGTCGACACACAAAAACACTACGCATGACTCAAAGCAACCGTCGAGTAGAAAAACTATTCGGCCACCAAAATGAACACTGCTAGACACCATGCCGACTCACAAAAACACGTGGCACGATTCCAAGCACCGATCAGAAATGCTGTGATTTCTCCAAATTCCAATTTCTCTCTAATGTCATTGTTATGCTCCTCAATCCATATGCCTTCCGTTTGCATCTACAACTCCTAACATCCTTGAGCATATCCATAAAAGTTTGGTTTCACCGTTTCTAACTCTAAGTCGCTCCATGAGCATTTCAACCATACAAGCATTTATACAAACACCAAATGCACACAATCACATTCAATCATCCAAGTATCCAAACACATATCAAACCATATCAAATCATCATGTAATTACATCCCTAAAGTAGCCTATTACATACATAGGTGCCCATACTTCAAAACAACATGTTTAAAGTGCTTTAAACATTCTAAAATTTGTTTTGCCATAAGTTTAACATTGAAAATAGTTAAACCTTAATTTGACATCAAAAATGAGTTTGAAACATATCAAAACTTATAGAGACATATATAGTAAGGCGAGAGTAGATAAATCACTCACCAAAATAATAAAAACCTAAATTTTACATGCAAATCGATGTGAATCCGAAGATGAATAGCACATATGAGATTTTCAATTCCCTAAAATGCGGATGTGAAGATCTCTAATGAATCGTCTTGTTAATCTAGGCATAATACATGATTTAGACTCGATTTGGAGGAGAAAAGGAAGGTTTTGGGTAAAGGAAGGGTTAATGGAGGCATTGATCTAAAAACAAGGTGAAAAAGTGATTTGGAGATGATGGTTCGACCATAAAGTCTTCAAAATCAAAATGGGTCAATGGGATTGCCTCTAAACTCACTAATTATCCACTTTACTACTCCAAAAACTATCAATCTTCAAACAACCATATATCTAGCCAGAAAGTTCAAAATGCTATTGTGACCATCTATGGAAATGAAAACCATCGTATCTTTCCAATGAAAGTGGTCTTGGATGCTAAATTGAATCTTATCAAAAGTTATAGCGGATATAAATTTCAAAGGTTAAAATCGTCCAAAAATATTTTAAATGTAGAAAATATCTCTAATAGGAATTTCCTAAAGTTATAGAGTCATATGACCTCATACGTT
Organism: Allium cepa; assembly: GCA_030765085.1. NCBI lineage: Eukaryota > Viridiplantae > Streptophyta > Magnoliopsida > Asparagales > Amaryllidaceae > Allium > Allium cepa. The sequence goes on along the minus strand of CM060931.1, from coordinate 347,850,635 downwards.
TGAAAATAATATTTTAAGGTCCTCTAATATGTAAAAAACGGGTCGTTACACTAGCCCCCTCATTTTTATTCATAAAATATTTGAAACGCTAGTGTAAACTCCGTTAGTTTTCATTCTCAATTAGATTTAAGAATTGAAATTCAAAAGAAAAAAGGTAATAGGTTTATACATATTTTTCTATTTTTATTCTTCCCTAATATCTGAATTCTGAGTCTAACTTATATATAATGGAATGGTTACATATTCCAAAAAGAAGAAACATGAAGGAGTAGTTAGGCAAGGACATGAATCAAATCCAAAGGAAGTAAGAAACTATTTGTGAGTGGAAATCTTTTATTTTTTTCATTTTTTTTGTCTGTGTAGTAAAATTTGTATTTGTTTTATGCCATAGGGAATTTGTTATATGAAAACCCTAAACCCTAAAACCCCAAAATTCCCTCAAATAAAATGTCAATTGTTGGACATATTGGAATTTCAATTATTTTATGTTAGTATAGTAGAATTAGTTTATTGGAACGATTTATGTTCTATTCAACTTCCTTTTCTAATTTCTTTTATTGAAATAAAAGGGTTCAAAAAAGAAATTTATTAGGAAATGTGAGCAAAGTATGAATTTTTCCAATTTGTAGTTTGCAATACCTATTTCCGTAACGTTGATAAATATGAATCCTTTTTCCGCTTCAAGATTGTTGTGCAAAACTAGAATAGAATATAAAGGGCTTAAATTGTAAGTTTTGTTTTCTTGAAATAGAGGCGCAATTCTATTATATTAATGTAAAATTAATTTGGTATTGTTCCATTTCTGAATATATATATAAGTCTGTTTGGTCTAGCTAAGTATAGCTATTTTGTAAATTATTGTGTGGAACTTAAGATCGTATAAATATAGAAGTATTGACATTATAACAGTTAGTATAGGAAGCAACTATTTTGGAGTAGGAATATCTCTACGTAGGCTTAGAAATATTTAGTTAGCCTAAACTCTGTACGTATAAATATATTGATAGCATATAAGTATATTAATAATGTATTAATAATAACGTATAAGTCATATCGTATAGGATAAATAAGTTAGTAAATAGCATTAAGCCCAATAAGAAGTAAGTTAAGGATAATTATGGAAAATAATCCATAATTAAAGGAGAAATAAGGAGTTTTCCTTATATGGCCTTAACTCATAAATGCGGTGAGATATTATATATATATATATATATATATATATATATATATATATATATATATAGACACGGTAGTATGTTAGAAGACCAGAAATATGACTGAGTTATATGGATGCATGGTCAATCAAAAGCATATAGAAGTCTGTCGGCTAATCTGGCTACCAATAGTGTGACTTTAGGACTAATATGAGACATCATCTACAATAAGTACCCACGGTATACATGAGATCAGTACCAGTTCTGTAGGATAAGCCTGCATAACTAATCTGGCTACCAGCACCTATGAATATTTGGACTAATGTAAGACGTCACGACTTGGGTTAAGGGTCATGCGACGAATATCCCAATAAGGGCTTGCTTATGGGTTGGGGGTATTAAGTTACTATTGTAGGGTCCGCCTCATTCCCACTCAAGAAGTATTAAATTGTCGGGATTATCTTTTAGGTGTAGTAGTGGGAAACTTTGGTAAGCATCCGCTTCAGGGTGAGGTATTAAGTGGCAATTGTAGGGACGCCTCTTCCAACAAAAGAATTATTAAGTGGCTCGGTGAGATTTCTTACAATGTCAGTTTGGAACTAATAGAGAGGGATCTGTCTTGGGTTAGGTATTAAATTACAGGGATCTACTTAGGGTATAGGTATTAAATGGTCAGAGTCTGCCTAATTCCCATTAAAGAGGCATAAAGTGGCTTGGGTACTGTCTCTCGCATCATTAGGACATGAATGATGTTAGTTGCCTTGCACCCTCGTTAAAGTTATGAAATTGGACTGGAAGAGCCTTTAGGCTTACAGTTGGAGGTATACTTGGTAGGATATGGTATATGATGCATAAGACATATTATTTATCTAAATGGTACTCCTCAAATACAATTGTGGTAAGAATTGAGATTTTCATTCAGTAAACATTATTGTTCTGACTCCCTCCTTATTACAACCCACACTTTAGGAGGAATGATGCCGATGGAGAAAACGGAGGCAACAGTGAAGATTTGTGGCAGTTTCATTATTTATCTATGTTTTTGATATATATTCTGTTGTATCTAGTTTCGGACATATTGTTGTATTTTGGGATATTGTATTATGGATATTTTGAGATGTTATGTTTCTGAGATTTGGTTTTATGAAATGGGTACCTAATCCTATTATTATATTTTATCCCTTCTACTGTGAGATTTTGAAAGCATAGATAGATAGCTCTGTATATTGTTTATTGTATCAATGTTTCCATCCAATAACCAGCTTTGGAATGGGCCTAAGGTTTGGTGGGTTTTTACTGGGTCGAAAATTAGTCCTGTTCTGAAGGAGTTTATTACATTTGGTATCAGAGCTTACCCGATCATTGGGGATATGCATACGTAAGAATTTGTATTTGCTATTTCTGAAAGTATTTTTCAAAACCCTATCAAAAGCTCAAACCTACAGATTGTTGATTATGGTTGAAAATAATAACTAAAATGCTGGGGACCCCTCCGCTTAAGAAATGCCCATCATTTGTGGTATTCCAGAATGGTTCAAGCAATACCTAAGGCATGTAAGGCAAGTTCTCATCCCTTTACAAGCTGCACTAGCGACAACAGTTACTCCGCCTATTGAAGCAACATCCCGCCCACTATAGTTTCATAAAACTTATAAAGACTTCCATAATATATGAGGACGGGTGTATACGAGAGCTGAAGATTTTTTTAAAACAAAGGATTAGATTAATGATCGTGAATGCATATTTCAAGAGCTTGGTCAGGAGGACTGGATCAAGGAAAGGATGGCTACGTGGCACTTGAGTGGGGAGGCAATAGATTGGTAGACCATTGTCGTTGAGGAGACTCCACATTGAAGGAATATATCAATAAGTTCACGGAATTGGCTTGGATTGAGTCTGATTGACACTCTTATGAAGAAGGCTATAGAGTTTGTTAAAAGCCTAAATTCTCCACTTAAGGAGATGCTTTTGACCTAAATTCCCATAGGAGCCACTTATGAGATGTTAGTTGAAACGATCTTGTTTTAGACAGTTGGTAATGAGGAAAAGGAGAAGGTTGGACATGTGCAAAGTCAAGGTGGAGCTAAGAAAGGAGGATTTTGGAGGCATGGGAAGGCCAAAGAAAAGATCAAGAAAGGTGGCGTGACATGTTATAGATATCAAAAGAAGAGAAACATTGCTAAGGACTGCAAGGTGAGTTAGATGAAGGAGAAGTTCAAGGGAAGATGCTATCGCTGCTGTGGTGAGGGACATTATAAGAATTGGTATCCAAAGCTAGCAAATGAGGGACAAAGTAGGCAACCATATGCCATTGAGGTTGTACCTGTCTCAAGTAGACCTCCTTCTAGAGACCAAGGAAAGGCCAAGGAAAAGATGCATTGGAAGGTACATCCATTATCTTTGGAAATACTATTCGTACCTTATTTGACTCAAGAGTGTCACATTCATAAATAGCTTGAAGTGTAATTAAATCCTTAGGTCTATAAAACCAAGTTTTCACCGACCCAACAGTCATCTCAAATCCTATTGAGGGTCGACATATCTTTTTTTAATTTGTAAAGACACAGTTTTGGATATATGTTATATTGATTTTACATGTAATGTGTACATTCTTTGTTTTGAAGGGTATGACTTATCCTAGGGATGCAATGGTTACTCTACTATGGGGTTGTCTTAGACTATGATGGAAGGATCGTTTGGCTAAGGAGGTGTAAGGTGTGAGATATCGATATACAATACAAATCTCAAAACTCGGTCGAGTTAAGCTTTTGATATTCTCTTAGTCTATCATAAAATGAGCTCTCATCAATTCCCTAGTCCAAGACTTTGCTGACTTTTGAAGAAGTCTCTAGTCTCCCACCCTGAAGGGTGATTAAGTTTACAATTGGTTTGGGGAAGGAAGCAAGACCTGTCATGCTGCCATAAAGGCATATGGTCCCTAAAGAGAGGTGAGAGTTGGACAAGTAGATTTCAAAGCAACTGCAGAAAGGATTTATTCACTGAAGTACTTCAAAATGGGGAGCACTAGTTGTCCTCACCATAAGGCAAATGGATCGTAAGGCTATGCGCTAACTATCATGAGCTTAACAAGCTAACCAAGAAAAACAGGTATCCCTAACCGAGAATTGACGACTTATTTGACCAGCTTATTGGAGCATAAATCTTTTCTCATTTGGACTTAGCTACTACATTTCACCAATTGAGATAGCCGAGGATAACAAGCATAATACCACTTTTCGCACTCCAAATGGACTGTACGAATGGGAAGTAATGCCTTTGGGTTGACAAATGCTCTCACTGACTTTGTAGATTTGATTAATAGAGTCTTTAGCAGGTAGCTAAATAGTTCGTCATGGTATTCGTAGACGATATTCTAGTATTCTCTAAAGTGATAAAACCTCAAGTCAGGCTGAGACTTGTCAGGATGATTACTTTTTTACATTTTGAGGTGATTTCATACGACATTAAGATGGGCGATAACTGGCATACAATATATAAATTTAAGGTAGTTTTAGATTTAGAGCTCACGGATGCACGCTTGCTACATACCTTAAAGGAACTATTAGAGTCATCTGGAGGAGAGATGTTAGAGAGATACATTTAGAGCCCGTTGAACTATGCTAAGTTAATTTTGTGTAGTCATGTCATATGTCCTTTTTATATATTTATCTATGTATGTGTTAGGACATCATTTTTGGGGCAGTTATGTATAGTATGCTTGATGACTAAGTTGTAGATATATGGTGATGGTCTGATGTCTGTTTGTACCTATGTATATATTTGTGTGTGCGTATGTCTTTCTTTTTGGTCCGCTGTTTTGTGAAACCATTATATATTGTGTTCTGATATGTGATTTAGGTACAAATTCCCTAAACTTGTGTATACTACATTGTGTAGAGATGAGATACATATCACTTCGGATATGTTCAGGTATTTTAAATGTATCCTTATTGATCCAAAGTAGTGTATATGAGTGATCGCTCCTTTATTGCCCATTAATCCGAGCTATCGAACGGTAAACTCCCTTTGATATTTAGGTTACTAGAGTCGGGGCATCACGGCATGGTATTAGGGGTGTACTAAGGATCTTGAGAAGGCATCAACTAGAGGCAAAATTATCAAAATGCCACTTTTGGAAGGAGGATGTGAGATTTCTCGATTGTATTGTCTTTGAAAAGGATTATCTGTTGACCATGAGAAGGTGGAAGCTACTCAAAATTGGAATATTCCGAAGAATGCCATGAAAGTTAGGAGTTTTCTTAATTTGATGGATTACTATAGGAAATTTATCAAGGAATTTCCATATTAGTTCTACCGACTCCATTAACCAAGAAAAATCTAGTTTTTGCATGGGATGACGGATGTAGGGAAGCATTCGAGAAATGAAAGGAGCTGCTGACTAGTGTGCAAATACTTACCATTCTCGATGAGATAAAGACTTTAGCGGTTTACACTAAGGCATACGGTACATGGTTTGGAGCTGGTCTTGTTGAAGATATAGTGATAGCCTATGAAAGTAGGTAATTGAAGGACCATGAAAAGAGGTACCTAACTTACGACTTGGAGTTAGCAGCTATCGTCTTTGCTATGAGGATGTGAAGGCATTATCTTTTGGAAGAAAGATTTGATTTATTCAACAACCACAAATCCATTAAGTACATGTTTTTCCAAAATGATTTGAATCTTAGACAGCAATGGTGGATGGAGTTTATAGCATCATATGACTTCGAAATACAACATAGCCGCGGAAAAGGGGATGTTGTTGTCAACGCCCTTAGCTGCAGGCACGCTACTCTTAGTACTATACATAAGCAAAGGTAGTTGGATTTCCACTTGAAATTCAATTTTCAATTGCCAACAGAACCACTCTAGGCCATTTAGAAGTGATGGAAGTTAGGCCAGCATTAATGAATCACATCTGGCAAGAATAGAATAAGCATGCGACAATAATGGATATGTTAGGCAAGCTGAGTAGAGGAGAACATTTCCCTTATATCGGTGGATATGCAATGAACAAAAGGGATGGCTGAGGAGTGATGAATGCCTATATGTTCCAATCTATGTAGTTAAAGACTACAAAATCTCTGCTATAGCACATAACGCTCTTCGACTACTACGCTATTTCAAATTTGCGCTACCAAAAGTAGATCCGCTTTAAGCCTTGCTATTTTATGCTATACCTTTTACTCAATGATTTTTAGCATTCACTTCAGCAATATTAATATATAAACGGGAATTTGACTAATTCTCTTTTAAACCAAAACAACAATGTTAGGTAAAGATCTAATTTTAAGGCATAAATGCTCAATATAAGTTAGAAATATACTGTAATCGTGAAATCTAATCTGTATAGATTATGATATTCTTTGGTTTTGTAATATAAGATCAAGCAATGTTTCTTTTTCCTACACAAATGATGTTAGAATGAGAATAAATTAACCTCAATTATTTGGATTTATATCTAATGAAGCTTTTTGCACCTCTGCTATCTACTATTCCCCCACTATAACTTTTTGCACCTCCACTTCTATAAAGATGCTAAGCGCTTTAACTACATAGATTCCATTGGTAGAGGGAGTGCTAGCGGAATGTCACCATTCTAGGATGACTATTTACTCCGATGGAGGTAAAATATTTAGGAATACGAAGTAGATTTTTTATTTGCCAGGAATAAAGAAAAGGATAGCAGAATTTATTTCTAGGTGTTTGACATTCCAAAAGATAAAAACGGACTTAGGGAAGCCCAGAGGATTTTTATTGTAGCTCGAGGTGTTGACTTAGAAGTGGGAGCATATATCGAAGTACTTTATAGATGGGTTTCCAAGGAGTCAAAAAGGGAACGATACTATTTCGGTTATAATAGATAGACTCACTAAAAGTGCCCAATTTATTCCCATAAGAAGTAATAGGATCGCAACATCTCTAATGCAAATCTATATTAGGGAGGTAGTACAGCTACATGGAATTCGGGTTAGTATTGTTAGTGATAGAAACCTCTTATTCACTTGCAAATTTTGGAGGAGTTTGCAGTTAGCTTTAGGACTGATGTTGAACCTTAGCACCACTTACCACCCACAGGTTGATGATCAGATGGAAAGGGTGAATAGGATTTTGGAATAATTGTTGAGAGCTTGCATTATGGATTTTAGAGCACATTGGGAGTAGAATTTACCGTTGGTAGAGTCTACGTACAATAATAGTTACCGAGCAATGAATGACATCACACTCTTTGAAGCCGTATATGAAAGGTCATGCAAATCGTTGAGTTATTGGTGGGAAACCACCGACCATATTCTTCTTGGATTGGACTTGATCCGGTAGACATCGAAAATGATAGAGATGATTAAGCAGCGAATGAATGTTGCACGGGGCCATAAGAAATCCTATGTTGACAGGTGAAAAAAAGAATTAGAGTTTTTGGTTGGGGACATGGTGTTAGTTAATGTTTCCACTCTTAGGAATGTTATGAGGTTTGGTACATTGGGGAAGTTAACGCCAAGGTACATTGGGCCTTTCTCGATTTTGGAAAGGGTGGAGAAACTTGCATATATAGTAGAGTTTCTGGATAAGTTAGCAAGACTCCATGACGTCTTTCATGTTTTTCACTTAAGGAAATGTCTGCACGACACCGCCAACATAGTTGAGCCTACTTAGTAGCAGATGTAGAGATAGAGCTGATAGCACTTTGTGCTATAGCATGCATACTAGAGCATAGAACTAGGAAGCTTCGTAACAAATATATTAGGCTGGTCCGAATATAATGGGGAGATAACCTAGTGGAAAGAAAATGGGAAACCGAAGAAAAGATGAAGGCATCTCATCCTGAGCTTTTCTCCGGTAAACTTTTTCTCTCCAAAATTTAGTATTGTATTAGATTTGGTTGTATCGTGGTTGCTAGACTGGATGGTAGGGGATGGGTGCCACACGTTTTACTATTATTTTTGCAGATATGTAGAATCTTATGCATATCTTGGATGCTTGCATACATGCCAACATGTCATGATTTCATTCACGCTAGGATTGGACTAATCTATAGTATGCTGCAAACGTAAGCACGTTGGCTTTTTGGTTGAGTAGATGATGGTTGTATAGATGACTTATTTGTATAACATGGTTCTAGAGTGTGCGTTACACTATCCATCGCTTAGATATTTAAAACATGGAATCCTTTTAAGGGGGGAGGGATATAAGACCCTATAAAATTAATAAACTAGAATAAGGCTACAAATAAGAATTTCACAACGTTGGAATTTGCCATAAAAGTTACACCAATGTGTAAATTATGACTTTCTGATCAATTTTCGTATATAAAGTTTTACAATCGTAGTTCAAATGGAAAGTTATGAACATTTGAAATTTTTAAATTTAAAATAATCCAAACAAATTCAAAATTTGAATTTAAATAACGTTAATGTGGAAATTAAAATGGTAATAAATAGTTTAACATTAGGATAAATTAACATTAGTGGAAACTATTACATTAACGTTAAGAGAGGAAAGAAATAAAATAAAATGGCAGCAATAAATTCACGTTCCAAAATAGGAGATCGGTCAAACCCCTTAACTTGACCCATTGACCGCTTAAGGCTGAATGGTTGTACGATGCTTGTAAGGAGGCAAGCACTTTGGTTTGGCCCTGAAAGACCTAGATTTTATTATTTTAAACTGATCTAAATCCTTCCATTTGGCATCGTTGACCCAAAAAATGGACCAACGCCCTGGTTTGGATTTGAAAGCACCAGCCCTATCCTGACAGAGTAATATTAAAAATCACAAATATGAAGAAAGAACTGTAAAAGAAAGAAGACAGAGAATTTTTATAGTGGTTCGGCTGTTAATGAAGCCTACGTCCACTTTATAACTTTACAATAGACTAAATGATGTTAAAAGAGTTGTTTGATTACAAGTCTTTGACTATTTTCTGGTTAGATTGAATCTCCAGATTTGGAATCCATTGGAGAATCACAATGTATTCCTTTGGAGATAGTTGTGTGGAGGTAGTGAGTGAAGAATAATTCCAGCAGATCTTCAACAACCAGTCCGGAGAAGATCATCTTTATGTTTCAGGTAGGACGCTATTTATAGAGATCATGGAGCTTCTGGGTCAGTCCCGTCTTCATTAGCTCGCAGGTAGATCACAGGCGACCTAGGGGGATTTTGCTCGCAAAATGAGCCAAAACCATGGGTCGCCAACGACCCATGGCCTATGGGTCACTGGCGACCCATATACTTGGTTTGTTTTGTGGACAAAATCCTGCCTCTTCTTAATAGTGTTCTATATCTTGTTTGTTTAATGGTTTGAGTGGAGGCATGAGTCACCGATGAGCTATGCACTTAGGATTTTTCTAGAATCTGGACCGAAGATGTTCCTACCGCCTTTTATAGTTGCTCTTGTTTTGATGGCAATTCACTAGCTGGTTACGTTCAGCTACTAATTGGATTATAGGAATACTGGTCTCTCGGCTCCATTGATCTCAGTCGCTGTCTTAATCGTATCGTTTAGCTCTTGTTAATCCCTTGTCTTGGTTTTCCAGGTTAAGTCTTGAACCATCCTATCCTTGCAAGACTGCTCTGTTCTCTATTGGTTTCTACTGGCTAAAAACTCAAATAACAGGCGCATTCTAACCACTATAAATAAGAGGCTAGCCCCATCACTTTTATTCATAAAATATTTGGAACGCTAGCGAAACTTCATCGGTCTTCTTCCTCGATTGCTTTCAAGAATACAAATCCGAGGAAAAAAGGTAATAGGTTTATATATACACACATTTTTCTATTTTTATTCTTTTCTAATCTCTAAATTCCAAATCTAATTTATATACTACTGAATGGTTGTATATTCCAAAAGAAGAAACCTGAAGGAGCAGTTAGGAAAGAGCATGAACTAAATCCAAAGGAAGAAGGAAACTATCTGTGAGTGAAAACCTAAGTTTCACATTTTAGTTGTTTATGTAGTAATATTTGAATTTATTTTATGCCTTGAGGAATTTTGTATATAAAAACCTTTAACCAAAAACCTTAAAATCCCCTATCCATTCTTGAATTTATTGAAATTTCAATTATTCTATGTTAATATAGTATAATTTAATTTGTTGGATGCAATTTGAATAATTTATGTTTATTCAACTTCCTACTCTAATTTCTATTGTGCGGTAAAAGGGTTCAAAATGAAAATTAATAGGCAATGATGTGCAAAGTGTAAGTATTTTTTATTTGTAGTTTGCGCCATGTGTTTATGTACTATAGATAAATATATATCCTTTTTTCACTTCAAGGTTGCATATGTAAAAGTTGAATAGAATATAAAAGGCTTAAATTATAAATTTTGTTTCCTTGAAGTAGAGGTGTGATTCTATTATATGAATGTAAAATAAATTTGGAATTATTCCATTTCTGAATATATATACAAGTCCATTTGGTCTAGAAAAGAGTATTAGATATTTAGTAAATTATTGTATGGAACTTAGGCTTGTATAAATATGGAAATACTGACATTTTAACAATTAGTATAGGAAGCATTTATCTTAGAGTAGGATTATCTCTACGCACGCTTAGGAATATTTAGTTAGCTTAAATTACATATGTGTAAATATATTAATAGCACACAAGTACATTAATAACATATTAATTATAATGTATTATTTATATCATATAGAATAAATATGTTAGAAAATAGCAATAAACCCCATATAAGAAGGAAGTTAATGATAATTGTGGGAATTAATCCATAATAAAGGCAAAATAAGGCGTTTTCCTTATATGACCTTAAGTCATTAATGCGGTATGATGTTATATATATGTAATATATATATATATATATATATATATATGGTAGTACGTTAGGATAGCAGAAATATGACTAAATTATAGCGATGCTAGGTCAGTCAAAAGCATACATAAGTCTGCTCAGCTAATCTGACTACCAATAGTGTGGTTTTGGGACTGATGTGAGACATCGCATATAATAAGTACCTATGATGGATGTGTGGTTTGTCCCAATTCTATAGGTAAGTTTATATTGCTAATATGGCTACCAACACCTATGAATAATCAGACTAATGTGAGACATTACAGTTTGGGTTACGAGTCATACAACGGATATCCCAACAAGGGCCTGCTTATGGGTTAGGGTTTTAAGTGGCTGTTGTAGGGTCTGCCTCCTCTCCACTCAAGAAGTATTAAATGATTGGGATTCCCTTTTAGGCGCTTTAGTGGGAAATCTTTGGTAGTGGGTCTGTTTTAGGGTTGAGGTATTAAGTGTCTGTTTCCATAAAAGAAGTATTAAGTGGCTCGGTGAGATTTCTTACAATGTCAGTTAGGAAGTACTAGAGAGGGGCCTGCCTTAGGTTTAGGTGTCAAATGATGGGAATCTACCTAATGTACAAGTATTAAATGGTTAGAGTCTGCCTACATCCTATTAAAGATGTATTAAGTGGCTAAGGTACTTTCTCTCACCTCGTTAGGATGGTAGTTGCACTACCCTCGTTAGAGTTATGGAATTAAACTAGAAGAGTTTTGGGCTTACAGTTGGAAATACACTTTATTAATGACAAGAAATTCAATTGACACGAAGATTCATGAACCTACAACAAAGAACTACGAAGACCGGACTCAATAATATAAAGTATAATATAAAGTATAGTTCACATATATCAAAGTCCAGTTTTAACTATGTTAAAATCTCTCCTCAAGTAGTTCACAAACATACACGTTCAAAACATGCTATAAAAGTAATAAAAGTTTATTTTAAAAAATAGAAAAAAATGGTGATAACAATAATAATATATAAAGCAATACTTGACCTTGGGTTGTTGGTAAATTCATATTTTAAATGAAAAATCAAGTTTTCAAAAATGCATGGAGCAAGGCTCGAACACGGGTCACTATTTTAGAAGGCAAATGTTCTAACCAAATGAGCTATGGTGATTTTTATTTATCAACAGAATTCAGTCGACTGAACAAGGTCATTCAGTCGATTGAACTTGTGTACATGCATATATATTTTAAATTACTCTTAGTCGACCGAAGATGAATATTTTTGCACTATTTTTTCTCTGTTTTAATTTAGTCGGCTAACTATAATATTTAGTCGACTGAATATGTACTAACTGCCAATTTTTCGAATTTCATGAAAAGACACCTCTCTTCAGCGAAGAGGAATCTTCCAGGAAGAGTTGCAACGATTTATTTTCAACAGAACTTTTAATCAGGATTTGCTACTCTATAGTCTCTATATATACATACTCAATTCAAGATTTTATTAACAAACCTAATTCTCTCATCTCTCTTGATCTAATGTGCATAGCATTCTTAATTCTATTGCTTACAAAATTCTATACAATCATTGCTTACAATTCCACTTCCATATTCTATAAGCAATTCTAATCTTCCTATTCTTCATACACACGCAATTATACACATCATTCTTGAAGAAAAGATTATAGCAAGGGTGTACTAGAAGTGATAAATTCATTTATTCAGAACACACAAAGTCAAGTTAATCCATCTTGTAAGAAAGTTCTGTTCAGTTGCTCAGGCGGTCAAGTCCTATTCTGTTGCACAGGCGGTCAAGCCCTATTTGGTTGCTCAGGCGGTGTAATATCTGTTCCTCCAGTTATGTGAGGGTTGCTAGCTTTATCTCTAGAAGGAGTTTGGGACTGGACGTAGAATGAGAGTTCGAACCAGTATAAAAATTCCTAGTGTCATTTTACTTTACTACTATTATTTTCCGCACTAGTTATTTATTATATTCCATATTACTCGATCCTATAGCACATTCACTTTCATATAGGATGCGTTAAAACAAATTACTTATCTAAATGATACCATCCAAACATTATTATGGCGAGACTTGAGATTTTCATTCGCCAGACGTTGTTGTTCTGATTCCTTGCTCACTACAACGCATAGTTTAGTGGGAACGATGCTGATGGAAAAGACAAAGGTGATGGTGAAGATTTGTGGCCGTTTTATTATTTACCTATGTTTTTGATATATATTTCGATGTACCCAGTTTCAAAAATATAGAGATATTTTGATATATTGTATTATGGATATTTTAAGATGTTATGCATTTGAGATTTGTTTTTATGAAAAAGAGGGTACCTGTTTCCGTTATTATATTTTATCTCTTCCGCTATGACCAGTTTTGGAATGGGCCTAAGATTCGATGGGCTTCTATCGGGTCAAAAATTAGGCGGTTCCAGAGAGGGTTATTAATGTCCTGCATGAGTTTTTCAAATTTCTGTAATGTCATCAACAAAAATTTAAACAATCAAGAGATTATCTTTATCATGCAAAAGAAACAAGGTAATATATGCATAATCCTTTTGAAACCATTTTCCAAAAGATATGTACTAAGATAGTCATGCCAACTACTAGGAGCTTGTTTTAGACCGTATAATGCTTTTTTAAGTTTCAACACATGATTTTGAAATTCTTGACTTTCAAACCAAGAAGGTTTTTCAACATCAACATTTGTTTAAAAGGTCCATTTAGTAAAGAACTTTTTATATCCATTTGTTTTAACTTAAATCTTTTAAAACATGCAAAAGCTAGTAAAATTGCAATGGGATCTAATCTAGCAACTAGAGCAAATGTCTCATCAAAATCAATTCCTTACATTTGGTTGTATCCTCTAGTGATTAACCTAGCCTTGTTTCTATTTACATTTATAGATTCATCAGAATTATTTTTAGATGTCCATTTTGTTTCTACAACTGGATAGTCACTTGGTCTAGGAACTAATTTCCAAACATTGTTTCTCTCAAATTGATTTAACTCCTATATTGCTATAATCAACATTCACACTAAGTGTTGTATTTAAATCTTTGTGTTCAACTTATAAAATGAAACCACTTTAAATACATAAAGCACAAAGATTTTTATTAAATGGAGATCGGGTTTGAATACCTACTATTGGATTACCTACTACCGGTTCTGGAGGATGATATGCTTTGAACATTAATTTTTCCGCCTCCAAATTTCCTTTTAGTTTCTCTATAGTTTTGCTGTCTTTGGTGGCGTTTTAAGTCGATTCCTCGACTCCATCATCCTCCCTCTTTATCTCTTTTCTTTTCTCCACTTCCTTGTGCATCTATTTAGTCAAACTTAACATTAGTTGGTTAATATTGGTTTTAGTCTTTTTATTATACACCTATAAGCTTTGCTCCTTGATGAATATTCCATGATTATTCCTTCATCTACCTTGGGTTCAAATTTGCTGAGCTGATCACATATGTTTAGGCTAAAACATGGACATCTAATGACTCCGAAATATGAGATGTTATGTTTTCTATTAAACCATAAATCATAAGAAGTTTTATTAGGCATTAGTTTAATCATTACTATATTCATTATAAGACAAGAAGTATTTACTACTTCTGACTAAAAATTCAAAGAAATTTTTTATTCGTTAATCAATGATCCAATAAATTATTGTAAGGTATGATTCTTTCTCTCGACCATCCCATTTTAGTTAAGGTGTTCATGGAGTAGAGAATTCATGTTTAAAATCATTTTCATCCAAAGTCATAATTTTCAAATTCTCCACCGTGGATACTTTGATTAAGAGGAATGAGAAGTTCATTAGGGGGTTTAAGCCTGAGCTTGCTATGCCTATGTTATCACACATTAGGGATCCATGTGATGTTGTTGTTTAAATGATATTGAGACACGAAGAGATGCTTGCTTTTCTTGAAAGAAATAAGGCAAAGGAGGTTCAAGTAGTGCAGAGCCAGAAAAAGAAGTTTTTCCACAAGAAAGGAGCTCAGAAGGGAAGAGCTACTAAGAAAGGGAAGGCAGAGGCTGTTTGCTATAAATGTGATAAGAAAGGGTATTTCACAAATGAATGTTGCTTGGGTAGTGGAAAGAAGGTGATCGGGAAAAAGAATATTAGATGCTTCAAATGAGATCAAATTAGACATTATAAGGACCTGTGCAAGGAGCCAGCTAAGGATGGAAGAGGTAGAGTGTTTTCATTGGATCCAGCTACTCGAAACCAACAATAGAAGAAAAATGAAAGGCTGTGTTGGGAGGTTAGATTACGATTCATGGTATTTCAGTTAGCATTCTATTTAATACCGATGCATCGCATTCTTTTATATCACATTGATTGGTTGATAAGCTTAACCTAGAACCCTCATATTTAGTTACTTCCTTAAGGGTTGAAAATCAGATAGGAGGTTACGCGACACTTGGGATGAAGTGTGACCACTTAGAGTTTGATTTGTTAGGTCATACCTTTGTTTGTAGTTTGCATATGTTTGATTTCGTATAGTTTGGGATTATTTTGGGTATGGATTGGTTAAGTAAATATGATGCTAGGATATTTTTCCATGATAGAGTAATATCACTTAGACACTCTGACTATAGAGATCAGACAGTATACTCCGTAGGAAACCCTAGTTGTGAGGTTAACGCTTTGTAGGGTGTTGTGGAGGTAGAAGACGATTCAAATGGAGTTTTCGTTATTAGAGAATTTGCAGATGTCTTTGAACCTATAGTTGGATTGCCACCGAAACGAGTCATTGAGTTTTGGATCGATTTAGTTCCTGGAGCAGAACCAGTAAGTAGACCACCAAGCAGAATAACACCTACCGAGATGAAGGAGCTAAAGGTGCAGTTGGTAGCTTTGGAAATCTTTGTAAAAGGAGAAGAGGAATTTTTTTAAATCTTTTAAATTGTTTACTTCTGAAATTTCGACAGCACTTTTAGAAAAGGATTTGGAAAGAAAATAGAAACCAATCATATGTTGACAAACAAGGCAGGTTATTCGAAAAGAATTACCATTAGAAGATAAAAATCGGTTTTACCATGTTTTTTCTATTTCTCCACTTTCAGCAGCACCTTTTAACCAGTACTCCGGCCTTCATCTCCATCGAAACCAATGCACATGGTATCAATGACTTGGTATGTAGTAAATTGGACATAGGCAAAAGGTATTGGGTCAAAACAGGGGGTTTCAAAGTGGTCGAAGCCTTACTTTACTTTAAAAGGAAATGCTCCTGCTTTGCTCTCTAGAAGAATGCTTTTGAGTTAGATAGCTTTCGACTTGGTTAAATGGTTTCAAAGAATGGTTTCGAAAGAGGTTGAGCCTTTTGTCCAATAAAGAAAGTTTCAAAGGGGTCGAAACCCCTTATTGCCGCATTCAACCTTTCGAAGCAATGCCTTTGAAAGGGTGCTTTTGTCTTAAAACCAAAGCCGCTTCTATAATATTTTTGAAGGGATTGGTTTCGATACCATCCACTTCTTTTACATAAGAAATTGTTTTCGAAAGACTGCTTTCAATTTAGTTATTTTATGACCCTTTATGCTATTGAAATTTAAACCGAAATGGTTTTAAAAGGAATGGTTTTAAATGGTTTCTAAAGGTTGTTCCACATGTTTTACTTGAACCCAAATGCTTTCAAAAGGTTTGATTTATGTAAAGAACTTAATGCTTTCGGAAGGCTTAAGATAAACTTTTCGAAGGGGAAATTCCCTAACATTTTCAAAAGGTATTAAATGGAAGGTTTCCAATGGTTTCGAAAGACATGTTTGAAGTGTTTTAAAAGAAAGATGTCTATGGTTTTATAAAGCTTTCGAAAGAGATGGTTTCAATGTTTTCGAAAGGTTAAATGTAAATGGTTTCGAAAGGTACGTTTTGGCCTTCGGCTAGGTTATAAAGTAAAGCAGCTTACTTGTATCGAAGGGGATACTTTCAAATGTTTTGAAAGGAGTACTTTCAAAGGTTTCGAATGTTTTCATCAAAAATGTTTTGTGTAAAGTATATATAACAAGACAAAGTGGTTTGAGTAAAGCATAGAGTATATTTTCCTTGTTTATGTATGATTTAGAAAGGGTTAAATCATTTTGAAAGAAAAGGTTTTCAAGAAATTTTTTAAGGGTGGATGACCCTAAGTAAAATGACTCGAATATTAGAATACCAGATGGGACTGGTATTGGATTGTGCCCTATACATTAGCTATGAGTCCCTAGCTAATATAAATTCAAAATTCTAGTGTGCAGAGCTTTATCACGGGTAAGACTAAAGTGATGTTACACGCAGAATGGAATATACAGAGTAGAGATAGGCTATTGTTAAGCCCATAAAACCATTATGATCAGTTGACCTTGGGATGAGTAAGTTAGGGACAGACCGTCCAGAAGAGTATTTAACAGAAGTTAGACTATTTGTTTATTTTATTTTGTAGGCTCAAGTCAGCCAAAGGTTAGTAGTTAGCAAACAAAACTATAGTGTTCGGATAGATAGTCCGTTTATTAACTGATTGTAAGCTTACATGATAATGATATCATTGTTTTAACCAATTTGGTTGCAGGATTTTGATTTGCAAAAGATATGTTTTAAAAGGATATTGGTGAGGGGAAACCCGATCCCTAAGCGGCGTGGTCTCACTAATCTCAGATAACCGAGATGTATTATATTATTCATACCAAGCTTTATGTCTGACTCGAATTTTATGTTTATACCCTTAAACTCTCGGGTGCTCAAAATTGATTGGATAGGTTGAGAGTTAAGAATTTACAGGCTTTAGTAGGTGGACGAATAAAGCTTCCAGAGGCGAGCAGGAGGCTGATGCTAGCTTTATTTAGAAGTTGTTTTGTTTTATTTCTGCTATGTTGTATTAAGTCTGCTATGACTATTTAGTACTCTAGTCATCCGAGGGGGCATCTTCATATGTCGATCTTGGCGTATTTATGTAATAACTATATTTGATCTAAACCTAGGAAACCTTTGGGATTATGTAATTGGATGTGAAACATGTTTTGTGAAATGTAATCAGAAAAGTGTTTTTTTAATCTGCGATTTTGTTTCATATTCATGTGCTTCTAATATTATGGATACCTGTTTGTGCCAAAATTGGTCACAAACCCCGAATACCGTGAAAGCACCAGTGTGTGAATACAAATTAATAATATTCAAACACGAATCTCAGATTTTAGCTAATATTAAACAACAATCCCAAAGTAAAGAACAGAGACACAAGGTTTATAGTGGTTCGGCTATCTCCGGCCTACGTCCACTCCAAAGTTTTTATCCTTTTATTGATTATCCTTGATGATTACAGATGATTACAGCAGTTACAATGTCCAAAACTTGAAATAAATAGCAGCAATGATGATATGGAGTGATTCTGCCAGCGTCCAAGCATCCTTTCTCTCTCTAGAATCTCCGACCCCTTTTCTGAATGACCAGGGGCTCTATTTATAAGCGTAGGAGGCTGATATTTCACCTAAAATCCGGGAAGACCGCTTCAGGCACGTGAGGGGGCCCACACGCCCGAAATCTGGAGGTCCGGGCCCACCTTGGGATCGATTCGAAGTAAGGTTCGAATCGATCAAGAAATCATCCAATTGAGCTGAAATTTGGTGAGAACATTCTTCAACATGTATGTAAGCTCCTGTAAAAATTTCATTGCATTTGGATCAACGGTTTGGAAGATATGATCGATTCAAATTCAAAGCTTCGTGTGTTCTGTCTGGGTTCGAACCTATACATCGAACCCACTCCCTTCGAATCCATCCCCCTCGAATCCATCTTCTTCGAATCCATCTCCCTCGAGTCTGTCCTCTTCGAATCCATTTCCCTTCGAATCCATCGCCTTGAATCCACGAAGCCGACTCCCCTCCTTCGAATCCACGAAGCCGACTCCCCTCCTTCGAATCCACGAAGCCGACTCCCCTCCTTCGAATCCACGAAGCCGACTCCCCTCCTCTCCTGATCGATACGAACTTCATCAATTCGAACCACCATCGATACGAACTTCTCCAAGCCACGCCTATGTTGATCGATACGAACCGTATCGATTCGAACCGTCCCTGCGTCATGCCTCCGATCGATGTGAACCTGATGGGTTCGAATCTGATGGATTCGAACCGAGCACCACCTTGATGGATTCGAACAACATACCTTTCCTACCTTGAATCCATCATATTTTCTTCATACGAACTCCGATTAACCTGAAATTTGAAACATAGTCTTTCCTTGTCCTTATCATCATCTCCAATTAATTTCGTCCCGATCGGAGTTCAACAAAATTTGGACGATATCGATCGTAGCCTTGATTCCAACCGATCTCCAATCCTGATATTCATAATTCGATGCCAATTCGTTGATATTTCAGTTTTGGCCAAAAAATGGGATAACATTTTGCCCCCCAAAACATGCCTTGTGATAACAAGGCGTGTTTTGAATAGTACCGAATCCAATATCCGAAGTCCATAGCCACATTGCCAGAGTGTATCATCCTTGACTGCTTCGAGTCGATGCCTGATTCCAAATCCCGTAACCAAAGCCTTAGCCAATTCCATATCCATTTGAACTCAACAACTGAGTCCCAATCCATCCTTATCCAATAGCCAATAACCGAATCCATGACCTCTCCGGGTTGATATCCAAGTCCATAACCTCTCCGGGTTCTTGCCAAGCGTGATCCACATCTGATGACCGTGGTCCAGTGTCCCTGGACGTTGAGCTAACCTCTCCGGGTTCTTGCCAAGCGTAATCCACACTTGACGACCTTGGTTCAGTGTCCCTGGACGCTGTACAATGCCATGGCTTAAGTCCTAAGCTGAATCTGGGTCTCTCCGGACCCCTGTTGAGCATAGTCCATACTCAACGACCTGAAAATAACAATTGATAATACATGGCCTAAGTCCTAGGCCGAATCCTGGTCACTCCGGACCCTTGCTGAGCATAGTCCATACTCAGCGACTTGAATGAGTCAATCTATCACGTTCGGACAAAGTGACTCACCCCTTGCCAGGCATAATCCATACCCGACGACCATTTATCAAAAACCAGATGAAAATCCAATCAAAATCCAATCCAACATCCAAACCCAAAAAATCCAAATCATAAACTAGAAAACCAGAAAACCAAACCAACATTCAAAACCGGAAACAATCATCCAAAGAAAAATCCAAATCAAAAGAAAGCAAAACCAGGAGCTTGATTCAAACTCCAAAACCAAAATCCGAAAAGAAAAGTAGTGTCCAATCCAAAAGCAAAAGATAGATTTCACAAACCATAGCGTTGCAGTTTATCATCATTCAGAGCATGCCTAGGGGCTATCTCCGTCCCCGTACATGTGTAAATGACTTGGTTGCTTGCTAATAGTTCGCTACTTATTCCATATTATCCTGATTAGTGGATGATCAATCGACCACCATCCCTGGGTCTCCCATCATCACGGCGAGAGGTTGTCGGTGGTTGCTCCTGCTCCACCGTTGCATTCCGAGCTTCGACATACTGCTGTAACTGTCCATTCCTTACATGCTCCTCGATTATATCCTTCAAGTGCCTGCAGCTGTTGGTGTCATGTCCGTCTAAGTCATGGAAGAGACAATGCCTCCCTGATGCCCTCTCTCGTTCAGAAGGCTCTCTCCTGGCTAGCCTCCGGTAGGGAAGGCGACTCCGAGTATCCATGTATATCCGCTCCAGCGTCTCGTTCAATCCTGTGTATGAGGAAAACTTTGGATCCTTCCATCGCTTCCTAGCGTTTCCAGAATCATTATCCAATTTCCTTTTTCCTTTGTCTTTATCCGAACCACCGCTGGATATTGCTCCAACCTCGATTGCACTAACCTTTTTCACTTTTAAATCCGTACTCGCATCCTCCTGCCGAAGGAACCTTTCTGCCTCGTGAAAGAATTCGTCGAGATCCTGTGGGGGATCCCGTATCAGAGATACCTTGAAATCAGAGTTCTCCTTGACTCCTGATACTGCTGCCATTAAAACCATCGATGGATCAGGCCGATCCACCGAAGCGACTGCCGCACTGAATCGAGTTAGAAAAGCTCTAAGCGATTCATCCATTCTTTGCTTCACCGATGTTAATGTCATCACGTTCTTCGGTCTCTTGACATGAACCCGAAACTGCCCTAAAAACCTTTCCACTAATTCCCTCCAAGTCCTGATAGATCCTTCTTCCAGCTGCCTAAACCACATCGCAGCTAAGTCCGTCAAATACAAAGGGAAGCATCAGGCCATCACTTCCTCCGATGCCCCCAGCACCTCCATGTGTCTGGTGTACCTCATCAAGTGATCTGTTGGATCTGCCTTTCCATCATATACGTCCACGCTCGGTAGCTTGAACTTAGGTGGATTCTGAGCCATCCTTATTTCCTGAGCGAACGGACTCCTATTCACTCCTTCCAAGTCTCTGTTGGTCAAACCACCTCGCACAGTTCTTCTGATGATTTCTACTAATCCGGTATTGTCTGTTGGGGGTTGCCCTCCATGCCCCCGAGGGAATTCCGGCACATATTCCTCATGTGTTTCACTAGCAGCAACGTTAGCTCTAGCCTGTTGAACTCCTCCCAAAGGTCCTCCTGTGTTGGATCCTGTGGGCCTGCCCCCAGGCCCTTGTGGATTGCCTTCTGACTCCGTATCTCGTCCTCCATTGGGTTCCACAACCCTAGTCCCCTGTCCTGCATCCATAGCGGCTGTAGCTGTTCCTAAGTTTTGCATCCCTGCAGCTCTCATTTGCTCAAAGAAAGTTTGCATCATTTCCTGTTGGCTCTTCAATAATCTCTCTTGCAAAGAATTTGCCATAGCCTCCATTTCATCCGGAGTTATGTAGATTGAAGCCTGTCCTTCCCCAGCTCCGGAGGATGCTTGTTGACTTCCTTCTTGTTGGCTTCGCTCAGCCCTTTGCCTTCTACTGTTTTGCCTAGTCATTTTTTTTCAAATCGAAACTCCGCGAACTTCTTCAAATCCAAACTCCAAATCCGATGTAGCAGGTGCTAGTCCTTCTCAGTGAAAGCACCAAAGTGTTTGTGCCAAAATTGGTCACAAACCTCGAATATCGTGAAAGCACCAGTGTGTGAATACAAATTAATAATATTCAAACACGAATCTCAGATTTCAGCTAATATTAAACAACAATCCCAAAGTAAAGAACAGAGACACAAGGTTTATAGTGGTTCGGCTATCTCTGGCCTACGTCCACTCCAAAGTTTTTATCCTTTTATTGATTATCCTTGATGATTACAGATGATTACAGCAGTTACAATGTCCAAAACTTGAAATAAATAGCAGCAATGATGATATGGAGTGATTCTGCCAGCGTCCAAGCGTCCTTTCTCTCTCTAGAATCTCCGACCCCTTTTCTGAATGACCAGGGGCTCTATTTATAAGCGTAGGAGGCTGATATTTCACCTAAAATCCGGGAAGACCGCTTCAGGCACGTGAGGGGGCCCACACGCCCGAAATCTGGAGGTCCGGGCCCACCTTGGGATCGATTCGAAGTAAGGTTCGAATCGATCAAGAAATCATCCAATTGAGCTGAAATTTGGTGAGAACATTCTTCAACATGTATGTAAGCTCCTGTAAAAATTTCATTGCATTTGGATCAACGGTTTGGAAGATATGATCGATTCAAATTCAAAGCTTCTTCTGCCTGGGTTCGAACCTATACATCGAACCCGCTCCCTTCGAATCCATCCCCCTCGAATCCATCTTCTTCGAATCCATCTCCCTCGAGTCCGCCCTCTTCGAATCCATTTCCCTTCGAGTCCATCGCCTTGAATCCACGAAGCCGACTCCCCTCCTTCGAATCCACGAAGCCGACTCCCCTCCTTCGAATCCACGAAGCCGACTCCCCTCCTTCAAATCCACGAAGCCGACTCCCCTCCTCTCCTGATCGATATGAACTTCATCGATTCGAACCACCATCGATACGAACTTCACCAAGCCGCGCCTATGTTGATCGATACGAACCGTCCCTGCGTCATGCCTCCGATCGATGCGAACCTGATGGGTTCGAATTCGATGGATTCGAACCGAGCATCACCTTGATGGATTCGAACAACATACCTTTCCTACCTTAAATCCATCATATTTTCTTCATACGAACTCCGATTAACCTGAAATTTGAAACATAGTCTTTCCTAGTCCTTATCATCATCTCCAATTAATTTCGTCCCGATCGGAGTTCAACCAAATTTGGACGATATCGATCGTAGCCTTGATTCCAACCGATCTCCAATCCTGATATTCATAATTCCATGCCAATTCGTTGATATTTCAGTTTTGACCAAAAAATTGGATAACAATACCATTAACATTAACGTATTTTGTCATCGATAGTTAATACTATCGATGACTGCATCATCTATAGTGCTTAGCTTTAGGCCTCAAGATAGGAGATGTTACGACTTGGTATTGGAGCATAGGTTTATGAAAAAAATTAAACTAAAATGATTTTTGAAAACATAATCCTAAGAAAATAGTTAAAAGATTGGGGCATGGGATAACGCTATAGTAACGTATTTATATTTTCTATATATATTATACGCTATATCTCTATTCTCCCATCTCCCCTAGGCTATTCTTTTGTATCTTATGAAGGCTCAAATGCAGAAATAGATGCTAGAAGTAGAAAAGTTAACCTTGGTGGGGAAAGCACCACAACTAATGGAAATGTTAGACCAAAACTAGAAGGAACCCAGGTCAGGCACAACCTGGAAGTGTGGGTGCTGGTCCCACAAGTTGACATGAGAGCGTTGTAGCAGTTCTTCATAAATATGATGCAAGTGGGACTCGCTGCTGGAGTAGTTGGGGGAGGAAATCAGGAAGCTTAGGTGGTGAATAACTATGTTGTTTTGAGTAGAGATTATGCTGAGTTGGGAGGAAAGACATTTGTTGGTGCTGATGACGCAATCGAAGTAAAGAACTGGCTGCTTCATTGCAAAAGGGATTTTCACTGATCTAGGGTTCAATGATGAGCAGAAGAGAAGCATTGGTTCCAAACAGTTTCAAGGAGCAGTGCTGTACTAGTGGAATAGTGTTACTATTGGAGTTAACGAGGAGATAATGACATGGATTGAGTTTAAAATGAGATTTGAGGAGAGATTTATGTTGGAGATTGTGAAGTCCACTCTGCTCCGGAAGTTTGCTGAGTTGGATTAGGGAGACATGACTTTGCTGGAGTATGAAACAAGGTTTGAGGAGTTAGCGAGATATGGTTGCACTACTGTAGATACTATGATTAAGAGGAATTAGAAGTTCATCAAGCGGTTTGAGGCTGAGCTTGCTACGGCTATGTTGTCGCACATTAGGGATCCATGTGATCTTATTAAAATGACATTGAGACACGAAGAGATGCATGCTTTTCTTGAAAGAAATAAGGCAAAGGAGATTCAAGAAGTGCAGAGCCAGAAAAAGAAGTTTTTCCATAAGAAAGGAGCATATAAAGGAAGAGCTGCTAAGAAAGGGAAGGAAGAGGTTATTTGCTATAAATGTGACAAGAAAGGGCATTTTTGAAAATGAATGTCGCTCAGGTAATGGAAAGAAGGTGATTGGGAAGAAGAATATTATATGCTTCAAATGCGATCAATTTGAACATTATAAGAACCAGTGCAAGGAGCCAGCCAAGGATGAAAGATGCAGAGTGTTTGCAATGGAGCCAGCTACCTCGAAGCCAACAACAGAGGAAAAAGGAAAGGCTGTGTTGGGAGGTATGCTTACAATTCATGGTATGTCAGTTAACATTCTATTTGACACCGGTGCATTGCATTCTTTTATATCACATTGTTTCGTAGATAAGCTTAAACTGGAACCCTCATATTTAGTTACTTCCTTAAGGGTTGCAAATCCGATAGGAGATTATGTGACACTTGGGATGAAGTGTGACCACTTAGAGTTTGATTTGTTAGGTCATACCTTTGTTTGTAGTTTGCATGCATTTGATTTCGTAGGGTTCGGGATTATTTTGGGTATGGATTGGTTAAGTAAATATGATGCTAGGATATTTTTCCATGATAGAGTATCACTTAAACACCATGACTGTAGAGATCGAATAGTATACTCCATAGAAAACCCTAGTTGCGAGGTTAAAGCTTTGTTGGGTGTTGTGGAGGTAGAAGAGGAGTCGAATAGAGTTTTCGTTGTTAGAGAATTTGCAGATGTGTTTGAACCTGTAGTTGGATTGCCATCGAAACGAGCCATTGAGTTTGGATAGATTTAGCACTTGGAGCAGAACCAAAAAGTAGACCACCAAGCAGACTAACACCCACCAAGATGAAGGAGCTAAAGGTGCAGTTGGTGGCTTTAAAACGCAAGAAATTTATCAGACCTAGTAGTTTACCTTGTGGAGCAGCCACAGTGTTTGCTAAGAAGCTGGACGGATCATTGAGGTTATGTATCGATTATTGAAAGTTGAACGAAAAGACGATAAACAATCGATATCCGTTGCCTAGAATTGATGATTTGTTCGAATAATTGAGTGGATCCAGAGTATTTTCTCATTTGGATTTAGCGACAGGGTTCCATCAGCTTAGATTGGCAGAGGATAGTATTTCTTTGACGGCGTTTAGAACCAGATATGGATCGTAAGAATGGTTAGTAATGTCGTTCGAATTAACTAATGTGCCAACATTCTTTGTAGATTTGATGGACCGAGTTTTCGGAGAGCACTTGGATAGGTTCGTGTTGGTTTTCATGGATTATATTTTAAAATACTCTAAGGATGAAAGAGATAATGAAGTTCATCTTAGAGTGGTTCTCTAGACGCTGAGACAACATCAACTGAAGGCGAAAATTTGAAATGTCATTTTTGGAAAAGAGAAGTGTTTCTTGGTCATATACTCTCGAAGAAAGGGTTGTCTATAGATCTATCTAAAATTGAAGCAGTGAATAATTGGAAGAGTTCCGAGACAGTGACTAAGATAAAGAGTTTTCATGGACTAGCTGGATATTATCGAAGATTCATAAAGGATTTTTTATGGATAGTAGCACCGGTGACCAAGCTAACACAAAAGGTGTGAAGTTTATTTGGACGGATAAGTGTAAGGAGGCATTCTATAAGCTGAAACACTTATTGATTAATGCACCTGTGTTGGTTGTTCCAGAGAGTAATCAGGATTTGGTAGTATATACAAATGCATGTGTAACAGGATTAGGAGCGGTGTTAATGCAAAGAGGTTAAGTGATTGCCTATGCATCCCGATAGCTTTGACCGCATGAGGTTAGGTACTCGACTCACGATTTGGAGTTAGCTACGGTAATTTTTGCGTTGAAGGTGTGGGAAAATTATCTTTTGGGAGAAAGATTTGAGTTATATACGGATCATAAGTCGCTGAAGAATTTGTTCTTTCAAAAGGAGTTGAATATGAGACAGTAGATGTGGTTGGAGTTTATAGCCACTTATGATTCTAGTATTAAGTTCACACTAGGAAAAGGCAACAAGGTTGCAAATGCACTTAGTAGAAGACATCAGAATGCAGTGTTGACCATGATAGCTGAGTGGAAAGATTTGGAAGCATTGACGACATGTAGAGTACAATGGAGATCTGATGCTAGATCGTGTAAAGAAACTATTATGTTGTCATGTTTAGATGTTCGACTAGTGATAATTGAAAGGGTTGCTTCTAAGTGAGGATAGGATCCAGTATTAGCTGAGCGGATCAGGAAGTTAAGGGATGGAATAGAGAGTTATGACTTAAAAGACTTAATCTTGACCTTAATGGGTGGTTAAGGAAGAAATGAAGGTTATGTGTTCCGAATATAGGAAGTATTACGAAGTAAGTTCTTGAAGAATGTCATCATTCAAAGTTCACTATTCATCTGGGAGAAACTAAGATGTATCAGGATACGAAGAGGAGTTTATTCTGGGAAGATATGAAGAGGAATAAAGGCGTATGGGTGAAGTAATGTCTGAACTGTCAATAGGTTAAAGCCGAACATAAGAAACAAAGTGGGTTAATTTAGCGTTTAGATGTTTTAGTATGGAAATGGGAGTATATCACAATGGATTTTATAGACGGGTTGCAGATCTGCACGTAAATGTGCATATTTTCATCATCATATTTAATCTAATTAAATTAAATAAACGACCATATTGGGTATTTTCACATGTTTAACCAAAATTCAAATTATTTTCAAAATGTCACGCATTCATCTTAATATAGGGGCAAAATGGTCATTTTCTGCATATATTAACTTGAGAAAATTTAATTGGGAATTTCTATATTATTTTGAAGGGAAAAGAGATGGAAATTACAAGTGGTTTCATGAAGATATGTATGCACAAAAGGAAACAAAGCAAATGAAGATGAAAATAATTCAAACTCATGAACCTGGAGGACCCCGCCTACCTACTTACCTTGATTTCCAATTAGGAGCTAATGCACACGCTAAAAGGCCATTAAATCTTCATGTACATTTAAATGGGGGATTAAGACATGATAATGATTAAATGATTGCTACACTACTTCAAGGGAAATTTGGGCATTCCCCAAAAATATGAATTAGGGTTTCATACTTGTATAAATACCCCTTATGTTTCATGTAACTCTCCTCTTCTTTAATCTCTCTTAGGCCCTCTTTCTCTTAGTTTTAATTTAGAAACAAAAATAACAAAACAAAGCTCTTCTCTTTTCTTTTTCACGGCTACTTAGCCGTGTAGGTCTACAGGGTGGATCGTGTAGTGTATGTGCAAGTATATGTGACAAAATATATGATGAAACTAAAACAATATTAATCTAGGTAAATATAAAATAAGCGCACCAGGATTTTATACTGGTTCAGACCTCCCGTCATACATCCATTCCCAAAGCTCCCCTTCGGAATTCGACTATCAAATACCCTCGCTTCGCCCGGAGAAATAGGCTTGGTTATAATAAATTGTTCTTGTCAAATATGTGTTCTATGACGTGGATATTGACTAATAAGTACAAATGCTTCCAATATATGTCTAAAGAGTATTGACTGTGAAGAACTGAATATATGGAAGAGTGAAATACAAGTATAGATTGCTAGAGATCAAGAATATAATAGAGTATGTAAGTAGAGAGCGCAAGTGAGTAAGGTGAAGGTTCTTCTTGATTCTTGATGATTTATATAGTTGTATAGAGGTTCCTTGAGTAGTTTCTTCCATTACAACTGCTCTACAGTTGTTTCTGTTGATGATGAAGAGTTGCAGCGAAGAGAAGCTATGATGTCTATTCAAATATGGCAGTTGAAGTTTGAATTTAAATTCCGAATTCGAAATCAGACGTCTGGTATTTGTATCAGACGTCTGATACTATATTTTTTTTGTATATAGTATATTTTCAGATGTCTAAGTGCATCTACCAAACGTCTGCTTCTGTCTATTTTGTTATTCCAGAGAAGTTTTCCAGACGTTTGGCTTGTGCACCCAGACATGTGAAAGTTGTGCATGTCTGTTTTGTGCTTTCTTGTTGCTTCTTTGATTCTATCGACTTATAGTCTCTTGTAATGTTCTTTGAGCCTTGTTTTTCTTTCTAGTGATGTTACTCTAGCAAGTACCTGTGTGTGTGTGTGTGTGTATATATATATATGCACATTCGATTTTCGTTGTATAGTTGTTATCATCGAAACCGTAGATTTGATTTGCTAACAATATCCCCCTTTTGATGATGACAACTATACAATATACTTATATATAATTTTATAAATCTCTCCCTGAATATGTGCTTTTCATAACTTATTATGATCTTTATTATTTCTCCCTCTTTGGCATTATCAAAAAGGATATGTCACTTTTTAAATATAGAAATTATTAAATATGGACCAATTGTTATATGACAGAGATATCTACTGAAACAAAATAGAAATTTAGTTAATTTACAATAATCGAGTACATTCATAGATTTTCAACAATTTTACATAGGATGGAGTCCTAAAAATCTATGAGTCTTTTGGGGAAGCTTTTTGTCGATCATGTTCTTCATCTTCATTTTTGGAAGAGCTAGATTGCTTCGTAGGAGATGTTGAAGCTTTTTCTAGAGGTTCATTCTCCACAAAAAGTTTGGAATATTTTGAAGGACGAGAAGGTACTGGGGTTGGCCAATCTTTGGATGGTGGTGTAGGGCCATGAACCCTTTGAATAACCTCTTTGAGAACCGATAATATAGTTAGAAGTGATGTTTCAACTATGGATAGATGTGTAGAAAAAGATGTTTCAAAGCTGTTATTGCGCTTAGCTAAAAAAAATTGATTTCGAGATAAGGTATGTTGATTTTGAAGAGTGAGGTCTCTAATACTTTAGTTTGGATTCGTCACTGTTCGAGCCTCCAAAATCTCATCGTGCCACGTATAATCAAATGGTTGAGGAGGAGGAGGAGTAGCTTCGCGATGTTGTTCCACCTCTTGTGATAGTTCAGGGTGTGGTTGAGGTGGAGGTCCAGCTTGTCCGACTTGATGATGTTGCGTCCACTCTTCAAAAGATATAAACTCCGGAGGATTTTCCGGTAGGTGCATCATGGAGAAAATTTTCGTGGAAGCATATTTCGATGAAATGTCTTCAAAAGTGGATAAATAGAAGGGGATGTTGTGAGCACGTAGAAGCCTTATGATGTATGTGGGGTAGATAATCGATGGGCGTGATCGAGTCCAAAAATGTTTGAGCTCATCAAATATAAATTTAACCCAATTTACCCTTGTTCCACTGAATATAACATATAGGGCCTTGTGATCTAATTCCATTATCTGTTCATGACTACCAAGACGAGAAATGATAGTGTTGATAATAATTCGAGTTAGAAGTTTCGCCTTAGGTTGTAGATATTCGGATGCGAATTTTGGCATTTCGTCTTCCCGCATTTGATGTGTTATATTGTCTCTTGGTTTGAGATTCATATCGGGAATACTATATAAATCTTCTTCGAAGTCGGAACATCCGAGAGTTCTGTCGATGATTCCTGGAGTGAGCCTAATTGTGTTGCCATACACACAAGACCCAAACCAATTATCCTCGTTTTCAGTGTTCCAAACCGTTGTATTATACAAATCACCATAGAAGAGAAATATAGCGAAATGATCAATTTGGATTTTATTGGGATTGAAAGATATCAAAGTTTCTAAACTAGCATTTTCACACATTTCATCTAAATCGTACATTGGGAACTTGAGTAAGTTATAAAATGGACATGTGTGGAGTTTCTTATTTTGAATATCTTCATATCTCTTGAGTGAATGAGGTAATCGATTCATCCATCGTTCAATTTGATCATCTGAGGAAACTTGAGGATTTGAGGAAGTTGCTTGATCTTGTTTTCGCTTAGAGATTTTAGGATTTTTTGTTTTAGGAGCCATCAAATTCGATCAAGTTTGGAAGAGAAGGTTTGGGAGAAGCAAAAAATCGAAATCGTGGTAGAAATAAAATGAAGTAAAAAAAAGGTAAAAAAAATAGACGTTATTTGGGCGTATAAATGTGTCGATTGAATTTCAGACGTCTGGAACGTAAATCAGACGTTTGATTTAACCTAGTTCGAAAACAGTAAATAGAATCAGACGTCTGATTTGTTGTGGTAGACGTCTGGATTTGGTCGATTTGTAAAATTTGATAGTCAAAGAGGTTTTTCAAACGTCTGTATTAGCAGACATCTAGAGTAGATTGAATTTTCATTTCTGAACGATGGATAGTTTTCTCAGACGTTTGGTATAAATAGTAGACATCTGAATACTAATAATATGGTGATATAGACGTTATTCAGACGTCTGGTTAATAGTTCAGATGTCTGAAATAGTCCGGTATCTATTTTTTAGTAAGCAGAGACAATTTTCAGACGTCTGAAAGGTTATATCAGACATTTGACGCATTCACGATGATGTATAATTTGTGTGATATCAGAGTGTCAAACGTCTGAAATGACCAATTTTTCAAAATTAGCCTAAATTTGAAGGGCTTTGCTTATTTTTCGACCTTTTATTTTTTTTTAAATATAATATTATTTTGGTGAAACAGAATTACAAATATACGTGGATACAAATACAATAAAAATAATTTAATCTATTGAGATGGTGATGGATTTTTGCGTGTTCGTGGGTTCTCGGGGAACCTGAGAATTGCCTTGGTGAAGGATCCAAAGGTGTACGATACGAAGATGAAGGATCCAAAGAACTGCAAGGAATCGGAAGTGGTGTACATCCTTCTTCCGTGAATTACAAAATTTTATCGCTACTTGCTTCAGAAAACTTAGTCGTCGGCCCATGACTTTTTGTTCAAAATATAATTCTCATTGTAGATCTATTTGTTGCTTTTGATAGCGATGTATCTCATCAATTTTCTCCTTGGTGTTAGGAGAGACAAATAGAGCTCGTTTGGACTTCTTGTTATCGAGAGTCAATCCGGTGTGATAGGAGGACTACCTATACGTCGATTCCTGATTTGGTGTAGGTGTAGGAAGGCGTTGAGGTGTATCCACTGAGCTATCCGTTGTAGGCGTCGAGAAGGATAAACGAGAATTTTCAGAAGACATGATTATATATTCTTTTGTAAAAGATATGAAATCTATATATTCTTTACTTCTTATTCTGTAAAGATTTATATATAATTTAAAAAATTATTTATGGGTAATTTTCAAAAACTAACCACCTAAAAACTTAAGATGAAGGAATTATTAATTTAATTTGTGGATAAATTTCTTTTAGCTAAACATAGTGTAAATGAAGATGTGGTTATTAGTTTAGAAGATCATTAAGAGAGCTTATTCCTAAATCGTGTCGCAGTTTAACAAAAGTTTGTTCGTTTAGCGGTATTGTGAAAATATCTGCTATTTGATTCTCGGTATTCACGTATTATAATGTAATAATTCATTTTTCTACATTGTGACATAAAAAATGATGTCGTATATTTATATGTTTAGTACGTGAGTGATTTACAGGGTTTTTTGATAGGTTTATTGCACTCATGTTATCGCAATATATTGGTGATTTATTGATAACTTTCCCAAAATCGTAAATGTTTGTTGCATGTATATCATTTGTGCACATGCTAGGGATGCTGAAATTTATTCGGCTTCGCAAGTAGATAAGGAGATACAATTTTGCTTTTTGCTAAACCATGAGACTAATGATTGTCCGATAAAGTGATATGTTCCACTAGCACTCTTGAGATCTATTTACATCCACCGAAATCCACATCATTGTATGAAACTAGTTCAAACGATGATCCTTTAGGGTAAAACAAACCGTAATCTCTAGTACTAGATAGATATCGCAAGATACATTTAACAACTCTTGGTGAGATTCTTTTGGTTTTGCTTAAAATCGGGCACAACGACATACACTCATCATAATGTCGGGTCGACTAGCTGTCAAATAGAGTAAGGAGCCAACATACTCCGAAATAATTTTTCATCGAAATCTTTTCCGTTATTATCTTTTTCTAAGTGAACACTAGTACTCATCGGTTCTGGTTTGCTCGAAGTTTATCCATTTCAAAACGATGTAATAGATCGTTACAATATTTTTCTTGATGAATAAAAATACCATTTTCAAGTTGTTTTATTTGTAAACCTAAGAAGAAATTTAATTCTCCCATGTGAAACATTTCAAATTCATTTTTCATAATATTTGAAAATTGATTACAAAAATTTTCGTTAGTTGAACCAAAAATAATATCGTCTACGTAAATTTGTATAACCAAAATATCGTTATTTTCTCGTTTAATAAATAAAGTTGTATCGATTTTACCTATTTGAAAACCATACGTAGTTAAATGATTTTTAAGACGTTCGTACCAGGCACAAGGGGTTTGTTTTAAACCATATAAGGCTTTTTGTGATTTAAAAACATGGTCGGGATATTTTTCACGAACAAACAATGGAGGTTGTTCAATATATACGCTTTCTTTAATAAAATCATTTAAAAAAGCACTTTTGACATCCATTTGAAATAGTTTAAAATTGTGATGATTTGCAAAAGAGAGTAATATACGAGTCTCGCTACTGGAGCAAAGGTTTCGTCATAGCCGATGCCTTCTTCTTGATTATAACCTTGAGCAACTAAACGTGCTTTATTTCTAACTATATTTCCGTTTTCATCTGCTTTGTTTTTAAATAGTCATTTTGTTCTTACAACCGATTGATTTTCTGGTCTCGGTACCAATTCCTAAACAATATTACGTTCAAATTGATTTAATTCTTCTTGCATAGCTATTATCCAAAAGTTATCGTTTGAAGCTTCTTTATAATTTTTTGGTTAAAAATTTGACACAAATGCTATATGACTAATTTGGTTAAGTTGATTTCTAGTTACTCTAGAATTGAGATCTCCAATGATATTATCTTTTGGATGATCCTTAAGAATTCTAGGAGATGATACTAACGTATTATTTTGCGTATTTGTCTTATTATTAAAAGAATTTGTTGTGTTTGTTATTGGAATTATTTCTTCATCGTCATTAGTGTGATGGTTAAAAAGATTTTCATCGAACGAAACACTTAAACTTTCTTCAATAGTGTTATTTCGTTTATTAAAAATTCGATATGCTTTACTGCGATCCGAATATCCAACAAAGATTCCTTCATCGGTCTTCGGGTCAAATTTTCCTAAATTATCTTTTGTATTTGATATAAAACATTTTGATCCGAAAGTTTTAAAATATGATACTTTAGGTTTTCTTTCAAAAAATATTTCAAAACAAGTTTGTTTAGTCATAGGTCGTATGGTTACTCGATTCAAAACGTAACATGCAGTGGCAACAACTTCAGCGCAAAAATGTTTTGATAGATCGCTACTGTTTAATAGTGTTCATGCACATTCTTATAACGTATGATTTTTTCTTTCTACTACACCATTCTGTTGAGGTGTGCGGGGGAAAGAAAAATTATGACTTACACCTTTTTTTGTTACGAAAATTAGTAAAAAGGGCATTTTCGAATTCTCCACCGTGATCACTTCAAATATTCTTAATTTTCAAATCCATTTGTATTTTAATTCTTTTAGAAAAAATTTTAAACATACCAAAGGTGTCACTTTTATATTTTAGAAATAAAGTCCATGTATATCTTTAAAAATCATCAACTATTACGAAAACATATTTGTTGGATTTATAGATCGTACTTGAGTTGGACAAACAAATCTAAATGTAATATTTCTAATGGTTGTTTTGTAGAAATATTAATTTTAGATTTAAACGAGCTTTTCTTTAGTTTTCCAATTTGACAATCGTCACATAAATTTTCTACTTTGTAATTTATTTTAGATAAACCTCTAACTAGCTCATATTTTGCTAATTTATTAATATATTTAAAATTAATATGATAAAATCGTTTATGCCACAACCATGGATCGTCATGTTTGGCGGTTAAACACAAATTTGAATTCGATCCATATTCATGTTTAAAACATAAATATTTTTGTTTTTAAAACCTTCAAATATAAGTTGTTTATTATTGTCGAAAATATTACATCTATCTTTTTTGAAATTGATTTGAAAACCTTTATTGCATAATTGAGTAATACTAAGTAGGTTGTGTTTTAGATTTTTTTACTAACAAAACATTTGTAATAATAGGAGAGTTAGAAATACTAGAGTTGATAACTTCTCTAATGCCCACGACATATCCTTTTGAGTTATCTCCAAAAGTTACCATTCCACCATCGATGTATGTTATATTTGATAACATTTTTGAATTTCCAGTCATATGCTTGGAGCATCCATTATCAAGTATCCATTTCTCCTTATTTTTTATTTTGGGTACCTGCAAAATAAAAGATGATTTAATGTGTACCCATATACATTGTTAGGGTCCTACATGTTAGGAGAAGTAGGTAGCCATACCCAAGAAGGTTTGGTAACTTTATGAGTATAATTTTTATTATAGACTACGTTTTTAAAACAATTATTAATATTTTTTGTCTAATCAAATTATTATTTAACTTAGGAATCCAAATTTTTATATTTCTGGTATTCGTATTAGACTTAGGTGAGCTTTTAGTTTTTTTATAAATACAACTATATTTTTTAATATCATTCCCTCTTTGTTTAGGAATATTTTTACATCCTATTCCATTTCTATTACCTGATGGTTTTGAAGTTTTGATAAGATTTTCCAAATCTTGTTTTCCTTTATTTAATTTTGAAACATTATTTGTAATTTTATATAATTTTTCTTTTAATTCTAAATTTTCAATATTTCAATATTACTCTTCAACTTGACATTTTTTTAACAAGTTATCATTTTCTATTTTAGTTTTATCAAAGTCAATAGTGATAGTCTCATTTTCGATCAAATTATTTTTAATTTTTTCTTGAGATAATTCTAGTTCCTCTTCTAAAATAATTTTTTCATCTTTTAACATTCCTACTTCAAGTTCTAATCTATTTATTTTGGCTATTTGTTCTTTGTTCAATTTTTTAATTTGTCTAAATTTATCATCTAATTCCATGCTAAGTTCTAATAATTCATCATAACTACGTTCGGGACATACCTCATTAGTTTTTGCCATAAAGCACACATTAGCTTGTTCTCTGTCACTACTGCTATCACTATCTGACGATGATGAAGAATCCGAGTCATCCCATGTTACCTTGAAAGCTTTCTTCTTTTTGAATTTTCCAAATTTGTTCTTCTTTTTATCATTATTGAGCTTGGACAGTCTTTCTTCATATGCCCAAATTGGTCACATTCATAGCGTTTGATTGATGTTTGATTTGTTGAGCTTGATTTTCCTCCTTTCTGAAATTTAGTCGTTTTCCTAAACTTCTTGAATTTGTTGTAGTTTTTGGCAATAAATACAATTTCTTAATAGTCTAAGTCGGAGTCCTCATTTGTTGCTGGGAATGCTATGTTCTTTTTTTTCGAATTTTGTTCTTTTTGTGCCTGCAAATTAGCTTCATAGGACATTAAATTTCCTATCAATTCTTCAACTAAAAGTGTTGTGAGATTATTAGCTTCTTCAATAGCTAATACTTTTCTTTTCCACTCTGGAGTTAAAGAATTGAGTATTCTAGATACTAAATCAAAATTTGACTCCAAGTGCCATTAAATCATGTTGAATGGTTTGGAATCTAGGGTACATGTCTACCGTAGATTCGTTTTGTTTCATTTTATATGATGAAAATTGATTTTGTAAAATTGAAATCTTATTTTGTTTAACTTTGTTTGTGCCTTCGTGTGTAACTTGTAAGGTATGCCAACTATCAAATGCAGTGTTACATAACATGACACATGAAAATTTATTCTTATCTAGTGAACAAAATAGAACATTCATAGCTTTGGCATTATTAGAAGATGCGGTTTTTTGTGCATCAGTCCATGTGTTCATAGCAGTGTCAGGTGCTTCATATTTATTTTGAGTGGCTGACCAAATTTCTAATCCATTAGCTTCCATAAAAATTCTCATACATGTTGACCAATATGCGTAGTTAGAACAATTAAAAAGTGGGGGTCATGATGCGGATTAATCTTCTTGAAAAATACTTACCATATTATAGTGATTCAAAAACGTTTTACTTTATTTTGATCTAACCTTGCTCTGATACCAATTGTAAGTTTACAGGGTGGATCGTGTAGTGTATATGCAAGTATACGTGACAAAATATATGATGTAACTAAAACAATATTAATCTAGGTAAATATAGAATAAGCACACCAGGATTTTATACTGGTTCGGACCTCTCGTCCTACTTCTAGTCCCGAAGCTCCCTTTTGGAATTCGACTATCAAATAACCTTGCATCGCCAGAATGAATAGGCTTGGTTACAATAAATTGTTCTTGTCAAATATGTGTTTTATAACACAGATATTGACTAATAAGTACAAATGCTTCCAATATATGTCTAGAGAGTATTGTCTGTGAAGAACATTTATGAAAGAGTGAAATACAAGTATAGATTGCTAGAGATCAAGAATATAATAGAATATGTAAGTAGAGAGCGCAAGTGAGTAAGGTGAAGGTTCTTCTTGATCCTTGATGATATATATAGTTGTAGAGAGGTTCCTTAAGTAGTTGCATCCGTTAACAAGTGCTCTAAAGTTGCTTCTGTTGATGATGAAGAGTTGCAGCAAAGAGAAGTAATGATGTCTAGTAGCAGTTGAAATTTGAATTTGAATTCCGAGTTCGAAATCAGACATCTGGTATTTGTATCAGACGTCTGATACTATTTTTTTTTTTGTATATAGTAGATTTTCATACCTCCGAATGCATCTACCAGACGTCTAGTTCTGTCTATTTTGTTATTCCAGAAGACTTTTCCAGACATTTGGCTTGTG
Organism: Allium cepa; assembly: GCA_030765085.1. NCBI lineage: Eukaryota > Viridiplantae > Streptophyta > Magnoliopsida > Asparagales > Amaryllidaceae > Allium > Allium cepa. Next base: position 347,813,511 of record CM060931.1, on the reverse strand, counting down.
CATCCAGACGTCTGAAAATTGTGCACGTCTGTTTTGTGGATCTTTCTTATTGCTTCTTTGATCCTATCGACTTGTAGTCTCTTATAATGTTCTTTGAGCCTTGTTCTTGCCTTTCTAGTGATGTTACACTAGCAAGTACCTGTATATAGAAATATATGTGGATATTTGATTTTCATTGTATAGTTATTGTCATCGAAACCGTAGATTTGATTTCCTAACAAGCCATATTTTATTTCATGTAATCTTTCTTTCTATGAGATGTTAGTTAATGTTCTTTTATATTTACATGCTCATTTTCTTATTTTGTTAGTAGCTTAGTGTTTATTTCTTTTTACTTAGCTTTTCTTTTTATTTTTCTCTCTTTTTTCTCTTGTTTATTTCAAATTGATTTCTACATTTTTTGATTTAATAACAAATATGAGAGACTAATCTCTATAATTTGGGGTAATGAAGCTCTCTTGAATGTAGATGCAACATTTTGATGTTATGCTCTCTTTTTGTGCTTCGTGGAAAAATGATGTTTATGCAATTTTGTGTTTAGTATTGAGTTTGATAGCCTATGTTGTTGAAAACAAATAAGCTATGCTTAGTCATATAAATTACAAATTGTCTCTTCATCTATATATGATTATGGCATAGAAGTGAATGTTTAAACCAAAATTTGATGGCCTATATTTCGAAACAACAGTTAATACGTCATGCTTAAAATAGATTTCATTTTCAACTTTGTTGTCATTTTCATGAGAATTAAAAGTGGTTTAAAGGTTGTGTTATAATTTGATAGCTTATGTTGAGCTAATTAATAGCACAAATGAGCCATACTTATGATAAACACATTATTTAAATTCACTAATGACAAAAAAAATCATAATTTTATGTGTGTTGAACTACGTGAACTAGAGAGTGGATTTATCTCTAAATAGTCTTAACACTCTCATATTTTTATCACTTTCTTTTTTGTCATTTTTTTTTTACATTTTCTAGCTAATCATATTCAACTTTGGTTAATTTGATTGAATAGAAATTTAAAATCTACAATTCCCTGCGGATCGACCCATACTCGCCACGTACTAAAATTGTACGCCGTGCGCTTGCAGTTAAAATTAATTCAAAATTTATCGGTATTTTTCTAACTCAATAGAAAATTTGTCGTCAAACAAGTTAAAAAATATATTGCATTTTCAGTTTTATTTTACAATTTTTGCATCGTTTTTAAAATTTTCACTTAATATACAAAACTGAGCTTCACTGTGCACAGCCCCTGTTCAAACCATTCCACTGCCTCATTGTTTTTTTGCCTCTCTACAACATACCACTGATAACAATCAACACTGTCTATCCTTTCCACCCTATCACACTTTCCAATTCACCAACACTCCATACTCCACCTGTTAATCGCAACCACTGGAAAGTGTTACGAAACCAACTGTAACTTCAATAACAGTTATAGAATAACACAGAAGTAGTAACGGCAAAAACTGTCACTAATTTTAATAAATTGTAACACAAAAATGCGTGACTAGATCTGTATGAAAAGCATTACCGATTAAAGTGTCCGAGTCCAGCAAAAAACTATTTCCTTTAAACAATATTGCCGCCGTACGTAGGTTCACGGGTGAAAGCAATTTGTTTCCCAGGATGAAACGGACCAGCCCCACAGCGGTTGCAGACGGAGCGCCGACAAACTGAAGAGATTATAGCACTAGAACAGAGAGCTTGGAGGAAGAAAGAACAGAATTCGAGAGTAAACTGAAATTAATTATTCTCATATTCTGGCCGCCTATTTATAGGCTGGAGGAGGTGCCTATTCAAAGCGGTCGTGACTGTTGGAAAGGTTACGACCCTTAAACCAACAGCAGTGACCGTTGTGTGCGTGCGTTTGGAAGGGAATGGCCGCATCTGGTGACCGTTCAAACGAACTGGCTCATTCGATCGAAAAATAGCCGTTTTGGCGCATGTAGGCCCAATCGGCAGTCGGTGGCCCATTTAATCACGAGATCCCAAGAGCCCCAAGGCCCAAGGCCCAAGGCCCTATCTTTGACATATTTAATATTAATATGAAAGCCTACATGCCATGCCACATTGCCTCATCCCTTCTCATTCTTCTTTTGTTTGATATTCTATGATGGGTTGTGATATATACGGTGATATTGAAACAAATATCCCATGACGTGGGACGTTGTTTCAATACACACTCTAATTCTTCACCTTCCCACTTCCTCATTCATTCATTTCTAATAATCCCCCACATGAATGAGCAGTTGTTCTTAGTTTCACGAACCATTTATCATATCGGTTAAAGTAGCACAGGGGCCTTGAACTTTCCTAGTGTTTATCTGTTTGAGTTACATGTGAATCAGTAGACATAGAATGTCCTTGAACTGTAAGCCTTTTGTGTAATTCTACAATAGATAACACACGACAAATGTTTCTTATAATCCTTCGTTCTCTTTATGTGTTCGTTTTTGCCTTGAACACCTGCCTGTTATCATAAGTGCTTAGAGAATTTGGCCTCATAAATCTCTTTGAAGCGGCGCCTTCGCGATTACATAGGTGATTCTGTAAAGGGTATTCACAATTCCTCAAGTACAGACATCATTAAAAGTATCAATACTTATCCTATTTTTCAAACACATAAAGCACTGACTTATCATAGGAATGTTTGTGTGTAACAGTGCCGTAAAGTTTCTCTTAAACTTAGCTGTCCCTTTGAACCTAGATCTTGGGATCTTCAGTCAACTAGGTGGGGTTTTCATTAAAAAAAACTTTTATTCTATGGGCCTTAACCCCATTCCCATCGATAAGGTTTGAACTTTCTCTCTTGGCAAGCCTTTAGTTAGTGGATCCGCTATGTTATCTTTTGACCTTATGTAGTCTATAGTGATAACTCCATTAGAGAGAAGTTGTCTAATTGTTTTATGTCTACGACGAATATGCCTAGATTTACCATTGTATAGTGTACTATTAGCTCTTCCAATTGCTGATTGACTATCACAATGTATACATATTGGAGGCACAGGTTTGCTCCAATTTGGAATATCTTCCAAGAAACTTCGAAGCCAGTCTGCTTCTTCTGCGGTCCTATCTAGTGCAATAAACCTTGATTCCATCGTAGATCTAGCTATACAAGTCTGTTTGGATGATTTCCATGATATTGCTCCATTTCCTAATGTGAACACATATCCACTTGTAGACTTTGTATCTTGTGATCCAGTTATCCAATTGGCATCACTGTATCCTTCCACTGTCGAAGGGCAGTTTGTATAGTGTAGACCATAGTTCTTTGTATACTTTAGGTATCCTAGAACTCTGATTATCGCTTTCCAATGATGTTTACCAGGATTGCTGGTAAATCTACTCAGTTTACATACAGCGTATGCGATATCTGGCCTAGTACAGTTCATAACATACATGATACTTCCTAGTATACGAGAGTATTCAAGCTGGTAGATACCATCACCAGTGTTCTTTACCCAATTTTGGTTCATATCTACGGGTGATTTTGCAATAATTATATTATATTGCTTGAATTTTCCAAGTATCTTACCGATGTAATGTGATTGGGATAATGCATATCCATGTGTTGTTCTCAAAATTTTGACACCCAATATCACATCAGCCAGTCCTAGGTCTTTCATATCGAATCTAGAGGATAACATATTCTTTGTAGATGTTATTATGGCCTTGTTATTTCCTAGGATCAACAGGTCATCAACATAAAGACAAACAATGACATATCCTTAATGTGTGTGTTTCATGTAGACACATTTATCTGATTCATTTATTGTGAATCCATTTGATAACATAGTTTCATCAAAATTTCTCATGCCATTGTTTTGGAGCTTGTTTAAGGCCATAAAACGACTTTACTAATTTGCATACTTTATTTTCCTTTCCATAGCTCGAAACCCCTTCAGGTTGCTTCATATATATTTCTTCCTCTAGGCCGCCATTCAAAAATGCAGTTTTTACATCCATTTGATGTATTTCTAAATCAAGTATGGATGCAATTGCAATAAGCATCCTAATTGATGTTATCCTTGTCACTGGTGAATATGTATCAAAATAGTCCAGTTCTTCCTTTTGTCTGAATCCTTGGACTACAAGACGAGCTTTGTACTTGTCTATTGAACCATCAGGTTTCAATTTCTTTTTAAATATCCATTTATTACCTAAGGTCTTGCATCCTTGAGGTAAATCAACTAACTCCCAGGTATGGTTAGCCATAATGGATTCTATTTCATTGTTAATAGCCTCTTTCCAGTAAGGGGCATCGCTGGAGGACATAGCTTGTTTGTATGTCAATGGATCATCTTCTAACATAAAGGTATAAAAGTCCGGTACAAAGGTTTTTGAGGTTCTAGACCTTTTACTTCTTCTTGGCTCCTCCACTTGTTGATCAGCACTAATTTGCTGAAGGTTATCTTCAGTATCCTCAAGAGAATTGGAGATTCCTTCTTCCCTTGGTCTCTTATGAGTATCACTATCAATGCCCTGCTTTAAAGGGAATATATGTTCGAAAAATCTTGCATTTCTCGACTCAATGATGGTATTTTCATGAATATCATCAATTTCAGATTTGTGTACTAAAAATCGATAAGCAGCACTGTTTTGTGCATATCCAATGAATACACAATCAATTGTTTTTGGTCCTATCTTGACCTTCTTTGGTTTAGGTATCTCTACTTTGGCAAGACACCCCCACACTTTTAAGTATTTATAGGATGTCGGTCTATTTTGCCAAAGTTTGTGAGGAGACTTGGATGTTTTCTTTCGTGGTATCTTATTTAAAATATGGTTTGCCGAAAGAATAGCTTCTCCCCAAAAGTTATCTGGTAAGCCAGAACTGATTAATAAAGCATTCATCATTTCTTTAAAAGTTCTATTTTTCCGTTCGGCTATACCGTTGGATTGATGTGAATATGGTGCTGTAGTTTGGTGTATAATGCCATGCTCAGCGCAGAATTCCTCAAAAGGAAATTCATATTCTCCTCCTCTATCACTTCTTAAAGCTTTAATTTTCCTTTTGAGTTGATTCTCAACTTCTTCCTTATACTGTTTAAAGATATCGAATGCTTCATCCTTACATCTAAGGAGATACACATAGCAGTACGTAGTACAATCATCAATAAACGTAATGAAATATCTTTTACCTCCTCTAGTTTGACACATTTTCAAATCACATACATCAGTGTGTATAAGGTCTAGAGGTTCAGTTTCTCGTTCAACATGATGAAACGAGGTTCTTGTCAATTTTTCTTCTGCACAAATTTGACATTTATAGTTGGAGTCTATGTTACATTTTGGTATACATTCTAGATTAATCATTTTTCGCAGTGTATCAGAATTAACATGCCCAAATCTAGAATGCCATATGTTAGAAGAGTCAACAATATAAGCAGAAGATTCACTTTTATTCATATCAATGTTTGGTACAATAGCTGTTACATTTGCCTTGAATAAACCATCACATACATATCCTCTTCCTACATACACTCCATTCTTTGATAATACAAACTTATCAGATACAAAGGTTAATTTGAAACCATGCTTGCTAAGCAAGAACCATGATATCAAATTCTTGCGTATTTCTGGAACGTGAAGAACATCACTCAAAGTAAGTTCTTTTCCAGAAGTTAGTTTCAGCACAACTTTTCTCTTGCCTTCGATCTTTGATGCAGATGAATTTCCCATGAAAAGTTGTTCATCATCAGTTGCAGTTTTATAAGTTGTAAACATCCACTTATTAGCACATATGTGTCTAGTGGCACCTGTGTCTACAAACCATTCTTTTGAATTACCAACAAGGTTGCATTCTGATATTACTGCACATAAATCCATATCAGAAATGCCATCTGTAACTTCAGCCGTCTTTGCTTCTGATTTCTTCTTTTTGGGAGCGCGACATTCGGCTGCTTCATGCCCCTTCTTTCCACAGTTATGGCAAGAACCTGAAATTTTTTCTTCGACTTCTGAGGCGCATTCTCACGTTTTCTCTTGTTAGGTTTATCTAACTCAACAACATTTGCTTTGGCAGCCATATTATGAGAGATCTTTTTCTCAGAATTTCTATTATCTTCCTCAACTCACAGACGAACTATGAGTTCTTCCATTGTCATTTCCTTACGCTTATGCTTAAGGTAATTTTTGAAGTCCTTCCACGATGGAGGATGTTTCTTAATGGTTGCGGCAACCTGGAAAGATTCGCTAAGTATCATCCCTTCATCTTGCAGTTGACGGATGATTGGTTGTAGTTCTTGAGTCTGATTGATCACAGTCTTTGAATCAACCATTTTGAAGTCGAGAAATTTGCCAGCAATGAATTTCTTCATGCCTGCATCTTCAGTTCTGTACTTTCTGTCCAAGCCCGTCCAGAGTTCCTTGGATGTTGCAATAGTACAATAGACATTGTAGAGGCTATTATCCAGACCATTCAGAATATAGTTTTTACACATAAAGTCCGAATTTTTCCAGAAATTTGCGGCCTCCACTTTGATTGCATCGGGTTCGAGTTCGCCAACTTCAGAAGCGTCTTCGGTTAGAACCTTGGCGAGGCCTAATGTTGTTAGATAAAACAACATCTTCTGTTGCCAACGCTTGAAGTCCGTTCCGTTGAACTTTTCTGGCCTTTCTCCATGAGACAGTGCCATTGTTGGAACTAGAGGCGCTGGCTGAGTGTTTGTCACCGTTTGTGTTGGTGCAGCGTTATTGCTGTTGCTATTTTGAGACATCCTCATCTACAACAATAAAATATTGTTTCAAGATTGTTAATCGCAACCACTGGAAAGTGTTACGAAACCAACTGTAACTTCAATAACAGTTAGTGAATAACACAGAAGTAGTAACGGCAAAAGCTGTCACTAATTTTAATAAATTGTACACAAAAATGCGTGACTAGATCTGTATGAAAAGCATTACCGATTAAAGTGTCCGAGTCCAGCAAAAAACTGTTTCCTTGAAACAATATTGCCGTCGTACGTAGGTTCACGGGTGATAGCAATTTGTTTCCCAGGATGAAACGGACCAGCCCCGCAGCGGTTGCAGACGGAGCGCCGACGAACTGAAGAGATTATAGCACTAGAACAGAGAGCTTGGAGGAAGAAGGAACGGAATTCGAGAGTAAATTGAAATTAATTATTCTCAGATTCTGGCCGCCTATTTATAGGCTGGAGGAGGTGCCTATTCAGAGTGGTCGTGACTGTTGGAAAGATTGCGACCCTTAAACCAACAGCAGTGACCGTTGTGTGCGCGCGTTTGGAAGGGAATGGCCGCATCTGGTGACAGTTCAAACGAACTGGCTCATCCGATCGAAAAATAGCCGTTTTAGCGCATGCAAGCCCAATCGGCAGTCGGTGGCCCATTTAATCACGAGACCCCAAAAGCCCCAAGGCCCAAGGCCCTATCTTTGACATATTTAATATTAATATGAAAGCCTACATGCCATGCCACATTGCCTCATCCCTTCTCATTCTTCTTTTGTTTGATATTCTATGATGGGTTGTGATATATATGGTGATATTGAAACAAATATCCCATGATGTGGGACTTTGTTTCAATACACACTCTAATTCTTCACCTTCCCACTTCCTCATTCATTCATTTCTAACAATCCCCCACATGAATGAGCAGTTGTTCTTAGTTTCACGAACCATTTATCGTATCGGTTAAAGTAGCAAAGGGGCCTTGAACTTTCCAAGTGTTTATCTATTTGAGTTACAGGCGAATCAGTAGACATAGAATGTCCTTGAACTGTAAGCCTTTTGTGTAATTCTACAATAGATAACACACAGCAAATGTTTCTTATAATCCTTCGTTCTCCGTATGTGTTCGTTTTTGCCTTGAACGCCTGCCTTGTATCATAAGTGCTTAGAGAATTTGGCCTCATAATTCTCTTTGAAGCGGCGCCTTTGCACTTACGTAGGTGATTCTATAAAGGGTATTCACAATTCTTCAAGTACAGACATCATTAAAAGTATCAATACTTGTCCTATTTTTCAAACACATAAAGCAATGACTTGTCATAGGAATGGTTTGTGTGTAACAGTGCCGTAAAGCTTCTCTTAAACTTAGTTGTCCCTTTGAACCTAGATCTTGGGATCTCCAATCAACTAGGTGGGTTTTCCGTTAAAAAAAACTTTTATTCTATGGGCCTTAACCCCATTTCCATCGATAAGGTTTGAACTTTCTCTCTTGGCAAGCCTTTAGTTAGTGGATCCGCTATGTTATCTTTTGACCTTATGTAGTCTATAGTGATAACTCCATTAGAGAGAAGTTGTCTAATTGTTTTATGTCTACGACGAATATTCCTAGATTTACCATTGTGTAGTGTACTATTAGCTCTTCCAATTGCTGATTGACTATCACAATGTATACATATTGGAGGCACATGTTTGCTCCAATTTGGAATATCTTCCAAGAAACTTCGAAGCCGGTCTGCTTCTTCTTTGGTCTTATCTAGTGCAATAAACTCTGATTCCATCGCAGATCTAGCTATACAAGTCTGTTTGGATGAATTCCATGATATTGCTCCATTTCCTAATGTGAACACATATCCATTTGTAGACTTTGTATCTTGTGATCCAGTTATCCAATTGGCATCACTGTGTCCTTCCACTGTCGAAGGGTTGTTTGTATAGTGTAGACCATAGTTCTATGTATACTTTAGGTATCCTAGAACTCTGATTATTGCTTTCCAATGATGTTTACCAGGATTGCTAGTAAATCTACTCAGTTTACTTACAGCGTATGCGATATCTGGCCTAGTGCAGTTCATAACATACATGATACTTCCTAGTATACGTGAGTATTCAAGCTGATAGATACCATCACCAGTGTTCTTTACTCAATTTTGGTTCATATCTACGGGCGATTTTGCAATAGTTATACTATATTGCTTGAATTTTTCAAGTATTTTACCGATGTAATGTGATTGGGATAATGCATATCCCTGTGTTGTTCTCAAAATTTTGACACCCAATATCACATCAGCCAGTCCTAGGTCTTTCATATCGAATCTAGAGGATAACATATTCTTTGTAGATGTTATTATGGCCTTGTTATTTCCTAGGATCAACAGGTCATCAACATAAAGACAAACAATGACATATCCTAAATGTGTGTGTTTCATGTAGACACATTTATCTGATTCATTTATTGTGAATCCATTTGATAACATAGTTTCATCAAATTTCTCATGCCATTGTTTTGGAGTTTGTTTAAGGCCATAAAGCGACTTTACTAATTTGCATACTTTATTTTCCTTTCCATAGCTCAGAACCCCTTCAGGTTGCTTCATATATATTTCTTCCTCTAGGTCACCATTCAAAAAGGCAGTTTTTACATCCATTTGATGTATTTCTAAATCAAGTATGGATGCAATTGCAATAAGCATCCTAATTGATGTTATCCTTGTCACTGGTGAATATGTATCAAAATAGTCCAGTTCTTCCTTTTGTCTGAATCCTTGGACTACAAGTCGAGCTTTGTACTTGTCTATTGAACCATCAGGTTTCAATTTCTTTTTAAATATCCATTTATTACCTAAGGTCTTACATCCTTGAGCTAAATCAACTAACTCCCAGGTATGGTTAGCCATAATGGATTCTATCTCATTGTTAATAGCCTCTTTCCAGTAAGGGGCATCGCTGGAGGACATAGCTTGTTTGTATGTCAATGGATCATCTTCTAACATAAAGGTATAAAAGTCCGGTCCAAAGGTTTTTAAGGTTCTAGACCTTTTACTTCTTCTTGGCTCCTCCACTTGTTGATCAACACTAATTTGCTGAAGGTTATCTTCAGTATCCTCAAGAGAATTGGAGATTCCTTCTTCCCTTGGTCTCTTATGAGTATCACTATCAGTGCCCTGCTTTAAAGGGAATATATGTTCGAAAAATCTTGCATTTCCGACTCAACGATGGTATTTTCATGAATATCATCAATTTCAGATTTGTGTACTAAAAATCGATAAGCAGCACTGTTTTGTGCATATCCAATGAATACACAATCAATTGTTTTTGGTCCTATCTTGACCTTCTTTGGTTTAGGTATCTCTACTTTGGCAAGACACCCCCCACTTTTAAGTATTTGTAGGATGCCGGTCTATTTTTCCAAAGTTCGTGAGGAGACTTGGATGTTTTCTTTCGTGGTATCTTATTTAAAATATGGTTTGCCGAAAGAATACCTTCTCCCCAAAAGTTATCTGGCAAGCCAGAACTGATTAATAAAGCATTCATCGTTTCTTTAAGAGTTCTATTTTTCCGTTCGGCTATACTGTTGGATTGAGGTGAATATGGTGCTGTAGTTTGGGGTATAATGCCGTGCTCAACGCAGAATTCCTCAAAAGGAAATTCATATTCTCCTCCTCTATCACTTCTTAAAGCTTTAATTTTCCTGTTGAGTTGATTCTCAACTTCTGCCTTATACTGTTTAAACATATCGAATGCTTCATCCTTACTTCTAAGGAGATACACATAGCAGTGCGTAGTACAATCATCAATAAACGTAATGAAATATCTTTTACCTCCTCTAGTTTGACACATTTTCAAATCACATACATCAGTGTGTATAAGGTCTAGATGTTCAGTTTCTCGTTCAACATGATGAAATGAGGTTCTTGTCAATTTTGCTTCTGCACAAATTTGACATTTATAGTTGGAGTCTATGTTACATTTTGGTATACATTCTAGATTAATCATTTTTCGCAGTGTATCAGAATTAACATGCCCAAATCTAGAATGCCATATGTTAGAAGAGTCAACAATATAAGCAGAAGATTCACTTTTATTCATATCAATGTTTGGTACAATAGCTGTTACATTTGCCTTGAATAAACCATCACATACATATCCTCTTCCTACATACACTCCATTCTTTGATAATACAAACTTATCAGATACAAAGGTTAATTTGAAACCATGCTTGCTAAGCAAGAACCCTGATATCAAATTCTTGCGTATTTCTGTAACGTGAAGAACATCACTCAAAGTAAGTTCTTTTCCAGAAGTTAGTTTCAGCACAACTTTTCCCTTGCCTTCGATCTTTGATGCAGATGAATTTCCCATGAAAAGTTGTTCATCATCAGTTGCAGTTTTATAAGTTGTAAACATCCACTTATTAGCACATATGTGTCTAGTCGACCCGACTTTCCACTCCTGGAAAATCGTACCATCTTTAAGAAAGAAAGGGATAGAAAAGAGAAAAGAAAGAAGAGAAAGAAGAAACAACACAAGAATCTCAACAGCGGAACGAATAAATTATAGTAATAACATAAGTATTACATAGTATACATCAAATATCAGAGTTACACAGACTATACAACACATACTAGACAGTTATAACACCTGTCTAGTTATTACAACCCAATCACAATACAGAAACACTCAGAGAAACCAACACAGCGGAAAGCTATATAACTATACGCAGAAGCCTCCTGCTCCATATGCTCCTTCACAATTCGTCAAGCTAATCCCGAATCCTAACTTGAACTCCCTTGGCTACTCGTAAAAATTTGAGTACCCAAGAGTTAAAGAAAAACAGAAATAACTCCGGGTCAGACATGGGTCTGGTGTGAGTAACAGGTTAAAGTTGCTTAACTTTGAAAAACCTTTGAAAAGAAAAGGTATCACGTAAGACTTCCCACACATAAACATGGAAAAGTTTTTACCTTATGCTAACCAAAACATTTGATAGGAAATCTGATGATATTATAATAGTGTCTAGGGTTTTCAAGTAAATAAGAAATAGCCGAAATTGTTACATTTATTAAATTCCAGCTACTAGCCACAAAAGTGGGGTAATACAATCAAAACCGTTGGCACTTATTGGATTTTGGACTCCATCAATGGCTGGGCTACTGGGGTATCGCCCGTCACAGTACGTGGCCTAGATCACCGTACCGAGGATTACTCCCAATCCCCTGCAACACAAAGCCGGACCCGTTCCTTACTGAACAGTTCCAAACAAGACAACCCCGCAGTTGTGATCAGCAACCGCACCACTAAGCCGAAAAAATAAAGGGACCTCTAGACAGGGATAAATCTTGCTCTCAAGTGGGGGCTACCCATGAAACTTTGCTGCACCTCCCCTGTTTTAGCCATTCCCGGTTGATGAGGCTTGAGGCTAAGATTACCTTTATAGGACATATCACTTAGAATGCTCATCGTCCACCTGACGATGTTCTGAAAGCATTCAATCCATACAAGTTCGTTCCGGGTTCGAACGAAACCGAAGGCATTATCTCGTTACACTCGTATTGGAATCACCCTCAGAGTTAACGACAATAACACTTGCACTCTGAATCTTCATCTTGAATCAATAAGTACTATTCCGTCAAACTCATTACGGAATCACCCACAGAGTTATACTGACGTATAGCCCTTACACCTCGAGTCTTCACTCGCTCCACTTGGATTAACGACCTAACGTTATTTGGAATCGACGTGGTTTTCGGATATCCAAATATGGAAACCCGATCCCGGTCTCATCGAAATCCAAAGCGTGTCTTTTAAGGTCCAAGTTGTTTTAAGTTTAAAACAATTCAATTTAATTATCTAAATATACACAGATAGATAATTCACATCACAATAGATAATCAACCTTATCATTATCAACAGATAATTCATATCAAAATCAGATAATCCATATTATCATCCAAAAGCAACCAATGCATCCATATCACATACACTACTCATCTCATAACTGAGATTACAACCCATACCAGGTAACCAATACCATTCATCAAACATAAGCAACTATCTAATGATCACACCATTTATAATTAATTTAAAATGAATTAAATTAATTACTTAATCTCTAATTAATTTAAAATAAATTAAATTAATTACTTCATCATCAAAATCCTGCTTATCTTAATCTTCAATTGATTACAAATTAACTTAAATAATCATCATCTCATAATTCATTTCACTTAATCATTATTGATTATCCATATCTAATTACAATAAGTAATTAGTCCTTAATATTAATTACACAAGTTAATTACTTAAACCCCTAGCAAATTATTAACTTGTAATTGCTTAATTAATCATTTATTCATTATTAATTACACCTTAATTAATCAATTCCAAATTCATCATTAATTAATTAATTAATGATTATATTTAATCAATTTCTCAAAATAAATTAATTACATAAGTAATTAATCTTCAATTTAAACCATATATATTAATCACCCATGATTAATAACCATTCAGTAATTAACTACTTTAATTACTCATCCCATAATTAATTACTCTTAATTAATTATTCCCATTTATCACTTGATTAATTTCAAAGTAATTTAGATCCAAATTACTTCTATAATAAATATCCTTAATTACATTCAGTAATTATTAATTAATTACTTCCTTAAGTAATTACAAATTCATAAATTACATAAGTAATTATCAAACAATCCTCAAATGTTTAATTAATTAATCTTAATTAATCTAAACTAATCCCATTAATAAAATTAATTACACTAAGTAATTAATTCATTAATTACTTTCCTTAAGTAATTAATCTTAAATAATTGATTATTATTAATTAATTAATCTAATTAATTATCAAAAATTAATCACATTAATTAATTGTTAAAATAATCTTAAGTTAATGACCTTCATTAACATTACTTAATCACTTAATTAAGAATTAACTTATATTAACCATTATTAATTATCAATTAATTAATATTTAATTACAATTTAATTAATCTCTAATTCTTAATTAATTAAGTGTTAATTAAAATCTTAATTATCTTTAATCACTTGATTAAGTAAATACTAATCATTAATTAAAATTTAATTAACCATCCCTAATTATAGATTAATTAACCTTAATTAATTAATCTTAAATCTTAATTAATTAACTTAAAAATAATATTAATTACTTAATTAAACACCCACATATTCATTAATAATTAATGTTCCATTCAAATTAATTTAATAATTTAAATGAAACTAATTTCTTAAGTTCAAAACTTAGAAACATACTTCTTTATACAAAATATTTTAAATAATTTGTTTCAAACAAAATTAAATTTAAAAATTTCTTTTTAAATTTCAAACTGAAACAAAATTCAAGTTTTCATTTCAGATTAAAAATTTAAAACATTACTTACTCTTTCATCTTTATTTTTAAATTCAAGTTATTAAACTTTTCTACAAATGGTAAAAATAAATTTAAATTTAAAAAAAAACTTATTTAATTTTCAAAAACTGACATTAAATAAAAGTTCAGGCTTTTTTTAAAAACAGAATCTAAACTTATCTTATCTCACAAATTAAAACTCATATTCCAAATTCAAAACCAAGTTTTCTTTATACTTTAAAAAGTTTAAAATCTAAATTTAAATTCCAGATTTAAATTCAATTCAGATTCATTTACTCAAAAATTCAGTTTTCCAGATTTAAACTTTATTTAAAATTTCAGTTGCATTTTTAAAATCTGCCTTTAAATTTAAAACAGAAAAACAGTTTTCTGTTTTAATTTTAAAACATCTTAAATTTTGAATTCAAACTGTTTCAAAAATCCAAGATTTAAATTATTGAATTCATATTTAGATTTCAGGTTTAAATATTACAGTTTGAACTACAACTTTCAATTTGGACTGTACTTTTAAAAATTTTAAAACAGAAAGACAATTTCTGTTTTTAGTTTAAAACCAAACTGGGATTTAAAAGCATTTCAAATTTAATTCAAAAATCTAAAATTTAAAACAAATTAAATTCAAATTCCATTTAAGGTCAAGCTTATTTCAGATTTTTACTTTGCAATTTATTTATTTTTAAAAAAAAACCGGTAAACAGGTTTCTGGCCAAACTTTTTAAAACCTGTAATACTTACATTTTTTTAAAAAATCAAATTATTACAAAATAAACGGAATTCAAACTTTTGAATTCATATTTAAATTCAGTTTAAATCCTAAGTTAAATTCCAGTTTAAAATTCAAACTCTACTTTTTTTTTAAAAAAAAATTGTAAAACAGGAATTGTTTTACATTGAATTCCTGAAACAAAATTATTACCCGAGCAACCTTGAATTTACTTCGGGTAAATTACTTCATTGGTTCGAGTTTATTCCCAAAATCTCAAGCTACCAAAACCCTGCAACCCAAACTACACCACCATCATCACAACATGCACAACACTCCTGTGCATCCACTTCCCAACTCCGGCATCACTGGCGATCATCCATGACCATCCTCTATCGACCCAAAATCCCTATATCAACATTCAATCACCAAATACCCATAATTCAACTTGAATTTGGATTCAACTTTTTAAACCCAAAACCTGGAAACATTTCCCCTTTCAGTGCCTAGTCTGTCAACGCTTCAACCCATCATCTCCGACCACCGTCACCCTCCAAACTCCGGCGACAACTCCATCAACACATCCTCTATCCATACTCAAAGGATCTTTGAACTCGAATCACTGATGAAGCAGCAGCACTTAAATCCCTTATACCCAGTAAAACAAGGGTTCATACTGACATCCCCAAATCTCATCACCAAAATTTATTTGTAATCCAATTTAGAATTTTTCCTATAATTATTGATAGCTACTCTATCAACAGAATCAAATTCATCCAGATCCAATGCAAGTTTCAACTGTGCTCAACCAAATTGTGAAATACAGTACATTCATTACTGCACTTGTTTCACAACACTATAAATTATAATATTTGATTTAGAATTCATGAATTCATTTGTTGTTTCTATTAATAAACCTGAAACACTAAATTATAACATTTGAATTTTACTCTAAATTAATTGTTGCTCTGTGTAACCTGATTTCCAGGTTACAGATAATTCTGTTTGATCTATATGAAATTTAAAACTTATTCAATTCTAAAATAAACAAACTTTGTTCAATTGTTTAAATTATAATAGCAACAAGCTAAAGGAAGAGCTCAGGAATCAACATGAGTTTGAAAATTTGAAGAGTAACATGCAACAGACATCATCATATTCACAGGCATATCTTAACAGGTATAACATTTCAGCAATTTCATATGAGTTTATTTGTAATTTATAAACATGCATAATTTTTCCTATTTAATAAACTTATGAATGAGTTACTCACCTGTATTTGCAAGATGCAGAGCACAGATTTTTAAAATGTTGATGCAGATGCCAATTTCCAGTTTAAAGATTCATGAATGCAGGCCTCTTGCTTTAATGCTTTTTTCCAGATTCATTTGAAAAAGATGCAGGCTTTTGAATGACTGAAATGCAGGTTGCAGATGCAAATACAACTTGCATTTGTTTCCAGGTTTTACATGCAGTGGCTTCCATTTTGATGCTCCCAGATTTAAAAAAAATGCAGGTGCTTGATTTATTTTCCAGATTTTAAAGAAAGATGAATGCAGGCTTGCATGTTTGTTTACAGGGATTGATATGCAATTTGAAAGTGAGGAGTTTAATTCTTAAAATCTGAAATGTTACAGATTTTACTTTCATTTTATTGAAGGAGGAAAAATATTTCTTTGTTAAGAATGAAAAAATGAGAAAGAATAAAGGAATGAATATATGCAATGTTTTATAGCTAATTTATGATTTATTTTAAATTAAAGAAAAAAAATAAAAATATGAAACATGACACTTGTTGATCTACTCACTTAAATATTCGACACATGTTTAACTTAGGCTTTAATAACTTACACATGTCATTATTAAATGATTGGTTATCTTAATTAAAGTTAATGAATGTTTAAATTAAATTAATTAGTCCTTATACTTAGTTATGTATATAATTTAATTCTAAAGAATAAATCAAAGTGTTATTTTAAATAAGACAATATACAAATTTATCATTTGAAAGAGAAACTTTTAAACAATTAAAATAAATTTATAAAAGAGTTTGTAACTTATTTTAATATTCAAACTTAAATTAGAAATGAATTTTAAACCAATTAAAACATTTTTCTCATATATTTAAAATCATATAATATTTTATTAACTTTTTTTTTGAAAAGCTTAAATTAAAAATAAATCACAATTCCTATTTTCAAAACATTAAAATTATGCTATACTAATTTAATAACTTATCTATTTAAAATATATATATAAATACATACATATATATATATATTTATAAATATAAAACAATTCATTAACTTATTAAAAATAATTTCACAAATTAAATATTTAAATAAAGAAGATTATTAAATCGAATCAAATTTATTAACAAAAATCAACAATTCAATTTAAATTTAAACACAGATTATTAAATTTAAATTGTCCAAAATTCCGGGATATTACAATCCTTCCCCCTTAAAAGAATTTCGTCCCCAAAATTTAAAACAAAGGTAATTTAATAATCTCTTTACAGATTTTATTTTAAAAACACAACATATGATAATCATATGCTAACAACCATAACAACCAATTCACACAATCAGAACAAATTCTAATTATCCAAAAGAATTTTGGATAAAACTTTCACGAGTTTCCTCGGTATATATATATATATATATATATATATATATATATATATATATATATATCGGGATACTCGCTCTATAGAATCCAAACAATCAATACTACTAAGCTATAGAGCTCCTAACAACAATTCTATACAGAATATCAGACTACAAACGAGTCTGACTCAACAACCAATCCATCCTAAACTGCTGGTTCTACAACCAGAAATATCAAACACGTACTCCCTCAGAGATACATGAAACACACTGAATTCCAGTTATCCAAACTGGCAATTCAACTCCAGAAAACCAAACACTGATCTTACCCAACACAGAAGAAACCAAAACACTACGGAGCTAGCTTCCCAAAACTTATAGCTCCTTGAATCAGAGAAAACTTATCCCAAACAAATCTCCGATTCCAGAATCCAAATTTCTCTGCCTTTTATCCATAAAAACTCTTCGGACGATCCTGGGCCACCAACATCCATCCTGATCAGCTTAACTCTACGCTGATGCTTCTAGAAACAGACTGAATCAAAACAATCCAAGGATCTCCTCAAGATCACTCAAAACCAAGAACACAAACCCTGCTTCTCAATAACAGAGGACAGAACAAACTTCTACTTATCCGGAAAAAGGAAAACAGAAACACCCCCAAACTGCTTCCGTTGCACAACTCTGATTCGAATCAAAAGAAAATGCTGAAGAACACAAGCACAGACCAGACAACCCAGCATAGAAATATGGTTCCACATATCCATAAAGAAAACTCAGATGTTCCTCCCAAACCTGAGCTATTTCACCAACTTCTACCTCAAGGAACCATCCATCTATTAACTAAACCACCAATTCCGTTCCTGGAAAGAAAACTCGATCTCCAGATGCAGATAAACTCTGACTTCCTGGAAAAAAAAATCCGGACAATCTCCAACAATCCAAAAGAACATACTATCGCAAGTCACTTTTGCGATCAACTCAGCCTAAATCCAAAGAAACTGCTCTCTCTCAACCAACCAGAACAGCTTATGCTGGCTTAGCCAACTTACCAGAGAAAAGATCCACTCTGCTGCCTCTGAACTCCACTTCAGAGAGACTACTCAGCCAGAAGACTTCTTAACAATTCAGAATACTCTGCTAAACTCAGCCACATCACCGAGCAGACTCACTTCTTACTCTTGTTCCAAAGAAACATCTTCGAAAATATCCATAGTCACTGCATCGCATCACGCGCTACAATTTCCTGAGATATCAAGACATCATACTTGCTTGCTTCTGCCCTACCGACAGATCAAAACTCAACTTTGTACTTCAAAGATGAACTCCGAACCTTAACAGGTTTCCTTCAGAGATCGATGAAGTCTTTCATCACTACAGAACTCACTTGAGACGGTATTAGGTCTTCAGTCTCGACCAATACACTTCCAACCTTATCCATCAAACTCCAACCAAGGGTAGTCGTGTTACACACACTTCTACCTCATCTACCTTTATAACTTATATTGAAAAACCCAAACAGGTAATACAACAAATAGGTAGAACCTTAAATATATATATATATAATAAAAATACAAATACGCTCTCTCAAGATAGACACCACTCCAGAGCCTAGGTATTCACTCAAGCTAATGCTCTGATACCAAGTGTGACGACCCGACTTTCCACTCCCGGAAAATCGTATCATCTTTAAGAAAGAAAGGGATAGAAAAGAGAAAAGAAAGAAGAGAAAGAAGAAACAACACAAGAATCTCAACAGAGGAACGAATAAATTATATTAATAACATAAATATTACATAGTATACATCAAATATCAGAGTTACACAGACTATACAACACATACTAGATAGTTATAACACCTGTCTAGTTATTACAACCCAATCACAATACAGAAACACTCAGAGATACCAACACAGCGGAAAACTATATAACTATACGCAGAAGCCTCCTGCTCCATATGCTCCTTCACAATTCGTCAAGCTAATCCTGAATCCTAACCTGAACTCCCTTGGCTACTCGTAAAAATTTGAGTACCCAAGAGTTAAAGAAAAACAGAAATAACTCCGGGTCAGACATGGGTCTGGTGTGAGTAACAGGTTAAAGTTGCTTAACTTTGAAAAACCTTTGAAAAGAAAAGGTATCACGTAAGACTTCCCACACATAAACATGGAAAAGTTTTTACCTTACGCTAACCAAAACATTTGATAGGAAATCTGATGATATTATAATAGTGTCTAGGGTTTTCAAGTAAATAAGAAATAGCCGAAATTGTTACATTTATTAAATTCCAACTACTAGCCACAAAAGTGGGTAATACAATCAAAACCGTTGGCACTTATTGGATTTTGGACTCCATCAATGGCTGGGCTACTGGGGTACCGCCCGTCACAGTACGTGGCCTAGATCACCGTACCGAGGATTACTCCCAATCCCCTGCAACACAAAGCCGGACCCGTTCCTTACTGAACAGTTCCAAACAAGACAACCCCGCAGTTGTGATCAGCAACCGCACCACTAAGCCGAAAAAATAAAGGGACCTCTAGACAGGGATAAATCTTGCTCTCAAGTGGGGGCTACCCACGAAACTTTGCTGCACCTCCCCTGTTTTAGCCATTCCCGGTTGATGAGGCTTGAGGCTACGATTACCTTTATAGGACATATCACTTAGAATGCTCATCGTCCACCTGACGATGTTCTGAAAGCATTCAATCCATACAAGTTCGTTCCGGGTTCGAACGAAACCGAAGGCATTATCTCGTTACACTCGTATTGGAATCACCCTTAGAGTTTACGACAATAACCCTTGCACTCTGAATCTTCATCTCGAATTTATAAGTACTATTCCGTCAAACTCATTACGGAATCATCCACAGAGTTATACTGACGTATAGCCCTTACACCTCGAGTCTTCACTCGCTCCACTTGGATTAACGACCTAACGTTATTTGGAATCGATGTGCTTTTCGGATATCCAAATATGGAAACCCGATCCCGGTCTCATCGAATTCCAAAGCGTGTCTTTTAAGGTCCAAGTTGTTTTAAGTTTAAAACAATTCAATTTAATTATCTAAATATACATAGATAGATAATTCACATCACAATAGATAATCAACCTTATCATTATCAACAGATAATTCACATCAAAATCAGATAATCCATATTATCATCCAAAAGCAACCAATGCATCCATATCACATACACTACTCATCTCATAACTGAGATTACAACCCATACCAGGTAACCAATACCATTCATCAAACATAAGCAATTATCTAATGATCACACCATTTATAATTAATTTAAAATGAATTAAAGTAATTACTTAATCTCTAATTAATTTAAAATAAATTAAATTAATTACTTCATCATCAAAATCCTGCTTATCTTAATCTTCAATTGATTACAAATTAATTTAAATAATCATCATCTCATAATTCATTTCACTTAATCATTATTGATTATCCATATCTAATTACAATAAGTAATTAGTTCTTAATATTAATTACACAAGTTAATTACTTAAACCCCTAGCAAATAATTAACTTGTAATTGCTTAAGTAATCATTTATTCATTATTAATTACACCTTAATTAATCAATTCCAAATTCATAATTAATTAATTAATGATTATATTTAATCAATTTTTCAAAATAAATTAATTACATAAGTAATTAATCTTCAATTTAAACCATATATCTTAATCACCCATGATTAATAACCATTCAGTAATTAACTACTTTAATTACTCATCCCATAATTAATTACTCTTAATTAATTATTCCCATTTATCACTTGATTAATTTCAAAGCAATTTAGATCTAAATTACTTCTATAATAAATATCCTTAATTACATTCAGTAATTATTAATTAATTACTTCCTTAAGTAATTACAAATTCATAAATTACATAAGTAATTATCAAACAATCCTCAAATGTTTAAATTAATTAATCTTAATTAATCTAAACTAATCCCATTAATCAAATTAACTACACTAAGTAATTAATTCATTAATTACTTTCCTTAAGTAATTAAACTTAAATAATTGATTATTATTAATTAATTAATTAATCTAATTAATTATCAAAAATTAATCACATTAATTAATTGTTAAAATAATCTTAAGTTAATGACCTTCATTAACATTACTTAATCACTTAGTTAAGAATTAACTTATATTAACCATTATTAATTATCAATTAATTAATATTTAATTACAATTTAATTAATCTCTAATTCTTAATTAATTAAGTGTTAATTAAAATCTTAATAATCTTTAATCACTTGATTAAGTAAATCCTAATCATTAATTAAAATTTAATTAACCATCCCTGATTATAGATTAATTAACCTTAACTAATTAATCTTAAATCTTAATTAATTAACTTAAAAATAATACTAATTACTTAATTAAACACCCACATATTCATTAATAATTAATATTCCATTCAAATTAATTTAATAATTTAAATGAAACTAATTTCTTAAGTTCAAAACTTAGAAACATACTTCTTTATACAAAATATTTCAAACAATTTGTTTCAAACAAAATTAAATTTAAAATTTCTTTTTAAATTTCAAACTGAAACAAAATTCAAGTTTTCATTTCAGATTAAAAATTTAAAACATTACTTACTCTTTCATCTTTATTTTTAAATTCAAGTTATTAAACTTTTCTAAAAATGGTAAAAACAAATTTAAATTTTAAAAAAACTTATTTAATTTTTAAAAAATGACATTAAATAAAAGTTCAGGTTTTTTTTTAAAAACAGAATCTAAACTTATCTTATCTCACAGATTAAAACTCGTATTCCAAATTCAAAACCAAGTTTTCTTTATACTTTAAAAAGTTTAAAATCTAAATTTAAATTCCAGATTTAAATTCAATTCAGATTCATTTACTCAAAAATTCAGTTTTCCAGATTTAAACTTTATTTAAAATTTCAGTTGCATTTTTAAAATCTGCCTTTAAATTTAAAACAGAAAAACAGTTTTCTGTTTTAATTTTAAAACATCTTAAAATTTGAATTCAAACTGTTTCAAAAATCCAAGATTTAAATTATTGAATTCACATTTAGATTTCAGGTTTAAATATTACAGTTTGAACTACAACTTTCAATTTGGACTGTACTTTTAAAATTTTTAAAACAGAAAGACAATTTCTGTTTTTAGTTTAAAACCAAACTGGGATTTAAAAGCATTTCAAATTTAATCCAAAAATCTAAAATTTAAAACAAATTAAATTCAAATTCCATTTAAGGTCAAGCTTATTTCAGACTTTTACATTGCAATTTATTTTTAAAAAAAAAACTGG
Source organism: Allium cepa (assembly GCA_030765085.1). Classification (NCBI taxonomy): domain Eukaryota; kingdom Viridiplantae; phylum Streptophyta; class Magnoliopsida; order Asparagales; family Amaryllidaceae; genus Allium; species Allium cepa. The sequence continues at coordinate 347,790,780 of CM060931.1, read as the reverse complement.
TAAACAGGTTTCTGGCCAAACTTTTTAAAACCTGTAATACTTACATTTTTTTTTAAAATCAAATTATTACAAAATAAACGGAATTCAAACTTTTGAATTCATATTAAATTCAGTTTTAAATCCTAAGTCAAATTCCAGTTTAAAATTCAAACTCTACTTTTTTAAAAAAAAAAAAAAAAAACTGTAAAACAGGAACTGTTTTACATTGAATTCCTGAAACAAAATTATTACCCGAGCAACCTTGAATTTACTTCGGGTAAATTACTTCATTACTTCGAGTTTATTCCCAAAATCTCGAGCTACCAAAACCCTGCAACCCAAACTACACCACCATCATCACAACATGCACAACACTCCTGTGCATCCACTTCCCAACTCCGGCATCACTGGCGATCATCCATGACCATCCTCTATCGACCCAAAATCCCTATATCAACATTCAATCACCAAATACCCATAATTCAACTTGAATTTGGATTCAAGTTTTTAAACCCAAAACCTGGAAACATTTCCCCTTTCAGTGCCTAGTCTGTCGACGCTTCAACCCATCACCTCCGACCACCGTCACCCTCCAAACTCCGACGACAACTCCATCAACACATCCTCTATCCATACTCAAAGGATCTTTGAACTCGAATCACTGATGAAGCAGCAGCACTTAAATCCCTTATACCCAGTAAAACTAGGGTTCATACTGACATCCCCAAATCTCATCACCAAAATTTATTTGTAATCCAATTTAGAATTTTTCCTATAATTATTGATAGCTGCTCTATCAACAGAATCAAATTCATCCAGATCCAATGCAAGTTTCAGCTGTGCTCAACCAAATTGTGAAATACAGTACATTCATTACTGCACTTGTTTCACAACACTATAAATTATAATATTTGATTTAGAATTCATGAATTCATTTGTTGTTTCTATTAATAAACCTGAAACACTAAATTATAACATGTGAATTTTACTCTAAATTAATTGTTGCTCTGTGTAACCTGATTTCTAGGTTACAGATAATTCTGTTCGATTTATATGAAATTTAAAACTTATTCAATTCTAAAATAAACAAACTTTGTTCAATTGTTTAAATTATAATAGCAACAAGCTAAAGGAAGAGCTCAGGAATCAACATGAGTTTGAAAATTTGAAGAGTAACATGCAACAGACATCATCATATTCACAAGCATATCTTAACAGGTATAACATTTCAGCAATTTCATATGAGTTTATTTGTAATTTATAAACATGCACAACTTTTCCTATTTTATAAACTTATGAATGAGTTACTCACCTGTATTTGCAAGATGCAGAGCACAGATTTTTAAAATGTTGATGCAGATGCCAATTTCCAGTTTAAAGATTCATGAATGCAGGCCTCTTGCTTTAATGCTTTTTTCCAGATTCATTTGAAAAAGATGCAGGCTTTTGAATGACTGAAATGCAGGTTGCAGATGCAAATACAACTTGCATTTGTTTCCAGCTTTTACATGGAGTGGCTTCCATTTTGATGCTCCCAGATTTAAAAAAAAATGCAGGTGCTTGATTTATTTTCCAGATTTTAAAGAAAGATGATTGCAGGCTTGCATGTTTGTTTACAGGGATTGATATGCAATTTGAAAGTGAGGAGTTTGATTCTTAAAATCTGAAATGTTACAGATTTTACTTTCATTTTATTGAAGGAGGAAAAATGCTTCTTTGTTAAGAATGAAAAAAATGAGAAAGAATAAAGGAATGAATATATGCAATGTTTTATAGCTAATTTATGATTTATTTTAAATTAAAGAAAAAAATAAAAATTTGAAAAATGACACTTGTTGATCTACTCACTTAAATATTCAACACATGTTTAACTTTTTTTTTTTTTTTTGAAAAGCGAGAGCAAAGAGCTCACTTTATTAACTAATGTAGCATTACAAACATAGAGCTTGACTACAACAAAACCATGATAACATGACTACAACAAAAGACATTAAATTAACCAGCAACATCAACAACAAACTGTAGTACAACTAAACTAAGACTCAATAAAAAAATACATGGCAATAGCATTGCAACCAAATGAACCAGTGATGATAGGAAAATAAGGCAATGCATGATATCTCCATCATCCCTCTATACCAATCATGACCATCAGCAACTAACAACAACTCTTCATAAGAATGATCTTCAGCAAATAACCTGACATGAAAGCATGCTATAGCAAGACCTGTGTATCAGTCATCATAATAAAATTGATTTCCAGAATAACATGTCAACAGATGGAAACTTCACACTTTAAAATGAGAGCAATTTCCAGAAACCTCCATAGTGAAGCAAACTATCAGATTTTCTGAGAAATACATAGAAGAAAGATGATACATCATACTTAACATGTATCATTTTTCAAAAAATTGAGAATATTACTATGTATCTGACAAAACAACTGAGAGGAATTATTTATACCATTACCAAAAAGTCTGTTATTCCTCTCTTGCCATACCTCATAAATCAATCTCTTAAGCATCTTTAGCAAAAGCCTAGTATTACGTGACTTCCATCTAGTTGCTTTGAAGATATTAAACCACTCAATAGCACTAACAGACGAAGGCTTATAAAATCCACTAATTGATAATAATCTATACCAAATTTGAAATACAAAAGGACACTCAAAGAATAAATGTGTATTACATTCAGTGTTAGAATTACAAAATACACATAGATCCTCTGAGATAACACCAATTCTACAAAGTTTATCCTTGGTATTTAAAGCATTAGCCATCACTTTCCATAGCAACAAATTTTCCTTTGCACTACCACCTATTTTCCAAATTCTAGTATGCCAGGGAAATTGTGTACCATTATCACAAAGAGACTTATAAACAAGCTTAAAAGTAAAATTCTTCCCAGACCATACTAGTACATTATCAGACCTGATAAAATGGTTATTTGAAATGAGGTTCCATAAGTTTCTTAAATGGAAAGAACTGGAGTATGGCAAAACTATACTGCCATCATGAATAAAATCATCAACTTTAACCTCTTCTGATATACCAGAAATTCTTCTCAAATTAACTTAGGCTTTAACAACTTACACATGTCATTATTAAATGATTGGTTATCTTAATTAAAGTTAATGAATGTTTAAATTAAATTAATAAGTCCTTATACTTAGTTATGTATATAATTTAATTCTAAAGAATAAATCAAAGTGTTATTTCAAATAAGACAATATACAAATTTATCATTTGAAAGAGAAACTTTTAAACAATTAAAATAAATTTATAAAAGAGTTTGTAACTTATTTTAATATTCAAACTTAAATTAAAAATGAATTTTAAACCAATTAAAACATTTTTCTCATATATTTAAAATCATATAATATTTTATTAACTTTTTTTTTGAAAAGCTTAAATTAAAATAAATCACAATTCCTATTTTCAGAACATTAAAATTATGCTATACTAATTTAATAACTTATCTATTTAAAATATATATATATAAATACATATATATATATTTATAAATATAAAACAATTCATTAACTTATTAAAAATAATTTCACAAATTAAATATTTAAATAAAGAAGATTATTAAATCAAATCAAATTTATTAACAAAAATCATCAATTCAATTTAAATTTAAACACAGATTATTAAATTTAAATTGTCCAAAATTCCGGGATATTACATGTGTCTAGTGGCACCTGTGTCTACAAACCATTCCTTTGAATGCAACAAGGTTGCATTCTGATATTACTGCACATAAATCCATATCAGAAATGCCATCTGTAACTTCAGCCGTATTTGCTTCTGATTTCTTCTTTTTGGGAGCACGACATTCGGCTGCTTTATGCCCCTTCTTTCCACAGTTATGGCAAGAATCCTGAAATTTTTTCTTCGACTTCTGAGGTGCATTCTCACGTTTTCTCTTGTTAGGTTTATCTGACTCAACAACATTTGCTTTGGCAGCCATATTATGAGAGATCTTTTTCTCAGAATTTCTATTATCTTCCTCAATTCGCAGACGAACTATGAGTTCTTCCATTGTCATTACGCTTATGCTTAAGGTAATTTTTGAAGTCCTTCCACGATGGAGGAAGTTTCTCAATGGTTGCGGCAACCTGAAAAGATTCGCTAAGTATCATCCCTTCATCTTGCAGTTGACGGATGATCGGTTGTAGTTCTTGAGTCTGGTTGATCACAGTCTTTGAATCAACCATTTTGAAGTCGAGAAATTTGCCAGCAATGAATTTCTTCATGCCCGCATCTTCAGTTTTGTACTTTCCGTCCAAGCCCGTCCAGAGTTCCTTGGATGTTGCAACAGTAAAATAGACATTGTAGAGGTTATTATCCAGACCATTCAGAATATAGTTTTTACACATAAAGTTCGAATTTTTCCAGAAATTTGCGGCCTCCACTTTGATTGCATCGGGTTCGAGTTCGCCAACTTCAGGAGCATCTTCGGTTAGAACATTGGCGAGGCCTAATGTTGTTAGATAAAACAACATCTTCTGTTGCCAACGCTTGAAGTCCGTTCCGTTGAACTTTTCTGGCCTTTCTCCATGTGACAGTGCCATTGTAGGAACCAGAGGCGCTGGCTGAGTGTTTGTCGCCGTTTGTGTTGGTGCAGCATTATTGCTGTTGCTATTTTGAGACATCGTCGTCTACAGCAATAAAATATTGTTTCAAGATTGTTAATCGCAACCACTGGAAAGTGTTACGAAACCAACTGTAAGTTCAATAACAGTTACAGAATAACACAGTAGTAGTAACGGCAAAAACTTTCACTAATTTTAATAGATTGTAACACAAAAATGCATGACTAGATCTTTATGAAAAGCATTACTGATTAAAGTGTCCGAGTCCAGCAAAAAACTGTTTTCTTGAAACAATATTGCCGCCGTACGTAGGTTCACGGGTGATAGCAATTTGTTTCCCAAGATGAAACAGACCAGCCCCGCAGCGGTTGCAGACAGAGCGCCGACGAACTAAAGAGATTATAGCATTAGAACAGAGAGCTTGGAGGAAGAAGGAACATAATTCGAGAGTAAATTGAAATTAATTATTCTCAGATTCTGGCCGCCTATTTATAGGCTGGAGGAGGTGCCTATTCAGAGCGGTCGTGACTGTTGGAAAGATTACGACCCTTAAACCAACAGCAGTGACCGTTGTGTGCGCGCGTTTGGAAGGGAATGGCCGCATCTGGTGACCGTTCTAACGAACTGGCTCATCCGATCGAAAAATAGACGTTTTGGCGCATGCAGCCCAATCGGTAGTCGGTGGCCCATTTAATCACGAGACCCCAAGAGCCCTGTTGGGGGCGTCTCCACCCCCACCGAACCAAAGGAAAGGAATTCGACACCGGACCACTTCCCTGCCGAACCAAACACCTACTGAACAAACCCACCTCCAACAACTACCAGACCAAAGCATAGCCGAACCAGGCTCCATCCACTCACCACCGGACCATGTCCCACCGAACCAACCTACCTCCACACATCACCAGAAGCAAGGGAGGACACGACTGGACCAACTCTGCCAGGCCAGATTGCTTCAGTACAGGCCCACCAGCAGCTATATACATCCAAGACCCCTGCCCCCAGCCTCACTCTATAAATAGAGGGGCAGGGGTACAACAATGGGAGACAAGTTTGAGAGCTCAGGCACGGATAGAACTTTCAAACAACTTTCAGTTACTTGTAATCAAAGCTTTGTACTTGTAATCTGAATAGAAAAGGAGAATAACATATAAAGTGGACGTAGGCACATTCTGGCCGAACCACTATAAATATGTGTGTCTTTTACAGTTTAGTCCATCTATTTTATATATTCGCATAAATCACGCAAATCGCTAAGAACCATATATAATCAACTAAATCATACGACTCGGAGGTGTTTGCCCATTTTTTGTGCAAACATTTTTGGTGCTTTCACTGAGAACAGGAGCTCGAAGCTTCAGCTTCTCTCACTTAACCCTTTTCCTATCAGCATCGTTCGTTGCTTGGAAAACATGCCTCCCGGACGGAAGAAAGATGCTAACAAAGGAAAGAACATCGCAACTGGCTGTATTCCAGATCCAGTGATCAGAGATCAAGACAATCGTCCGGTTCCAACAGCAAATGGAAATCAGGCAAATCCGACAGCCCCTGCTACGGAACAACCAATTACAAGGGCGGATCTGGACAGGGTTGTGGCTGAAGTAACTAACCGCTTCGCATCTCAACAAGAAGCCTTGGTGGATCAACTCATGTCACGCTTAAGGGATGTTGAAGAAACCAACCGCAACACTGAATCATGGGGTGAGTCCCGGTCTGGAGGATCTGGGAGACGATAAAGGTCTTTCTTCTTCGAAGAGGCTAACAACAGAAACAGCAATGGTAGGAGCCGAGCCCGGACTCGGCCTGAATTTCGACCCGAGGAAACACTTGGAACCGAACCCAACAGGGGAGGTACCAGGCAGGGGTCGGATGTAGCTGAGCCTGCCATGCTACCTGACCATGGAAACACCAATAGACGGGACCGAGCTGGAGTCCAGCCCGCAGTTGGACCCGAGGAGTGCTGAGAACAGAACCCAACAGGTGAAGATCAAGGCAAGGGCCAACTGTGGCTGACCCCAACGTGCCCCCGGTAAAGCAGAGGCAATCATTGGAGAATGTTAGGAGTGATAGACGATACCATCCCTACAGGTCATCTGGACGGAATCAATCCCGTAAGGAAGAGCCAAACTCATTTCTATCCGTTCCAAGCTCTGATGAAAGGATGGCGCGATTGTTCAGAGAATGCGTCCAACGGGACCAAAGGGATCGGGGGATAGGCGCTAGGGTAACCAGCCCCTTCACCCGCAATATCGAAACTGCCATCACTCCCCAGGAATGGAAAATGCCAACAATGGAACCTTAGACCCCGTTGTACACTTGCAGAGATACATACAGCATATTCTCATGAGCGGAGCAATAGAGGGAGTGTTATGTAAATGCTTCCCACTATTCTTTGCAGATCTAGCTACCTCCTGGTTCTGCCATCTACCCCAAGCGTCCATCAGCTCATGGGAAATGTTGAAAGAAAAGTTCATCAGCCAGTTTCGCATCCATTTGGAACAACCCAAGGACGCTTATTCCCTATCTAATATCAAACAGAAACCTGAAGAGACAGTGCAACAATATCTAACCCGATTCAACGCCGCAGCGGCCGCAGTCCAAGATGCCGACGAGAAAGTTATCCTAATGGCCCTCTGCAGTGGTGTGCATCCGGATACTAAATTTGCTAGGAGATTAACGAAAGAAAAGCCAGCTACCTTACCCGATTTCTTTCATGAAGCCGGAAAATATATGAGACTTGAAGACGCTGCCATTGAAAGGCAGACAGGGCAACAAACCAAGGCAGCTCATGGCAACACACCCGCAGTAGCAAATTACGTGCGAAGAAATGACTCCAGAGATAGCGTTGGGGGCAAGAAGGGAGAAAAGCGTCTATATAGGCCAGGACCAAGATTTGACTCCTACACTCCTTTAAATGAAACAATAGAGAACATCTTCTTGGCCACCCAAGACGAAGTTAGATACAAGCGCCCCCCCGCACAAGAAGGAATCAGATAATGCAATTAAGTCTGGAAAGTTCTGCCGCTTCCACGAATCTCATGGGCATGACACCAAAGAATGCCATCATCTCCGGGACTTGATTGAAGAACACATCAGAAGGAAGAGACTGGAGCGCTATGTGAAAGGTCAGAACAGGACTTCAACTCCTGCGAATGAGAACCCAGGGCTACCCTTCCCGGAAGCAGGCGGAGGAAATCGCAACACCAGCGGCTGCAGTCAAGAGAAGATAGTGGTCCTTACTATATAAGGAGGACCACACATCGCCGACGGAAGCTGGGCAGAGATGGAAAGATACGGTAAGTCACTTAGAAACAATGAAGGCTACGTTAATTCTGTTACAGAAGAACGCCACCCGAAGCGGAAAGAAAATGATGACATCACATTCAGTAAGCTTGATCTAGAGGGAAGGCAGTACCCTCACATGGATCCTATGGTCATCTCTGCCTGGTTCGGTCCAGCCAAAGTTTTCCGAATTCTAGTAGGCACGGGAAGCTCAGTAAATATCCTATTCAAGCATGCTTTCGAAAAAATGAAGCTGTCAATGAAGGATGTGTCTCCCTGCAGCAAACCGCTACATGGTTTCACTAGAGATGCGAAGATGCCCCTCGGGCAACGGGACCTCTTTGTCAAAATAGGAAGTCATCCCCGCTCCGTTGTGCGAAAACAAACATTTGTGCTAATAGAAAACCACTCGGCCTACAACGCCTTTTTGGGAAGACCAGCCTTGTCTGACTTCCAAATTGTCCTAACCCCGTGGTGCCTGAAGATGAAATTCCCAACAGATAACGGAGTAGGAGAAATAGAGGAAGATCAAGACGCCGCTCGAGATTGCTATGTGAATGAACTTTGCAATAACCGCAGAAAGGATAAAGGGAAGAATGCAGAGACTACTCTCTGCACAAAAAACCTGGAAGCATAGCAACTAAAGAAAGCCCCTCCTCTTCGGTATACCAGTGATCCTTTCAATGAATTAGACCCCAGGAACGGGGAGGAGGAGGCTAACGCCGAGCCTGAGGAGGCTATGGAATTTGTATCTGTAGACAAACACGACTCGAGTAGACTATTGAAAATCGAATCTCAGCTAAAGGCAGAATTGAAGAGTCAACTCATTGATTTTCTCCGCCACAACTTGGATGTGTTTGCGTGGACGCACGCTGACATGACTGGAATCTCCCCAGATGTAGCATGCCACGTACTGAACATCAATCCTACCAAGGTGCCGGTAAAACAGAAAAAGAGAAGCATGGGGGCAGAACGATCTGCAGCCCTCGATGAAGAAGTAAAGAACCTGCTTGCCAATAACTTCATACGGGAAGCCATCTACCCAGAATGGATCGCTAACCCGGTACTAGTAAAGAAGGATAATGGGAAGTGGCGAACATGCATTGACTTCTCCAATTTAAATGACGCTTGCCCAAAGGGTTGCTTCCCACTCCCTCGGATCGATCAGCTTGTGGACTGCACAGCCGGGCACGAACTCTTATCTTTTATGGACGCATACTCAGGATATAACCAAATTCCTATGCACGCCCCTGATCAAGACCACACTAGTTTCATCACTGACCGGGGATTGTACTGCTATAGAGTAATGCCTTTTTGACTTAAAAACGCCTAGGCTACTTATCAGCGCCTCGTCAACAAGATGTTTGCGGAACTAATAGGACGAACCATGGAAGTTTATATGGACGACATGCTAGTAAAGTCAAGAAAAGCCAATGATCACGTAATCCACCTGGACGGGATGTTTCAAGTACTTCGTCGATATGGAATGAAGCTGAATCCTCTAAAATGCTCCTTCGGAGTATCATCGGGAAAGTTCTTAGGATTCATCGTCCATGCCAGAGGAATTGAAGCGAACCCTGAACAAGTCCGGGCTCTGAAAGAAATCAGGATACGTTCCACTCAAAGACAAATGCAAAGCCTAAATGGGAAAGTGGCCGCCCTGAGCAGATTCATCTCTAAAGCAACTGACAAGTGTGTCCCCTTCTTCGAAGCTATAAAGAAAGACAAGGGAAAGTTTGAGTGGACTGACGAATGCGTAACAGCCTTCCACAACCTAATCGAACACCTCCAGAGACCACCAGTACTCTCAACTCCAAGTGAAGGCGAAGAGCTATACCTATACCTTGCTGTGTCATCTCATGTTCTAAGCGCCGCTTTGGTAAGAGAAGACAACCGCGCGCAGCGGCCAGTATACTTTGTAAGCAAGAGGTTCACGGGGGCAGAAGCCAGATATCCTAAACTTGAGAAGTTAGCATATTGTTTACTGATCACATCACGGAAATTGCGACACTATTTCCAATCCCATTCCATCAGAGTCCTAACCGATCAACCGCTGAAGCAGGTACTCCATCGTCCCGACACCTTCGGGCGACTGCTTAAATGGTGCATTGAGCTAAGTCAATATGATATTACTCGCACCGCCATCAAGTGACAAGCCATGGCCGACTTCATTGCCGAATTCACTACCAACGAAGGAAAGGAGCCATCTGAAATAGCAGAAGACATCAAGTGGAATCTCTTTGTATATGGAGCATCAAACGAACAAGGCTCAGGGGCAGGTATGGTAATAATCACTCCTAGGGGAAGGAAGCTACACTATGCCCTAAGGTTGGAATTCACTGCCACCAACAACGATGCAGAATACGAGCAGTGATAGTCGGATTAGAACTTGCCCTAGAGATTGGAGTCGTTTCTTTATGTCTCCATAGTGATTCTCAACTTATTGTAAATAAAATACTGGGAAAATTCCAGACTCGAGGAGAACGATTCACAGCATATCTAAAGAAGACCAAGCTGCTGCTCAATCAATTGGATCACTATTTAATCAAACACATTCCTCGAGGAGAGAATCAGGAGGCCGACGAACTGGCAAAGCAAGCTAGCATAAAGGACGACACCACTTCCGGAACAATAACCATCTCAAAGCAACTAGCCCCGAGTTTCGAGAAAGTGAATCGGATAGCTGCAATCTAAGAGGAAACTTGGATGACTCCCATCCGGAAGTACTTACAAAGTGGCACACTGCCCGACGGGCGCAACGAAGTCAGAAAAATCTTGAGGAAAGCTTCCCGCTACACAATACAAGAAGGCATCCTCTATCGGCGCGACTTCTCTAACCCCTTATTAAGATGTGTCGCTGGAAGAGAAGCCAAAGAAGTCTTGTCCAACATCCATCAAGGAAGTTGCGGAGATCACACTGGAGGGCAGACTCTAGCAAAGAAAATACTCCAATATGGGTATTACTGGCTCACTTTAAACAAAGACACCTTAAACTTCGTCAGAAGATGTGACAGATGCCAGAAATTTGCTAAGATTCCTCGACTACCAACAAATGAGATTACTCAAATGACTAGTCCTTGGCCCTTTGCGGTATGGGGAATTGACTTGATTGGCGAACTGCCAATGGGCCGAGGCTGAGCCAAATATGCTATAGTGGCAGTCGACTATTTCACCAAATGGGTGGAAGCGGAACCTTTAAATAAAATATCTTCGGCAAAAGTTATTAACTTCTTGATCAAAAATGTTCTATGCAGGTACGGGGCTCCGCTCAAAATCATATCGGACAATGGACTTCAGTTTGACAGCGAGAAGTTCACCGACTGGTGCCAAGAGCACGAAATTCACAAAAGCTTCTCATCTGTCGCTTATCCCCAGGCAAATGGACAAGTCGAAGATGTCAACAAAATTCTCAAAACTCTGATCAAGAAGAAGCTTGAAAAGTCAAAAGGCGCTTGGGTGGATGAACTTCCTACGGCACTTTGGGCCTACCGCACGTCTTTCAGAACATCAACAGGGCATACTCCCTTCTCTTTGGCATACGGATCGGAGGCCATGCTCCCAGTTGAAACTGTAGTGCCTTCCCACCGTAGGATCCACCACAACCCAGAAGAGAATGAAGAACTCCTACACATGTCTTTGGACCTAATTGAAGAAAGAAGAAATGATGCAACACTTAAAGCGGCAACTCACAAGCAAAAAGTGGCAGCACGATACAACACCAAAGTCAGGCACCGCAGCTTACGAGAAGGAGATCTTGTTCTCAAACGGATCTTCCCGCGCCCCGGAGCGCTAGATCCAATCTGGGACGGACCCTATGTAATTCATAAAGATCTACACAACGGAGCTTATATTTTGTCAACAGTGGACGGAGAGGTGTTCCAGAGGGCATGGAACATCCAACACCTTCGTCGATACTTTTCTTAACTTGTACTACCCATATGAAGTGAATTAACAAAGAGAATCAGTGGACGTAGGCATTTTCGTGCCGAACCACTTTAAAAATCTTGTCTCTTTTTAACTTGTTCCTTTATATCTTGGCTGCTTATTAAGCTTTATCCTTTTCTGTTGAACAAAATCCTGTATAACGGCATTTCTATTCTGGACACTTCACGGCACAACCTCACCTGGACAAGACCTAACAGGTACTATACAAATCTATGCCCTCGTCAATGAGACACTTTTGCTCCAGTATCCCTCTACTACGGGTTAACTCATTGCTCGCGAGGGCCCTCAAAGCCAACTGTAATGAGTCGATCATAAGCCACCGAGAAGGCCGACTATAACCAAGGCAGCTCATTACGGCGTTCGGCTCGCCGACGACTGTGAACCGATTATAAGCCCCAACATAAGGTGTGTCCAGCCAGGGGCAGTTCACAGTTGACGATCGGCACCCACGCTAGCCGGCCACGGTAAATTGAATAATACCCACGATTACGGACCATAATGGCCCGGGTAGTTACTGTGCGCGATCTCGGCTCCGATGTGTCTTAAGTACGGCTGTGGTAAAAAAGAAAACTCCCCACGGAGGCGTAAGATGGGTGACGAATGTCTCCAAGACCCACAGCTAGGGAAAGTGACTACAAAACCCGTTTGCCCCGAACTTAAACACATCGAAGGCCTTCCGTGATTGGAAGTTTTACTATTTCTTATATTTCCATTTCATCTATAAAAACTTTCCTCCTATCCTCTATAACGATCACTAAAGTACAGGACACAAAATAGGAGACACTCGCTAGTGGAAATGAGAACTCACAACTGGATAACAGGTCACTCAGCTGCATTCCATCCTCAGTCACACAAGGTATTCAAAGCTACCGTCTACAACTAAAACATGAAGGGCGGGTACTTCCTTTTCTTGTACATAAACATGTAGCTATAGCCTATTCACACATCACACTAACATTGCGAGACATGAAATTATATTTTAAGCAAGAGCTCAGCATCAAACACGATTGAAGCACATGCATATACACAGCTATATTTCTTATGCAACACATCGAAATAACGACAGCATTCAAATACAACAGAATCAGCTTATGTTATGAAATTATATAAGAATAAAATCATTCGCTACAACGACATAATTACAGCCTGAAAGTACATTAATGTTTTGGACTAGTATATTCAGGAATGCCAAGTAAACCAAAAAAGTAGTCAGCTGCAGCAGGGCTCCGCCTCTATCCTGCTAGCCCTCCGGGATCTACTTGACCACAGGATCAGAACTCCCAGCATGCTGGCCAGAGGCCCCACCCTAATGGGAATAAGAACTCACAACTAGATGGCGGGTCACTCAGCTGCATTCCATATTCGATTACACAAGGCATTCAAAGCCACCGTCTACAGCAAAAACTTGAAGGGCGGTACTCTGTTCTCTTGTATACAAATAAGTAGCTCTGATATATTCACACATCACATTAACATTGCAAGACATGAAATTATATTTCAAGCGAGAACTTGACATCAAAACACAATTGAATCACTAGCACATGCACAGCTATATTTCTTATGCAACACATCAAAATAATGACAGCATCCAAATATGACAGAATCAGCCTATGTTATAAAATTACATGTAAAAAAAATAAAGTCGTTCGTTGCAATGACATAATTACAACCTGAAAGTACATTAATGTTTTGGAACTAGTATATATAGGAATGTCAAGTAAAACCAAAAATATGTGGATCAAGCCAAAATAGTCAGCGGCATCAGAACATCATCTCTATCCTTCCAACCCCCCAAGATCTACTTGACCGCAGGATCAGAGCTCCCAGCATGTTGACCAGAGGTCAATCAACCATTTTGAAGTCTTTGAATCTACTTGACCGCAGGATCATAGTCTTTGAATCAACCATTTTGAAGTCTTTGAATCTACTTGACCGCAGGATCATAATCTATGAATCAACCATTTTGAAGTCGAGAAATTTGCCAGTAATGAATTTCTTCATGCCTGCATCTTCAGTTTTGTACTTTATGTCCAAGGCCGTCCAGAGTTACTTGGATGTTGCAACAGTACAATAGACATTGTAGAGGCTATTATCCAGACCATTTAGAATATAGTTTTTACACATAAAGTCCGAATTTTTCCAGAAATTTGCGGCCTCCACTTTGATTGCATCGGGTGCGAGTTCGCCAACTTCAGGAGCATCTTCGGTTAGAACCTTGGTGAGGCCTAATGTTGTTAGATAAAACAACATCTTCTGTTGCCAACGCTTGAAGTCCGTTCCGTTGAACTTTTCTGGCCTTTCTCCATGAGACAGTGCCATTGTTGGAAACAGAGGCGCTGGCTGAGTGTTTGTCACCGTTTGTGTTGGTGCAGCGTTATTGTTGTTGCTATTTTGAGACATCGTCGTCTACAGTAATAAAATATTATTTCATGATTGTTAATCGCAACCACTGGAAAGTGTTACGAAACCAACTGTAACTTCAATAACAGTTATAGAATAACAAAGAAGTAGTAACGGCAAAAACTGTCACTAATTTTAATAAATTGTAACACAAAAATGTGTGACTAGATCTGTATGAAAAGCATTACCGATTAAAGTGTCCGAGTCCAGCAAAAAACCGTTTCCTTGAAACAATGTTGCCGCCGTACGTAGGTTCACGGGTGATAGCAATTTGTTTCACAGGATGAAACGGATCAGCCCCGCAGCGATTGCAGACGGGGCGCCGACGAACTGAAGAGATTATAGCACTAGAATAGAGAGCTTGGAGGAAGAAGGAACAGAATTCGAGAGTAAATTGAAATTAATTATTCTCAGATTCTGGCCGCCTATTTATAGGCTGGAGGAGGTGCCTATTCAGAGCGGTCGTGACTGTTGGAAAGGTTGTGACCCTTAAACCAACAGCAGCGACCGTTGTGTGCGCGCGTTTAGAAGGGAATGGCCGCATCTGGTGACCGTTCAAACGAACTGGCTCATCCGATCGAAAAATAGCCGTTTTGGCGCATGCAGGCCCAATCGGCAGTCAGTGGCCCATATAATCACGAGACCCCAAGAGGCCCAAGGCCTTATCTTTGACATATTTAATATTAATATGAAAGCCTACATGCCATGCCACATTGCCTCATCCCTTCTCATTCTTCTTTTGTTTGATATTCTATGATGGGTTGTGATATATATGGTGATATTGAAACAAATATCTCATGATGTGGGACTTTGTTTCAATACACACTCTAATTCTTCACCTTCCCATTTCCTCATTCATTCATTTCTAACACCACCGACCCACCATTCATCAAGCCAACATCATCACCCCTTTCTAACTGCACAACAACCACACAACATTCATCAAACAGACCTTTACCATTCCAAACTCTTCAAGTCTAAACCACCCTCTATGACTGCCACCAACACTACTACCAGTGTTCATACACCCACTACATTTGATCATTTGTATATTCACCGATTCACACTGTAAAAACTTCATTTCTTCCCACTGCAAATCAGTGTCCCACATTCATTAATTCAAACACTTCACTATCTTGAAACTACTGCATTCTTATTCCCCTGAACCCCCTGCCATCTCTAGTTCACCCACCGCAACAAGCAACATCTCCCCCTCCAATACATCAACCAGTACTACAATCAACTGGCCTTCCAAAACATCAGACCCCATCTTCAATTTTATTCAAACTGTCTCCCCCACTCCATCACATATTCCTTCAACCACCTCCAAATTCTCAGTCATCACCAACCACCAACGTACATCTCACGCAAGTTTCTACAAGCACTGCCACACTTCCAATCTCATCGACTTGCCTTCATCAAGAAAAAAAACAACAGCAGTCACCACTGTTGGAATTCCTTAATAAGATGAATGAAATATACAAAGTCTCACATCTCCAAATTATTGAAAGCTACAGTAGTTTATATATAGTTTTCTCATGAGGAGGTTGGGGGCCTGGGGCTCCCAAATGTATGATTCGTTGTGAGGAGGGAGATCATGCATCACCACCACACACGCGCGCGCGCCCCGTCCGTCCGATCGGGCGGGCCAGGTATGGGTAGGGGTCCGGGTACAGGTACGAGTATAAAATGACCATTCTTTTGCTAGGCCATTGTCTAACAGTTTTTGGGCTTGGCTGAAACTGGGCTGGGACTGGAATATGAAGAGAAGCAGCGGGCGGGTAAAAACGGACGTGGGGACTGAAGAGACGCGACTTCTGAAGCATGCGCAAACGAACAGGTGCGGCCCGACTGAGGAGACGCGGCCGAACAGCAGGCAGGTGCGATGAAAAGCAACAGGCGCGACCATTTGGACAAACGGGTGCAGACGCGACCGTTCGAAGGGATGCAGACCAACTATAAATAAGGAGGAAAACCGATCACTTTCCTCACTGTATTTTCTTATATCTTCTCTTCTAATAACCGCTGTTCTTATAATCAAAATCACAGAGTGATATACTCGTTACAATCTCGAGCAGAATACGTCTGTTGTCTCTTGGGAGAATTTTGAAATAAAATTCTTAACGAAATCGTTACGACGAGCCTCAGACGTAATCCAGTCAGAATTCTAGTCTGTTTGTATATTTATATGCATTATTCTATATTCTATCTGTTATTCTGGTTATACTATTTATTCAAAATAGTATAACGCTGTTGTTGTAGCCTATTTACAACATTCATATTGCTATAATAATTAATACAGAATTCTAGTGTAGTGGAAATCTGAGTTATAAACTTGTGCGACGAGTTTATAATTGATTATTCTCTGTTTTGGTATACTAGACGTATAACATCTTAAGAATTTTTCTGTTTTTTTACTAAAACAGAGATGGCAACAATAGAATTTTCAAAGAATGCTACTCACAACGGACCTGAACCGTTCAAGGGAGATGGTGATGATTTCTTGACATAGCAAAATCAGATGTTGTTTTATCTCACCACACTCGATCTGCAAAAGTACCTCGAGGAGGACGAACCGATTCCTGCATCAGGCAAGGAAGCAGAGGTGAATACGTGGAAGCATTCCGATTTTTTATTCAGAAACTATATTCTGAATTGTCTCGACAAGGTGTTATACAAAGTATATCAGCCTTCAAAGACATCAAAAGCACTCTGGAATGCACTTACCACAAAGTATAAGACGCAGAATATCAGTCTTAAGAAATTCATTGTAGACAAATTCATGGACTACAAGATGGTTAACTCTAAACCGGTGACTGCTCAACTACATGAATTGCAAATCATCATTCATGAACTCGAAGCGGAAGGTCATATGGTTGGAGAATCGTTTTTGGTTGAAGCCATCACGGAAAAACTGCCGCCGTCATGGAGAGATTACCGCAATTATCTAAAGCATAAAAATAAGGAAATCTCTTTACATGATCTCATAGTCTTGAGACAGATAACCGTGGAATAACAAAACAAAGCGAGGAGGCATTTGTGGCTGAAGGGTCAAAGACCAAAAACAAAAAGAAGAATTTCCAGAAGAAAAAGAAAGCTTAAGACAACAAAACAAAAGACAACAAACGAATCAAGAAGTTTAATGGCGAATGTTGGGTTTGTGGAAAAGTTGGACATGCCGCTAGAGATTGCAGACTCAAGAAGGAACGCAATAAAGAGGCAAATATAGTGGATAACATGGAAGTAGACGAGTCCAACTTCTCGGCGGTGGTATCTGAATGCAATCTGTTCAGAATCCTAACCAATGGTTGGTAGATACAGGCGTTACTCGTCATGTTTGTTCTGACAAATCCATGTTTTCTACATATCAGAAATTCGATCACGAAGAAAAACTCTACATGGGTAATTCTGCAGTTTTTATGATCGAAGGCAGTGGCACAGTAATCCTCAAGTTTACTTCCGGAAAAACTGTTAAGTTGAATAACGCGCTCCACGTTCCAGACATACGCAAGAATCTCATCTCTGGTGCAGTCCTATCAAAGAAGGGATTCAAGATGGTGTTCGAGTCAGAAAAGATGGTTCTGCCCAAGGCTTGAATGTATATAGGAAGGGGATATTTATGTGATGGCCTATTTAAGGCAAATGTAGCCGTTGTCGGCCAAAAAAATATGTATTCTGATTGTGCTATTAATAAAATTGAAGTTTCTTATTTGCTTGAGCATGAAATTTTACTATGGCATGATAGATTGGGACACATAAATTTCCACAAAATGAAAACATTATCAAACTTGGGATTAATTCCAAAATTCCAAGTAGATAAGAACTACAAATGTGAGACATGTGTAGAAGCAAAAATGGTCAAACAACCATTTAAATCTATTGACAGAAGCACCGAACCATTAGGTTTGGTACATACAGATTTATGTGATTTTAAATCACTACGTACAAGAGGTGGGAAAAAGTATTTCATTACTTTTATTGACGATTATACGCGATATTGCTATGTATATCTTTTAAATAGTAAAGATGAAGCAATAACAACGTTTATAAAATACAAGGCTGAGGTAGAAAATCAGTTAAATAAAAAGATCAAGATACTAAGATCTGATCGAGGTGGAGAATATGAATCACCATTTGAACAGTTCTGTGCCGAAATGGTATAATTCATCAAACAACAGCTCCATATTCACCACAACAAAATGGTGTAGCCGAGAGGAAGAACGGAACGTTAAAAGACATGATTACTGCCATGCTTTTAACTTCTGGTCAACCGACGAACTTGTGGGGGGAAGCCTTAAATTTGTCCAATCACATATTAAACAAAGTTCCTCACAATAAAGCGGGAACAATTCCATATGAGATATGGAAAGGACACAAACCAAGCTTTAAATACCTCAAAGTGTGGGGGTGTTTCGCAAAAGTTCCAGTTCCGCCTCCCGAGAGAGTCAAACTTGGACCAAAAACAGTAGATTGTTATTATCTTGGGCCAGCCCAAAATAGTAGTGCCTACAGATTTTTGGTATTCAAGTCTGATATAACTGATATTCATGTAAATACAATCATGGAATAAAAAGATGCCTCATTCTTTGCAGATGTGTTTCCGCACAAAAGGAATGAAGGAATAATGTCCCAAAAAGGACAAGGGAAGAATCAAACGATTCGCATGAAGATGAAACTCATCATGAAATTGAGGATGTTGAACCAAGAAGAAGCGTAAGGGCTAGAACTTCCAAAACATTTGGTTCGTACTTTTTTACATATGTATTAGAGCACGAACCTCAAACGTACAAGGAAGCAATGTCATCTTCTGAGTCCTCATGTTGGAAAGAAGCAATCCAAAGTGAGATTGATTCAATTCTAAATAATAAAACTTGGGAAATTGTTGATATTCCACCAGGAATAAAATCAATTGGCTGCAAATGGATTTTCAAGAAGAAAATGAAAGCAGATGGCTCTATCGACAAGTATAAAGCCAGATTAATAGCCAAAGGATATCGTCAAAAAGGAGTAGACATTTTTGATACATATTCGCCGGTAACACGAATAATCTCTATAAGAATGCTAATAGCAATTGCATCCATCTATAATCTAGAGATTCATCGGATGGATGTAAAAACAGCATTCTTAAATGGAAATCTCGATGAGGAGATTTACATGGAGCAACCTGAGGGATTTATTTCCAAAGGAAATGAAAACAAAGTCTGTAGATTAGTCAAATCATTATACGGACTAAAACAAGCTCCAAAGCAATGCCACGCAAAAATTTGATAGTGTCATGATGAGAAATGGTTTTCGTATAAATGAATGTGACAAATGTGTTTATTATAAACAACTTGGACAATCATATGTGATGATCTGTCTATATGTGGACGATATGCTAATATTCGGTCCAAATACTCAGGTAATTGAGAACATAAAGAAAATGTTGATCAATAATTTCGACATGAAAGACTTTGGTGTTGCAGATGTTATTTTGGGAATAAAAATAATAAGAACACCTAATGGAATTGAGTTATCTCAATCACATTACGTAGAAAAAGTGATTGAAAGATTTCAAAATTTTGGAATTAAAGGAGTAAATACACCTTTTAATCCATCATAAGTACTGCATAAAAACACTAATGAGAGTGTAATGCAACTGGAATATTCTCGTGTAATAGGATGTCTCATGTATCTCATGAATTGCACAAGACCAGATATAGTTTATGCAGTAAGTCGATTGAGCAGGTATACAAGTAATCCAGGGAAGGAACACTGGAAAGCACTAATGAGAGTGCTTGGATATTTAAAAAATACCACTAACTATTTCTTACATTATGGAAAATATCCTGCCGTCTTAGAAGGATATAGTGATGCAAACTAGATTGCAGATTCAGAGGAATCAAAATCAACAAGTGGTTATGTCTTTACCCTAGCAAGGGCAACAGTGTCATGGAAATCTACTAAACAAACATGCATAGCTCGATCCACTATGCAATCAGAGTTCATTGCATTAGATAAAGCAGGCGAAGAAGCAGAATGGCTTCGTCACTTTTTAGAAGATATTCCATTTTGGCCTAAACCTGTACCGGCCATATGTATACACTGTGATAACCAAGCTGCGCTAAGTAGAGCGCACAACTTTGTGTATAATGGAAAGTCATGACATATTCGTCGATGCCATAACACAGTTAGACAGTTACTCTCAAATGGAACAATTTCTATAGATTATGTGAGAACAAATGATAACCTAGCGGATCCATTTACTAAAGGTTTATCAAGAGAAAAAATTGACTGCGCATCGAGGGGAATGAGTTTAAAAGCCTAAACCAACAAGAGTTACCTTATACGAAAACCTATCCTAGCGACTGGAGATCCCACGGACTAGGATCAATAGGCAAACCAGTTATGAGTAACTCAAGAAGTAATACATTTGTCTGGACTTAGTCCAACTTCATTCCTATGGTGCACAATATAAATGCGTGTCTACAAAAGTATTTAAAGGTTACAACTATGTTTTTTAATGATGACCATATCTTGGAAATAACAAGTGGGGTATATGTAGGATACTCTTAATGGTTGCGATCACCTATGTTAGTGTGAGCTGGGTCGGCTCTATGAGAATATTAAAAGGCTTTTATTCTCTAAAACACTCGCAGAACCAAAAATTGTTCAGGACCAAAATGAACACAACCAAGAGATTGGATGAGAAGGGAATCAATGCTTCGTAAAGCTTATTGTCTGGATATACAATACAGGCCGACGGTTCAAGATGAAATATTTCATCGATTAGCCAAGTAGATCCGATAAGTTTTAACTAGGGAAAGTTCAAAGTGAAATATCTACTTATCCACGATAAAGCATAAATTCCATATATACTCTGTGATATTACGCTTTGTATGGGGGATATGTATATTATCATTCATGTGGGGGATTGTTGGAATTCCTTAATAAGATGAATGAAATATACAAAGTCCCGCATCTCCAAATTATTGAAAGCTATAGTAGTTTATATATAGTTTTCTCATGAGGAGGTTGGGGGCCTGAGGCTCCCAAATGTATGCTTCGTTGTGAGGAGGGAGATCATGCATCACCACCACACACGCGCGCGCGCCGCCGCCGCCGTCCGTCCGACCGGGCCGGGTACGGGTCTAAAATGACCATTCTTTTGCTAGACCATTGTCTAACAGTTTTTGGGCTTGGCTGAAACTGGGCTGGGCCTGGAATATGAAGAGAAGCAGCGGGCGGGTAAAAACGGACGCGGGGACTGAAGAGACACGACTTCTGAAGCACGCGCAAACGAACATGTGCGGCCCGACTTAGGAGACGCGGCCGAACAGCAGGCATGTGCGATGAAAAGCAACAGGCGCGACCGTTTGGACAAACGGGTGCAGACGCGACCGTTCGAAGGGATACAGACCAACTATAAATAAGGAGGAAAACTGATCACTTTCCTCACTGAATTTTCTTATATCTTCTCTTCTAATAACTGCTGTTCTTATAATCAAAATCACAGAGTGATATACTCGTTACAATCTCGAGAAGAATACGTTTGTTGTATCTTGGGAGAATTTTGAAATAAAATTCTTAAGGAAATCGTTACGACGAGCCTCAGACATAATCCTGTTAGAATTCTAGTCTGTTTGTATATTTATATACATTATTCTATATTTTATCCATTATTCTGGTTATACTATTTATTCAAAATAGTATAACGCTGTTGTTGTAGCCTATTTACAACATTCATATTGCTATAATAATTAATACAGAATTCTAGTGTAGTGGAAATCTGAGTTATAAACTTGTGCGACGAGTTTATAATTGATTATTCTCTGTTTTGGTATACTAGACGTATAACAACCACTTCATTCTTCAGCCAATATAGTTCCACCATACAACCAAAACAACGTTAACCACATACCAAAGCAAACATCACCATCCTTTGCCAATATCATCTCCAACCATCCCCATAGTCATCATCATCATACCCAAACTAGCTGCTTATAGTCACTGCCACCTGCCAACTTACTTGCCTGTCATCTTCATTAACACACAGTACTTTATCAATTGTCGATTTCAAGCACACTAACGCCTCACAGAACACCACAAACTCATCACATCCTCCCAATACAACTTCATCTACGCCACTATCTCCTATGTTACAACCTTCAACACAAGCAATTTCTGGCCATCACCCTGCCATACTCAACTTGCTTCCTTCACCTAACAAGCCTCTACCAGTCATTCTTCATTGCCAATCTGACACTGTAACTGCACCAAACCAAACTTCCCACAGTTCTACACTTCGCCACCACAACAGTCTTCTAATAACCCAACCCTCAAGCTGATATCATCGAAAAAAACACACCAAAAAAAAAACTTTGCTCTGCCTTCAAAAACTGTCACTGACCATTTCCAGCACTCCAAAAAAAAAAATGAAGCATCCACCTTCTCCTCACTGACCAAATTTTTGCAACTGTCAACATTCATACTACCCACAGCATACTACCCCCACCACCCCATACTACCCATAGCAACATTCATACCCCACCCCACAACTATTACAACCCCACTAATTCACCGCATAAATGTCCTTCTCCTCCATCAAACTCCCATGTTCCTCTCACCAACTTCCTCCCATAACTACATATCACCAGTTCATCAAACCCCAACAATTAATAGTTCTTCTTGTTGCTCTTCACCAAAAGTTCACCCATCCCATACAAGACTGCACATCTTCCATCGACACAGTTCAAACGGCAGTCCTCCCTTACTTCACTTCCTCCACTACTCCAATCTACACATTACCCTTCTCGGATCCACTTCCATTTGCCGCACCATACACCCAGAGTTTAACAGCCAATCACCGAAATCACCTACTATGAATAATCACCTCCAACCCAAACTGTGCAACGACATAGCACCATCCTATTCGAACCACCCATCTCCTCAGCACAGCAATCACCGCCCATCGCAAATCACCCAATCGCCAATCCCATCGCAAAATCACACTTCGCCACCACCATTGTCTCGAATCAAACCTCCCTAAATTCGACACCCATTCAATTGCGACATCGAATCTCCCCCAATCACGCAAGCACCCAAAACCACGGCGACCACCTCTGCTTGAAATTCGCGAGTTTGGTTTCTCTATTTTGATTTTGCGACATTTTTTTTTTTTTTGAAATTCACCTATATATGTTCCATTTATATCTATACTATAAAACAAAACCCGTGGTCAAATTGTCAAAATGAAGCCTTTTTCGGTTTACCAAAACTACCCTTTTTTATAAAAAATGGGCATTGAGAATAAGGGTATGCTCGACTTTCTCATCAACACCACGTTTTCACGTTTCTTTGCCGACTCATTTCTTCCTCCCGTTCATTTCTCAACCCTATTACCTCACACCCCCATCCCTCGGAAATGAAAAAAAAGTCACCAATAACTGAACACACTTATCAATGTAATAGTCCGCTTCCGATCCCCAATTGCATGCCCAGAGGTAGCGTCCAAACCCTAGACCCAATTTTGTTCACTTCCGAATGCATGTTCGATTCGCTTTTAAAATTTTAGTGTAGGATCTTCAATTGCCAACAAATTCACTTTTCAATTGTTTTTGTGTTCGACCTTCTATTGATAGGGAGGTGGAGGATCCAAAAGCACAAGAGGTTGATCTATGTTGTTAATTTTCCCCATGTAAGTGATTTTTGGACATAGTGGCCAAACTTTTGAAGTTTTGATAGATTATTTTAACTCTTTCTTTTTTTACAGTAATTAGGGATTCCTATGATGGAATTGGAAGTCGGTTAACCAAATATCCTCGATTGCAGAACATGTTTTAACACTGTGTTTAACACTTATAATTAGCACGACTATTTCGTTGGTTTAATTAACATCATTGTACTCTATTTATTGTTTGTTGTCATTGTTAAGCTTCCATAGCTGCTAATATATCAGTCTTATGGATTGATATTCCTTTTTTCACCCTATCATTTAATTGTCATCGAATTTTTTTTTATCAGTTATTAACTGCTGGGGCAACAGTCACTTAACTTGAGAATTTTAAGTCAGCAAATGGTTCAATATTCATCCTTCTTCAATTATATTGCAGGCTTTCAAGGTAAACATAGAGCCACACTATCCAAGCCATCAAAATCTGGAAGACCGGTATGTGTAGAACTCAATATATGTTGGCTTAATGGTAGTCTTAGTCGTGTCTTTTTTTTTATTTATAGTTTTACTTCTTAAGAAAAAAATCTGCCTGCAATCATGGTATTTCTTAACGTGTTTCATCCTTTGTTTTAAGCTTGAGACGATGTTAATGATGTTGTTTAGACGGCAAACATGACTTTACTCTGTGTACATTTTTTAAGTCATCTTAGCTTTTACATGATAGCTGAGAAGTATTGATAGGAACATGAATAATACACACGATAATGTATTTTATGCCTGTATGAAAATACACTGGAAGATATAAATCTATTTTCATGTCCGTAATAGTTGCTATTGGTAAGGATCCAAGCCCTTTTAAGGTTAATTTTAGAGTGGTATCTTATCGATCTATTACACGCCTCAATTTGTAAATGGAATAATAATCAAACCAAGGTTAGATCCAAGTTTAAAGCACTTTGCACGGTAAAGTTTTTTGGTAGTTTTATTTGTTTCCTTTTTCAAAAAGCTTTACTCTTCTTAGCTTCATATTTTATTAATTTTGGACAGCTTTGCAATGTGTTTGTTAACTTATCTAGCCCTTCATGTTGTCGGATTAACTCCTAATGATATTTTGCACTCTCCTGACGAGATTCAAAGTAATAGACTCCAACAAAGAAAGCGAGAAGGTGAAAACTGATTGATCTGAAGTGATTCAAGGTTAAAAAACTAATTTTGAATGTCATTATGCTTTGATGTTTTCCTATTTTTTCCTAAGTTTTTATAGGTACTCAGTCCATTTTTCGTTGCAGATGAAAATGAAGAGCTGTTATTTAAATCGAACTATTGAGCAGCTGGAGAAGTGGCAGAAGAAGGAAAAGAGTCCATTTTGATTCCTGTTTCACCTTCTGATATGCTAACCATGTTTTTTAAGGTAGTCTTCCTCAATTCTATATCTTTTTGTTGATATTTTGTTAATACTAAATTTGAATCCTAATATGAAGCTGTTAAATGTTATAATCGTTGGTTGATTTATTTAATGTTGATAAACTTGATATCTATTGGCTATTTTGTCAAGTGCACATTTTATCAAACATGTAGTGCATGTGAAAAATTGGAAGTAAAAACAAGTAGCAGGGTTGCATCTTCCACATATGTTATCAAGGCTAAATTAGTATGTTAGTTATATAACATATGATCATCAAAAATCATATAAGAATGATAAAACATATGATAACAACCTAATTTTGATATTTTGGCAAAAGTTATACAATTAGGCTGAATTATCTATTCGGTTCATTTCTACAAGTAAGATATCTTGAAAAAAATCATTTTGTCTAATTTTTATGATAGGTAACTTACTTTCCTATGATTTTTTGGTGGTATGTTTAATTTTCGTGTTTCTTTAATCCTAAGGCTGATACTTATGAGGTTCACCTATTATTGTTTAGGAGTTCAATTTTTGACAATTTGTTTATAGTTCAAGTAGTGTTGGTCCATTTTGTCACGAGATATGGCGAGAAATATCAAAATTATTACTTGCTACTACGAAGAGGGGTGTGCGTGCATGTGTCCATACACACACACATACATGGTTAAGTTTTATTAATAGTGCATGTATTTTGTGTTTCACCTTTTTATTGACACGTTTTGTTATCATTTGTATTGTAAAATTAGGAGAGTGTAAAAAAATAAATTAGTCTATATTTACATCAATGATACCATGAGCAATTTATATATGAAATTAGAAAGAAAACATAAATAAATTTAATAAATGAAGTAAATTATGAAAATGAAATACTCAATTCATTATTCGTATTAAGTATCAATATATTGTCATTTGTACGATATATTGTGACATGAATTAATAATAGATGAAAAGAATATCGTAGGTATTTTAAATTTCGTACAAAAAACGGTGACTACAAAAACCGATGCAAAAATATTGGAGAAACTCAAAATGGCTATGCAAGGGTGGCGAAAATTATAGTTTCGCCTCCTCTTTCCAGATCTCTGATTTGACACTTTCACAAAAACTAACAATAATATTATATACCAATTTAGTTTCTTCTTCCTTTGATTTTGAATTTGTATGTTTTCTGTAGTGAATATGAAGGGACTGAATGGGTACAAATCTGCTTTGTCTGATCATCGTTCCCAAAGAGATATAGCTGGGAAGAAAGGTTCGACTTTTGTAAAAAAAAATCCCGGTTTAATATTTAGCAGCTTATTTTACTAACTGCAATTGAATGTCTGCTAGATCCAGTTCATGCACAAAGTTTATTTGGCTTGAATATTCACTTTGTAGACATTTTATCAATTGTACACTTACACTTCTTCTCATTAGCCGTTTTACTCATTATTTCATCCAACATTTTAGGGCTTTGACTACTTAAACATCTTGCAACTACACAAATACATCTTGACTTTTTGGATCTAACTATGTTTCTAACAATCATTTAACTTTCAATACAATTTTAGCAAATGCTTCAGTTTTTTGACAACTAATGAATTTCAAGTACAAATAGGCACTAATTAATATTTCCTATTCCAAAAAAGATCAAACTGTCAAAATTTAACTTTGTTCACACGATATTTTCCCTAAGACATTATTCTTGAATTTTATGTATTTAATAAGAAAAGCAATTTTCTGCTAAAATACATTGCCACTTGCAGTTCTTAGTCAAAATATATAATCCACAAAGGTCTTCTCCAATAGTTCTTTTGGACAACAAGTACGGGTTTTATTCTATATATTCAATTATTTAGTTTGCTTTGGTTTTTGATTGACTCTTATACAGAAATTTTATTTTTTTGGAAATATAGTTTTTAATCGACCAATTTCGTACATCAAAATTTATTTCCATTGTCTTGGAACTTTTTAATATAGAAAGTAAGATTATTGTTTATGGATATCATAATCAATTTTGACAATTTTTACATTGATTCACTCATTTGGTACGATTGTAGTAGAGCATTACATTAAATTTCTTTTTATCATTGCTTTCCATTAGCGGGTAAAGGATTAAATGCTAGATTGTCATCATACTATGAAATGTTTAATTAAATAACATGCATCGTCGATAATTGTAATATCAAATGATCCACTATAGCTAATTGTTTACACTAAAAATAGAACCCCAACAAAAACCATCTTCGACGGTTATTTTGAATAATAAATGTACAATTTTTTCTTCAATATTTTTGTTAGTGATTTGGTCGTTTTGTCTGCTTTGGATGTTTACATGCAAAGTTTTGTTTTTCAATTGAAGTTTTATTTAAATTTTGTTGTTATGGAAACTTATCTTCGTTTAGAAATCAAATTAAAGAAAATTTTGAATTTTGTATCTACATTCATGAATTTAGTCATTGATTCATTGACTTGGTAAGGTTGTCCATATTGGTAACAAAGCATTAAGTTGAAATTCCATTTTATCATGGTCTTTCATAACTGGATAAACAATGAAATGGTAAAATTTTGTCATAGTAGGCTGCTTAAATTACATGCACCCACATTAACTTATATCAAATGAAAACTTATCATAAATTTTCACATTAATGTACATGCCATTTTTCTACACATCTCAAACTAAGCAATTCTAACATCATGTGAATGTGTACTGATGACTTTTGGCTCAGAGATGAAAGCAAATTCTACTTCACCAAATAGAAAGATAGGAGAGGGAAAAAACAACAAATAAATGCAGTGAAGATAACATATGTTGTAGATGTTGGATGTGTTAGTACTGAATGTATAGCAATGGTCTTTCATATCCAGTTAATACTTTAGATTATTGTCAAGGTTGATGATCTTCTCAATGTTAAATCACAATCAATTCAAAAGGTTAATGATCTTCGTCAAGGTTTAGTTAAGAGTTAAGACAGCTGTGTTATCCTAGAAGCTGATAAAAGAAGTTGATCATTTCCAGGTTCCCAGCAATGAATATAGTGGCATATTTATTAGCATATTCTATCGCACTTCACTATCGTGTCTTTGAGTGAAAAACATGGAAGAGATTTGCAAACTTATTTATTAGCATACTCCTATGAAACACAACTCCCAATACAATAGCATCACTTCTCCAATCCAAAATCTAATTTTGAGGTATGTAATTTGAAATTTTTTCTTTTGTAGGATATCGTTAAGTTTCTAATTTATGAATACACATCCTGTTGTAGTCGTAATTTGCATTTTTAATGATTACCAGTAATAAACGTCTGATTTCTGAACTCAACCTTAGTTGAAAGTATCAGAGTATTGAATTACAATCCTTTTCATGCCTCAAATATTTCTTTCCTATTTGAACATGATTAGATATAAATTGAAATTATTATTTATTTATTTCTTCTATTTTTACCAAAAGATTTGGAAAATTCTATCGACTAAAATTTTGGCATGTGTAGCATTTGAATTCAAACATGTTTCGGACAACCAGGCATATCTTATTTGAAATTTTTCTTCAATATTTATTTCCATTTATTCTATCCCTTTTTAGCATTAAGCTATATAGAAAAAAATGGATTTTTATATGTTGATATAGCATGACATGGTGGTTTTTTTTATAATGTGTTATGACAAAGATTATTGTTTAACATGTCACACGATACTGTAAATGATGCATTTATTTAATTATAATCACTTTGCAGACATCATCAGAAGTGGATAATTATAAAATTAAGATGGATATTGATATGCTATGATTAGCTTCTAAATATGTGTGCACAAATTGATTATTCAGTTATGATCCTTATTCTTCATCCCATGCTCTACCAAAAAAATTGTCCATGCTGAATATTATTTTCTCATGACCTTTTTTGTTTTTTTTCCAAATTATTCATTATCCAATCCAATTTTTGTAGGAAGCTGCTGGAGAGCCTGAATACAAACAATACGAAATGTGCAAATTTTGGATCGAAGGCTGGAATTTAAGGGAAGCCGTGCTATTTGACGATGTAGATCACTTCGCATAGGTTTTGGGCCTTTCTTTTCGGGCCTTAAAGACTTACTGATTCTTAAATGACATGCTTTGTGCTGGCCACCTACAGGACTCATTCTTATTTTGTAGAACTCTATTTGGAAGCAATGACTATTGGAGAAAGGAATGAATGTCTTGCAAATGAGTGTAATTTAAGAGTTCAATTTTGAGGAAAACAACCATATCACCTGCTAGGCACATGAGGTTAAAGGGAATCGGTTTCTATGAGATAACATGAAGGCAATTTACTGTGAAAGTGGGTTTTAACCATTGATTAACATCTACTAGATTTGGGCGTACTAATTAATGTATGATATGTTTTATATGAACATATTTTTGTAGGCCTTGATTATATGGTCATTGAGATTTTAAAGCTTTGTGTGTTTGGAAATTAATTGTTATAATGTTATATAAACTAATGATACAGACTTATAAATTATAAATTGACGTGGATTGAATAATGTGTTTATGTTACCAATAAATTAAAATATTGTACTAATATATGTTGTATTGATCCGCTCTTCCCATCATTGCCAGCAGTTTGTTTTGTAAATGTCCAAAACAAACAAGTCAATATTCAACTGCTGATATATATGCGCACTGTACGAGAGCAAAAGATGCATGTTACAAACAATCTATGTATATATTGCATTGAATCAGCTATGAAGCAATTATGGTCAAATTTTTCTATGGTTAAAATATGACAGCAACAATACAATTTTAAATTCATTTTCAACCATGGTCATATTTTTCTGTAACACGTCAAAAGATGCATATTACAATCAACCAATTATAATAATTTACTCTTCAACATTAAATTAATCGACTTATATTTGTTCGATTTCTAGCTGCAATCTTGGAAACATGTCACCTGTACCAAAATTAAGGTGCTAAATACTCTATGACAGCTTCACGACATGCAAGTTGAAGCTTAATTTCACAAAAATAACATACTCAACTGTTGCAAATAACTAGCATAAATTTTTACTAATAACCCAAAAAATACCTTCTGTTACTATTTTGGGCATCTACACGCAAAAAAATGCAACATAAGAACATAACTACATCATAAAATAATAGTAAACAGTTTAATATTCATTTTCAGAAATATAACAATGTTTTTTATAAGAAAAACTAATCATAATTTCAAGTGATATTAAAATTTAGTAGGGGCATTTTTGATAATTCACGCTGACATCAAAAAAGTGTGACAGCAAAGTTATTACAACTATTATTAAAGATACACATGCATATATTTGTGTACACATATATGTATGTGTCTCTGTGTTTGTATATTTCACTAGCATAACTGTAGCGCACACAAAATTTTCACCCTTCCTTCTTGGCACACGTCCAACGGACGTGCCACCATACTCGTTTCTTTTAGAAAAGATAACGGGGATGTTAATATGTTTTTTTGGGGCCTGGGGATTAAATTTATGTATATTTTTTATTTTTTGGGTCGGGCCCTAATCGAGTTTTTTTTAAAAACAACAAAGCAACTTTTAATTTTCACTTGTTTTATTTTCTTTTGGTTTCTTTTTTCATAGAAAAAAAGAAAAGGAAAACAAACAAACAAAAATGAGAAAAGAGTTACAATTTGTGTTGTTTTAATTTGTTTTTAGTTTAGTTTTGTATTATTCTTTATTCAAAAAAAGTGTATATATCTTGTATATAGTTTCAAGTTGTCAACGCAGTTAAAGGAAGGAGCCGCTTGCTGAAAACTACCACTCTGGTTGCCAAATGAATTACCTTTTTAGAAAAAAAGTTTTGCACCCTTATTTTTTTATTTGCATTGTTGTTTCCTTGCATTTTAGAAAAAAAATTAAAAAACAAAAAAAAAACAAAAAATTCATCATAGTTGCATTATTAATACATGTTTAATTTCTACTTTGCATTTCATTCGAGAATTTTGAATAATAACGGTTAGATATCGATAACGCTTAATTGTATATTGATAATTTGTCTTTTTTCGACAATTTAGTTTCTCGGTGTCTAGACTAAGTTAGAGTAATAACCTAATAACCATTTATAAATATTACGGTGATTCGTAAATATTATAATGGTTGTTTTTTTGAAGGTACTTAAACCTATGGCTGCATTGCTACGGTGATTCATGGTGCATCGATAAATTCTGTCCATTACCTGGCTGACAACTATCTTGTTGAATTAAGACAAGGTGTGATTATACAATTTTGGGATAAATTAGGATAAATAATTTGTAATTAGACCCTTGCATTCATTTAGTTGCATTAGTTCATACATATTTAAAAAAAACTAAAAAAATTCAAAAATCCAAAACAAAAAAATTGCAAATATTCTTCAACTTAGTTTTTTTTTAAAAATCCTTTACCTTTGAAAATTTTCAAAATAGAAAAAATCCAATTTTTTTTTAAGTTAGTCTTTTTTCTTAGAAAAAAATCAAAAAAAATTAAAATCTTTTCAAGAAAATAATAAATGAAAATCCAATAAAGAAAAAAAATCAGTTTTCCATTTGAAAAATAAATTCTATTTGTAAATATTTTTCCTTTACAAAAAAAACAAAAACCATCTTGAAAATATCTGAATTTCCATATTCACTTGAATTTTACAATAGTTGTGAAAATCAATATAATCCATATGATTTCACTCCAAATTCATATGGATATTTTAACGACAACTATTCTATAAACAATTCGAGTTTTGAACCACAAAATTTTCAAAATGACAAACAACATCGAATCTTGAAAATAGCATTTCATTTTTACTTGAATTCTCTCGAAACAAAATCAAAGTATAAATGATCTGTGTAATTCATATTTGTGTAATAACTCAAGTAAAGGATTTGAAAATTTGAACTCAATTCAAAATTCAAATGATTTCAATTATAACCTATGCCATCCAATTTCGAATTCCAAAAATAATTTAAAACTCAAAATGAAAATGGAAACAACTTTTCAAACAAATTTGGCAATGGGAATAATCTTAACCACGTTACGATTGAAAATCTTTGTTCTCAACAATTTCAAAGTGAAAATCCTTATGTTAATAACTACAAATTGGATTTTGTTGAGCAAATGGACGAAATTTACAATGATCACAAAATTTGTTGATTGAAACATATATGAAACAACGTGTTAAACAAAATCAAATCCCAATGTGTGATGAGTCAAACGATAATCCATCTTTTACCCAAATCGACAATTTTCAAATAACAACTTTTGAAATCAAAAATGACAATCAAAATGAAGTTGTTGAAAACATGGTAATTGAGTTGGACTTCAATTCTTTTGAGGGTGAGAAACTCGATTTAAATTTCGATTTTCCTTTCTCCAATTTCGAAATTTTGAAAACAACAACTTTGGATTTTGAAAATGAAATACACGATGAAGTTGTTGATAATCCAACAAAGGAAGACGATTTCAATGAACAAGATTTCTTTAGAATTTTTGAAAATGAGTTGTTAAATTCCGAAGGGGAAGATTTACATCACCATTTTGATTTTGAAATCGATAATTTTGAAGAAGTTTTCGGTGATAAGTTTAAACTTCAACTTGGTGAAAATAAACTTGAATTTTAATCAATTGTTTTATCAACACCAAAATTCATCGAAAATAAAACAACTCACATGATTTTCAATAAAACGACATTCGTTTTCCCAAATCCACATTCAACTTCAAAATCTTTTATGATTTGGTTTTTAGTGCTTAAGCTATGTCTCGCATACTAGACGAGACAAATGAATCGGTCTTTGGAAGGTACTTTCATTTACTTTTTGATGATATACTTTCTGATCTCGTGTAAACACTTCTCATTTCCATGTAAATATAAGATAAATATATGGTTTTGGTAAATTAAATTGAAATTTTTGAAAATATATTTGTCTTAACAAAAATTAGAATAAAGTTTGATTATAAATAACAATGGTTTAACTAGTATATAGGAAGATTCATACATGTTAATTATGAAATACATTCTAATTTAAAATCTTTGTTTTAAAAAGTGGTGAATTTAAAGTAAAGGATATAATATGTTTTTTGTCTTTCATGTTAAATGGTGCTAAGATGATAGTGCAAAACTCTCTATTCTAAAAAAAAAATTCTTGTATATATGTATATTTTTAATAAACACCTAAAGTCATGTGTTCATTCTCGCGTATTCACTCACCATGCTCTGTACCCTTCTCACATAATTCTCAAAGGCAGTGCACAATTGGTATATCTGGCCACAGCTTATCTGAGTTGGTGTGTGTATATAAAAATTATTTTACTAATAACGCCTACAGTCAATAAGTGTTCACACTTATGTGTTCACTCGTCACGCTCTGTATTCCCCTTACACCGGTCCGAAAGGAAGTGCATGGGTAATATACCTGGCCTCAGTTTATCTGAGTTAGGCATATGTAAATATTGTTAATATTAATCAAATTTTCAAAAAGAAAAAAAATAGAGAGAGTAAGCAAATGAAATTCAAGCACTGTTTTAAATTATTTGATTTGACTTGTTATTAAAAAGAAGAAAAATACCATTTTGACAAACTTTGATAATCAACTAAGGATCTATTTCATGATTACACTTTGTTATCAACTCAAAAAACAATTTAAACTATTGTCTATTTATTATGACAACTTGATTTTTGTTGGAAATTTTGACGAGTAAATGACTTAAATTCCAAGATAATGACCGAAACCTATATTTAACTTATTTCTGTCGATTTAAAAATAAATCCTTCTTTGTAAATATTTTCAAAAACTTGCATTCATCTCTTTGTAAATAAATCTTGCATTTCGTAAATATTTTCACTTTGCTTTTGGATTTTGTAGGTAGTATCCACTGAAAACCCTCACAAGACAACAGTCGTCCTACTGGAGACACCCAGAGGTTTAACGGCTTGTTGCTTATACTCAATGCAATCGTGCTCCCTTCGAAAAGGGATTTATCTTAGTTTTAGTTTATTAGAGGATGATAAAAAGATAAGTGTGGGGGTATTTGAAGTGCACGTAATTATGTATATTTTTACCACCATATTAATCTAATTAAATTAAATAAACGATCATATTGGGTATTTTCACATATTTAAAACAAAATTCAAATTATTTTCGAAACGTCACATATTCAACTTCATATAGGGGCAAAATGGTCATTTTTGTGCATATATTAATTTGAGAAAATTTAATTGGAAATTTCTATATTATTTTGTAGGAAAAAGGGATGGAAATTACAAGTGGTTTTATAAAGATATGCATGCACAAAAGGAAAAAAACAAATGAAGATGAAAGTAATTCAAACTCATGAACATGGAGGACTCCACTACCCACTTACCTTGGTTTTCAATTAGGAGTTAATGCACATGCTAAAAGGCCAATAAAGCTTCATGTACATTCAAGTGGGGGAATAAGATATGCTAATGATTACTTGGTAGATGCACTACCTCAAAGGCAATTTGGGCATTCTCCAAAAATATGAATTAGGGTTTCATACATGTATAAATACCCCTTATATTTCATGTAACCCTCTTCTTCTTTAATCTCTCTTAGGCCCTCTTCCTCTTAGTTTTAGTTTTGGAACAAAAATAAAAAAACAAAGCTCTTCTCTTTTCTTTTTCATGGCTAACTAGCCATAATTTATTTCATGTAATCTTACTTTCTATGCAATATTAGTTAATGTTCTATCACATTTACATGCTCACTTTCTTATTTTGTTAGTAGCTTAGTGTTCATTTCTTTTTACTTAGCTTTTCATTTCATTTTTCTATCTTGTTTCTCTTGTTTACTTTATGTTGCTTTCTACATTTGTTGATTTAATAACAAATATGAGAGGCTAATCCCTACAATTTAGGGGTAATGAAGTTCTCTTGAATGTAGATGCAACATTTCGATGTTATGCTCTCTTTTGTGCTTCATGGAAAAATGATGTTTATGTAGTTTTGTGTTTAGTGTTGAGTTTGATAGCTTATGTTGTTCAAAATAAATAGGCTATGCTTAGTCATATGAATCACAAATTGCCTGTGACGCCCCACCTCTACACCCACGCTAGCCAAGAACACTACGGTGTAATGTTGTCAACTAGCACGGAGAATAAGGCTGTTGAGGAGCGACCATCCGTGTAATTACTTTGCGCGAGCACCGATGTGTCAGATAGTATAACAAATCCAACATACCGATACAAACACAAAGCTACTACACAGTGGCTATAATAATCTTCGAAAACAAATATCGAAATAAACATAACACAAATCAGTCGCAGATAATTCATATCACAAAGGCGGAAGAAGATATGAATATATAACTAACACGTGAAAGTGTATATCAGAGTAGTGGTCAAAATGATCCACTAATACAAAAGAATAGCAACACGTGCTATACAAAAGAATACATCTATGAGTCTATATCTCAAGTGTATACAACAAAAACTGCTAATCTAAATAGTTAGCCAAAAGTCAGAGTAATGAATCCATGGGGAGAAGTCAAGCAGAAGCACCTGTAACATCTCGGTCTAACCCGAGTATTATTTAATAAGAAAATAATAAATGGATCAGTCTAGCTATAAATATCAAATAACATGATATAGAATAAGAGATATGGAATAAGCATATAATAACCATATGGGCATACTACAATAAGTATGTAACTGAAACTCAACATGAGATTAATCAATATCACAAAAATCTTCACAAAGATCCAAAAAGGGTTTCATACCCAAAACTTGTATTCACAACAAGTTAATGACACACGAATTCACCAATGCACAAAAATTGACAAATCATATCAATGAAAATCACTAAAATTGGTGAAGCATAAATTCCAGAATTCAACACACGAAATCCAGAAATCACAAAAAGGAGAGGACGCCTATCACACGAACGGGAGCATAAAAACTCACCAACATATGTATCACACGAACGAGACGCTATCTCATGGTAGCTAGCCATTAATTTTTGACACACGAATGGCTCGAAGACCATGGGGAGCTACCCCACAAAGAAATGAGACGAAGCTCAATAAAATAAGTTACAGTCCTCCACGTGGACAAAGAGACATCGCATAATTGCTAGTCTAAATCACAAAAATGATCGTCATGATCATCAAGAAGTGTCAGTTACAGTAAGCTAGTAAATATATGAGCTTAGCATCATGTCCCATAACCACTAGCTTAACTTAAATATTTACGAACAAATTGTAGATCTCCACTAGAAAATTGTCACAAGAGTTTCAATCGAACAAGTCCAAAAATTAACCGACGAAGTAAACGCAAGCGTTTCATACCACTTGTTTTACTAAACCGTTTAATTGGATTTCTCATACGAGTGAGGTAAATGTTTGTATATACTAATAGATTAGAAATCGGTTTGGGAAAACGAGCTTTGTAATAAAATAGTGTTGAAATCATTTGAAGAAAGAGTTTTGATATTTACTACTAGTATAGAAAACGTTTATATTTTTAAAGTGACAAATCACAAAGAAGATTGTAAGAACAATCAATCACTAAAATTCACATTCGAAGACATGAATAAAATCCAAAGAAATCGATACCGAATCCATCAAAATGGATACTCCCAAAAATCATGAAGAAAATGTCATCAAAGTCGATAATAAGTGATAATAACAACCGAGAATCAACATGAATCGATTAACGTTGGAATTCTCAAGCAAATAGGCAAACATGCAAAAAGAGTGCAAATTCAGACGTATGAAATCAAGGATTCAGACGTCTGAATTTGGAAAATAAATTATTTTCCAAAACAGAATTCAGACGTCTGAATCTTAGATTTCAGACGTCTGAAATTGGCACATTTTAGCCTATTCCCTTTCTGGTTCCAAATGAGCCAATTCAGACGTCTGAAATCATATATTCAGACGTCTGAATCTGGGAATAGAAATCTTCCCAGAACAATATTCAGACGTCTGAATATTACGTTTCAGACGTCTGAATTTGGGGTTCAGGGCATTCCTTAAACCTAGGCCAAAAAAATTTG
Source organism: Allium cepa (assembly GCA_030765085.1). NCBI lineage: Eukaryota > Viridiplantae > Streptophyta > Magnoliopsida > Asparagales > Amaryllidaceae > Allium > Allium cepa. The sequence goes on along the minus strand of CM060931.1, from coordinate 347,753,519 downwards.
GCCAAACGGATACCGGAAGCGATCGATCGAGTAACAACGACTATGGATTTACGCCAAGCGACAACCCAGCCTTAACGGCTCTTCGATACACCTCAGATATCAGTGTCCAAATATCCATAAAAGGATGTTCATAGTTTTTGATTTCGAAACACCAAAAATTGGAATATACACCAAATCAATCCAAACCAAAATCAATTGCACAAGAATAAACGTTAGGAATTCATACCTAACAATCGAAGATAACTATAAACAAAGATGTGAGATAAAAATCTCACCTTTGAACCCAAACAATTGAAGGAGAAGCTTATAAACCAAGCTAAGATCAATTACTCTTCAATAACAACTCAAGAAGCTTCATTCTAAGCTTCCATATAAAATATTTCCTAAATTAGGTTTAGGAAATTCTGAAATTGGAAGGAGAATGGGTTGGAGAAGAAGAAGGAGATGCTTACCAATGGGTTCTCTTAGAATTTGGAGCTAGATCTTGGAACTTCTAATTTCCACTCTCTTCCACCATTGTTGCATAAAGCTTAAAGTGTTAGGAATATGAAATGAAGCAATGAAGAGTAGAGGGTTGGAACTGAGTTAAGTGGGGTAAATGGGCTCAGCCCAAACCAAAGCCCTAAGTGAAAAACTAGCAAAATTCTACTATCTCCAAACATATCAAAGTTTATACTTAAAAAGATTGCAAACGTCATTTAAAACTCAATGGGAGTGGTCCCGAGTCCTAATTCGACCGTATGCAAAAAGTAGCTTTTCAGACTAAATTCTGAGCATCGAAAAAATATTTAAATAAAACATTTTAAATACAAAATCGACAAATATGCGAGTTGTTACAGACTCCCCTCCTTAAAGAAATTGCGTCCTCGCAATATTTAAGAAGAAGATATATAGTAACAACCATAAAAGCACATTAACACAAAAAGTATTTTGAAAAAAGAAGTTCACCTTAAAGAGCATGAGAAAGTAAGTCAGGATGTGTTCGCTCGATGAATTCTCTAGATTCCCAAGAACAATCCTTAGGATTTGAAGACCATTGAAAGTTAACAAGCGGAACATCTTTATTTCGAAGTCGTTTGACTTCCGAAGCAATGATACGAATATGATGTTGCTCATAAGTTAAATTAGGTGAAACTTCAATCTCTTCCACAACACTGGGCTCAAAAATAGAATAGGAATCTCGAAGACATTTCCGTAATTGAGAAACGTGAAACACGTCATGAATGGCAGAAAATTGAGCCTGCTATAATAAAAGGCGATAAACCATGAAACCAATACGTTCAGTAATAGGAAATGGCCCAATATACCGAGGTGCTAACTTTCCCGATCGACTGAAACGTACAACACCTTTCATAGGTGACACACGAATGAACACAAGATCTCCCACAGAAAACTCTAACTTCCTTCTCCGGTTATCGGCATAGGATCTTTGTCTACTTTGGGCTTCTTTCATCCTATGTCGAATAAGTTCAATCTTCTCCGTGGAATCACGAATAAAGTCTGGACCTAAAACCAGCTTCTCACCGGCCTCAAGCCAACAAGAAGGAGATCGGCATGGCCTTCCATAGAGTGCCTCGAAAGATGCCATACCAATACTAGATTGGAAGCTATTATTATAGGAAAATTCAACAAGTGAAATATGATCTTCCCAACTTCCACCAAAATCGAGCACACAAGCACAAAGAAGATCTTCAAGAGTTTGATTCACACGCTCGGTTTGTCCATCGGACTGGGGGTGATAAGCGGTGCTAAAATTAAGCTTCGTTCCTAAAGCTTTTTGAAGACTCTTTCAAAATCCACTAGTAAACAATGGATCACGATCACTACAATAGAATTAGAAACTCCGTGTAATTTAACAATCTCTTTAACAAAGAGTTTGGACAAAAGAGGAACGGTTCGGTTAGACCGAACGGGAACAAAATGGACAGATTTAGTAAGTCTATCAAAAATCACCCATAAGCTATCATGATCAAAACGAGAACGGGGAAGGCCATCAATAAAATCCATGGAAATTTGATCCCACTTCCAAATTGGAATTTCTAAAGGTTGCAATAACCCATCGGGCCTTTGATGTTCGGCCTTAACGAGTTGGCAAGTCATGCAACGCTTAACGAAGTTAGCGATGTCAAGTTTCATTCCCTCCCAATAATAAAGTCGCTTCATATCCGCGTACATTTTACTGCTACCGGGATGAAAGGTAAATTTGGAACGATGGGAATCTTCTAAGATGTCTTTTCGAAGATCACTAATATTCGGCACGACAAGTCTACCAAATTTCCGAATGCCGCCACGAGAATCAATATCAAAGTCTTTCAAACCTTCAATATCAACTTTATCCTTAATATTTTGGCCAAGAAGAGCCAATTCAGGATCTAGCCTTTGAGCTTCAAGAATGTGGTCTAAAAGAGAAGGACGAGCCTCAAGGCTACATAAAACAAGAGATGAACATAAATCGAAAACACGGTCTCGAATTTCGCAAGTGGATAAAATCTCGAGATCGTTCCATTCAGATATCATCATAGAAACAACTGCTTGTTGCTTACGGCTAAGAGCATCGGCGACACGATTACCCTTACCGGGGGTATAAAGAATATCAAGACCATAAGGAGCAAGGAACTCGAGCCAACGCTGTTGACGCAAATTAAGTTCCTTTTGAGAGAATAAATACTTCAAAGACTTATGATCGGTATAAAGAATAAGTTTCTCTTCCAAAAGATAATGACGCCAAATCCGAAGGGCGAAAACAATAGCCGCGAGTTCTAAATCATGTGTGGCATATCTAGTCTCGGCCGGCTTCAATTGCCTAGAAGCATAAGCAATAACACGTTCTCTTTGCATAAGAACGGCACCCAAACCAACGCGACTAGCATCGGTATAAACAACGAAATCTTGATTCCCCTCGGGAATAACAAGAATAGGAGCATCTGAAAGAAGTTCCTTTAGTTTCTGAAAAGAATTTTCACATTTGTCTGACCAAATGTATTTAACGCCTTTCTTCGTTAAGCTAGTGAGAGGCACGATAATCTTAGAAAAGTCTTTGATAAAACGACGGTAATAACCCGCCAATCCGAGAAAACTACGAATCTCTGTCACACTCTCCGGTCTTTTCCAATCTTGAATCGCTTCAATCTTTGAAGGATCCATGGAAATTCCGGTTTCGGAAATAATATGACCGAGAAACTTCACACAAGATTGCCAAAAGTGGCATTTAGAAAATTTCGCCTTTAATTGATTACTCCTAAGAGTTTCCAATACAATCCGAAGATGCTTCTCATGTTCCTTCTCGGTTTTTGAATACACAAGAATATCATTAATAAAGATGAGTACAAATCGATCGAGAAAATCTTTGAAAACTCGAATCATTAAGTCAACGAAATAAGCCGGGGCATTTATTAACCCAAATGGCATAACAAGCCATTCATAAGATCCATACCGAGTACGGAACGATGTCAAAGGAATGCTATCCTCTGCAATAGGAAGCTGATGAAAACCAGTAGCTAAGTCTAATTGTGAAAAGACTTTAGCACCACTAAGTTGATCGAATAGATCATCAATCCGAGGTAAAGGATATTTATTCTTGATAGTAAGATCATTAAGCTTGCAGTAGTCAACGCAAAGCCTAAGTGTACCATCGGATTTCTTCACAAAAATAGCTGAAGCTCCCCAAGGCGAGGAACTAGAGCGAATAAATTGCTTCATTTCCAAATCAGATAATTGCTTGCGCATCTCCTCATTTTCTTTATTGGATAAACGATAAGGAGGACGAGTAATAGGTTGAGCTCCAGGGGTAAGATTAATTCTGAACTCAATTGCTCGCTTGGGTGGTAATCCTAAAACGGGCTCAAATATGTTGGAAAATTCACGAACAACGTGAATAAGAGAAATGACGTCTTCCTCATCATCATTATCATCATCACGAGGATTTAAAGAATATAAAGATGCAGATAAAGTGGAATCCGAATCTTTAAGAATAATAGAAATTTGCTTAACAGATTGAGGATGTCGAAGATGAATAGTCCGCTCAGGACATAGGATTTGAGCTTCATAATGGTTAAGCCAATCCATTCCCAAAATCATTCCAAAGCCTAAATAACGCATGACATGCATATCGGCTAGGAAAGGAAAATCACACAAAATATTCTCCACATCTTTACAAAGCAAACTAAGAGTTGCGGATCCACCAACTGGATTCGAAATTCTCAAAGAAGTCATTAAAGCAACAACACTTAAAGAAAAAGTATCAACAAGCTCTTTTGATATAAAAGAATGGGATGCTCCCGTATCAAAAAGAACTCGAATAGTCTGATCACGAAATATAATAATACCATTAAGGGTAGAATGAGAAATACCTTGACCACGAGATGTGTTGCCAGGGGCTAGAGCAACATTAAGCTTTCCCTCCTTCCTATTTTGAAGTTTGGGACAAGAAGATAGATAATGATCCGGGCTTTTGCAATAGCGACAAGTACGAGGCTTTGAACACTTGTTCGCAAAATGGTCTCTGGAACCACAGTTAAAGCATTTCCCTTCAGTAGAGGAAAAGGTCTTTGCAGCAGGAATTGCTTGCTTCCCTTTCTTATTGGGATAAGGACCTTTGAATTTGTTTGGCCTCTTCTTGTTGTTGAAGTTTGGTTTGGAACCCACCACTTCAACATCACTTTCCCTATCCGCCTCTTCAAGACGAAGAGCGATATCAATGAGTTGGTCGAAGAGAACTTCTAATTTTAGAAGTAATGGCTTCTTGAGATTCTTGTTTAAGCCATAGACAAACCTTTGGTTCTTATTCAATGGGGTGTTGATATATTCAACCCCGTATTTAGAGAGGGATTCAAAAGACGCGACATAATCTGCCATGGAGGCTTCACCCTGAACAAGGTCTATGAAACGTCAAGCCAATGTCACTTTCTCTGCTTCTGGCACGAATTTTAATTCGAAGCGCTCCCGGAATTGTTCCTAGGTGAGATCCGCTTCATTAATCTCAGAAACAAGAAGTTCGTACAAGTCTAATGCTCTCTCTTGGAGCATACTGGAAGCCACCTGAACACGGTGAAGATCGATGAGGTTCATGCGATAAAAGATTCGATCGCATGTCCTCAACCAAACCTGGACCTCGATGATAGTTTCAGAACCTTTAAATGGCTTCCCACCCAGGTTGGTGTAATCATTGCACAAACGTGCAAACCCAGATTTAGGGTGAGTAGATTCCAGATTAGAGCCAGCTGCTTGAGCATTCGTGACAAGGTCAAGAAGTTGCTGGGTAGTCATAAAAACTCCATCTTGGGGTGGAGCACTAGATGGTCCAGCTCTGGGACGACCAGGTCTAACCATTTCTCATCCTTAAGAAAGAAAGAAGGAAGAAGAAGAAGGTTATTCACAAAATGAATATCAAGCAATCTTGATAGATGAAACAAGGAATCATAAAGAAAATAGGATAAATCGGTACGAAGACTCGAATTTAAATCCTAAAGTATGACCCCTAAGATAGACTTAGGACGATGATCCTTGTTATAATATTCCAAAATGTTTCGAAGTTTGGCTCTGATACCAAGCTGTGACGCCCCACCTCTATACCCACGCTAGCCAAGAATACTACGGTGTAATACTGTCAACTAGCACGGAGAATAAGGCTGTTGAGGAGCGACCATCCGTGTAATTGCTTTGTGCGAGCACCGATATGTCAGATAGTATAGCAAATCCGACATACCGATACAAACACAAAGCTACTACACAATGGCTATAATAATCTTCGGAAACAAATATAAATAAACATAACACAAATCAGTCGCAGATAATTCATATCACAAAGGCGGAAGAAGATATGAATATATGACTAACACGTGAAAGTGTATATCAGAGTAGTGGTTAAAAAGATCCACAATAATACAAAAAAATAGCAACACGTGCTATACAAAAGAATACATCTATGAGTCTATATCTCAAGTGTATACAACAAAAACTGCTAATCTAAATAGTTAGCCAAAAGTCAGAGTAATGAATCCCTGGGGAGAAGTCAAGCAGAAGCACCTGTAACATCTCGGTCTGACCCGAGTATTATTTAATAAGAAAATAATAAACGGATCGGTCTAGCTATAAATATCAGATAACATGATATAGAATAAGAGATATGGCATAAACATATAATATCCATACGGGCATACTACAATAAGTATGTAATTGAAACTCAACATGAGATTAATCAATATCACAAAAATCTTCACAAAAATCCAAAAAGGGTTTCATACCCAAAACTTGTATTCACAACAAGTCAATGACACACGAATTCACCAATGCACAAAAATTGACAAATCATATCAATGAAAATCACTAAAATTGGTGAAGCATAAATTCCAGAATTCAACACACGAAATCCAGAAATCACAAAAGGGGGGGGGAGGCCTATCACACGAATGGGAGCATAAAAACTCACCAACATATGTATCACACGAACGAGACGCTATCTCATGGTAGCTAGCCATTAATTTTTGAAACACGAATGGCTCGAAGACCATGGGGAGCTACCCCACAAAGAAACGAGACGAAGCTCAATAAAATAAGTTACAGTCCTCCACGTGGACAAAGAGACATCGCACAATTGCTAGTCTAAATCACAAAAATGATCGTCATGATCATCAAGAAGTGTCAATTACAGTAAGCTAGTAAATATATGATCTTAGCATCATGTCCCATAACCACTACTTAACTTAAATATTTACGAACAAATTGTAGATCTCCACTAGAAAATTGTCACAAGAGTTTCAATCGAACAAGTCCAAGAATTAACCGACGAAGTAAACGCAAGCGTTTCATACCACTCGTTTTACTAAACCGTTTAATTGGATTTCTCATACGAGTGAGGTAAAGGTTTGTATATACTAATAGATTAGAAATCGGTTTGGGAAAACGAGCTTTGTAATAAAATAGTGTTGAAATCATTTGAAGAAAGAGTTTTGATATTTACTACTAGTATAGAAAACCTTTATATTTTTAAAGTGACAAATCACAAAGAAGATTGTAAGAACAATCAATCACTAAAATTCACATTCGAAGACGTGAATAAAATCCAAAGAAATCGATACCGAATCCATCGAAATGGATACTCCCAAAATTCATGAAGAAAATGTCATCAAAGTCGATAATAAGTGATAATAACAACAGGGAATCAACACGAATCGATTAACGTTGGAATTCTCAAGCAAATAGGCAAACAGGCAAAAAGAGTGCAAATTCAGACGTCTGAAATCAAGGATTCAGACGTTTGAATTTGGAAAATAAATTATTTTCCAAAACAGAATTCAGACGTCTGAATCTTTGATTTCAGACGTCTGAAATAGGCACATTTTAGACTATTTCCTTTCTGGTTCCTAATGAGCCAATTCAGACGTCTGAAATCATATATTCAGACGTCTGAATCTGGGAATAGAAATCTTCCCAGAACAATATTCAGACGTCTGAATATTACGTTTCAGACGTCTGAATCTGGGGTTCAGGGCATTCCCTGAACCTAGGCCAAAAAAATCTGGCCAAACGGATACCGGAAGCGATCGATCGAGCGACAACGACTAAGGATTTACGCCAAGCGACAACCCAGCCTTAACGGATCTTCGATACACATCAGATATCAATGTCCAAATATCCATAAAAGGATTTTCATAGATTTTGATTTCGAAACACCAAAAATTGGAATATACACCAAATCAATCCAAACCAAAATCAATTGCACAAGAATAAACGTTAGGAATTCATACCTAACAATCGAAGATAATTATAGACAAAGATGTGAGATAAAAATCTCACCTGTGAGCCCAAACAAATGAAGAAGAAGCTTATAAACCAAGCTAAGATCAATTCCTCTTCAATAACAACTCAAGAAGCTTCAATCTAAGCTTCCATATAAAATATTTTCTAAATTAGGTTTAGGAAATTCTGAAATTGGAAGGAGAATGGGTTGGAGAAGAAGAAGGAGATGCTTACCAATGGGTTCTCTTAGAATTTGGAGCTAGATCTTGGATTTGCAATGAAACTAGGGCTTGGAACTTCTAATTTCCACTCTCTTCCACCATTGTTGCATAAAGCTTAAAGTGTTAGGAATATGAAATGAAGTAATGAAGAGGAGAGGGTTGGAACTGAGTTAAGTGGGGTAAATGGGCTCAGCCCAAACCAAAGCCCTAAGTGAAAAGGTAGCAAAATTCTACTATCTCCAAACATATCAAAGTTTATACTTAAAAAGATCACAAACGTCATTTAGAACTCAATGGGAGTGGTCCCGAGTCCTAATTCGACCGTATACAAAAAGTAGCTTTTCGGACTAAATTTCGAGCATTGAAAAAATATTTAAATAAAACATTTTAAATACAAAATCGACAAATATGTGGGTTGTTACATTGCCTCTTCATCTATATATTATTATGGCAAAGAAGTGAATGTTTAAATCAAAATTTGATGACATATATTTCTAAACAATAGTTAATAGGCCATGCTTAAAATAGATTTCATTTTCAACTTTATTTTGTTTTCATGAGAATTAAAAATGGTTTAAAGGTTGTGTTATAGTTTGATGGCTTATGTTGAGCTAATTGATAGCACAAATGAGCCATACTTATGATAAACACATCATTTAAATTCACTAATGACAAAAAAAAGATCATAATTTCATGTGTGTTGAACTATGTGATCTGGAGAGTGGATTTATCTCTAAATTGTCTCGACACTTTCATATTTTATCACTTTCTTTTTTTTCATTTTTAACATTTTCTAGCTAATCATTTTCAATGTTGGTTAATTTGATTGAATAGAAATTTAAAATCTACAATTCCCTACAGATCGACCCGTACTCGCCATGTACTAAAATTGTACGGCGTGCGCCTGCGGTTAAAATTAATTGAAAATTTATAGGTATTTTTCTAACTCAATAGAAAATTTATCGTTAAACAAGTGCCAAGATCTAATGGAGGAAATGAAAGTATATGGTTGACCAAGGTGCCCATTTCATACCAGTCAAGTCAACTATAACGGCACCTGTTTTAGCTAAGTTATTCATGAAGAATATAGTTAGACTTCCTGGAATCCCTTGTAGTATCGTAAGTGATAGAGATTCTTTATTCACTAGTGATTTCTGGAAGAGTTTGCTGGATACTTTAAGTACTAAGCTCAAGATGAGTACCGCTTACCGTCCGCAGACATATGGGCAAATGGAAAGAGTCAACAAAATCTTATAAGACATGTTACATACTTCTGTGCTAGATTTTGGAGGATCATGGAAAGACCATCTACATTTAATCGAGTTTTCGTATAACAATAGTTTTTTAGAGACTGGGGATTGGTTGGTTCTTTGCCCGGATTTAGTTAGAGAAGTTGAGAGAAGATTGAGTTGATTTGAGCTAGAATGAAGGATGCTAAGTTTAGGAAGAAAAAGTTATGCTGATAGATGACAAAAGGACTTAGAGTTCTCAGTAGGAGATCATGTTTTCGTCACGGTATCACTAATGAAAGGTGTAATTCGATTCGAAAAATAAGGGAAATTGGCACCGAGATTTGAAGGACCATTTCCTATTATAGAAAGGACTGGGAAACTAGCATATAGAGTGGAGTTATCGAACCGTTTAGCAAGAGTCCACGATGTTTTTCATATTTCTCACCTGAGAGAGTGTATTTGAGATCCGTAGACTACTATAGCGCCGACTGCGTTAGAGGACCTAGTAGTGGAACTGACTTGACTATAGTTAGGAAGCTAGTTCGTATAGTTGCGAAAGATGAGAAGAGGCTAACGAACAAGACAGTCATATTAGTTAAGGTCCAGTGGAGCAACGACGAGAGGATTGTACTTGGGAGACTGAGAGCAAGATTAGAGACGTTTATCATGATTTATTCCATGGTATGTTTTACCTTTGTGGTTCAATTATTATGTAAATTACCGTAATTTCGAGGAAGAGATTCTTTAAGGAGGGGAATCTGGAACGATTCTAATTTTTAGTAACATTATTTAGGACATTTAATTAGTTAAATTAAATGAAATAATGTAAATGATTAAGGGATTGAAGAAAAGTTAGGGTAGTTGATAAGGGCAATATAGGAATAAATAACGTTCTTATACCCTAAAGCCTCACTCACGTTCATTATTCACGTTCACAATCAAAAATAAAATACCAAAGAGGCCAACCACCATTAAGAAAAAACAAGAAGAAGAAAAGTGGAAGAAGTTTAAGCAACTTAATCCAAGATCAAATCTCAACTGCTTAATCACAAAGCTAAGGTGAATAATACGTTATATCTCATGTTTTTATTATTTTCGGATTTAGATTGAAATCTGAATTATTTTTCAAATGTTTTGCTATGTTTTTTATTGTTAAAATGGATATATATGCTTGTTGATGATTTATGCTAATCCATACGGATTTTATGATAAATTTTAAAGTGAAAACCCTATTAGATTACATCAAAACACCTTGCGATTTTGAGATAAGGTCAGAAATAATATTTTAGAGATAATTTTCAAATTTCATAATTTTCTAAATTAATGTGAATTTACTATTCATTTTCTAGTGAAGAGAATGGTTAATTGGGTTTAAAATTAAATACGGCTAATTTATATTATTTTTGGGTCTGAAATTAATATATGTTACAAAACACATTAAAAATGATTTTTAGGAATTTTGTAGAATTTTCCTAAGTGTTTTAATAAGTATATAAAATTATTTGAGGTATGAGACTTAAATGTTTTATATATTTATGAAAGGAGAAGAGACATTTTGTAAATCTTTTAAATGGTTTACTTCTAAAATTTTGACAGCACTTTTAGAAAAGGATTTCGAAAAGAAATTAGCAACCAATCATATGTTGGTAAACAAGGCATGTTAGTTGAAAAGAATTAACTTTAAAAGATAAAAACCGGTTTTACCACGTTTTTGCTGTTTCGCTACTTTCGGCAGCACCTTTTGACCAAGTACTTCCACCTTCATCTCCATCAAAACCAATGCCCATGGTATCGAAAACTTGTTAGTGGTGAATTGGACAGATAGTCCATTTATTACTTGATTGTATGCTTACATGATATTGATATTATTGTTATAACCAGTTTGGTTGCAGGATTTGATTTGCAAAAGATACGTTATAAATGGATATTTAGTGACGGGAATCCCGTTCCTAAGCAGCATGGTCTCGTCTAATATCAGATAACCAAGATGTATAGTATTATTCACACCAAGCTTTATATCTGACTCGAAGTTTATGTTTTTCCCCTTAAACTCTTAGTGCTCAATAGGTTGAGAGCTAAGGATTTACAGGTTTTAATAGGTGGGCAAATAAAGTTTTCGGAGACGAGCAGGAGGTTGATGCTTGCTATATTTAAGAGTTATTTTGTTCTATTTACGTTGTGTTGTATTAAGTCTGTTATGACTATTTAGTACTTTGGTCATCCAAGGGGGCATCTTCATATCTTGCTCTTGGCGTATTTATGTAATAATTATATTTGATCTGAATCTAGGCAACATTTGGGATTATGTAATTGGATATGAAACTTGTTTTGTGAAATGTAATTAGAAAAGTTGTTTTTGAATTTATGATTTTGTTTCATATTCATGTGCTTCTGATATTATGGATACCATTAACATTACCGTATTTTGTCGTTGGAAGTTAATACTATAGATGATTGCAGTATCAATAGCACTTAGCTTTGGATCTCAAGATAAGGGATGTTACAAGTTCACTTCTTCCTCATTGTCTGCTGTACCTTTTGAAGAAATTAATTTCTTTTTAAAGTCTCCGTTTTCTCACTCTTCCCTGACTTTAAGCTCCATCTCATTAGTGATGAGATTTTCATTTAACTCCTCTGGTTTTATCTTTCTCAAACCTTTGAAATACACAATTGCTATCGCTTTTGCTCCTAGGCAGGATTCTCAGAATTTTTCGGACCTTCTTCAATTCTTTGTAAGCTTTTTCTAAAGTTTTGGATTTGAACATGAGATTTGAAGAATGTCTGTACATCTCTTTTATATTTTCATCCTTTGACATTATGAAATTCTTGAATTCATTGCTGAGCATGGCTAGATGAGATATCTTGACTTGTAATGTACCTTCATAAGTCATCTCGAGTGTATACTAAATTTCCTGTGTAGTCACACAATGAGAAACAATGTTATATTCCATTTTAGGTAAGGCATTGATAATTGAATTCATGGCTTTAGCATTTGGGGGATAAAGTTTGATTTCATTTGCATCCCACGTATCTTTAGGCTTAGGAAGTTCATGATTATTTATTTTACCATATGAAAAGTATAATCTGTTTCAACTATATCCTATTCCTCAATAATATATAAAAAAATCTTCATACCAATTTGCCAATAAGAATAATCAGTGCCATTAAACATGGATGGCCTAGCTATGGATTAACCTTCAGAAAAAGCATTATTAGAAGTAGACATATTTTATAAATGTGAATTTAATAATCAAGCTCGGATGCCACTTGTAGGATCAAATTAAACCTAGAAGGAGGCTTATAAGATTTATAATAAATTCATAGTTTAAAAATAATAAACACAGCGCGCAGATTAAGCAAAATGCAAAAATCAAAAAACATGCAAACTTACCCAGCTTCGACAAACCTATCCATTTTTGGCCCTAAGATTTTCTTTTAAGAATAAACAATCGACCACTTACAAATTGTCCTGTAAACTTGTAACTATTGCTAACTTTATTGTTCTAGCCCTATGCCTAGAAATCCTACCTCAACTCTGTCATCCGGGTCAAGAATTTCAAAACTACAAAAATGTAGTTCAACCGAAGATAAGTGAAGCTTGAAATCAAAATTACATAAAAATAAAGCAAAGTAGAATTTCTCTTAAAATAATGTCAAACACGTAAGGGCCTATTAAATAAAACATTTTCTTCCATTTCTCCTTTTACTTCCGTTGCTTCCCCATTTTCTTTCTTCAAATCTGAGGCGGTGCTTCAAAAATGTCGATGTTCTGATGTAGTCGTCGTCGTCTAGAAGCTTGTCCCACTTGATTCAATTAATTATGCTTGTCTCGATTGCTTCCTTATCGAGTATCTCACGATCGGCGATTGTGAAGCTTAGAGAATTACTGAGTGCATTTTTTTCTTTTTACCGATTCAGACTTATTTTTTTTCTCTTTCTCGAACATGACTACTTAAAATTTCCGATGATGATTTTGTATCTACAGTGCTCAATTCTATGAAAAATCTTTCGGAGATTTCCTGTTCCTGTGGCTTTGGGAGTTTGAATTAATCCAACTGCAAATTACGGCTTTTGATTCGAAATTAGTTTTTCCATTTTTTTGCCTTTGACTTAGTTCATGGCTTGATCTTTCATAACTTCGGCTTTAAATAATTCAACCATATTCAAAAAAATTGCGTCCTCTGAATAAGCTTCTAAAACCTTGTTAATTTTTGTGCTGCACCGTGCATTTCTAAAACCTTGTTTGTTTCTGAAGCCTTGTCGTAAACCTGAATTGTTTATTTGCACTGTGCATTCCTTGTGATGTTACTGTGGTACATCTATTTTTTTCTTCAGTTCGGTGCATGTACCTCTTTATCCATTGTATTGAGATGTGGCTGTTATACTTACACCTTGTTATTATGCATTTCTGTGTTGTGAGTGTGTGCATTATTGCAACTTGTGTTCTGCCATTTTTCTAGATTTTTGAACTGTGGTACTGTTTGCTCGTTGAAATGCAGTTTGAGTTTATTATTTTTGTTTCAAATGCTTGTTTCAGAAGTGCTTGGCCAAATCTTTTCTGCATTTTGGTTACTTTGTCGTACATGTATCATTCTAGTTTACCTGAACTGATTGTACCTGCAACGTTTTGTGGTTCTTTGAAATTGCACTGACCATTCTACTTAGTGCATTCGCTGCTGTTTTTTTGGCTATATATTCCCTCATTGCAGTTCCTTTTTGTGGTTTACTCTTTGTACTTGTGCATGTTTTTTCATATATCTTCTTTTGTGCATATTTCTTGAAAGTGTTTGTGCCACCTTACTATATCGGAACCGGTTGTGCCAGACTCTTGATTTCATGACAATGAAGAAGTTGGTCATGTTTGGTTTGATAATTGATGAATTTCTGAATAGTGAATGGTTTTAACACTTGAACAACCTTCATTTCTGGTCTTGTTTTGACACTTGCATGACCTTAAGTCATGTACAATATCATATTGTGCATGTCTTAAGTTGCTCATGCATACTTTGACTTGAAATATAACTTTTATCTCTCTGAGTTTTAAACGAACATGTCGTACTAGTCTTTTTGTATATACCTGTTGCACTGGTTCATGTTTATTGCATTTGGTGCTCATCTAAAATATGAAAAGAAATAAAATAAAAACTAAGGAAAAGTGGAGTTTTAAATAATTTTCCTTCCTTTAGTTGTTTCAGTTTATTTCTGTTTGCTTTTTAATGCTTTGTTATTTGTTAGGAAAAGACTGCTATTTGGATGGAAGCTGGAACAAGGAGATACTCATGTAGATTCTTATAAAATGTTGTATTCAAGAGAGAAATATTGTGCATGAGAGAGTGAGAGGAGAGCTTATATTTGTCAAAATTTGTATTTATCTTTATTGAAATGAACACTGTCTGTTTGTTTACTCTTTTGTTGAATTTTTTTATTTCTTTTCTGTGATCCTGTAATATGCATAGTTTCTTAAAACACATTAAATACAGAAATATATTTTTGTTAGCATCAAATAAAAATCATAGATTGCAATATTCTACAGATAATGCCTCCAAATTTTTAGCACAAACAAGATCGCCGCTAACTCAAAATAGTAGGTCGGGTATTTCTTCTCATGTAGCGTTTGTTATCGACTAGCATACGCATTCTTGCTCTTCTACATCAATACCGTGCTCACTCCGGTACTATAAGCATCAGTGCATACCATCATCTTTTCATTTATACCCGAAATGGTCAATACTGGTGTACTCATCTACTTTACTTTTAGAATCATGAATGCATGTTCACGTCTCGCATCCCCAAGTAAAAGTATACCTCTTTTTCATCAATTGAGTTAATGGTGCTACTACTTTGGAGAAGTCCTGGATGAATCGTCTATAATATCCAGCTAACGCCAAGAAACTTCTCGTATGTGGCATTTTTGGGTCTACTCCAATCCTGGCCTGTTGCAACCTTTGCTGGATCTATGGCAATGCCTTACGTAGAAACAACGTGACCGTGGAATCACACTTCCCTCGTCCAGAAGTGACATTTAGAAAACTTCACTTTCATTCAGTGCTCCCTTAACACCTCGAGTACGATGCTTAAATGTGTATTATGTTGAGTAGAGGAGAATATCATTGACGAACACAAGCACAAATTTATATAGCGAACCCCTAAAAACATGGTTCATGGGATCAGCAAAGTATGCTGATGCACTGATCAGCCTGAACGGCATGACCTGTCACTCATAGAATCCAAATGGCGTACTAAATGTTGTGATTAGCACACTCTCTTTCATTGCTCCCAATTGGTGAAATTTCATTGCAAGATCCAATTGAGAAATTACTTTAGCACCTTGAAGCCGATCGAACAAGTCATCAATACATAGAAGTGGATATTTGTTCTTTCTTATTGCTTTATTCAGCTCATGGTAGATGATACACAGTCTAGGGGTAACCATCCGCCTTCATGATGAACACTATGGATGCTCCCAATGTAGAAATACTACTATGATTGAACCCACTTCACAATAGGTCATTCACTCCTCAGGCTCTCTTGCTCTCTAGGTGCCATCCTCCTTAAAGGCATTATTATCGGCCTTGCATCTTTCACTAAGTCAATACGAAACTCGACCTCTCTATGTGGTGGAAGTTTGTTCACCTCTTCAAATATGTCCAAATACTTAATAGCAATGGCCATTGACAACTCGTCATGTGAGATATCAAGGAAATATAGAAAGCTAACCATCACTTTATCATCTGGTAGGTAGCCTAACACTACCATCCGCCTATCATTTGCCCATGTTGTCACCAATGACTTCCCACAATCCACCATCTCTTTGTATCTATAAAGCCATTCCACACCTAGAATAATACCAGACCCTACAAAACCCAAATAAAGCAATCACAATAAAAAGAACATCCATAGCTTCATAAGACCAAACCCTGACAAACCATACACAAGCTAGTGGAGCCTCCAACAGGGTTCGTCATAATCAAAGTTTGGTCAACGATTTAAAGTTTCAATCCTAATTTATCTACAAGTTACTAGATATGAAGGAATGTGAATCCCTAATATATAAAAAAACATGTATGTGAACATCATAAATAGAAAGCATATTAAGGTTAATGTTGATCTTCCCCTTCTCTTTCACCGATGAGCACTCAACAAAGTCGGGACAACGTTGAGAGCATATGCTTTCACCATTTATTTCTTCTTTAGTGGCTTTGGACATCCCTACTAAATATGGCCAACCTTGTTGCAATTGTAGCATTTCTTCCCTTCATCTTTGCAGTCTTGATTGTAATGACCCTTCTCCAAGCAGCTATAGCAAGTTGGAGTTAGTTTACTCTACTTTTAGCTACCTTTGTTCTGAAATTACTTCCTCTTGTTGTTGTTCTTCCATTTCTGCTTGCCTCCCCTATTCGATTGCGGCTTTGTCCCATAATTAGGAATAATAGTATTCAGCTTTGGATAGAGACTCTCATGCCTCGGGGCCTTCTTGATCATCATCTCAAAAGTCTCATCAATATAGCCTACGAGCCTACCACTCAAGTAGTCGTTCAAGCCAATAATAAATTTCTAATTTCTTCTTTGAAGGTGTGTTGATGAAAGACATCTCATATTCTGACAAGGCGTTGAACTCGACAACATACTCAAAGACAGTTAAGTCCCTTTGCTTTGGATCTGCAAACTTATGGAAAAAGACCAACATCTGAGTTATCAGGATAAACTTCACCTTGAATCTAGCTATGAACAGATCTAATGTGAATTAGGTCTTGAGAGTGGCGACCTTCACAGCATTCCACCAATTCATGGCTCATCACTGAAGCCATTGGGAAGCTACTTATCTTTTTATAGCCTCATTCAACTCTAAGTCATCAAAGATTCTTTTGCTGGTGTCAAGCCAATCCTTCACTTCCATCGTCCACTCCATTCCTTGGAACAGATTGCCACCCAAACTAGCAAAAATTTTGTTTACTTTAGTGAAAATGGCTCTAGGTATCCGCACTGGAGCATCACCATCTATAGAAACATTTAGAGCGGCTACTTAAGCATTTTGCATCATGCTACTTGTTAGGGTATTGAACATCGTCTACAGGTATTAGCAGCTCCCAAGCCAACTCCTTCTTCGACACCGAAGACAAAGTTCCTTGCAGCATTCCTTGTGTGACATCTCATCCTTCAATCTATAATAAGAACAGTTAGTTTGTTTATAAGGAACTCTTCTTATGTATTACTCATCTGTGTAGTGCGACTTTATACTATACACACTACTGTATAACTTTAAAAAGCAAAATATATAATCAGTACGCTCTCTTGTATATATACACTCTTTCAATCTAGTCTAGGGTCATAACTCCTATCATCTATTTACTAGATGTTGGTATCCCTTAAGTTAAACTATGCAACCTAAGTTCTGATACCAAATGTATAGATCACCCTACACCACCAACGCCCAATAATATAATGTAACATGTAGAGTGTGATGTGACAGTGCCCAACCTATACTGCATGATAGTATAGGTTGTAAGGTAAACAAAACATCACAGAACCTATCATATTACTCACAACATATCGAATAATGTATAATAGTCATCACTAGTATAAAACCAACGAGAAGGTAATAACTGAATGAACCGTAGAAATTTGAGTACACGGATCCATACAACTATTCAACATAAGTGATAGAGTTTATACAACTGATAATAAACTCAGATAGATAACCGTCTCTAAATAGATAAATGCACTAGTACGGTCCATAGTGCTGCATGTCAGAGTAATAAGTAATGATGGCTAAATATAATAATACATGAGAACGTAGCCTCCTGCTCATTATCTGTCTTGCTCTACGTGCTCACTGGACCTGATATCTCTAATCTACTCATTTGAGAGTATCTAGACTAATAGGAAGCAAAGCATAAAATCTCGAATCAGATAACAGTCTAGTGTGAGCACTAAAAAATCTCAAATACTATAAAGTCAATATTCTAGGACAAATGGGTATGAAGAATCATTCCTGACCTATCCCTGCATCCATAGAGTTCACACATAACATCACAGTGTACTATACCTAAAAGTACTAATGGGTGTCCAGATATTTGCATCGCATGACATCCCTAGGGTGATAAGGAACCACACTAAACATAACATCCATCATCCGTCCTCGCATTCACCAACTCAATGTTGGACACATTTTAACTTGTGCGACCTGTCATGGTCAAAGACTGTTCAACATCCAGGTTCCTCGATACTCGAATCCACGTTTCTCAGTAAGCTAGGAATTAGACTATCCATCATGGCTGATCCAGGATAAAGATTTCCCATCATAGAAATTAGATTTCCTATCACGGAGATTAGGACCCTCACTGCAAACCTTCGAGTTTCAAGAATCCCTTTGCACACATCATATTCACGGTAGAGTGCATCCCATCTCCACTTTATAAGTGTGTGTCCTTGAATTTGTTCCTAGATCATCATATGACTCCATTCATTAAATCGTTAAGTCCGAAACAACTCTTGACTTCCATTATTTGTTGTAGAGTATCATGATTTTATCCTGATGCCATCCAAACTACAACTCTACTTCTCCTACTCGACCATCCAGCATACAACCAAACTATGCATGTACAAGAGTGCCATGGCCCTCAAAGATGGATCATATTGCCATTAAACTAAAGGAAGTTCATATGAGTGGTCGAACAATAATTTTTCCATAGACTAAAGTTGCCATGAGTTAAGCCCGAAGTGGACATGCAACCATCCTATAACAGTCGTCGCATCAACCCAAAACAAGTACGCGAACTAAAGCATGTGTGCAACTGACTCAAAGTAAGTGTGGAAGTGACTCGAAGCAAACACATAAGCAACACGAAGCCCCTCCATTGCTCCCCACGACCAAACCATGCTACCTCAAACCATGAGATTGGATCCAAGCACCATCAATCTGAACCCCACCAAACCAAGATCCACTGAGCCATGTTCCACCACCGATCCATGCAACGATGAACCAAGCCCATCGATACATATGCTCTTTTAAAGTATTTCTAAGCTTCTCGCTTTATGGATCAGTACCAATCCATCACTTAGCCAATTTTTTCCCTTAGGTGATCAAAACATCTTTCCTTGGCTTATCCCGAAGCATTCCCCCTTTAGGGCTGAAGTTGAACTTGAAGCAAGGCTACCGATCAAAGGCCTTTACTCTACCACCGATCCATACTTCACTTGACCATAACTTGGGCAAACCAACTCCAAATCACTTGAAATTCAACATGTAGCTTTATGAGGCCTTCATGTTAACCCAACATAACTTGCATTAAATTTAGGCAAGGTTACATTCTTGGATCTTCGCTGATCCATGACTTTTTACCTAATTCTAAATCGTTATTTAACCAGCGTTTCCAATCAAACAAACAACATACATTCAAACATTAAACACATATAATATATACTAACAAGAAAACTTTCACATACATCAGTTTATAGCCTGAACCTAAGGGTAGAAAAGTAAAGAAAAACCATAAGAACACAATTTTCACAAATCTTTTCAAAATCATTTAAAATTAGCATATGCGATTAATTAAGGTTGAAAACACATTTTGGGGTTCAAAAACCATTTTTGAAACATCATTTTAAGGCATATATTAACAAATTAGCAAGTGAAGGGCCCTAACCGCTCACCTCAAATCCAAAGAAATCCAAAAGTGCATGAATCCTAAGATGAATAGAAGACCCAAAGTGTTTCTACTAGCAAATTCCCTAAATTAATACGCTAATCTCGCTTATATCCTCTTTAATGACAACTTTTGACTAACTAAAGTAAGGTTTAGGCTAATTTTAGGCTAAGAGGATGTTAATTATGGTTTTTATCTATTTTGGAAAGTGTGAAATGTCAAGGACAAGTCCCATCAGCTTCCTTTTGGTGCTAATTCTAAAATAGGCCTTGGGCTAAGCACTGATCTCCTTCATTACCTATTAACTGTCCAAAATCAAGTGAAACTTCAAACGGTCATATCTCCCAAATGGTACGCCCATTTTCCTATTATGACTGCTCTATGAAAAGGGGAATCATTATCCTGATCCAATGGAGGTGGTTTCAGACACAATTCAGCTCCTATCAAAAGTTATAGGCCAATATTTCAGGGTCAAAATCATTCGATGATAAGGATGGTGTGAATTTTAAACACGGGTCTTCCCTTCACTAGCATAAACATAAAACATAACTTCAACATTTGCAATACATAGTTCAACTTTAGACTATCCTCGAAACACCATGTGATTTTTGTCTGAGCTAACCCCTGATCGAACCCTCCTTTTAAAATAGCGCACAAGAATCTAACTACTGAAATACTTCCCCTGATGGTGTGGTTGTCAAGCGTACCCTTTGTCTTCCTTACTTCCAAATGCAGAGTTCATCCATGCACAGTTCGACATTCGAAACTCATTATCTTGAAACACACATCTGGCATAGCTTGGATTTATCTTAATTTAAACTGCAAAGTACAACCCTAAGTAGTATGCTAAAAAGAATCAACCACATGAATTTATGTATTTCCCTTTAGTTTATACTGCAAAGAATCAACCACATACAGTTTCGTCTTTCCTTAGTTCACACTATAAAAAGTCAGCCGCTTATAGTTTTGTATTTCTTTAGTTTGCACTACAAAGAATCGACCACATGTAGTTTAGTATTTATTTAGTTTACACTGCAAAGAATTGGACACATGTGATTTCGTATTTCTTTTTCATATTTATTTAGTTTATAGTGCAAAGAATCAGCCATATGCAGTTTCAAGAGTGTACAACCTGCCTAGACATCCCACGTCTGTTTGAAAGTTGAATGCCCCTTCTCACCTTCCCAAGTTGTGCATTCGATCTATCGTCGCCACGTAGCGTAAATAGCCCTTTCGTACCCGTGTTCTTTTGTATGTTCTTCTTCTACTTGGTCATCTTAAGTTCCCCGAGCTTTACCTAATTGTCATGTATTAGGGTTTAGTTTCAAATTTATTTCGAACGCAGTTCATCCTTGCCCTCATTCGTATTGCAGCTTGATTTTCCTTACTCATATTGCAATATAGTACATCCTGCCTTCTTTTGGCCTTAGGGAAATATTTCTAGCAACACTTTTAGCTCAAATGACATAACAACATCAGCATAGTTCCCTACTGTTCCTTTGGCTCTTGGCTTCAATCTTTTTCCAACGTTTCATATTTTAGTACAATGCTTCTCCATGCATTATTAAGCCTCCCTGAAAGTCAATAAGCTCCTATGGCAATTCAGTAACATTGTACTTAGGTACTTAGTTTATTTTCTTAATGTTTGGCCGCTATCTCAACTTCGTATCAAACAAATTTTGACATGTCTACTATCAACCTTTACACATGTCGCCATCTGATATGTTCAGACTCGGCTTTCGATTATTGATAGTGCCCTTTATTTATCTTTTCGACATTTATATGAGATCTTTTCCCCTAATCATTTAACAATAATTTACCAAGTTTATATAATAAGGTTCATGTTCCTTGTTTAATCATCTTCAGCCAGTGTAGTTCCTCTTTCGGTGGTGGTTGATTTTAACTTAAAAAAATCTTATAAAATTCTAGAATAATTGTGAATAATTATTTTAACCAATTTTACACAGATTTTTTTTTATTTTCTCTTATTTATTTACTAGTTATCTACCTTTTAAAATGCATAACTAATCATTTTGATGTGCAAAGATTCTTCAAATTAAAAACAACTTCTAGAATAATGATTAGAACATCATATTAAATTTTCATAGCATTTTCAAAATCATTAGCATGAGGAAATATATTGAATACCCCTTGTATAGTTAATTTCCCTTAAAAATTCATTAGTACATCACTAATCTCGTTTGAACATTAACTCACATGAATTCCATCATATTAAATAAACAACTGAAATCTATCACAATGGAAATTGTGTAAGGTTTTAGTATTACTCACTTATATCTTTGAATAGTCTTGTTTTAATTTTCTTACTTCCTTATAAGTTGCTTTTTGTTTGCGCCAAAAGTTGGACAAACACCCGATGGGATTATAAGAAAAGATTAATGAAGAAATTAAATGTAAAATGAAGTTAATAAAACACAATAATTTATAGCGATTTGGCAAATACTTTAACATGGGTCCACTTAAACTTTGACAATGATTTATGATGTTCTTTTTATAACTTGGTTACTTACAAGTTGTTATGGAACCAACAACGCCTCAGGGTAAAATCAGACAATTCAGAAAATAAATCAGATATCATTTTATGCTTCTCTCCCCTTATTTATAGACTTATATCAGCAAAATAAGCTCCTATATTTGCTAGCCATGTTTAGGAGGAGGTTTAAGAGAGAGATCATAGCTAGGTCAACATCTCAGTGGTCTACTCGGTACCAAATTGTGCCTCATAACTTGATGTAGAGTCACGAGTTTGCCACTCTCGAAGGTTTTAGCTTTGTATTTTCATTCTTCGAAATATAATACTCCTGGCCTGCTTTCCTGAGTTTTATAGTATATTTTTCCTATAGTTTAGTCCTCGACCCTCTTTCTCTAGTTATTATTAGTAACTTTATGACTCGGTATCGAGTTGAGGGGATTAACTCGGTACTGCATTGACACTTCGATTGATATTTTGCAACTTCTCCTCGCACCCCTTGGTTTATTTTGGAAAGTGGCTAGCTACCTTCAAGTGATAAGTAAGGTCCTGCACTAATTTTGGACTTCATTGAATTCTGATTCCCAGAGTCAGGATTCAGGATTTCAAGTTTGCTTCTCGATCATTCAATGGTTTTAACTCATCTAGATATGGCATGGTTCAAAAGCAAGATAAAAATCACCTCCTAAAGTATACTTTGTTATTAAGAAGGTATATTGTGGATCTAGATGAGCCATCGACTTCAAACTGTAATCCTAATGGACATCTTCAATATTTGAACTATTTTCACAAAGTAGTACATATTCTTTGGACCATCACTCCATTTTAATAATTACAGATTCATATTCTTCGAATGTTTTAAAAGTTGAAGTATGTTTGTCTGAGTTTCCAATTTGGATTCTGGAAAGCTTTTGAAAGTCCTTTCCTTGTTTAGTTGGGTAAGATCCTAATTCCGGGTGTTCTTTTTCTTTCATTTCTCACATTTTATTTTCCACCTTATTTTCTCTTGTCATTTCTCTTTTCTTACAAGTCAGTGCCGTGTCACGACCATTGACGACGTTCCTATTTTGACTATGAATTTTGTGAATGAATTGTTACGTAGACAATTTTCCTCTTATTTTTTACTCTTACTGCCTTATTAATTTCCAACTTAAGCTTACTTCCATTGCCGGACTTTAGACTTTTATCCTCTGCTTACTTTGACCCAAACCTCCAATATCGTTGCCCTATAATACCGCCGCCACTGACCATCTACCGTCGCTATCAACATCGACCCATCCTTGGAATTTTATGAGTTCTGCCTTCCTCATTTAACTTGATCATGTTTTTTCAAACAACTTGAACTCAAACTCCCTTGGAATTTTCGATATCCACCCAAATTTTCCTTCGAATTTCCTGGGCTTAACTTGGGTCCCTCACTTCTTAACTATGCTCCTAGTCAACTTTGAGTCACGCACGACATTGCCCCGAGTTTTCTAAGTAGTTAAAATTTAATAATTTTGGCTAAATTATTATGAGTTGAAAGAGGAATAGATTTAGGTTTTGTAGATTTTTATTGACTGTGGATCAACAATCAAACTTTGATGTGAAGGTTTCAATGAACGGTCACATTGAATGTGCTTTGACATTTGTATGGACTTTTTATCATTCTTTAAACACTTCACTCTAGTGTCCCTACAAACAGAAATTCTATGTCGCTCTGGACAATAGTTATGTTATTATAAATCGTACGATAGCAGAAAAAATCCAACACAAAACCCTGTTGTGCAAAGGTGCTCGTTTTCCAGTATGAGCAAGCTATCTACACAAAGTGTTTGCATTAACTGTGCTAAGGACACTAGACAAACACTACATAGATTAAATTTTGTATTATTTCCCTCATCGATTTATAAGATCTGCTTAGTCAATACACGTTAACATCTATTAGGTCTTTAACATCGGCTGCACAGATTATATTTTAGCAGGAAATTAAGGTTAAATGCTACCTAACCTTGCTCGTCTAATTTTTTTCCAATGGTCATGGATCACATACGCTCTTCACGTAACTCTATGATAAGTGCAGGTCCGTTGACATCAAAGTTAGTTTCATCCATGACTAAGCCATATTCTACTTCTACATCTTCTATGCTGTTTAATTCATTATCCAACAAGGCGGTATCTATAGGTCATTATCTTTGTGGTTACAGATGAGACATTCATAGAGGTTTCCACTAATGTCGATCTTAGGGATGCTATAATTCTAGATAACCCTCTAGACTCTACTGCGTCTAGGCTAGATGAAGCGGACATTATGAGAATTTATGAAAAGCATGGCATCTTCCAAAGATGTTTTAGTTCCAGAGCCCTTCAATTGGGCTCTTATTCCGCTTAAGGGCTATATATCATGTAATTAATATATGTTCTTTACCGTATGCGCCCCTCCTTTTAGTCACATTATTCGACTTGTGCTCCGGTTCATGAAGCTAGCCCCTGTCAAGCTTCACACCTATAGCTATGCTTCACTACACAACATATACATGGTCATTCTTCATCATTTGGGTAGTGTCCCTACATTGGAGGAGATTTGTTGTTTTTATGCCTTTAAAAAGAAGAGGAAATTCCCTCTCTTACTTATCGAAGGGCTGCTGCATTATCTTCGGCCTTTCGAACAAGTTAAGCAATTTCAAGGATAAATACTTCTTTATGTATTGCCCACATGGCTTTGCTCTAAAATTGCTAATAGGATGTAAGTTATACTATAATATTTTATTTCAATAGCCTATTTGAATCGCTAGTCTCTTTACTTCATAAAGTTTCAAATATTCCAAAGAGGCCTAGCAATGTAACTCTAGCATGCACTCTCCAAAATTTGCACGCTACTCCTATCAAAGAGCAGGAAATGATATATTCTTTGATAGATGAGAGGAGCGATTCATCAACATTTTAAATAATGTTCAGGCCTCATGCCAAATGTTCATGGAGATATTCAACCCACTTAAGAGGTTGAAGATAAACCAGACATTCCCCCGGTTTAAGATCCTCAAGTAAATCAAAAAGGGAATATGGAAGGAGACGTTAATGATGACATCGTCGAAGGAGGAGATGATGGTGACAATGAGGACATGGGCGATGGTGACGAAGTGAACCTCAATCATGAGTCTGCTAGCAAGACAAGTGGTATTGATCAGGTAGTGCCACTCATTCCCCATCGACCGAAGTAAAAGATTATCTCACCCGGTTTAGTTCCAAGCCACATCCAACTCCGGTTGAAGAAGAAACATCGGTTTTTCCATCTGGTGACATATATGGCTCATTTGGAAGTATATCAAAGAAAATATCTTCTTTTGGCATAGACAACATCAGCCACGGTCTTATTGGTTCTCTAATCCATCTGACTGCTGATGTGCCGGCAACCACTGTAAGGGAGAAACCCCCGTTAGAAAATTTCCAGAACATGGACCGTGGGGTGCGCTATGACACATTAACACTTCAAAACACTTCAAGTCATCACATGTTTACAATACATATTTGTCCTTCGATTTTTAGGTCTTAACTTGACTACGTTTCCTTTTCAAAATCTATTGACCTTTACCATCTCTTCGATGACCTTCAATCATGAAACTAACTCGAGAAAGGATCGCATAAATAAGCACGAGAGGCAAGACAAAGACTACAAACATCGCAAGAACTATCATGGAGGGTCCGGTAGAAATTCTCCTACTCAACATGTGGCGAGTTCCACTATGCCTATAAGTATGGATCGACACTTAATGAGGCCTTCTCCTTCATCTAGACTCTTACTACACCAACTTCAGTAACATTTGGCACGTAGCCTGTAACACATAAGAAATTTAATAGAAAATTTAAAGGGAAATTTAAAAAGGAAAGTAATTTCGATTAAAAAAAGAACCAAAAAGAAAATTTCCATAGACATCCAAATTTGGCTACGGAACTTGCACCACTGCATTCGCAGCGTTTGTTTGGAAAATTTTCGTATATAGCACTTCAAAATCAGAGACAGTATGGAGAAGTTACGTGTGAAGGAAGATTTGAAAAAAAATCTTTAAAAACAAAGAAAAATTTATGCGTCGACCCTTGGGATAACATGATCGACCTGTACTAGTTGACAATGAGCCTTCTAGGGTCGACTATGCAACTTGAAAGAGCGGTAACCTGGAGTATTGTGTGGACGGCTTCGATCGTTCCTTCCTAGCCAAGTTTATGATTAGTGCGCCTTATCAAATTAAAGATTCTTCGTCCTAAATCTAATGGTCTAAACTATTTTGCAAACCCTATAAATTCTAGCCTAACCTAACCTTAATTCTTACCTAACAGTTTACATTAATGAAACTCTGTCAAAAAATTTCCTCTCCTTTAAACCCTAAAATTTCTTAATATCAAAATAAAATCAACCTAGAAGAATACAAGAAATTTGAGGTAGATGGAGCAAGTAGATTTAGCATTAGGAGGTACAAATCCCATGCAAGTAGATAGGAAGGGGATAGGCATAAGGTGAGTGGGAATAATTTTAATTAGGTGATAATTACAGTTAAAATTGATCTATTCTCTACGACCTAGGATTATGTTAGAAACCCTAAATTGAAATTTAACCAAGACAGAAATTGAAATTACAACAAATTTCTAAACCTAATCTGATGCTAGCACACTCCTCTTATGATTTAATTGCAAAACCCTAAATATGAAAACCCTAAATTTGACAATTTAACATTGAATGGCCAAATTGGAAATTAGGGATCACTGAGCACCGCTAACGATATGAATTAAATTTATTCAATAGTCCACAATTAAATTAATGAAAACCCTAATTTCAGTATATGAGCGGTCGACCTTGGCCTCCAACGGTCGACCGGTAGCATTCGACTAGCTGGAGTTAGAGGTCAATCGGTAGCCTTGTAAATTGTAGAAATTGAACCTTGGCCTAAAGCCTGAGATTAATCTAAAATTTAACAAAAACCATAATTATTTCTCGGCCCATTTAAGGGTAATTAGATGCAAGTTAGGACTTGTAGGGAAGCTAGTTCCCTAAGAGCGGATGCTAGGTCGTTGCAGTATTTGGTAAATATTGTTTACCTAATTTGGGATTTTGTAATCGATCAGTGGTGATATATTTTCAAAAATGACACTTACAGGAGATTCCACGGTAGGCATGCAACGCTGACAAGGATACTAGATGGAGTTGGACTGGCACAACAGGTCCTAGTATGCATGTTTTCTGATGCATGTGATACAGTTCAAATGGAGGATCTCGAGCGTGCAATAAGTGGCCAAAACTACAATCTAGAGGTGGAAGATGATGTAGATAATTATTCATACCGACGAGTTGGCATCTCGGGTTCTTCCTATCCAGGCATAGTAAGGGGGAAACGGTTCCTAATAAACTAATGGCAGTGATAGTAGTGAGAATTTAGTCCTACAGTAGCCTAGTGGCGATGATAGTAGTGGGTAATTAGTCCCACAGTAGCCATGCGGTAGTGTTTTCACGGTTTGTAGCCAAAGGGGAGGTGTTTCCATATTTAGTAGCATTTGGTGGTGTTTCCATGTTTTAGAGTCTAGTTGCATTGTTTACATTGAGTGGCTCTAGGAGTGGGGCCCAATTGTTTGATGTGAGGTTCAATCCTTAGTTCGATCCATTGCAATAACCTACACAGATTATTATGTAGGAATGTATTAGACTAGAACTCTTAGGTTATAGACCTTTGGAATTTATGAACACTGTAGCACAACCTATATCATCTAAAGTAGAGTTAAAGTTAACTGCATATGATCATCACATATAAACTTGTACTCATTCACCGAACTTCTCTCTTACCACTCCCTTCTTTCCATTTTTTCCCACTGTAGGATGACAGGTTAGCCGTTGATTAGGTATAGTATGTGGAGAAAGGAGTTTCACGTTGGAGTTCTCATATTCTTTATTGTTCGTTATGTAGTTATCTATTATATTAAAAGTCTATAAATCATATGTTGTACTTTGAATTAGTGATATGGCAAATAAAGTATTTTCGAGAATATTTTTCTAAAATGTTTGCTTTTCAATACCTACATATTAATTTCTTCCGCTCTGAGATTTTGAAGTGTGGAATAGCTTAAAATTTAACCTTATAATTATGCTCTATAAAGTTATAAAATACAACGGCACATATTTTTTGGCATGACGCGAGCCCAAAAGTCACAATAGACTTTGGATCGGTGTGTCAGAAAGTTCAAGTTGTTACATTGGTATCAGAGCTTAGGTTTAAGGTCTCCTAAAATTTAGGTATGTATTGAAAGAACATACTTGAAATGTTTTGAAAAAAAAGTTTTACAAAAAGGTTTTCAAATGGTTTTTCGAAAATGGACTTTTGAAAAAGTATATATATGTATGTATATGTATATATGTATGTAAGTATAGATGAATGTTTTTGAAAGTTTTACATATATAGAAGTATAACAAGAAAGAATGATATAAAGTATTCTAGCTAAGTACTATGTTTGGGAAAGTTTAAAATAGTTCCCAATCACAGATAGTGAGAATAAGTACAAATTTTGGAGGAATGGCTCTTGAAAGGTAGCTAAGATTCCAAGTCTGAACATCCCTATATGGTTCCATCGGTTTTTAAAGTAAAGAGATAAGATGCGCCTAAACTGAATAAGGTAGTGTAATTATAATTATTTTGATATACGTGTATTAGTATACAACAACCTATACATTTTGATCATCAGATCTTATTCTTATAATAGTAGATAACTGTGGGAAAAATAAGTGTTCAGACCAAAACATATGAGGCGAAAAATAAACTTTTCATGTTTATTGGAGTTTATCTCATAAAGAAAGGCTATGGGAGTTTTATATACCAATTAGTAGTAGCAAGTAAATTATGTACTTGAGGGTGAGTGTAACAACCCGCATATTTATCGACTGAATATTCAAATATTTTATTTAAATATTTCATTTAAATATTTCATCGTTCGTCGGATTTTAGTCCGAAAAGCTACTTTTTGCATACGGTCGAATTAGGACTTGGGACTACTCTCATTGAGTTTAAAATACCGTTTGCGACCTTTTTGAGTATAAGCTTCGATATGTTTGGAGTAAGTTGATTTTTGCTACTTTTTCACTTAGGGCTTTGGTTTGGGCTGAACCCAGTATTCAGTCCCAACCCCTTCTCCTCTTCATTACTTCATTCCTCATTTCCTTATACTCAAGCTTTATATTAATGGAGAGTGGAAGAGGAAATTAAAACTCCAAAACCCTAGTTTTCTTTTGCAAATCAAACTCTAGCTCCAAACTAATAGAAGAACCCATTGGTAAGCTTCTCTTCTTCTTCTCCAACTCATTCTCACTTTGATTTCAGAAAATTCCTAAACCTAATTTAGGAAATGTTTCTCTTTTAAGCTTAGATTCAAGCTTCTTGAGTTGGATTTGAAGAGTGGTTGATTCTCCTTTGCTTTCGAGCTTCTTCTTCAATCGTTTGGGTTCAAAGGTGAGATTTTTATCTCACATCTTTTTCTATATCTATCCTTGTGGTTAGGTATGAATTCCTAACATATGTGCATATTCATCTGCTTTCAATTTGAATTGATTTGGTGAATTTTCCAAATTTTTGTGTTTTGGTCCAATTTTATGAAAATCCTTTTATGGACATTTGGACATTGATATTCGGGGTGTATCGAAGAGCTTTTAAGGTCGGGTTGTCGCTTGCCGTAAATCCTTAGTCGACATTGCTCGTCCGATCGCTTTCGATACGTTTTGGCCACTTTGGCCTAGGAAAATTGTTGCCCAGACCAGGTGACCAGACGTCTGGTGACCAAGTCCAGACGTCTGGTTCGGACCTGGAAAGAAAAATGTATGCACGCATATTATAAAAAAATGCCAGAGACTATTTTCAGACATCTGAAATTCAAATCAGACGTCTGGATAAGTCTCAGACATCTGACTTGATGTTTCAGACGTCTGGGTGTTTTCTGGGTTATTTCCACAGAACAAAACCAGACGTCTGGATTCAAAACCAGACGTCTGGCCATGGCTCAGACGTCTGTTTTGGCTATTCCAGACGTCTGGGTAGCTTTCTGAACTATTTTTCAGAAAACAAATCCAAATGTCTGGATTCCAAATCAGACGTCTGGAGATGTTTATTTTTGCCTATTCAGGCTGTTTTGTGTGAATTTCCATTATTTATCGATTTTAGCGATCCTATTAGTCGTTATCACTTATTATCGACTCTGATGACTTCTTTTTATGGATTTTTGGAAATATCCATTTATATGGATTTGGTATCGATTTCTTTGGATTTTATTCACGTCTTCGGATGTGAACTTTGGTGATTGATTGTTCTACAATCATTTTTATGATTTGTCACTTTAAAAATCTAAAGGTTTCAATACTAGTATTAAATATCAAAACCTCTTCATCAAAACGATTTCAACTATATTTTCAATATCAAACTCGTTTATAAAACCGTTTTCCAATCTACTAGTATACACAAACCTTTACCTCACTCGTATGAGAAATCTAATTAAACGGCTTAGTAAAACAAGTGGTATGAAACGCTTGCGTTTAATTCGCCGGTTAATTCTTGGACTTGTTCGGTTGAAACTCTTGTGACAATTTTCTAGTGGAGATATACAATTTGTTCGTAGATATTTAAGTTAAGCTAATGGTTATGGGACATGAAGCTAAGCTCATATATTTACTAGCTTACTGTAATTGACACTTCTTGATGATCATGATGATTAGTTTTGTGATTTAGACTAGCAATTGTGCGATGTCACTTTGTCCACGTGGAGGACAGTAACTCATTTTATTGAGCTTCGTCTCATTTCTTTGTAGGGTAGCTCCCCATGGTCTTCGGGCCATTCGTGTGTCAAAAATTAATGGCTAGCTATCATGAGATAGCTTCTCGTTCGTGTGATACATATGTTGGTGAGTTTTTATGCTCCCGTTCGTCTGATAGGCCTCCCTCCCTTTCTTGTGATTTCTGGATTTCGTGTGTTGAATTCTGGAATTTATGCTTCACCAATTTTCGTGATTTCCATTGATAAGTTTTATCAATATTTGTGCATTGGTGAATTTGTGTGTCATTGACTTTTGTGATTTTTGGATTTCTTGAGATGATTTCTAGAATTTGTGTTTCACCAATTTTCGTGATTTCCATTGATAAGTTTTATCAATATTTGTGCATTGGTGAATTTGTGTGTCATTGACTTTGGTGATTGACATTGATATAATCGTCAATATTTATGGTTTGGTGAACGAAATAAGGATTATGACATTTTTTTGATTCTTGTGTAGATTCTGTGATATTGATTAATCTCTTGTTGATTATCAATTACTTATATTTATCATAGCTTGGCATTGTGATTATTATGTGTTTAGTCATATCTCTTATTCTATATCGTTTCATCTGATATTTATAGTTAGACTGATCCGTTTATTATTTTCTTATTAAATAATACTCGGGTCAGACCGAGATGTTATAGGTGCTTCAGCTTGACTTCTCACTTGGGATTGATTTCTCTGAGTTTTGGTTAACTACGTAGATTAGTAGTTTATTTTGTTGTATACACTTGAGATATGGACTCATAGTTGTATTCTTTTGTATAGCACGTGTTGCTATTCTTTTGTATTATTGTGGATCTTTTTGACCACTACTCTGATATACACTTTCATGTGTTAGTTATATATTCATGTCTTCTTCCGCATTTGTGATATGAATTATCTGTGACTGATTTGTGTTATGCTTATTTCTATATTTGTTTCCGAGGATTATTATAGCCACTGTGTAGTAGCTTTGAGTTTGTGTCGGTATGCCGGATTTCCTCTTGATAAAGAAATGCATGTAATACTATCTGGCATATCGATGCTCGCACAAAACAATTGCACGGATAGTCGCTCCTCAACAGCCTTATTCTCCATGCTAGTCGACAACATTACACCGTAGTGTTCTTGGCTAGCATGTGTACAGAGGTGGGGCGTCACAACTTGGTATCAGAGCCAAACTTCGGAACAATGTAGAATAATTTAACAAGGATCATCGTCCTAAGTCCATCTTAGGAGTCGTGCTTGAGGATTTAATTCGAGTCTTCGTACCGATTCATCCTATTTTCTTTATGAT
This sequence comes from Allium cepa, assembly GCA_030765085.1. NCBI lineage: Eukaryota > Viridiplantae > Streptophyta > Magnoliopsida > Asparagales > Amaryllidaceae > Allium > Allium cepa. The sequence goes on along the minus strand of CM060931.1, from coordinate 347,721,098 downwards.
TCCTTGTTTTATCAATCAAGTTTGATTGAAATTTATTTTGAGAATAACATTTTCCTCTTCTTTCTTTCTTTCTTAAAGAAGAGAAATGGTTAGACCAGGCCGTCCCAGCGCCGGTCAATCTAGTGCTACTCCCCAAGATGGAGTTTTTATGACTACCCAGCAACTCTTGACCTTGTCACGAATGCTCTAGCAGCTGGTTCTAATCCGGAGCCTACTCATCCTAGATCCGGTTTTGCACGCTTGTGCAGAGACTACACCGATTTGGGTGGAGGGCCATTCGGGGGATCCGAGAGTGTTATTGAAATTCAAGCTTGGCTCAAATCATGCGATCGCATCTTTTCTCGCATGAACCTTATTGACCTTCATCGAGTCCAAGTGGCTTCTAGCATGCTCCAAGAAAGAGCATTAGAATGGTATGAGCTTTTAATTTCTGAAATCGTTGAAGCGGATCTCACTTGGGAGAAATTCCGAGAAAGATTCGAATTGAAATTCGTGCCAGAGGCTGAAAAAGTAACTTTGGCCCAGCGTTTTATTGACCTTGTTCAAGGTGAATCTTCTGTGACAGACTATGTCGCATCTTTCGAATCTCTTTCTAAGTACGGGGTCGAGTATATAAATACCCATTGAAGAAAAATCAGAGATTTGTCTGTGGCTTGAATAAGAATCTTAAGATGCCATTACTTCTGAAACTTGAGGTTTCATTTGATTAGCTTATTGATATCGCTCTTCGTCTTGAAGAGGCCGATAATGAAGGTGATGTTGAAGTTGTGCGTGCCCAACAGAACTTCGACAATAACTTGAAGAGGCCTATCAAATTCAAAGGCCCCAATTCTAATAAGAAAGGGAAGCAACCAATTCCGGTAGCAAAGACTCATACCTCTAGTCGTGGACAATGCTACAATTGTGGTTCCACGAACCACTATGCAAGGGAGTGTCCGAAACCCCTCTTTTGTCGCTATTGTAAAAATTCGGGTCACCATATTACTGCATGTCCCGTGCTTCAAAGTAAGAAGGAGGGAGAGCTCAATGCAGTGCAAGCCCCTAGTGGCACTTCTCTTGGTCAAGGTATTTCTCATTCAATCCTTGATTACATTTGTTTTATGATTTTCCTTTTCGAGTTCTTTTTGATATGGGTTTCATCTCATTATTTTTATATCAAAAGAACTTGTCGATTCTTTTTCTTTGAATATTTTGGGCTTGATGACTTCTTTGAGGATTGTGAATCCGGATGGTAGATCCGCAACACTCAATTTGTCTTTATTGATGTCGAAATTATTTTATGTGATTTTTCTGTCCGAGCCGATTTTTACTTAGGCTTCGGAATTTACTTTTGTAAGGATTGGCTTAATTATTATGAGGCCATATCCTTTGTCCCGTGTGGACTATTCATCTTTGACATTTTCAATCTGTTAAGCAGATTTCTATTTTTCCTTTATGATTTTGATTCCAACTTGATGGCATCATTCTATTCCTTAAGCCCACTTTTAAGGAAAGTGTTATTTCTCTCATTCATGTAGTTTGAGAAATTTTTCGGTATTTTTGAGCTTGTCTTAGGATTATCACCTAAGTAATCTTTTGTGTGGTGCTAAGATCTTTTCAGTTTGACCTTACCACCGGTTTTCATTTGCTACGAGTTGCAGAAGTTAGCATTCCACTTACCGCATTCCGCACTTGTTATTATTCCTATGAATGAATTATTATGTCATTCAGTTTGCCCATCTTGTTTCATCCATTTCATAAATCGAGTATTCTATGAATATCTGATAAGTCCATTCTTGTATTTATTGATTTTGGATGAAAATAGAAATTTAAAATTTTGAAAACCTTTTTCATAAGATTTATTTATAAGTACAATTTGATTTTTTTCTTAAAATGAACAAAGAATATTCTTAGAAGTTTTTGAGAAACTTACTTATCCTATAGAATATGATTTTGTGATTGTATTGCCCATTTAGTGTTTTAAGAATTCTGGTCGATGCGCTTGATCAACGTTATCGATAGGAATCTCCTAAACGCTTTGATGAGACAATCAGACACGATATATTGACTTGTAAAAATGTAAATTTTTGTAGAAAGATTATTACATAAAAATAAAAATGTAATTTTGAAAGTTTTAACTTTTCGGGAAAGAGGATTATTTAAAAGAACTCTTCCTTTCGATACTCTTATTCTGGTGATTCCTGAAGGGGAACCATGACTTTGCTATTTGTACCGATACTAGTCGTATTGGTTTGGATGCCATTCTCTTGCAAAGGAGAACGTGCTATCACTTGTGCTTCTAAATCATTTAGCTTATCGAGAGATATGCCACTCATGATCTAGTGCTCGCGGCTATTATTTTTACTTTTGGAATTTGGCATCATCATATTTGGATGAGAAATTTGTTCTCTACCTCGATCATAAATCTTTGGAATATTTATTTTATCATAAGGAACTTTATGTCGACTCGAGTTCCTGGCATCTTATGATCTTGATATTCTGGAAATCGTGTTGCCAACGCGCTTTGTCGTAGGCAACAAGTTGTTGATTCTTTGATATTGTCTGAATGGAATTATCTTTTTATCAAGTTCATCGAACGTATTGACATACTTCGTCTTATTGAGCTTTATCTCATTTTTTTATGGACTAGCGTCCGATGTTCTTTTATAGTGTTCGGTTCATCGGATGTACTGTTATTATACTACATCGATGTTCCGTCTTATCTGGATCAATGGATGTACATTATTATACTACATCGTTGTTCCGGTTTATCGGTTCATTGGACATACTGTTTTTGTACTACGTCGGTGTTCCGAAATTATTCGGGCTTTGGTTCATTGGGCGTACCGTTTTTGTACTACGTTGATGACCCAAATTATTTGATTTTCTAGTTTTTTGGGCGTACTGTTATTATACTACGTCGTAGCACCAGCTCAATTTTCTGATATTCATGACGTTTTCTCACGTCTTTCTACTACGGAAATGCCTTAGGGATTCCGATTTTTATTCTTGAGCCTGGTGTTATTGAGGGGATTGAAGTTTCACCAAATTTGACTTTTGAGCAACATTCTATTCGCATCATTGCTTCGGAGGTTGAGCGCCTTCGATATAAAGATATTCTTTTTGGTAAAAGTTCAATGGTTCTCAAATCCAAAAGATTGCTCTTGAGAAATCTTGAGAATTCATCGAACGAAAACTTTCGGATTTACTCCTTCGTGCTCTTTATGGTGAACTTCTTATTTCAAAATTCTTTTGGTGTTGATATGCTTTTATGGTTGTTACTATTTATTTTCTTCTTAAGTATTGCGAGGACGCAATTTCTTTAAGGAGGGGAGTCTGTAACAAGCCGCATATTTATCGATTGAATATTTAAATATTTCATCGTTCGTCGGATTTTAGTCCGAAATGCTACTTTTTTCATACGGTCGAATTAGAACTTGGGACTACTCCCATTGAGTTTAAAATGCCGTTTGCGACCTTTTTGAGTATAAGCTTCGATATGTTTGGAGTAAGTTGATTTTTGCTACTTTTTCACTTAGGGCTTTGGTCTGGCTGAACCCATTAACCCCACTTATGTATTCAGTCCCAACCCCTTCTCCTTTTCATTACTTCATTCCTCATTTCCTTATACTCAAGCTATATATTAATGGAGAGTGGAAGAGGAAATTAAAACTCCAAAACCCTAGTTTTCTTTTGCAAATCAAACTCTAGCTCCAAACTAATAGAAGAACCCATTGGTAAGCTTCTCTTCTTCTTCTCCAACTCATTCTCACTTTGATTTCAGAAAATTCCTAAACCTAATTTAGGAAATGTTTCTCTTTTAAGCTTAGATTCAAGCTTCTTGAGTTGGATTTGAAGAGTGGTTGATTCTCCTTTGCTTTTGAGCTTCTTCTTCAATCGTTTGGGTTCAAAGGTGAGATTTTTATCTCACATCTTTTTCTATATTTATCCTTGTGGTTAGGTATGAATTCCTAACATATGTGCATATTCATCTGCTTTCAATTTGAATTGATTTGGTGAATTTTCCAAATTTTTGTGTTTTGGTCCAATTTTATGAAAATCCTTTTATGGACATTTGGACATTGATATTCGGGGTGTATCGAAGAGATTTTAAGGCCGGGTTGTCGCTTGCCGTAAATCCTTAGTCGATATTGCTCGTCTGATCGCTTCCGATACGTTTTGGCCACTTTGGCCTAGGAAAATTGTTGCCCAGACCAGGTGACCAGACGTCTGGTGACCAAGTCCAGACGTCTGGTTCGGACCTGAAAAGAAAAATGTATGCACACATATTATAAAAAAATGCCAGAGACTATTTTCAGACATCCGAAATTCAAATCAGACGCCTGGATAAGTCTCAGACGTCTGACTTGATGTTTCAGACGTCTGGGTGTTCTCTGGGTTATTTCCAGAGAACAAAACCAGACGTCTGGATTCAAAACCAGACGTCTGGATTCAAAACCAGACGTCTGGCCATGGCTCAGACGTCTGTTTTGGCTATTCCAGACGTCTGGGTAGCTTTCTGAACTATTTTTCAGAAAACAAATCCAGACGTCTGGATTCCAAATCAGACGTCTGGAGATGTTTATTTTTGCCTATTCAGGCTGTTTTGTGTGAATTTCCATTATTTATCGATTTTAGCGATCCTATTAGTCGTTATCACTTATTGTTGACTCTGATGACTTCTTTTTATGGATTTTTGGAAATATCTATTTCTATGGATTTGGTATCGATTTCTTTGGATTTTATTCACGTCTTCGGATGTGAACTTTGGTGATTGATTGTTCTACAATCATTTTTGTGATTTGTCACTTTAAAAATCTAAAGGTTTCAATACTAGTATTAAATATCAAAACCTCTTCATCAAAACGATTTCAACTATATTTTCAATATCAAACTCGTTTATAAAACCGTTTTCCAATCTACTAGTATACACAAACCTTTACCTCACTCGTATGAGAAATCTAATTAAACGGCTTAGTAAAACAAGTGGTATGAAACGCTTGCGTTTACTTCGCCGGTTAATTCTTGGACTTGTTCGGTTGAAACTCTTATGACAATTTTCTAGTGGAGATATACAATTTTTCGTAAATATTTAAGTTAAGCTAGTGGTTATGGGACATGAAGCTAAGCTCATATATTTACTAGCTTACTGTAATTGACACTTCTTGATGATCATGATGATTATTTTTGTGATTTAGACTAGCAATTGTGCGATGTCTCTTTGTCCACGTGGAGGACAGTAACTCATTTTATTGAGCTTCGTCTCATTTCTTTGTGGGGTAGCTCCCCATGGTCTTCGGGCCATTCGTGTGTCAAAAATTAATGGCTAGCTACCATGAGATAGCTTCTCGTTCGTGCGATACATATGTTGGTGAGTTTTTATGCTCCCGTTCGTGTGATAGGCCTCCCTCCCTTTCTTGTGATTTCTGGATTTCGTGTGTTGAATTCTGGAATTTATGCTTCACCAATTTTCGTGATTTCCATTGATAAGTTTTAACAATATTTGTGCATTGGTGAATTTGTGTGTCATTGACTTTTGTGATTTCTGGATTTCTTGAGATGATTTCTAGAATTAGTGTTTCACCATTTTTCGTGATTTCCATTGATAAGTTTTATCAATATTTGTGCATTGGTGAATTTGTGTGTCATTGACTTTTGTGATTGACATTGATATAATCGTTAATATTTATGGTTTGGTGAACGAAATAAGGAGTATGACATTTTTTTGATTCTTGTGTAGATTCTGTGATATTGATTAATCTCTTGTTGATTATCAATTACTTATATTTATCACAGCTTAGCATTGTGATTATTATGTGTTTAGTCATATCTCTTATTCTATATCGTTTCATCTGATATTTATAGTTAAACTGATCCGTTTATTATTTTCTTATTAAATAATACTCGGGTCGGACCAGGATGTTACAGGTGCTTCAGCTTGACTTCTCACTTGGGATTGATTTCTCTGACTTTTGGTTAACTACTTAGATTAGTAGTTTATTTTGTTGTATACACTTAAGATATGGACTCATAGTTGTATTCTTTTGTATATCATGTGTTGCTATTCTTTTGTATTATTGTGGATCTTTTTGACCACTACTCTGATATACACTTTCATGTGTTAGTTATATATTCATGTCTTCTTCCGCATTTGTGATATGAATTATCTGTGACTGATTTGTGTTATGCTTATTTCTATATTTGTTTCTGAGGATTATTATAGCCACTGTGTAGTAGCTTTGAGTTTGTGTCGGTATGTCGGATTTCCTCTTGATAAAGAAATGCATGTAATACTATCTGGCATATCGATGCTCGCACAAAGCAATTGCACGGATGGTCGCTCCTCAACAGCCTTATTCTCTGTGCTAGTTGACAGCATTACACCGTAGTGTTCTTGGCTAGCATGGGTATAGAGGTGGGGCGTCACAGATTGGTATCAGAGCCAAACTTCGGAACAATGTAGAATAATTTAACAAGGATCATCGTCCTAAGTCCATCTTAGGAGTCGTGCTTGAGAATTTAATTCGTGTCTTCGTACCGATTCATCCTATTTTCTTTATAATTCTTTGTTTTATCAATCAAGTTTGATTGAAATTTATTTTGAGAATAACTTTTTCCTCTTCTTTCTTTCTTTCTTAAAGAAGAGAAATGGTTAGACCAGGCCGTCCCAGCGCCGGTCAATCTAGTGCTACTCCCCAAGATGGAGTTTTTATGACTACCCAGCAACTTCTTGACCTTGCCACGAATGCTCAAGCAGCTGGTTCTAATCCGGAGCCTACTCATCCTAGATCCGGTTTTGCACGCTTGTGCAGAGACTACACCGATTTGGGTGGAAGGCCATTCAGGGGATCCGAGAGTGTTATTGAAATTCAAGCTTGGCTCAAATCATGCGATCGCATCTTTTCTCGCATGAACCTAATTGACCTTCATCGAGTCCAAGTGGCTTCTAGCATGCTCCAAGAAAGAGAATTAGATTGGTATGAGCTTTTAATTTCTGAAATCGTTGAAGCGGATCTCACTTGGGAGAAATTCCAAGAAAGATTCGAATTGAAATTCGTGCCCGAGGCTGAAAAAGAAACTTTGGCCCGGCGTTTTATTGACGTTGTTCAAGGTGAATCTTCTGTGACAGACTATGTCGCATCTTTAGAATCTCTTTCTAAGTACGGGGTCGAGTATATAAATACCCCATTGAAGAAAAATCAGAAATTTGTCTATGGCTTGAATAAGAATCTTAAGAAGCCATTACTTCTGAAACTTAAGGTTTCATTTGATCAGCTTATTGATATCGCTCTTCGTCTTGAAGAGGCCGATAATGAAGGTGATGTTAAAGTTGTGCGTGCCCAACAGAACTTCGACAATAACTTGAAGAGGCCTATCAAATTCAAAGGCCCCAATTCTAATAAGAAAGGGAAGCAACCAATTCCGGTAGCAAAGACTCATACCTCTAGTCGTGGACAATGCTACAATTGTGGTTCCACGAACCACTATGCAAGGGAGTGTCCGAAACCCCTCTTTTGTCACTATTGCAAAAATTCGGGTCACCATATTACTGCATGTCCCGTACTTCAAAGTAAGAAGGAGGGAGAGCTCAATGCAGTGCAAGCCCCTAGTGGCACTTCTCTTGGTCAAGGTATTTCTCATTCAATCCTTAATTACATTTGTTTTATGATTTTCCTTTTCGAGTTCTTTTTGATATGGGTTTCATCTCATTATTTTTATATCAAAAGAACTTGTCGATTCTTTTTCTTTGAATATTTTGGGCTTGATGACTTCTTTGAGGATTGTGAATCCGGATGGTAGATCCGCAACACTCAATTTGTCTTTATTGATGTCGAAATTATTTTATGTGATTTTTCTGTCCGAGCCGATTTTTACTTAGGCTTCAGAATTTACTTTTGTAAGGATTGGCTTAATTATTATGAGGCCATATCCTTTGTCTCATGTGGACTATTCATCTTTGACATTTTCAATCTGTTAAGAAGATTTCTATTTTTCCTTTATGATTTTGATTCCAACTTGATGACATCATTCTATTCCTTAAGCCCACTTATAAGGAAAATGTTATTTCTCTCATTCATGTAGTTTGAGAAATTTTTCGGTATTTTTGGGCTTGTCTTAGGATTATCACCTAAGTAATCTTTTGTGTGGTGCTAAGGTCTTTTCAGTTTGACCTTACCACCGGTTTTCATTTGCTATGAGTTGCGGAAGTTAGCATTCCACTTATCGCATTCCGCACTTGTTATTATTCCTATGAATGAATTATTATGTCATTCAGTTTGCCCATCTTGTTTCATCCATTTCATAAATCGAGTATTCTATGAATATCTCGATAAGTCCATTCTTGTATTTATTGATTTTGGATGAAAATAGAAATTTAAAATTTTGAAAATCTTTTTCATAAGATTTATTTATAAGTACAATTTGATTTTTTGTTCTTAAAATGAACAAAGAATATTCTTAGAAGTTTTTGAGAAACTTACTTATCCTATAGAATATGATTTTGTGACTGTATTGCCCATTTAGTGTTTTAAGAATTCTGGTCGATGCGCTTGATCAACGTTATCGATAGGAATCTCCTAAACGCTTTGATGAGACAGTCATATACGATATATTGACTTGTAAAAATGTAAATTTTTGTAGAAAGATTATTACATAAAAATAAAAATGTAATTTTGAAAGTTTTAACTTTTCGGGAAAGAGGATTATTTAAAAGAACTCTTCCTTTCGATACTCTTATTCTTGTGATTCCTAAAGGGAAACCATGACTTTGCTATTTGTACCGATACTAGTCGTATTGGTTTGGATGCCATTCTCTTGCAAAGGAGAACGTGCTATCACTTGTGCTTCTAAATCATTTAGCTTATCGAGACTAGATATGCCACTCATGATCTAGTGCTCGTGGCTATTGTTTTTACTTTTGGAATTTGGCATCATCATATTTGGATGAGAAATTGGTTCTCTACCTCGATCATAAATCTTTGGAATATTTATTTTCTCATAAGGAACTTCATGTCGACTCGAGTTCTTGGCATCTTATGATCTTGATATTCTGGAAATCGTGTTGCCAACGCGCTTTGTCGTAGGCAACAAGTTGTTGATTCTTTGATGTTGTCTGAATGGAATTATCTTTTTATCAAGTTCATCGAACGTATTGACATACTTCGTCTTATTGAGCTTTATCTCATTTTTTTATGGACTAGCGTCCGATGTTCTTTTATGGTGTTCGGTTCATCGGATGTGCTGTTATTATACTACATCGATGTTCCATCTTATCTGGATCAATGGATGTACCATTATTATACTACATCGTTGTTCTGGTTTATCGGTTCATTGGACGTACCGTTTTTGTACTACATCGGTGTTCCGAAATTATTCGGGCTTGGTTCATTGGGCGTACTGTTTTTGTACTACGCTGATGTCCCAAATTATTTGAGTTTCTAGTTTTTCGGGCGTACTGTTATTATACTACGTCGTAGCACCAGCTCAATTTTCTGATATTCATGACGTTTTCTCACGTCTTTCTACTACGGAAATGCCTTAGGGATTTCGATTTTTATTCTTGAGCCCGGTGTTATTGAGGGGATTGAAGTTTCACCAAATTTTACTTTTGATCAACATTCTATTCGCATCATTGCTTCGGAGGTTGAGCGCCTTCGATATAAAGATATTCTTTTTGGTAAAAGTTCAATGGTTTTCAAATCCTAAGGATTGCTCTTGAGAAATCTTGAGAATTCATCGAACGAAAACTTTCGGATTTACTCCTTCGTGCTCTTTATGGTGAACTTCTTATTTCAAAATTCTTTTGGTGTTGATATGCTTTTATGGTTGTTACTATTTATTTTCTTCTTAAGTATTGCGAGGACGCAATTTCTTTAAGGAGGGGAGTCTGTAACAACCCGCATATTTATCGATTGAATATTTAAATATTTTATTTAAATATTTCATCGTTCGTCGGATTTTAGTTCGAAAATCTACTTTTTGCATATGGTCGAATTAGGACTCGGGACTAATTCCATTGAGTTTAAAATGCCGTTTGCGACCTTTTTGAGTATAAACTTCGATACGTTTGGAGTAAGTTGATTTTTGCTACTTTTTCACTTAGGGCTTTGGTTTGGGCTGAACCCATTAACCCCACTTATGTATTCAGTCCCAACCCCTTCTCCTCTTCATTACTTCATTCCTCATTTCCTTATACTCAAGCTTTATATTAATGGAGAGTGGAAGAGGAAATTAAAACTCCAAAACCCTAGTTTTCTTTTGCAAATCAAACTCTAGCTCCAAACTAATAGAAGAACCCATTGGTAAGCTTCTCTTCTTCTTCTCCAACTCATTCTCACTTTGATTTTAGAAAATTCCTAAACCTAATTTAGGAAATGTTTTTCTTTTAAGCTTAGATTCAAGCTTCTTGAGTTGGATTTGAAGAGTGGTTGATTCTCCTTTGCTTTCGAGCTTCTTCTTCAATCGTTTGGGTTCAAAGGTGAGATTTTTATCTCACATCTTTTTCTATATCTATCCTTGTGGTTAGGTATGAATTCCTAACATATGTGCATATTCATTTGCTTTCAATTTAAATTCATTTGGTGAATTTTCCAAATTTTTGTGTTTTGGTCCAATTTTATGAAAATCCTTTTATGGACATTTGGACATCGATATTCGGGGTGTATCGAAGAGCTTTTAAGGCCGGGTTGTCGCTTGGCGTAAATCCTTAGTCGACATTGCTCGTCTGATCGCTTCCGATACGTTTTGGCCACTTTGGCCTAGGCAAATTGTTGCCCAGACCAGGTGACCAGACGTCTGGTGACCAAGTCCAGACGTCTGGTTCGGACCTGGAAAGAAAAATGTATGCACGCATATTATAAGAAAATGCCAGAGACTATTTTCAGACATCTGAAATTCAAATCAGACGTCTGGATAAGTCTCAGACGTCTGACTTGATGTTTCAGACATCTAGATGTTCTCTGGGTTATTTCCAGAGAACAAAACCGGACGTCTGGATTCAAAACCGGACGTCTGGCCATGGCTCAGACGTCTGTTTTGGCTATTCCAAACGTCTGGGTAGCTTTCTGAACTATTTTTCAGAAAACAAATCCAGACGTCTGGATTCCAAATCAGACGTCTAGAGATGTTTATTTTTGCCTATTCAGGCTGTTTTGTATGAATTTCCATTATTTATCGACTTTAGTGATCCTATTAGTCGTTATCACTTATTATCGACTCAGATGACTTCTTTTTATGGATTTTTGGAAATACCCATTTCTATGGATTTGGTATCGATTTCTTTGGATTTTATTCACGTCTTCGGATGTGAACTTTAGTGATTGATTGTTCTACAATCATTTTTGTGATTTGTCACTTTAAAAATCTAAAGGTTTCAATACTAGTATTAAATATCAAAACCTCTTCATCAAAACGATTTCAACCACATTTTCAATAGCAAACTCGTTTATAAAACCATTTTCCAATCTACTAGTATACACAAACCTTTACCTCACTCGTATGAGAAATCTAATTAAACGGCTTAGTAAAACAAGTGGTATGAAACGCTTGCGTTTACTTCGCCGGTTAATTCTTGGACTTGTTCGGTTGAAACTCTTGTGACAATTTTCTAGTGGAGATATACAATTTATTCGTAAATATTTAAGTTAAGCTAGTGGTTATGGGACATGAAGCTAAGCTCATATATTTACTAGCTTACTGTAATTGACACTTCTTGATGATCATGATGATTATTTTTGTGATTTAGACTAGCAATTGTGCGATGTCTCTTTGTCCACGTGGAGGACAGTAACTCATTTTATTGAGCTTCGTATCATTTCTTTGTGGGGTAGCTCCCCATGGTCTTCGGGCCATTTGTGTGTCAAAAATTAATGGCTAGTTACCATGAGATAGCTTCTCGTTCGTGTGATACATATGTTGGTGAGTTTTTATGCTCCCGTTCGTGTGATAGGCCTCCCCCCCTTTCTTGTGATTTCTGGATTTCGTGTGTTGAATTCTGGAATTTATGCTTCACCAATTTTCGTGATTTCCATTGATAAGTTTTATCAATATTTGTGCATTGGTGAATTTGTGTGTCATTGACTTTTGTGGTTTCTGGATTTCTTGAGATGATTTCTAGAACTTGTGTTTCATCAATTTTCGTGATTTCCATTGATAAGTTTTATCAATATTTGTGCATTGGTGAATTTGTGTGTCATTGACTTTTGTGATTGACATTGATATAATCGTCAATATTTATGGTTTGGTGAACGAAATAAGGAGTATGACATTTTTTTTATTCTTGTGTAGATTCTGTGATATTGATTAATCTCTTGTTGATTATCAATTACTTATATTTATCACAGCTTGGCATTGTGATTATTATGTGTTTAGTCATATCTCTTATTCTATATCGTTTCATCTGATATTTATAGTTAGACTGATCCGTTTATTATTTTCTTATTAAATAATACTCGGGTTAGACCGAGATGTTACAGGTGCTTCAGCTTGACTTCTCACTTGGGATTGATTTCTCTGATTTTTGGTTAACTACTTAGATTAGTAGTTTATTTTGTTGTACACACTTGAGATATGGACTCATAGTTGTATTCTTTTGTATAGCACGTGTTCCTTTTCTTTTGTATTATTGTGGATCTTTTTGACCACTACTCTGATATACACTTTCATGTGTTAGTTATATATTCATGTCTTCTTCCGCCTTTGTGATATGAATTATCTGTGACTGATTTGTGTTATGCTTATTTCTATATTTGTTTCCGAGGATTATTATAGCCACTGTGTAGTAGCTTTGAGTTTGTGTCGGTATGCCGGATTTCCTCTTGATAAAGAAATGCATGTAATACTATCTGGCATATCTATGCTCGCACAAAACAATTGCACGGTTGGTCGCTCCTCAACAGCCTTATTCTCCGTGCTAGTTGACAGCATTACACCGTAGTGTTCTTGGCTAGCGTGGGTATAGAGGTGGGGCGTCACTGTGAGTAAGAGGATCAGTACCATGGAACCCATATAATATAAATATGATGGATGGCTTGGAGAGGAACTTTACAAATTAAAAGTAGATTTCCCAATTAAAATAGAAATCTTATTCTCGTATTGGTAGTAGTCGTAAGGACTCCTATATATTTAAAGGTATGGTAGGAGTATTTCCATATTGAAGTTGGACACTGCATTGGAAAATAAACCTAAGCTAGCCATCTTTGAAAAGATGGGTGGAAACCTTATGCACTTAAGTGTTGTTAGGCGCAAGTGGGCTTAGGTAATTAGGCTGCTATTATCCACTCCGACTTAAGTAATAAACCAATGGAAATGTTTTTTAAAAGTAAAAAACAATAGATGTATGACATTTTAAATAGAAGAGACGGTTTATGATTTTATTTAAAAAATCAGACAAACTTTATTGAAATTTTTTAAAAGTAAAAGTAGAGAATTTGATAAAAAAGAAAATTTTCAATTATTGTTTTAATGCTTTTTTTGTCTTTTGGGCACATTATTACACTTACCCTCAATATGCACTTTGCGTTTAATAGTAGAACTTCTGGAAAATAAAAAAATTGAAAAATATGTAAGATCTGACTTTTGATCTCTTTTTATAAATACGAAGTGGTCAGTATTTGAAAGTGTCTTTTATCGATGTTTTTGTCAAAATCTAAAAGAAAAGTAGTAAAAAGATAAAAATACCTTATTTTCTTCAAAAATATGTTTTTTGTGAAAATTTCTCACTTATGAAAGAAAATTTTAAAATGGTGTGTTTTATGTATGTTTTGCGAAGTTAAGCTCAATAGTTTTTGATAATTTAATTGAAGAAATGTATCATGATCTCAGTAAGGAAAAAACACTTGTTAAAAATGAGAAGAGAGTTTTATAGTTTCAAAACTTACTAGTTTTGTGGAAATGAAGTTAAAATCAAAGGTTTTGATTTAAAATGGTAAAGTGAAGATATTATGACTATCACTTAAACTTAAAAGGGAAAGAAATATACCAGAGGTAGATAAATAGGATTAAACAGCTCACTAGGACAGGATTGACTATCGAATATGAAAGCCATAAAGCGGTTGGGACAGAGATAAAAAGGAAATATGGGGATTTAGTGACCTTTTTAGACAACAATTGATTTGGAAGGGTAAATTACTAGGTCAAACTTTCTATAGTAGTAAAGGATAAGCACCACCTTATATCTTATACTCAAGTATGGTTTGAATCATAGAGTATTTATGTGAGGAAGTTTGGAAAATATTATTTGAACAAAACATATCCCAGATTAGGAAAGAGTAAGCCATGATGGTTATTAACAAGGGATGCTATATATGAAAGGAGTTTTGTTTTGTCTGAAGTGTAATAAGAGCCAAGTAGGGTCTATCTCAATCTTATATGGTAAGTTAAGTAACAAAGGTGTGATCTTGACATTATCGGTACCATATAGGTAAGGATAGGATACCTGTAGACTATGGACGGTCCAAGTATTGTGTTATTTCACTGGAGGTTATAGGCGGACCAGGTTGAATTGAGTAGGAAGTCATAATAGTGAGAGAGCAGTCCCCACGGTAGCATTATGCGGTGGTATTAGTGGAAATTGGTTTCCATGGTAACTTACGAGCGATGTTACCTCGTTGAGTTCTGTCATTCTAGATGTGCTCCAAGTATGCCTAAGTAAACCTTGGAATTGTATAGCTAGAAATTTGCACATACTTGAATTGGGAAAACATTGGTTAGTAGTAGTCCATGAACTTATAGACCATATGATAGATCCAGATTTTTAGATTTAAATGACGTGTGCAAGTAAAATGTAAATTAAATTCACAGTAAATTATTTGAATTTAGGTAACCCAAGATTTTTTTTGGATAATTGAGATGGGTTAGTAGACATAATTGAAAGTAGTGATAAAATTGGAAATGGAATTTAAATAGTATTTTAATTCATTGGAATGTAGAAGGTTTCCTATGGACTATCAAGTTCAGATTTATAAATAAAAGTGTATCATTTGAAATGAAAAGGAATAGGCACAAAGCGAAAGAGATATATAATAGGGATATTTACCATACTTTGTATTGTCAATTTCAATAACTATGAAAAAGATAATTCCTTGTAATTCCAAACGTAAAAAAAACTCCTTTTGGAATAAGACATAGAAATTTACACCGTAAACCTTTCCTTTGGAAGATAATTTGTTCCAAAGCATTAAGATATAGAAATCCCTAAGTATAAACCAAAGTATTGTTCACGACGTATGTTAGATTAAAATGGCAAGGCACCATTCCATATTTAGTTATCTCGATCATGAAATAATTGGAATAAAGTTATAAGAGGTTATGTTTGGTAAAAGGTTCTCATTTATGAATGACGTTAAAAGATGGTATAATTTTGGAAGTTCAAACCACAAAAAGTATGCTAGAAAAGATTTTAGTCAAGATCATGCAAGGGATGGTTAATTTCATAATTTGGACCTCCGTCAAAAAAATATTGTTATTTGCATGCATTGGGATTGCGAAGACGATTTTCATAGAAAACTGGTTCGAGAAATTTACAGTAAGATTTGAAGGAATGGATGAAAAAGGATTCTTCTCGAACATTCCTCAAATTGGAGGAAGACATTTATTTAAGGAAATTTATGGAAGACTAGCTAAGAATACACAGTTACGTGCATGGCAGTCGCTGGCGAACAAAGTACCACTTAGGTGATTATTACCAATGCTAGAATGATTCTAGGTTATGAATTTAATTAGTTTTAGGACTTTTATTGTTAAGGTTGAATGGGAATATAGATTGAACATCACTTGTGAAATTTAGGATGGATCTCTATAGAATCTAAATGTGATAACTAGATACCATGAGTTTTAAAGGACTTAAGAAACCATTCAAATATAAAATGAGATGATTTAAGTTGAATAAAATTGGAAAATAAGTTTTTCTATTTTTAACATTTTAAGAAATCACCAAGTTGGACACCTTTGATAAAGTGGAAAATTAGCAAAGAGCTAAGTAAGAAGTACTATGGAAGGAGCACAGTCCACATTCAAGTTGTCTCACTTGGTATCTTGAAGTTGAAGTGACTAGATATACCACAAGAGAGTTAAGGAAGTGTGTTGTGCATTAAGGATTTCATAGGGCTGCAATTTTGTAGGAGCATACTTATGCTCAAGTATTTAGCATGGTGCATGACGACACCATTGTAGTTAGTAGCGAGGACTGCAGAGAATTATCTATGCACATACATTCAGCTTAAAAGTTTATGCTCATGGTAAAGAATGAGAAGTATAGTTGAAAAATATGGATAGATATATTTCATAGATAAGGACTGACACAAGGTAGGTAAAAGAGAAAGTACTGATAGGGGATATATGAAGCAATCTGAGGAGTGAAATCCTTCATAGTCCATGGGGCTGAGTCCATAATTAGGAAGTAGACAAGTAGAAAATCCCCAAGACAAGATAGAAACGACTAAAATATTGTGAAGCCGCCATTAGGTACTTGGGATGTGTCTATGTGATGTAGTTACCAAGGTCAAGCTGTGACAGTTAGGGAAGTTAAGAAGGATAAGTGAGTCCCTTGTTCGTCATGTACCTACACGTATTTTAGGGCATGAAACAAATCGATTATGTAATGATATAATAAATTAGCCATAGTCCAGTAGAGAGAGATCCAGTTGAGAGTACATGAGAACTTAAGGAGAAATCCGAGCTACCCATCCCGAAATCTTTTCTGGCACGTCTCCAATTTATTTAGAAGAGATTATTTCTACAAGGTAGAGACCATTAGATGGTAGGAATGGTTGTAAACATGTCAATAGGACATGTTATGGATGTATTGTTTGGATTGTCTACTATAAACGATTAGGATAGTATATCCTCTAAGTAGTACACACATGTTCATACCATCCCTTATTATTGTCTAGCTGGTTTTACATGATACATATGGACGTTCGATTGTTGTTTATCATGCATGTGGATGTTGCATATCAATGAAATGGTTGAATGGTTGCACATACATGTAGAATTTCAAGTATACTTATTTAGGATGTCAAAAATTCATTTTGAAAGCATAGCATGAGCATTTGCATAACATGAGGTCGACTAAATAAGTAAATCGCCTACTTCTTACATTAGCATAGATTTATGTGCATTTCCCGTTGCATATATATGCAAATATATTGCATTAGAAAATTTCTAAGGACAATAATAGTCATGGATGATGGATGATGGATGAGTGGATGGTTATAGTTATCACCTGCCGTGTACTTTTTGGTCCTTTAATATTTCGGGAATGAAATCCTTTCAAGGGGAGAATATAACATCCTAGAAATTTAATAGAAAATTCAAATGAAATTTAATAAGAAAAGTAAATTTAATTAAAACAAGGATCAAAAAGAAAATTTCCATAAATAATTGAATTTGGCTACAGAACATGCACCGGTGCGTTTGTAGTGATATTTTGGACAATTTTCATATATAATTTTTCGAAATCGGAGTTAGTACGGAGAAGTTATGAACGAAGGAAGATTTGAAATAAAATAACTTTAAAAACAAATGAAAAAAGAGGGTATATAAGTCGACCCTTAGGCTGGCATGATCGACTGGTATAGGTCGACCATGGGACTTCTTAGGTCGACCATGCAACTTGAAAGAGCAGTGACCTAGAGCATTGTGTGGACAGGTTCGATCGTCCCTTCCTGGCCAAGTTTGGATAAGCGTGTCTGATCAAAGTGAAGATTCTTCAACCTAAATCTAACAGCCTAAACTACTTTGCAAACCCTATAAATTCTAGCCCAACCTAACCCTAATTCTCACACAACAGTTTACAGTAATGAAATGCTGTCAAAAAATTTCCTCTCCTATAAACACTAAAATTTCTTAAAATCAAAATAAAATTAACCCAGAAGAATACAAGAAATTAGAGGTAGGCGGAGGAAGCGGAAGTAGCATTATGAGAGACTAATCTCAGCCAAGCGGATAGGAAGAGCTTAGGCTTAAGACGAGTAGGAACAACTTTAATTAGGTGATTATTTACAGTTAAAATTGATATATTCCCTATGACCTAGGTGATGTTGGAAACCTTAAATTGAAATTTGTAACTTATATAGAAATTGAAATTGCTATAAATTACTTAACCTAATCTGATATTATCATACCCCTCTTGTGATTAAATTACAACACCCTATATTGATAAACCCTAAATATTCAAAACCCTGAATTGGACAATTTAACATTGAAGTTAAAACATCGACTGACCAAATTGGAAATTAGGGATCATCGAGCACTGCTAACAAATGAATTAAATGTAGTTAATAGTCTGCAATTAAATTAGACAAAAGCCTTAATTAGTCGATTCTGACCCCCGACGGTCAACCGATAGCGGTCGACTGGTTAAGGTTATCGATCGACCGGCAGACATGTAAATTATAGAAGTTAAGTCTTGGCCTAAGGCCTAAGTTTAAGAATAAAAATTAACATAAACAATAATTGTTTATGGACCTATTTAAGGGCAATTAGATGCACATTAGGACTTATAGGGAAGCTAGTTCCCTGAGAGTGGATGCTAGGTTGTTGCAATGTTGAGTGAATATTTTTTTACCCAATTTGGGATCGAGCAATCGACTGGAAGAGATGTATTTTGACAAATGGTACTCACAGGAGGTTCTGTGGAGGGCATGCAACACTAACAATGATGCATTATGGAGTGGGTCTGACATAATGGGTCCTAGTATGCATGATTTCTGATGCACATGATACCATTCAAATTGGGGATCCTAAAGCATGCAATAAGAGGCCAACACTATGATCGAGAGGTGGAAGTAAAATCAGATGATCATACATACCTACGATTCGGCATCTCGAGTTTTTCCTCTACAGGCATAATAAGGGGAAGTCAGTTTCCAATAGTATAGTGGCGGTGATAATAATGAGAATTTAGTCCTATAGTAGCCTAGTGGTAGTGGGAATTTGGTCACATAGTAAGCCTAGTGGCGGTGTCTTCATGGTTAGTAGCCAAGGAGGGGTGTTGTCATGTTTTGATAGGTTAGTGGCATTGTTTATATTGAGTAGCTCTAAAAGCGATGGCTGACCGTTAAATATGAGGTTGATCCGTAGTTCGATCCATTGCAATAGTTACACAAATTGTAGTGTAGGAATGTATTAGATAGAACCATTAGGTAATAGATCTTTGGAATTCGCGGACACTTGTAGCACATCTTATGTCATCTAGATTATAATTAAAGTTAATCGATGTGGTTATCACATATTAAACTTGTACTCATTCACCACACTTTTGTCTGACCCACTCCTTTCTTTCCATTTTACCCAACAGAGGATGACATATTAGTTCTCGATTAGGCAGAGTACATAGAGAAAGAAGCTTCGCGTTGGAGTTCTCATATTCTTTATTGTTCATCATGTAGATTCCTATTGTATTAAATGTCTATAAATACATATTGTACTTTGAAACAATGTACATGGAAAATAAAGTATTTTGGAGACTGCTTTTCCAAAATGATTATTTTTCGCTACCTATATTTTAATTCCTTCCACTGTGAGATCTAAAAGTGTAGAACGTCTTATAATTTATTCTTATAATTATGCTTTATAAAGTTCTAAAACCCTACAGCTTGTATTTCTTGGCATGATGCCGGTCTAAAAGTCACACTAGGCTTTGGATCGGTGTGTAGGAAAGTTTGGGTTGTTACATATCCAGTGATATCTACTCAAAAATATAGGCTGCCCATTCAACCATCAGGGACTATATCTTTCAATCCTTCTAGATGCAAGCATGGAAAAGACTAAACTCCTATTCCTGCATCTACCGTAGTGATAGAATCTATTTCAAATTCGCAACTCATTGCGATGCAAAGAGTGTTCCCTAGCTTATGTGCAGATGGAATTAAATTTGTCCACAATCTAAAATATATTCCCTGTACTATAAGCCCAGAGCTCACGACCTATACGGGTGACATGTATGATCAATATTACCGTGGAGGAGGCTGTTTGATATTAATAAGGAAAAATGGAGGCTCTCCAAAGGAAGGAGCTGATAGAAAAGGATAACAAGCACATCATTAACAATTTGGATAAAGAAGTTAAGGAGCTTAGGACATCTCTAGGAGCTGTAGAAAAGAAATTAGAAGAGGAGAAAAGTCTTTTGAAGAGAAATCTAAGATGTAGCAGAATCAGGTTGAAGCCGCACATCATAAGAATCATACTCTTACTTCAAAAAATGAAAATCATCAAAAAACTATTGATGTTCAGGCTTTAGAAATCTAGAATTTAAAGGCTGCGTTGGATGTTAAGAAGAAAGATAAAGATGATGCTTTTGCCCAAGCCCAAGAGTATTTGGAGCAACGAGTGGATACTCAACCAGCACAAAAGGAAGTAGAGCTCCAAGTGAAGACCGTCGAGGACCAAATCAAGTCTTAATTAGAGCCTACCTTAGTTCACTTCTCAAACATTATCAAGTCTGGGATCTGAAGTGGCTCGGTAAGGGATATCTTAGGGCTTTCGCTATGGCCTGGGTAGAAATAGCTAAGAAAGAACAAGAACACTCAGAAGGTATTAAGGTCAATGAAGTAAAGATGAAATACGAACTCTTGGATAAGGAAGATTTGGACGCGCTCGCCGTAGGCCAACTTATGTTAGAAACTCAGGTTGTTGCTTCTGCTGATGTGCCTACGGTGAACCTTCCTAGATCAAGCTACGAGGGTATGGGAGAAGTTCCACTTCTCAGGGATTCCCAGTGGAAACTGCAATTGTAACGACGGCTGCTTCAAGCGTCAACACCTTTTACTCATCAGGGCCTCCAAAACCAAGTATGCTATTCCTTCCTCTGCCATTATTACCAATCCAACCACAGTGGCAACTCTGGGAATATCAACTATTTTGACATCTTCAATCGATGTACAATACGCTTTTGAGGAACCCGGCCATACAGAGTCAGAGTCTATTCCAAAACTGCCCATCTTATCTCTAATTATGGAGGGAACTTCTATGGGAACTCCTTCATAAGTGACCTAGATAAGATATATCATTGACTTCTCCTATGTTCCAAAGGCTCAAATGACACCAATCAATGTCTATAATCTCTGTTTTTCACTTTTTCAAGATTTAGGTCCACCTGCTATTGTCCCTTTACCAAAAGGAAAGTCTTTAGGCACTCAAGCTACAGTGATGGAGTCCATTATTGTGCCTATCACTACTCAAATCCAACTCTTCAGCAGTCCTCTATCCTGGTCCCGATGTTGAAATGATACATACTCTAAAAAAAGCGGCTATGGATGATCCTAACATAATGCAGGGGGACAAAGACATGATTATTACAGGAGTCACTGAGCATATGTCTGGTTTGTCAATGCAGAAGAAAAGACTTTTTAAGTTAAGAAAGTCGAAGAGATTAAGAAGGAAATGATTGACAGTGTCGCTCCTTCTCTTTTAGTTTCGTTCCATATACCAGCAATTGGCATCCCCAACTGGAACACCGATACCAAGGGTTACTTGTCTGGGGGAAGAAGAAGTGGTAGATATGGCAAAAGGCATGTTGTAGTTTATCCCAAGGCAAAGAAGGAAAAGGGGAAGAAGAGGAAGAGGAACACTTGATCGTTTTTTTTCTCATGTAGTATTTTGTTTGCTTTAGTTTTTTTTTGGTGTATATAGGCCGTTGTTGTGTGTGTGCGGCTCCCTCTTTTTCTTATAAAGTTTTTATGTTGTTAATAGAATTATTTTTCTTTTAGATTTTCACCTTATTCTTGCCTATACACCTAGTTTAATTTTTATTTACCATGATTGTATATGAATCAACGTAATGTCATTACCTACCATTACTCTATATATCTGAAAAACTTCTCACCGTTCTTAGTGTATCTCATTACTTCATTATGTTCGTTGCTGCCAAACTATTTATCCGTTGGCAAATAGAATCTTGATTTTTAACTAACTCCATAGCCCAATCGGCACATATGTAGTCAGGTTCCATCTTACCAAAGACAAGGTTGGATCTTCCATATCACTTCTTACCTCCAAGAAGTGATGTTTTGCGCACTTATCCTTGGACATCAATACTTGATCTCACCTATCTCTGGGCATTGATCATTAGTGTTCATCGAATGTGGCACTCTAGACGTCTATCTCTTGATGTATATATTCGATCTCACTATCTCTCAATAGTGATTGTATTTGGAAAAGGAGGTTTAATCCCAGTTGTGTCGTATGTCTGGGACCAAATGATTACGATTCCTATATCTAGGATTCATAATTAGACCATTCCTATCTTCGGGCTATTGGCTTAGACCATGGCTTTCTTCGGGAAATTGACACAGGATAGAGCTGTATGGAAAAGCATAATGATTGACCCTAACATGATTATACTCCCTGATCAAGCCCTGAATTGAAGGAGTCCATTGGTACCTGTTAGTCCATAAGATGATGATTTTGGTAACAAGAACGAAGACTGTACAGTATAGAAATTCAAGATATCAAGATTGAAGACTCATGAGTATCAAGATTATCAAGTGTTCAAGAATTCAAGTAATTTATCTTTTAATTAGAAATTTTGTTAAAAATCCTAGAAAAGCACTTGCATCTTAAAATCCAATTTATTCGTGGAATGGAATCCACTTCGAGCCTATTAAAGGGATGGAACCCTAAGTAGGATGGAACCTACGAAAAATCTAGTGGAACAGTGTTTCGTATCCGCTAACTTTTTATTCAAAATGATTTTTCAAAATTATATCTTGCTTTTAAAATGATCTCAAAACCTTCCTTTTAAAAGCATCAAAAACATCTATCCATTTCAAATACTTTTAGCCTCAAAATAATCTTTAATTTCAAAATCAAATTATCCTTGTTTTTTAACTATCTTTTAAATATAATATATTTAAATATTTATACTTAGATTTTAAATATAAAATTATAGTAAAATTTTGTATATATTATTCTTTATATTTACTTATGTATTTTAATTATAGTCAAGTATATTTATGAAGTTTAAAATAGTTTTAATAAAAAATAAAGGTTATTTTCAAAGAAAATCAAAACACCAAAAATCCCTTTGGGATGTCGACATACTCAAGTACCCCATGTCGACATGGTGTCAGTTGAGTTCAAAATTTAAATTTCAAAAGAAGTGTCTATTCACTCATAACTCTTCATGAATGGACATTGCTGTTGTTCTTCTATAAATAGGGGTTAGTTTCAATGAATTTTAATTTAGTTTTTCTGGTTTTTCACTCCTCTTCTCCTTCCACATTTCTATATACAATTTCTTATTATTACTCTGCCGAAATCAACATTGAATCTAAGTAGATTATCTTTGGTTTGATTCTCTATCACTATCTCAACAAGATCCTCAGTGCTATTCAGAGTTATAGGCTTTTTGTAATCAACTTAGCAAGAAAAGGTGTGATTGTAGCCTTGGAAATCAACCAAGCGAGATAAGGTGCGATCTCTACCCAAAGGACTGTGATTATGGAGGGTGTACCTCGTTGCCTTGAAATCGAGGGTGTAATTGTAAAGATTGTTTTTGAAAGAAAATCCGTACTTGTATGCGGGACTGGATGTAGGGTAACTTCGAACCAGTATAAAATCCGGTGTGTTCTTTTCTTTACTGTTTTTACTTTATATTTGCATTTGTGTTTGATTCTGTGATCATATTTGTGTATGAATATTGCATACATTTGTGTTTAAATTAACAAAAACTTAAAAAGATTTAACAATTCTTTAAAAAACTATTCACCCCCCTCTAGTGTTTATCCTTAGCCTTAAGATCCTTAATCCACATTTGGTATCAGAGCTAGGTTTTCAAAGTTTCATAATCTGATTTTGGAAAAAGTTTTCAAAATGGCTACCAACATTGATATTGTTACTAACACTAGTATCCCTGTCACTAGTTCATTTGTAGAAGGCCAATCTACTGTCAGAGCACCACTTTTTAATGGCAGTAACTATGCATATTGGGCATGTAGGATGAAAATATATTTACAATCTATAGGATTAGACATTGGAATATCACACAAACTGAATATTCTGAACCCACAACTGATTTTGCACAGTGGACCGCTGAGCAAAAGACTGTTGCACAAAACAATTCCAAAGCAATAAATATTCTGTTTTGTTCAGTTGATAGAAATGAATTTAATAAAGTGTCAGTTTGTAAGTCTGCATATGAAATCTGGAAAACTTTGCAAGTAACTCATGAAGGAACAAGCAAAGTTAAAAGACCAAAATTTCCATGCTCACAAATCAGTTTCAATATTTAAAATGAATCTGAATGAGTCTATTTCAAATATGCATAGCAGATTTCAAGATATTGTGCATTTTTTAATATCCTTGGGGAAGGAATTTTCTGAAGAAGATCAAGTCAGAATTTTTTTAAATTCTCTTACTCTAGAATGGGATCAAAAGACACTTGCGATCGAAGAGGCAAATGACATCAGTACCTTAAAGATAGAAGAACTAATTGGAAATATAATGTCATTTGAAGTCCAAATGATCGGGAGAAGAGAAAACAAAGCATCCGAAAAGAAATCAACGGCATTCAATGCAATGACCGATGGATCAGACTCAAACAGTGATAACGATGAAGAGATAGCCTTTATGACCAGAAATTTTAGGAAAATCCTGAAATACACAAAGATGAATAATATCAAGAGAAACAACTATAAGAACTCTAGAAATCAGAATGTAGTGCCAAATAATGTCAGATGTTTCAACTGTGATGGACCAAGCCACATCAAAAGAGACTGTCCGTATCTAGAAAGGCAGAATCCTCCTATGAACAATGATCCAGCAAAGAAACGAAAGCGTGCATTTACTGCTACTCTAGATGATTCAGACTCGTCCTCAAGTGATGATGATCAGAAAACAGATAATTCAAATTTGTGTTTCACGGCAGTTCACGACTCCAACGAATTCAGAGAAACAGACTCAGAAAAAGGTACACATTTACAATATAATCGGTTGAAATTGCTTGCACGTTAAAATAAAGACATTAAAATAAAGTATATATATATATATTTATTAGAGAACTTAGGAAAAATAAATCATAAAAATTCACTGGCACATGTCGACATGGTCCCTACCATGATGTCAACATGGGTACCAGAATTTGAATTTCAAAATTTGAATTCAAATGTTTGAATTTTCCTCCACCTTTTCATTTCATTCAATTCTCTGAAAAGCTGCCTTTTGACCAGAGAACATGTCCTTTGAGAATCTATTTATTCACTATCTTTTATCATATCTTTTCACTCTCATTTTCAAATTCAAACCCTCTCTTCAAAACTTTAAGCTCTCTACTCACTACTTTAATGGCTTCTTCAAGCAACCCCTCCACCATGAGAATTTTCAGAAGGATAAAAGAGCAACTCTTCAATGATCCGAAGGCAATAAAAGCATACATCAATTATGCTAATTATGCCAAAGTCCATCCCGGAAAGTTTTCTATCTTTCAAGATTTTTCTTCTTATGAAATTAATTCTCTTTTTGCAAACAATCAAATTCTTAGTCTTGTTGATGCTTCTCAAAATAATTGTGTTTGCTATGCAAATCTTGTCAAAATTTTCTATACACATTTAAACCGTGGATTTTATAATGGAAATGAGGATGAAATTTGGAGCAATGTCAAAGGCACTCGAATTGTTTTGAATTATGATCTTTTGGGTACCATTCTCAATTGCAAGAGTACGGGAATGGATCTTTCTAATTTTAAAATCGATGAAAATGATCGTGAGACATTTCACCACATTTTAGAAGGGAATGATAATTTTGAATTCAAAAATCGAAATTTTCGACCAAAAGCAAGAATTGTCAATCTTCTTTTGCAACATACTTTGACTCCAAGATCGAGGAATTTTAACAATCCTACCTTAAAAGTTTGCAAAGCACTTTTCGCTATTTTTGAAAATTATGACATAAATTGGGCGCCAGTTATTTTGGATGAACTTCATCCCAAAAATCTTGAAATGGGTGAGAATACTTTGTATCATAGAATTTATCTCACTCGGATTTTTAACTATTTTGGAGTGGATTTCAAAGGCGAAGAATTTGTTTCTAGAAAAGTTTTCAATCATTCCAACATTTCGGTTATGAAAATTCCATTTGTTTTTCAACCTTATAAGACTCTTGCCGAAAAGGAAGAGCGTTTGGCTCATGAGGAAATGAAAGAAGAGGAAGAAGAAGAAGGGGATGAAATGGAAATTGAAGAAGAAGAAGAAGGTGAAACCTCTTTGAAAAGCATCGACTATCCTCCTAATCCATCCAACAAAACCCTTCTCAAAAAACAAAAGACGATTGTTGAGAATCAATGGATTCTTAAACGTTCCGTTAGTAATAAGTTGGACAAAATTTCATCCAAGATGAACAAGTTCATTTCCAAAGTCAGCAAGAAACTTGGACTTTCTTCATCATCATCCTCTAACTAGTTCTACCTTTTCGTATCTCGTTGTATTTGTTTTAGTTTATTTTGATTTGAATGTTCGTGTAGTTCTTTATGATTAATCGTTGTATCGTCTTAGTATGAAATGAAATGGAATTTCTTTCTGTTATCTACCTTATCTTATCTCCATAATAAATGTTTGTATATTATATAAATATATACACACACAATTATTCACAAAATCAAAATATATCATTAAATTTCACTACACCATGTCGACATACCCCCTATGACCATGTCGATATGTACTGGTCAGAAATGAAAATTCATTTTGAATTTGAAATTTGAATATTTACCATACGTCTATTCATTTCAAACGAATTTCTACACCTGTAAATACCTATTTCTTCCAGAATTCATCACTGAAAACTATTTCCTACCTACTCTATCTCTCATTCTTCTCACAAATCCAAATATGGCTAATCCAATTCATAACTTATTCAAAAATCTTGAAGAAACTCTTAATTCGTTCAAGAATATTCTCTCGTTCATTATTCGTAACCAGCGACACTTAGAATTAAGTCAAATGCAGATGATCAAGGAGCAAGAAAGGCATTTCAATGCAATACGATGGATGATTTCCACCTACACAAGGATGATAACGAAGCACATCCTCCAGTCTCTCTCATTAACGACAATGAAAATTGGGATGTTATTAAGGCATACCCTATATTTGGAGAAGAAGGATGGGCAGAAGTTCCACGTAACGTTTAATTTTATTTAGTTGCTTTGTTTGAATTGTTTCCCTTGATTGATTTGATTTCATTTGCTTTGGCTTGGTTTGAATTTGATTAATATTTAGTGTGGATTGATGTTTGTTGTACAAAACAGGTATAATTATACATTGACGTATATATAATCTTTGATTCATTATTGTGACTATCAATTCTATATTCCATTGTATAAGTTTATTAATGCAGGTATTTTTGAGGGGGAGTTATATAGTTTGGTGTTATATAGTTTAGAGTTAGTTTTTTGTTGATGGCAAAGGGGGAGAAGTATAAAATATGGTCGTTAGGCATAAATTAAGGGGGAGATATTAGGATAGAAGTAATATTTTATAAGCAAAGGTTGTCATCATCAAAAAGGGGGAGATTATTAGTCCGTGAGATGATGGTTTTGATGACTGTAACCTTAGCATAGATTATAAAATATAAATACTAACAGTGTAAGTTTAGATATATATGTATATGCAGGATTTAACCATGCAGGTAACAAGAATGAAGACTGTACAGTTTAGAGATTCAAGATATCAAGATTGAAGACTCATGAGTATCAAGATTATCAAGAGTTCAAGAATTCAAGTAATCTAACTTTTAATTAGAAATTTTGTTAAAACTCCTAGAAAAGCACTGGCATCTTAAAATCTAATTTATTCGTGGAATGGAATCCACTTCGAGTCTGTTAAAGGGATGGAACCCTAAGTAGGATGGAACCTACGAAAAATCTAGTGGAGCATTATTTTGTATCCGCTAACTTCTTATTCAAATGATTTTTCAAAATTATATCTTGTTTTCAAAATGATTTCAAAACCTTCCTTTTAGAAGCATCAAAAACATCTATCCTGATTTCAAATACTTTTAGCCTCAACATAATCTTTAATTTCAAAATCAAATTATCCTTGTTTTTAAACTATCTTCTAAATATAATATATTTAAATATTTATACTTAGATTTTAAATATAAAATTATAGTAAAATTTTGTATATATTATTCCTTATATTTACTTATGTATTTGAATTATAGTCAAGTATATTTATAAAGTTTAAAATAGTTTTAATATAAAATAAAGGTTATTTTCAAAGAAAATCAAAACACCAAAAATCCCTTTAGGATGTCGACATACTCAAGTACCCCATGTCGACATGGTGTCAGTTGAGTTCAAAATTTAAATTTCAAAAAAAGTGTCTATTCGTCATAACTCTTCTTGAATGGACATGGCTGTTGTTCTTCTATAAATAGGGGTTAGTTTCAACAAATTTTAATTCAGTTTTTGTGATTTTTCACTTCTCTTCTTCTTCCGCATTTCTATATACATATTCATTACTCTGCCGAAATCAATATTGAATCTAACTAGATTATCTCTGGTTTGATTCTCTATCACTATCTCAATAAAATCCTCAGTGCTATTCAGAGTTATAGGCTTTCTGTAATCAACTTAGCGAGAAAAGATGTGATTGTAGCCTTGGAAATCAATCAAGCGAGATAAGGTGTGATTGTAGCCTTGAAAAATCAACTGGTGAACTTGTTGCCCGGGAAATCAAGCATCTCAACCCAGAGGATTGTGATTCTGGAGGGTGTACCTCATTGCCTTGAAATTGAGGGTGTAATTGTAAAGATTGTTTTTGAAAGGAAATCCATACTTGTGTGCGGGACTGGATGTAGGGTAACTCCAAACCAGTATAAAATCCGATATGTTTTTTTCTTTGCTGCTTTTACTTTATATTTGCATTTGTGTTTGATTCTGTGATCATATCTGTGTCTGAATATTGCATACATTTGTGTTTAAATTAACAAAAACTCAAAAAGATTTAAAAATTCTCTAAAATACTATTCACCCCCCTCTAGTGTTTATCCTTAGCCTTAAGATCCTTAACCCGCATTTCTCACAGTACCTATCTCTCAAGACCTAGAAACCTGCATTTTCAAAACATAGAACATTCAAATTTTCTATTTTCACAAAATATGATGTTAATCTATTGAAAATATAGTTTCATTAATCCACAAAGCCAATTATTTTATAAAGATGAGAATGGGAAACTCTGCCTTATAACATCATAATCGAGTCATATATTTACATAGATACATTTAAGCGAAGTAATGTCTCATGTGTTCTCTAGTCCACCCTTGTAAGTGATATTCCATCAATGGTTGCTAGCTTAACTTCTCCATCTCTAAGCTTGTGTTTGATACTATACTAACCTTCCCAATTTGGGCCTAGAGCTACTGGACCAGGGAAGATTCATTTTAGAACGACGTCTCCAATCTTGAAGTTTCGATTCCTCACATTTACATTGAATTATCATGCTACACTTTTTTAGTGAGCGGTAATCATTAAATCTACTTCTTCATTCCTCTCATCTATCATATCAAGGGACCCGAGCAAGAGTTCCTCATTCATCTTGGGATCACAGTGGATCTCTCGATGAGAAAGTACTTCCAATTCAATTGGAATCAGGGCCTTTGATCCATAGGGCATAGCGAATGGAGTGTGGCATGTTGTGGACCTATGAGTCATTTGGTAAGCCCATAATGCTACGGGTAGTTCATCGACCCGCTTTCCCTTAGCCTTTGTCAGCCGTTTCTTTAAGATGGACTTAATGGTCTTATTCATCGCCTCTACATATTCATCCACTTATGGATGTGCTATAGCCGCAAATCACTTTTTAGTTGGATACTTTTTGCAAAAAATCCTTGAATTCAGCACTGTCAAATTGAGTTAAGTCGCTAGAGATGATTGTTTGTGGAATTCCAAATCGGTTGATAATATTCTTCACTAGGAATTTGATCACCTTCTTTATGTTGATTGCAGCAAATTGTTTTGCTTTGGCCCATTTTGTAAAATAGTCAAATGCAACAATAATATATTCCTCTCTTCCTTTTGACATCGGTAGCACATCTATAATATCGATTTCACCAAACTGTAAAGCTAACTATTTGTGTAATCTCTATAGATGAGGCTCTAGGAATCTTCGCAAACTTCTAGCACTTATAGCATTTTTGGGTGTAATCAGCCGCTTCTCTGTTGATTATTGGCTAAAAGTATTCGTAGCGAAGAATTTTCCTTTCCAAAGTCTATCCCCTGACGTGATCACCACAAGCTCCTGGTGCACATGTGTAAGGATCTTTTTACCTTCCTTGTTAGCGGCCAACCACAATAGGGGTGTAGAATTGTCTTCTATATAGCACTCCTATTTGAATAACGAATTGCGGTGCTATGCATAGGAGTTTTCTTTGTTCATTTTTTCCATTCGAGAAAGTTCCCTTCTGCAAATACTTCTTAATTAGAGTCATCCATGACTCCTTTTCCAATTCGTCCTCCATGATCCAATCGATATCCATCAGGTTGATGCTCGAAGTCAACAATACCTCCAGTGTAACTAATCCCATAAGTTGCACATCCTCAGAGCAAGAAAGCTTGGCCAATGAATCATCCTTCATGTTCTCTTCTTTGGGAATATGTTCAGTAGTTTTGGCACCTTCATCAAGTAAAAGGAAAGTTTCGCCCCTTTAGCTTTGAATTCCTTCTTCACCTAGCAGACCACCAATTGAGAGTTGCTGTTGTTTAACAGCAGATTTTCTATCGGTTAGAAAATCGCCGTTAAAAATTATAATAAAAATAACCGCAAGTGCACATCGTACAATTTTAGTACGTAGTGAGTACGGGTCGATATGCACGGAATTGAATTAATTTAAATTCTACTCAATCAAATTAACCAAAAGTTGAGATTGTTGTAATAAAAGAAATACACAAACTAACTAAAACAAAATGAATAAAAATATGAGATTAAAAGACAATTTAGAGCCAAATCCACTCACATACTTTCACATAAATCAATATAAAATCAATCAATGATCTCTCACTTAAATCTAAGTAGAATTAATGATGTATTTATCACAAGTATGGCCTATTTATGTTATTAATTAACATAACTTAAACCAACAAACTTTAATACAACTACTAAAAACTTATTAAATGTCATGAAAATGAATATGAAACTAAAACAAAATCTATTTTAAGCATGATTTATTTACTATTTTTGGTTAGTAACATAGATCATAAAATTTTGATTTTATTTTAATTCCATGGTCAAAATCACTTAGTTAGATGTGAATGTAAATAGCGTTTATATTTCAGTAAGAATAATCTATTTGTGATAGAAAACAAAGGTTATCAAATTCACTAATAAACTTACATTAACAACTGACCATCCATGAAGTATAAAAAGAGATCATAAAAAATAGAATATGTTAAATTTACATAATTTAAGATAGCTTCATTACCCCTAAATTGAAGGGATTTAGCTTCTCATTTGTGTTATCATTTAAACACATGTAAATTTCAACATAGAAAAGCAAGAAAAGTGCAAGCTAATTAGAATAAAAGAGAACAAACTAATTACAATGAAAAGAAAGCTAATCTACTAACATGAAATAAATGAAAACATGTAAATAAAAATGAGCATAAAATAAAATAAAAGCATGTAGAAAAAGAAGGGAGAAGAAGAGGCTTAGGAAGCCATTTTTCCTTATTTAATTTTTGTAGCTACAACTTATATAATATGATAAGAAGATAAAAAACTAAAAACTCCATTACATGAACATAAGAGGGTTCATTATACATGCCTAAAACCATAATCCATATTTTAGGGAGCTAGCCAAAATACCCTTTAGGAAACGTAACCTCCAATTAATCATTAGCATAAGCTAAATCCTCCATTAAATGTGCATGTGCCTTTAATCCACACTGATATGTGCATTAGCTCTTAGCTGTAGTTCTTAGTTAGTGGGAAGGTGAGGTCCTTCATGATTACATGAATTCTTTTATTTCTTCACTCCTTTGTCTTCCATCCTTTATGCATGCATGCATACATACATGAAACCACTTCCAAGTTGAATCCAAATTCCTACAATAAACTAAAATGTGCAAGTAATTTTTTTCACATTGATTCTCACACAACATTATCATTTTGCCCCTATGTAGATGCATGAATGATGACTTGAAAGCAATATTGAAATTTGGTTTAAACATGTGAAAACATGCAATTATGACATTTATTTGCATATTTACGTGCACATCAAATACCCCCACACTAATCTTTTTATTCATCCTCGAATAAAGAAAAACGAAGATAAATTTGTTTTCGTAGGAAAATAATTGCATTGAGCTTATGCAAAAAGCCGTTAAACCTCTAGGCATTCCCAATAGGACGAGTGTTGTCTCGTGAGGGTTTTCGACAGATACAACCCACAAAATCCAAATGCAACATGAAAAATTCCTAAATGCAAGATTTATTTACAAAGATACAATTGCAAGTTTTTGAAAATATTTACAAATGAATAATTTACTTTTAAATTGACACAAGTAAGTTAAATATAATTTTGGTCATTATCAAGAAATTTAAGTACTTTTACTCATCAAGACTTCCAATAGAAATTAAGTTGTCATCACAATTAGACTCTAGTTTGGCTAGTTGTTTCGGTTGATAACATGGTGCAATTATGAAATGGATCCTTAGTTGATTATCAAAGTTTCTTGAAGTGGTATTTTTATTTCTTTTGAATTACAATTCGAATCAACTAAGTGAAAATAATTCTTGGATTTCAATTGCTTGCTCTCTCCATTTTGAAAAGTATTAACATTATTATTATTTACACACCTAACTTAGATAAACTGAGGCCAGATATACCGATCATGCACTGCTTTTCAGACTTACGCGAGAAGAGTACATAGTATGGCGAGTGTACATACTTGCCTATGAACACATGACTTTAGGTGATTATTCCTATTAAATCTATTTACGTACGCCTAACTCAGATAAACTGAGACTAGATATACCGATCATGCACTGCCTTTCGGGTTTACGTGAGAAGGGTATAAAACATGGCGAGTGTACACATTTGCATGTTAACACCTGACTCTAAGTGTTTTTTATTTTTATATAAGCCTTTTTTTAAAGAAGGGAGAGTTTCGTAAAATCATCTTAGCACCACTTAATTTAGAAGATTGAAAATGTTATCGGCCTTACTTTAAATCAACCACTCCCATGAACAAAGTTTACAATTAGGATATACTTCATAATAATCACCCATAAACCTTCTTATATACTAGTTAAACCATATTACCTATAATCAAACTTTATTTTTATTTTGTTGAGACAAATAAATTTTCAAAAATTTAAATTTAATAACCAAAAATATTTACTTATCCTATAGCGTTTCTTCAAAAGTAAATCAATATGCTAAAAAGAAAATATATTTGTATTTTTTTTTAAGTTTTGAGTTTTGGAAAGAAAAGGCAAAAAATAAACCATGAAAAATCAAAAATGAAGATGAGACACCCCCCACACACACTTAATTTAGTCGACCCAAGTGAAAGGAGAAAAATAAAATAAAAATAGAAATATGACCTATATTTCCATAAAAATGAAACTGTTATTATTTACACGACATTAGAAAATATACTCTTAAAGAGTAAATGAAATGGTCTTCCAAAGATCAATTCATTTGTCTCGTCAAGTATGAGAGACATAGCTTAAGCACAGAAAACCAAACCATAAAAGATTTCAAAAGTTGAATGCTGATTTGGAAAAAGGAATGTCGTTTTATTGAAAATTGTATGGGTTGTTTTGTTTTTGATGATTCTTGGCGTAGATAGAACAATTGGTTGAAGTTCAATTTTAAATTCAAACTCACCATTGACAAATTTTCTAAAATTATTGATTTTAAAATCAAAATGGTGATTCAAGTTTATCCCTTTATAATTCAATAACTCATCCTCAAAAAGTCCAAAAAATTTGTATTAACTAAACTCGTGTTCCATTGTTGAATTATTCACAACTTCATTCCATGTATCATGTTCAAAATCTAAAGTTGTTGTATTCAATTTTTCAAAACTGAAAAAAGGAAGATCGAATTTTAAATTTAGTTCTACATTCTCGTTGGGATTTGACTTTGTTGCTCACGTTGTTTTTGATAGGTTTCAAACAACAAATCCGCGTGATTTTTTCCGTTTTCTTCCATTTGCTCAACAAAATCAAATTCATAATTATTAATTTGAGAATTTTCAGTTTAAAATTTTGAGAACATGTCAATCGCACCGTAATTGAAACTTTTCCCATTGCCCAAATCGTTTAAAAAATGATTCACATTTCCATTTTGATTTTGAAATTCGTTTTGAAGTTTGAACTTGTGTTGACATGGGTTAGAATCAAAATTATTAGAATTCTGAAGTGAATCAAAATTTTGATTATTTTGAAATCCTTGACTTGAGTTATTGCACAAATATAAATTACTCGAGTTATTTATCATTTGATTTAGTTGTTCAAGTAAAGACCAAATGGTTTCGATACTCTTTTCAAGAGTTGAAGGTTGCTCATCATTTTGAAAACTTTATGGTGAAAATTTTGAATTGTTTGTATAATAATTGTTACTAAAATATTCATAAGAGTTTGATGTGAAATTATATGGATTATATTGATTTTTACAACTATTGTAAAATTCTTGCGAGTAGGAAAATTCAAACATTTTCAAAAATGTTTTTCTCAGAAAGGCCCTATATTTACCAAAAAGGATTTGTTTTTCGAAAGGGAGATTTGATCTTTGTTTTATTTTTTTAATTTTCAATTTTGTTTTCTTTTTTCTATATGTTTTTGTTTTTTTAGTTTTTTTGGTCTTTGAAAAGAATATATATATATATATATATATATATATATATATTTGAAAAGAATATATATATATATATATTGAATTTTTGGTTTTCTAAAGAAACCTAACTAAAATGTTTTAGATTTTCAAAAGTAAAATGCTTGTATTTTTTTATTTTTTGATTCAAAAAATTCATGGGAAAAGAAAAAACTATGTTTAGTAATGTACAATTTTCTTTTAAGTTTTGGATTTTTTGTTTTTTAAATATGCATGAACTAATGCAACTAAATGAATGCAAGGACATAATTACAAATTTTCTGTCCTTAGTAGCTCGTAACCCAAAATTGTATAATAACACTTTTGTCTTAATCCAATAAAATATTTCTTAGCCAGGTAATGAACATGAGTTATCGGTGTGCCACGAATCACCACAGCAATGCAGTCGAAGGTTTAAGTACCGTCAGAGAAACAATCACTATAATATTTATGAATCACCGTAATATTTATAAATGATTATTGCTCTATTTTAGCTTAGACACCAAGAAATTAATTGTTGAAAGATGACAACTTGTCAAAATACGATTAAGCCGTAGGTGTGCTCATGATTCCCTAAAGTCCAAAGTCAAACTATTATTATTAGCAAATTCTACAATGAAATTCAATTTGTGCATCAAGGAAGAGGTGATGAAATCTCCCACCTAACCTGGATTTGGGTATTACTCTTAGAAAAAATAAAATAAAATGAGATGAATGCGAAACTGAAAATAAATGTGAATGAACGATGCAACTACAAATGAAATTTGATTTTGTTTTTAGTTTGTTTTTTAAATGCAAGCAACCAATAATGCAAAGTTGATAAAAACAAGAGATTATAGCACGATACCAGAGGGTGCAGAATTATTAGCAATTTATTTATTTTTCAAAGCAGCAATTTTTTATTATATAAGCAAGCAAAGCAGTTATTTTTGGCAGGCGGTTCTTCTCCTTATCTGCCTTGGTAACCTGACAAAGGAGTCGAACAAGATATATATAATTTTTTTGTTTTTTAAAAATATAGCGAAAACAAAAGCAAGGTATTTTTTACCATTTACCCAAACAAAAATGAAAGTAAGTTTTTTTTAAAATCAAACCCAAAGTTAAGCAATTTTTTTAAACAAAAGAAAGGAAAAATTGAATTTACACTGAAAAAAGTTAAAATAAAAACAGCCAAAACAAACTCAGCCCAATACGCACAAACAAAACAAAAGCATTTTTGTTTAAAAAAGGAATACAAACTTTATAGAAAGGATAAAATAAGAATAAAAGCAAATGAAAGTAAATTTGTTTATTTCTTTTGTTTTTTTGGCAAGAATTTTTTTTAATGACAAACAAAAATAAATTATTATTTTGTATCATTTACCCAAACGAAAACAAAAGAAAATGTATTTTTTTCTAAAAGAAAGATTATTTTAAATATAGAAGAGAACACAAAATAAATAAACAAACTCACACAACACTTAAATAAATAAAAACACTCACCATATAACACAATGAACACTCACACAATAAACTATTCAAAACACTCACAATGTCGATTATCATAAAAACAAAAAAATAAAATTCTCGACCCAGAAATTTTTTATAAACTGTGTAAATTCGAGTTGAGTCACAGTCTGGAGATGGAAGCGGGATCTGGGATGCGACTGCTATTTGGATCAATTTTGGGTCGAAGTTCAGATCATGATGGCGGTGATTGTGATTTGCATATTGTCGCAGTTGCAGATAGGAGTGGTTCTGATTGGTGATTAGGGAAGGTCAGGAATTAGGTTTTTGCAATCTGGTTGGAGGTTGATTTGGAGTCTGGTATTAGTGATCGTCATTATGTACCGTTTGAGGGAGTAGTGAATGGTGATGGTGATGGCGGGAGATGTTTGTGATTATGTATGTTGTGGGGAGTGGTTGGCTGCAGTGAAGAACATGGAGGGTGGATGAATGTAAGGGGATGTTCATAGTGGCTATGGGTAGTTCAGGTGTGAAATGTGCAGTTTTGATTGTACAATGTGCAGTGGGAGTGACTATTAGATGATGAGAAGTTGTATTTTTGTGGAGGTGAATGTATGGTTGAATGATGAAGTGGATATGTTCTAGTGAGTTGGTGGAGTAGGCTGAATGCGCTGATGGAGCGATGGCAGTGGTATGACAGTAGTGGGTGAATGAATGGCAGAGGAACGATAGTGGTATAACAGTAGTATTTGATTAGCAGGGTGTTTAGCAGAGAAGTTTAGCAAAGGTTATGGTGATGAGGAAGGCAGTCTGATAGAAGTTTGAAGGCAGCAAGCTTTGCAATGTTAGTGGCAATGTGATGCATAGAGGAGAGTTGAAGTGATTGGAGAAGTATGGCGGTAGCGGTGGAGTGAAGTAGCAATGTATGGGGATGTTTATGTGGGTATTTGATGGATGGTGGCAGGGAATGTTGACGGTGGTAGGGAGATGGTTGATATGCAAGGCAGTCCATTGGTTTAAATCCGCCTGTATACTGCCTTTCTATAAGGCGGATTAACACTACCCTATTCAAATTTCATTTACTTTTAAACAATCTGTGCAAATGATTTATCCCTGAAATCATATCTTTATAAAACAAGGAAACTATATGCTTTGCTTTACTCAAAACACTTATGCCATGATATAAGCGTTACACAAAACAATGTTGATGAAATCTAATCAGTGGGATTATCTATCCCTTCAAAATAAGTTAAAACCATTCTTAACTTAGAAAATTTTAGGCCCTGAAGTGAAAGTAAAACCTTCAAAACCCTTGTTTTAAAAACTTAAACAATGCCTTCCGAAATCATTGAAAACAACCCTTCCAAAAGCTTTACTTATAACCTTATACATCCTCGTTAAAACCCAATTATACATCTTTCAAAAGCAATTTTCCTTTCGAAACACTTAAAACATATCTTTCAAAACATTCACACCATACCTTCTGAAACTATTGGCATCAAGTAAAGGATTGTGCAAACATTGCTTCGAAACTTTTAATAATTATTCCTTTCGAACCATTGGATTTTACTTATAATATAACCATTGGGTCAAAGAAATAAAAGCAAAAGTATCCGTTTCGAAAGCTTTAATCTAAATAAGATCGCCTCGAAACCTACCCTTTCGAAACCACTACCTCCAAACCACTTAAAAGCAGCTATATGATCCTTTCGAAAGCATAAAGAAAGTGGCTTCAAAGTAAAAAGGCGAAAGCACCCTTTCAAATAATTTGTTTTAAGGCTACGAAGAAAAGCGGCCTTAACTAATTCGACGGGTATGAATTAGACAACATAGGTTTCGAATAAGTTCATTATCCTTTTGAAAGCTTATTTTGAAAACATACGTAGTAACTCTTTCAAAAGCAAAGGCAAGTGACAACTTGTTCGAAAGCCTCTTTTTAAACAAAGGTAAGTTGATTGATTCGAAAGCTTATTGGAATGAGTTCAACCCCTTCGAAACATACCTTCGACACCAACATTCCTTCCGCCTTTCTCCAATACACTATATACCAATCGCTTGATATCATGTATATTGGTTTCGAATAGGTTAAAAGGTATCTGGGCATGGTGACAGAATCTAATTAAGGAAGTGGTAAAGTAGTAATTGAGAACAAAACTTGTTATTTCCCTTTTGAAGTAATTTCTTTTAACCTAACTTGCCCAATTTGTCAAAATATGATTGGTTGCCCACTCTTTATCAAAATTCTTTTCTAAAAGGTTGTCAAATTCAAAATTTATAATCAAAACACTTTAACAAATAAGCCCTTTCTCCTAAATAAAATGTATAAGCATTTAAGTCCCTTAACTTAAATAATTTTATGACTATAATAAAATACTTAGAAAGTTTCCCTAAATATTACCATGATTCACTTTCATTATGTTTTCCAACATATTTAAATTTCAGACTCAAAATCATTATGGAATTACTTTAAATAATTTAAACCCAATATCAACTATTTTCTTTCATAGAAAATTCATAACAAATCCAGAATAACTTGGAAAATTGTGAAACTTGAAACTCACTTTTAAAATAATGTTTTCGGCCATATATCAAAAATGTAAATTATTTAGATGCATTTTATAGGTTTTCCAATCTATTCGCTAGCTCCGCTAGCTCCACCTTGACTCCAATAATTGTTTTCTTCTAGGTTGATTTATTTTGATTTTTAAGGAATTTTTAGAGGGAGGCTAAGAGAAATTTTGGGCAGAGTTTTGTTACTGTGTTCAGTTAAGTGAGTTTTAGGGTTATATTAGGCTACTATTTCTAGGGTTTGCCAACTAATTTGGTTGTTAGATTTGGGTTAGAATCTTGGAAATTTTGTTCGCTCATCAACTACTTGCGCAAAAAGCAACTAATCTCGTTCATTCAAACATGTCAATGCAAACTCAGAATGCTCATTTTACTCGAGGTATAGTCAACCACCTCCAGTCAACCGTTGATCTCTATGGGATGACCGGTGGCAATGTTAATTTTGTGTGTTTTTTAATTTCTTATTCTATTTTTAGTTCTTCTAATATCTGTGACATGTCCGTATTAACTCCAATTTTGAAGTGTTATATATGAAAATTGTTACGGACACAATGGTGCATGTTCCTTAGCAAAATTCGAATAATTTTGGAATTTTTTTAGTCCTTGTTTTATTTAATTTTATTATTAAATTTCTAATTTAATTTTCGAGGTGTTACATGTGTGCATTTATATGACGACGACTTTACACTTCAATGGTGCTAGTTTAAATTTTGTTCCTTATCAAAATTTCTGGGATGAAATTTTTATAAGAGGGGAGACTATAACACCCCATATTATGGAGGGTCCATAATATAGGAAATTAATTTAAACTAAATTGAAATAATAATATGGAGACATTATTAATTAAATTATTAAAGTGATTTAATTGTAAGAATTGCCTAATGGAAATTTAATTAATTACGTGAGGGCCATTTTGAAACTTTTATTGGATGGACCAATGACAATTAGAGCAATTGTGGTTGGCCTTGACTAATGAAAATTAACCATTTAAATTTTAATGGGAAGGATTTAATCAAGGTGAATAAGTTATTAAAGCCTAAAACCACTACCATAGCCACATCCCCTCAACACCTTCATTTCTTTCACTAAACAAATGCTTAGACTCAAAACCAAGGACAACCATTAATCTCAAGAGAGGAAGAAAAGGAAATCTAAGCTAAAATGATTCAAATTTTTGATTTTAAAGAGAAAGAGGTTAAATAAAGTTTTATTAGTCAAGGTGAGTAAAATATTTCTTTAAAACCTCCCTAGCATGTTTAAATTCGGATTTTGCTGTAATTTAGTGATGTTTAATGTTTTTGGATAATTGAACAATATTTTAATTATGGTTTAAAATTTAATTAAGGTGAATTGGTTCATATTTTAGGGTTAAATGCAGTTAAATCACATCCAAATGCCACTAAAATTTTATATTATATGCTTAATGATGAAATGGAGATGAGTTTTCAATTTTATTATTTTTGGAGTTATTACAATATTTTATGAATTTCATAATTTTAGAAAAATGGTTAATTTTGAATTAATTAATTATTTTGACCTGAAATTTTCATATGAGGTAGAATATGATTAAAGTGGCTTTTAGTGAATTTTTTGGATTTCTACATCAATTTTCGATTTTCTATGAATTAATTGGCTAAAAAAAGTGTAATTAATTAATGATGATAAATTAGCTAATAGAAGATGAAGTTAACTCATTTCTAAAAAGTAAACTGCCAAGAAGAATATTAGCCAATGAAAACTTGACATCAAACGAGGTTTGGTGAAAAGTTAACACTTAATAAAGCAATGGGTCAGTTTTCAATGAGATTACATAAGTGTTACTGAACTAAAGGATGCCCTTTTAAATTCTCATGTAGGCCTATGATAACCCACAACGATACTAAATGGGCTTATATGCGATTTCAAT
The DNA here is from genome assembly GCA_030765085.1 of Allium cepa. Taxonomy (NCBI): domain Eukaryota; kingdom Viridiplantae; phylum Streptophyta; class Magnoliopsida; order Asparagales; family Amaryllidaceae; genus Allium; species Allium cepa. Next base: position 347,680,390 of record CM060931.1, on the reverse strand, counting down.
TGAAGTCATCTACTTTTGAAGGTTGAATATAGGACTTAGCATGCGATAGCTCGAATAGTGCTAGCATGCGATGGCTATGAGTAAGATAGGTAACGACGGCTAGTGGAGATAAAATACAATGACCGTTATGAAGATAAAGCACGATGACCATTTATGTATAAAGTGTGATGGCCTTAAGGGAGATGTTACACGGCACGATGACGATAGGAAAAAATAAAGCACGATGGCCTTCATGGAATAAAGCACGATGACTTTGGAGGGATTGATCGTGATGACTCGATAAAAATAGCATGCGATTGCTATATAGAAGATTTCCTATGACTACTCTTTGGAGTATAATACGATATAGCTTGGGAAGTTATTATGTAACGATCCACCTTTTTGGATGGTTTAATTCGACAATAAACCACACATGCCAACTCAAACCATTCAAAAAGAAGGATTGTTAATGGGGTCAATAAGAAAATAAAAGAAAAGAAGGAAAAACAAAATACAGAATCTCACAACGAAATGACAAAATATAATAATCAAATGAACAATTCATGAAGGCATTTTACAATTAACATTTGATTATACTTTTACAATATATCAGAGTTATACATACAATAAGACTAATAAGATAATGCAACGGAACAACATGATACAGTGGGATAAAATAAAATATGATACTAAACTCCATCTTCATCCTCTAGAAATAACGTCTTCAACATTGAAAAGCTCGGTCTGACCCGAGCATAATGAAAAGACAAAACACTCGAGTGAGAAGTAAAAGATCTTATGTAAGTTAAATCAAAATAAGTAAATATGAGTGTAACGGCTTTAGAGATATTTATAGGATTTTACATCTCCTATCCAGTGTCTAACATGCGTGCAATAACTTAAGAGATGTTAGGAATTTCATCCCCTAATGATCCGTTAAACTATCTACATATATAATACAATACGCTATTATAATATGTCTATAGTAAAGTAAAGTACAAAAATAGCGTTAAGGCGTTACCCATATCCCCCTTAACACATTTTTATAAATGCCGTAGTCTATACAGTACTGTACTCCACTGAACCGGTGTGCTATCAAGGAGCACTCTATAGGTACGACACAAACCAAACTCGTAGTGGGCGCGATCGGGATAAATATGACAAAGCACGTGAGACAATGTCTAGGATAGGATACTATTGTTTTGCAGAACCGGATGGTGATAATGCATAGCAGCTACTACCGCCCACCTTGAGACACACTCCCATAGTCAAAATCAAGGGTGACCACCAATCAATCACAAAGTAATAGATAAGTATCGAAGAAATGCGCCTGATAGGGGAAGCAACCTCACTTGGCCCTCTATAGCTCCGGTTTTTAGTCATTTTAATTATGACCCGAAAGTCAAGGCTATCCATTACCATTCTCTTACTTCATTCCAGTTGCGTTCGCCAAACCATCCTACTTCATTCTGGATTCTCTACCACATGCACCATTGTTAAAATGGTTTTTGGTATTGGCAGAGAGTATGACAATATCCGATCCCGGTCTCTTTAACAACCAAACGCTTATTTCACACCGGATGGTTCTTTTACATTTCAAACAGTTCATACGTCATATCCGAATATCATATTCACTTCAAAATCATATCACTTTTGAAATCATTATTTACTTCAAAATCATATTCACTTCCAAATCATAATCATTTCAAAATCATATTCACTTTTGAAATCATTATTCACTTAATTTATATTCGTTTTTAAAATCATAACCATTAAAATAGTTAAACCATCATATCAAAATATTTGCATTTAAATCAAATGAATCAAAATCAAAACAGCTCCAACTTTAAACAGTTTGAATATTGAAATTAGTTTATATATTGGAATAATTATACATTAAAAATAGTTTATACCTCAATTTATATTATAAGTTGTTTATAAGTTTAAAATAATATGTAATAAGATAGTTTATATATTAAAAATAGGTTGTATATTAAAATATTTTATATATTAAAAATAGTTTATATTTTAAAATAGGTAATATATTAAAAATAGTTAATGTATCAAAATATTATTAATATATTAAAAAGTTTTATATGAGAAAAATAGTTTATATGTTAAAAGAGTTGTATATTAAAAGAGTTTATATCGAAAATAGTTTCAACTTAGAATTATTTCTTCCAATTTCACAAATCAGTTCAAATCAACTTTAGTTCCAAAAATTCAATTTAAATCAATCTCTATTTTACGATTTCAATTCAAAAGGCTAAAGGTTTCAATTCAAATTCTCATTAAAACCATTTCAATTTATATCGATTTCAAATTGGTGTTTGAACTACAAATTTAAACCACTTTAATTTCAAAAACTTTCAAAGCTTAAATATTCAAACGTTTAAATAACTCAATTTTGATAAATTTCAATTATATTTCAAATCCAACTTTTAGATTTCAGTTTAAATTCTTTAAATAATTCATTTGAACAAATTTCAATTTTAACATTTTTAAAAGCTTGGATTTTGAAAATAATTCAGTACATATAAATCTAATTTTTATTTCATTTAAAATAATATCATTTAATTGGATTTAGAAATTTAAGGATTTAAAATCATTTAATTTGACCAATCCGGTGTCCGTATATAATTTTCTATCCTATGGTTAAGTGATAAGGATATATATCATTTCGACCCGTAAAATTTCAATTTTCGGATATATATCATTTCAGCCCGTATCCCAAATCACAATTTCCCAAGCCATAAAATCGCTTGGGTTTATCATTTCAACCCATCACGATTTTTTCCTTGTCTTCAAGATCATTCGGTATATCATTTCAACCCATAATGATTTTCCTAACACTAACTAAAGGAACTTGCAATGTGATAACAACATATATGATAAACATAACATCCAATCATCCAAAATGTCGACAAATAACCATCCATCACAATCATTATCCAAATCAGCCAATAAATCACAACAATTAACTGGTTATCATTATCAGGTAATTAACTAGCAATTTAAATTCAATATTAATTAAACTGGCAATTCAATTCAATAAAATTCAATTTCAATTAAAATGTCAAATTAAATAACCAAACAACAGCCAATAATATTCGTATATATATTAAATTCAATTTAACTAACATAAATAGTTTAATTGTTGTGAGCGGGTTAAAACACGCACCTTTAGTTTATAATCGATTTAAAATCCAAATAAAGCCCAAAAATCCAACAGTCTTAGAATTTGACAAAACAAGATCCATGTTGTCCGAAATTTCTGTACGATCGCAATGGAGAAAACTACGTCCAAACCCGAGCTCGTATGAAAAAGTTATTAATATTAGAAGGTTCGAAAATTTAAATTTAAATAAAGAAAGGGCATTGTCATAATTATATTTACCTCTGAAAACCCTAGTAATTAGTCACGTTCGAACCCATCGTATGTCCACATCCACCATGTCCAAGCTTCCACCGCCGTTGCTACATACATCACCACTTGGATTAGATGCCACTGCCACGTTCCCCTCCTACAGCCGCCCCATAGGCCAACTCATGCACCACGACGTTACCACCTGGCTTTGACCACCGCCACCGCCTTTGAGTGCCAATTCTGGCGATTCCATGCATCTTTGACACAAACGAACATCTCCCTTGAGACCTGCTTCGCGGCCTCTACAAGCTTGCACCTCCCGATCGTCGTATAATCGATGATCCACCGTTGGATCGAAAACCTAAAAATGGATGGCTGAGAAAGATCTCAAATTTATGGCCAAACCGTGATTTGATTGCAAAATCGAATTGCAGCAGTAGATCATGCTTGTCAAGAGCTTTTCAATGATATATAATATGACAGAATTTGGAGAGTTTGAAATTTCGATTTGATTTTGAATTTGGGAATTAGGTGTTTGGAGTTGACAGATATTGGAGAAGGAAAGAAGTGGATGGAAATAATAGTACATACAGAAATAAGAAAAAGGCAGTTGGGGTTTCAAAGAAAACTTTACACACACACACACACAGAGAGATAGATAAGAACGAATGGACATATTGAATTAGTTCTAAACGACAACAAAGACCCAAAAAGCCCATTCCATTTTCCAAACGATAGTAGATCATCTAATATATTGAAATATAGGTTTTCAATATTTTTAAACTCAATGGAACTGGTTTCAGACTCTAATTCCATTGTACATAGAAGTTAGCTTTCAAAAATCAGATTATATTCATATAAATTCTATTAATGGATTTGTGCGCGTTTCGAGCTCGCACGATCAAACGATAAATCCAATCACTACGAAACTTGAAATCCTATAATAATTCATTGTTATGGATCCGATGAAATTGATTTCTATGAAATATGACACAGTGGCCAAAATGGCTAATTTTCACATTAATTAAACAAGTATACAATGCACGTACGCATATCAAATATCCAAAGATGTTTACCTTGGGTGGATGTGTGTTTTAAGTGCAAATGTTTTTGTAGTCATAACACATTTCAAGTTGTTTTGTTGGTGATATCAATGACAAATTTATAATAAAATTCCGTTGGTGGGTAGGTGGAAAGGGTGGTGAAATTCTATTAAAGAATGAGGGTAATTTTGGAATTTCAAAAAAATACCATGTAAATCATGTTGATTGAATTCTTTTTATTAATATTAGAGATGTACGAGGTATGATTGCACTTTGAGTTCTCTTGTTGTAATCGTAATTGATATAATTAATATTATGGTTATAGCTCTTTTGTGGTACTCGGTACTGCTCTTTTGTTCTATGTATTATGAATAATATTTGTGTTATAGTTACTATTCTACTGTAATTCTTTTTAGTATAAATACACTACCGCTACTATAATTTAAGATATAAATGAGGCAATTTAATATTGCTTCATATTATTAATAATATAATTTGATAGTGTATATATTACATGATTGGTGCAATAAATTTAGAGTATTATATACCTTTTGTAAAATGATTTATTTAATTTAAAAAAGATAGTGTGCAGTTTCGACGGTTCGACCTTTGAAACCATCGGTCTAGATGATCATGGTTCGACTTGCAGTCCGGTATCCAAAAATATGCATGAAACTATGGCTAAGAGTTGTAGAGTTAAAGAAAGGGGCTTTAGGATTGATAGAGTTTGAGTGCAATTAATTGGATTAGATGGTATGATTCATGTCAAGGATGTGCATTTGGAGCTGATCAGATTCATTAAGCAAGTCGAAGTTTCCAGGTATGTTATGCAGTATGGCAAAAGGATTAATATGTTGGTTTAGATGAGGATAATTCATTAGAACTTGAGATTCCAGTACTACTGCATGGAAAGCTTCAGTAGTATGATGAGTTGGGTGTTTGCAAGTGGATGTGGCCTGTGTTGCATCAGCATGGTGTGTCGAGGTTCTATCTTGCTGCTTGTGGTTTGAATTATTAAAAGGTACCATATCATTGGACCGATCCATGCTCTGATGAGATGTGGACACGTTATATAATTGATGAGGTAATAGGATCTCATCATTTGTACCCTGATTGGCCGTCAATGCCTCATTATTTATATGAAGGGTATTTCTGGTGTTTCAAAATGTCACGGTTGAATTCCTATTCAAAGGATTCTTATTATTAGTAGTAGAGATTAATTATTATTAAATTAACTTAATCACTTTCAAATTCAATTTAAAAAATTTAACATTTTTATCATTCTTGGTTATATAAAAATTAAAAACCTTTAAAATAAATTTTCCATGTTAAGTCCAATACTTAAATATTGCACTAATTTCAGCATTCAATTATAACTGCAATAAAACCGCAGTTAATTATATTTTGATTTCAATCAGATTCTTTTATTACGTTTTACATTCTTATTATTAAATCAAGCAAAACCTCATGGATATAATTAACATTAGTTTACACTTTAATACATTCATTATTCTACAGTTAACATCTTTTACCACATTAATTGCAATATTTCAATTATATTTAATTTACGTTGATTTCCAGATTATTTCAATGGATTAAATAATAAAATAATTACTAAAACAATTATTACACTTTAGTCATTCATACACATTTTCAAGTCTATTGTTTACAAACAAAAGCTACTAAATTTATTTACTAATTAATTTATCTTATATTTTGTACTAAACCTTTTCTAATTTATAACATATTATTTCACATTAAATTCAACATTTAATTTATTCCTTATTTACAATTATAACCAATTTAACTTCACAATTGTTTCAATTAATTGAATCTACATTAAAATAATTGTCAATATTCAAATGACATTATTAAATCATATTCTAATTGTTTTACTTATTAATAAATCATAAATTTTAATTTCTTACAATACTAAATTCAAAAATCTTATTAGATTAAATATATTTAATTATAAAAAATTATTGGTCATTACATATTAACCCACAATAACTATGGTTATACTATAAGATGGCATGTGATAAATAATTTGTGATGATTATGAGATAGTTATTCTATGTTAGCTAGGCTAAAACGTTCGAAGGCCATATGATAGCTAGTATGTGGTAACTAGAATGACCCGCGATAGCATGGTATGCTATATTTTTCTAATCAAAACGAAGAATATTTATGGAACTTTGAAAGATAGTTTCCAAGTGTTATTGAACTATTTCATTTGAGTGAAATAAAGGAGAGATTTTATAAGTTAAAATCGTGTTTACTTATTTTGAAAAAGGAAGAAAGCTTAGAAAAGCTAATAAATGATAGGGTATCATTAAATTAAAAGATAAAAATGTTTTAACTAAAAAATATGTATTTTACATAATTAATGAATGAAATGATTTGCAAGAATATGAAGACAAAAGGAAGGCCTTCCTGGCAATTGGATTATAAACCCAACTTCTTATTTAGTGATAAGTGATGCAAGGCCTTCGTGGAAATCACGTGTCTAAATATAAAATTATAATTGAAGGTAGGCCTGAGTAGCAATTGGAGGCCTATGTGGCTATCGAATAATTGGTATCATTAAGGCATGTATGGCTATAAAATGTCAAACTCACAACATTGTAATTGGTATTGTTGATCGAACGTCTGTGTGGCCGCCGAGTGTCAAATTTATGACATTGACATGGTATTGTTTATTGAAAGCTTATGTAGCATCCAATTATCTATTTATGATAGTTAAGCGGGTATGTTGGAGTAAGGCTTGTCTAGTATCCAATTGTTTGTTCGCAATGAATAAACGAGAATGGGGGAGTAAGGCTTGAGTAGCATCCAGTGGTCTTTTCTCGACTAACCCCGAGGATAATGACACGAGTCTAGTATGGCAACCAAGTTATCCACTGATGATAAAATAAAGATAAAGCACATGTTAATAAGCCATAAATGTTAAGAATTGGAAGTTGCATTGGTAAAGTTAGGCTTGTATGGCAACCTAATTAAGACTACAATGGTTAGTCCCGTACCGTAACACCCGTAATTTGGCGTTATTTATTAAATTAATTAGGCTCCAAAAATAAAATTTATGTAAATGATAGAATTTGAACATGAAACTTACACCATTACATTCATGGAAAAATTCTGAGCAACTTTCATATTTGGAGTTTTGCGATCGGAGTTCAAACGAAGAAGCTACGGACGAAAAACAAATTCAGAACGAAAATAAATAAGAAAAGTTAACGTTTTTAATTATTCTCCCAGGCCCATAAGCCGACCGTTCACTATGACCGATCAACATGTAGCGATCGACCGGTGCATACATGGCGGTTGACCGATTGCGTAACCGCGGGCGTAATAAGCCAAGGCCATTATTATCCAAATTTAATATATTTCGGTCTAACGGTTCTGATTGATTTTAGCACCTATAAATTCAGGCCTAGCCCTCCATTCTCTTCTCATATTTTTCTAGAAGTGGTAGAAAAACTTTGCCATTTCTTCTTCCCAACTTTCATTGTAAACTATGAAAATTAGATATTTATATTAGATTCATACAAATTGGAGAAAAATGGAACTTTAATGAAAAGGAGACGAGAAGAGAATCAACTATACACATATTTGAGGTACTTTATATATTTATATATACTTGTATCTATTTTCTCTCCCGATCTCTAATCTCCTCTCAGATCTGTAATTTTAATATATGTATATATATCGTTTTTATATATATTTCTTAAATTATAAAGAATTTGGAGATGAATCAATGGTTCTACTTTAGATCTGGAGATTTGGGTCGCTTTTAAAAATGTGAGTGGGAAATTTTATAGATTGTAATAACATAAAAATTATCCTATTGATATTTATTTGATTTTTTTTGCCTAATTGGATAATTGTATATGAGTTGTAGGCAGAAAATCGAATATGATATCAATATAATAAATATCACCTACATATTCTTGTTTATGAATTGATTTAGAATTTTTTTACAATCTGATCTGGAAATCGGTCCCAAATTTATGAATTTAGAATATTGATTTGAATTAAATTTATTCCATTTCTGAAATAGCTTGTATAATAATGTTGTAAATTTGGATTATTACCCTAATTTTGTTAGAACGTAAACTTTTCTATATTTGGAATTTGTGGAATTTAAAGCGAGATTTTTTTTTGGTTATTTGATTTTAAATTTTTAATTAATTTTAAATATTTAAAATAATTAAACTTTAGAATTTAATAATTTATAATTCAAATATAGAGAATAATTAAATATTTGGATTGTGAATTAAATATAAATTAAATGGATTTAATAATTTTATTTAACTCCTTTTAACCAATAAATAATATTGGTGAATTCAATTTTTAAATTTATTTACAAAAATAAATAGATATAATATAAGTATATTAAATCTGTGAAATTGTCATTCCGAGGATGTAACGATCCTGAATTTCTGTCATTTAAAAATCATATATTTAATTGATTTTAAATATTAACAAGTAAAATTTTTAAGTCGAATAAATTTTATTTCGAATATCTGGATTTAATTGGATAATTAAATCGATAATTTAATATTTGAAATTACAGAAATAATTGGAAATTGGGTTTAAAGTGATTAGAATTGATTTGTAAATTTGTATTAAATCATATTGGAGTTAGAATGATGTTATAGAACTTTTAAAAGTGAATTAAAAGTTAATTTGCAGAAATTGAATATTTTAATATTTAAATTGACGAGTAAAAATAGCCATTTTTCAAACAGTTTCGGATTTCGACGAAACTAGTTTCATCTGATCCGTAATATTATTTTATTGTAATATTTCAAATTTCATGTCAATAAGATTTACGGTTTGTCCGGCGCAAGCTAAAACGCACTGAAATCGGTTTAAGTGAATTTTAAATTTAAACAGTCGATTTGAAAACCTATCTTCCAAATACTTTCGAATTGGCCTCCGATATATATTCCATTGCTTTCAGAATGGGGGTAAAACATTATAAACACCAGACGGCACGCTTCGTTTGGAGTTCGGAAAAAATTCGGGTGAATAGTGTCGTGTAAATTTCTATAAAAGGCCCCTATTTTCATTATTTTACACAAACCCTAACCCTAAAAGCTTCAGGCCGCCACTTTCACGATTAATGGCCAAAAATTTCCAACTTTCTTCTATTAATCTCTTCCAATCCATCGATCTATTCAAGAAATCTTCAACTACAAACTTCTAGAGCTCGATGAGAGCTACAAATCCATACATATATGATTATCCAATTTGCAGCGAGGAGGGAGAAAAGATGCTGTGAATGCCTCGCGTTTGAGCACGAAAACCAAGGCCATCACGCGACCGAGCGCTGCCGCGTTCGAGGTGGAGGTGAGGCACGACACGAGCTTCGAAACCCTAGTAGTTGATCGTCGCGAATATATAAGATGAAGGCTCGAAAAATTCAAAATCAATGGCGACTATGGGTTTCTTCACGCGGTTTTGAACGAAAGGAGGAAGAAACAGGGTGCGGCCGAGATCCGGGGGGTTGGAAATGAACGGCCCAGATGTAAACTAGGTTAAGAAATAAAAACAAAATAGTAATTAATTTATTTAAAATTCGTGTAATCTTTGTAATGCGATATCTTTTTCATACGAGGTCCGTTTTGGACGAAACGAATTGCGTTGGCTTCATATTGACGAGCACTATGCGATGGAGCTGGATTGGAATTGACTGGAGCTAGTGAGAATTTTGGGCAAATTTAAACGCGTGTTTAATTTTATTCGAAATAAAACACTACAACTGTATTTGAAACAAGGTAAGAACTTCTCACTCAATCGAATTGCGTTTCAATTTAAATTTAAAATAGTTAAATTTAAAATTTCTTGATTGTGTGATTGAATGATAAATTGTTATCTATTGTATTGAAATAAACCCTATACGTCGTATATTAAACGGATGTTATTTATTAAACATATATACCGCGATATTCCATCTTGAAGTGGAATTGGTATTATATATGTACTTGGAGTTGATTTTCCACATTATATAGCGGATGAGACCCTATTGCGCCGCATAATAGCGGTTAATATTTCATATAGACCCATGTACCGCGATATTCCGTATTGAAACGGGATTGGTATTGTGCTAACATATGTGGATGCAGGGAAACAGGTTAGAGGGATCCAACTGGATTCCTCAACAGTATTGATTTATTTACAGATATTTGCGATATATTCTGTTATCATAATGAATGGGCCTATTTTTGGAGTACTAAAAATGTTAAAATAACGATTTTGAATTTAAAAGGATTTTCAAGTGATTTTTGAAAGTAAACATTTTTTTTGAATTTTGGAATTGATTCATTTTAAATAAATAAACGTTATAATTTTTATGTTATAAAAATTATGATTTTTGTGAAATATAACCGAAATGTGATTTTTGAAATAAGTAATTGATTAATTTGTAAATTGGTTTAAATTGGGATTTTTGAATTATTATAAATGGTTTATATAAAAGGTTTATAAAATTGATATTTATAAATTAAAATATTAGAATTATAAAACGAGTTTTTATAAGTGTTAAAATGAAGTATAAATGGATTTCATAAGTGAATGAAATTTATAGATTTATAAATTGTGAAGTTATAAAATGAATAGCTTTTGTAAAATAAAAGATTTATAAGTAATTAACTTATAAATTGGATTTTGGCATTTAAATGATATATAAATAGAATTTGTTAATTAAGGGATTTTATAAGTTGAAGTTTTTATAAAATAAACATATATAAATTTGAATTTATAAACGTTGTTTTATAAATTCGAAACCAATTGAATTTGACAAGTAAATATGAAAGCTTATTAAAGGAGATATATCCACGATTTTGGACAGTGGATAATCCTTTAATTTAATATATAGAAGTGTTGAATTTGGTAAACGATTTATATTCACGATTTGGACAGTGAATAATATATTAAAGAAATGTTTTAGGAAGTGATCTTTTAAATAGGATTAAAACGATTTGAAGTTGTTTTAAAATGTGTTAAGAATTAGAACCCTAGATTTCAACATTCATTGTTGAAATAGACATTTTCGAGAAATAAGGAAAAGATGGACTGTGACACTGTTGTTATAGTAAATGATTTTCGAAAGGAAATGTTTTATATAGTATTGGGATTTATATATCTATCTTAATTCGAATCCCTATACTGGTGATTTTGAGTTGCCGTAACGATGTTTTACGCAACATTCGTTTTAACCCAAATAAATGTGTTTAAAGAGAACGTTTTCCTTAAAAGAATAAAATATATACTTAATCGTGTTTTAAGTATATTGGATATTTTCTAAGTATTGAAAATAAATAGATTTGTGAATTACTTATTGTTAAATAAGTATGGAAATGTTTTCCAATATGAAGTGAAATGTTTTAGGTTTTTATCTTTTAAAGATAAATTGAAAATGAATAAATATTTGGAAGTGTTTCCACGTAAGGAATATGATTTGAAATTTGTTTTCAAAAGTTGTAAAGGTGAAAAGTGATTTGAAATTTATTCTCAATGGTTGAAGCGTGGAAACAAATTTACGGATTATCTTGTAAAGATATTTTTGGGAAAATAAATAATTTGGGAAATTATTTGGAATCTGGTGATGTTGTGCATATCTATTGATAGTTAAAGAACCGACAATCAATATTTACCTTTAAATGGGTATTTGTTGTGATTTGCTTGAATTTGAATGCTACACTTATTTTTAAAATAAGCGCTCGTTATTCGGTTTAGCCGGGAGAGGACCTTTGGGTCATGAATCCCATTTTGAATAGTGATACGTCGTAATGGATAGCATTTGAAGACCGGTGTTGAAGATCGGATATTTGCGAAAACCGAAGGATTACCGTCCAATGACTCTACATCGGCTGATCTCTGATATAGAGATTTTATCACCCTTTGTGATGGGAAGTCCGGTCGTGATTAGTGAATATTCGAGTTGCAAGGGATTCTTTGGAAGTGCCTTCGGTTCCGTTCGATCCCGGAACGGACTTGTATGGATGTGTGTCTGACGTTACAATTTGAGATGTAAAGCTGGTTTCTATCAAATATATTTCTGTTGGTGGCGAAGAATTTGCTCTCTTAGCTTAACACCCTTCTCTGAGACGTATGAGCTCAGAGGTTATGTAGTTGATGGTTACTAGTGATATATTCCCAAATTGGTAATGTGGCATACGAAGTGCTGCTGTGCATTTATTGATCAAAGCCTCGCTTTTGTGAAAAGCGTAGCTTTGTGGACGAGACTTTGTCGGACCTCACACCTCGTAATGGTCAAAACAGGAAAGATGCAGCAAGGTTTTAAGGAGTAGCGCCCCTTAGGGTATGTCATTTCCTTCTGGATATAAGTGGTATCATGGTATGGAGCCCAGATACTTAACTTTGGTGGATGTCGCAAATATATAAGACTTTGTGATTGATGTTGGTTGAGGATCCTCAGATAAAGGTTGTTTACAACCTGGGGATGGCATACTCATGTCAGTTGTTACCTACTTTTGCAGAGGTGTGTTGCAGAGATCCGGTTAGGTTCTCGGGGCGTCTCTCCAGAGGCGTTTTCATGTGGCAATGGGAAGTTCCTTGGCCTGACCATTTGTTGGAAAATCTAAAGAAACAATACGAGCCCTATACAGTTTTAGTTGTATAACCTTCCATGGAATGTGGCGGTAACCTGCTATTGAAAATGGTAGCTATAGTAGGCATACGATAATGGTCGTATGTTGGCTAAGATTTATATTTTACTTTCGAAAGGTTTTCCACTGTGCACTTATAATAATAATAATATCAAAGAAAATTTCTCGTATCAAGCATGATTGACTATCATAAGGAGAAATCTCCTCCGATTCTGCTTTTGCATTGTGTGTGTGTGCGGGAGGCCTTATGGTAGTTACATTTTCTAAAAGCATTATGAATCTATTTTAAAATATTTCTTTATTTGTTTTTTTAAAGATAAACTGTTTTAAGTTCTCACACCAGTCCCATGACTGACTTGGAGTTTATTGTTTCCTTCCTAAACTCTGGGTGCCCATCAATTTCCACACGGACAGTCTAGAGTCAGGTTATCAGGTCATTCTGGAATTCAGGAGTTGCTGTAGAGATCTGGAGGCAAGCTGGATGGCATGGCATATCAACTAGTATATAGTATTTCTTTTCCGCTATTTGTTGTTGTACACTCTGATAATGTAATGAAAATGTGATGTAATGTAATAATTGATATAGTTCTTTGTTTTAAGGATATTCATTTATTTATTATATGTTGTTCCGCTGCAATTATGAGTTTCTGATATTGTTTCTGTTGCTTCTTCTTTCTTTCTTCCATCTTTTTCTTCTTCTTAAACCCTAAGGGTTCGGTTTTCCGGCCTTCGATTGCTCGGCAGTTGATACAGTGGACATATTGATGTCGACTTTCGAAAGTCGAAAATCGTAATCCTTACATTTCGTATCAGAGCATTTGGTTAAGAGACAACCTTGGCTCTGTTGGGTGTTACTCATTAGAGATAGAGTCAGTAGCACTCTAGAATGAGTTTGAGTGTATTAATAGATATGAGCGCGTATTTGTTAGTGAATATAAAAATGTTTATATTGTGTTTGCTTATCCGTTGAGCTATTTATGAATTCTGGTTGGTGCGGGAAGTACAACCGTATCGATAGGGGTTTCTAAACTCTTAAACGAGATAAACCAACATAGTATCATTTTAAATTGGGTAAATGAAATAATTTTACCTTGATTATATTTTATATATAAGGAATAATTTTTCAGAAATTATTAAAGAATATATAAGTTGATTGTTCGGTTGTTGAAATGTAAGAATATATATATATAAGTTAATTAAAAGAATAAATTGTATAAGCAAATGAATTATTGAGTATGGAATTATAATTAATGTGATTTACAATTGTGAAATAATCTTATATATAAGAAGTGAAACTATGTGGATATATACTTATATATATGAGTTGTAAATAAAAATGAATTTAGATTATGAATTTGAAAGTTTTGAATCCCGACTATTTTAAAAGTTGTTTTTCAAAGTTAAAGATGTTATATTATTAAGTAAGATAAATAAATTTGGAATAATCATATGTAAGTGAAGTGGAATAGTGAAATTCTATAAGAAAAAGACTTATAAACCTGAGTTATAAGTGAAAGGATTTTTTTGAAAGAATATTAAGCGCTGAATTCACTACGCTACTGGGAAATAATAAGGGTGATGACTGCAGCATCATCAGTATCATTTTCGAGTTTCTGTGTGATGGATTTGCTACCATAGTAAATTGAAAATTGAAGTTTGGTTGTGATAAACAAATTTGAAATTAAAATCCAAGTTGTAATTGTTGAATATATGTGAAACGAGTTTTGGACTTATAATATGAGATAATAAATTTGGCTCTGGTAAAGAATAAAGAATTTGGGATAGCATAATAAATATATGATTTGAAATTTAACTAAAGGAAAGTTAAATAGGATTTACTTTAGAATTGGAATCTGAATTGGATTTATAAGTGGAAATTTGAGTTAAGTTAAACAAATGATGTTTGAAATAGAATATAACTTAAGTAATGCTGAATGAAGTTGATTTTGGTATCGAAGTAAATTAATAAAGTGAAGTGATGAATATGAACTTGAGTTATATAAATGAAATTCAACCTTATTTGTTAAATGAATTAGCAATTGAATTAATAAATGGATTGAATATTAATCAATCAATGTAAATGAATTGATATAGAATAATGAATGTAAGTGTTAATTCATTAGAAGCGAATGAAGTTAAAAAAATTGAATAATTGAAAGAAAAGTCAATTAGATATTAAACCAATTGGAAATTAAAAGTGTTAAACCAAACTGAAATTAGACAAAATGAATATGAATTGTTGAATGTAAATTTAATAAATTTGGTTGTATTGAATATACATTGATTGTTGGATTGTTGTTAGTTGATTATATAGAAATTCATATGAAGTTGAATTAATAAAAATTGAAAGCTATGTGATTTGATTTGAATGTGGAAGTGAACTAATTTGAATGTAAATTAGTGAATAAAAACGAATTGAAAATGAATGTTAGTAAAGTCCAATGTTAATGAATCAAATATTATAAAATGAAAAACCAATTCATTGAATATTAATGAGAAGTGAATGTATATTGATTCGATGACTAGAATTGTTGTTGGATGATAGTTGTTTAATGGTTGGATTTGTTGCCGTTTGTTGCATTTGCTATATTGGCATATGTAGTTGTTGTACTGGTATATGTTGTATATCGATATTATTTTCTATATACATGTTTCTCATTGTTGTTGAGTGTTTAATAGGTGTGGATTTTGCTTGCTTCGCTTTTGGAGCTCGCTTTCACGCTATATTAGCCGTATATGCTCGCTAATAATATATAAGGTACATATCTCGGAATAAATATCGTACTTTTACACATTTTTCCCTGCGGGATGCCTCATTACTTCGATGAGATGTATATTTGTTACATATATATTGCCTTTTTTTTTCTATTTCGGATCAAGCTGCGCAAAGGAGGTTATGACGAAATTTTCTAAAAATTTAAGGCGTTAGAATATTTTTGAGAAAATTGGAAAATTTTGGAAAAATATAAGTTTGATTTTGGAGTGAAAAGTTAAACGATATAGTTGGTTCTGAAAAGATAACTAAGTATGATTTAAGAACTTAGTAAAGTTATTGTAAGAAGTTGGATTTTGGGAAAGTTAAACACTTAAGTGAATTTGAAATCTAATTTGAACAAATGGTGTTTGAAAAGTTAATGAATTTCAAGACTTTTTCTTACTTGGTAATTTCAAGGACGAAATTCTTTTAAGGGGAAAGTTTGTAATGACCCAGAATTTCTGTCATTTGAAATTCATATATTTAATTGATTTTAAATATTAACAAGTAAAATTTGTAAGTCGAATAAATTATATTTCGAATATCTGGATTTAATTGGATAATTAAATCGATAATTTAATATTTGAAATTACAGAAATAATTGGAAATTGGGTTTAAAGTGATTAGAATTAATTTGTAAAGTTGTATTAAATCATATTGGAGTTAGAATGATGTTATAGAACTTTTAAAATCGAATTAAAGGTTAATTTGCAGAAATTGAAACTTTTAATATTTAAATTGACGAGTAAAAATAGCCATTTTTCAAACAGTCGCGGATTTCGACGAAACCAATTTCATCGAATCCGTAATGTTATATTATTGTAAGATTTCAAATTTCGTGTCAATCGGATTTACGGTTTGTTCGGAGCAAGCTAAAATACATTGAAATCGGTTTAAGTGAATTTTAAATTTAAATAGTCGATTTGAAAACCTATCTTCCAAATAATTTCGAATTGGCCTCCGATATATATTCCATTTCGTTCGGAATGGGGGTAAAACATTATAAACGCCAGGAGGCACACTTCGTTTGGAGTTCGGAAAAGATTCGGGTGAATAGTGTCGCGTAAATTTCTATAAAAGGCCCCCTATTTTCATTATTTTACATAAACCCTAACCCTAAAAGCTTCAGGCCGCCACTTTCATGATTAATGGCCGAAAATTTCCAACTTTCTTCTATTGATCTCTTCCAATCCATCGATCTATTCAAGAAATCTTCAACTACAAACTTCTAGAGCTCGATAAGAGCTACAAATCCATACGGATATGATTATCCAATTTGCAGCGAGGAGGGAGAAAAGTGGTCGTGAATGCCTCGCATTTGAGCACGAAAACCAAGGCCATCACGCGACCGAGCTCTGCCGCGTTCGAGGTGGAGGTGAGGCACGACACGAGCTTCGAAACCCTAATAGTTGATCGTCGTGAATATATAAGATGAAGGCTCGAAAAATTCAAAATCAATGGCGACTATGGGTTTCTTCACGCGGTTTTGAACGAAAGGAGGAAGAAACAGGGTGCGGCCGAGATCCGGGGGGTTGGAAACGAACGGCCCAGATGTAAATTAGGTTAAGAAATAAAAACAAAATAGTAATTAATTTATTTAAAATTCGTGTAATCTTTGTAACGCGATATCGTTTTCATACGAGGTCCGTTTTGGACGAAACGAATTGCGTTGGTTTCATATTGACGAGCACTATGCGATGGAGCTGGATTGGAATTGACTGGAGCTAGTGAGAATTTTAGGTAAATTTAAACGCGTGTTTAATTTTATTCGAAATAAAACACTGCAACTGTATTTGAAACAAGGTGAGAACTTCTCACTCAGTCGAATTGTGTTTCGATTTAAATTTTAAATAGTTAAATTTAAAATTTCTTGATTGTGTGATTGAATGATAAATTGTTATCTATTGTATTGAAATAAACCCTATATGCCGTATATTAAGCGGATGTTATTTATTAAACACATATACCGCGATATTCCATCTTGAAGTGGAATTGGTATTATATATGTACTTGGAGTTGATTTCCCGCATTATATAGCGGATAGACCCTATTGCGCTGCATAATAGCGGATAAAATTTCATATGCACTCATGTACCGTGATATTCCGTATTGAAACGGGATTGGTATTATGCTAACATCTATGGATGCAGGGAAATATGTTGGAGGGATCCAACTGGATCAACAGTATTGATTTATTTACAGATATTTGCGATATATTCTGTTATCATATTGATATATGATGTTTTGATGTCGTGGTTGATTTATTGGTGCTGTTGCTGCATTGGGCCTATTTTTGGAGTTTTAAAAATGTTAAAATAATGATTTTGAATTTAAAAGGATTTTCAAGTGATTTTTGAAAGTATACATTTTTTGAATTCTGGAATTGATTCATTTTAAATAAATAGACGTTATAATTTTTATATTATAAAAATTATGATTTTTGTGAAATATAACTGAAATGTGATATTTGAAATAAGTAGTTGATTAATTTGTAAATTGGTTTAAATTGGGATTTTTGAATTATTATAAACGGTTTATATAAAAGGTTTATAAAGTTGATATTTATAAATTAAAATATTGGAATTATAATACGAGTTTTTATTAGTGTTAAAATGAAGTATAAATGGATTTCCTAAGTGAATGAAATTTATAGATTTATAAATTGTGAAGTTATAAAATGAATAGATTTTGTAAAATAAAAGATTTACAAGTAATTAACTTATAAATTAGATTTTGGCATTTAAATGAGATATAAATAGAATTTGTTAATTAAGGGATTTTATAAGTTGAAGTTTTTATAAAATAAATATATATAAATTTGAATTTATAAACGTTGTTTTATAAATTCGAAACCAATTGAATTTGATAAGTAAATATGAAAGCTTATTAAAGGAGATATATCCACGATTTTGGACAGTGGATAATCCTTTAATTTAATATGTAGAACTGTTGAATTTGGTAAACGATTTATATTCACGATTTTGGACAGTGAATAATATATTAAAGAAATGTTTTAGAAAATGATCTTTTAAATAGGACTAAAACGATTTGAAGTTGTTTTAAAATGTGTTAAGGATCGAAACCCAAGATTTCAACATTCATTGTTGAAATAGACGTTTTCGAGAAATAAGGAAAAGATGGACTATAACACTGTTATTATAGTAAATGATTTCAAAAGGAAATGTTTTATATAGTATTGGGATTTATATATCTATATTAATTCGAATCCCTATACTCGTGATTTTGAGTTGTCGTAACGATGTTTTACGCAACATTCGTTTTAATCCAAATAAATGTGTTTAAAGAGAACGGTTTCCTTAAAAGAATAAAATATATACTTAATCGTGTTTTAAGTATATTGGATATTTTCTAAGTATTGAAAATAAATAGATTTGTGAATTACTTATCGTTAAATAAGTATGGAAATGTTTAACAATATGAAGTGAAATGTTTTGGGTTTTTATCTTTTAAAGATAAATTGAAAATGAATAAATATTTGGTAGTGTTTCCGCGTAAGGAAAATGATTTGAAATTTGTTTTCAAAAGTTGTAAAGGTGAAAAGTGATTTGAAATTTATTTTCAAATGGTTGAAGTGTGGAAATAAATTTACGGATTATCTTGTAAAGATATTTTTGGGAAAATAAATTATTTGGAAAATTATTTGGAATCTGGTGATGTTGTGCATATCTATTGATAGTTAAAGAACCGACTATCAATATTTACCTTTAAATGGGTATTTGTTGTGATTTGCTTGAAATTGAATGCTACACTTATTTTTAAAATAAGCGCTCGTTATTCGGTTTAGGTGGGAGAGGACCTTTGGGTCATGAATCCCATTCCAAATAGTGATACATCGTAATGGATAGCATTTGAAGACCGGTGTTGAAGACCGGATATTTGCGAAAATGGAAGGATTACCGTCGAATGACTTTGCATCAGGTGATCTCCGTTGTAGAGATTTTATCACCCTTTGTGATGGGAAGTCCGGTCGTGATTAGTGAATATCCGGATTGCAAGGGCTTCTTTAGAAGTGTCTTCGGTTCCGTTCGATCCCGGAACGGACTTGTATGGATGTGTGTCTGACGTTACAATTTGAGATGTAAAGCTGGTTTCTATCAAATATATTTCTGTTGGTGGCGGAGAATTTATTCTCTTAGCTTAACACCCTTCTCTGAGACGTATGAGCTCAGAGGTTATGTAGTTGATGGTTACTAGTGATATATTCCCAAATTGGTAATGTGGCATACGAAGTGCTGCTGAGAATTTGTTGACCAAAGCATAGCTTTTGTGAAAAGCGTAGCTTTGTGGACGAGACTTTGTCGGACCTCACACCCTGTAATGGTCCAAACAGGAAAGATGCAGCAAGGTTTTAGGGAGTAGCACCCCTTAGGTTATGTCATTTCGTTCTGGATATAAGTGGTATCATGGTATGGAGCCCAGATACTCAACTTTGGTGGATGTCCCAAATATATATGACTTTGTGATTGATGTTGGTTGAGGATCCTCGGATAAAGGTTGTTTACAACCGGGGGATGGCATACTCGTGTCAGTTGTTACCTACTTTTGCAGTGGTAACCCGACCTTGTGTTGGCAGAGATCCGGTTAGGTTCTCGGGGCGTCTCTCCAGAGGCTTTTCCATGTGGCAATGGGAAGTTCCTTGGCCTGAACATTTGTTGGAAAATCCAAAGAAACAATACGAGCCCTGTAAAGTTTTAGTTGTATAACCTGCCATGGAATGTGGCGGTAACATGCTATTGAACATGGTAGCTATAGTAGGCATACAATAATGGTCGTATGTTGGTTAAGATTTATATTTTACCTTTGAAAGGTTTTCCACTTGCACTTATAATAATATCATAGAAAATTTCTCATATCAAGCATGTTTGACTATTGTAAGGAGAAATCTCATCCGATTCTGCGTTTGCATTGTGTGTGCGTGTGTGCGGGAGGCCTTATGGTAGTTACAGTTTCTAAAAGCATTGCGAGTCTATTTTAAAATATTTCTTTATTTGTTTTTTTAAAGATAAACTATTTTAATTTCTCACACCAGTCTCATGACTGACCTGGAGTTTATTGTTTCCTTCCTAAACTTTGGGTGCCTATCAATTTCCACATGGGCAGTCTAGAGTCAGATTATCAGGTCATTCTAGAATTCAGGAGTTGTTGTAGAGATCTGGAGGCAAGCTGGATGGCATGGCGTATCAACTAGTATATAGTATTTCTTTTCCGATGTTTGTTGTTGTACACTTTGATAATGTAATGAAAATGTGATGTAATGTAATAACTGATATAGTTCTTTGTTTTAAAGATATTCATTTATTTATTATATGTTGTTCCGCTGCAATTGTGAGTTTCTGATATTGTTTATGTTGCTTCTTCTTTCTTTTTCTTCTTCTTAAACCCTAAGGGTTCGGTTTTCCGACCTTCGATTGCTCAGCAGTTGATACAGTGACGTATTGATGTCGACTTTTGAAAGTCGAAGATCGTAATCCTCACAGGGGAAGAGTCTCGAATTTCGACGAAACCGCTTTATTTTGATCGATAATAGTGAATTATATTATGCCGTCAAATTTCATGGCAATCAGACATATCGTTTGGTCGTGCAAGATCGAGACACGCTGAAATTAATATCGAAAATTTAGTGTAATAACTAGGTCTAAAATCCTATCTTCTATATACAATCGAATTAGGTCTCGAAACAAGTTCCATTATATTTTAAATAGGGGTATAACATATAGAACGCCATGTGGCACGCCTCATTTGGAGTTCGAATTTTAGGTATGTTTTGTTGAATATTTTTATTTCAAAATAATAATCTTTAATAATAGTTATAATAGCTTTGGCGTCACACTTTTTTGGTATCAATGTGAACTACCAAAAATGCTCATCTATATATTATCAAACGTTAATCATTTAAAAGTAGGATCTAATTTTAAACTTCTTTTACAAATTTAAACTCCCCTAAAAGTAGGATTAATTAAGCAGGCTTTACAAATTCAAAACGCTTCTGAAAATAGGATCTAAAATTAAACTTACTTCACAAATTCAAAATACTTCTTTACAAATATAAAAATCTTAATATCACTTAAAAAAACTTTGACTGATTTAACCATATACAATTTATAAGGAAAATAATTCACGCACGAAGAGCGTGTCGTAACGCTCGCGTATGTGTGTGTATAAAATCTATTAAGCCATGCTTGCCAATACCCCAAGCACATCTGCCCATACCTAGCCACGTTCTTCTCCCCTCTGTATTAATAGTGCGTACCGTAGAACATGATGACCGAGAATTTTTGAAATCCCCTCCACGAGATCCTACGACCGTGGTTCTTAGAGGCCACTCGAGGTCGAGATGGACCTCGGCCTCAACAAAGAAGTTTCTTATCATGGTGAGACATAATTAGTGATCGTCTAGATTGGCCTGATGTTCGTCATGGCGGCAGCGATGGGCTTCTGAAGCGGCTGCCGTTTTTGGCAAAATTGAATCGAAAGAAGGCACGTGGAGGAGCGACGCTAGGCTAGTTGGGGGCGTTGATGGAAGGTGCGTCAACGGAGGTAGGTGCGATGGTGAAACGTTGACGGCGACGGCAGCTGTAACATCTCTCTCCTAGAGACTCAACACTAACCACTACGGATGCTGCAGTCATCCATAGGTGTTATTTCTGAGTGACCGAAATCGGAATCTTGAAACTCTTGGCAACACAGGAACACATGAATATGAAAAAAAATTAAGCTTGAACAAAACAGAATTCCTTGTTTCTTATGAATTTCGGTTTAAGACTTAATTACATAATCCCAGACATTAACCACGTTCAGGTCATGTATACATGTACAAAATACGATAAGAGTGGCATATGAAGATGGCCCCTTATGATGATCAGAGAACTAATAAATATGAAATTTACAGTTCTTAGTACATCACAGTGGAAAACACAAAATAGCTCCTATATAGCTAACACTGCCTCATGCACGTCTCCAGAAGCTTATTCGTCCAAAAACCTGGAAGTCTTCCACTCTCAGACTACTCAAATTAATTTTATGTACCCAAGAGTTTGTGGAGAAACACAAACTTCAAGTCAGACAATAAGTATGGTATGAATAATCCCCTATAATATTTTATCATAAATAGATGTCTAGTGAGACCACGCCGCTTAGTAGAACAGGCAGTCTCCTCACTAGTGTCCAAAACCAAACATGCAAATCATTTACTATGCTCCTACACCCAAAATTATTTGTCTTAGCATAATATGAAATAAAGCCATAAATCATATATATTAGATAACACATCCACTCATTCATTGGATATCCCATTTAAAAGCAATTTATTAGATTTCATATCTAAAATCAATTTATTAGAGTTCCCCTCTAAAACCTTTAAAAATGACTATCCGTCATAATTTAATAGGACTATCCATCCTAAATCCATTTAAAATAGATGCAGATTATCCATCATACATGGTTTTATAAAAGTTGGTGTGGGCTATCCACCGCACACTCCATAGTTTTTCTAGGATGACTATGAACCCTTAGGTGCCAAATCTCGAGGCTAACCACCTCCAGAAAAACATTCTTTGCTTTAGAAATTTGATGCGGGCACTCTACCGCACATTCTATCATTTTCCTAAATTAACTAAGAACCCAACACTTGCCCAATTAAAATATCATGATCCCCATGATTATTTATTAAAATTCACGATCCCCATTATTTCTTATTTTCCCTAGGTATACCGCTTATTTAACCTATTCCCATTTGTAGCTCCAATTAGGCTAAATTAAATAAAAACACGTTGATTGCCCCAATGTATATTTTCGAAAGCATATTTCTGTTTTTAACCCCAAACTATGTATCGAAAATATTAAACCCACCCCGGTGTCCCCAAGGTTTTATAACATTCAATTTAAATAAGGACCCCCCTTATATATTCAAACAAAGATAAGTATTTTATGCTATAACACTTCGAAGTAGCCCTTTGAATTAGCAAAACTTTACTCAAGAAAAATGGCAAAAAACATCCCTTTAAAACCCATCAAATGAAGTTCCATTCGAAAGCAAAAACCTTCGAAGTTATCCCCTTCAGAAGCCGTCCTTTTGTAATTCAAATTCATAAATTTATTAAATGCTTACATTTATTTCCCTATAACCAATTTGTTACAACTTTACTTACATTAACACTATTTCCCTTATTTTGGTTATTATTTCATACGTAGATCACAAGTTTACATTTCTTTATACTATCTTATGAAACAATATACATTTCTAATACTTTATTATATTTATTGGAATTAAATTTCCAAATTTACTATATACAACAAACTATGACCTTATAGTTATTTCAATTAATTGGGATTGTGCTAAATTAATTATTTATAAACTTACATTAACATAATTCATTAATTTACATTCGGTTACAAATAAATCAATATATTATTTCACCCATTAATACAGTGATTACATTTGTTTATACTATATTCCATTTAAAACTAAGTCATAACATTTGAATTATTATATTAATTTGGAATGTTCATTCAAGTTCATAAATTATTAACTTGCAATAACGTATTTCCTTAATTTACATCCAATTAATGTTAACCATGTTTTTATTACACTAACCAATCCAATACTTACCTCAAATTTCACATATTCAATTTATATCTAGGTATAAACCTTTCACTACTTCATTTATTTCTTATATTAAACCTATAACCAAGTATGACGATTTATATTATTTCAAATAATTGCAATTTTATTCAATTTATGCAAATTCAGCTTTGACTAACTTTATTGCCTAAATTTACATGCAGTTACTTTTAATAAATAAATTATTGCATTGGATAATTAAATGCTTACCTTTAATATATATATATATAAATTTTCCCCAAGTATAACAATTTCACTACTACCTTTATTAGGATTTTATTCCATATACTAATACTTAGTTTCTAATCACCCTTGCTATATTTCATTTCATCGTTCATTTCAATATTAACTTATAAAGTTTTTGGTTTCATATAAATTTAATTACTAAATTTTAATTAAATTAACCAATTTATTTATCAAAAATTTATGGGTCGTTACACTCTCCCCCACACAAAACTTTTCGTCCCCGAAAAGGAAAAAGAAGGGAAAAGAAGAATTAAGAAATCAATATACCTTACTTAAGATATTAAATTTATAAACAATCAAATTTATAAAATTAATTTATACCAATTTATAACCATTAAACCTTTGTATACTTAAATTAATAATGTTGGAAAACATTTTCAAAATATTTCTAGGTCCAAAATTTACGGAAAATTTTGGCAGAGTCTCCTTTGTATGGAGAGGTTCGGGAGAAAATATAATATCAAGTATAATAATATACAATATATATTTTCCAACATAATATATACCCCAACATGGGAAACAATATAAAATAACGCTATAAACCGTAATCCAAAAACGTACTTATTTGTCGGGCAATTAACGCTTAATTATGAAACCAAAAGCAGTAGCAATTGCTTCTATAACATGTATTTCACTTATATAATCCAAAAGGTTAACAATTATATAAAATGAAATATTTAAGGTTGTTTCAACTATAAACAAACAATTCAATACAATCAACAATCACTTGCAACAAGGCGTATAACCATCACATATAATCCATTCAAATCAATCTTTCATCCATAACAAACAAAACAAATAGTTGTTCGGGTTCAAAACTTCAAATTGTATGGAATGAAAAATAAACCACTAAGAGCACCATTTACTCAACAGTCTCTGATGAAGCCAAATAGATTATTCATACATCCAACAATTTTAAAGTATCCTTACCCAAACAACAATAAACCAAAACAACAACAACAAATTTCAAACAATGATTAAGTTCATTCTTACTCATTTCATTTCATACTATTTGATGTTTGATTTCTTTTTTTATTCATATAATGATTTATCCTTTAATTCACATTTATTTCTTGCAAATTTATTTAAAAGTATAAAATTTCTTACTTACAATACCTGCCTTCTATTATATTTAATTAGTATTATTTCAATTATACTTTAGTTTATAACAACTACAACACCAAATTCTTATTTATTAAAGAGTTTCATTAATTACTTTCATTTCCCTAGGTTTATTACTTGTATAACATCTATTATAATTTCATATTAACATTTCAACTTTTTAATATTTGATAAGTTATATATACGCTTTTAAGAATGTAATTAAAATCATACAAGTCTATCTTATTTATTTTAATTAATTAAATGTTCAATAATTATATCTTCCGTTTTATAAGATTACAATTTCAACTTTCTTTTAATCCTATTTATAACTTAGCATTAAATCACTTATTTTAATTAAAGCTTTCAATTATTAATTAAATTCCATTTCACTACACTAATTGAAATTATTAATTAACGGAAACTTGAGAATTAAATACCGGGTTTTTATCCAAGAATCATTTAAAATAACAGATAAATATATACTTAAAAATTATATATCCAATTATAATTAAAACAATTTAAAATTTATATTTATTTATCAAAATAAATCTGTAGTAAAACTACTACAGTGGCCTTTCCCCTTCGAAACTCGAAAATGAATGTCGATGATGCGGCCGCCATCACCGAAATTATTTTCCAGCGACAGAGATGGAAGTACAGAACCTATTTTTCCAAAATCATCTTTAAAAAAAATTCTTTCGAATTGTATTGAAATATTTATATCAGAAAATACTTCTAATAACATTATTATTATATTCCAAAATCGTTCAAAAGAAATTTCCAAAACCCCGGAACTTAAGTTCTAAATTTCAATTTTCATTTATTTTATTTTCAATCTCATTTCAACTATTATTTATAATTTCATTACCTAACAACCGATATATTGCAACCAAATATAACATTTATAAAATTTATTTTGTATATATAGAAAATTTAATAGGCAAAATTATTTCATTCACCTATATTAAAAACAAATATTATGTCGGTCTGTCCTATTAAGCGTTTAGAAATCCCTATTGATGTCATAGCATCCCATCACCAACTAGAATTCATAAATACAAAACGAGACAGATTAACACAATATTAAAACTTTTTTTATAATACTAACAAATACGCTCTCTCATATATATACACTCAGCGACTCCCATAGGGTGTTACTACCCTATTAGTAGAGAGTCAGACCCCACGAAGCTAAGGTTTACCGCTAAACCAAAGCTCTGATACCAGATGTAATGCCCCTCCTTTTCACACGCTTTAAATCGACACACGTGCCAATTCAAACTATACGGAAGAGCAGATTGTTATGGGGTAAATAAGAAAAACGAGAAAGAAATAAAACAAAACAAAATCTCACAGCGGAAGGATAAAATATAATAATCAAATATACAGTTCATGAAGTTGTTTACAAAATATTTAATTTTACTTATACAATATATATCAGAGTTGCACATACCTCGAACAAAAATCAATGTAGCGGAATACAGTGTGTAGTGGAACAATATAATATAATAATAACGAAATCTTCGTCTTCGTCCTCCAGAAATAAAGTCTTCAATCCTGAAATGCTCGGGCTGACCCGAGCGAATTGAAAAGACAAAACACTCGAGTCAGAACTAAAAGATCTTATGTAAGTTAAATCAACAGAAATAAACATGAGTGCAGTAACTCAAGAGATGCTCGGGATTTACATCTCTTAAGGATCCGTTAAACTATTTACTATGTAGTAATATTTCGCTATTATAATAATGTCTATTGGCAAAATAAATTTACTTTAAAATAGCGTTAAGGGGTTACCCATATAGCCCTTAACACGTAATAGTACCAATAGTCTATACAGTGCCTGCATATCTCTTGATCGGGAGACTACGAGAAGACACTCCATAGGTACGACACAAATAGAAACTCGTAGTAAAGGCTTGCTATGGTAGGTGACACGGCACAACTAGG
Source organism: Allium cepa (assembly GCA_030765085.1). Taxonomy (NCBI): domain Eukaryota; kingdom Viridiplantae; phylum Streptophyta; class Magnoliopsida; order Asparagales; family Amaryllidaceae; genus Allium; species Allium cepa. The sequence continues at coordinate 347,652,672 of CM060931.1, read as the reverse complement.
CAATGCCAAGGTAGATATACAAATTGCTATCTGGGCTGGTGGTAACGCGTAGCGCGCAGCTACCGCCCACCTCGAGCCACGTCCCCAAATAAAAAAAATCAAAAGTGGCCACCGAATCAGTCCAAAAGTCAGGGTATAATATCGAAGGAGTGTGCCCATCAGAGAAATGACCTCATTGGCCTAAGAATCGCTCCTGTTTTAGCCACCTTATGCCAACTCACGGGAGTTGGGTCCACGTATTTACCTCAAAGGAACGCCGCCGCCGTCCTACTTCATTCTGAAATCTCCACCGCGTACACAGTTGCTAAAGTGGTTTTCAGAGTTGGCATAGATTATGACAACTTCCGATCTTGGTCTCTTCAACAACCAATCGTTATTATAACACCGCGGCCTTTTCAAATTGGTTTATACTTTTAAAACCAGAATATAATATCCATTTCAAAACCATAAAATTTCGATATCATTTCTTCTTTTAAAACCAAATAAATATGATATCATTTCAATATATCCTTTTCTAAAACTCATTTCAAAGTTATAATATTTCGGAACCAAATACTTAAACTATAACCTTTCCAAAACGTAATACTTTAAAATTTGTAACTTTGAAACATACTACACCACTTAAATGGTTTAAATACTTAATTACTATATATAGTAAACTAGCTTCTTTACCTTCACAAATCAATTCCAACATGGATTTTAAATTCCAAAATAAACCAATATAATTTCCATATATTTCAAAGCTTTAGTTATCCCACCATTTCAAAACTTATTCTTTGATAATTTCATGTACATCAATTTCAACTACTATTATTTAGATTTGAAATGTTTACTAAATAAATAAAAATCATTTTAGTAAAACCTTTAGACTTCAAATAACTGGATATTTTTTTAATTAAATTAACTTGATAATATTCATTTAAACAATTTGATATTCATTTAAATCCTCTAAACAAAATCAAGTTATAAAATCATACCCTTTAAATCTCAATTTATTTACATTCCAAATCAAAAATTTAGAGGACAATTCTTAAATACTTTAATTCAAATCAAATTCACATTTATCTTCTAACCTTAATTTTATTCGAGTCATTATAAACTCTATATACAATAGAATTTAAATAGATACTTACCTATTTTATATAAAAGAAATCAAACTTTATTATTAAACTCATTTTTATTAATCAATTTTATACATAGCTTAAATTCAAGAATTTAACTATATATATATATAATAATATTTATATGACATCAAAAATTAATATTTATTAAACTGTATATTTCTTTTCAAAACCATAGAAAATCATTTCAAAATAAATTTATATATATACCGTGGTGCCTGTATATAATTTTCTATCCTATGGTCAAGTGATATGGATATTTATCATTTCAATCCGCAATTTAAAATAAAAATGCGGTTGTATATCATTTCAAACTGCAATCCCAAATCAAAATAAATGCATAACAACTTGCAGATTATGATGATATAAATAAAACATCCATTCATCCATTATAAAATCATACATCCATCACAATCATCATCCAAAACAATCAATCAATATCAATATATAACTAATAATATTTAACAGGTAATTAACTGGCAGTTATATTCAATAATAAATTAAATAACGATTTAATTTAAATAAATGCAATAATGGAGATGATGATTAAAAATATACGGAAAAAGTCATAAATAAATGCATAATCACAACAAAATTTAATTTAACAAACATAAGAAATTTTAGAAGTTGTGAGTGGGTTAAAACACTCACCTTTTGAATTTAAATTGAATTCAAATCCAATTTAAACCCAAAATTCAACAGCCTCAGAATCTGTCCAAACTAGCATCAAAATCTTCGGAATTTAAATACGATCCTAACGCAAGAAACCGCGCGTAAATTCGAGATAGTATGAGAAAGTTATGATTATTTGAACGAATTGAAAATCAAAATTAGAATAAAGTAAAAAAAATGAAAAAAATAAACAAACCGAACCTTTAAGCCATGTCAACAACAACAGGGTACACGCAAAACCCTTCCATCTCGTTCGTTCGCTTCTGCTCCAAATCCAGAAATCGCGCGCCGCCCGTTAACCCCTCTCCGTCGTCGCTAAGGCTATGCCGACCGGTCAACCACCAAGCCTTGCCATCCACTTCATCCCCGCCTCACGTGACTGCATCACGCCTAGCCCCAGGCCGAGAGGAACTTGCAGCCGCCACCCTTAATTTTAAACCCTAATCCAAATAACCACCATGATCCAACCGTCAAGACGACGAATCACCTATGCCGATGCGATCCCCTCGTGATTCTCCACAGAGCTGTGTCTTCAATTTGTCGATCAACCGACGTTGATTTCGACACGATGGATGGCTGAGAATTCACCTTAAATTTCTGGACAAGTGGTGATTCGAATCGAAAAGTGAATTGCAGTTTTAAGATGCGTATATCGAGAGCTTCGATATATATATGTTTTGAATTTTTTTGAGGAGTTTGAATTTTTGAAGTTGATTTTTGAATTGAAATTGAATTGGATAAATTAGGGTTTACAGCCATTGAAGAAGAGGAGCACAGAAGTCTCTATACATATAGAAATGAGGAATAGAGGCAGCTAGGGTTCATACGCGCTAACGAGAAAGTGGCCCAAAAAGCCCGTTTTGACCTCGGAATGAAATTGGGTCAACCCATATATCAAAATAAATGTTTTAAAATATTTTAAACGCAATGGAAAAGGTTTCAACTCCAAATTCCATCGTATGAAGAAGTTATGATAAAATCAATATTTTTCAAATTGATTTCAGTTGATTTCAATTAAATCGATTTCAAGGCTTTTCGCGTTCGTACGATCAAACGACAAGTCCGATCGCTACGAAACTTGAAATTCTATAATAATTCACCGTTACGGATCTGATGAAACTAGTTTCGTCGAAATCCGAGTAAGTGGCCAAAATGCCCATTTTTATATTAATTAAATAAATTAAAAATTCATTAATTAAATCACTTTTTCAATTTCACTAATCAATCCAATACTTACCTCAAATTTCACATATTCAATTATATCCAGGTATAAAACTTTCACTACTTCATTTATTTCTTATATTAAACCTATAACCAAGTATGACAATTTACATTATTTCAAATAATTGCAATTTTATTCAATTTATGCAAATTCAGCTTTGACTAACTTTATTGCCTAAATTTACATGCAGTTACTTTTAATAAATAAATTATAGCATTGGATAATTAAATGCTTGCCTTTAATATATGTATAAATTTTTCCCAAGTATAACAATGTCACTACTACCTTTATTAGGATTTTATTCCATATACTAATACTTAGTTTTTAATCACCCTTGCTATATTTCATTTCATCGTTCATTTCAATATTAACTTATAAAGTTTTTGGTTTCATCTAAATTTAAGTACTAAATTTTAATTAAATTAACCAATTTATTTATCAAAAATTTACGGGTCGTTACACCTGGGGTATCCCCCTTATAAAACCATTTATAAACTTTTCGAAAGTAATGAAACTCAAAACCTTTCCAAATCATTGAAGGTAACCCCTTCGAAAACATTAACACATCTAAAGATAGCCCCTTTAGAAGCCTTCCACCTTTTAAAAACATCTCTACCCTTTGACTTAGTCGGAAGGCCGAGGGCTCACCTTTCAAATTTGTCGAAAGGTATAAGCTGGCGGCTTAACCCTTCCTTAGATTTCCCATTCGAAGGCATATAAAACATTAAGCGGAACGAAATCGAATGCTTCCCTTCGACTTCGTTCCTTTTGAAGTTCTGAATCGAAAGCATACATCTCCTTCGAAAGCATGGCTTTAGAAGGCATTAAAAACTTAACTTTTAAAACAATGGGAGGTTTAGAAGTAACCCCTTCTTCTTCCCCTTCTTTCCCTTCGGCTTTGTCGAAGGCACCCCTTTGACTTAGTCAAAAGGATTAAAATACCTTTTTAGAAAACATTTTAAAATGATTCACTTGTAGGTTTAAGCTTTCGAAAATCTCCTTCGAAACCCCTTCTTGAATATATAAAAAATTTAGCCTTTTATAAAATGATAGAGTCAAAGATCCCCCTTCAATTTATTCGAAAGAAATTATGTTTCTATTCGAGAGCAAAGGAAGCAGCTTCCCCATCCCTTTGCCCATAATCCCTTCAACACCATGCCTACCTTTCTACTTAGGCAGAGGGTAATTGTTAACCTTCCGTCTTAGACGAAAGGTAACTTTCGACTTCGTCAAAAGGGTAAAAGCGGGCTTGTTGGAGGACCTACTGAAGTGATGTTTTATCTTGCTTGTCTAATTTTGATTGGCAGAGGAGCCCTTCTCCTATACTTCCAATAGTAAAAACTAAACAAAAGTTAACCTTTTTCTTAAAACACTATTCTTCTTCCCTAAATATTTTTTGGAAGTAATTTCCCTCCGAATTTAACCAATTCTAAAGCCATTTTCAGTTTAGCCCTTGGGTATAAATAATTTAATTACCTTAGTAAACCACTAAGGAAAAATCCCCAAAATTCATCAAAAAGCTGATAAACCATATAGGTCGACATGTTGAAATTTCAAAGCATATGAAGATCAAAATAACTCGGAATTTAACCAAAACTGAATAAAAACGTGTTAATTAGTCCATTAACATTAAAAATACCTATGTATTATCCAAATAAAGGTTTAAATGGTTATATCCTAACCAAAATCACAAACATGAATTGGGTTAACCCATAACCGATCCAAACACAAAAAATGAGATGTTAAATATGATACATCACCTTGATTAGTCGAATGGAGAATGTGATAATTTTCTAGCTTTAATTCCTTAGCTTTTTCTTCAGTTTATGCTCTCCCTTGAGCTTTTAATGGCCGGTCGAAAGTTAGTGAGGAGTTATGAATGAGAAAGTGAAAGTTTATTAAAGTGGAGGAAGAGATATATACTAAGAAATGTAGCCCCATTTCCAAGTGTACCCCTTAGGAAATTCCTCCTTCTTAATTTAGTTAAGTCTTGTTTTAGTTGATTCATTAAGATACAGCTATTGAATTTATTAATCTCATCTCCCTAATTATTGGCATTATTCTATTTAATTTATCCTATTAAATATCCCAAATAATGTTGATTAAAATTTAGGGGCATTACAGCAGCGATCAAATATCGCGGACGAACTTTCTTCTGGGTTATTGGGAGTGCGAGTTTGAAAGGAGGAAGCTGGATTATTAAATGACTAAGGTTAATTATTTTAATTAATGATGTAATTATAAAATTAATTACATTATTTAACTTGAATTATTGTAATTTGAATATCTAGTTATTATGAGGTTATATTCGAATGCCCTTTTTTGCGTTGGACTCATGTCGTCAAGATGTTTGTAGTGGAGTTGGTTTGATTGGATTTAGCGCAAGTGAAAATTTGGGCAAAAATTGAACGTCCGTTTGGTTTTAGTTCAAAATCGGGATGATTCAGCGGAAATGAAAATCAATGTTTGTATAACTCACACTTAATTTATTATATTATATCAACGATGTTATAAATGTTTATTTATTATTTGGATGGTAGTTAAATTGTTTGATTGATGGTTGAGTTGAATTTCCGATTGCAAAATGGATGATACATTAATTTGACCGTTATAAACCCATATGATTGTCGGTCTATTATCCATAACCATTGTTTGCAGGAAAATCTATAGGGAGACCCAAAAGTGATTTCTCATCCATAAATTATTTATTTACATTCATATGTTGTTATTGATGGTTGATTGAAATTAATTTTTGATATTCTATTTAATAGTTTAAATGTCGTTATAGCAATTTTTGCTATATCGTCGTTTATTAAATTTCACCTCCAAAACCTTATTGTGTGAACTTAAGCTTGTGTTTCGCTAAAAAAATATTGAAAATTTATTAATCAATTTGATCAATGATAATTTAAATTAATTAATCATTTTAATTAATTAATTTGAGATTAATTAACCAATTTAATAAATGATGATTAAAATTGGTTTATCTTTAGATTTAATTAATCATTTTTGCTAATGATGTTTTATACGTAATTAATTGTTTTAACTTACGATCATTTGGGTTTAATTAATTCTTTTAATTAAGGATAATGGAGTTTAATTAATTTATTGAATTTAATAAATTATTTTAATTATTGATAATGGGATTAAATTAATTATTTCAATTTATGATAATGGAAATTAATAATCATTTTAATTAATGATATCTAAAAGTGACTAATCATTTTAAATAACGATATTTGAATTTAATTAATCATTTTAAATAATGATATTTGAATTTAGTTAGCACTAAACATCGATTTACATGTATAATCAGCACTAAACATCGAAAAAGTAAACTTATCGCTATTTCAAAAGTTAAGAGTAATCGTTGGACATGACTTTGAGGTAATACTACCTTGACTTTTTCGATTTTACTGTCAACCAAGAAAAAATTCAAATTTGAACTCAATGAGTCATGATAAATATACCAGACTTAATTTCCATATACGATCGTGTAACGACCCGGTATTTTCAACCATTCGCATCCGCACATATCGAACTTGAATTGCTCAAAATAACGAATTGTTTATTTAAATTTGGAAAAACTCAAGATATACAGTAAATAAATAAATCACAGATCACATACACAGACATGGAGTAATATAATGCAGCAGAAGAAAAGAGATAGTAGTTCATGAAGCTATTATACAAATACATCAGAGTTAAACAAACTACAATAGAAGTGACTAGATAATAATCAAGTACAAAGCTGAGTACATCACTGGAATCAACTGAATAACCAAAAATGAAATAGATAACTGAATCTCCAAGTGAAGCACCAACTCACACTTCAAGAAAAATGGTCATTTATAACGCCATGTAATAACGCATTGTTTCATTGTGTTATTGTTGATTCTAATTTCTTTTATTTACCGCCTGTCTTTACTGGGTAACGCATTCTATCCCCAGATGTTTCTTTTGCCGCCTCTTTGTCCAATTATTTTTCTCTTCCCTCCTCAATTTTTCCCCATCTTCTATTCTTCCCTCTTCCCTCTTTCTAAAACAATTTCCTGTCCTCAAACACAAAATTGGCAAATCCCAGTCGTCGTCTATATTCGCACGTTTTGAGTTCGGCAGTTCGAAGGGGTTCGAGGCGGTTCGCGAGTTGCTTGTAGTTTAGGCGATGGGTGGTTGAGTGTCGCGATTCAAGGCAGCGGAGGAAGGAGTTAATTCTATGAACGGTTCGAAGAAGGCGTGGTGCTAATTCTATGAAGGTCAGGATTGGGATGTTGGTTTAACTGCAAATTTCAGAGAGAATGGAAGAGATGCTAGAGGGGTTGCAGGAGTCAGATGGCAGGCAGTTGCGGCAGTTATAAACGGGAAGATGTTACCATTCACTTTTCTTTATATTTTTGTTCTTTGACTTATATTTAGTTTTCGATTTTGATTTCAATTTGATTTTTCATTTCGTTTATTTTCATTGCTGCATTTTAATTATTGTTTTGTGGAAGGTTAATCTGAGTTTTTATGTGAAAGAATAAGAGATGGTTAATTTAAGATATATTTTGAACCATGACAATAACGAACCAAATGTTTGTAATGTAAAGGACTTGATGGTTTCTTTGTTTGCTTGCTCCTTTTTAGGAACCCCTAATAGCTTAACTGATTGCTGCGTAAACGAAGAAGTGTAGCATGGATTAGTGTCCATTTCTATATTTGTCCGGGTTGGATCTTTATATAAAACCAAAGAACTTCAAATGAGCATCTAAAATATGAAACTAGTAACTAGAAGAAATTGAAAATATTTTGAACTAGTTGGTAAGCTCACATGTTTTGAAGAACCTGCAGTTTTTGCTTTGCTTTGAAACAGAGAAAAAATGTAGTGGAAGAAATTAGTTAGTAAGCTCAGAAATCCTGAATGAAGCTTTGGTATTAGTAGGTGTACTAGATGCATCTACTAGGGTTTGTTTTCCAAATAGGCGTAATGAATGAATCAACGTTATGGTAATCAGTACAAATTTTATACATACCTAAAATTTTATGTGGAAGGTTAATGTGGAAGGTTAATCTACATTTTAATTATTGCTTTGTATTATTGTTATCAACAGGATAATTATGATATATTTGAAGCTCTTTCTGAATAACATTCTTACATCATTTCTCTTATTCTGTTAAATGCAGGCTGCCTTCCTGAAGCTTTTGCCGCTACGTTCTATATCACGCATGTGGGGATTTCTCATGAGTATGGTACGTATCAGTAGAAGTTGTGTACATTTGGTTCCAGATATTTCTATTTGCAGCATTCATGTTAAAAAAAATCATGTTTCCCACTTCTAAATTCCTTTCGTTCATTTATATTTTTTTTCAAACCACCAATTAACTTTCAAAGTTCGCTCTTATTTAAGATTTGATTACTAGGGAAGCTCCAAGAATGATTTAACTTTGTGATTTTTTATCGGTTGCCTCAACTTCTTCCTAACCACCATTTCCAGTGTTGAATGCTGAAAATGCTTCAAAAATATACTATTGCGAAATTGATGTTTCAAACAGAATGTGATACTGATTTGTTAAATTTCAACATAATTTTCATGTTCTTATGATTAGTTTTTTGAAGGCGACCTTAATTAGTTGTGACCATCATTATAGATCGTGCACCGGTCCTTGGTATCAGGTAGCTCCTAAGCATTGTTGAGAAAAATGACATTATACATACGATGAATTTGTTGGTGAATTTTACCTGTGTTAACTAACCATGAAGTTTCTTAGATGACACATCCATTATCCATAATGCACTTGTTATAATTCATAACCTGCTGCTATTTGCATATAAGTGGGTGAAGCATTTGCAGATATCTGCATTAAAATGTGGCAATCAGTCATGGTCATCGCGTTTAACTTAAATGTTTCATACATCGACGTATGGCAACTTATATTGAACATGCATCGCCTTCCTTCAGTTAGTATAATTAACTTAAGATATTTCCCCCTCATTACATCTTTTTTGTGTCAAGAAGATAATACATTAAACTTTTGTAATTTCAGGAACTTCCTGTTTTCATCCGTCCTACTGTTTACAAAGGATGGGCTCGAGCATTTCACACAAGTATATATTTCTTCCTCTCACTGTTTTAACTTTAACTATAAAGATGGATTATGATCAGTTCATTCTTCTAAATAAATGAGGTTTTCTTCAACATTGTGATGTACTTATCTTGCAAGCACACACAACACACCTACACACACACCCACCTAACATTTCCATCTGTGACAATGTCTGATGGGGTACTATGTAATGTGATGATGCTCTATGTGTAGATTTAGAAGAAGCTGCCATGCTCTATGTGAGGAGAAGAGTTGGTTTGATTATGTATCAGAGTGGTGACTGACTGGGCGCAGGCACTGGCGGTGTGGGAGGTGATGAAGACGGTGTTTGAGGCATTTTTGATGGTGTTGCTGGCGAGAGGGAGCAGGAGATGGTACTGGAGCCCCTGTTTACTCTACCGTCATCATGGAATACCTCGCTACCGAGGTTTTTTTTCGTTGCAAGCTAACTTTTATTTTTTGAAATAAACATTCCTGTCCTTTGATCGTTGATGATATAATCATATATTGTATCCTGAGTATTTAATAATTATTGACAAATTATCTGTTAATGATTAATGTGCACGCGTGTCCCATTGATATATGAGATATTTATGTATTTTTCTTTAGATGGAAATATTTGTCTATTTCAATCAATATTTGTCTATTTCAATCAATGTTTGCACTGGAAAACTCAGAAACATGGCTAATAAATTTCTGCAACTTTTGTTTGATATTTTTTTACTACACCATTCTAATGAATATTGGTCAACAGTTTTCAGGCATCAACGATAGATTTTTGAATGAGCAGGTGTTGAAGTTCTCCTCTCTAATCTCGGACTCGCTGATTCTTCAGCCTCAATTCTTATAAATGCATTGGTTACTCTACTATGCTTCCATCTATCGGGCATTGCTAAGAGACTCATAGACATAGCTAGAAGAAGGTTTTCTCCAAAATTTAACTTGTTTTTCTGGTGTAACTAATACAAAAACAAGCTTTAAGGAATAACTAGAAATTACAAATACCCTTGCTATCCAGCCTCACAGTAGTTAGCGTAATAAGAAATTTCAGTATTTTGGTACAGGGTGTTGTACCATCCCATAGAATAGCATGTTATAAACAAAGTGAGACATACGTAAGTTTGAACTGAATTTTATCGGAAAAAATCAATAGTGCTAGTGTAATTTGTTTGACAGGTGAAATGAACGTGACACACGAACAAAAAAGTGAAGGGAAAGATTCAAAATCTCAATCTCCTAAGGTTCTAAATGTGGTTCAACCATAGATTGACCGCTTAAAAGAAGATATCTAGCTACTAGAAGCTTTTATCATATAAGCTACATCTTCTTACAAAACAGTTATATGTTTGCGTTACAGGTGATTAAACGAATGCAAAGAATCTGAGTGCTTATGCGTAAGTTAGTTATTTTTATTACTAGGATACAAACATCCTATGTTTCTACATGAAGCTGATTTTCTAAATCTTGAATACGAACAAAACAACGATACGTTGATCGATGTCGTGATACCCATGATGCACGTATTGAAACATACACGATTGTGTCTGTACATTGTGTTTCTTGTTATCTTCCCTCAATATAATCCTCAGTGTCCAAGATTCCTACTTTTTCTTAACATTAATCCATTATGATCTTGATTCTCATTTCTTGTTTTGTAATATGCTTATTTTATACCCTTTTCTTCATATTTCATTTCAGCAATTCTATACTTTTAATGGCTGAAAATAACAGAACTGTTTGTTGTAAGGGCAACACCAAAACTATTTCTTCACTTAATGAATGTTAAAGGACTTTCCATTTCTCATGTCTAAAGTCATCTTCAGGTAAAAAAATATAAAACTGTTTGTTTGTTTATTTATTTTTAACTATATGTTTTCCTCATGTAAAAATTTCTCATGTTAAAAATGTCATCAGATGTACAAAAGCATGAGATACATATAATCAGGAAAGGTACTAAAGTTTTCTATTTTGCTAGTACATATTTCTAAATGTTGATAACCCTATATTCTTTCATTTATTTTGCAATATCCGGTTTGTTCTTTTTGTTAGGCATATAATATATGGTGCAATCTTAGCAATAAATGCTTGTTTTCTGTTGCTGGATTTAAAATCTTTCAAAATTTGTGCCATTTCTCACAATTTTTTGTCTGACAATTCTATGGATATCATTTTTTTCTATAGTATGGGAGAAGTTGCATGATGGATGATCGTTGGGGTTATGGATTTGGGTTCATTTTGGTGTTTGTTTGTTTTTTTCCTTTTGGTGTGGTGAGGTTGTTGTTTTGGGATTATGGATTGGAGTTTGGTGAGTTAGTGAGGTGTTTGGGATGTTTGGAGAGGGTGGTGCTGAAGTGGGTTGTTGAGGCAGTGGTGAGAATGAAGTGCAGGTTGAATGTGTTGATGAAGTATAGGTTGCAGGCAGTTAACAGTTGGAAGGTTTGTTTGGTCGATTGGCTGTGGGTGGTTTCTGGTGGTGATGTGCTGATGGTATAAGAGGTGAATGGTGAAGGAGAGTGGTGCTAGCTAGTTGGAGGTAGTGGAGTAAGTGGTGAATTGATTTGGATGGAATGTTCAGGGTGGTTTGAAAGCAGGGAGGAACAGTGGTGGTTTGTTGCGTGATGAAATATGCACGGTTTGAAGGCAGAAAGGAGTTTTATATGCAATATGCAGGGGCAGGAAGAAGGAGTTGTTGCTAGGTTGAATGTGTGCAGTTTTGGTTGTTGTGAGGTGGTGATGTCTGGGGAGTAGAGAAAGTGTGTATAGGAGATGGTAGAGGAGGTGATTCAGGGGGAAGTGAATGAAGCTGGAGATTGATTTTCAGGTCATGGTTTGCTCTTGGCAAAGTTTGATGAGGATAGTGATTGAGTTGTATTCAGGTGGCTATGATGGGTTGTTGTTGGTAGAGGTGTAGTGATCCGGTGGTTGGAGATGCAGTGTGACGGAGTTGCAGTTGAACAGTGGTATATATGCTACTGGAGTTAACGTTGATGATGTGGGAAGGAGAAGTAAAACAAGGTCCTTTATTTTTTCTTTATTATCTGCTTATTACTGCTTTGCTACATGGCATGATTAAATATTGGTTTTGTTTACTCTGTTCCCGAAAAAAGTACCAAGCCTAATACTGCAGGCGTGAGTTTCACTAGTTATTTTACAGTGTATTTGATGATCCTAATACAGCAATGGTTGCTATTATCAAAGGGAAAGAAGCCTTTGCCTTTCAGGTATCATCTCTTCTTCTATAATGTGTTCAGTGTGCTCGGTCATAAATTTTTTATGATGTTTTTGTTATCTTTCCTAACTAATTTACTACTATATTGGTTTTGATGTAGATTCAAATGGATAGTAACATGTACGAATATAAAATGAGACATGCAATAATATGCAATAATTTAGTTTTTTGTTACATGTAAAAACATCTATCATTAATTATGTATCGTTCTTAATGTAATTATTTATCTTATTTGCAGGTGTGTGAAAGAAGAAGATGCTAAAGCTGTGATCTTCATTTTAATGCAAACAATCAAATATGTACTTGTTTTTTTTTGTTAAACTATGCTACCATTTTTTGGGGTGTGCTTAAAATATTTGCTACTACGTTTTGATGTGTATGAATATTTGGTATGTTTAATGTAATGTGTTAGATCTCTATATTTATTATCTTTTATGATTATTATTGTGCTTTTTGATATTGGTATTTAATACTGCAGTTTATTGGTAGGATGTAGAAAAGCGCTATGGTATTACAAAAAGCGCTATAAATAATGATGAATGATAGATCAGCAAGCGCTATAAAATAAGATATTATAGCAAAGTACAAGCGCTATTGTAGCTGACTTTTTATAGCGGCATATTGGAGTTGTGACAAGTTACCGTCTACAATAACCTGTTCAAATACAGCGCTAATAATCCGCTATTAACACTTTCTATAGCGCAATATTAGTACTATCTTAGAAAAAACAAAAAGTATTTTGTGGCTAATAACGAATTTCATAGCGGGCTAATAGCGCTGTGATATTAATTAATAACGCCTATTTTGCCGCTGTAAAAATAAATAACATAGCGCAATATTTGCGCTATGAAAGTAACAATTTTTATAGCTCTTTTTTTGTGCTATCTAATGTTGGTTGATTTTAATCACATGTTGTTATACAGCGTTTATCGAACCGCTATAATATCCTTTAATAGCGTTTTTCGGGCGCTATAGTAGGGTCTTTTTGTTGTAGTGTCAAGTGGTGAGTCTCGAATGTTGTATCATTCGGTTTGACCCGAGCGTAAAGCAAAACACAAAACACTCGAGTCAGGACATACATACTTATACAATGCAAACCAACTCAAGTGAATTGTAATACAAGGTACAAGTAACTTAAAGGATGCTCGGGATTGCCCATCCTCTAAGGATCTGTTAAACTATTTACTATGTAGTAATATTTCACTATTATAATAATGTCTATAGTAAAATAAACCTACTTTTAAATAACATTAAGGAGTTACCCAATATCCCCATTAACACATAATAGTGCCAATAGTCTATACAACACCTGCGTACCTCCTGATCGGGAGGCTACAAGAAGATGCTCCATTGGTACGCCACAAATCAAACTCGTACAAGGCTCGCTAGGGTAGGTGACACGACACAACTAGGCAGTGCCAGGGTAGATATACCAATTACGCATCCGGGCTGGTGGTGACACATAGGGCGCAGCTACCGCCCACCTCGAGCCACACCCCCAAATCAAACATCAAAAGTGGCCACCAAATCAATCTCAAAATCAGAATATAATATTGAAGGAGTGTGACCGATAAGAGGGGCTACCTCACCGGCCCGTTAGCGCTCCTGTTTTAGCTACCTTATGCCAACCCACAAGAGTCGGGTCCACGTATATACCTCAAAGGAGCGCCGCTACCATCCTACTTTATTATGAAATCTCCACTGCGTACATAGTTGTTAAAATGGTTTTCGAAGTTGGAAGAGAGTATGACAACTTCCGATCCCGGTCTCTTTAACAACCAAATGTTATTATAACCCATGGATATTTATTTCAAAATCATTTATACTTTCAAAACCAAACTAGCATATCCATTTCGAAATCATATCATTTCTTTCAAAATAGTATATACCTTCAAAACCAAAATATCATGCTCATTTCCAAACCATATCACAATAGTACCATTTCCATTTCAAAACTAATTCAATAATATATCATTTAAATAAAACCCAAATTTCCAAATCACTGAATATTTCCTTCGATTTATTAAACTTAAAATATTCCTTCAAATTATCACAGCATTTTGGAAATGTAATCTTAAGGAATCGTAGCATTTTTGGAATGTAATACTTTCCACTTTAACATTTTATATAATCAAAGTATTTATATACTTACAAATTTTAACTTGGTCATTTTATCATAGCCTTATAGGTAAATAAACTTTGTTACAATAATATACAATTTAAAGCTGAAATTCTTATGTTAAGTTAAAAGTACCATATTAACTTACATTATTATTACAAAAAAGAAACTTTATTATTTTAACCATTTAAAATATGTCGTTTACATTAATTAAAACTTACACATCAAATGTACGTTTTAACTTACATTTGTTACAATAAAAGACATTTATCGTTTTAGTTAATATTACACTAATTAAAACTTACATTATCAAATGTACGTTTTAATTTACATTTTTATTACAATAAAGAGCATTTATTATTTTAATCAATATTACACTAATTAAAACTTACATTATTAAAAGGTACGTTTTATTTTACATTTCTGTTTCAGTAAAGAGCATTTATCATTTAATCAATATTACACTAATTAAAACTTACATTATCAAATGTACATTTTAATTTACATTTTTATTACAATAAAAAGCGTTTATTATTTTAATCAATATTACACTAATTAAAACTTACATTATCAAACGTATATTTTAATTTACATTTCTATTACAGAAAGAGCATTTATCATTTAATCAATATTACACTAATTAAAACTTACATTATCAAATGTACGTTTTAATTTACATTTTCATTACAATAAAGAGCGTTTATTATTTTAATCAATATTGCACTAATTAAAACTTACATTATCGAATATACATTTTAATTTACATTTCTATTGCAGTAAAGAGCATTTATTATTTTAACCAATATTACGTTAATTAAAACTTTACATGTCATATATATGTTTTTAACTTACATTTCTATTTTAAAATCATAGCTATTTATCTTACAAAACATAACATTTCACAAAAGAATATTTTATCATAGTTAATATAACAATCAAATTTTCTTCATAGATCTATTCATTTAGACATCAATTAACTATGATTTTCTAGTTAAATAAATTTTATTACAAATTGTCCAATTAAAACTGTATTCCATTTTACCGGTTCAAAATACATTATTTATTTTACAAAACATGTCCATTTTATAAAGTAAAATTCATAACAATTTCTAGATTACATTTACAGCTTCCATATTAAGCCGAACTCAATTATTAAGTTATTTATCATCAATAAAGATCTTTAATTCATCTTAAAACAAATTATTAACTTATGAAAATTTAACTTATAGAAAAACCAATACACCTTTATAATTAAAGCATTACATCAAATTTTTAAGTCAAAATTTCATATATTTATAAAACTCAAAAATACTTAAAAATATTTTAGGGAAATATTATTTAATAATACTTAATAAATTTTTAGGACAATATAACCATAGGCCAGTGTAATATTTTCTAACCTAGGTCAAGTGATACGGATATTTATCATTTCAATCCGTAATTTAAAAAAAATCCGGGTTCTACAATTTCAAATCCACAATCCCAAGTAAAATAAATGCAATAAAAATCATAATAAAAATCACTCGAGCCTATCATTTCAGCCCATAGTGATTTTCCTTATTCTAAAGTCTGTTCGAGTATGTGTCATTTCAATCCATAGTGATAGGGAACTTGCAATGTGATAAACAGGAAATAAATAAAAGTACAACATATAATATCATATCAGATGATGGAACCGGTATATAAATTGCATTTAACATCATATAAACATACCACAGGCCCGTATGAACATAGCATAATAATTTATACAATTCGCTTATCATCATTTTACAACCATATAAATACGTAATGTCTAGAGTGAATAACTCACCTTTTTAAAGCTAGGATTGAAATTCTAACCCAAATCTAAGCTCTAGCATGAAAAGGCACGACAAAGCACGACTATACTTTTTTTTGAATGGATGAAGATTCAAATCCAGATCTTGTATATGAACAATTACACAAACATAAGTGTATAATTCAACATACAAGATTATGAATCAGACAATGAACTATATGGATCAAAGGGACATAACCTTTTGATAAAACAAAGCAAGATGCAAGCTTGAGTGAAAAGAGAGCCAAGATCCACATCTTGTACATAACAAAATAAAGCAAACAAATATCACAAACATAAGAACATGATTCAATACAAAGAATAGAGATTATACAATGGAAAATATGGGATAGAAATGACAACCTTTGTTTCAACCAAAATAAGTGGCTCGGCCACATCACCATAGGGCTCAACAATCTTCATGTATATTCGGCCTTGCTTGTGTGGAGGTGATGAGGATGTGGTCATGGTAGTGGTGGAGATGGTGTAGTGGTCGGCTATAAGGGTGAGGCCGAGCTAGGCATGAAGGAAACAAAAGAAAAACAAAAATAGAAAAGAGGAAAAGAAGGAGGAAGCCATGGATTTAGATCTAGTATTTTTTTTCTCATGCAAATAAGAAATGAGGAGAAACTTTTCACATGAAAAAATAGATGGCGGCTAGGTTAACAAAATATTTGAATGGCTAGAGATGAGGAGATGAATGGCTGGAAATTAAAAGGGTATTACTTGATTTCCAAGAAAGGAGCCATGAGATCTTGAATAGATTTTTTTCTTTGTTTGCACACAAATGACAAATGAAGTGAATGGGAAGTTTTCACGGATTAAAGAAAATAAAATGCACGTCTAGAGGAGGTAATTAAGGAGATAGGCGAATAAAAAGGCAAGAAATAAAGTAAATGTAACCTATGCCTAATTAACCAAAGCAACATATGTCTAATTGATTTGTTTCCAAGCCATTAAATAAGAGAATATAAACAAATAAACTCCAATGAATAAATAAAGTCTAGAGGAAACAAAATATAAAATAAAATAAAAGATGGACATAGGAAAAATATAAAATAAACACAGAAATTAATTGTTTGTAAAACGCTGTAATTTATTCAATTTTAAAAGTATAAATCAGAATTAAATGAAACAAAAAGAAGAGCGGATATTATAATTATATCCAACTTCAAACAAAAGATTAGAATTTTAAATTTTAAAATTTTAAACTTTTCAAATAAAAGTCAAAGTTTGACCAAAAATATAAAATTTTCAGAAAATATTTAATTTATTTAATTTGGAAAATAAATTACAAACAAATTCCAAACTTACGTTGGAAAATTACAGAAATTCAGTTTTAAATAATTTAAAAATTAAAGTTTTCAAATAAAAATTAAATTAAAAATATTTACAAAATTATGGGCTGTTACACTCTCCCCACTCAAAGCTTTTCGTATTCGAAAAGGAATGAGACAGGGAAAATAAGGAAGACAAGATAGGATAATAAATTTAAAACCATGAAAATTTCAACTTAAATTAATAATTGATTTCATCCATTTAATTTCACCTAAGTTAAATAAATCTTAACTATTTCTAATTTCATTATCTTATCATCTTATTATCAATTTATAAAATCATGAATTTGAAAACAATATTGTGTCAGTTTGTCATGTTCAAGTGTTTTTGAAATCCTATCGATAGTGTTGATCAGACGAATTGATTGAAAACTCAAATCTACATCAACAACTCAAACAACACAATATATAAAATATTTTAAATATGGATTTACAAATACACTATTCAGGAATAGATTTTTTTTCAAAGTAAGGATAGAGATTCAAATTTGATTATCCTCAAATCAAAGAAAGGAAAGTTGGAACAAAAGATACGATGATTAACTAACTGAATAAGGAAATGGATAAACTTATATAAATTACGGACAACCTTAATCGGGTCAACCGTGACTTCAAGAATAAGATCGATGTGGAATTCCAAGGCAAATCTACATTCGACCTCAAGAGATAGAATTCGGGACAACAAGAGATACTAGCATCTAAACCGAGAATATATAAATATCTGGTGAATAAATGCCTATTGTTAAGGAGTTTCGCCCCTTCACAAGCCATTTGGTGGAGCTATGGGATGCTTCAGAATTCAGAAGAATACGAATAGTGAGGGACAAGAATGAATTTCGAAACCAAGGAAACGTTTCAAAATTCAAAGGGAACAGAGTCAAAGAAAAAGAGATTCAAGCTCGAATGAAAGTGATTATGTAAATAATATTTACATATATGCTAAGTTTTGCCTAGAGCCAAAGCTCTGATACCAACTGTAACGACCCGGTATTTTCAACCATTCGCATCCGCGCATGTCGGACTTGAATTGTTTAAAATACCGAATTGTTTATTTAAATTTGGAAAAACTTAGGATATAAATTAAATAAATAAATCATAGATCACAGACACAGAGTAATATGATGCAGCAGAAGAAAAGAGAAAGTAGTTCATCAAGCTACTATACAAATACATCAGAGTTAAACAAACTACAACAGAAGTGACAAGATAATAATCAAGTACAAAGCTGAATACATCACTGGAATCAACTGAATAACCGGAAGTGAAATAGATAGCTGGATCTCCAAGTGAAGCTCCAACTCCAGAGGTGAGTCTCGAATGATGTATCACTCGGTCTGACCCGAGATGAAGCAAAATACAAAACACTCGAATCAGGACATACATACTTGTACAATGTAAACCAACTCAAGTGAACTGTAATATAAGGTACAAGTAACTTAAAGGATGCTTGGGACCACCCATCCTCTAAATATCCGTTAAACTATTTACTATGTGGTAATATTTCGCTATTTTAATAATGTAAATAAACTTACTTTTAAATTGCATTAAGGAGTTACCCAATATCCCCCTTAACATATAATAATGCCAATAGTCTATACAACACCTACGTACCTCTTGATCGGGAGGCTACGAGAAGATCTCCATAGGTACGACACAAATCAAACTCGTACAAGGCTCGCTAGGATAGGTGACACGGCACAACTAGGCAATGTCAGGGTAGATACACCAATTACGCATCCGGGATGGTGGTGACGCAGGCGCGTAGCTACCACTCACCACGAGCCACACTCCCAAATTAAAAATCAAAAGTGGCCACCAAATCAATCTCAAAGTAAGAAATATAATATTGAAGGAGTGTGTCCGATAAGATGGGCTACCTCACTGGCCCGTTAGCGCTTCTGTTTTAGCCACCTTATGCCAACCTACGGGAGTCGGGTCCATGTATATGCCTCAAAGGAACACCACCACCATCCGACTTCATTCTGGAATCTCCACCGCGTGCACGGTTGTTAAAGTGGTTTTCAGAGTTAGCAGAGAGTACGAAAACTTCCGATCCTGGTCTCTTTAACAACCAAACGTTATTACAACCCATGGATATTTATTTAAAAATCATTTATACTTTCAAAACCAAACTAGCATATCCATTTCAAAATCATATCATTTCTTTCAAAATAGTATATACCTTCAAAACCAAAATATCATACTCATTTCAAAACCATATCACAATAGTATCATTTCCATTTCAAAACTAATTCGATAATATATCATTTAAATAAAACCCAAATTTCTAAATCATTGAATATTTCCTTAATTTATTAAACTTGAAATATTCCTTTAAATTATCATAGCATTTTGGAAATGTAACCTTAAGGAATCATAGCATTTTTGGAATGTAATACTTTCCACTTTAACCTTTTATATAATCAAAGTATTTATATACTTACAAATTTTAACATGGTCATTTTATCATAGCCTTATAGTTAAATAAACTTTGTTACTGTAATATACAATTTAAAGCTGAAATACTTATGTTAAGTTAAAAGTACCTTATTAACTTACATTATTATTAGAATAAAGAAACTTTATTATTTTAACCATTTAAAATATGTCGTTTACGTTAATTAGAACTTACATATCAAATGAACGTTTCAACTTACATTTATTACAATAAAGAGCATCTATCATTTTAATCAATATTACACTAATTAACACTTACATTATCAAATGTACGTTTTAATTTACATTTTTATTACAATAAAGAGCATTTATTATTTTAATCAATATTACACTAATTAAAACTTACATTATCAAATGTACGTTTTAATTTACATTTCTATTACATTAAAGAGCATTTATCATTTAATCAATATTACACTAATTAAAACTTACGTTGTCAAATGTACGTTTTAATTTACATTTTTATTACAACAAAGAGCGTTTATTATGTTAATCAATATTACACTAATTAAATTTTACACTATCATATGTAAGTTTTAATTTACATTTCTATTACAGTAAAGAGCAGTTATCGTTTAATTAATATTACATTAATTAAAACTTACATTTTCAAATGTACATTTTAATTTACATTTACATTACAATAAAGAGTGTTTATTAGTTTTATCATTATTACACTAATTAAAACGTACATTATAAAATGTACGTTTTAGTTTACATTTCTATTACAGTAAAGAGAATTTACCATTTTAACCAATATTACATTAATTAAAACTTTACATGTCACGTGTATGTTTTTAACTTACATTTTTATTATAAAGTCATAACTATTTATCTTACAAAACATAACATTTCACAAAAGATATTTTATCATATTTAATATAACAATCAAATTATCTTCATAAATTTATTCATTTAGACATCAATTAATTATGATTTTCTAGTTAAATAAATTTTATTACAAATTATCCAATTAAAGATGTATTCCATTTTACGGTTCAAAATACATTATTTATTATACAAAACATGTCCATTTCACAAAGTAAAATTCATAACAATTTCTAGGTTAGATTTACAACTTCCATATTAGGTTAAACTCAATTATTAAGTTATTTATCATCAATAAAGATCTTTAATTCATCTTAAAACCAATTATTAACTTATAAAAATTTAACTTATAGAAAAACCAATATACCTTTATAATTAAATCATTACATCAAATTTTTAAGTCAAAATTTCATATATTTATAAAACTCAAAAGTACTTAAAAATCTTTTAGGGAAATATTATTTAATAATACTTAATAAATTTTTAGGAAAATATTGCTTAAAATATAACCATGGGCCTATATAATATTTTCTAACTTAGGTCAAGTGATACAGATATTTATCATTTCAATCCGTAATTTAAAAAGAAAAATATGGGTTCTATCACTTTAAGCCCGCAATCCCAACTAAAATAAATGCAATAAAAATCACTCGAGCCTATCATTTCGGCCCATAGTGATTTTACTTATTCTAAAGTCTATTCGGATATGTATCATTTCAACCCATAGTGATAGGGAACTTGCAATGTGACAAACAGGAAATAAGTAACAGTATATCATATAATATCATATCAAATGATGGAACCGGATATAAATAGCATTTAACATCATATAAACATATCACAGTCCTGTATGAAAATAGCATATTAATTTATACAAATTCACTTGTCGTCATTTTACAACCATATAAGTACGTAATGTCTAGAGTGAATAACTCACCTTTTTAAAGCTAGGATTGAAATTCAAACCCAAATCGAAGCTCCACAAAGCACAAAAAGGCATGAAAAAGCACGACTATACTTTTTTTTGAGTGGATGAAGAGTCGGACCCAAATCTTGTATACGAACAATTATACAAACATAAGTGTATAATTCAACATACAAGATTATGAATCAAACAATGAACAATATGGATCAAAGGGACATAACCTTTTGATAAAACAAAGCAAGATGTAAACTTGAGTGAAAAAAGAGCCAAGATCCATATCTTGTACATAACAAAATAAAGCAAACAAATATCATAAACATAAGAACATGATTGAATACAAAGAATAGAGATTACAACAATGGAAAATATGGGATAGAAATGACAACCTTTGTTTCAACCAACACAAGTGGCTCGGCCACATTACCATAGGGCTCAACCATCTTCATGTATGTTCATCCTTGCTTGTTGAGGTTATGAGGCTGTGGAGGTGGTCTTGGCGGTGGTGGAGATGGTGTAGTAGTCGGTTGTAAGGGTGAGGTCGAGCTAGGCATGAAGGAAACAAAAGAAAAATAAAAATAGAAAAGAGGAAAAGAAGGAAGAAGCCACGGATTTAGATCTAGTATTTTTTTCTCATGCAAATAAGAAATGAGGAGAAAATTTTCACATGAAAAAAATAGATGGCGGCTAGGTTAACAAAATATTTGAACGGCTAGAGATGAGGAGATGAATGGCTAGGAAATTAAAAGGGTATTACTTGATTTCCAAGAAAGGAGCCATGAGATCTTGAATAGATTTTTTTTCTTTGTTTGCACGCAAATGACAAATGAAGTGAATGGAAAGTTTCATGGCTTATAGAAAATAGAATGCACGGCTAGAGTAAGTAATTAAGGAGATAGCCAAATAAAAAGTCAAGAAATAAAGTAAATGTAACCTATGCCTAATTAACCAAAGTAACGTATGTCTAACTGATTTGTTTCCAAGCCATTAAATAAGAGAATATACACAAATAAACTCCAATGAATAAATAAAGTCTAGAGGAAACAAAATAGAAAATTAAATAAAAGATGGACATAGAAAAAATATAAAATAAACATTGAAATTAATTGTTTATAATACGCTGTACTTTATTCAATTTTAAAAGCATAAATCAGAATTAAATGAAACAAAACGCAGAACAGGTATTATAGTATTATCCAACTTTAAACAAAAGATTAGAATTTAAAGTTAAATTTTTTTAAACTTTTCAAATAAAGTAGAAGTTTGACAAAAAATATTAAATTTTCAGAAAATGTTTAATTTATTGAATATGGAAATTAAATTACAAACAAATTCCAAACTTACATTGGAAAATTTCAGAAATTCAATTTAAAATAATTTAAAAATTAAAGTTTTCAAATAAAAATTTAATTAAAATATTTACAAAATTATGGGCTTTTACAGATCGTCTTATAACCTTGATAGTTGATATCTCAACTATCGGTTACTTCGGCTTCTTTAATTTTGTCATTCTAAGACGATTTATAGCTTCGTTGAGCTTTGCTATCCTTTATCGAAAATGACTAAAACCAAGGCGTGAAAAAAGGGGAGCACCCTCCAAGTCAATATTGTGCTTCGTCATTCTAAGATGGTTTATCACCGATATTCAGCACCAAAAAAACTAAAACCAAGGCGTGAGTGGCAACCAGGCCGTGTGGGTCGCACCCATCAAGAAATGTTCACACCATCTAGAGAGGTTACGACATGCATGCATTGATGTGAAATATTCGGATGCTCATATGGAGTGGGGTCCAGCTTGGAACTCTCGAGAGTGACCCATGTGCTCTCAAGTATATTTTATCTAGAGGTATACTTTCATGGAAGGGAGAGCACCCTCCTAGTTACATTGGATAAATTCATTTTACCGATTTGATTCGAACCTTTGAATCAGTTTTTCTTTAATAGCAACAGGAAAAGTCAACCACCTTTCACGATGTTTTATTATAGTTTTTCTGTCCATTCTATCAAGTTTGGATTGTTACCTTATTCAGTCTGTTCTATAAATTTGGATTGTTCCCTTATTCTATCCATTCTATTAAGTTGGATGGTTACCTTATTCAGTCCATTCTATCAAGTTTGGATTGTTATCTTATTTAGTCCATTCTATCAAGTTGGACAATTTTTCCTGTTCTATTCATTTTGTCCAATTTTGATTTTACTCGGTTTTCTTTCAAGTTTGGTTTAATATTATTTATGCTCATTCATATTTGGATTTGTTCTTGATATTTATATGTTGTCGATACCACTGTGAAATTTTGTTTTTCTCTGTTCTCTATTCTTTTCTTTTTATTTACCCTAACAATCTACCTTTTTATCAATTGGAAGCATGACACAGGAACACGATGGTAGTGTTCGGTGTCGATTTTTAATGGTCGAAAAAGGTAGGTCGTTACAAAGTGGTATCAGAGCGCGAGGTTAAGCATGAACCTTGGCTTTGGTAGGATCTGGCTCATTAGAGATAAGGTAAGTGGCACCCTAGAATGAGTTTCAGAGTATTATATATACAAGCGTATTTGATAATATTATAAAAATGTATTATGTTAATTGGTCTATTGAGTTTTTATGAATTCTGGTCGAGACCTGGGACGCCACTGTATCGATATGGGTTTTTAAACACTTGACAGAGGCCAACAGACATGGTATTGAAAATTTTGGAAATCTTGGCAAATTTAATATTTTTCCCTGGATTATATTACATTTATACAAAGGAATAATTTTAAAAACTCTATATAGTTATATAGTACGTTGGTTTAAATGTGATAATATGTATTTATTATCACTATTGTTTGTCCGGTTATGCTTAGTTTAAATAAGAAGCATTAACTGTTGCTTGCCAATTGTTAAGTTGTGCTCAGTTTAATTAGGAGCATTTATAGCTTTGATTTAAAGTGAATCCTTTGTGAATTAATTTTCGCAATTTGACTATAAAGGTGTTTGGAGAAAATGTTAACTGGAAAAAAATTTCACATTTCAATAATGGTGGGTTAAGAATTAAACTTTATAAGAAGCTATTAATATAATCTAAATAATGTGGTAAGATATTTAGAGAACAAATATTGAAGATCATTATATTATAATAAAGAAGGATTATTATTATATTAAATGATATTTATATGAAGGAAATTTTATATAAATTTAGTTTGAAAAATATGTTTAAAAAGGAATTTTTGAATCTAAATACTGGAATTCTTGAAAATAATTTCAAAGGAATATTTGAGAAATGAAATAGCAATACTTTTGAATGTATTTGAAGGAAAATATATATTGGGGAGTAAAATTTTAAATAAAATACATTTTCTTTGGGATTATTAGGAGGATATCGTTTTGACTAGTTTTATGGTAATCTGAATAATCTTCTAAGTGACAATCGGACGTTTGATTAAGCGAATATTGTGGAGTACTTAGTAAATTATTCTCTTAATCATTGTGTGATCGAAATGAGTTCAAAATTCGAATAAACCCAAAGTAAGGTTTTAATCAATAAATTGTTTGAAGTTAATATACATCAAAATATATGCAAATGCTTTAAAAAGAACGATTTTTTGAAATTAAAACCGTGCATATTACTTTAAGTTCCCTTAATAGGGAATTGTTTTCCAAACAAAAAGGTATTTGTGATAAGAGATTGTTTTAATAAATAAGATTCTTCCCTTAGAGAAGATATGGGATAAATATGAATAATTTAACACATGTTTAAAATTGGTTTAAATTAAATTAGAAGGTTTTGATATTATTTTTTTTATTAAAACCTTATAATTATTTAAGAACATCTTAGTAGTGTAAGCTACTTGTTGAATAGGTCAACCCGTAAATATTATTCGTTTTAACATTCTAAGTTAAAGGGTTAATAGGTTGACTCGATTTTTAAGAAACCATAATTTGATTCAATTCCCACCTATGTTTTATAAAGAAATGATTTTATAAAATATTTTAAACTTGGGTAGAAGATCTATGAAATAATTCATAAACCCGGATATAGGAGGCACTTGGCTTTTATTTTCTTTGATTGGTTTGGAGCCCGTAGGGGCATTTGTAATTGTTCCGATCAAGCCACACAAAGGAGACGCTAGCTAATTTTTTCGAAAATTTAAGAGTCGAATTTTTTTAAAGAATATTGAAAATAATTTGACAATAAAATTTGACTTTCAAGTTATATCTTGGAATGAATTAATAAAAGAGAATTAGTTGGTATAGGTAAATGAATTTAAAAGATTTGAAATTTTTAGAATCTATTCCAGGTAATTGGTTTTGAAAATAAATTTAATGACTCATCTTACTTATAGTTTTAAACTTAAGGGCTTGGAAACATTTTCTTCCTTAGGAATTTCAGGGATGAAATTCATTTGGGGGGGATGTAATAACCCAAAATTTTTGTTATTTAATTTTAAATGTTTAATTAATTTTAAATATTTAAAATAATTGAATTTTGGAATTTAATAATTTATAATTCAAATATGGGGAATAATTAAATATTTGAATTGTGAATTAAATGGATTTAATAATTTTATTTAACTCCTTTTAACAAATAAATAATATTGGTGAATTCAATTTGTAAATTTATTTACAAAAATAAATAGATCAAATAAATAAATGTTTAAATCTGTGAAATTGTCATTCCGGGGCATAGTCTCAGATTTCGACGAAACTAGTTTCATTTATCGGTAATAGTGAATTATATCACGTCGTCGAATTTCGTGGCAATTACACGTATCATTGGCCGTGCGAGATCGAAATGCGTTGAAATTAATATCGAAAACCAGTCCAAAAACCTATCTTCTACATACAATCGAATTAGGTCTCGAAATGAGTTCCATTACATTCTGAATAGGGGTATACCATATAGAATGTCAGGCGGCAAGCCTCGTTTGGAGTTCGAAATTTTCGGGTATGTCTTGTTGAATATTTTTAAATTCAATATATATATATAACCTATTAAGCCATGCTTACCCATGTCCAAGCACATCTGCCCATACCTAGCCACGTTCTTCTCCCCTCTATATTAACAACATGTATCACATAAAAGGTTGACCGAATTTTTTTGAAATCCCCTCAACGAAATCCTACAACCGTGGTTCTTTGAAGCCACTTGAGGCTGAGATGGCTCTCGACCTCAACTATGAAGTCGCTCGTCATGGTGAGACATAGCAAGTGATCGATTGGATTGGCCTGAAGTTCGTTGTGGCGGCAGCGACGGGCTTGTGAAGGTGAGGCATTTTTTGGCAAAATTGAGGCGAAGAAAGGCACATGAAGGAGCGGCGCTAGGCTAGTTGGGAGCATCGATAGAAGGCGCGTCGGTGGACGTAGGCGTGACGGCGAACGTTGATGGTAGCGATGGCAGTGATCAATCGTCATAGATGAACTTTCTTCTGGGTTACTAAGAGCATGGGTTTGAAAGAGGGAAGTCAGATTATTAAGTGATTAAAGTTAATTATTTTAGTTAATGATGTAATTATAAAATTAATTATATTAACTTGAATTATTGTAATTTGAATATCTTGCTATTATGAGGTCGGATTTGAATGCCGTTTTTTGCGTTGGACTCGTGTCATCGACTTTGTGATGCAACTGGTTTGATTGGATTTGGAGCAAGTGAAATTATAGACTAAAATTGAACGTTCGTTTGGTTTTAGTCCGAAATCAGGACGATTCAGCAGAAAAGAAAATCAAGGTGAGTTTAACTCACTTTTAGTTTTATTATATCATATCAATGGTGTTATAACTGTTTATCGATTGTTTAGATGGTAGTTAAATTGTTTGATTGATTGTTTGGTTGACTTTTCGATTGGAAAATGGATTTGCTTATTTAATTAGTTTGAGATTAATTAATTAATTTAATAAATGATGATTAAAATTGGTTTATCTTTAAATTTAATTAATCTTTTGTGCTAATGATGTTTTGTACTTAATTAATCGTTTTAACTATTGATAATTTGAGTTTAATTAACTCTTTTGATTAAGGAGAATGGAGTTTAATTAATTTATCGAACTTAATTGATTATTTTAATTAATGATGATGAGATTAAATTAATTATTTCAATTTATGATAATTGGGATTGATAATCATTTTAATTAATGATCTTTAAAAGTAATTAATCATTTTAAATATTGATACTTGAATTTAATTAATCATTTTAGTTGATGATTATTTTTAAATTTAATTAATTGTTTTAACTAATGATTTTTAGAATTTAGTTAAATCATTTTAATTAATGGTGGTTCATAATTAGATAAATCATTTTAACAAATGATGTCTTACTTAATCATTTTAGCTAATGGAGTTTGAATTTAATTAATCCAATTAATTTATGATTATTTTAATTTAATTAATCATTTTAATTAATGGTATTTAAAATTTACTTGTTAGTTTAATTAATGATTTTTGAGATTAATTATTTATTTACTTAATGATTAATAGAATTTAAAAAATCTTTTTAACTATTGATGTTTAAAATTTATAAATTGATTTAATAAAAGTGACTAAAGTAAAGGAAATAATATAATAAAAGTGTTTTAAGTTTATTACCTGATTTAAAAGTTAATAAACTGATTTAAAAAAGATTTTACAGTTAATTTTCCAATGTTATATAAATGTTTTGAAATAATTATCTATTTTATTATAGATAATGGATTTGTTTATTTAAAAGAGATTTTAAATATGAGTAATTATCTTTTGGGATAATTAATATTGTTTTAAAGTTATAAAAAGGAATTGGAACTCAATTATTGGGACGTTAAGTTGGATAACCTTTTGGGTGTTCGGTCTGACGTGGATTCATGCCTTCGGGGTCACGCACTTAGAAAAATTATTCTCTTTACGTTTTAATAATCAGGAACTAATTCTAAAGGTATTTTACCAAGATGGAAATATGGAAGGCAAGCATAAGTTCAGTACATTTTTAAAAGCAAAAGATTGATTCATTTATGGAAGTGAATTATTTCCCTAAAGCGAATCACTTATATAGAAACGATTTACTTGTATAATTAGCACTAAACATCGAAGAAGTAAACTTGTCGCTATTTCAAAAGTTAAGAGCAATCGTTGGACATGACTTTAAGGTAACACTACCTTGACTTGTCCGATATTACTGTTAACCAAGAAAAAGTACAAGTTTGAATTCAATGAGTCGTGATAAATATACAAGACTTAATTTCCATATACGATCATCTTATATCCTTGATAGCTAATATCTCAACTATCGATTACTTCAGCTTCTAGGATTTTGTCATTCTTAGACGATTTATAGCTCCAAGTCATTATTGTGCTTCGTCGTTCTAAGACAGTTTATCACTGATATCTAGCATCGAAAAAACTAAAACCAAGGCATGAGTGGGAACCAAACCATGTGGGTCGCACCCATCAGGGTATGTTCGCATCATCTAGAAAGTTTTTGACATGCATGCATTGATGTGAAATATTCGGATGCACATTTGAAGCAGGGTCTAGCTTGGAAGTTCCCGAGAGTGACGCGTGTGCTCTCAAGTATATTTTATCTAGAGGTATACCTTCGTGGAAGGGTAAGAACCCTCCTAGTTACATTGGATAAATTCGTTTTATCGATTTGATTCAAACCTTTGATTCAGTTTTTCTTTAATTGCAACAGGAAAAGTCAACCACCCTTCACGATGTTTTCTTATAGTTTTTCAGTCCATTCTATCAAGTTTGGATTGTTATCTTATTAAGTCCATTCTATCAAGTTTGGATTGTTACCTTATCCTATCCATTCTATCAAGTTGGACGATTACCTTACTCAGTCCATTCTATCAAGTTTGGATTGTTGCCTTATTTAGTCCATTCTATCAAGTTGGACTATTTTTCCTGTTCTATCCATTCTATCCAATTTGGATTTTACTCGGTTTATTTCCATTCTTTCAAGTTTGGTTTAATATTATTTATGCTCATTCATATTTGGATTTGTTCTTGATATTTATTTCCACTCTTGCTACATGGATGTTATTCTTGTGTGGTAAAAACCCATTACGCGTTAGCGGCGTGGTGTCATAGAACTTTTATATATGTTCCCCATTATTCAAGTTATCTCACGTTGGTATTACTAGATTGATCAGTGTTTTATTTACTTAAAATACTTGGATCGGACCAGTATTTTTCCTAGGATGCTTTGAAGTTCTGGAGACCGTGGACGGGAGCTGAAGATTTACCTATCATAGTTTTATTTCCTGCTGCATTATATAGCATACCTATCGGCATTTGTAAGGTTAGGATTTTATAATTGTCTAGCGGATAAGGTTTGTTTTTAACTTTGATATACTCTGTATGTTTGGAGTGGCCGTTTCTACTATCCTTGTTATATTATATGTTGTCGATACCGCTGTGAGATTCTGTTTTTCTCTGTTCTCTATTATTTTCTTATTATTTACCATAAAAATCTACCCTTTTTTCAATTGGATGCATGACACTGGAACACAGTGGTAGTGTTCAGTGTCGACTTTTAATGGTCGAAGGTCGTCATAAAGTGGTATCAGAGCGCGAGGTTAAGCCTGAACCTTGGCTTTGGCAGGGTTTAGCTCATTAAAGATAAGGTAAGTGGCACCCTAGAATGATTTTAGAGTATTATATATACAAGAGTATATTTGTTAATGTTATAAAAACGTATTATGTTAATTGGTCTATTGAGTTTTTATGAATTCTGGTCGAGATGTGGGATGCCACTGTATCGATATGGGTTTCTAAACACTTGACCATGTCCAACGGACATGGTATTGAAAATTTTGAAAATCTTGGCAAATTTAATATTTTACCCTGGATTATATTTCATATCTCCAAAGGAATAATTTTCAAAACTCTGTATAGTTATATAGTACGTTGGTTTAAATGTGATAATATGTGTTTATTATCACTGTTGTTTGTTCGGTTATGCTTAATTTAAATAAGAAGCATTAACTGCTGCTTGTTAATTGTTGAGTTGTGCTCAGTTTAGTTTGGACCATTTATTGCTTTGATTTAAATCAAATCTTTTGTGAATTAATTTTCACAATTTGACTATAAAGGTGTTCGGAGAAAATGTTAACTTGAAAAAAAATCACCTTTTAATAATGGTGGGTTAAGAATTAAACTTTATAAGAAGTTGTTAATATAATCTAAATAGTGTGGTAAGATATTTGGAGAATAAATATTGAAGATAATTCTATTATAATAAAGAAGGATTATTATAATATTAAACGATATTTATATAAAGGAAATTTATATAAATTTAGTTCGAAAAATATGTTTAAAAAGGAATTTTTGAATCTAAATCCTGGAGTTCTTGAAAATAATTTCAAAGGAATTTTTGAGAAATGAAATAGTAATGCTTTTGAAAGTATTTAAAGGGAAAAATATATCAGGAAGTAAAATTTTAAATAAAACACATTTTCCTTGGGATTATTAGGAGGAAATCGTTTCGACTAGTTTTGTGGTAATCTGAATAATCTTCTAAGTGACGATCAGACATTTGGTTGAGCGAATGTTGTGGAGTACTTAGTAAATTATTCTTTTAATCACTGTGTGATCGAAATGAGTTTAAAAATTGAATAAACCGAAAGTAATGTTTTAAGAAATAAATTATTTGAAGTCAATATACATCAAAATAAATGCAATATGCATTCAAAAGAATGAGTTTTTGAAATTAAAACCGTGCATTTTATTTTTAAGTTCACTAAAAAGGGAATTGTTTTCCAAACAAAAAGGTATTTGTAATAAGAAGGGAATTGTTTTCCAAACAAAAAGGTATTTGTAATAAGAAGGGAATTGTTTTCCAAACAAAAAGGTATTTGTAATAAGAGAATGTTTTGATAAATAAGATTCTTCCTTTAGAGAAGATATGGGATAAATAGGGAAAATTTAACACAGGTTTAAAATTGGATTAAATTAAATGAGAAGGTATTGATAAACATTGTTTTTATTAAAACCTTATAATTGTTTAGGAACATCTTAGTAGTGTAAGCTATTTGTTGAATGGGTCTACCCGTAAATATTATTTTTCAACATTATAAGTTAAAGGATTAATAGGTTGACTCGATTATTAAGAAACCATAATTTGATTCGATTCCTGCCGATGTTTTATAAAGAAATGACTTTATAAAATATTTTTAAACTTGGGTTAAAGATCTATGAAATAATTCATAAACAATTTTAGTATTGAATAAAATAATAAGTGGAAATATAAGTATTAGAAAAATAATATAATTAAAAAACTAATAAAATATAGAGTATAACTTTCCATTTTGTCTTAGTGAGTTTGGATAATCTTCCGAGCAATAACAAAAGGTTAATGTGCAAAACGGCACGCTTAGACAATTATCTATATTTTTGGACAATTAAGAAAGTTTCTAACCTAAGTTAAAAAAAATTTGTTAGTCATTTTACATTTTGAAACAATGTTAAAATTATAAGTTTTCCCTTATTAGATTTGTTCGACTATTAGTGTTAGTTTATTCCTTCATGGAATTAGATTGATTTGATTGAATTTAATGGTTGTGTGATTTCATATACCATTTTCTATAAAAGTATAATTTATAGACAAAAGATTTTAAATTGTTGTTATTAGGGCCTAAATCCCGATGATGTTGAAAAAGGATATTTTTGATAATTTTGGGAAAGGAATGATATTTATTCACACTAGTAGATGTTTTTGGAGGAAACAGAATACCACAAATACCCCATGCTGTTTTAATTCCATAGTTTCACCATAATTTATTTGGAGAAATTCTCTCCTTGTCATTTTGATTTTGACCATTGAGTTTTCTCGTCTGGGAAATTTGAAAACCGGTTTTTTTGAATGGGAAAACCTTGGTATTTAGATCTACATTTGTCATTTGAAAATTATTGGATACAGAGCATCCATTATAAGATATCCTCTTGTTTGCCTGATATGATTGAGATATGGTTGTTGGTTGCATGTAGATTTATATCATGCTAGTATTTGCATGTAGAGTTACATCACATTGCTTTTGGCAGCCTAAAGCAAAAGATCCCTTCTCTTTTTCTAAATTTGGTATTCTACTTACAAATTCGTTCCTTAAGTTGTATTTTTTTGTTCATTATCTTAAATCCAATAATTATATAGGTCTTCGTGGTATAGTTTTTCTGTCATGTAGAAAGAATTTTTTCGCTCCATCATTTTTGAAAAGGTTGATAAACTTGGCGGATATGTAAAAGAGATTAGATTTTTTCCTTTATTTTGGGCATATATAAAAAAAATATTGTGCCATTTCATTTCGTATAGCATTTTCAAACCTATCATTATTTAAATATCTCAATGGGCGGTTCCATCGTTTATAATCGAAAAGAAAAGTTACAGTAGGTTTTTAAAACCAAAAATAAGTTTTCTCTTCTTTAAGTTTTCCCAATTCCCAATTATCTTGATGGATATCAAGATAAGAATCTTCGTAAACCAGGCTATCTTTGTCTTCTTTAGTGGATCCCTCTTGTTCATGTTTCGTCTTCTTCGTTTCGTAAGTTGTTTCTACATCACTTTCTTCCCTTTCTGAGGTTTCTTTCAGTTTCTTAGTACCAATAGGCGATGGCATTCTGCCTAAATAGTAGACACAGGTGATA
Organism: Allium cepa; assembly: GCA_030765085.1. Lineage (NCBI taxonomy): Eukaryota > Viridiplantae > Streptophyta > Magnoliopsida > Asparagales > Amaryllidaceae > Allium > Allium cepa. The sequence continues at coordinate 347,619,272 of CM060931.1, read as the reverse complement.
AATAAGAGAATACTAAAGATTCTAGCCATAGAATTTCTCAATTCTGACAAAAGGTACTTATTAGATCGAATCAAATGATTTTGCCGCATCTAGAATAATACCAATCCAACCCATTTCATGAATAAAATGTGACCAATTAACCAACCAACAAAACTACTTGTTACAAATAACATCTTGTTGTTGCATCGAAACATATAAATGTTGACTAATCTGGTTAACATTGAACTTGGTAAAATGAAATGGTTGAATAATTGAAAAATGAGATTATTCAGGAATACACATTGAATGCTGAGATTATGCATGGAATTTTCGGTAGTAGATCCATAATCAAAAAAGTTTTAGTGCTTGTTCCAGAAGAAATGAAACAAAAGATACGGTAGAACTAGGACAGTAATTGTATGAGGTCTACCCAATGCTAGTTGCAGAGGCGCATAATAGATCGATATGAACATTTTCTTTAGATTTTGCAAGAACAGGTACACAAGAGATTTCCATTTGATTCTTGTACACCTCAATTTGCATAAAGATGATAAATTACTAGCCAAAATTTAAATCAAACGAAAAATGATACGTAATAAATTTAGGAAATTTAAATTGATTGATGATTTTACACCCCAGATATACGAGGCCACTTGGCTTTTGTTTTCTTTGATTGGTTTGGAGCCCGTAGGGGCATTTGTAGTTGTTCAGATCGAGCCGCATAAAAGAAATGCTAGCTAATTTTTTTGAAAATTTAAGAGCTAGAAATTTTTTAGGAATTTTGGAAAATTTTTGGCAACTAAAATTTGACATTCAAGTTATATCTTGGAATGAATGAACATAAGAGAATTAGTTGGCATAGGTAAATGAATTTAAAAAACATGAAAATTTTAGAATCTATTCCAGGTAATTGTTTTTGAAAATAAGTTTAATGACTCATCTTAATTATAGTTTTAAACTTAAGGGTTTAGAAATATTTTCTTCCTTAGAAATTTCGAGGATGAAATTCATTTGGGGGAGAATGTAATGACCCAAAATTTTGATTATTAGATTTTAGATGTTTAATTAATTTTAAATATTTAAAATAATTGAATTTTGAAATTTAATAATTTATAATTCAAACATAAGGAATAATTAAATATTTGAATTGTGAATTAAATGGATTTAATAATTTTATTTAACTCCTTTTAACTAATAAATAATATTGGTGAATTCAATTTGTAAATTTATTTACAAAAATAAATAAATCAAATAAATAAATATTTGAATCTGTGAATTGTCGTTCCGGGGCACAATCTCGGATTTCGACGAAACTAGTTTCATTTGATAGTTTTATATCCTTGATCGTTGTATCTCAGTTATCGGTTACTTTAGCTTTTTTGATTTTGTCATTCTAAGACGATTTATAGCTCCGTTGAGCTTTATTACCCTTTATCGAAAATGTCTAAAACTGAGGCGTGAAAAAGGAGGGAACACCCTCCAAGTCATAATTGTGCTTCGTCATTCCAAGACGGTTTATCATTGATATTCAACACCGGAAAAGCTAAAAACAAGGTGCGAGTGGGAGCCAAGCCATGTGGGTCCAGCTTGGAGGTTCTCGAGAGTGACGCGTATGCTCTCAAGTATATTTTATCTAGAGGTATACTTTCATGGAAAAGGGGAGCACCCTCCTAGTTACGTTGGATAAATCCGTTTTACCAATTTTATTCGAACCTATGAATCAGTTTTTCTGTAATTGCAATGGAAAGAGTCAACCACCCTTCACGATATTTTATTACATTTTTCAGTCTATTTTATCAACTTTGGATTGTTATCTTATTCAGTCCATCCTATCTAGTTTGAATTGTTACCTTATTCTGTCCATTCTATCAAGTTGGTCGTTTACCTTATTCAGTCCATTCTATCAAGTTTGGATTGTTACCTTATTTAGTCCACCCTATCAAGTTGGACTATTTTCCCTATTCTATCCATTCTGTCCAATTTTGATTTTACTCGATTTATTTCCATTCTTTCAAGTCTGGTTTAATATTATTTGTGCTCATTCATATTTGGATTTGTTCTTGATATTTATTTTTTCTCTTGCCTATATGGATGTTATTATTGTGAGGAAAAAACCCGTTCCATGTTAGAGGCATGGTCTCACATAACTTTTATATATGTTCCCCATTATTCAAGTTATCTCACGGTGGTATTTCCTGACTGATCCGGGTTTTATTTATTTATAATACTCGGGTCAGACCGAGTATTTTTTTCCAAGATGTCTTTGAAGTTTTGGAGACCGTGGAGGGGAGCTGAAGATTCACCTATTGTAGTTTTATTTTCCGCTTTATTATATAGTATACTTATGGCATTTGTAATGTCGGGATTTTATAACTCTCCAGCTTGTAAGGTTTGTTTTTTTAACTCTGATATACTCTGTATATTTGGAGTGACAGTTTCTACTGTCCTTGTTATATTACATGTTGTCGATTCTGCTTTGAGATTCTGTTTTTCATTGTTCTCTATTCTTTTCATTTATCCTAACAATCTGTTCTTTTGTCGATTGGATACATGACACTGGAACACTGTGGTAGTGTTCGATGTCCACTTTCGATGGTCGAAAAGGGCGGGTTGTCAGAGAATTTAGTCTGTTCAATATTGGTAAATTAGTTTGATTTCTTTACCTTTTAGTAAGATACATCATTTGATCTAGCAAGGAATAGATGCAAATAAAAAGAGAAAGAGACGTGTAAAGTATGAATTCATTGTAGTTTAAACTATTTATTTCAATAATGAAAAGAAATGATTATTTCTTGTACTTTCAAACGATGCAATCTTTTATATTTTAAAGTTAAATCTTTTGTTTTGAACTAATTTATAGAAATTATAACGGATAATCTTTTAGATATAGTTCCAACAATTAAACATGGAATTGTATATTCTAATGAAGATATAAAACTGGAATACATTTGATCAAAGTAGATACTTGTATGTAACTTACCGCGCTTATAATAATTAAATAAAAAGCTATGACACTTGCATGTAATATTCACGTTTAGGATAACTAATTAATGGAAAGGAATTTAAAAGATTATAACTCCAATAAATGGGGAATAAATGGTAATAAATATGGGAGTTGCAGTAATTTGATAGTGTAAATGGATTAATGGTACTGATAAATAAAGAAGTTGAATTAATAAAAATGGAATGGATATAAAAGGTTATCAATTTGAAATTAGTAATCATACATAAATATCTTAGGAAATGTTTGTTATGATTTTATGGACAAATTGACATTTATAAGCATTAAACGGAGATTTATGGATAGATAAATATTTAAGGTAAATCTTATTGCCTTAAATAAAAAAAGAATGAGTAAGTTAAGTCTAATGTCTACCAAAGATAATAGAGTAAAGACTTAGGATGGTAATTGGACTTAGTAGGTTAGTGATGCGAGGTCAATAGAGTCACTGGATGGAAGACTACCCTTCACTTTGATGCTACCAGCAGTCGAGTGCAATTACTACTAATGTGAGATATCACTAATCATGATACCCATTACAATGTGAGAGGTTGGGCCTTCTTTCTTAATTAGGAAGTATTAAATGGCCCATATTTGGAATTAGAAGCAGTGGGGGATATCTATAAAAGGGTCGCTTCTGGTTTGAGGTCTTAAGTGGCTGTAGGGTTTGCCTCTCTCCTAAATAGAAGTATTAAGTAACTTAGTGATATTCCAAATAAATAAGGATGTCTTTAAAAGGGTTACTTCAGTGTTGAAGTCTTAAGTGGCTACAGGGCTCATCTCCCTACCAAAAGAAGTAACCTAGTGAGATTCTATGTTTATAATTAAGAGTGATAGTGGATATCTAAGGAAGGGTTCACTTCAGGTTTGGGGTCTCAACTGACGTAGAATCCTCCTCTTCCCTATATAAGAAGTATTAAGAAGCCTAATGAGATTTCCAAGCAATGTCAGCTAGACAGTATCATTGAGGAGCATGCTTTGGAATTAGGTCTTAAATGATGAGGTCTGCCTTAACTAAGGTATTAAATAACCAAAGTCTGCCTATTTTCCAATAAAAGGTATAAAATGGCTTTGGTACAATCTCTTACATTACTAAAGCCGTAATAACGATAGTATAATTGAGGAGCACACCTTAGAAATATGTCTTAAATAATGGGATCCGCTTTAATTAATGTCTTAAATGACCATAGTCTACCTATTTTCCAATAGAAGGATTAAGTGGCTTGGGTACTGTTTATTACATGAATTTTTATCAGTGATAGATGCGGTAATAATTGGACATTAAATGTCGAAAGCCTTAAATAGTAGTTAGAGGTCTTGCAGCTAGGACCCACCGACCATTACAACATTGTTAGGAAACCACCTTGGGAATAGTTCTTAAATGATGAGGTTTACCTTGATTAAGGTCTTAAATGGTAGAGACTGCCTATTTCTCTTTTTAAAAGTATTATAGAAGCCCGCTTCATATTTAGAAGTATTAAGTGGTAAACGGGTTTGGAAGTATGCGGTGGTTGATAAGGCTTCATCGGTATTTTGTACTTTGCGAATGGGTAAGTAAGTAATCGTGTGTGCAATGCAATGTTACTTTAGAATGGCTAACCTTAATGGACATAACAATTAAATGAAAACCAATCGGTATATATTTAAGTTATAAACAGTATATAGATTTTTCCAGTCACCGGAATGTTGTTCCGACCCCTACTCATTACAACCCACAGGATAAATTTAGAGAAAAGGTCACTATAGCTGGATGTGCTTTGTTGTTGGAGAAGTCTTCTTTTCGCTTATGCTCGATGTTGATGCGACAACTTGTTATCCAAGGAATACAATTAGTTCCAAGGTAGTGATCATAATCAGTATCTTATCCTATTACTATTTTCGTTATAACTTTAGATTTCTATTAATCTCTGATAATGCTCATGCTTATTTATAGGTATCAAATCCAATGATCTGTGCTCTGATGGACTTGGGTTTCGATTTTTGTCGAAATTTAGGCACATTAAGGTACGGTTAGTTACATGTATGCATGATGAACGATATATGACATGGTTCATAACTGAATGATAAGTCTATGGTACACTTCTTGATTGGATATGCACAGAGTTGCTTTTATGTGATATTTATTTATATGATGTGATATATTATGCTATAATGACAAAGTGACGAGAAAATCTGTTCTGCTTTATCGGCGTGGTCCCACTATGGATGCTTAAGATAAAAGTTTTACTCATACCAGACTTTTTGTCTGACCATTGTTTTTATTATTTCCCATAAACTCGCAGATTATTCAAGTAGGCCAAGTTTATGGATTAGTAGTATCTCTTTGGAAGGATGAACAAAGATTTCAAAGACAATGCAGGAGACTTGTTATTTAAATAAAAGTATTTAGAAATTTCACTGCGTAAACCATGATTTATAACTTGTAACTGTGGTATTGGCATCTTCATATGTCGTAAAAACACTACACTAAATTTTCTTATTATATTTACCCCAACATGGAAACTATTTTGGTGTAATTCAGATTGATGCAATGGAAAATATATTTAGTTGCTATGTTTACTTATGCTGTGCAAAATAATATTGAATTTTCTTTGTCGATAGAAATTGGTTTTGGTGACGACTACATCATCTTCAGCATCCATTTTCGAGTCTCAAAGTAAGGGATGTTACAAATTCACACATCACCTTTGCTAATGGTGTGATGTTATGACCAAATTTATCGCTTATATAGCTCAGTAAAATCTAATTTTTTTACTTATTTTAAGCGTTATCCGATAGTGACATTTATTTACACTAATTCTGTTCATTGAAATTATATCATATTAGAGCTTATGGAATTTGGTAATGGTCAAAATTCCTATATCGTCTAGATTTAACTTTATAGTCCAAATACAAAGTCCTTGGTATAATAACAACAGTTATTATTAATCAAACTTCTCTGGCCAAAGATATTGTCATTGAGTTAACTTCAGTTGACCATGACATTAACCCCATATGACCAAGGAGACAAATTCTCTACAGAATAGTATTTCATTTCCAATGTTTCCACTTGAGCCAACTATAGTCATTCGATGGATGTTGTGCTATGATTTAACTATAATCAAAGTAGTTTTTCACATTGAAGCTCAATGACATTCTCAAGTCGAGAGAATTGTGCAATTTTTCACATCGATATTTTCTGTTTGACCCTGGTTATATGAACCAATAGAAAACTGTCGAGTGGGTCATTCCATATTATCCTATAACTATCAGTACATAACCCCTTTGTGACCTCAGCAGCCATGAGTACCACACTGCCTAACATTTGGAAAGCGTTACGTATTTTAGTCTCAACTATGCATTGATATCCAATCTTGACACATTTTGGCTAGAAATTTTAAAATGATGTGTTTATTATATTGTTTTCATGATTGCAGCACTTTATATTTACTATCAAAAATCACACTATTTATGGATTTTCTGTTAAATATACTTAAATTAAATAATTAATTATAACACATTATAACAAGTATATAAAAAGAAAGAATAACACTTTTAGTTTCAAACGATATTTTATTACAAAATTAATAATTTACAATAACTTACCGAATTTCTCCTAGGCCATACCCATAGCTCTATCAATTTTCCACTTGCACTTGGAGCCGATCATAGTTTGGTATGAAGGACTCATACCGAGGAGAAAGAGACCTAATAATCAAATCTACTTGCAATCCATTACCTATCGTTACGTTTAATTGAGAAAGCCTATCAATATAGTCTTTCATCATCGAAACGTAATTGTCCACTTTTTATCTCTTTGTCATTTTTGTATTGAGTAGTTTCTTTGTAAGTTCATACCTTGTGGAATGAGATTGTTTCCCAAATAGATTTGAGATCATCGATAATTTCATGGACGAACATTTTTCGTGCTGCCTCTACGATGGTTTGTCTAACATAAATAGCACAAAAACTTGGGCGATTTCAAGGTCTGAGACCTATATAGGCTAATCATGGTTTGAGGCCCTCATCATCGGTGGGTCTAACCTTAGGAGGTTCGATTACCGACGACTAAAGATATTCATAAGTTAACGGTATCTTTATCATTCTTGGACAGTCAACGTAGTTATGTCCGGTGAGTTTGTCATTTTCAGAAACATACTTGGGTATAGACGCCTTTTTGTAAGTTTTTAACTTAGTAGATTGGGATATTTTCATAGTACATGTTCTTAGAATATTAGTATGGTTAAACAATACATTTGATTGTACTAATAATCTCCCACTAATTTTTTTACGTTTCTCAAAAGCCTAATGACAAAAGATACAAATCTTTTGACTTCATTGGCGGTGTTAGGACACGTATGCCTTACGATTTTGACCTTGAGGAAAGCTAAACAAATCATACTCCGACATATGATGGATAACTCCTTATCAGATGTATCATATACAACTCCTAATCTTATAGGCTTTGCCCTGATCTCATCTTTACCTTGAGGAAAGCTCAAGAGAGATTATTCACTCATACATGATGGCCTAAGTATATTACACATAATAGGTTGAAAGATCAACAAATATATGCATGTACCTTACCTTGTCTATTCTATATATTAATAGCACTAAGCATAACACCCCTAGCTTGAGAAAAATTCAATAACTAAGGACTATGTAAGTAATTTATTAAAATATAGATGGTAAAGGACAACTTTATATTAAAGAATAATAATCTTTAATACATTAAATTGAGTGCTATCGACTTATGGAATAACGTATTTCTTATGAAATACCCTTGTTATTCAAGTGTCAAACACATCAAAAATCATGGTATATGTACTGTACGTATGTATTTATCCCTTAAGTCTATTTAGGGTTTTTTATTGTTTCAACTTTGGTTATGCATTCATATTATATAAGTTTTAATTATTATATAACATTTATAATTTAATTTACTTATATAATAGTCTCATGTATAACATTATATCAATTAGTCTTATTTAATTTATTTTATATTATTCAACTAAACATATAATTAATTAAAATATATGTATATATATATATATATGTATTTTGTTGTTAATTAATCAAATTTTAATTAACATATTTAATCAAATAATTTTAATTATGTATTATTTTGAAAATTTCTTATATACATACATACTTACACTATCTTAAACAATCCAAGATAATGTAACATATATCGTTATATTATATATATACACTTTCTTATTGGCTGCTTGATCAATTTATTAATCCAATTAATAATTTTAAAATTTGCAAAATTTATTCAGTATAATTTTTAAACTCTTTTGAGAAATATATTATAATAATTATAATATATTTGTTATTTTAGATTTAACTTTTACGTTTAAAATTCTTATTTTAATTTCAAAACAATTTTAAAAATTAGCCCAAGGCCCAATTCAAATTAGATCTTTTCTATTAGAGGCGCTCTTTGGGCTCACTTCAAATTTTAGGTCAAGCTAGTTGTCAGGTAGGCATGATAATTAATTACCCAGACCCAACATAGATTCTACTTTTCTGGACACCCTGTTAAATGGGTAAAGTTAATTAGTTAGCCTTAACATGACTAATTTAGATTGCATAAGCTATTAGGCTCTAATATCATTATTGGATCAAGGCCCGTATGCAATGGGTGAAATGGGTAAATTTTATGTCCCGACCTGAAATCCAGCGTTCGAAAATCGACATCAAATACCTCACTTGTATTCGACTGCCGGAGATTCAAACGTCGAACTCCAGTTCGGATGGAGCTTATAACAACATTAGATGAATATAAACAGTGGAAACAAAAGTGAATTATCATTGATCAACATGTAGATACACAACATCATCACAATATTTGATTACAACAATTTTTACCAACATCAGGGTGCTACACATTTATATAACAACAGAATAATAACTGCTTCACAACGGAGTGACAATGGAGTCTTCAAAAGGTTCCAACATACTTCTACTTCGATAAGGTCTTCAAACTCCAAACTTATCAAAATATATCCAAACCAAAGCTTTCCAAAATATGACAGCGTCCAAACTAAAAGACTTCAAAAGATTCGAAGCTAGCACCAAAACACGAAAAACCTGCTTCTAGGCTGCCCGTGTGGAAATTATGGGCACCTAGAGTTTAGGAAGGGAACAATAAACTCTAGGTCGGTCATGGGACTGGTATGAGTAAACAAAAACAGTTGTTTTTAGTAAAAACAAATTTATAAAAGAAAATCCGGTATGCTTTTGGAAAATGAAACTACCATAAGGCCTCCCGACACACACATAATGCAATCGCACACTTGGGGCAGATTTCTTCTTATGATAGTCAAATATGCTTAATATGAGAAAACACTTTTGATATTATTATTAGTGCATAGTGTGAAAACATTTCAAAAGTATAATACTAATCTTAGTCAGCATACGTATCATTATAGTACGCCTACTATAGCTACCATATTAGATGGCAGGTTCTACAACTAAAACCGTACATGGTTCGTATTGGCGATTGGATTTCCAACAATGGTCAGGCTAAGGAACTTCCTGGGCCACATGGGTACACCTTTGGAGGGACTCCCCGAGAACTTAACAAGATCACTGCCAACTAAAAGCCAGATTACCTCTGTAACTGGTAACTACGACACGAGTATGCCATTCCTCGGTTGTAACCAACCTTTATCCGGGGCCCCAACAACAACAATCAACAAAGCAACATAATTGCAATATCAACATAAGTTAAGTATTTGGGCTCCATACCATGATACCACTTCTATCCAGAAGGAAATGCACATACCCTAAGGGGTGCTACCCCCAATAACCTTGCTGTATCCTTCTTGTTTTCACCATTACCGGGTTGTTAGGTTCGACAAAGTCTCGTCTACAAAGCTACGCTTTTCACAAAAGCCATGCTTCGATCAACATATGATCAGCAACACTCAGCATCCCATACTACCAAGTTGGGAGTATATCACTGATAACCTTTAACTACATAACCTCTAAGATTGTACGTCTCAGAGAAGGGTGTTAAGCTAGGAGAATAAATTCTCCGCCACCAACAGAAATGTATTTGAAAGAAATCTGCTTTATATCTCAAAGTGTAATGTCAGGCATCCACAATCTCGATCGGACTCCCCATCACATATGGAGATCTCTATACCAGAGCAACTCGGTGCAGAGTCATTCGATAGGTTATCCTATCGTTCTCGAAGACACCCGGTCTTCACCACCATCTTCAAATGCTATCCATTTCATCGTATCACTATTCGGAATGTGTTATATGACACAAAAGTCCTCTCCCGGCTAAATCGAATAGTGAGCGTTAATTTTAAAAACACATGGATATATCATTCACAAAGATTCATAGGTTCGATGTGGGTTTCAGATAACCAACTGGAATCCAACTCCCTGTCCCATCGAAATTCAAATGCTGTTTTACGAGCCAATGGGTTTTCACAATCACACTGAAATATATTCATCACATAAATCACAGCTCAACACAAAGCAATTCATACTACATAGCATCACAATCACATATCAGAGATATCGATCCAATACACCGCATTCAATAAAAATCAATCATCTTCAATTAAGATGAATAAATCGTGTGGTTTAAATTAATTAATCACATAATTACTTTTCATTAATTATCTTTAATCAATGATTAGTTATCCTTAATTATAAATTAATTAAATCTTAATCACCTTCATTGATTAATCATTCCTTAATTAATTATCTTAATTAATTAATCCTTAATTGTTAATTAATTAAATCTTAATTACTTTTATTAATTAATTATTCCTTAATTAATTACCTTAATAAATTAATACTTAATTATTAATAAATTAAATCTTAATTAATTTTATTAATTAACTACTCCTTAATTAATTAATTATTAATTACCAATCAATTAACCTTAATTAATCTTTTATATAAAGTAATTAATTAAATAGCTATTCTTTAAGTAATCATATTAACAAATCATTAATTACTTAATAAATTAAAAGATGAATCTTTTTTATGTTTTTTAATTACGTCGATTATTTTACAAACCTTGTTTAATAATCATCCTTATCACATTAGTTGCTTTAAAGGTTAAGATTTGTTTTAAATAACATTTTATCTTAATTACCCTTCTTAATTACATTATTCAATTAATATAAATAATTTTATAGAATATTGTAAGAAAATTAAATTAAATTAAATTACTTCAAAAAATGTCTTACTTAAAACCTTAATTAGTTTTAAACTTAAATCAAAATTATCTTTTAAAAACATGTATTTAAAATTGTTTAAAAGTTTGAACTTTATTTTCAAAGTAAAACTGTTTTGTATGTCAACCCCCGAGACACTTCGAGTCTCCCCCGAACAATTTTGCCCTTGCTTCGAGTCGTTTAACAAACCCACCCGTATGCCCTATAATTTTTAAACAAAATTTTTGTTTAAGTACAAACCCGTACAACCCAGAAATCGCTTCGAGTCTATACCCGAGCTCGTACTATTCTTTCCCGAAGGCTACTTCGAATCGTATCCCTTCTTCCCAAACTATTGCTTACTGACACGAATTCGACTTTATGCACATGCATGGCCATTCCGATGAACTCCGATCAACTTCGCCATCCCCCACAACTCATCGACGACCGATACAAACTCACCGATCAGCCAGAAACCTAAAATATTCACAAATTCAAAATTTCGACATTGAACCCAAACTGGAACAAACATTGATCACCAGAAAACCCTTCGCCTCGCCACCTCAGGCCACCAGAGGCACGTAATTTCAACCGAAGCTGCGTCTGACTTCAACGCTTCGATCGCCACCGGTGCGACGGTGAAGCTGCAGCAACCTAAATACTTGAATTCGACCAGACATGGGTTTAAACCTTAGTTCATCAATTTTCGATCACCGCAACGACTTATAAATTAGATCAGTAATTTTCTGATGATCCCAGATCATCCACTAAGCTCCAAACACGATTACGAGATTTATCATAACCCCGATCACCTGAATCTACCCCAAAACCCAATATCATTCAATTCACAAATTCCTAGTGAATTCGAGTTTAAAATTTTGGATTTAGCCTTAAAAATCATTATATTCAACAACGTTTTCGGTAATATAAATTAAGTCAGAAATGATGATGGTCGAAATTTCGACAGTTGCCTGTAATTTCAATCTTCACAGGGAATGCTTTGATTTATTTTACTCAAATTTATTTTTAAGACATGAAACATGTTTAAACAAGCAAAACTTGTTTAGATCCTACGGTCTAATAAGGATCAGAGGGGAGAAATCAAAATTTGAACCGGTATTTGGGAAACCAAGGGACACAGAGGCATATATGTCTGTAAAACAGACATGCACAGAACATTCATATGGGTTTATATACATGCAGGCATTATTTTACAACTTAGCCTCAAAAATTCATCACAACATCAAGATTTGCTCGGATTTCAAATAGTTTTTCACCTGCATAATTTGAAAAGAGGGACTTGGAAATGGTTTGAAAGTCTGGAAAGCTGTTTTTTAAATTTGATCTTGAACTTTTTTGTCTGCAACTAATTTATGTAAACTTGCTTAGTTTTCTGATGGATTTACTTACTTAATTTCTCAACAACAAACTCAAATTCAAATTCTCTAAAGGATTTACTTACAATTTTGTTTTTTTGTTATAAAAACAGAGAAGACAAAAAAACTTTGGTCTACAACTTGAAGATTGGAATTTGCAATCTTGAGTTGATCTTGATTTTAAAGGCTTGATTTTGAAGGAAAAAAAACTGAGATGCTTGAATTTGCTTTGATGTTGAACTGCTTGGTTCTTTTCTTTAATTCAGGTTTGAAAAGGAATTCAGGTTTGTAGTTTGAAGAAATTGTTTTGTGAAAGTTTTGCTTCTAAATTTTCTTTTCTGGTTTGGGAAGGTTTATACAGGCCTTAGAATTGGAAAATGAATAAAGAGACGACGGAGAGGAGATAAAGTAGCTTATATATCTCTAATTCTTTTTTTTATGAATTTATCAAAAATGAAAATAATGTAATGACACTTGTAAATTCTCTTTCTCCATGAATTACACTTGTTAATTCAATCATTAAAATTTAAACACTTGTTAATTAATATGTTACTAACCCTACATGTGTCCTTTACATAAGAAAAATGATACATATATATTTTTTTAAATTATTTTTCTTAATTTATAAATGCACTTCTCTTTTATAAAAAAATATATAATTTAAAAGAAAATATTTTAAACCAATTATACATTAAATAAATTTCCTATATATATTATTTTAATATCCAAATTATTTTACTAAGGCTTTTATTTAAAATTTAAATTCAAATTCAAGGTCAAATTCAAGTCTACTCATATATACACACATATGTATAATTTAAATTCAAATGATTTTAAAAAAAACATTTGTTATTTCAAATTTTAAACTAAATGAAATTAAATCTTATTCATACGATTTAGCACCTATTTTATTTGATTTGAAAATTTTCAAATTATTTTCAAATTAAATTCCAAAATTTCAAATAAATTGCCAATTTGAATTGATAAAATTTGGAATGTTATAGATTTCCCCCCTTAAGAAAATTTCGTCCTCGAAATTTGAAAGAGAGAGAAAAGAAAACAAAGGATATAAGAATACAGTGAAAGATAGAGAAGTGCTTACCAATTTAAGCCGAAATATCCACTCTGCAATTGGGATATGATTTCTGCATGCTATCTTCTGTTTCCCAAGTACAGTCCTTTGGATCACCGCTCCACTGCACTTTAACTAATTTCACAACTCTATTCCTCAATTACTTTTCATCTCGATTGATTATTTTCAATGACTCTCTTTTAACTGCTAAGTTAGGAGTGATTTCAAGATCCTGCTGAGCTGCCTCTTCAATAATATAGTCTGGATCGTGCACATACTTTCGAAGATGTGAAACGCACACATCGTGTATGCCAGATAACCAGTTAAGTAGCTACGCTCGATATGCCAGAGGACCGATCCTTTCTAGTATAGGAAAAGGACCAATGTATCGTGATGCCAGCTTACCAGTCTTCCCAAAATCTTAACACACCATGCATTGGAAACACTTTCAAGAAAACGGAACCTCCAACTTGAAATTCTAAAGTTCTTCTCCAGCGGTCGTGATAACTCTGCAGTTATCAACTTCTTTCCAATAAAATCCACTTTTTCCGTAGGTTCTTTAATCATATCTGATCCAAGAATGAGTCTATCACCAGACTCAATCCAGCATGCCGTGATCGAGACGGACGACCATATAAAGCTTCAAAAGGAGCCATTTTGATACTGGCTTGATAGCTATTGTTATCTGAGAATTCGACTAGATGTAAATAGTCGTCCCAAGAACCACCAAAGTCGAGAATACAAGCTCGCAAAAGGTCTTCTAATATTTGATTTATCCTTTCAGTCTGCCCATCAGACTGTGGGTGATAAGCAGAGCTGAAGTTCAATTTTGTTCTCAATGCAGCTTGAAATGCCTCCCAAAATCTACTAGTGAAAATCGGATCACGATCACTCACTATACTGCTGGGTATACTAAGGAGACGAAAGATTTCTTTTACATATAGCTCTGCCAAACTTGCTGTTGTCCAGGAGGGTTTCACTGGCATAAAGTGGGCTGTCTTAGTTAAACGGCCCATAATAACCCAAATTGCTTTATTCCCGTTTTGAATACGTGGCAATCCATCGATGAAATCCATCGACACTTGATCTCATTTCCATTTTGGTGCCTCCAAAGGCTGGAGTAAACCCGCTATTTTTTTCTGATCGCTTTTAATTTGTTGACAGGTAGCACAACGACTCACATATATCGATATGTCCCTCTTCACTATCTTCCACCAGAAAGTTCTTTTGATATCTCTATACATCTTATGAACTCCTGGATAGATGTTGAGTTTAGATTTGTGACATTCGTCCAAAACTTCACGTTTTAATTTCAAGATATCTGCGACACACAACCTGCCTTTTAATATAATAATTTCACTATGATTGGTTTCAAAACTGGTATCTTCGCCTCGAAGGATTCTCCCATAAATATCTCGAAGAAACTTGTCTTCTTTTTGTCTGCTAGCGACTTTCTGAAGAAGAGTAGGAGTGACAACAAGGTGAGCAAGAATAGCATGTTTCCTACTCAAGGAATCGGCTACCACATTAGTCTTCCCGGCGTATACAGAATATCTAGGTTATATGACGCTAGAAATTCTATCCATCGTTGTTGCCTCATATTTAAATCTTTCTGCGTGAACAGATATTTCAGAGATTTTGATCGGTGAATAATTCAAAATTTTCACCTAAAACAAGAAGGATTTATTAAGTATATATTTTAAATTAAGTCAAACTTTTAAATTTTACTAAAGTTGAAAGAGATTCTTACCCAGAAGATAGTGTCGCCAGATTTTCAAAGCGAAAATAACAGCTAGAAGCTCGAGATCATGGGTTGGGTAATTTTTCTCATGCGTATGTAATTTTCTACTCGCGTAGGCAATTACTTTCCCATTCTGCATTAGCACCGCACCAAACCATCTCCGCAAGCGTCAGTATAGGCAGATAACCCTTGGTTCCCGTTAGTGATAGCGAGAACGGGAGCGGTAGTTAATCTCTTTTTTAACTCCTGAAAAGCCTCATCACAATTTGGAGTCCAATCGAATTTAGCATTCTTCATTGTTAACTTAGTCAATGGACTGGCCAACTTGGAAAAATCTTGGAAAAACTTTCTATAATATCCGGTAAACCCAAAAAGCTTCGAACTTGTTTTGGGTAGTGGGTTGCTTTCGGCCGAGAAATCTGACTTCTTTGAACCAAAAATGGCATTTAGATAATTTTTCAAACAGAATGTTCTTCCTTAATATCTCCAAAACAATTCTAAGATGCTCAGCATGTTCCTCTTCGTTTTGGAGTAGATTAGGATATCATCAATAAACACAAGAACAAATTTTTTCAACACCTCTCGAAACACACAGGCATTAAATCTATGAAGTATGCGGGAGCATTGGTTAGTCCGAAAGGCATGACCAACCATTCGTATAAAATGTATGGACCCTTAAAAGTAGTCAAGTGAACACAATCTTTGGAAATTCGCAGCTGATGGAATCCCTACGCTAGATCCATCTTAGAAAAGAATCGAGCGCCATAAAGTTGATCGAATAGATCGTCGATCCTGGGTAAAGGAAACTTGTTTTTAGAGTTTGTTTATTGAGATCGCGGTAATCTACACACAATCTCAAGGATCCGGCGAATTTAGCCATAGACACCACAGTTGAACCCCATTCGGAAATAGTAGGATGTATCAACCCTTTTTCTAGCAAATCTGGTTTGCTTAACTAGTTCAATTCTTTCCTTGGGTGCCATCCTGCGACTTGCGTGAATGACAAGACGAGCATTAGGTACTAAGTCAATTCTGAATTCTATTTCTCTATGTGGAGGTAAGGATTTTACTTCTTCGAACGCGTCTGGAAATTCCCGAACAATAGGTTTGGACTCCAGACTAGGTTTAGGATATCCCAAAGTGTACATCAGTTTATCTCTCTTAGGACTTGGACCCTCATAAGACATTTCAATAAAATTCCTAAGGTTTGTTTTGATCGAGATTGTTTGTTGTTACAATCTAATTTGGCTTCGTATTTTGTTAGCCAATCAATTCTGAGTAAGATGTCGAATTCATTAAAATCAAGGACAAAGAGACTGATAGGGAATTGGTGACAAGAATATGAGATAGGAACATCTCTACATCGTAAACAAAGGTTTGCAAGGCCGCGAACAGGATTTTTCACACAAATAGGCTCGTTGAAAAAAATCAGGTTTAAGTTTTAATTCATTTACGGCTTGTTAGGAGATAAAGCTGTGTGTAGCGCCTGTGTCAAACAAAACTCTAACAACTTTATCATAAATAATAAGGTTACTTTCTAGAACAGCTTTTCCTTTATATGCCCTTGAAGTTGAGGGGTCATCCTTTATCGCATATACATTCACCACTTGTACCTGCTTCATCGCCGGGCAATCCTTAATTACGTGTCCGGACTTGTGACGGTAATAGCATTCTCTAACTCCCTGAATAGCCTTCACAGGTTGTTCTTTCTTAACTTGCTTCTTTGGATTCTCACATCTACTCGAGTAATGGCCATTTTCCTGGCAATTGTAACAAATTATATCTCTAGCCGGGTTCCCCTAATTGCTCTTCTTTTCCTTTCTTTGATATGGTTTCTTGCCCTCGAACTTTCTTTTTTTCCAATTTTGATTGCTCGTATTTCCTCTTTCTCTCGGGACTTCCTGCATATCCAGGGTAGCATACCTATACCCCATATCTATCAAATTTGAAAAAGATTCTTTGACGTGTGTTGTCATCCTTTCGTGGTACTTCTTATTCATCCCACGAATGAATCTTTCATTTTTCTTTAGAGGCGTATTCACCAATTCTGGACCAAAATGGGATAATTCGTTGAATTTGTTTAAGTACTCCTCAAATGACAAACTCCCTTGCTTTAAGTCCATAAATTCCTAATACATTCGAGAAATGCCAACCGATGGCATATAGCGCTTCTCAAACTCCTCCTTAAATCGACTCTAAGTAAACTCTTCTTCAGGTTCATCTACAGTAACTGTCTCCCACCAGGCTAGGGCTTCTTCTTGGAGTTGCCAAGAAGCTATTAGTCGTATTTGATCATCTTCCAACTTTAGCCCTTTCAAAATTCTTTCACATGATCTGATCTAGGCTTGGGCTTCAACAATAGATTCCTTTCGAGTGAATGGCTTACCACCAAGTCTCGAGAAGCTTTTATACAAATCAGCCAGATTCGGCTGAGTTTGAGTAGGCATAGCTGCTTCTGTTGTTGAGGGGATTTGACTAGTTGTGGTATTTCCCTGTCCCCTAGCTCCCCTATTCGCCCTCTCATTCTTACTATCTGTAATTAGTAATAAAACTTGATTTAGGTATACGGACGAGATATCTTAGGAAATATCAGCGGCTAAAAGAAATAGACCAAGAAATTTCAGGATTTTGGTCTCTCGGGTTATATTCATTGTAGGGTATACTTCACCCAATCTCTAATGAGCCACCTAATGTGTTATACTCCGTAGATAAAGTTCTTACTCAACCTTTAGCTCTGATACCACTTGTCATGATTTGAAATCCAGCATTTGAAAATCGATATCAAATGCCTCATTTGTATTCGAATGATGGAGATCCAAATGTCGAACTCTAGTTCGGATGGAGCTTATAACAACATTAGATGAATATAAACAGCGGAAATAAAAGTGAATTATCATTGATCAACATGCAGATACAACATCATCACAATATTTGATTACAACAATTTTCACCAACATAAGAGTGCTACAAATTGATATAACAATAGAATAATAACAACTTCACAACGGAGTGACAATAGAGTCTTCAAAAGGTTCCAACATACTTCTACTTCGATAAGGGCTTCAGACTCCAAACTTCTCAAAAGATATCCAAACCAAAGCTTTCCAAAATATGATAGCTTCCAAACCAAAAGACTTCAAAAGATTCCAAGCTAGCACCAAAACACAGAAAACCTGTGTCTAGGCTGCCCGTGTGGAAATTATGGGCATCCAGAGCTTAGGAAGGAAACAATAAACTCCGGGTTAGTCATGGGACTGATATGAGTAAACAAAAATAGTTGTTTTGAATAAAAACAAATTATAAAAGAAAATCCGGTATGCATTTGGAAAATGAAACTACTATAAGGCCTCTCGGATACACACAATGCAATCGCATACTTGGGGGAGATTTCTCCTTATGATAGTCAAATATGCTTAATATGAGAAAATACTTTTGATATTATTATTAGTGCATAGTGTGAAAACATTTCGAAAGTATAATATTAATCTTAGCCAGCATACGTACCATTATAGTATGCCTACTATAGCTACCATATTAGATGATAGGTTCTACAACTAAAACCGTACAGGGTTCGTATTGATGATTGGATTTCCAACAATGGTCAGGCTAAGGAACTTCCTGGGCCACATGGGTACACCTCTAGGGGGACGCCCCGAGAACTTAACTAGCTCTCTTCCAACACAAGGCCGGGTTACCTCTGTAACAATGTAACTACTACATGAGTATGTCATTCCTCGGTTGTAACCAACCTTTATCCGGGGCCCCAACAACAACAACCAACAAAGCAACATAATTGCAATATCAACATAAGTTAAGTATCTGGGCTCCATACCATGATACCACTTCTATCCAGAAGGAAATGCACATACCTTAAGGGGCGCTACCCCCAATAACCTTGTTTCATATTTCCTATTTCGACCATTTTCGGGTTGTGAGGTTCGACGAAGTCTTGTCCACTAAGCCACGTTTTCACAAAATCCATGCTTCGATCAACAAACGATTAGCAGCACTCAGCATGCCACACTACCAAGTTGGGAGTATATCACTGATAATCTTCAATTACATAACCTCTGAGCTCGTACGTCTCAGAGAAGGGTGTTAAGCTAAGAGAATATATTCTCCGCCACCAACAAAAATGTATTTGAAAGAAATCTACTTTATATCTTGAAGTGTAATGTCAGACATACAACCATATAAGTCTGTTCCGGGTTCGGACAGAACCGAAGGCACTTCCGAAGAAGCCCTTGCAATCGGGCATCCACAATCTCGATCGGACTCCCCATCACATATGAAGATCTCTATCCCGGAGCAACTTAGTGCAGAGTCATTCGACAGGTTATCCTATCGTTCTTGAAGACACTCGGTCTTCACCACCGTCTTCAAATGCTATCCATTTCATCG
This sequence comes from Allium cepa, assembly GCA_030765085.1. Taxonomy (NCBI): domain Eukaryota; kingdom Viridiplantae; phylum Streptophyta; class Magnoliopsida; order Asparagales; family Amaryllidaceae; genus Allium; species Allium cepa. The sequence continues at coordinate 347,599,534 of CM060931.1, read as the reverse complement.
TATCACTATTCAAAATGTGTTATATAACACAAAGGTCCTCTCCCGGCTAAACCAAATAGTGAGCGTTAATTTTAAAAACACGTGGATATATCATTCATAAAGATTCACAGGTTCGATGTGGGTTTCGGATAACCAACTGAAATCCGACTCCTTGTCGCATCGAAATTCAAATGCCGTTTTACGAGCCAATTGGTTTTCACATTCACATATAAATATATTCGTTACAGAAATCACAGCTCAGCACAAAGCAATTCATATTACATAGCAACAATCACATATCAAAGATATCGATCCAATAATGACATTCAATAAAAATCAATCATCTTCAATTAAGACGAATAAATCGTGTGGTTTAAATTAATTAATCACATAATTACTTTTCATTAATTATCTTTAATCAATGATTAGTTATCCTTAATTATAAATTAATTAAATCTTAATCACGTTCATTAATTAATCATTCCCTAATTAATTACCTTAATCAATTAATCCTTTATTGTTATTAATTAATTAAATCTTAATTACTTTTATTAATTATTACTCCTTAATTAATTACCTTAATAAATTAACCCTTAATTATTAATAAATTAAAACTTAATTACTTTTATTAATTAATTATTCTTTATTAATTAATTATTAATTACCAATAAATTAACCTTAATTAATCTTTAATATTAAGAAATTAATTAAATAGTTATTCTTTAAGTAATCATATTGACAAATCATTAATTACTTAATAAATTAAAAGATAAATCTTTTTTTACCTTTGTAAATTACTTTGATTATTTTACAAACCTTGTCTAATAATCATCCTTATCGCATTAGTTGCTTTAAAAGGTTAAGATTTGTTTTAAATAACATTTTGTCTTAATTACCCTTCTTAATTACATTATTCAATTAATATAAATAATTTTATAAAATAATGTAACAAAATTAAATTAAATTTAATTACTTAAAAAATATCTTACTTAAAACCTTAATTAGTTTTAAACTTAAATCAAAATTATCTTTTAAAAACGTGGATTTAAAATTGTTTAAAAGCTTGAACTTTAAATAAAGTAAAACTGTTTTGTATGTCAACCCCGAGACCACTTCGAGTCTCCTTCGAACGATTTTGCTACTTGCTTCGAGTCGTTTACAAAACCCACCCGTATGCCCTATAATTTTTAAACTAAAATTTTGTTTAAGTACAAGCAACCCAGAAATCGCTTCGAGTCTATACCTGATCTCGTACTATTATTTCCCAAAGGCTACTTCGAGTCGTATCCCTTCTTCCCAAACTATTGCTTACTGACACGAATTCGACATTGTGCACATGCACATTCATTCCGATGAACTCCGATCAACTTTGCCATCCCCTACAACTCATCAATGACTGATACAAACTCATTGATCAGCCAGAAACCCAAAACATTGACAAATTCAAAATTTCGACATCGAACCCAAACTGGAACAAACATTGTCACCAGAAAACCCTTCTCCTCGCCACCTCAGGCCACCAGAGGCATGTAACTTCAACCGAAGCTGCGTCTGACTTCAACGCTTCGATCGCCACTGGTGCGATCAATTCCGGTGCGACGATGAAGCTGCAGCAACCCAAATACTTGACTTCGACCAGACATGGGTTTAAACCCTAGTTCAGCAATTTTCGATTACCACAATGACTTATAAATTAGATCAGTAATTTTCTGATGATCCCAGATCATCTACCAAGCTCCAAACATGATTATGAGATTTATCATAACGCTGATCACCTGGATCTGCCCCAAAACCCAATATCATTCAATTCACAAATTACCAGTGAATTCGAATTTAAAAGTTTTGATCTTAGCTTTAAAAATCATTATTTTCAACAACGTTTTCGATAATACAAATTAAGTCAGAAACGATGATGGTCGAAATCTCGACAGAAATGAGTTTGCCTGTAATTTTAATCTTTTCAGAGAATTCTTTGATTTATTTTACTCAAATTTATTTTTAAGACATGAAACATGTTTAAACAAGCAAAACTTATTTAGATCCTAAGGTCTAATAAGGATCAGATGGGGAGAAATCAAAATTTGAACAGGTTTTTGGAAAACCTCGGAATACGGAGGCATATATGTCTGTAAACAGACATGCACAGAACATTCATATGGGTCTATATACATGCAGGCATTATTTTACAACTTATCTTCAAAAATTCATCACAACATCAAGATTTGCTCAGATTTTAAATAGTTTACTTGCCTGAGTATTTTGAACAGAGGGACTTGGAAATGGTTTGAAAGTCTAGAAAGCTGTTTTTAAATTTGATCTTGAATTTTTTATCTGCAACTAATTTACGTAAACTTGCTTAGTTTTCTGATGGATTTACTTACTTAATTTCTCAACAACAAACTTGAATTCAAATTCTTTAAAAGATTTACTTATAGCTTTGCTTTTATGAAAACAGAGAAAAAAACTCTGGTCTGCAACTTGAAGACTGGAATTTGCAATCTTGAGTTGATCCTGATTTTAAAGGTTTGATTTTGAAAAAAACTGAGATGCTTGAATTTGCTTTGATGTTGAACTGCTTGTTTCTTAATTCAGGTTTGAAAAGGAATTCAGGTTTGTAGTTTGAAGAAATTATTTTGTGAAAGTTTTGCTTTTAAATTTTCTTTTCTGGTTTGGGAAGGTTTATACAGGCCTTAGATTTGGAAAATGAATAAAAGAGATGAGGGGAAGGAGATAAAGTAGCTTATATATCTCTATTTCTTTTTTTATGAATTTCTCAAAAATGAAAATAATGTAATGACACTCGTAAATTTTCTTTCTCCATGAATTACACTTGTTAATTCATTTATTAAAATTTAAACACTTGTTAATTAATACGTTACTAACCCTACATGTGTCCTTTGCATGAGAAAAATGATACATATATATATTTTTAAATTATTTTTCTTCATTTATAAATGCACTTCTCTTTTATAAAAAATATATAATTTGAAAAAAATATTTTAAACTAATCATACATTAAATAAATTTCCTATATATATCATTTTAAAATCCAAATTATTTTACTAAGGCTTTTATTTAAAATTTAAATTCAAATTCAAAGTCAAATTCAAACCTACTCATACACACACACATATGTATAATTTAGATTCAAATGATTTTAAAAAAAACATTTGTTATTTCAAATTTTAAACTCAAATGAAATTGAAATTTTATTCATACAATTTAACACTTATTTTATTTGATTTGAAAATTTTCAAATTAAATTCCAAAAATTCAAATAAATTACCAATTTGAATTGATAAAATTTAGAATGTTACATTTTAAAAGAATTATTCCATTGTAGATCTTATTGGGCTTATGAAGTATGAATTCATTTCGATCCGATCTAAAATAATTTTAAAAAAATCAATATTTTATTTAGTTTATAAATAAGTTTTATTTTAATGTTATATTTATATTATATAATATATATAACATGCATATTATATATACATGTGTGTGTAAGTGCACATGAAACATATATTGTGTACATGGTTTATTATGCCCATATATAAGTATTATTATTTACACTGCTCAAACATATTAGCCCCTCTATGTACATGGTTTAATATGAACGTGAAACATATGTATGTATGTGTGTGTGTATTTAATATGATATTAAATTATATTTATAAAATTTGCATATATATAACTGTGCATGACAATAGTATTTGTAAATTCAAATATAAATAATTTAAATTTAAATTCAAAATTCGAACTTCTAGATCTTGATCTAGATTTCGAAATATCTTATAATTTCAATTTTAAAATATTTTACAATAAATTGTATTTAGTACATATATATTAATATACATATGAATATAAATAAATACACACACCTATATATTAAAATTAATATTTGAGAACAAATATAAAATGATATAGATTAAAATAAGTAAACGATATTTATGTATAAATACTCATGGAAAAAACAATGTTTTAAAACTTACGGTTTTAAATTTATTTAGTATTCTTTTATATAAACAAGTTCTATGCAGATATTATTAAAAAATATATTTTTTCCAAAGTTTAGTTTTGCAACATTCAAAACTTTATCTTTAGTAAACTTATTTTATGTATATTATAATTATAACGACACGGAATTTCACCGCTTTGATTTGCGAATATTTAATTAATTTTAAATATTCAAATGTTTACTTTTATAATGGAAATAAAAATCTTCTAAGTAATGAATAATAATGGTAGAATAGATTTCCAAAATTGTTTATAAAAATATTTAGTTCGAAGAAAGATCGAAAATGTGACTTGAATTCATTTTCCAAATTTTTGACTTTTCGTCGATAAAAAATTACCGGAAACGTTGTGAACTCATTAGCATAATTATAGACATTTGTAAATAAGTTAGCATATGTATATAAGTGTGTATTAATGTATGTATATATGTATTCATACCAAAGTATATAAAGTTTAAAACAAACTATAAATTTCACATCAGTAGAAACATTAAGTACGAAGAGTACTTAAACATGTTTGCATGGAAATAGGAAGCGGGAACAAGGGTGTGGGCATGAGTATATGAGGTGGAGGAGGTAGGTGAGGTGGCAAGAGGGCAGTGGAGGGTAATGGATAAGGTCATTTAGGTAATTTACTTTTTCTCTTACTTATAAATAGCTCTTCATTTCTTCAAAATTTTCCTCCTCTTTATTTTACCATATCTTCCTCGTCTCCTATCTTGACGGAGAAATTATTTTTTTGAAACCATAGAAAATTCCAAAAGCTACTACTTTCATGTGTACCATTTCTTCAAATTTTGAGCTTAGCCATGTCAAAATATCATTTCTTTGCAGAGTGTTTTCAGACCCTTATTTTGAAATCCGAAAATACTTCTTCTTCTTTTAACCATATCTCCCTCAAAAATATAGAAATTGAGTAATCTTTTTTAAACGGTAGAAAAGAGAATTTATAAGAACTTTCTCTTTGAAAACTTCTCCAAATTCTGAGATAACATAGCCAAAAATGCAAGAAAAGATGACCAAATTTTGATCCATTTTTATGAACTTAACATTATCCGAAGTCCCTCCACTGCTCCAAAACAAGTCCTCGCCTCAGTTATACATGCATGGCCAAGCCATACTCTACCATGGCCAAACCTATTTCCAAGTTTTAAGTCCAAATATCAAGTATTGCATAGTTCTAAAGTTATTTCAAGTTTTCAAAAGGGTTTTACAAATTTTTGGTGAGTAAATTTCTAACTTTTGGAAAGGTTTTGCCTTTGCATATATGATGGTTACAATTATTTATATATAATGTAAATGTTTGGATTACGATATGGTTTAGATATATATATGTATGTGGCAACTTGTGTTTTAGCATTTGACTTAAATCGTGGATTAAAGTGATGTGTTTAGATTTAAAGTTGTGATCTTTGTGATGCATGTTAATAATATGATTTAATTTTCATAATCTTGGATATGTGGCTAAACGGTTTGGAAGTTAGAACTTGAGATGTTGGAAAGGACTTGAGATCCATTTTGAAAATCAAATCATTTACTAATTTTTATTTAGTAAATGTTTTATTTTATTTTAATTTCTAACTTTAGTTAAAGTTTTAAAAATCTTTTAAATTATGTTTTAAAAGTGTGCAAAAGTGAAATGTTAAATTTTTGGATGGTAACTTGGAAAAGTAATTCTAAATTATTACATCCATAGCGATAGTCGATACGGATGCAGTTCGGGGAATTTAACGATTTTCAAGTTTTAAAGTGTTTCTTTCAAATGTTGTTGAAAAAACCATTTTCAAACTATATTAGTAAGCATATAAGTTAATTATTGCTTAATTAAGTATGTTTTGATAATCAATTAATTTATTAATTTTGAATAATTATTTATTAGTAATTAGTAATTAATTAGTATTACTTAAGTAAGTTTATTATTAATTACTTAAGGAAGTTTTAATTAATGATTAATAAATTTAAGAGATAATTAAGTATTGATTTTTATATTAATCAATTTTAATTATTTTGATTAATTATTATTTAATTAAAGGATAATTATTTCGTTCATTATTATTTAATTAGAGATTAATTAATTATTATTAAATAATTAGGGTATAATCATTAATTAAGTAGGACTTAACTAAGATTAATTAAAGTTTAATTTTGATTTATTAAGATTCAATTAATCTTTAATTTATAATTTAAATTAAGATTTCATTATTAAATGTTATTTTAAACTTTATTGGTTATGTTTTAAGTTGGTTTTCTTTTACAAGTGAATTGATTTTCAATCAAGGGATCTCTTATCCGTGACATTTAGAACCAAACGAATGTGAATGAGTTATACTAAATTGAATTGTGTGGAAATCCATTTAGCAGAATAATAAACTATTCCTGCTAAATTTTAAATTGTTTGATTGTGTGGACATTCATTAACAGAATAAATCTCTGTTTGTTATTTTAGTAACTTGGAAATTTATTTATACGATCGATTGTAATTGGCTGATTCTCTTATGCATATTTGCTTGTTATGTAAATACCTAAGTTATAACATGAAAAGTAAACCCAGTTAAATGAGAACCATTGTGGTAATTAAGCTTCTTTCTGACATTTAAGGTCAATTATACTTTTAATAATGGTTTTAAGTTAAGTAATGATTTTAGTAAAGGTGTTTTAAATAATCATTTTGTTATCAAAGGAACCTAATTGATTAAGTGTATTAAAGAAGTTTTATATTAAATAAGGATGATCTATAAAAGAAATTTTGTAAATGATTTGGATATTTATAAAAGAAGTTTGATAAAGGGTTTTGAATATTTATAAAGAAATTCTATAAAAGGAGTTTGGATATTTACAAAGAGTTATATAACTGGTTTGATATTTATAAAAGAGTTTTGTAAATTAACTTAGTGGTTTATAAAAAGTTTTGTAAGTGGGTTTGAAACATAAGTAAAGGAGACTTCATAAATAAAAGAGATTTGTTAAAAGGATTTACTGAAGGAAATTTATAAAAGAATTTGAAATTTGATTTCCTTTAACCGACCTTCTTAATTCTAGTGGTATGGATATTCATTCCACACTTAACACCAAAGGAATATTATATGATGTTATCTTTATCTCTAATTTAAATAACATTTTGTTTTTATCCCTCAATATGAATTTGAAATAAGAAATCTTTCACAAATGTTTCGTGAATATACTTATGTCAGTGAGAAAGGTATATGAATGTATTGATAAACGTTTTGGAAAGAGATTTAAAATAAGTGGAAGATTTATTTTTTTAGGTTTAATGATTGTTATGGATAACTAAATCCCTGAATTTTTATTGTTTGTTTATTTGATAGTTAAATAAACGACTACTAAATCTTGACCAGCTTTGACATAGAAAGTATGATTGTATATTCGAGTTCACAGTGAGGACTCAAATACTTTTTACATACTTCTAAGAACCAGGAATGAGTAAATCATAAATTATCATTATCGGTTTAGAGAGACCGAGACTAGATATATTATCCAAAAACCACTCTGTACTAACATATACGTTCACGTAGAAGACGTCTTAAAGTTGATTGAAGAGGATTCTCCTTGAAGAGCCTTTGGTTTCATCCAGACCCAAAACGAACTTGTATGGATGAATGCTAGCATTGCATTTCTACCTGAAGGGCAGTGTTAGCATTCCAAGATGGATTGCTAAATGTTAAGAGCATAGCCTCTCAAACCTCGCATCCCCGTAATGGTTAAAACAAGGTAGATGTAGTAGGACCATGTGGATCACACCCATTAGGGTATAATCATCCCAAGATCTAGTGTCCATATTTCTATGTATGCATTGGGCTCATTTTTGGTTGTTGATCATAACCAAGGGGTGATGTTATTCGATACTACCCAGTTCAAGGATAGGCAAATTTTGCGTTGGCAGGGGTCGAAATATTTTCGATCCCACTGTACATTTTATCTAAAGATGTATAAATTTTCAAAATGTAGTCCCTTACCTTTCCGTTTGTTGAAAATCCATTCTCCAATACAAGCCTATGATTTTTGATTGTATATCTATTATTGTTGTCATGTATACACATCATAGCTACTTTGTTATTAAATACTTTAAACCCAAGACATTATCGCAGTATCATTTGATTTTTATAATAAAAGTGTTTTGGTTATCGTAAGGTGAAAACTCATCTATGTTTATGTGTGGCATGGTCTTATGAGATACCCTTGATTTCTAAAGGGTTTTAAAAGTAATGATTCGGTTGCTTTGAGTTTACTCACACCAGACCCATGTCTGACTGAGAGTTTTATTTTCTTTCCCTAAAACTCTTGGGTGCTCAAATTTTTATGAGCAGCCATGTAGTCCAGGTTTTCTACGGATACATTTTGGAGGAGCTGGTGCAGTTAGGTAGGTATAAGTTGTTATATCTTTCCTAAGGTAGAATTGTATTATTATAACTCTGAGGTATCATTTTGGAAATAACTTTATAAAGAATTATGTTGCTTAATATATGTTATTCTGTTGCGTTGTGAGATCCTATGATTATTTACTTTATACTATCTTCTTCTTTCCTCTAATGACATGTCTTCGAAAACTTAAATGATTGGCACACGAATACCGATGATGCATTAAGTGTTAACTTTAGGTATAAGAAAGGCAGATCGTTACAGTAATATTATATATTAAAATAAGTAATTATAATATTAAAACGATAAATGCCGGCTAGCTTCGCCAATAAAATAAAAATAAAAAAATATTCTCTTTTTATTTCATATAATATTATGCATGTAAATTTTAAAAAAAATTATATGTAAATTTTATATTTAGTTGTACATTATAATTAAATTTTGTTTAATAAATCATTATAAAGTATTATTCAATTCAAACTTTTTTAAGCCATGAGCTATATATGCGCGCACACACACACTATTTGCAACCAATTTGGCCACAAACACCAAAGGGTAGATTTGAGTAGAGGAATAAATGAAGAAATTAAATGAAAATAGAGGAAGATCATAGAGTATCAAGAAAAATGCAGCAGAAAGTAAAAACAACAAGATTTATACTGGCTTGGCATTGATTGCCTATGTCCACTTCAAATATTCTCTTTATCGCTTCTCAATTCACTAGATTACAATTACAAATAGCAAGAAATAACAAGAGATTAGAAAGTAATGGAGGAAGTTAGTTATAATGATGGCAAAGTTTAACTAATAGCGTAAAAGTCCCCAAAATAGCCACCTATGCCTGTATTTATAGACGAAGGCGGCTTTCAATTTGATTTAAACTTCGACAACAAGACCTCCCTAATCATATGGGTCCACCATAGGGTGGCTAGGCCCAACTCTCAATGGATAAGGATCGGTACCGATCCCTCCATGAGTCGAGTTTGGGCCAGTGATCCCTTTAGTAGCTCCCTCTTGGTCTATAATGATGGTGTTTCAAGTATCAAGGCTGTTGGATGCGTGGAGCTCGAGTTCTTGTAATACTTTAGTTCGAATCTTAACTTGGTCTAGGTAATGCCAATCCCTCCAAGTCCCTCAATGTGTGTCGATCCATTCTCTACAAGCCATGCCATTCCGATCCACATCACATATTCCATTCCATGTCGACCCATATCCCACAAGTAAACCATGCTGGTCCATTTCGCTCAAACCATAGCATGCCGATCCATCGTCCTCGAGCCATACCATGTCGATCCGTACCTTACAAACAAACCATGCCCTTTTCCATGACCATCGACATGTTGATCTATACTTCATAAGCTACACCATATCTTGTGCCAATCCATTCCCATTGAAAACACCATGTCGATCCCTCTACATGTCCATTCAAACTAACCATCTTGCCAAGTAACCATGCCGATCCCGTATCATCTTAAGCATATACCGACCCCTTCACTATCCCATCCAACTCGACAATTGTCCATGCCAGTCCTTATTCCACCCAAACTAAACTCTATAGTTCCGACATTCTGCATTGTCTATCTATTTACCCTATTCACCCTGGGATTGATACAACTGCCCCGACATTATATTTTGGTCATGTGGTTGTTGTCTGTTGAACATCCTTCTCATCAACAGTAGAGTTTGGCCTATCCGACCAGTCCAATATAGCCGAGTCATGGCACTGGGCAACACTTGCGCCTAAAGTACGTCTTATGAGTAACATAATGTCGTATTCCATTAGTATGCATAGATTTTGTTATGTGAGATCTGTAGTTTTCTTCTGATTTGATTTCAAACTTGACCGTTTCAAGCTAAACTGCCACTTCAGTTAAATTCAAAAGGTTGAATCCTTAAATTTCTCTTGTGCATGTTCGCGCAGACATTTCCATTGTCGGCTTCTGGACATGTTAGGTCATTCGCAGGTTATTGACGAGTTTAATAGTTCTTTGTATATTTATGTTTTCAGTTAAATCTCCATGATGACGATTATTTGTCACTCTCTAATTGCTTAACACTTTTCTATTCTCATTTCCCTTTCCATCTATATCCACCATTCATTTCATCTTCTTCTTTTTCTTTATTATATTATTTTATTTATTTATTTTATGGAGGGATCGACATCTGACATACCGATCCCATGTAAGATAGACGTTAATAGGGATCAGTAAATCCCAATACTTATTCCTATTCATTTCAGACTTATTCAACTTAGAATAACCGGTTCCTCTCCCTTTCATACGCATGCATATATAAGCATAACTTCCTCATCTTCTTTCTTTCACTTTCCTATTTTACAATTTATGCTTAAATCTTTTTACCTGCCATCCACATATTTCTCTTGCCTCCTCTCCACTGAACCCACTCCACCACAAAATCTCCCTTCATAAGCATGATTTCTTTAATTGCACGCCTCAAATTCAATCACGAACCCAATCCATTTCTAAGCCCAAACACTCATCTCTAATTGATCTTGAGAACATAGGTAAGAACCCTTTTTTCATTTAAGTTAATGACTTGAGAGTTTCAGTCCTTGGTGAGTTTAAGTGTTTCTTAGGTTGTGGTAGGTAGATGGATGGCTTTGGAGGTAAGGAAGAGGAGGGGAAGGAGATGGAAGTGGAAAAGGAGATAGGGAAAGAGGTATCCATCGGGTCGGAAAGGGTTCGGACATGAATAGCTCCGGCAACTGGTTGTAGAAGAGTTAGTTAAGGGATAAGTGTCGTTTGCGGAAAGGAGTTACAGGGTCTGGTAATGTACATGAGAGAGGTTGGTAGTGAAGCTAGGACGAAGGTCGGTATAGAGCTTAAATATAAGGGTCGGCTTAGGAATTAAAAAGTAGGGATCGTCCAAAAAGTTAAAGCGTAGGGGTCGGCATATAGGCTAGAAGGAAGGGATCGGCAATGAGAGTTAAAACATAGGGATAAATTATGAGCTAAAGGAAATGGATCAGTGTTGCCATATAACTTGAAGTATAGGGATCGGCTATGAGGCTAGGGCATAGGGATCGACACACAAAGTAGGGATCAGTGTTAACTACAAAAACTAATTTAACCCAACCCATTCAAACGGTTAATACGTACTGCCTTGCCCGAACATAAAATGACTAAAAACAACACGACTTGCATACTTGGACCGACGGATTTAAGCTTGAACGAACAAACTTTCAGACTGCTTAACATGAATTAAGTAAAATAACTAGCTAAACAAACTTGAAAAATGGACTTCATAATTCAAAATGTCAACATCCGATCCTAAAGCCTTAGTTGCCGATCAACTTTCTCGTCGATGAGACGGTCAGCGATGATGGTCACTCTGGATTAAATCTTTAAGTTTCGACATTTTACTTTTATTTCTCTAATTTCAAACTGTTTATTTTTGTTTCACAGTGCACTGCACTAGTTCACACACAACACGGGAGGAATAAGTTATTATTTCTAATATTGATTGTCTACTGAGTATAGCTAACATCGATCTCAAGTTACATGAAGCGCTCAGCCATAATGTCTTCTGAATCAGCTATGAGATCAGGCTCGCCACCCTATCTGATAAACCCGCTCCGAGTCATCAAACAGAATAAGCAGGGGTCTCTGACCTACTAACAAATCTATTTTCCAACATTCAGTCTTTCTTATAGAAGTAATTAATCCAGCTCCCGATGTCGTTGAGTACATTATCATCCTAAACAACCTGGTCGAATCACAAGCACCTAGAATCGATGAAGCCGCTCTCCGTTGATTATGTTCCATTCATGGAATTCCCTTCGAAGACATTCTAATTCCGTCGAGGCAAGATAGACCTCACTTGCCCTCAGCCGGATATACTGCTTGTAACAAGTTCATATGTTGGGCCGGATGCGTGCCACCCTTCAACTCCTTCGTTCGAGAAATGTTGAGATACCTGGGATCGCTCCTACCCAACTGCATCCCAATAGTTGTTCCTTCGTCCATGGAACTTTTCTTCTCTTTATGAATGTCCTATTCCACCCACCCACTCCTGAAGACATCCGGTACATCTTCAATTCCAAAAGACGGACTGGGAGTCCTTCATATGTCTTTCTTGAACCCTCGCCCAATTGCCAAATCTTAGCGGGCGCATGGAACAAGCTCTCTCTATTCAAACCGAGTAGTTCTATGTACGGTGTCCTTCTGGCTTCGCAAGGAGATGGTTGGAAGGCTGTAAGTGGTACTCTTATCTTCGTCTTTAGTTCAAAGATTCAAGTCGCAACTTCTTTCTTAAACATACTCATATTTCCAGTTCTTTCAGGTGTCCACCCACCACCCGAAGGTATCGAATATTCCAAGGTCTCTATGGCCATTCATGCTACTTCTACTGAGGGTTGGGACATCAAACTTCTTGTCACTGATGAGATGCTCTCATTATTTGGGAAATTGGAAGATGGTCGCAAAATTAGGCTTTCCGGTAGCACAGTTGTCCCGAGAATTATTGTCGAAAGAAGGGTAGAAGCAAGTGACCACGTGATGCCCCCAATTAAGGGAACTCGAATAGACATTGAAGTGGGAGAGATAAGAGAATCTCAAGATGCGAGGCTAAGAGGCGAAGGGTAGGTCCTGGGATAGCGCCGGTAGTCGAAGTGCCAAAGACCAGCCAAATGCAAACTCCCCCGAAGAGGAGAGAAAGGTTAGTGTACAAGCTACGGAAGAGTAAGGTCGGTGCAAACCCAGAATTCATCATAACTCTAATTGAAAAGGAATCGTCTTCCTAGCAAATGGAAAGTTCATTGAAGGGCTCTCCAACATTTTGATTCTGGATGATAAATTAAATTACAACTTTGTTAACATTGATGTCGAAGGGCTCAACTCTCCCGCAAGAAGTGGTGAAGGTGTGCAACCTTCCAACAGAGGGGTGGAAACTCCAATGAGTAAAGCCAATGTTACTGGTCCGTCGGGCGGAAACATTAGGACACACACAGACACTCACACTCCACCATGCACTCGTGTTAATTCCTTGTGTTACAACTTCTAATATACTACTATTTAGTTCTTTTACATGGGCAATATCGCACTCTCACACATTTGACTATCTCTAGGGTTCTTCCACTTATTATCATTCTGGTCGAGATTCTAATTTTGGAAGACACTTTGACAAGGATCATGGGCGAGACAAAGACTATTATTCTCAAGAGTCTTCTTCTTCATCCAGATGAAAGTCTCAACCACATGCGCCTCGCCATAACGATCAATCACACTCCGCTCATAGCGGAGATAAGTCCTCACATCGGGGTTCTCAAGCTGTTGTGCCTCATGACCAATGTTCCAGGTCATCCAGTTTAAGGCAATCACGTGAGCGTCGTTTCGGCAAGCATCCGCTTGCTACTTCTAATCCGCTTCTGCCGGTTCCCGCTCATATTCCTACCACAGCGTAAAAGTTGTCTAAACTCAAAGTACTTTTCCAAAAATCTGCTTTGATGGACTCGAGTTCTTCCCCTCTATACACGTCATTCCTGGAACTGCCAAAGAAAGCTCATTAGGATGTATGAATGACATGTGTGTCCAACATGAATCGTTCATTCACTTAACCGAGAAAGTCTCAGAAGTTTCCATCGAGCGCCAGCATGAAATTGATCACCTCAAGTTGGAGGCTATTTACGATAAAGACATCATCAAGCATCAAGATGCTGAGCTGCTTGATTATGAAGCCTATCTTGTCACGGTAGAGAAACACACAAAAGAAACGGTAGAGGATGTAGGTTGATTAGAGACCTCGCATAAAAAGGAACTGGATGCACCATTACAGTAGCACTCTGGCCTTAGAGAAGGACTCCTTACAAAAGGAGAAAGGTGTCTTAGCTCACCGTGTTGATGAGCTTGAAAAATTATTGTAGAAAGATAGGGAGGAAAAAATCGAGGCACATGAAGAATTGTAGAGATACTATGAGGAGATCATCAAAGCGAGAAACTTAAAAACAAAACTTGACGAACTACTTGCCCAGATCGAACCCTTGAAAGAAAAAGCCCATGAAGAGGGCAGATAAGAAGTTCTGGAAGAAGCCAACTCCCAGGTGGAAGCTGCCGCCGAGTCCGTTAGATATGAAATCAAGAACTTGATCGATCCGCTCATCGTCGAATATAACACCAAAGTTCTTCCTCATCGTGACTTGACTTTTTTAGGCGAAGGCTATCTTAAATCACTCATCGAAGCTTGGAAGATTATTACCAAAATCAAGAGGGAAGAATTAGGAGGCAGAGCTTAATGAAGAGGCACTTGTGCAAATGGTGCTTCGAGGAAGTGAGCCGTCTGATCTGGCAGCCACAAAACTTCAATTCTCTAAGGCCCCCGCACCGGCTAAAGAAGGAGAGGACATTACTGAGTCCCCTAGAACTGAACTCAAAGGTCCTCCTACTCAAATGGCCGAAACATCATATTCTGAACTCATGGAGCAACATATCGGCTATGATCCGGATGCACTAGGCCTTGCTCCACAAATGCTATCTCCCATCATGCTATATGCCATCCATGAAGGCAGCACTCCAATGACCATTGAGAGCAAACTGGATGCTGGTATAGCATAGATTTTCATTAAATTCAACAAGTTGTTTTTTTTTTGGCGCATAACAATCATTAACAAACCCCGATGCTTTAACTAACTTTTGTAGGTCATCTCGTTCAGGAGCAAACTCTAGGAGCGATGTTGCCACGGAGCAATAAGAGAGAACAACCGAAGCTCCAGCTACTACTAATATTCTGAGGCCCGATACTCAAAGCATTAGTGCACTTGATGAGGATAAGCCTGAGGACCCATCCCTTGCTGAAGAATCAGACGATTTAGCGGTAATGGGTGCCACAGAACACACCGCCAAAACCAGTATAAAGGAGCGGATTGAAGAGGAAGAGAGATCGAAGCACAAAGTCAAAACGAAGCCAGTTGAGGTCGCAACCAAAGATCCCTTTCCTGCACCTCTATAGGTCATTCTACCCGGCGGGACAATTCTTATTGAAATTCCTCATTCCTGTTCAAGCATCTCCACTAAAGGCAGCGAAGGGTCCCAGAAAAGACACTCGACTAATTCTCTCCTGAAAAACCGAAGAAGGAGAATAAGTCGAAGAAATAGTTAGTATTTTGTGTCGTTGTATATTGTTTAGATAAATCAGATGTGTGTTTTCTTTTCTTAGTAGTAAGTGTACAGGCATGGATCCCGAACTTTTGAATAACTTGTAACCAATTTTTGAGATAGTGAATAAATGCTTTTGTTTTTTGATTAGTCATCATGTGAATTATTACATCAATAATAGAGTAATTACTTCTTGTTTCATGTACTTGTAATAATTTTCATAAGTCTCATTAATAATTCACTATCTCTATCTCAAAGCTTCTCCGTAGATGTTGTCTTAAGTCATAAGCAACGACAAGCCGAAACTGTAATGAATGGTTATGTCTTGCCTCTAACAGTTTGAATCTCTTCCATCGGTTTGAGATTGGAATTAATGCGATAAAGAACGGTCAAAATCCATTCATTCACTTGTTGAGTTTACGAGTTATCCGGCGGTCTGGGGACGTAGAATTTTTGTTGTAGGCAGTCATATTTCTGCCCGTGGCATTCATTTCTCCGCCGAATAGTTTATACTCTAGTCCGCAGTCGGAGACTTAGAGTACTCTAGTCTGTAGTCGGGGACTTGGAGATTTTATCGTGGGCAGTCGTTGTTTCCGCCCGTGGAAGTCGTTTTTCCACCCAATGGTTTATACCCAAGTCCGCATTCGTAGACTTTGAGTACTCTACTCCGTCGTCGGGGACTTAGATATTTTGTCATGGCAGTCATGTTTCCGCCCGCGACCGTCGTTTTCCACTAAATGGTTTATACTCCAGTCCACGGTCAGGGACTCAGAGTACTCTAGTCTACGGTGGGGGACTTAGAGTTTTTGTCATGGGCAGTCGTGTTTCCACATATGGCAGTCTTTTTCCGCCGAATGGTTTATACTCTAGTCCACAGTCGAGGACTTAGAGTACTCAAGTTCGCAGTCAGAGACTTAGATTTTTTGTCGTGGGCATTCATGTTTCCACCGCGGCAGTCGTTTTTTCGCCAAGTGGTTTATACTCTAGTCCGCAGTCCGGGACTCAGAGTACTCTAGTCCAAAGTCGGCGACTTAGAGTTTTTGTCGTTTTCTCATCGTCGGCTACCTTTGTTCCTTGTTGCGAGCTTTGCTCCTTGGTTTGTTTATGGGAATTGTTAATGGAGAAAACTTATGAAGCTCACCTCATTCGATCCCATCAAGGATCGGTATGATTGATCAACTTCAAACTTCGTGAGTCTGTTCACACATCACACATATTGATATCAATCAGTTTCATTGCATACTTAGCATAAAATGTAATAGTAGTAGCTTATGTAAAGGAAGTTTCAATACTTTATTCATCATATGAAAAGGAACATAATAACTTATCTTATAACACATTAAAATGGTCAAAATTTAAAGCAAATGTCAAAAGTAACTAGTACTGAAATACAAAAGAAATAGTCTAGGTGAAATAGTGTCGTGAATGCTCGCTATTCTATGCTCTTGGAAGTGTCGCGCCATCAATAGTCGATAGATTGAAAGTCCCTTCTCCAAGCCTCTATTTAATGACATATGGTCCTTCCTATGTCGGTTCATGTGTGATAGGATCGGGAAAACCCATTTCAGGACAAGGTCGCCAACTTCGAACTCGATCCGTCTTTTGTGTTTTAATATCGAGAGATCCGATGTCGATGTGCAACTGCTCTCAAATTGGCCTCCTCGCGCTTCTCATCGGTAAAGTCCAAAGATTATAATAGAAGATCTTGATGCATTCTAGGGTCGTAGTAAGTCACTCGATGAGAAGAGACTTATGAGTGGTCCTATAGGCCTAAAGTGTCGTAGGAAGCTCATTACCCACTAGCCTCTAGCCTTCTCCAAATGTTTTTTTAGAATGGATTTGGTAATTTTGTTTATAGATTCAACCTGTCCATTCGTCTGAGGGTGAGCGAACGTCGCAAACCTTTTCTCAATAAGATAACTTCGAAAAAACTCTTTAAATTCAGCACTATCGAATTGAGTCTCGTTATCAGCCAAGATGGTCAGTGGAAGACCGAAACGACATGTGATGCTTCAAACAACGAAGTTAATAGCTTTCTTGGTTGTAATCATGGCTAACGGCTCTACCTCGTCCCGATTGGTGAAGTAGCCAACTACGACAATTGCCTACTCCACGCCATCTTTTGAGATTGGTAGAGAGCCGATGATGTCGATACACCACATAGCGAATGGCCATGGATTGACCATTTGTGTGATCTTCGTCAACGGGGCTCTAGGCACATTTACATATATTTTACATTTGTCGCATTGTCTCACTTAATCAACAGCATCTTGGTTCATAGTTGGCCAGTAGTATCCGTAATGGAGTATCTTTTTATATAAGGTTCCCCCCCCCCCCCGGTAGTGTGATCGCCACATTCTCCCTCGTGGACTTCTTTCAAGGTGCGTTTTATCGCGTCACAGGCGATAAACTAGAGTAAGGGAACGGAAAACCCCTTTCTATACATAGTTCCTTCTTGCATAATATATCGTGAGGCTTTATGAACTCGTTTCTCATTTCAGGCAAGATTCCATACAACAGGTATTCTTTAAATGGAGTCATCCATGATTCCCTCTCGGGCTTCATTTCCAGTATTTCATTAACTTCCATCATTTTTACACTTGGTGTGTGCAATGTCTCAACTAGAACTAAGCCCATCTGTTGTGCATCACCAGTACTCACGAACTTTTCCAACGAATCGGCTTCCCTATACTGCTCACGCGGGAAATGTAAAATGTTATAGTATATGATATCTCCCAGCATCTCCTAAACTCGGGTAAGATACGGGGCAAGTAGTTATCCCTTAGATTAATAGTCTCCTCTAACCTTATACACCACCAGTTGCGAGTCGCAAAAGATTTCAAGAGATTTCACTCCGATCTCTCTAGCAAGTTTAAGTCCAGCGATCAACGCCTCATACTCGGCTTCGTTGTTTGTAGCTGGAAAATCAAGCTTCAAAGCATAGAAAATTGATTGGTTCTTAGGGTCACAAGAATAATGCCTGCTCCGGAACAATGATAATTAGATGTTGCATCGATGTACATCTTCCATCGTACATCAGGGATTATTCCGTTCTGGGGGCTCGTCCTACACGGTAAACTCATCTATAAAGTCTGCCAATGCTTGTCCCTGATAGCTCTCTACGGTAGATATATAAAGTTGAACTGGCTAAGTTTGATGTTCCATTTAAGCAACCTTCCAGACATCTCAGGTCGTTGTAAGACCTTTCATAACTGCTGGTCAGTGTAAATGTTGATTGGATGGGCCTGGAAATATGGGCAAAGCTTGCACGATGCGACCACCAAGCAGTATGCCAATTTCTCTATCTTTGGATAGTTTCTTTCTGCCCTAGTTAATTGTTTACTGACGTAATACACCGGTCTTTGAATCGGGTTCTCCCAAATTATGGCGGCACTTATGGCATATGACGATACAACCAAGTAAATATAAAACTCCTCTTGATCTACTGACTTTGACAAGACAGGGGTCTCTCCAAATTGAACCACCAAAGCTCGTAATGCGCCTTCACAATCTTGCGTCCACTCAGAATTCCTTTTTCCTTTCCTTACCAAATTGAAGAAAGGAATGCACTTATCTATCGCCCTGGGGATGAACCGACTTAAAGCAATGACTTTCCCGTTCAAACCCTACACTTGTTTAATAGTTCTAGGTGCTTGTATATCCTGGATGGCTTGAATCTTTTCTGGATTAACTTCAATTCCTCGAGTATTGACAATAAAGCCAAGAAAATCCCTGAAGCAACACCGAACGAGCACTTCAAAGGGTTGATTTTCATGTTATAGAATCGAAGAATATCGAACATCTCTGCTAAGTCTCGAATGTAGTAATTTGATCATCATGACTTCATAAGCATATCATTCACATAGACTTCCATCGTCCTCCCAGTATGATCCTTAAACATACCATTAACCAGATGTCGATAGCTCGCTCCAGCATTCTTTAACCCGAACGCCATCATTATGAAATAGTATAACCTAACATCCATGACAAAACTAGTACGTTCCAGGTCTAAGACATGCATCTGTGATTTTGTTATACCTCGAGTACGCATCCATAAATGATAACAATTCATGCCCTGCGGTTAAACCAACTAGTTGATCAATTCTAGGCAGGGGAAAACTATCTTTAGGGATTGTTCAGGTCTGAATAATCGATACACATTCTCCACTTTCCATTTGCCTTCTTCACCAACACGGGGTTAGATATCCATTTGAGATAGAGGGCATTTTGAATAAAACCATTGACTTTGAGTTTATCTATCTCCTCTTTAAGAGCAACGGATCTCTCCGGATCCATGCCCTATCTTTTTTGTTTCATTGGGACATATTTTGGGTCAATGTTTAATGCAGGGTTTGTAATGGCAAGCATGATCCCACACATGTCAGAATTAGTCCAAGCGAATACATCTAGATTCACTTGGAGGAAATCAATAAGTTCTCTCAACATCGAAGGGTTGAGTTGCGATCCAATCTTCAACACCCGCGACGGGTCGTCGTGGCTGATTGTGATATCAATCGTCAGCTTAGTTGGCGCTACCTTGGCCTACTTGGGTTCCTCCTCATCATCCCTTGCGTCTATATCTCTATAGAACCGACTGTGTTGCCCAAGCCAAGGCCTAGACGTCTTTTGTCAATCTTCTGTAACTTGGATGCAGACAAACTTGTCCACACCCTTTCCCTTCTCTTTTCGTTGATCCTCTCTCGGCTTAGCCACATAACATGCATATCTAGTCACCTGATCACCATGCACAACACCTACTCTGTTATCAGTCATAAATTTCATTGTCAAACACCACTGGGCCAAAGCTGCTCGAAACTCAGCCGAGGTCGAACGACCCAGAAAAATATTGTACGATGAATCCACATCCAAAACAATGAACGATAGGATCCACACCCTCCCACATTCACCTTCTCCTAACTCCACTAGCAATCGACATAACCTACTGTTTTAAGACACACCGTTAAAATCCTGTATACAAGCTTTAGATGCTTTCAAATCCTTAGCTTCCATCCTCATTTGATCATATGCCTTCTTAAAGATAATGTTCGCAGAACTTCCACAATTAATCAAAATTCTTCTCACCAGAGCAGGGCCAATCATGGCTAAGATAACCATCGGATCAATAATATGGGCCTCTACTCCATCGGCATCCCTGCCTCTGAATACTATATCATTCGTCATTGTACGCTATTGCTTGGCCGGAGTTCCATCTTCGTATTCGAACAAAATTCGAAATCCATGTCTCATTGAACTAACATAGCACTCCATTTCCTACCAACTCATATCCGCAAGATGCGGTTACCAACTACCGTGTTTAGTACCAACTTTCCACCAATTCGTATAGGCTCCTTAGCCCTGCGTGGAGCTTGCCCTCGATTGGGGTCAAACATAACTTGTCCGCCATCCTACAGATTTTTCACAAACTGCTGCAACTTTTTCTCCCAAATCAATTTCTCAATAGCATCCTAGAGATGCCTATACTCATCCATATTGTGCCCGTAACATTCATGAAATCGATACTTTCTGGTTTGCTTTTGTTCCTCTGTCGATTCTTTCGGACACGACTTCTTATATTGGAAAGTATTACACATGGATAGATAAATTTTTTCCGGGGATGTATTCAAAGGTGTATAGCTGCAATACATAGGAAACTTGGGCTTCGACCTTCCAGGCTCCCTCTTTCGGTCTTGATTCCCTTCACTGCTTCTATTTTTCTGATTCCACTTGTTTTGAACATTGACCTGCACCATCTCAAAACTCTCATTGGACTGCTTTATCGCGATGTTGCTTTGCACTACTTCCCCACTAGCTCCTGAGGCATTACTTTTCGTAGACAACCTGGCTTCCTCCTTTCTCATAAACTGGGCCGCCTTTGAGTAGAAACATTCCAACATGGACGGTGGTTTTCCAGCTAACCAGTCGTTGAACTCGGATACGGGGTCAACCCCCCTCGTCACAGCCATAATTACGTGGTCATTAGGGTTACTAACTTTAGTGGCAGCAACATGAAATCTCTACAAGTACTCCTTCAATGATTACCCCAGAGTCTAAATTACACTTGATAATGACATCACCTCTTTAAGGCGAGTAGCATGAGTCCGGAACTATTTCACAAAACTTGTTGCTAGCTGAATCTTAAGATTGATCGTAAGGGAAATCTTGTGAACCACATGGTGGCAGTCCCTGAGAGAGTTATAGGGAAGCATCTACATTTGGTGGCATCGTTCGCCCTTGCCAAGTCCATCAACCATTCATACCTCATGATGTGCTGCCTAGGGTCAGTTTTCCCTTCATAAGCAGGCATCATAGGCATGTTAAACCTTCTAGGGTACTCCGCATGTAAAATACTATCGGTAAATGAGGTTCCTAAAGACTCCCCAATCATCGTTTGTCAAGTCGTGGTTCTCCCTCACCAACTACCTGACCATTGCAGATAAATCTGGTTTTGGATAGGTGGTGCGAAGTGGTGGTCATGCTCCTCCTCGCGTTAATGTTCCGGTCGGTGCCTGCAATCCATTTCACGCCTCCTTAGCCTATCATCCTCCTGATGTACATTCTGAACATTTGCTTCATTATCATTCTGGAGAGGTAGTTGGTCAGCATCCAAACGTACTCTAGCGTCCAAGTTCTTGGATCCAAGTCGAGCATGACCCCGTGGCTGCAATTGAGGAGTTGTCCTCCTAGCCGAGGGATCGGTACCAACCCCTAGGGAGGGATCGGCACTTACCCATCCTGACAGGCCATGTTGGTATGACAAGTGTTGCTCTGATATCCCTGTTCGTGTTGCTTCAACTCTACGACGCCTTCACCTGTGATGTTCGTCTGATGAAGTTGAACTGTCTGACACCGAGTAAGAAGCGAGAACCCTTCTGGTGCTTCGGTGCTGTTGTTAAGCAATATGGTTCATCATGTTAGCATTAGCCTGGATTTTCTCGTTTAGCTACCTTCGACTTTCCATCAGCACTCTCATCAAGTCATTGAGTTCAACTCTAGTTATAGAATCAGTGGGGTTCTGGACTGCAGCAGACTCTACATTCACATTAGCAGGATGATTGCTTAGACCCTCCTTTTGGACACTGGTAGTTTCGTTGGCATCGACATTGTAGGAAGTAGATCTGCTATGCCTCACCATTATGGATTACTTTGCTTAGACCTTGGTAAGTCTAAATAGTATCTGCAAGCTTCTAAAAATGAACCTGGATCTCCTTTAGGGGATTTCCTCAATACAGTAGTGACAAAGGTGATCCTAATAGCCTGAGAATCAAATTTCTCCGTGAAAGCACTAAAATGTTTGCAACCAAATTGGCTATAAAAACTCGAGAAAAGATTTAAGTAGTGGAATAAATGAAGAAATTAAATGAAAATAGAGGAAGATCACAGAATATCAAGAATGGAGAAAGTTAGTTACAATAATGGCAAAATATAACTAACAATGTAAGAGTCCCTAGAATTGCCCTATGTGCCTGTATTTATAGACGAACGTGGCCTCCAATCTGACCGAAACTTTGGCAACATGACCTCCCCAACCATATAGGCCCACCATAGGGAGGGATAGACCTAACTCTCATTTGATAGGGATCGGTGCCGATCCCTTCATGAGTTGAGTTTGGGCCAGCGATCCCTATGGTAGCTCTCTTTTGGTCTATAGTGATGGTGTTTCAAGTATCAAGGCGGTTGGATGCGTGGATATCTTGTTCTTGTAATACTTTAGTTCGAATCTTAACTTGGTCTAGGTAATGCCGGTCCCTCCTGGTCCCCTAATGTGTGCCGATCCATCCTTTACGAGCCATGCCATTCTGATCCATATCACATATTCCATTCCATGCCGACCCATATCCCACAAGCAAACCATGCCAATCCATTTCGCTCAAACCATACCATTCCGATCCATCCTCCTCGAGCCACACTATGTTGATCCATACCTTATGAACAAACCATGCTGATCCCTTTCCCATAACCATCGACATGCCAATCCATACTTCATAAGCTACACCATATCTTGTGTCGATCCATTTCCTTCGAAGACACCATGTCGATCCCTCTACATGTCCATTCAAACTAACCATCTTGCCAAGTAACCATGCTGATCCCTTATCATCTTAACCGTATACCGACCCATTCATTATCCCATCCTACTCGACCAATGTGCATGCTGATCCCTATTCCAACCAAACTAAACTCCACAGTTCTGACATTCTGCATTGTCTATCTATTAACCCTATTCACCCTGGGCTTGATACAACTGCATGGACATTATATTTTGGTCATGTGGCTGTTGTCTCGTGACCATCCTTCTCATCAACAGTAGGGTCTGGCCCATGCGACCAGTATAATATAGCCATGTCATGGCACCGGTTGACACACACACACACACGCACACACACACACACACACACACACACATATATATATATATATGTACACAATTTTTTTATTTAATAACATCGCGCGTGCACACATAGATACATACATACATACATACATACATACATACATATATATATATTCATCTAATGACGACGGCACATACGTATGTGGTTCGTGATAATATACATATAATCTAAAGCACTTGAATGACATATGACGACAACACATACATATAGATTCGTGATAGTACACATATAATCTAAAGCACTAGAATGACATAATAAACATACGAATACATGCACAAAAAAACAAACCCATTACTGTAACGATACGACGATATTAATATTATTAAAAAAAACATTATAAAAAATATCGTCTAATAATATAGAGAATAAGGCTTGTTAATTGTGACCAAATGTGAATATAACTTTAAACTAACACTGGCATATCATACTTACCATTTTACTAAATCTTGGAATAAATTTTGATGTGTACAGTCCCGATTCAAAGTAATAACTACATTGGTTTTTTAGAATCAAAACAGTATATCAAATAAAATAGTAATCATAGATCTCAGCAGAATAATAAATCTCATATACATATACAAACTGTGAGTCTACAGACAAATTACTAGACCTACATAATATACATGTGTCACAAATCACTGACTAAAATATACATGTCAAGTACCGACACAAAATCCTACATGAGATAAACTAAAGGACAAAATGGTTTATCTCACCCTGCAAGCCCAACCATCCAAAGGTTTACCTATTCTGTAACTTGAAAAGTCTCGGCCTGACTCAAGTATTATAAATTGGTCAAACTATCTCCGAATATCTAAAAGGATGAGAACAAGATGTAGCATAAGAATAAATGACATATAAGTAAATCCAGATTTCCAAGATATAACAAGTCATAGAATTAATTTAACTCAGAATTTATCTCAAGGCACATGGTGATATATTTAGGTCACAAATATAGATTAGTCACTAAACACAGAATCATAGAATAAAGCATAAAATTCCTAACACAAAGAAACCAATTCCATATCGATCATTGAGATCGTCCATACCAATCTTAATAGCTGTCCATACCAAGGAAAACAAATGTGGTATCACTCGTACCAATCTGATACCATGGATCGTCCACACCATGAAAGAGAATCACAACTGATTCTCAAGGATCGTAGCAATCATGGCTCGAAGATTCCAAATTATTCATTTTTACTATATATTTATGATCATGAAGAAGTTCTTGAGTATACCTATTAAGGATCTATCGATCCTACCGAACACCAAAAGAAAATATACTCTAAAGTGCCAAATATTATCACTTTCAATGATCACTAGAATTTAACAAAAAAGTCCCAACCTGCCTTATGAGATTCAAGTATTTACTAGAAGCTAGTAAATATCACTTGTTATAGATACCACTGGAAAACCTAAACTATATTCTCTTAAGGATCTATCGGTCCGCCGAACACGAAAAGAGTATACAACCCTAAAGTATTAAATACTTCTTAATAGCAATCACAAGAATTTAAGCAAGGCATCCCATACAACCCGATGAGATTCAAGTATTCACAAATGAGCTAGTATGTACTACTCAAACATTCTACTTAATGGGTTGTGCAATATTCGATGAAGCGTTACTCGAGAGCATTTAAATCAATCGATAGCACTACGTCAATTATTAGTACTCCCCATATTATAGAACTAAGGCTCTCAAAACATTTACCTTATAAAAGTTATAGTTTAGAAATCCACTATTATAATCTTCGTATAGGAAATGATTTTTAAATACACTATTTATTAACTTACCTTCAGACTTCCCTTTTAAAATCTGTAATCTCATTTATTTGCCAAGTATATATATAGTTGTTTCATATTCCTTTTTAAAAGATCCATAGTTCACAAATTATTTTGTAAAGGCTACATATATAAGTATCCTTTTAATTTAATCAAGATATAATACTTGAAATCCAACCCATATCGATGTTTAAACACTTGTTGAAATAAAACACTTAATTTATAAGTTTACCAAAACTATATGATAAAGATCCATAATCTTTTTTACTAACATGATATATTATAGGCATATAATTACTCACAAAATTATTTACAAAAGAACTAAATTAATTTAGAAAAAAAGGTTCAATGTTTGTAAACCTAAATAACTCTCTTTTATGAAATTATATATATAAATAATTTTGTGTTTATATTTATAGAATAGATGTTGGATCATAGGTTTTGATTGCTGACATGAAGCAACAATTCACGAATCTAAGATTACGACAACATCCAGACTCAATGACTCAAAGTATGGTTCATATAGCTATATATTTTAACAAGAGTCATCAAATATGTGTATAGAGTCTAGTTTAGTGCTTTGTTAAAATCTTTCCTCAAGAATCATCATTCACATTCAAATAAACTCGCATGTATATTTTAATCAAATTCAAAATATACACATATATTCTTTAATGTACTGAACTGCACTATTCAGTCGACTAACCATGTATATTCAGTCGACTGAATCAGTAGTTATATTTTTAAATATAACATGGACCGGTCGACTGAACACACCTGGTCAGTCGACTGAGTCTGTTTATATGAATTGTGCACTTTTGAATTCAGTCGACTGACCATGGACTTTCAGTTGACTGAATCCTGTAACAGTCCAATATTATGAAAAGACACTTCTCTTTATCAAAGGATATCTCCTTTCTCAAGTGTTGCATCCGTTAGCTTTTCATAGAGAACTCTTACTAGAGGATGTAACTCTTGATACACTATAAATGTACTTAAGTTTCAATGATCAAAGCATCTAATTCTCTCATCTCTCTTGATCTAACGTGCATAGCATTCCTGATTCTATTGCTTACAAAATTCTATACAATCATTGCTTACAATTCCACTTTCATATTCTATAAGCAATTCTAATCTTTCTATTCTTCATACACACACAATTATACACATTATTCTTGAGGAAAAGAATATAGAAAGGGTGTACTACAAATGATATAACCATGTTATTTAGAAAACACAAAGTCAAGTTAAATTCAGTTTATAAGAAAGTCCTGTTCGGTTGCTCAGGCGGTCAAGTCCTGTTGTGTTGCTCGGGTGGTCAAAGTCCTGTTCGGTTGCTCAGGCAGTGTAATACTTATTCCTGCGGGTTAAATGAGGGTTGCTAGCTAGAATTCCAGAAGGAGTCTGGGGCTGGACATAGAACGGGAGTTCGAACCAGTATAAAATCTTTGGTGTCATTTCACTGCTATTATTATTTTACAGTTATTTTCCACACTAGTTATTTATTATACTCCATATTACACGATCCTATAGCACAGCCACTTTTAATAGATGGATATAAGTTTATAAAATTCTAAACCTTTGAATCAAAAAGATTCAAAGTCCTTAGCACACAATAAATTTCACTACAATAAATACTAAGTCATCACAAGATTATAGTCATGAATTGGTCCATATAGTTCTAAACTTATAACATCTCCAACTCTATTTTTATAATTTTATTTCACTAGCAAATATGAGTTGAAATTTCCTCTATAACATATTACAATTATCCATCCAAAGCATAGCAACAAACAGCAACAATTGAGATGATGAACGAGCGAGCAAAGGGGTAATTTCCTAGAGCTGAACAGCTTCAGGCCGTTTCCCACCGGTGCACTGGTGGTCACGAATTCTGGAGCTATCAGCTCTAGGAAGCCCTCTGATGGATCTCAAATGATGGTAGTTTGGTCTGGTGTTTCACGCAGTTGATTAGAGGTGTAAATTCTAGCATTTCAAGTGATACAAGACATCATAACGACAATTAGATCATCATGTTTACTAATTATATATAACCATAACTTTTAGCAAGTAGAAAATGAAACTGAGGTTGAGAATATCTCAATAAAGGAGATCAAATCTATCATAGATTCATCTAAACAAACAAACAAACAACATGCATATTATTTAAAGATTGTAGCATAAGGTAAACTCACCCATAAAACTTGAATTTAATGAAATAATCCTGAGTTCTCCTAGGCTAACACCTCTCAGCCACAAACCCTAAGTTGTTTTCAAAAATTGCAAACAAAATAGGGTTTTAGAACAAAAAATCCTAAACTAAATTTACTGAAATAAGTAGCGTTGGGTGGAGAAGATTGCCTTTTTTGATTTCTACAAGAATTTTAGCTAAAAGCCCCTTTGATTTAGAACTTGAAATTGGGTATTATTGGAGTTAGGGTTTTCTTAACTTTAAGAAAAAAACTTTATTTTCTTTACCGATTGAGTAAATGAACGTACAGTTCATTTAGAGTTTGCCAATAAGAGAAAACTCTCTTATTTGTACTAATAGGCCAAAATTTACTTAGGCCCAAACCCATATTTTAATTAAATTACTCAAAACTCTATTTTCCACCTATTTCCTTCATTTTAACTCCCATTACAAATTAGATTACACTTAGAAAATTTTATATAAAAAATCTACACTATACTTCAACCTTTTAACTTCAAATAAAAGAAAGAAACAAGATTTTAGCAATTACTTTCACCTTCTTAATATTTGAAAAGAGACAATCTTTATTTTCATTAAATGAAATATTCCAAAGTTAACAACTTTTTAATCTACATAATTCCATTTCTCAAGTATAAGATTTATCAAAAAAAATTCCCAAACGAAATTTTATTTCAAAATTAAATTTAGCATCTTTCCAATAAAATTAATTAACCATAATTAAACTTAACTAATTACATAATTAACAACATGGTTGTTATAATTACCTTACAATGGTCTAGAGTTTTCACCTTGAATGTTGAATTGTTTGACTCGGCTTGAATATGAATTCAATTCCTTTTAGAGAGAGCTACCATACTAAAAGCACCACACACCGATGTCCTGTCTTTATTTGAATTTGTATTTTAGTTGCTTGAGATAATGAGGGAGAAGGGGGGTAGTGGCCGCCAGAAATGGTTGGTAGGTGCAAGAACAAGAGTTACAAAAGTGCAGGCCAAAGGTGTTTAAATAGCGGAGGGATAGAAGAGCCAAATATGGATCCGGATCCGCTATTTCCTCTTGCTATTTCAAACCTGAACCAATATTCTACCCCTTAGTCTATCCTTTATGGCCGACTAAGCTTGCCCATATTTGGGTCTCCAAGCTACTTCAACCCCGATCGAATAAATATGCATTTAAATCTAATTTAAAAGTACATCGATTTTATATAATGATACGCGTGTATACAACTTTTATATACATGCTATTTTTAATACTGATCAACACAAATTGAATAAAACTATATAATTAAATTATCATAAACATTAATTAATTTAATTAACTATAACAATTATAATTTAATTAAATTAGATGGTAGTCGGAATATTCAACATTTCGGTTGTGAGACTCTTAGGTGTAAATTTGATCAGCGATTGATATCGAACAATTTGAATATTAATGTTCATACATTATTTTAGCTAGTGGCGTGACATTTTGGCTAAATTTATCGCTTACATGACTTTAGTAAAATCTAAATTTACTTATATTAACCATTACCCGATGGTGACAATTATGTACAATAATTCTCTTCGTCAAAACTATATCACATTAGGACTTACGGAATTTGATAATGGCCAAAATTCTACTCTCTCCCATATTCAACTAAAGTCTAAACACAAAGTCCTTGGTTCAATGTCGATGGCTATTATGCTCTAGTCAGAAACTTTGACTTTAAGTTGGCTTCAAGTGACTGTGATGATAACCTCATATAACAGAGGAATTAAATTATCTATTGAATAGTGTTTCACTTCCAACTTTTCCACTTGACTCAACTATAGTCGTCCGGTGGATGTCATGCCACGATTTAACTGTAATCAAAATGGAGTTTCCACATCGAAATTCAATAATATTCCCAAGTCAAGAGAATTGTGTGATATCATCATACCGATATTTATTGTTTGAACTTAGTTATATTAACCAATAGAAAACTATCGAGTGAGTCATTCCATAGTTATCCAATAGTTATCAGTACATATACCCTTGGTGCCCTTAAGAGCCATCAATGATATATTGTCCAACATTTGGAGAGCGTTGTGTACTCTAGTCTTAACGAATGCATCGATATCCAATCTCGATACATTTTGATTACGAATATTTAAAACGATGTGTTTATTATATTGTGATAAATTGCTTATGATCACAACACTTCGTAATTTTATCATTAAACACAAAATTTATGGATTTTCTGCTAAATGTACTTAAATTAAATAATTAATTAATTATAACACATTATAATAAGTATATAACAGAAAGAAAAATAAATTTTATTTTGAAACAAGATTTTATTACAGAGTTAATAATTTATAATGAACTATAGAATTTCCTTTACGATATACCATTAACTCCATTACATTTAATAGGCGCCTAACGTTGACGTACAACATCGGACGTCCATTTCATGGGTGTTTGGCACCAAACGCTCATTTTATGGACTTCCATCAATGTACCATTAAACTATATTTATTAAAGTTGGATGTGCATTAAATGAGCTTCTAACTTAAATGTCCATTAAATGAACGTGTGATATAGATCAAATGCTCATTAAATGGGCGTGCATTAACGTACCATTAAATTATATTTGTTAAAGTTAGACGTTCAATAAATGGGCACCTAACGTTAAACATCTATTAAATGAATGTATGGCCTAGAACATCAATTTAACAGACGTCCAATTTAAGTTATCTGAACCGAAACTGAACATTCTGAATGTTCATATATAATTGCTTTATTTGGAGATAGCAAGTTAGACGTTGAGGTCGATTTTCCCCCCTTTTCGGGGCAGAGTTGCTCTAGTAATTAAACATTAGCATTCATATTATGTATTAACATGAATATTTAGATCGTCTATTTCCTTAATCGTTTGATCAATGCTTTCACTTAACTATAAACCACTTCAAATTTCTCAACTATTTTATTGCCATCATCACCAATACATTTATTTAAGTTCAATAATTAAAACGATATGTTTGGCATACATCCCTGATAAGTTTGCAAACACACAAAACATCCCTTCGTTTTTTTAATAAGTTTCTGGTCCCCTTTTTTCAATATCCGACCATCTAAAAGACAAAAATACCATCCCGTTGTAATTTCTCTCTCCAGTTTATCGTTCCTGCGAAAATGAAGTCAATAAACAAAATCGAATCATAATCTTATGAATAAAACTGAAATGAAGGTGACTAGAAGATTGATTTAGAAGGAAAACGAAACCAAATACTCATATTAATTAATCCAAAAGAATCTGAAATCAAATAATGAAAAGTATAATCAATTAGAACATCAAAATCAAACAGTAAAATTGAAATAGCAAAAGAAAACAATAATTTGTAGGAAAACTAATTCATTCTTCACAAAATTGAAAATTTTATAATATGTCGGCAACAATTTTAAATATTTGCAGGTAAAATTGCAAATATTAATAATATTTATAGTTTTCTTCTACAAATATTCGTAATATTTGCAATTTTAGTTGCAAATACATAGAAAATTTGCAGTAAAAAATTTGATTACTTGATAAAACACTCTTAAAGCTCCAACATATATTATTACATGTTTTATTGAAAAAAGTATACATATTTACAGTAATGTAAGCAAAAATTCACAATATTGCTGATTTTTCTGCAATTATTCAGAATAATTGCAACTATATCCACAAATCTTCATAATAATGGCATAAGGAAGTAAAAATTATAAATACTTGCTAAAAAACTATTGCAGCTTCAACATATATTATTATATTTTTTGCAAAAATACTGAACATATTTGCGATATTATTTTGCAGATTTTTTTGCAATTATTAAGAATAATTACAGCCATAACTACAATTATTCATAATATTTGCAGAAAAACGTAAAAATATTCATAATATTTGCATTAGATTTTTTAATGCAGTAGATGTCAATATTTGAAGTTTTTAATGCAAGTTTTCTCAATATTTGCATATTTTTCTACAAATATTGAGAATACTTGCAGAAAAATAGCAAATATTGGAATATTTACAGATTTTTATGCATATATCCTCAATAATTGCAGTTTTTAATGCATATGTTTGCAAGTATTCTCAATAAATGCAGTTTTTATGCATGTATTTTTAGTTATGTGTGATATCCCGGAATTTCGAGGAATTTAAAATGTGATAATCTTCTTAATAAATTAATTAAAATGGATAAAATTGTTAATTTCAAAATTAAATAACCAAAATAATTAATAATATGATGATTTTAAATATAGTTATAAATAGATTTTTAAAATGGAATAATTATTTTCAAATTTAGTTTATGTTTGTTTAAAATTAATGTATATTCGAATTGATGTTAAATTTGATTTCAAACTGAATTTGAATTTGGATTTAGATTTAAATTTGAATTTAAATGAATATTTATATCTTAAAAATATTTTTATTTAAAAAAT
Source organism: Allium cepa (assembly GCA_030765085.1). Taxonomy (NCBI): domain Eukaryota; kingdom Viridiplantae; phylum Streptophyta; class Magnoliopsida; order Asparagales; family Amaryllidaceae; genus Allium; species Allium cepa. Next base: position 347,567,220 of record CM060931.1, on the reverse strand, counting down.
ATATATATGAATAAGTTTTTATTTAAAAAGATTTGTTTTCCTTAAAAAAATTATTTTTTAATTAAGATAGTGTTTATTAAATTGTAAAATAAATAAAAACGGTTAATTTTTAAATTTTAAAATGTATTAAAATATTTTATATGATTTTATTTATATTGTAATTGGCTTATACTTTATTTTCTTTTATAGATTTTATTTATATAAAAATTTAGAAAGCATTTATTAATTAACAGATATATTTATTTACTAGGAAAATTAATTTAAAAATCATTTAAAAATAATATAAATAAGAATAATTACAAGTGTAACCTTTAAAACAATGTTAACAACACATGTAAGCTAATGTTAGCGTTGGAAAATAAGTGTCAAATTTATTACTTATTTCTTTTAATTTTTATAAATCCTAAAATACATTTATATAAACCTGTCACTTCTTCTTCTCATTTTTTTATCTTCTCAGCTTTTAAAGAAAAACTCCACCTTGTAGAACATTTCTTCCAAAACCAGATAACGACCACAAACCTGAAAACTGTTTGTTTCCAAAACTAGAAATGCATGAATCAAATCTGAAGCCAAAACACTTCCTTAAACAAATTAGTAAATTTCCTCAAACCAAAAATTCAAACACTTCAACCATTTTTAGATCTGTAACAATCAACCCTGTAACCCTTTAAATCTCAAATTGTAACCTTCTATCAAAGCAAATCTTTGATCAAACAATTTGAACCCTGTTTGTTTTCCAGCCTGTAAACTATCCTATCCTCAAACCTGAAACCATTTTCAAATCTGAAGCTTGCAATCATTTTAAATCTGGAATTTTGCAAAGCATTTCAACCAAAGCCAAGTCTGTAAATCCCACAAATGAAAATCAAAAGCAAGCCTGAAGCCATTTTCAAAACTGTGAGAAATGCAAACCAGTAACCTCCTCAATCAAGCCTGTAGCAGATTTTGCAAAGCAATTCAAAGCTTTCAGTCTCAAAATCCAAGAAGTAGCTATAGCTTGCAGTTTTAAAGAAATCAAAAGCTTTCCAAGTTTTTCAATTTCAAATGGAATCAAGCTTCCCAGTTAAAAAAATCCATCCTCTGCCTCTTTAAAATTTGGTGAGTAAATATTTTTAAATTTAAAAGCTAAGTAAGTAAATATTTGTTGCTTGTGAAATCTGTGGTGAATGTTGCCTTGTTGTGCATATATATGTAGTATCTCTGTGTTTTTAAGTTTATGTAGATATGCTTGCCTGAAAAAAGAAACTGGCTCTGTTCTTGTTTTTTTTTACAAACTTTAACTTTCAAAAATCAAGATCTAAACCTCTAAATCCTATTAGACCCAGACATTCAAACAAAAGTTGTTTGCATTTGTAGGATCTAAATTTTAAAAATAGTTTAAGAACATTCAGTTGGAATAATATCTGAAAAATGGAAATAAGACAATAAATATTAGAAACATGTTGAAAATCAATCATCACAAATTGTTGAGTCGGGAATATTATCTAAAACAAATTCAAAAACTACGAATTTTAAAAAGGGAATCATGATTTATAATGTTGTTTTGGGTGAGAAATTTTAGTTTGACTGGAAACTGTGTTTGGGGGAAATTCTGATGATCGAGGGATCTAGGATGACAGGGATCTTGGCTAGGGGTAGAGGAAGGATAGGGGTATTCGGCAAAAATGGTGGGAAGGGTATCTAATCATTGTGGCATCGACGGCGAAGCAAAATAGGTTTCTAACCCTAGTTTTGGTCGAGCTAGAAGATTTGATCTCCACTTTTTCTCTGGTGAATCCAGATCAATGAGACTTTGGGATTTGGTTCGTGGAAGTCTGGCGATGATGTGGCTGGAGTTATGGCGACTCAGGTAGTCGGAGGGAGGATGTTCGAGGCATTACTGATGAGTATTTGGGATTCCAGTTTCCAATGGCCTAGCTCGATTTTGATTTGAAGATTGGGCTTGTGTTAGGATGGTCGGAAATCAATGCTAAGGTGATGGTCATGGTGTTGGAGGGTACGGCGGTGGAAATCACCATCGAAGTTTGTTGTGCAGGTGCACATGGGAGGATGGTTGTCAGATGTTTTGGTGTAGGGGCTTACTCGATGCATTGCTCGAGTATTTGGTAGAAGTCACGAGTTTGAACTTGAGTAAATTTAGGTGTTAAAAAGCTACAGGGTTATAAACTTTAAAATTTAATTCTAAGTTTTTAAATCGGGTAGAAAAGGGGGTTTACTCGGGGGTAGACCCGAGTTGTCTTCGGGTTTGACCCGGAGCAGAGGTAATAAACAGTTTCTAAAACATTTTTAAATCAATTTGTTTTGAAATTTAAATTCAAATCTAGTTCAAACTTACTTATTTAAATTTACCCCTTTTTCTAATTGTTTTCTTTAACTATTGATTCAGAAGTTTGAAAATTTGTTTAATTTAAATTTTATAAAATTTAGAATGATTTTAAACCTTAGTTTAAAATGGAAGTTTATGATTTTTATAAAAGTAAGTTTTAAATTGAAATTAGCTTTTAAAACTTCTAGTTGGTAATATTTTAAGTTATTGAAGGAAGATCAATTCTGATAATTTTAAATTATCAAGTTAAATGGTTGTCTTATTTCAAATCTTAATTAAAGGATTTAAATAAGTTTAATTAATTATAATGATGAAATGTTTTAAAAATGTTAATGTTGATAAAGGTATTGATAAGATAATGTTTTATCTTAAGATAATAAAGGTTTAATGCCTTGAGATTAACTAAGTTAATTGTGGAAATTAAGTTTAATTTATTAATTTGGTTAATTAATTATAAAGGATTAATTAAGTGATTAATTAATTGGTTTAATTAATTAATAATAAGGGTTATTAATTAATTAATTTAAGGTTAATTAATTGTAATTAAGGATTATTAATTAAAGATTGTTAATTAATGATCAAAGATTAATTAATTGAGAAATTAAGTAATTAAGAATGAATTAATCAAGTAATTAAGATTTGATTAATTTTGTAATTAGAGAGTTGTTAACTAAGTAATTAAAGGTTACTTAATTAACAATTAAGAAGTACTTAATTTGTAATTAAGTTTTATTAATTAATAATTAGGTTTTATTAATTAATACTTAAAGGATGATTAATCAGAAGTAATTAAGGATTAATCAAAGGTAATTAAAGATTAATCAAATGATAATTAAGGGTTGATAACTGTTTAATCAACTAGTGATTAAGGATTAATTAATTTGTAATTAAGGTTGTTAATTAATAATTAAATTTTATTAATTAATAATTAAGAGATAATTAATTAGTTAATTAATAGTGAATTGATTAATTAAAAGATTAATTAAGAATTAATTAATTTGTATTAAGAGGTATTGATTAATAATTAAGGTTATTAATCAATAATTAATGGATAATTAATCAGTTAATTAATGGTTAATTAATTGATTGTAAAGGTAATTAAGGATTGATTACTTTTTATGGAAGGAGATTAATTAATAATTAAGGTTTATTTGATAATTAAAGAATAATTAATCTATGATAGAGATTAATTGATTGATAAGATAATCAAGGAATGATTTATTAATTAAATCTTTGTAATTAATTAATGATTAGTTAAACAGGATTAGGTGATTAATTCTTAACTAATTAATTTAATTTAAATTGATTAAATTAATTATAACATGAATTAATAATTCCTATTTATGGATGATTGTTGTGTAGAATATCTGTATTGGATGATATCTATTGGATGATATCTATTGAATGATATCTATTTGATGATATCTATTGGGTGATATCTGTTGGATGATTTGCTGTGATGTGATATTGGATATATCAATGATAAGTGTGTGATATTTATCTGTGTTAATTGCTGTGTGAATTCAAAGTATTGAATTGAATTGAATTGAATTGTTTAACATTTAAAACAACTTGGCCTTTAAGATACATTTGGATTTCAATGAGACCGGGATTAGGTTTGCTACATTACAGCATGATAGGGGGTTCTCGCTTTGCGTTTGGTGGCGAACGTGAGACTCTTAACCCTACATGTCCCCTGAGGTAGTATAAGGCCTTGAGAGGTTGGTTGTGAGTCGAGAGGCTGGCCGTAAAAGCAAACCCGAGGTATCACTGTCAGCCACGGTGGAGAATGGCCGTTGTTGATGGTTGAAAAGCCTAGACCATGACAGTTGGTATCAGAGCATAGGTTGAGATAATATCTAGGCTCCGGAGTGGTGTCTATCTTGAGAGCGCGTATTTATAATTTTTATATAATTATATATTTATTTAAATTGGTTGGGTATCTGTTCAGATCTCCAACATGAGTTCTAGAGAAGTTTTATCTTCCTCTATTTGGTTGACCATCCTATCCTTATATCTAATCCTATAAGTGGAGTAACCGAGATAGATAAGACCTGTAGAGGCTTAAGATTTCTTATCTCCCCCATAGATTTCTTGTGACCCTTTATATTGGATCTCAAAGGTTTGATCTTATTCTGGATATGGATTGGAGGATAGTATAGGATTGTTTCTCTGGATACTGAGTTGGGAAGAATCGCGAAAGTGACTTGCGATCCATTTGGATGATCTTCTGCATTTGAAGCAAGGCATCTCCAGAAGGCGTAGAGTCCATCAGGGAGGTTAGAGATTATCCGGATATTTCCTATGTAGTGGAAGGTTTATCTTCATCAGGAGATAGAGTTGGTGTAGCAGACCCAAGATTTCATTGAGGAGGCCTTTTGTTTCTAGTAAGGGTATTTCTATAGTTCCAACCAGGGTAGCTACTATTCGGGAGTGAAGCAACCGCAGTTTTATGGATTCGGCATAGTTCTACAGGAAGTTTATTAAGTCTATTCTAAGATTTCTTTGAGTTGACTCGGGAAGGAACAAAGTTAAGTGGACCCGAGTGTGAAGAGCTTTCTTGGACTTGAAGGCAAGGCTGATCAGTATGCCTGTTAAGGATGGATAGAGTCAAGAATGGGCAGTATTCCAGTTTTGAGATTGATAACCAAGGGACTTTGGGAAGCATCGGTAGGATTTGTGTTTCGAATATCTTGGATTTGAGGAAAGGAATTCTGTTAGAGAGTTTTCTGGTGGCCGAGCTTGAAGAAGGATGTTGCTGCTTTCGTCTTTGGATGTGCGATCTGTCAGCAGGTAAAGGTGATCAGCAGAAGACCGTAAGTTTGTTGCAGCTTTTGAAGTTCCAAAGTTGAAGTGGGAAGTGATTTCTTTGGATTTCGTCGACGGTTTGCCAAGGAACAAAGAGGGAAATGGAATATGGGCAATTAAAGACCGGTTAATTAAGAGCACCCATCTTATTCCGGTCAAGGCAACCTACACTACAGCATCTTTGGCTGAGTTTTTCTTGAAGATGTTTGTCCGACTGCTTGGTATTTCAGTCAGCATTGTTAGCGGTCGTGATCCTATCTTCTCCAGAAGATTTTGGGAGGATTGTGATCAACTTTGGGTTCGAGTTTGAATTTGAGTTCAGCTTATCATTCTCAGATCGATGGTCATGTGGATAGGCCGAATAGAATTTTTTTAGGTTGTGCTGAGAGTTGTGATTCAGATTTGATGGATTTTGGGAGGACCATCTATATTGAATGGAATTATCATTTAGTTAGCAGGCAAGTATCTAAATGGCACCCAATGGAGTTTTGTATGGAAGACCTTGTAGATTCTCATTTTGTTGGGTAGAGTCGAAAGATCATCTTGTTCTTGGTCCTATTTTGATCTGTGAAGCATCTGTGAAGATGGAGCTTATCTAGAGGAGATTAGTGATTGTGATCTACAAGATCGAATTGCCAGTGTGGATGGCTGGAATTCATGTTGTTTTCCACGTATCTCATTTGAGGAAATACGTGAACGATCCATCTTAGATGGGATCTGCAGTTTAGAAGGATCTGGTAGTTGAACTGGTTTTGGGTGTGATCTGATTTTTGATTCAGATTTATGGATCGGAGTAAGAGGAAGCTCTGGATCATAGTAGTTTAGCTAGTTAAGATTCTGTGGAGACTAGGATTTCAGAGTTGTCTTGGGAAACTCTGAGTAATTTTAGAAAGGTTTATCCAGATTTGTGTCCGGATAGCTAGTGATGTTTGTTCGAATAAATTATTTGTTCGAATAAATTGTTTGTTTGAATGAATTGTTTGGGTGATAGTGTATGGCTGATATGGATGCTTGGACTGTTAAAATAAAATAAAAGTTTTTGGATTATCTCAAATTTAAATTTCGGGGACGAAATTCTTTTAAGGGGAAAAGAATGTGATATCCCGGAATTTCGAGGAATTTAAAATGTGATAATCTTCTTAATAAATTAATTAAAATGGATAAAATTGTTAATTTCAAAATTAAATAACCAAAATAATTAATAATATGATGATTTTAAATATAGTTATAAATAGATTTTTAAAATGGAATAATTATTTTCAAATTTAATTTATGTTTTTTTAAAATTAATGTATATTTGAATTGGTATTAAATTTGATTTCAAGTTGAATCTGAATTTGAATTTAAATTTGAATTTAAATGAATATTTATATCTTAAAAATATTTTGATTTAAAAAAAAATATGAATAAGTTTTTATTTTAAAAAAGAATGTTTTTATTTAGAAAAAGAGTTTGTTTTCCTTAAAAAGAATTTTTTTTAAAAAATTAAGATAGTGTTTATTAAATTGTAAAATACATAAAAAAAGTTTTATTTTAAACTTTTAAAATGGATTAAAATATTTTATATGATTTTATTTAAATTATAATTGGCTTATACTTTATTTTCTTTTAAAGATTTTATTTATATAAAATTTTAGAAAGCATTTATTAATTTATAAATGTATTTATTTACTAGGAAAATTAATTTAAAAAGCTTTTAAAAATCATTTAAAAATAATATAAATAAGAATAATTACAAGTGTAACCTTTAAAACAATGTTAAAAACACATGTAAGCTAATTGGCCTTTAATGTGACAAATGTTAGCACTGGAAAACAAGTGTCAAATTTATTACTTATTTCTTTTAATTTTTATAAATCCTAAAATACATTTATATAAACCTGTCATCTTCTTCTTCTCATTTTTTTATCTTCTTAGCTTTTAAAGAAAAACTCCACCTTGTAGAACATTTCTTCCAAAACCAGATAATGACCACAAACCTGAAAACTGTTTGTTTTCAAAACTAGAAATGCATGAATCAAATCTGAAGCCAAAACACTTCCTCAAACAAATTAGTAAATTTCCTCAAACCAAAAATTCAAACACTTCAACCATTTTCAGATCTGTAACAATCAACCCTGTAACCCTTTAAATCTCAAATTGTAACCTTCTATCAAAGCAAATCTTTGATCAAACAATTTAAACCCTATTTGTTTTCCAGCCTGTAAACTATCATATCCTCAAACCTGAAACCATTTTCAAATCTGAAGCTTGCAATCATTTTAAATCTGGAATTTTGCAAAGCATTTCAACAAAAGCCAAGTCTGTAAATCCCACAAATGAAAATCAAAAGTCAAGCCTTAAGCCATTTTCAAAACTGTGAGAAATGCAAACCTGTAACCTCCTCAATCAAGCCTGTAGCAGATTTTGCAAAGCAATTCAAAGCTTTCAGTCTCAAAATCCGAGAAGTAGCTATAGCTTGCAGTTTTAAAGAAATCAAAAGCTTTCCAAGTTTTTCAATTTCAAATGGAATCAAGCTTCCCAGTTAAAAATATCCAGCCTCTGCCTCTTTAAAATTTGGTGAGTAAACATTTTTAAATTTAAAAGCTAAGTAAGTAAATATTTGTTGCTTGTGAAATCTGTGGTGAATGATGCTTTGTTGTGCATACATATCTGGTATCTCTGTGTTTTTGAGTTTATGTAGATATTCATGCTTGAAACAACAAACTGGTTCTGTTCTTGTTTTTTTTTACAAACTTTAACTTTCAAAAATCAAGATCTAAACCTCTAAATCTTATTAGACCCAGACATTCAAACAAAAGTTGTTTGCATTTGTAGGATCTAAATTTTAAAAATAATTTAAGAACATTCAGTTGAAATAATATGTGAAAAATGGAAATAAGATAGTGAATATTAGAAACATGTTGAAAATCAATCATCACAAATTGTTGAGTAAGGAATATTATCTAAAACAAATTCGAAAACTATGAATTTTAAAAAGGGAATAATGATTTATAATGTTGTTTTGGGTGAGAAATTTTATTTTGACTGGAAACTGTATTTGGGGGAAATTATGATGACCGAGGGGTCTAGGATGACCGGGATCTTGGCTGGGGTAGAGGAAGGATAGGGGTATTCGGCAAAAGTGGTGGGAAGGGTGTCTGATCATCGTGGCATCGACAGCGAAGCAAAATAGATTTCTAACCCTAGTTTTGGTCGAGCTAGAAGATTTGATCTCCACTTTTTCTCTAGTGAATCGAGATCAATGAGACTTTGGGATTTGGTTCGTGGAAGTCTGGCAATGATGTGGCTGGAGTTATGGCGACTCAGGTGGTCGGAGGGAGGATGTTCGAGGCATTTCTGATGAGTATTTGGGATTCCAGTTTCCAATGGCCTAGCACGATTTTGATTTGAAGATTAGGCTTGTGTTTGGATAGTTGGAAATCAACGCTAAGGTGATGGTCATGGTGTCGGAGGGTACGGCAGTGGAAATCACCGTCGAAGTTTACTGTGCAGATGCACAGGGGAGGATGGATGTCAGATGTTTTGGTGTAGGGTTTTACTCGATGCATTGCTCGAGTATTTGGGTCGAAGTCTCGAGTTTTCACTTGAATAAATTTAGGTGTTAAAAAGCTATAGGGTTATAAACTTTAAAATTTAATTCTAAAATTTTAAATCGAGTAGAAAAGGGGGTTTGCTCGGGGATAGACCTGAGGTGTCTTCGGGTTTGACTCGAAGCAGAGGTAAAAAAATAGTTTCTAAAACATTTTTAAATCAATTTGTTTTTAAATTTAAATTCAGATCTAATTCAAACTTACTTATTTTAGTTTACCCCTTTTTCTAATTGTTTTCTTTAACTATTGATTCAGAAGTTTGAAAATTTGTTTAATTTAAATTTTATAAAATTTAAAGTGATTTTAAACCTTAGTTTAAAATGGAAGTTTATGATTTTTATAAAGTAAGTTTTAAATTGAAATTAGCTTTTAAAATTTCTACTTGGTAATATTTTAAGTTATTGAAGGAAGATAAATTTTGTTAATTTTAAATTATCAAGTTAAATGGTTATCTTATTTCAAATCTTCATTAAAGGATTTTAAGTTTAGTTAATTATAATAAAGAAATGTTTTAAAAATGTTAATGTTAATAAAGGTATTTATAAGATAATGTTTTATCTTAAGATAATAAAGGTTTAATGCCTTGAGATTAACTAAGTTAATTGTGGAAATTAAATATAATTAATTAATTTGGTTAATTATTATAAAGGATTAATTAAGTGATTAATTAAGAGTAATTAATTGGTTTAATTAATTAATAATTAAGGGTTATTAATTAATTATTTTAAGGTTAATTAATTGTAATTAAGGATTATTAATTAAAGATTGTTAATTAATGATCAAAGATTAATTAATTGAGAAATTAAGTAATTAAGAATGAATTAATCAAGTAATTAAGATTTGATTAATTTTGTGATTAGAGAGTTGTTAATTAGTTAATTAAAGGTTACTTAATTAATAATTAAGAAGTACTTAATTTGTAATTAAGTTTTATTGATTAATAATTAGGTTTTATTAATTAATACTTAAAGGATGATTAATCAGAAGTAATTAAGGATTAATCAAATGTAATTAGAGATTAATCAAATGATAATTAAGGGTTGATTAATTATTTAATCAACTAGTGATTAAGGATTAATTAATCTGTAATTAAGGTTGTTAATTAAGTATTAAGTTTTATTAATTAATAATTAAGAGATAATCAATTAGTTAATAATTAATTAATTAATTAATTATAAGATTAATTATGGATTAATTAATTTGTATTAAGAGGTATTGATTAATAATTAAGGTTACTAATCAATAATTAATGGATAATTAATCAGTTAATTAAAGGTTAATTAATTGCTTATAATGGTAATTAAGGATTGATTACTTTGTATGATAGGAGATTAATTAATAATTAAGGTTTATTAATTGATAATTAAAGAATAACTAATCTATGATAGAGATTAATTGATTGATAAGATAATCAAGGAATGATTAATTAATTAAATCTTTGTAATGAATTAATGATTGGTTAAAACATGATTAGGTGATTAATTCTTAAGTAATTAATTTAATTTAAATTGATTAGATTAATTATAACATGAATTAATAATTCCTGTTTATGGATGATTGTTATGTAGAATATCTGTATTGGATGATATCTATTGGATGATATGTATTGGATGACATCTATTGGATGATATCTATTAGGTGATATCTATTGGATGATTTGCTATGATGTGATATTGGATATATCAATGATAAATGTGTGATATTTATCTGTGTTAATTACTATGTGAATTCAAAGTATTGAATTGAATTGAATTGTTTAACCTTTAAACAACTTGGCCTTTAAGATACGTTTGGATTTCGATGAGACCGGGATCGGGTATCAAATTTGATTATCCGAAAACCACATCGATCCAAGTTAAACGTTAGGTCGTGAATTCAAGTGAAGATCAAGTTGAAGACTCAAGTGTAAGAACTATTTGTCATTAAAAACTCTAAGGGTGATTCCAATACAAGTATAATAGAAATAGTGCTTTCAGGTTTGAGATGAAGTTTCAGAGTGCAAGGGTTATCGTCGTTAACTCTGAGGGTGATTCCAAAATGAGTGTAACAAGATAATGCCTTCGGTTTCGTTCGAACCCGGAATGAACTTGTATGGACTGAATGCTTTCAGCACATCGTCGGGTGGACGATGAGCATTCTAAGATAGATGTGTTTTATAAAGGTAATCGCAGCCTTAAGCCTCATCCACTGGGAATGGCTAAAACAGGGGAGGTACGACAAGGCTAAGTGAGTCGCGCTCAAGTAGGATGTGACGACCTGCCCTTCTACTCACATAAAGACGTATCATCAATAAGAAAAGACAGGGATAGAAATAGAAAAGAATAGAAAGAAAGAAATAACAACATCAGAATCTCACAGCGGAACGGACAAAATATAATACATCGCATAACTATTACATAGTTTTACATATATCAGAGTTATACAATATCATACATATGACAGTCATATATACACATCTGTCACTACATACATCCCAAAATATAGCATACACTAACTAACACAGCGGAACTAGATAGATATACGTCTGGAACTCCTGCTCCAAGCTCCTCCAGAACTCAAAATCCAAAACCTATCACTTGACTACTCATAAAAATTTGAGTACCCAAAAGTTTAGAAAAACAAAAATATAAACTCCGGGTTAGACATGGGTCTGGTATGAGTAAATGGTTTAAAGTTGTTTAACTTTGAAAAACATTTGAAAATAAAGGTATCACGTAAGATTCCCCACACATAAATATGAGTAAGTTTTTACCTTACGCTAACCAAAACATTTTAATAGGAAATCCAGTGATATTATAATAGTGTCTAGGGTTTTCAAGTAAATAGAAAATAGTCGAAACTGTTACATTCATTAAATTCCAGCTACTAGCCACAAAAGTGGGTAATACAAATCAAAACCGTAGGGTCTCGTAGGGAAAATGGATTTCCATCAATGGCAGGGCTACTGGGGTACTGCCCGTCACAGTACGGGGCCTAGATCACCGTACCGAGGATCCACCCTAAATCCCCTGCAACACAAGGCCGGAACCATTCCTTACTGAATAGTCCCAAACAAGATAACCCCGTGGTTGTAGCTAGCAACCGCCCACACAGCCGAAATTAAAAGGGACATCTAGACAGGGGTATATCTCGTCCTGCTTGGGCATGACCCACCTAACCTTGCTGCATCTCCCCTGTTTTAGCCATTCCTGGTTGATGAGGCTTGAGGTTACGATTACCCTTACAGGACATATCTCTTAGAATGCTCATCGTCCGCCTGACGATGTGCTGAAAGCATTCAATCCATACAATTTCGTTCCGAGTTCGAACGAAACCGAAGGCATTATCTCGTTACACTCATTTTGGAATCACCCTCAGAGTCAATGACAATAACCCTTGCATTCTGAAACACAATCTCGATCTTCACTTGAGATTTCACGACCTAACATTTAATTTGGATCGATGTGGTTTTCGAATAATCATAAATGACACCCGATCCCGGTCTCATCAAAATCCAAACGACATTTTAAAGGTCAAGTTGTTTAAGAGTTTTAAACAGTTAAATTCAACACTTTGAATTCACTTATCACAGATAAATCATACACAATCATCATAGATATATCAAGAGCATAACATAGAACATCACAGAATATCATCAAATAAATATCACAAATCAGATATTCTACATATACAACATTCATAAGTAAACATCTTTAATTCTTATTGTAATTAATTCAATTTAAATCAATTACTTGAGAATTAATCACTTAATTAATTAATTATTTCATTTCATACTATTCAATTAATTACTTCTTAATCAATTCGTTTAAATCTTAATTACTTAATTAATTACCTTTAATCATTAATTAATAACCTTAATTATTAATTAATAACACTTAATTACCCATTTATTTCCACTAATTACTTAATTAATCAATTATTAATTCGTAATTAAATTACTTAATTAGTTAACTACTAATCATACATTAATTAACTTTAAGTAGTTAATTACAAATTTATTTATCAATTACCCATCAATTAATAAATCTTTAATTACAATTATAAAGTAATTATTCTTAATTACTTTCCAAAAATAATTAATTAATATTAATTATTCTTCTTAATTAACATTTTAAAAGTCTTCTTTAAATTTCGAAAATCAATTTATTATTAACTACAACCTTTAATGTTAATAGATTTTATACTTAACTTAAATTTATTACCTAATTAAAATAATTATTAAGTGTTAAAAACATTGTTAAGCATTAACTAAGATAATTAAAACTTGTATTGAAGTCTTAACTCAAATGGTTGAACATTTATTAAGTTTACTGCGTTTAAACTTGTTGAAAACAATTTGTTTAACCTTCTTTTTTATAATAATACTACAGTTTGAAACCCGAGTACTCCCCTAATTAAACTTGAGCAATACTTCGAGCTAATCACCCATTTCCCCCGAGTCATTCCCAGTACGCATCTTCTTCTTCTTGTTGTTTTTTTATTATTTTCCAGTAAGTTAAATTTTAAACTTAAGTATGGTATCAGGTAACTTACTCGAACGCTCGACCACAAGCCCGAAGAAATCACCCTAATTGCTCGAGCAACAACTCGCGACCCACATCCATCACGACGCTGACACATCCTCTCGCCGTACACGTGCACGGCGGCGCGACTCAACTCTGACGAACTCCAACATCATCGGCAAGTCGCAAATCCTTCACAAACTCGAAATCCAATTTCAGCTCGACCCTAAAAATTCGAAATTGAAAAAAGGACATTTGCTCGAAACCTGTAGCTCACCACAATCGACATTACCACCTCGCCACTGTCACTTCGACCACCAAAGATGCTAAGAACTCATCCACACCATGACAACGCATAAAGCTTCCATCCTCCAGAATTTCAAGCAACTCAATCACGAATTGGAAACGAACACTACTCGTTTCTTAACCCTAACAAAAACTGATCTTAAACCCTAAAATGAATTTGTTTCTTTAATTTATGCAATGAAAAAATATTCAAAAATTTTCTCTAAATCTATGATGTTTATACGTGCTTCAATCCAAATTTCAACATTTATAATTGAATCTATTGTTTGAAAATGGAAAAAATGCGAACTTTATTCAAATGCAAACTGCTCTTGGAATACTAATCTAAAAATCTTAATTTTTGTTTTAAAAATCATGATTTGCAGTAAGAATTCAAGATATAAACTTGAATTAGCTTCTTGTAACAATCGAATTTATCAACTTTTACTTGATTGCTTGCAAAACAAAGTTTCCAGAAGTATGTTTTGCAAACATGGTTTAATCAACTTCCACAAATCTTGATTTAGGTTTAACATCTGGTTTTGTTGAGAAATCAAAGCTTAACAATGATTTAAATAAGAATAATCTGAGTTTTTGAACAAAATATGCAACCTGTAACAATTTACAGAGAAGTACGGAGCAATCACAGAGATATATACAAGATCAAAGCATATACAACCATATCATAAATAAATCTCCTAAAATGTTATTTTATTAAACTTAAATTAAAATTCTTATTTACTCACCTGCAAGGTTGCTGAACAAAGAACAATTCCTGTTTTCTTGAAAACTGCAGTTGAAATTGTATTGAATGCTTTTCTGTTTTGAATTTAAATTTGAGCTTTGTTTCTTTTTTCTTCTTTTGTTTTCTTTGGTTTACTTCAGTTGTTACTGAATGAACTCAAATGGAAGATGCATACATATATAAATAGAAGAAAGTAGATTGTGTAATAAGGAAGGCATTATCTGGTTAAGTTGTTTTCTTCATTTTGTTTTATCTTGACAGATTTTATAAATATTTTGAATTGACAAAATGTTGGCTGAGGTGATGGCATTAAATGCCTTGGTTTCTAAAGATGTTTACATACTATTATTATGTTTTTACTGTATAGATATTTGTATGCAAATATTCCCTTTGCAGGCAAACACTTAGCTTGTATATGAAGATAATTTGTATATAAATATTTGTCTTCTTGCATTGCAACCATAAATATATAGTTTTCAGGTTTTAGTTTATACACTTTATCTGATTTTAACTTTAAATTTATGTTTACAAATTTCAGCTTATGCTACAAGCATACCAAATCACTTAATTCTTATTTTTATTTACATTTGTATTTTATATTTTGACTATCAATATTTAAATTAGATTCATATGGTTTACTTATATTTTATACTTATAATTATTTCTATTTGTATTTTAACTATCAATATTTAAATTATATTCATAAGTTTACTTACTTATATTTATATTTTATATTGATAGAATTATATTTTAATTTAAACATTATCATCCATATGTATATATACCAAATGTTAACAAGAGGAAGCACTTTAATTCAATTATATAAGATAAATTTTTGTTGTAAATATTATTAAGAGATTTATTTTAAATTTACAAATCAAATTTCCTTTTAAAATACAAATCTATATAAATAAATGGAAAATATTTCCAAAAGATTTAATCATTTTAAAATAATCATTTTACATTTTATCTAATTGGATTAAATATTTATTAAAATAATATGGCCAAAATCCAGGGTCGTTACACAGGACGAGATTTACCCCTGTCTAGATGTCCCTTTTTATTTGGATGTGTGGGCAGTTGGTTTGCAACCAACTGCGGGGTTGTCTTGTTCGGGACTGTTCAATAAGGAATGGTTCTAGCCTTGTGTTACAGGGGGTCAGGAGTGATCCTCTGTGCGTTGATCTAAGCCACGTACTATGACGGACGGTACCCTAATAGCCTTGCCATTGATGGAAATCCAATCTCTAATAAGCGCCCTCGGATTTGATTGTATAACCCACTTTTGTGGCTAGTATGCTAGAATTTAATCATGTAATAATTTCAGCTATTTCCTATTTATTTGAAAACCCTAGACCCTATTATAATATCACTAGATTTCCTATCAAATGTTTTAGTTAGCGTAAGGTAAAAACTTACCCATGTTTATTTGTGGGGAGTCTTACGTGATACCTTTTGTTTTCAAAGGGTTTTCGAAAGTTAAGCAACTTTAAACCGTTTACTCACACCAGAATCATGTCTGACCCGGAGTTTATTTCCTGTTTTCTTAAACTCTCGGGTACTCAATTTTTTATTAGTAGCCAAGGGATTCAGGTTTTGGCCTGACGAATATTGGATAGCATGGAGCAGGAGTCCAGACGTAGCGATATCTATATTTCTGTTGTGATGAAGTATTTGTCTATTGTATTGGAATGTAATGGATTAGACAGATCTTTATAGCTGTCGAATATGAAATGTTGTTGTAATCTGTGTAACACTGATGTAATGACCATGTAATATCTATTTAATATATTATATTTCATTCCATTTCCGCTGTGAGATTCTGATATTGTTGAGTTCTTTCTTCTTTCTATTCTATTTCTACCACTTCTTTCTTATCGATGATGTGTCTTTTTATGAAATGAAGGGCGGTTCGTCACATTATGAAGATAAAATTCATCTTCCTAACGCAATATTATATGTCGGAGCTGCAAATATTATGAATATTTGCTAAATTTGAAATTAATAATTGCAGAGAAAAATTCCTACAGAAATGCATATTTATATGTAAAATTTCCAATATTTGCTAACTTTTCTGTAATTATTCTGAATATTTGCACCAGTGTCTGCAAATATTTTTAAAAATTGCAGATTTTTCAATAGTTATTCCATATAAGTACAGGCTTCTATGCAATTATATCGAACAAATGCAAAAAACTATGTAATTATTCCAAGTAATCATAGAAAAGTGCGACTATATCATATAATTGTAGACTTTTCTTCAACAATTGCATATAATTGTTGAATCGTCTG
The DNA here is from genome assembly GCA_030765085.1 of Allium cepa. Classification (NCBI taxonomy): domain Eukaryota; kingdom Viridiplantae; phylum Streptophyta; class Magnoliopsida; order Asparagales; family Amaryllidaceae; genus Allium; species Allium cepa. The sequence continues at coordinate 347,550,666 of CM060931.1, read as the reverse complement.
CAATCATACTATATAATTGTAGACATTTTTGCAATTATTGCATATAATTGTAGACATTTCTGCAATTATTGTATATAATTGCTGAATTGTTTGCAATCATATCATATAATTATAGAAAATTTGAAAAACATCAATTTAAATTTGAGTCCGCGAATAACTTGTCATGCCATTGTTTTTACATATGCACAATGCCACTCATTAGAAAGATAATAAAATTTATGATTTAATGGTGAAAATGGTTTGTTAATCCGTCGTTTCTACAGAAAATTATTGCATTTTTTAAATTGATAATTGATGAGATGCAAATTTTAATCATGGATGTGAGAATAACATCCACATACGAAGAATCAACGTTGCTACAATGGAGGAGAGAAATATCTTAGTGAAGAAAATTGTAGTATTTGAAAACAGAGATGTAATTTATATATATTTTTAGCATGTTTCGCGTATTAAATTTAATTATAGGGATGTGTCCTTTATTTTCACTAATTAAAATATAAACATTTAGTCATCTACCCTTTGTATCAAGTAACTTACTCAACTTTTATTTACGATTCTAAATAAAAAGTGACATTTGAATTCTAGTCCAGATTAAAAAAAACCAAACATCGTCTATGTTGTAGAAAAATACGAACTCAACCAAAACCTTAGCTTAGAAAAATAATAAAATTACATATAGAACATATGACCAAAATAAAATAAACTAACCACTAAAATGTTATAATATATTTAAATAATATGGATGAATACGCTAAATGATCAAGGACAGTATTGTAATTTTCATTAGATTTAGAGTCTATAAATATAGAGCTCATTTGTATTATAAAATGATCTAAAGTGAATAATAAAATATCTTCTCACTTTAATGTCTTCTGTTCTCTTTATTTTATAACACATTCTATTCTCTTTATTTTATAACACGTTATCAACACGGTGCTCTATGTTACTTTTTTGCACATGAATTTTTTTTCTTAATGTATGTAAGAAAATAATAAGTAATATTTATATAAAGATCAGAAATTACTTCTATAGTTTGACCTTTTTTTTAGTATTCTTTGTGTGGAATGCATCAACCTACTTTTACTACATTATTTTTATGACAGCAAGACCTGGTATTAGTCAACGTATTAATTTTATATTTTTTAAGAGTTTGCAAGTATCTTTTTAGTGTGATATTTCTGGATACCGCCTACTTTTACTCATTCCCCATGAAACAATGTCTACGTTCTTACACTATATATATTCTTTCTCTTGGGTCCAATTAAACACAACAAAAAATCTTTCAATACATATTTATTATCATTATTCCTATAGATCTCAAGGTACAGTTTACTTTTATTTTATATTTTTTTGTTTCATTTCAATACAAGCTACTCTGACAAACAACCTCAATATTTTATACTAAAGCTAAAAGGAGAACTAGTATATTTGTTTTATAGGTGTTTGCTGTAATGATTTTGATTGATAAGATGCTTGCTTTCTTATTAATACTTGATGTTTCCAAAAGGTGTCATTTATGTTCGTATTGTACATCTTATATTTTTGTTTAATATTGATGAATTATGCTCTTATCAACTAACATAGAATTTGATGTATTTTTATTGAGAAACCTCAATACAGTAGTTGATGTTTTATTCATCACCAGGTTAGTATTTTATTTATTTATTGTTGCGCTTTCCCTTGAACCGAGTGCTTCTATACATAAGTAGCTCTATTAAAATGATTTTGTACGTTTAACCATCCTATATATGATTTTATTCAATTAATTTTTTTTTTACTCAAATATTATGATATCGGTTTACATGCTACAGTCTTCCACTGCTAAAAGTAAATCTAAATAGATAGTGCTGCAGCTTTATAATATTATTTATGTTTTTTGTTATATGCTGTGAGGTGTAGATAGATTGAAAATTAGTTGTTTCCGTAGCTGCCACTTGTGTATTCTTATCAGGCATGAATGCCCTTTGCATTTTTTTTTTTACAGTTTTACATAACAAAGCAGTCAGATTTTACTGACAAGTTTCATGTTTACTGGTGTTTTCTCACATGAAAAAAAAAGTTTTTATTTTTCAATTATATGTTTCTAGGCAACGTTTAATCCTTACTTATTATGTCTGCTATAATAATTTTTTCTCTCTCTCTTCTTTTCATTAACATTCATAATATGGAAAACATTGCTAAGCTTGAATTCAAAGCGTTGGACATATCTGGAGACAACTATTTATCATGGATACTGGATGCTGAAATCCACTTGCAATCTCAATGCTTAGAAAATGCAATAAAAAATGGTAATAATATGTCCCAGCAGGACAAAGCAAAGACACCGATATTTTTAATACGTCACATCCACGATGATCTAAAAATAGAATATTTAACGGAAAAGGATCCTCTCCATTTATGAAACTCCTTGAAAGAGCGTTATGACCACCATAAGACGGTCATACTTCCAAATACTAGGCAAGAATGGTTGAACCTAAGGTTTCACGATTTCAAATCTGTAAGAGAATATAATTCTGCTATGTTTAGAATTACTTCTAAATTGAAATTATGTAAAGAAAAGGTAGATGATGCACAAATACTTGAAAAAACATTTCAACGTTTCATGCCTCGAACATACTCCTGTAGCAGCAAATATCGAGAGCGTCATTTTACAAAATATTCTGAACTCATAGAATGTTTATTGATTGCTGAGAAAAACAATGAATTACTTATTAAAAATCACTCCTCAAGACCAACTGGTTCGGCTGTGTTACCATAAATTAATGTTAATTTTTCCCACTCCGATAGAGGCAGAGGTCGAGGTAGAGGACGTGGTCGTAGTCGTGAACGTGGATATAACTCCACCAGAGGTAGTTATGGTGGTTTTAAAGGCAACAAAACTACCATCTTTAAAAAGCAACAAAAGAAAATTGAGCCTGAAAAGACTAATGATTTTACTTCAGAAAATAGAAAGCATTATGAGGAAGTCTGTTACAGATGTGGATGCTCTGGTCATTGGTCGCGTACATGTAGATCATCAAAGAAAATAGTTGAAGAATACCAACGTTCGAAGAATATTGAAACAAATAACACTGAAGGATTGTTTGATAACACTAACTTGATGTTAGATGATTTCTTCAAAGATGGTGATGGAAATTTCATAAATGATGAAAATCTCAATGCGATGATTAATGATATGACCGATCTGATCAACTAGAAGTAGCCTGAAGCTTGTTGTTTGGTTTTTTCCATTTTTTTAGTTAGTTTGAATTTGATTTTTGTTTGTCTTATTTTTCTAGAACTAGTTGAAATAACGTGCACCGATGGATATTGATTTGATTGATAGTTTGCTTTGTTTGTTTAATTTCAATAATTGACTAACTGTATTGTCTCTAATTCTTAAGGTATGGACCATCAATACTTGAATGATGATATATGCCTACTAGACAGTGCAACTACTCGTACGATATTGAAAAACCAGAAGTTTTTCCCTGAATTATATGAAAAGATTTCAGCTAAAGTTTCCACCATAGTTGGATCTGCCAACATAATTGAAGGGTCTGGAAGAGTCCATATAGTATTACCAAATGGTTCAGATATTTTCATTCAAAATGCATTATACTCAAGCAATTCTAAAAGAAATCTTCTAAGCTTCAAGGATATAAGAATGAATGGTTATCATACTGAAACTATAAATGAAAACATTAAAGAATAACTTTGTATTATTTTTAAAATTGAAAGCCAGAAGCTTATTTTAGAAAAATTTGGAACAATTTCGACTGGATTATATTTCACGAAAATTGGCATAGTTGAATCTCATTCTATAAACTGAGTCAAAAGCTCACAAATACAAAGACACTGATTCTTTGACATGATTGTTTGGGTCACCCTCGGTCAACCATGATGCGTAAAATCGCTAAAAATTCAAATGCGCATGATCTGTCAAACCAATTAAATTTACCAAGTGATTACGTATGTGCTCTATGTGCACAAGGAAAGTTAATCACACGACCTTCACATGGTAAAATCACTTCTGAATCTCCAACATTTCTACAAAGAATTCAAGGTGATATATGTGGCCCAATCCATCCAGAATGTGGACCATTTTGATATTTTATGGTATTAATTAATGCATCAACTCGTTGGTCGCATGTATGTTTTCTTTCTACAAGAAACATGGCATTTGCCAAATCACTTGCTCAAATAATCAAATTAAGAGTGTACTTCCCTGAGTATCATATTAAATCAATTCGACTAGATAATGCAAGAGAGTTTACTTCTCAAGTATTTGATGATTACTGTCTATCATTAGGAATTAAAGTTGAACATCCGGTAGCTCATATTCATACTCAAAATGGTCTGGCAGAACCGTTAATTTAAGTGTTCGCAACTTATTGCAAGACCATTGCTTATGCAATCAAAACAATCCGTTTCAGCTTGGGGACATGCAATTTTACATGCATCAAAATTGATTAAAATTAGACCAACGGCTTATCATCAATTTTCACCATCACAGCTTTTAATCGGATCTCAACCAAATATTTTACATTTACGAAAATTTGGTTGCGCTGTGCATGTGCCAATTAGTCCCCCACTTCGTACTAAAATGGGTCCTCAACGTAGGTTGGAAATTTATGTGGGATTTGATTCACCCTCGATAATTCGTTATCTTGAACCTCTCACGGGTGATGTCTTCACTGCAAGATTTTCAGACTGTAATTTGATGAGACAATCTTTCCGCCGTTAGGGGGAGGAAAGACCGTTTCAATAGAACGACGTGAATTATCATGGAATAATCCATCCATGTCTCATTTAGATCCACGTACCAAACAATGCCAATATGAAGTACAAAGAATTTTGCATCTTCGGAATTTCTCAAATCAAATGCCTGATGCATTCAGTGATGTTGCAAAAATAACTAAATCTCATATTCCAGCAGCAGATGCACCAGCTAGAATTGAAATTCCAGAAGAACCAAAAACAACAAATGAATCTAAAGCAAGACAAAAACGTGGAAGACCAATTGGTTCAAAAGACTTGGCGTCTAGAAAAAGAAAGTCTAACAAAAAATCATCAATTGATAGACCTTTAGAAGAGGTTATAAATGATCTAAAAGATAACTTAAATGAAAATCCCAATTCTCCTAAGAATGCCGAAGAAACTATTATCCCAGAAGAAATAATAGAAGCTTCCAAAAATAAAATGTTACCTAACAATAATGAGATCTCAATATTTTATACAAACTATGGAGAAATGTGGGATCGAAGTAGAATTATAATTGATGTATTCTCATTTGCAGTAGCCACTGAAATAAATGAAAGTCATGACTTTAATGAGAATAATGATAATGAACCAATTAGCATAAATGAATGTTGAAGAAGATATGATTGGCCAAAATGGAAAGAAACTATCCAAGTTGAGCTAGATTAACTTAAAAAACATGGTGTTTTTGGACCAATAGAGAAAACATTAGAAAATGTTAAACCGGTAGGTTATAAATGAATATTCGTTGGAAAAAAATATGATAAAAATGAAGTTGTGAGATACAAAGCAAGACTTGTCGCACAAGGTTTTTTACAGAGACTGGGTTTTGATTTTAAAGAAACATATTCTCCTGTTATGGATGTCATAATATTTCGATACTTGATAAGCCTTGTAGTTTCTGAAAAATTAGATATAAGATTAACTGATGTTGTGATAGCTTATCTTTACGGTGAATTAGATACATGTATTTACATAGATGGATATAGGCTGCCTGAAGAAAAATCAAAGTCGACACACTCATTAAAACTGAGAGGGTCACTATATGGTTTGAAACAATCTGGAAGAATGTGGTATAATCGTGTTAGTGAATATTTGGTAAAAGCCGGATATAAAAACAATCTCATTTGTCCTTGTGTCTTTATATCGGTAAAGGAATTTGCTATTTTAGCAGTTTATGTTGATGATATAAATTTGATTGGAACTCCAGAAGAGATTGATGAAATAATATATTACTTAAAGAAAGAATTTGAAATGAAAGATCTTGGCAAAACTAAATATTGTCTCAGTCTACAAATCGAACATAATACTAATGGCATACTGATTCATCAGTCAAATAATATTGAGAAAATTCTGAAGCGTTTTCAAATGGATAAAGCATATCCACTTAGTACGCCTATGGTTGTCAGATCTTTGGATATTAAAAAGGACCCTTACCGTTCAAAAGAAGATGATGAAAGTGTGTTTGGTCCAGAAGTACCATATCTTAGTGCCGTTGGTGTATTATTACATTTAGCCCAATGCATGAGATCAGATATTGCATTCTCAATAAATCTTCTAGCAAGATACAGTTCAACACCAACAAAAAGAAACTGGAATGGTATAAAACATATGATGAGATATCTTCGAGGAACGACAAATTTAGGCTTATTTTATTCTGACATAGGTAATAACCCAAATCTAGTTGGCTATGCTGATGGAGGTTCTCTTTCTGATCCACATAAAGCAAGATCACAAACTGGATACGTGTTTAGTAACAGTAATGCAGCTATTTCATGGCGATCTACAAAGCAAACGTTGGTAGCAACATCATCCAATCACTCTGAAATACTAGCACTATATGAAGCATGTCTATAATGCATTTGGTTAAGATCATTGATTGAGCATGTTCGAAATACGTGTCAGCTCCCTTCAGTTACAGAAGGATCAACTATTATTTATGAAGACAATGCAGCTTGCGTAGCTCAGATTCAGGTAGGTTACATCAAGGGTGATAGGACGAAACACGTTTCTTCTAGTTTTTCTTCACACATGAACTACAAAAGGACAACAAAATAGAGGTGAAACAGATCCAGTGTCAAGAAAATCCGGCTGATCTATCCACAAAAGCACTTCCAAAATCAACGTTTCAGAAAATGGTATATAAAATTGGTATGCGTCGGATGCATTCACAGGCTAACTGAATAATGCGTTATAAATCAGGGGGAGTATTTAAAAGTATGCTATAATATACTCTTTTTTCTTCACTAATATTTTTTCCACTGGGTTTTTGTTAGTAAGGTTTTAATGAGGCATTATATTGATCCGGAAACATCAACCCTCATAATGCTATAAACTTTTAATGAGGCTATTATTATGATCAAACGCATATGCAAGTGAGAGTGTTATAACATATTTAAATAATATAAGTGAATATGCTAAATGGTCAAGCACAGTATTGTAATTTCCATTAGATCTAGAGTCTATAAATATAAAGCTCATTTATATTATAAAGTGATCTGACGTGAATAATAAAATGTCTTCTGCCTTTAATGTCTTCTGTTCTCTTTATTTTATAACACGCACATTCTGTTCTCTTTATTTTATAAAGATTTTAACATATTTGTTCAGTCTCATGAAATATCTAACAAAGAAAACAAACACTACACGTCCTTGTCTATATTCAAACCACAACGCACGCTGTTCTCTCTCTGAAGAACAGCAAGAAGGAGGAAGGAAAAAATAAACCCCATCGGTAATCAACTTGTGAAATCAGCTGTGATAGGAGGTATGGTTTTATCATTAATTTTCATTTTTTTTTTAGAATTATATTTTTTTCATGTAGATTAGGTTTAATTCCTCTCAGATTGTATTGATTGTGGTTGCAATCGGAAATATATTGATTTCAGATGCAATAAATTCGTAGCTTCCACAAACAACATGTTTTTAATGATTTCAGGTTTGTCTAATTTCAAGTGAAAAGTATAAGAGACTGTGGACTTGTGCGGGCCACAAAAAAATGGAACCCTTTTGGTAGGCAAATTCTTTCCCTTCTTTATTAATTTCGTAGGCTGTATATCTATTTGATATTTTTCCTTTTTTCCTAAGTTTTATTACTGTTACATCTCTAAATTTGATTAATACATTTGCTTGTTAATATAAAAACAAATTAATTTTTACGTTTCAGTGATTATAGTCTGGGTCGGAGCCAGGATTTCACATGATTCAGCTAATCTTTCGTTAGAAGCAAATGTATACAACAGTATACCGTGATTTATTACAGTAGTTTACAAGAAGTATTTGACTAAGCTCTGGTATTTGGAGCTTGGTGTCCAGTAATCCGATGCCATGCATTCAAACTTTTCTTCTTTTGTCACTTGCATTTAACAGAACCGTCAAGAACTAGTGCTCCTCTCTGCTCAATAACTTAAGCTGTAAAGATGTCCGCATAGGCATATATGTACCACACGAGATTAGGATGCAACCATTATCTGGAATTAAAATCAAAAGCTACCAAAATATGATGTGGATGCACCCGTATATTTTCTCCTTAAACCGACATAAGAAGAATGTAACTTACCTTTTACATTCTGTTAGGCAATAATATAGAATTGAGTGAGGGAAAAAACGCCAGTAATAAGAAATCGAGTAAAATTTTAGAATTCAATGTTTCCCAGAATCATAAATCACTGATTGATTCTCCTATCATCCATACATGTGCAGTTAATTCCCGGCTATTGTCTCATAATAACCCTGCTATATCTCATAGCGTATTTTTACCACTACGATTTTTCCATATAGCCCCAAATATAGCATTTCCGCTTTAAGCTCCGCTATTTCCGCTATATCCCGTTATTCCCGCAGTATTTCGCTATTTCCGCTATATCTTCTTTAAAAGAAATAAATTGAAAAATGACATTTGTACATTATAAAATTATGAAATTAATTAATTTGATTGAATTTTGAATATATTTTTAGAAATGAAAATACTCTAATAAATTCAATTATGTTATGTAACAGTTTTACGTTTATTTACATTATATTCGCATATGTTTTTTTAAAAATTATTTATGTATTAATAATAATTCAATTGAATATTAATTTTTCATTTAATTGACATTTATATATTTGTAAAAACATTAAGTACGAGTTTTATATGCTATTTTAGAGTCATCCAGTATATCCCGCTATATCCTCGTTGTATTCCCGCTATGACTTTTTGCACCTCCACCGCATTGAATCCGTCGAACGCTTTAATTGCACTGATCCATACGTGGCCGAAAGTAGAGAATAAAAATGCTGGTAATCATTTTTTTATTTGCATTTTAGATTAGAAGCCAACACTTTTAGTGATGTTTTTTTATTGTTTCTTTTAGGTGCATTGAGGGTGTGAGAAGAGTGCTCTAATTTTAAGATGGTGTTTTTGGAGAGATGGGTTGAGATTAGAAGTCAACGCTCATGATTTATAGCTTCATAGAAAATTCCTTAAAAGGACAGCTAATGCCGGAATCCCAAGAATATGGCAAAAACAACAACCCTAGTACCCTTTTAGCGGTCAATCAACGTTTCCTACATTTTTATAAGTTTTTTTAACATAAGCTAGCGTGTAAGTTTCCATCTATTTTTACGTATGTATAATTGGTTACTTTGTATGTCAAGTTATGTGTTTTATTACCGTCACACTTTGATATTAGTCATCCAAGAGCATCTCCGATATTATTATTGTTTTGATGTATTGTTAAATCATGTTGTCATCTATGCAAATGATTCTGCAAATGTCAAGTAATTTGTAAGGGGATATGGACAAAAAGTAAATGGCAACACAATGATACTTCAAAGCTTCTTAAGTGCAGCTTGCTATTAGTTTTGAGGTTGACACAAAGGAAGGAGAGATGATATTATTGATGACTATCACGTACAATACCTAGTTTTCCACATCAATTTACACTTATTTTGCTTTGTATTGGAGAAGTGTTTTCCAAATCACGTTGTCTTCTGTAATTTTATTTATGTTGCATCAGTTGACAATACAAGTCACTTTTGCATTGCAAAGGATCTGGTTTTATACCATTTTCATGTGGGATGAAAATAATAAATCTAAGTGGTTTAGTAGCAGTTATTTTTGTAAAAAGTTGGAGATGCTCTAGGTTGCTTCGTTTTGATAATTGCAATTGTTCAACATAGGTAACAAATAATTCACTTTTGAATATTTGTGCTGGTTAAAAAGAAAGAAAATAAAATGTTTTCTCATGGCAATGAAAGCCTCAATTCAATATCAGTTTTGCAAAGGCTAGAAATCTTACATGTTTTTTGACATATTAGCATGAAAAAGAAAAATTCAAAACAAAGTTGGTCATTTTTTCAAACGATAAAACGAATGGGTAATACATGAGGATTTACGGGAGGGAGGATATGAAACCTTGCTATATGTGTATTTATTTATAAACATTTGATAAGTAATGAATATTTTCGCATCTATAAGATAACTTTTTTTGGGGTGTTTTGAACTAAATTTACAGGTACGTATAGAGCAATGGCAACAGCATATCAGTCTTAATACTTCAACCTGAGAGTATGCTCCTTTGGTCATCAACATGTTCAAGATCAATAGTTTTACTGCCTTTATACCTTCGGATGACAGCCTTTGACAATTACATCAGACCCAATCCTCATCTTTGTTACTTCTGCATGAATAATCACAGGTTACTGATTTATTTTAAGTAAAAGTTTATGCAATATTGGTATTCCTCCCCATTCTGTAAAATATTCACTTTATTATTGTAGGAATTCCTAATCACAGATATTGATGGAAATATTGGCCACTGTTTACTTGCCAACGTTATTGTAGGAATTATTTTCTATGAAACCCTCACTTTATTACGATAATTTGTCCTTTTTCTATTTTATATAAGCAGGGGTAGTGCCTTTTTTTCTTCTTCTTGAATTTCTTAATAAATGTCAACTCGTGATTTTATTATGTCAAAGTATGTTTGAACCGTGAAAGCTTAAACTGGATGCAGGCTTAGGTATGCGAATTAATAGATGAATGGACCGGAATACCGTTTTTCGTCTAAGAAATGCTATTCATCTAGAAAATCCAGCCTCTAAGAGCATCTCCAATTGCTGATTACAATTACAATTACAGATTTGTAACATTGCAACCATAACCTAGATTTTCCCCAATAGTGAGTATATTAATTATAATTTGGGTGCTTGTTGAACAGACGCCTAAATAAAAATTGAGACGTCGTCTGATCAACAAGCACCTAGATGGTGGCACAACTTGAAATTCCCATAATCTAGACGTCTTTTAAACATGAGCCTAACAGAAAATGATGTGGGAATAAGCGCCCAGTGAGATTACATATTTGTAATCTTTTGACCCTGATTTTTGTACGTCCCGTAATCAAATGTTAGAAGCAATTTTGAGATTTAAATTACATGACCGCAATCTATGTTCTTACTGTCGGAGATGCTCTGTGGTCTATAGAACATACTATGTAGTTGAATTAAGTTATATATAGTGCAACCTAGGCAAGTTAGAACTCAAGTCAGCCATTTATCAGTCTATTTCATTTAAACCTGGTTATATGTTAAATTATATGCTCCGCTTGGGTTCAATGACAAAAGATCGCCTATCATTTGCTATCACAACAAGCTATGCATGCTTCAAAAAAAAAAAGTCTAAAATGAACAAAAAGCATCAAAGGTGATATTTACACCTCAGTCTATTTCTGTATCACATATTATGTATATATAGCAATAAAATGCCATGTTAAGTGATATCATGGAACATGCAGGAGAATAGAATGGTCTTTGAAAAGTAAGGCTGATGGAAGCGATATTTCAGATGCTTCGGAGAGCAGTAGTAACAGAGGGACTCGACTAGTTAGAGTTATCAAATCATTCAAGAGTAAGATAACCTCTAGAATCAAGAAGCTAATGGATGGTTTACCTGTAAAAATTCTATTTTTCTTGTTAGGGTTTTACTGTGCCACTGCATTTGCAACTGTAATAGGGCAGACAGGGGACTGGGATATTCTTTCAGCTGGTTTAGCTGTAGTTGTTGTTGAAGGTATAGGTGCTCTTATGTACAAATCTTCTTTTGGATTTTTTGAGAAGGCAAAGGGTTTGATTACCATGTTTAATTATTGGAAAGCTGGCTTATCTCTTGGTCTGTTTCTGGATTCCTTCAAATATTAAATATATACGTTTCTCGTAAATAATTCAATTGTGAAAGATTTAGTTGTGTACATTTTTACACTTATTTTGTTTTTCTACGTCTGTTTCCTGATGGATTTATGCGTTGAGTGTTTTGTTTTATTTAGAATCTGCAATGTTGTCCAAATGTAGTGTGCACAAATGGTTTAGAAACCCTTTCAAAATCTTCAGTATTGCAGATACGTGTTTGCTATTTCGCCTCCCTGTGATCTATGATAATAGGGGGGACTGATCTCACGTTTCTCATATTTTAATTCAAGTCTTAAAATAAAAAATAATTTTAGTTCTAAAATATAACTGTTTGTGCTAAAATTAGCAAAAACCATCGAACTACAAGCACCATTACGGAATGCAGAATGGAATATAATTAATTCATGAGGTTGTTGAACGGTAATGAATTTGGTGTTCCAAAAACTGATAAAATAAATAATCAAACAAATAAATTAAACCTTCTTCTGAGCTAATCTTTCCTCCACTTACACTACAGGAAAATAGGTACACCTAGAAAAAAAAAATTAGGCTAAATGATATTAAGTTTGTTTTTTAGGAAGAAGGACAATGCTAGTTATAACTAGCATTTTGTATAGTGTAAAGCTGAATATAATGCTAGATATAATCAGCATTCTGTATAGTGTAAAAGTTGAATATAATGCTAATTATAACAAGCATTTGTCCTTAAGCCTAAAAACGAAACTTCGTGTTATAATTTTTTTTCAAAGTTTGTCTATCTTTCCCGATTCCCTCTAAATACTATTGGTTTTTCTTTTCTTTTAATACAACCATGATCACAGAGTTTCTAATCTCATTAAACTTTTAAAAAGAAAATGTTAAAATATCTACGTAGGGATCGACATAGCCAGAGAGATCCATTTGCTGAATAAGGCCCTGTCATTTATTGTTGACGTTCTAAGCTTCCAAATTAAGTACTAAAGGGATATTTATCTCAAATGTATCCTAACCAGCTTTCAAATTAGTCTCTGGTCAAGATCCAATAATCCCCTTATCCCACCTGCCGACCGTTGGTATTACAGAGCGTACAGTATACGATGGCCACGAAGAGTCATGTTCGCGTGAAGAGGTACAACTCTTTTTGATGTATGTTCTCTTCGTCTGGTACATATTCTAACAATTTTCCCCGAAGAGAAGCAATTCCTCTTCGCATTCCCCATCATCTATGTAAACAGTATTAGTCCGTGCATTTTAAAATTATCTGATTTTATGATTAAATCTTTTTCTTTTTTCTCCATTCTTGGCAATTATCAAAAAAAATTACAGCGATCTTTGGCTTGATCAAAGTAGTACAAAATGTTGAACCAAGTAACTTCGTTAGAAGACTTTGTTCGATCATGTTGAAATAGTTCGATGGTCTTTTTGTACGCAATAGAGCTGAACTTAGGAGTGGGCTTAAACCGCACCGCTATACAGAAAGCCCGCACCAAATTGCAAAAAGGTACGGAAACTCGCACCGAATCTTCTAATCAAAGCAAATATCTCAAACCGTACCAATCCATATTTATACTGTTTGGTTGCGGTTAGGATGGTTGAACCGACCGTTTAAACCGGACCGAACCAAAAATTTACATTAGTACTTTTATGATAGAAATACAAGCAACTCCTACTTCATTTTAAATTCTAACGATGTACATTCTATTTTCAGCGTATATTGTTGTTATCTTAATAATAATCGTTGTCGTGGAGAAAGAAGTTGTAGTTTTAGTACAATATTTTTCATCTTATCTTTTTGGATAAATGTTAATTGTAATCTTATTGTAATCATTTTACTTAATGATTATGTATTGATTAACGTTGATATTTAGATAATCTACTAAAAAATTATCACATGTAGCTAAATGTCAAACTGAAATATTCATACAATTAAGAACTTATCTTTCATTTCAATATAACATTGTGTATTTTAACCTTAAGTATAAAAGCTTCACATAGTTGCCATCGTAAATTGATTGTTGATGCAAGTTTCTCTTATTTCATATTTAATATGGGTTCAAACCAGAACAGACCAAAACCGTACCTTATTACATTAAACCGAATCAAAACTGAACTGTTTAAAAGATTACTATAATGGTTTGTATTTTTGATTAACTGTTTGATACGGTGCGCAAGCAGTTTGGGCTCCAAATCGCACCAAACCAACTCGCGTCCATCCTTAATTTTCTAAAAAAAATTATAACAGATCCTCAAAGTCAGAAGTACGACAACGGTATCCATAATATATTACAACAAATTTTAGAAACTATTATCAGCAAATGAAGGGCTCAAGCCACTATAATGCACTTCAAGTGATGAACCAACATTTAACGAAACTAGAATGTTTTGATGGCCAAAAATTTACTCATTGGCACGAGACAATGAAGTTCTTTCTCATTACTGTGAAAATTTTCTACATACTAGAAGATGGCTTGGAAGAATTACCGACTAAATCTCCAGTGGATACCGTTTAATTAAATGCTAAACGACATAAGCAAAAGGAGCATGACTTCATATGTAGAAAACATATATTGAATGCGCTGTCCACAACTATCTATAATGCACATCGAAGCTTGGAACCTTCGAAGGCACTATGGACTGCACTGGAGAACAAATACCGCATTTCAAAGGCAAGTAACAAAAAATTTCTTATTAGCAATTTTATGGAATTTAAGATTAATGACAATAAAATGATCATCGAACAAGTAAATGAGATTTTACTTATTGTCAATCATCTTAAAGATGTCAATATAGAGCTTCTTGAATTATTCATAGTTGGGGTTATTATATCCTAATTTCCCTCTTCTTGAAAAGATGACAAGAAAAAACTAAAACATGCCGAAGCGGACTATGATTTAGAAGCTTCACAACGTCATGTTCACATAGAAGAAGACTCACGTAAATGTGAACAAATCGATAGTCAACAAACTGAATTTTATTCGAAGGCCAACAATATTAAAGAAATTCATCCATTAAAGCCAGATAATGAAAATAAGAAAAGAAAAGCAAAGAACGACAAAAAGAATGGTGCTTGTTTCTTTTGTAACACGCCCGTCCGCTATGTTCGTGGCCGTCATCAACAAAAGAAGCAAAAAGTGAATGTGGTCGAAGAAAAGCTTACGGCTGTAGTGCAAGAGGCAAATTCCATTTATGTCATATAAAATGATTGGTGGTTCGACACTAGAGAAACAATACATATATGCAAAGATCGTAGTCTTTTTAAGACTACGATGAAACAAACGGGGAAGAAAATGAAGTTATCAACGCAAATAAAGCTTATAGCAAAATCATTGGAAAAGGCACTATTGAAATTTCATTCACCTAGAAAAAAGTTCTTACTTTAATTAATGTATTTTATGTACCTGATATTTTGTATATCTCATATCCAGAGGCGCAAAGCTAAGCGCTACAGATGCTGCATTCATCCATAGTATTAAGTTCCAACGACTAAATACGGTTATGTTAATGGTATTCATAATATCAGAAGCAAATAAATATGAAACAAAATCACATTCAAAAACAATATTGTTTTTTTTCTGATTACATTACAAGACATATGTTTCGCATTCAAATTACATAGTCCTGCACCAAAGCAAACCACCTCATACATATTTTTATTTTGCCAATGTCGAGATTACAATCCTCAATTTCTAAAGGCCTTGAGGTACCCTCATGTCTCACGAGTCCGGGGAAAACTCTCTTGATTTACGGAATTCAAGATCACCCAATTGATTTACAGGCACAAACACGCCTTATAGAGAGACTCGATAAACTTTTGATTACAAATTGATCCTATAACTTTGAATAACACTTTGATCTTCGAGAGAGGGCGGATAATTAAACAAGAATGAGATTCTAATTTGATTCACTTGAGAATTCGACAGAATTTCGACACGATCTTAAAAATATGAAAATTTTAGAACATGTATTTGTGGAGAAGAAGGAGTGAAGAAAAATAAGAAATTAGTTAGTTAAAAAATTCGTTTATGAATGCTATTTATGAAGCACCAACGGTCATAACCATTCGTAAAGAGATTTAAACGAATAGACACTTCTTTTGAAAATTGAAACTTTTGAATTCAACGGCCACCATGTCGACATGGGGTATCCCATGATGTCGACATCCTTAGTAAAAAACAACGTAAAATTTGTTTTGAAAATGAATTTTAAAACAAGAGTTTATTAAAAAAACAAATAATATTTTTAAGTATAAAACATCTTTTTTGAAAATCATTTGAAAAGTCAATTTTAAGGCTAAAATATTTTGAAAAACAGTTTTAAAAATCATTTTGAAAAACTATTTTGAAGTAGTTTTGCAAGCTTCTTCCGACAGAATATCTCATCACATCTGGACTTGAGAACTTGTACAAAACCAGGATGTTCGTGGGTTTGTAAGCCACTTGTCCTAGGTTTGTAAGCTACTTGTCATGGGTTTGTAAACCACTAAGAAGGTAGAAATATGCTCCATCGCAAATGAAATTCGAAATGAAGATTTCCATGCTATTATGAAGTTTTAAAAAAAACTAGACACATATCTTGAAATCTTGATCTTGATACTCTAGAGTCTTCAATCTTGAGTCTTTATACTGATTTGTCTTCAGTAATCAATACCTGCATATATATATATATATATATATATATATATATATATCTCCTGCATATACATATCTATCTAGCCAACAGTGTTAGTATATATTTTATAATAAGATAAGTTAAAAAGGTTGTTGTCATCAAAACCAACATCTCAGTTCCTAACACTTCATTGGATGGTGAAAGTTGAATTGCTGAATTGGTAAGGAGGTTGATTAGAGAAGGACCCACTTATCAGAGTTTGGAAGATGTG
The DNA here is from genome assembly GCA_030765085.1 of Allium cepa. NCBI lineage: Eukaryota > Viridiplantae > Streptophyta > Magnoliopsida > Asparagales > Amaryllidaceae > Allium > Allium cepa. The sequence continues at coordinate 347,533,898 of CM060931.1, read as the reverse complement.
AATATAAACCCATTTACTACTAATATCCAAAATGCAAAAAATCCTGTAGATTTCAAGCTTCCCGCGTTGGAAATGTACGAAGGAAAGACCGATCCAACGATTCACCTAATGAGACATATCCAATATATGGAGGTGTTGGATGTTGGACCTTTGTTTTAATTACTGACATGAAATAACAATTCAGGAATCTACGAATACGACAACATCCAGACTCAACGACTCAAAGTATGGTTTATATAGTTATATATTTTAACAAGAGTCATCAAATGTGTATATAGAGTCTAGTTTAGTGCTTTGTTAAATTCTTTCCTCAAGAATCATCATTCACATTCAAATAAACTCGCACGCATATTTTAATCAAAATCAAGTTTTCAAAAAATGCATGGAGTTGGGCTCAAACCCGGGTCACTAATTTAGAAGACAAGTGCTCCAATCGAATGAGCTATGGTAATGTTTATCAATAGAATTCAGTCAACTGAACAAGGTCATTCAGTCGACTGTATATCTGTACGCAGCCTATTGGACTTGTGCACATATGTAAGCTCGTTTATATTTTCAAATTTAGTCAACTGAAGTTCATAGACTAGTCGACTGACCTGGTTCTAATTGCCATTTTTTGGAAAGACACTTCCTTTTTGAATAGCCTTCTTCCTCGCGAAAAGTTTCAGCCATTGCTATTTGTTTGGAACTCTTTATCAACAGTTGGAACTCCTTATTTACTATATATATACTTATGTTCTAATGATCAAATCACTTCGGTTACTTTTCTCTCTTGCTCTAACTTGAATTATATTCTCCGAATCTACTGCTTTCTTGCTTTCATATATTTATTGCTTATGATCTCAATTTCATATCTTTCAAACAATTTTAAACTTCATATTCTTCAGTACACACAATCATACACATCATACTTGAGGATAAGATTATAGGAGGGGTGTACTATAAGTAAAAAATTATGTGTTATTTAGAACACACAAAGTCAAGTTAATCTAGTTTGTAAGAAAGTCCTGTTCGGTTGCTTTGGCGGTCAATGCCTGTTCGGTTGCTCAGGCGATCAAGTCCTGTTCTAATGCTCTGGCAATCAAGTCCTGTTCGGTTGCTCAGGCGATGTAATACATGTTTCTCCAGATTAAGTGAGAGTTACTAGCTATAATTCTAGAAGGAGTTTGGGACTGGACGTAGAATGGTAGTTCGAACCAGTATAAAATTATTTTGTGTCATTTACTTTATTATTTATTTTTATACTCATATTAAACATCAGTAGATAACTTAGTTTATATCACACTGTCACTACATTTACATTGTTTACAATTGTAGGCCATTTCGATCCTATAGCATAACAGTCACTTTCATTTGGTATCAGAGCTTAGTATCTTTCATTTGGTATTAGAGCTCGGGATTCTGGAGATCATAACAACATCCTAGAATAAATGGCAATAAAGAGATCTAGTCAAGGCAATAGGAAGAGGAAGAGAAATAAAGAAGAATCAAAGGATCAAACAAGCAAATGTTTCATGGCTAAACTCAAATCACAATCGGTATGCTTAGATTCTTTATATAAAGATCTTTTGTTAGCATACGATAAATTATTAAAAGATTGTAAAACTTTGAATAAAGTTAATGGAATTGATTTAGCTAAGTTAAAAGATTGTGAACAAGAAATTTCCAATCTAAAAGAGAAAATAATTTTTTAATAAAACAAACTAAATGTTTTGAAAATACCGTAGAAGAACTTGTTTTACAAAAAGATTAACTACAAAAAGAAAATGAGCAGTTAGAAGAGAAAAACATTAATCTTTTGGAAGAAATCAATGCTTTGAAAAATAAAAATACATTTTTGCAAAATTCTTTAAACAATTCTAGTTCTTTAATTTTGTCTCTCAAAAAAGAGAATGAAGCTTTAATTAAAAAGAATTTAGAATTATCTAAAGAATGTGAGATTTTAAAAGTTAATAATAATATTTTGCAAAAAGAAATTTGTGATTCTAAGGCAAATTTTGAAAGATTAAATACAAAAATCATAAATTTTAACAAAGGTATAATAACTTTTCTTTCTTAGTTACAAGTTCTAAAGCTCACGATGATAAAAGTGGTTTAGGCTATAAACAAGCTAAAAATAAAAATAGTAATAGATATGCATTCTTGTATAAAAGTTTTAATGATAGTACTAGTAACAAAGATAGTTCTAAAACCACTTACAATCATAATAATACTTTTGTTTAGAAATGGTAGAAATTATTTTTCAAGTACTAAGCTAATGACTAATAGTATTAAGATATGAATTCCAACTAATATGATTGATCATGATAAACAATTTTATATTAGCAACTATTATAAGAATGTGATTTGTAATGAAAACTATATCTATAAAGGTTCAACCACACCCAAATGGGTATGGTTTCCTAAAAATTAAGAAATTATAAGAATCTTGGGTATCGCATACTTTAAATTTTAAATTTTTTTTGATACCTTACATTACATGTAGTAGTTATTTTGTTTTATATTGTTCTATGTTAACACTTATGTGGAATACAATTTATGTCATCATATAAACTCTCTTTTTTGTCGATGACAAAGATGGAGAAAGATATTGCTCTAATGCTATTTGCAGGAATAAACGATGCAAGCACAGATTAAGGGGGAGAAAATATTAATTATTTAAAGGAATATATAACATAGGTTCAGGGGACGAAATGCACAATTACAGGAATATATTCAGAGGAGAGATAAGTCAACAAAGCTTGTCGAAAATTCGTCCGTAGTTAATGGAGTTGTCATCATCAAAAAGAGGAAGAATGTTGGATCATAGGTTTTGATTGCTGACATGAAACAACAATTCACGAATCTACGACTACGATACCATCCGAACTCAACGACCCAACGTACGGTTCGTATAGTTATATATTTTAAAAAGAGTTATCAAATGTGTATATAGAGTGTAGTTAGTGCTTTGTTAAAATATTTTCTCAAGAATCATCATTCACATTCAAATAAACTTGCATGCATATTTTAATCAAAATCAAGTTTTCAAAAAATGCATGGAGCAGGGCTCAAACTCGGATCACTAATTTAGAAGTCAAGTGCTCCAACCAAATGAGCTGCAGTATTTTTTGTTTATCACTAGAATTCAGTCGACTGAACAAGGTCATTCAGTCGACTGAATATCTGTAGGCAGCCGATTGAACTTGTGCACATATATATGCTCATTTATATTTTCAAATTCATTCGGCTGAAGTTCATAGACCAGTCGAGTGACCTGGTTCCAACTGCCATTTTTTGAAAATACACTTCCTTTTTGAATAGCCTTCTTCCTCAGAAAAAGTTGCAATCAGTGCTATTCGTTGAGATATCTTAGTTGCAACTCCTTATCTACTATATACATGCTTGTGTTCTATGGATCAAATCACTTCACTTACTTTTCTCTCTTGCTCTAACTCGAATTATATTCTCCGAATCTATTGCTTTCTTGCTTTCATATATTTATTGCTTACGATCTCAATTTCATATCTTTCAAGAAATTTTAAACCTCCTATTCTTCATATACACACAATCATACACAACATACTTGAGGATAAGATTATAGGAGGGGTGTACTACAAGTGATAAATTCGTGTTATCCAGAACGCAAAGCCAAGTTAATCTAGTTTGTAAGAAAGTCTCGTTCGGTTGCTCAAGCGGTCAAGTCCCGTTCGGTTGCTCAGACGTTTAAGTCCTGTTCAGTTGCTCAGACGGTGAAGTCCTGTTCGGTCGCTCAGACGGTCAAGTCCTGTTCGGTTGCTCAGGCGGTGTAATACCTATTCCTCCAGCTTAAGTGAGGGTTGCTAGCTATAATTCCAGAAGGAGTCTGGGACTGGACGAATAATGGGAGTTCGAACCAGTATAAAAATCTCTGGTGTCATTTACTTTACTATTTATTTTTATACTCATATTCCATATCGGTAGATAACTTAGTTTATATCAATCTACCACTACATTTACATTGTTTGCAACTATTGGTCATTTCGATCCTATAGCATAACAGTCACTTTCATTTGGTATCAGAGCATAATATCTTTCATTGGATACTTATGAGGAAGTAATAGGATGATGCTTCCCATTATACTTAACGGATTTGGCGGTTATATGGTTATACAACTGGAGAATGGGTCATTAGCACGTGGACCGAGTTAGTGGTTAGATTTTTAAGACCATTCCGAGTTCACGTCTCACAACCAAAAAAATGTGATGGCGTTGGAAAATGTGAAACAAAGGCCATGGGAGACATTGTGAGGTTATTTAACAAGATTCAATGCAGCAGCGACCGCGGTCGATAGGCCGGACCCACTAGTGATTTTGATGGCGGTAGTGTCCATAGTTGCAAGTAAGAAAGACTTCAGGGCTGCACTCAAGAGAGATCCGCCAATGTATCTTGCATAGTTTTACTATGAAGACGAGAGATATTTACATCAAGAGAATGCTAACGCTGAAGATGAAGCTGAAGACGCGGAAGTTTATGTTGTGGATGGCAAGGGATCCTCTAAAGCAGGATTTAGAAAAGATAAAGGAACAAGAGAAGATTATAATGATTCTAGAGAACCGAAATGATAAAGGAGAGAGCCCAAATTCTCTTCTAACTTAGACCTGACCGAAACCCTGGAAAAGATATATCTAGACACTATGGGGCAAATTTTCTATCGGTAGCCTATGAGAAGAGAGTCTACTGATCGAGAGAAAGGATCTAGAAAGTTTTTCATCCTCCATGAGTTGGGCAGACATAAAATGAATGAGTGTTGACACCTTCATGATTTGATAGAAGAACTAGTTTGGAACAACCAACTTCCATAGTACGTGAGGGACAGAGCTATGTTAGTGCAGTCGGAGCAGCCGCCATCCATAGCAGATGCTTTAAGGAATGCCCAAGGATCTGGGTCAAGACAGATAATCCCATAACTGGGATAGACAGAAAGTCATATCCGGCTGCTACTCTTTGCTTTGGTTTCTTTTTTGCACTTTTCTTTTTGTATATTAGCGGACCCCAGACCGCTTAGACGTGCGCTAAACCTAGATTAGTTTCTTGTTGCGCGCTGAGTCGGATGTTTAGGGTGATTGCTTAGGATAACAATCTCTGACCTCTTGGACGTGCATAAAACCTAGACTGGTCCCTTGCCACGCTCTGACTCGGTGTCTAAGACAAACATTCAAGATTTCTGCTTATTTAATTTATGCTTGTTTGCTTTGATTTGGAATTTGAAATTTGTAAAATCCACATTTGTGATGACTGATTTTGAACGCCATAAAGTCCCGACTGGAGAGACGGGACCGGATGTAAGGTGAAAGTCTCCTTGCCGAAGAGCGAACCGATGGACCTGTATGATGTCGAATGCCATAGAGTCCCGACCGGAGAGACGAGGCCGAAGTGCAAGAAGTAAGTCCCCTCACTTGAGAGTGAGCGGATGGGCTTACCAAATCCTCCTTAATTCAACATTAAATGATTTGAAGAGGTCACACATTAAACTAAACATTAAATGATCCGAAGAGATCGTGTATCAAACTTAAACGATCAGGAAAGGTCAAGCCTTAAAATGGATAAACCCTAGATGAACATAGGATGATTTCGATACATGATGCGATTTAGATATGTGACGTGATTTAGATATATAATATGATATTGATATATGATGTGACAACTTTGAATGATAAGGAAAATGATAATGATGTAAATCCCGAATGAACATGGGACAATAAGAGATGTGATGCAATTGTAGATATGTGATGTAACTGGAGATATGTGATTTAATTAGAGATATGTGATATAATAACTCCGAATGAAATCAGAATGATTGTGACGTATAGATTACACTTAGGCAGAGTCTAGAGTTTTACAATGTAGGTTTGGAACAACTTGTGATTGGCAAGAGAATATGAAGGAACCGGACGATTCACCAAGGCTAAAGCAGCTGGAAAGCTCAATTATCAAAAACAAAAGACAGAAACTTATTCTTAAGCAAACCACACATTTCATTCAAAAGGTGTACTTTAGGGGGCAAGTGTTAACCGGGTTTTTAACCCATCAAAATTCAACTGGAGTTAAAACATTTAGACTATGCCATAATAACCCGAGACCCAACTAAAACAACTAAGCGAACAAGTCCATGGACCTCAAGAAAAATAAGTCAAGAATGCACCACGTGGATGGATCGCTAGCGAGCCATCATCTATGGATCACTAGCGATCCATAATGATGTATTGCGAGTCATCCTAACCTCTGACGTCATGATATACTATCTATTCTGAGAATATTTGCCAAGTTTCATAGCATGCCAAACAATCTAGCTCGAGAAGTGAAGATTCATCCGATTCAGGCTGTTTGATCAAAAGCAGCTAACTTAAAACAGACCCAGAGAATTCATACGGAGTCGGATTAACTTGAAATTTTGGTATAACATTTAGAAGGAATAAAAGAGGCACTTACCAAAAATGGGCTTGATTGGATAAGGCTAGATGGATCGCTAGCGACTCATACAGAATGGGCCCCACAACCTCGGTTTTTTAGGTTAGGTCCCAACCACCCTCTAGAGTGTACATGCAAAGTTTCGTCTGATTTTGTTAAGTATTGAACGAATTATGGATGATTCTTCTGTATTAGATGACCCTGAAGATGGATGATTAAACAAACTCTAAACGACTTGATATTTGGACAAGGCATTCAAATAGGTGAAAGGAAGGCAAGCCAAAAGGGTAGACTAAAAAATAGTTTAAGGGCATGGATCGCCTCCATCACGTTAGCTTGGGTCACCTTCAAACTTTTTAAGCTCCATTATGACGCTGAGTATAGGCCTCTAGCAAAGCTGCTTTGGCCCAAGTGCTCTCCAACCCCTATAAATACAATCCTACCTGCAACATAAATATGATCTTCTAGATAGACGATCGGAAGTCCGTAGAAACTATTATTCACTCTTCTCCTCCCATACAATAGTTGTCTAAAGGGTTCATTGTGATTCTCCAAAGAACTCTAACACTGCTGACTTGATTTAACTTACAAGATTCAATCAAATTGTAATTAGATTCAACTTGTAACAGCAGCCAGTCAATAACAAAAGTTATAAAGTGGACATAGGATTCGTTAATAGTCGATCACTATAAAAATCTTCCTATCTTTTTACTATTTCTGTTCTTTTTTACATTATTTTCTATATCATTGTTCTGTAAGAACATGGCTGGTGCTTTCATGCTCAGTGCAGGATGTTGATCCATTTTTTGGGTTAACACTCCTAATATTGTTTTGCTGCTGTTACAGAATTATGACCATACTGTATGTACTATTTTGCCAAGCTTACATTATTTAGCTATGTAAATTTTACATTTTATATTCTTCAAAATCTTAAGTGTTAATTAAACAACATTGACGGTGTAGATGTATGACCATTACGAAGTGAAATTGCGTTTTATTAATACTTTATTAATAATAAAAATTCGCTAGCTTTTATCAATTACTATGATATTTGTTTGGTTTGCTGTATTAATGATAAGCTTATTCATTTTAACATTGGCATATATTTGTCAGTTAGCTACATAAGGGATTATGTGAGAAAAATCATGTGTGATAACTTTTTACATCTTCATCAATGCTAACAAATGTGATGCTTCCAACGTGCGAAGCAGCATGAGTTCACAACTAGTTACCAATTTATACTTAATTGAAACTAATGATGAACTATATAAAAAAAAATTGAATTACATAATCGAGCGGCCGATTTTTTCTACCATTGTGCGGTTATACTAGCATTTGTTAAACTACTGACTCAAATGGTAAACCATAAAACATTCATTCTTCTAAAAATAACAGCTTGGGGACAATCACTTCAAGGGCTTTTTTGTGCAGGGTAATAAGTTTTAAGGACACTAGTTCTGAAAAATTAGTTTTAAGGACATTTTATAGGAAAAAGATAAAAGAATTTATCATTTTCAGTTATACAGAAATAATGATAAAATGATTTATCATTTTCCTGTATAACTTAAAAAGATAAATGAATTTATCATTATGCTATAAATTGTCCTTAAAACTAATTATTCAAAAATGCTGTCTTTAAAACTTATTACCCTGCAAATAGAAGCCGTTCAACCTAATTTCCACTTTCCATCATGTTCATTATTTCCAATCTAATTTACTTTACTCTCTCCACGAATGTCTCTTTATATCTCTTTAATTTTTATTTTTATTTTTTCTACTATATTATTATTTGATGTTTAACTAAAATTAATGAAAAACCAAACTAAATAATTTTTTTAGATTATGCGATCTAATGGTCGGTTCACCACCGTTATGCGGTTGTGCTAGTAAACACTAAATTTTAGCTTAATCCAATGAAAGTGGCACGTATTGCAATACAAACGGATTTGCTTTCACTCGTAACTTATTGGATTCAGTACATTTTATATCAGAACAAGTAGAGCCCAAGTTGCAGGGAGGTATGACGCAGAACCAAAATCATAACAGCAGAAAATGTCTTTTGAAATATGAAATGTACGCGCATTTAATTTTGTAAATTGTTGGTACTATTTTCAGTTGATGATAGAATGTCGGCAAAAGATGGAGGTCAATCATCCAACTATTATTCCATAGAATATTTCATTCAACCACTGGTTTATGAAGAAACATAAATGGAATGAAGAAACGATGGAACCAAAGTTAATTTAGAAAACCACTTGAGCAAGATCCAAACCAGCACGAAATCTCAAGCCGCAGATAAGAAAACAAACAAGCAGTGCTGCTCGCCATGTTTACAAACAGGCGACGCAAACATATATAACAAGCAGCATTCAGACAATTCATGGATTTGAATACTTAACAAGCAAAAACAGAAGATCAAGCTTACCATGTTTTCATACATGAACAGAGTCACAGGAAGTACCAACAAAATAAAGAGTTCAAAGGCATAGATAATTATGCTAAAACTATAACTAGTACTGTCTGAAAGTAAGATTTAGTCGGCCTGGCCTCAGGTTCGTCTCTTCAACGAGCAAAGCCGGAGCTGTTTTCTTGTTGATGCCGGGAACGCCATGGAAAATTCTTCTTGATTTGCCTCCGAATATTAAAACATCCCCCGATTCGAGCACTACTCTTTTGGCGGTACTCTCATCTCTCTCATCGCTATACAAGAACTCCGCAGAGTCCCCAATGGAGAAAGACACAACCGGAAGACAAGCTCTAAGGCTTTCTTCGCTCTCATCTTTGTCCTATATGACGAGAAACAAACATTTTGTTACTACCATAGATCGTAACACAAATCAACTTAAAAGTAGAATGCAATTTTCATTTCTGTTCAGAAGAAAAAAAGAAAAGCTTATTTTTCTCATTACAACATAAATTTATATACCGATTTGTAAGTCAGAAACCAGATCTAAAAAATAGTATAATATCTAAGCATTCACCTCTACCATGTGTATATGTATGTGTGCGTCTATATATGTATGTATGTATATGCATTGGCTAATAGCCTCCAGTATAAAACTTTGCAAGAAGAAATATTCAATTACAAATTCAATGGTCTGGATTAAATACGATTATTACTTCCGTAATTCAAACTCACTTAATCCAAACCACTTAACTCTAAACTCAATGGTTGGATTATGATGGTAAACAACTTCTTTAGTAAAATAGAAGAGTGTCCTGGTCTGTAACGAGTGCCATTTGGAAATATATAACAAAAGGCGGTAACACAAAAAAATGTTTTGATAAAAGGGGATGAACACAAAACATACTTGATGTAAACCGAGTTTTCCTTCATTGGTGTAGAAATTGACAATGCATATGTCAGGTGACATTGGTGGAAGTTCTGCTTCAACTCTTCTACCTTTCTGCTTCAGCTTGATCACTTCATGTGCAGAAGCAATAGCTCCACTGACCATCTTTTTGAACTCTTCAGGTATTTCAGGTGGTGTAGCCCCATCTCTTGAACGTTTATCTTCGTATCTTGACAGGGGGTCCCAGTTTTTTCCAAGACACATCATGTAGAGACGTAATTTAGCACCGTCGTCATAACCAGGTTTATAGAATCCTCCTTCACCAATTCCAAGCTCTTGACACTTTTTCACGATTTGAACCTACATATAACAGATTTAAAATTTATGCACACGCTAAATTTGACGATGGCACATACAAAATTTTGTTACTCGAATAGAGTATATGTGGCCAATTTTTTTCTCACTATTTATTACTCGTTTGTGCAGTAAACCACGACAATGTATCCATATCACCTATGTGAGATCTTTAAATATACCAAAGATGAAATTTTATAGCAGACTAAATCAACAAACAAGGTAAATATTGCATTCAACATAGTTGCATACACCACAATGGGTTAAGTCGGTTTATGAACTTGTCTTTCTTAAAATTTTGAAAACTTAAATTAGTAATAGCACGTCAAATTCTAGACTTCAAGTGTAATTCTGTTGTCGTGAGACAATATTGTTCCAAGGGCTGCTACATATTTCTTCCAGCATCAAGCACTTGAGGAATCAAGCACTTGAGGACAGATCTAGACAGAGAAAAAGAAAAAGAAAAAGAAAAAGAAAGAGTATAAAGCAATAACCCCACACCCGCACCCACCCACCCACATATATTGTGTATAAATATAACTGCAGAAAACATTTGTTCCCAATATATCAATATAAATTGCCAATAATGTTAATGGACATCAACATCTTGCTTGTATGTATGCATAGAACCTCTGGGTAATCATTCGACAGTTATCTATCATAATATACTTTTTATAGACTAAGCTTTACTGTAATCATACATTTACTGTGTTTTCAAATGCTTTGCTTAATAGGCATCAAATTCACATATTAGATATAGGCATCAAATTCACATATTAGATATAGGCATCAAATTCACATATGACATATAGGCATCAAATTCACATACTAGAGATAACATTAATTATGATGACTTAAAATAAACAATTAACTCAAATCTGACCTGATCTTGATGACTTAAATGTTTCTTTAACAAAACCATTCCAGATCTCAAATATTCATGACGAGCTTCTTTAGAACTTGCTTCTTGTCTTCTTTTTTCCTTATTTATCTCAAGAAATGATTTTTTCAATTTCACAGCACCACCACCACTTTTATTATGGAGACATATATCAAACACTTGTTTCTCAATATTATCTCCTAAATTTCGTTCATAGACCTTGCTAGATGACTTTCCTGAAGAAGTATTTGCTATCGTCAATTCAGCGAGTTTGCCTGCAGAGAATGAGCTCTCAGTATGCACCTACAAATTTTAAGCCATTTGTGTTACAGCACTGTGTTAGTTTCTATTGGCTAAGCAACAATGATTAGATGTAAACAAAATCAAGGGCCTAAAACTTTGTTTTCTTAACAGGAGTTTACTGAAAATACTGACTACTAATCCAGAAAATTCAGTGCTTTTGGATTTTCTTCACCATACATCTTTTATCAAAATTTACTGTTCCTATTAACATTACCAAAGTTAAACATATGGCGTGATTCTTCTATTATACTAGCATTTTCTTCTTATGTTCATAGAATTACACATTTAAGGCTGGTTATTTTCAATCATTTTAAGCTATTGAATAACCATGAGAGTTTAAAAATGAACAGAGAAATACAACAAATCAATCAAATAAATAACTGTGCAAATGCCAAACATTACATACCGATTCATAAAAATGGGTATGAATGATTATGAAACGGCACTGAGAAGAAAAGTAAAATAAATAAATAAATAAATAAATAAATAAATAAATAAATAAATAAAACAAAAAAACAAAACAAGCATGCAAAGACGCAAAGTATCAAACAAGGGGTATGCAAGTATGTTGTATTGGAAGTAAAAATACTCACGAATTCAGGTTTGACGTGTGACCCAAGCTCGTTCGTCTGGGCATCTGGGATTGTGCTACTCATTTTTCGGAAGAGAGTAGAATTCTTTTGAGAAATTATTAGTGGGAATTGGAAGAAGCATAGATTCCGAAATCTTGTTGCGCTAGGGTTTCTCAAAGGTAATGAAAGGTGGGGTGTGTCTTGGAAACTAAAGAACAAGAATTTGATGCGACTTGTCAAAATTTTCATTCCTAATTTATTTTACCATGCCATTTCAAATTTACGAAAGCCTTGCGCCACTTTCAAAATCATTCATCCAACCAACCAACACTTGTATTTAATTAATAACGAATGCGAACCTCAGACACACGATATTCTAAAGATAAATAAACTCAAACAGGTAAAATATGATATTGATAGATGTAGTGATGATTTCAAACTACAAAACTGATCAAATAATTATAATATAAAACGAGTTTTACGCTTTGAGGTCGTAACTTTAAATAGATATCTACACTGATATGGTTAAATAAACAAAAAGTTATTTATGCTAAAAATTTTCTAATAGTAAATTTCGTAGAACATAAATGTATTTAGTCAAAATTCATAAAAATAAAATTCATATTGCATCGGAATGAGAAGATTGAAACGTAGAAATAAGAAATTTTTAAATGATGGTAAAAAGGGGATTGAATGGTTTTAAGCACAATGTCATAGAGTTTAGCAGAATATCATGGAATATCCGATCCAATAGCAAAATGTACTTGCAAAATGTAATAATGTAAAAAATATTCTTAATGTTCCATTTATTGAACTTCAAATTGCATAAAATACTTTCATATCTAATATCAACAAATGAGCTGGGAATAATCAAAGAACAAAAGATTCATAAATAAACCTCCAAATTGCATAAAAGGTACATTATTTTAATACAGTTAGCATTAACATTTGATATATAACAATAAACTATTGAAATCACTTTTGGTGTTTTTGAAATAGCTGTTACACTTACATTTATTAAAATTTGTCAAATGAGAAGCTATATAGTAAAAAATTGCTCAACCAATAACGTTTCTAGCTTGTTTATTTTATTTGTTTTAATATCCAGACATAATTTAGCTTATCCATAGTTTTTCAAGCGGTTCAACATACAAAATTTAACATTTAACCTTCTTTATTTTCATTGTATCTACCTACAAATAGATTTGGCATATTCGAAGAACATATGATTCACATATAAACATGGAAATTGCATATAAAATCAAATTAGTTCAATACGGTTGACATTAATTTAATTTTTTATGTACAACAAACAAAATATTGAATTCACTTTCAATATTTTAATGAAGCATCGAATATCATGATCCAGACTTAATTTATAAAAGTACCTTATACAAACTATTCTTACTTATTTTATGAAATAAAAAGAAAAAAAAACTATCAACATATTATATTTCGGATTCTAAATATTGTACAGACTTTTCTTTAAATGTAATTTTAATAAAAAGTGGATATTTGAGATAATTCAAAAAAAAATTATTTATATAAATGGAATATAAAGAACGGGTTGTAAATAGTAATAAAAATTCTGGTTAATTGGTGGAAAAGAGAGTTAAATATTCTTTATGTACAAATCCAAATTGCAATCAAAGTATGTTACCATTTATGATAAGTGAATTATGTAATTAAAATTATAACATTATTTTGAGATCTTGAGGAGTCCAAGATTAAACACTAAGTGAAATGAAAGAATGAGGCAAATGGGCTAGAGATCCAACTTAAATATATAATTAAAAGCAATAGTCTTTATAATTAAAATAAAATCTATTGAATAATAAATAATGATGGTGAAATACTTTTCCAGTTTAATTTGCAAAAGTATTTAGTTCAAAGAAAGATCGAAAATATTACCGGAATTCGTTTCCGATTTTTCTCCTTTTTGCCGGCTAAAAGTTATCGGAAACATTGTGAACTCATTAGCATAAGTAGACACATATGTAAATAAGTTTTTGTGTGTGTGTGTGTCTGTATTAGTGCATGTATATATGTACCCATGCCTAAGTATATAAATTTTAAAATAAAAATATAAATATCACATCATTAGAAACATTAAGTATGAAAAGTGTTTAAGCATGTTTGCATGGAAATGAGAAAGGGAACAAGGATCTAGGCATGAGTGCATGAGGTGGAGGAGGCTAAGTGAGGTGGCAAGAGGGTGGTGGAGACAAAAGGACAAGGGCATTTAGATAATTCACTTTTTCTCCTGCTTATAAGTAGCCCTTCACTTCTTCAAAAATTTCCTCCACTTTATTTTATCATATTTTCCTCATCTCTTAACCTAATAGAGAAATTCGTTTTTTGAAATTGTAGCAAATTCTAGTGGCTACAACTTTTGTTTGTACACCTTTTCAAATTTTGAGCTTAACCATATCAAAATATCATTTTTTTGGAGAGTGCTTTCAAACCCATATTTTCAAGTCTGAAAATACTTCTTCTTCTTTTGGCCATATCTCCCTCAAAGCAAATCCAAATCGAGTAATTCTTTTGTTTAAATGGTAAAGAAGAGAATTTACAAGAATTTTCTCTTTAACAACTTCTTCGAATTCCGAGAGTAACATGACCAAAAATCCAAGGGAAGATGACTAAATTTTAGGTCTAATTTTGTGAATTTAACATTATTCGAAGTCCCCCCACCTCTCCAAAACAAGTCCTCGCCACACTTATACATGTCATGGTCGATCCATGCTCTACCATGGCCGAGCCTATTTTTAAGTTTTAAGTCCAAAGATCAAGTTTTGCATACTTCTAAAGTTATTTCAAGTTTTCAAAAGGGTTTTGTAAATTTTCGGTGAGTAAACTTCTAACTTTTGGAAAGATGTTGTAACGACCCGGAATTTTCGATCCCGAAAATTCCCGATAGTTATGAAAAGAAGAAAGAAATAGAAGAAAAGGAAGAAGATCGGAAACATCAACATCTCACATTCGCAACGGATAAAATATAATAATAAATAATAACAGTTTACAAAGCATTATGTATCTGTCAATTACATTTATAATACACCAAAGTTACACAAATATATAGTCACCGAACATACACAATTATCATGTCACAGATATACAACAATAAAATACAGCGGAAACACTCCATACATTCTTACCATCCAGCTCGCCTCCTGAGCTCCAGAACGTCCTTACCTGAAAATCTGTAATACTCGGTCTGACCCGAGCATTATATCGAAGTAACACCCGGGTCAGGCTGGAAACCAGCGTGAGTAAACCCATCTAACATGGAATACAAAGCATACAACTTATATAAACCCGGGGTAACTCGCATCAATTTACAAATTCACAATTTGTTATAGTCTTCTCTAATTTCACACATCAATATCCAAGTACCAAAAACTTAGATTAAATAGTCCAATTCACTTAAATCATTTCATTTCAACCTATTGATTTCCCATATCAATCTATAAAATTCAAAGTGGTTTCGGGTATTTTCTAATACCCGACCCCGGTCTCTTCGAGTCTCATCTAAGGCATCCAACACCGTTCAATCATTCACAAGCATAGCTTAATCACATACAAATTTAATTTAATTTAATCCTGATTGAATTACTAACCTCAATCACTTAAATTTCTTCATTTAACACTAATTAATTTCAAATCAATTAATCGGTCATCCCTTCATTATACATCTTAATTAATCCTGGATTAATTATCCTTCAATTACATTCAAGTAATTAACTTTAATTAATTTCACAATATTAATTATCTTAACCAAAATCAATAAGTAATCTTAATTTCTTCATGAATTAATTAACTATTTTAATTACATTAATCCTTAATTACTTATATTAATTAATTTCTCATAAGTCACTTATTATTAATTAATCAATCTTAATTAATCAATTTTTAATTACATCATTCATTATATAAATTAATGATTTCTAATTATATTTCAACTTATCCTAATCTAAATTAATTACATTAATTAAACCACGATATTAATCATTCTCGATTAATCTCAACCTGTATTTAACTATCTTTTATTTACTTCATTAAATAAATTAATTACTCCTTAATTAATTATCTTATTTAATCTCTTAATTTCTTACACAAAGCAATTATATTTTATTAATTACATTAAGTAATTACTTATCAAACCACCCAATGATCATTCTAAATTAATTACTTAATTAATTAACCAAAATCATTAATTAATTGAATTAATTAATTATCCATTTTAATTACCCTATCATTTTAATGAATCACAAATCATTAAGCCCTTATTAACTTTAAAATGAAAACATTTTCTTATTTATGATTTATGTTTAAAACAATTTAAAACCAAAATACTTCGAGTCAAGCAACAATTAACTCGAGAACCAATCAAAACCAAAGTCACCAGATCATCAGTGCACATCAAATCAATTCAATCATTCAACCAATTGTTTAAATTTAACCATTTAAATTTAAATAAAAATCCAGGAGAGTGAGATTAACTCACCTTTGATTTTCGTTTGCAATCCACTTCCATTTCAGTTTGTTTCTTCCCAATTTTGACCTTGAACAAACATTTTTGGTTTATTAATATTCGAACAAACGAGAAATTAAATTTTCCTTTGGTAAATCAAATTAACTGGTGATTTTATTTGCCAATGTCCTCATTTTAACAAATGATTTAACTTAAACAAATAATTATTTTTAAACCAGTAACTTAAATTTTAAATAAATTTCCCTATGGTAACTAAATTCCTAATAACCAAAATAATTAAATGAGTTAATTAAACCGTTTTTCACTAATACATTATTATAAAATGTAACAGTAAGTTTTTTTTATATATATAACATGTATTGCCTTTTCTTACTTCAGTAGGAACACAAGGATCTTGAAAAATATTCCCATAGTTAAACATTTTAAATCTCAAATCCAAGAAGAAATAAGAAACAAGAATACTGCTCCCAAAAACTGTCGACAACGAAGACACCGCGAGTCTCCCACTATTGATCATTGAGAGTACACCTCGAGCCTCCATCGAAGTCGAATTCGCTTTCAACCATCGCCTCGCAATACCTTCAGCACGCGCGTAAAAACCCCCAGAAATCGAACCCATGACGCGACCTCAAAGATGAACTGCTTGTGAATCCCAAACCCAACAGCGCCTCGATCGTGGAACGCCTCGCCTCCTCCTTACAGCTCGGCAACATCGATGTCGTTGATTAACGCGCATGATCCTCGCCCAAAATCGTGACCTTACTTCGCGCAAGAGCGCGTGCTCAACAGCCCCACGCTCGAGCTCAAAATCCCCCTTCCCCCTCGAGTTCGAGCTCGATATAATTCTGCATCGCCATTTTTTTTATGAGTTCGATTTTTGTTTTAAGATTAGAGAGGGGACGGAGATAAAATATCGATTTGGGGATAGCTTCTTGCGTACGAGTGTTTGTTAATAAAAATATCTTTGACTAATTTACTTCAAATTTTATTATATTACAAAACTTCCAAAATGCCTCGTTAATTGCTACTTAAAATTTTGAACTCCTCTTAAGAAATGCTGCTAGGCGATTATAAGATTTTACCCGCATTTCGAACAAAATGGAACGTGTTTCGAAGGCTAATTTGATAGTATGTGGAAGTTAGCTTTATAAATCGATTTAAAATATTAAATTATCAGTTTTAATTTCAACGCATTTCTCACCCGTACGACCAAACGGTAAAGCCAAGCGCTACGAAATTTGAAATCCAATAATAACTAACTATTACGGATCTAATGGAACATGTTTCGTCGAATTCCGAAACTGTGCCTCGGAAGGCTATTTTTAAATTTAATTTAAACGATATATTATTAAAACTGAACAAATCACCTTTAAATTAAATTCCAACCATTTTATTACCTTCAGTAACATTATTATTAATTTTACAAGCCTTCAAATTATTTTTAACGGGCTTAAACCTGAAAATTCAATAATTCACCCAATTTTAGTTCATTAAATTCAATAACTAAATTGCTAAATAATAATATTATTATTTAAATTCAAGTTAAAAAATTAACTTTTTAAATATTTACAATCAATTAAATATTTCAATTTAAACTGTTAGAAATTCTGGATCGCCACATTCCTCCCCCTTAAAATAATTTCGTCCCCGAAATTACTAGTTAGGACGAATGGTCCAATACCCGTTTACCTTTTCCCAAACCCACAACTCAACATCCTATCAACTATCTTTTATTAAAGACCCACTATCACCTCAACCAACTTCCCAAAACCTTCTATAGTTTCCAACAACATTATTCACTCCACTTATTCAAATTTAAAATTAAAATTAAAATTATCACAACTTTCTCAAAAAAAATCTAACTCTCTAAATTTTTGAAATTTTTTGTCAGCGTCTCCTTTGCACGGCTAGCTCGGTACAACTACAAAATGCCTCTACGGGCCCCCAAATTTCAAAAGAAAACAAAAGGCCAAGTGGCTAGATCAAAAACCCAATCAAATTTCATACAGAAATTTAAATACATACTTTTTTGTCGAGCAATTCAAACTTATCTTCTGAAATTAAAACCAATTTTCCTTTCCCTTTATAATACCTGTATATCTTACTTAGCAATAATATCCAATCGTAACTTTTCAAATCATTTTATACATTCCCTTACATAGGTTTCATATCTACTTCTATTCAAATTAGTTTTTCCATTTCCATATGAATTAAATTTATCTTCAACTCTGAATATTGAATTTTATTTTCCATTTATAACTGATTCATATCATTATTTTAAATTAGTTTCATCTGTTAATTTATTTCAATTTGAAATTTGAAATCATTTTATCGCTAACAAAAAAATTTCAAAAATTTTCTAACTCCTAAAATTTTTAAATTTTTTTGGCAGAGTCTCCTTTGTACGGAGGAGCTTTTGCAATTTGATAAGAGATATAAATATATATACATCAACCCACCTGGTCGGAAAAGCAAAAACAGTTCATATTTCCTATTTTTATTGCGTAGGCGTACCTTTATTTAGCATTTTAAGCAAGCGGTTTATTATTTTAGCAATTAGCGCAACCAAATCCAGCCAACCGGCCTTCAGGTACCTGTACTTACTCAATTTAAGTATGTAAGTGCCATATATAGAAATCTATTAGCATCTCACTTGCTTTCAATAGCTAAACACATGCATTTCATAAGCAACAAGCACCAAACGCTTTCCATAAGTAATTTATATGATTTAAAGCTAATCCAATTGCTTCCAACCAATTCATATGCCATTTCATTCAATTTTAATGGTTTACAACTCAATTTCTTACATTCAATTTATTTTTAATCCAATCAAGCTTATATTCAATTCAATTGATCCTAAGATCAATTTATTTAATCTTTACCCACTTATAGAGTTTTGATTACTTTTGTTTTACGTCAAACGACAACTATTTTTATGTAAATTCGACGATATTTGCCTAATAGAGTATCCAATTTAGTTTATAACTACTTTAAATTAATTTCAACTCATTCTGTATTTAATTCCATTACATTTCTAATTTATTCACCAACCATTCATTTGCATTTCATTTCTAATTTATTCACCAACCATTCATTTGCATTTCATTTCATCTCCGCATTGGTTTCATTTTAAAACTATTTCATTGAGCTTGACACATTCGATGCTTATATTAATATTATTTTTGTTTTTTATCCAATAAATTTAACCCAAACTTTTATTTATTGGTCTTCCATTCTTACTCAAAACCAAGCCTTTATTGACTTAAGTAATGTTACTTCAAATTAATATGTCTCATAACTCAAGTTCATTCTGATAACCCAATTCCAATTAAAACTTTGATTTAGTTTTTATTCAATCAGACTTCCTCCATTTATTATTTAATTCAATTAACCCATTTATTCACCCCATTTTAAGAGCAAGACGGGTGTGTAGCGTGAAACTACACAGCCGGTTAGTAGTGTGTATATATATATATATGTAGAAGTATATAGGGCGATCAACACGCTTGATCGCTAGCGCCAAAAGAAAGTATGAACATCAACACATACAACTTAAAGCAACACACATTAACAAAACAGAAGATGCAAGTAATCTCCACTGAACAAAACGATCCAACTGCAGTAGGAGAACTGGGTGGATCATGGAGCAGCTGGTGATTATCTTGATGGGAAGGCTGAGCTACTGCCAAGGGATTCAACTGGAGAAGAGCTACGCTGTGGGATGCGGAGTCTGAATGGAGCCGACAAGCTACGACCTGTACAAATGCTGAAAAGATAAGAAATACGTCTGGCGATGCTTTCGACTTGAGATCTGGGTTTATCAAATACACGTGCATTACGTTCCTTCCAAACGACCCAACAAAAAATAGCAATAAAGACATCCAGAGATAGATTTTGGTTGTTGTACTGCCAGTGGTCGAAAATAATTGGCGGATCAGGGACAAAACCAAGTATGTGGGCACTCGAAGCTGCCCAGATCGAGTAGGTAAAGTCACAATCTTTAAACAGATGGGGAATACTCTCACATTGCTCGAAACAGAAGACACAGACGGGATCAATATGTGTTTGAAAGCGGTAGAGTCGATCTTTAGTATTTATTCGATTATGCACCAGGAACCATTGGAAAAAAGCAATTCGAGGTGGAATAGGGCACTTCCAAAGTCTGGGGAAGGAAAAGAGGCGTCCAGGATTATGCAGAGAGGAATAGCAGGAGGCCACCGAGAAATCGAAAGCAGGCGCCGGCGCCCAAACGAAGCGATCTGGTTGGTTAGAGAGGTGAAGGGAATGAAGGATGCTGGCTGCGTAGATAAGGTCTGAAAAAGTGTCAGGGCTAAATAGAGAAGGTGGGCAGAGGGAATCCGGTCCACGAGTGGCACAATCACTTAATGAAATCAACAGGGTATTCGAGTGGGGGAAGAGGCTCGACAATGATTTGGCAAGGGGGAGTTGGCCGAACCAAGTGTCGAGCCAAAAAGCACAGTTGTTGTCGTTGCCAATGGCCACATGGAATAAGGATTTAACACGAGGGATGATTTGAATCACACCAGACCAAAAAGGAGAGGGTTTTTTACATGGAGGACGATGGAGGATAAGATGACTTTTGGACTGATAATGTAGGGAGAGGATCCAGTCTTTCCAAATGAAGTAGCCTGGTGAGAGAACCTTCCAAATCCATTTAGAAAGCAGAGCAATGTTGAAGGTTCTGAGGTTGGTGATGCCAAGACCACCATTGTTCAGAGGCAAACAGATAGAATCCCAGCTGACCAGTCTTTTGGCACCACCACCATTCCACAGGAAGGATCTTCTGACCCTATCCAAATGATTGATGACCCAGGAAGGGAGTTTGTAGAATGACATCCAGTAAACTGGAATGGCTGAAAGGACCGATCTAACGAGAACAAGCCGGCCCATGGAAGATAGAGAGTGAGCCTTCCATCCCATTAATCTAGAGTCAATCTTGGAGATGAGGGGGAACCAGTCGGATCTATGGAGTTTGGTAGGTCTGAGATTGATACCAAGGTAGGAAAGCGGGAAATTCGAAAGCTTACAGTTGAGCATCGATGATATGGGAGGGCCAAGATGATCCGAGTTCCCCAACATGATGATCTAACTCTTGCTGAAATTGATGGATAGTCCATATATGCGCTCAAAGGTATAAAGGGCCACCTTTAGGCAGTGAATATAATTTTCTTGGGGAGAGACGAAAATGATTGTGTCATCTGCGAATTGCAAATTGGAAACCGACAAAGACGAATCCGGGAGAGCAATACCGGAGAAGAGGCAGTTGGATGATGCCAGCTTGATCATTCTGTTGAAGACATCTGCAACAAGGACGAAGATGAGGGGCGAAAGGGGGTCACCTTGTCTCAAACCCCAAACCGATTTTATGTGGCCCCCCGAAACACCGTTAATCGAAATTGATGAGAGGCTCGAAGTGAGAATATGTTTGATTCAATTGCACTATTTTGGGGGGAAACCCCTATTAGACATTAGGGCAAGAATGAAGTTCTAGTTCACCATGTCGAAGGCTTTAGAGAAATCGAGTTTGAGAAGAACACCAGGGGTCGAAGAATGGTGGCAGGTGGAAATGATTTCTTGAGCTGTGGCAATGCAATCCATAATGTTTCTCCCGAGTATGAAGGCGGACTGTTCAGCTCCGACCAGGGGGGCGATAACTTGTTGGAGACGGTTGGCGAGGACTTTAGTAATGATTTTAAAGGTAGTGTTGAGAAGGCTGATGGGTCGGAAAGAGGGGAGGGAATTAGCACCTGGGATTTTAGGGATGAGGATGATGCTCGCATAATTAAGTCTCGAGATAACCGACGGGTCCGATTGGAATTCCTTGCACATTTCTAGAATATCAAATTTAACCGAGTTCCAGAAATGCTTAAAGAAAAGAGGGCCAAAGCCATCAGGACCCGGCGCTTTGTCATCAGACATCTCGTTAAGGGCGGCCCAGATCTCTTCCTCAGAGAACGGGTGATTGATGGGGATGTTGGTGGGGGAGGGATAAAGGAGCGGCCAGTTGATGTCAGGAAGAGGTGCGGATTGTTTACCAAGGATATCTCTGAAGTAGTTGGTAAACAGGCGAAGATGATCCGCAGGGTCAGAATAAGAGGTGTTTTGTGGTATAATTCAGAAATCAGGAGCGATCTACGACGTCCACTGGCCAGGCGATGGAAGAAGGGGGTGTTTCTGTCTCCATCCTTTAACCATTTATCCCTTGATCTCTGTTTCCATCCGATCTCTTCTTTCTTGATAAGTCTGTCCAGATCCAATTCCAGAGCCAGCAGGCGAGCTCTTTCCGAGTCGAGGAGAGGCCGAGATTCTTCAATGATGTTCAGATCCAGGATTTCATCTTGGGTGGATGAGATGCGCGAGCGAAGGGACCCCCAAATGGATCTGGCCCACGGTCTGATGATCTTTCTGAGGGAGCGAAGCTTGAACACTATTCTGGCGGAGGCCGATTGGATATCCGACGGTTAAGACCAGATCTGGTTGATGAAGTTGTCAAAGGAGGGTTCCAAGAGCCACAGACGCTCGAATTTGAAGGGGTTCCAAGAGCCCCATTTTAGATTTTTAATTCACCTACTTAATTCATTTTCAAATTTATTTTATTAATACAAAGCCATTCTCAATTTATTTCTACTCACCTGGGTTTTGTTTGCAACTCAAACCATTTCTATCATAATTCAATTCCATTTTATTTTTATAACATTTCCACTTATTTAGATTCATTATCAATCCAAATCGAATTCTATTTATCATTCGAATTTATTTCCAAACTTCATTATTAACTTACAATCTATTTTATTTAACCGAGTTAAAATTTTATTAACATACTCTATCAAATAATTTATTTAGCTAATTAGCTTACTTCCAACTTTTATATCAATATTCGATTTTGTTACAAAAATCACTTTATTAAATCTTCCTGAGTTCAAATTTTTTTCATAATTCCAGTTTAGATTTCTTTCATTTTCCAAAATTCCAACATTTTTATTTTAAAATTTTAGAAATGCTTTTAAATTCACATAATACTATTAAAATAGCTCTTTATAAAAATATTTCTTATAACTCGATGTCTCAACCAGTCTATCATTGTTCTCACAGAAATTCAGTCATACGTTAATCAGGCGTAGTACTAAAAATCTATAAGTACTTGGTAAACCCGTTTCAACACCCAGTGAAAATGCTTGGGACAATAATTTTATTGAAAATATAGAAAACAGTTTTTGAAAATAGAGGAAATATCTTTGATGAGAATGCTCTGGAAATCAATACCCCCATCCATGGTCGCAGTTATATCCTGGGTTACGTTGCCATCGCACCAAAAGTCCATGTAACTGTAGGCATCCGCGCCCCTCGATTACGCCATGGAACCCACAACAGATCGTGGTTACATTCCAGGATTACGTTGCCATCGCAACAAAAGTCCATGTAATTGTAGGCACCAGCGCCCTCGATTTTCGCTGTCGAAATGAAACTTCTCCACTCCTACATAGGTCGCAGTCTACCGATGTAAAATCAAAAGCAGACTGTTGGCTCTCAGCGGCACACACGACTTTCGCTATGTTACCATAGGTCGCAGTCTACCAATATAAAATCAAACGCAGACTATTGGCTCTCAGCGGCACACATGACTTTCACTATGGTCTGCAGTAGATCGTAGTGACATCTGGTTACACTGTCGTCACAGCATAACCCAAATGCCTCTGTAGGCATCAGCGCCTCTCGACTTTCGCTACACACTACTCATAATCCTCAGGAACTAGTTTTGTCCGGACTCCTCACAGGATCAACTTTAGAACCCCCCTTAGGGTTCAAAGCAGCACCACCCGGTGGCACTCATGAGAAGTTCATTTCAAGGGAGTGCCTTTTTCCCCAGAGCCATTATCAAAACACTTTGTACTATACACATATAGTATCTTTCAAATCGTATACCTAGTATGATCTCATACAAAGCTCCTTTACACAAAATCGATTATCCCAAAATCGATAATTGTCAAAGTAGGCTTTCCAAATTCCAATATCGGTTTTACCCAAAAATCAAAAGCCTTTCCAAATCCAAAGGTTCCCAAAACCTTTTTCCCAAAATTCTCATAAGACCCTTTTTTTATATATATATAGATATATATAATTTTTTTAAAGCTTCGGATCATTTCAAACTTGTATAAACTCTTTTTTATATTTCAAACACTTTAAAAATCCTTTTCTTTCGTCAATAGGTAGAACAAAGGGAGATTTATCTTATATATAACAAAGGTATATAACTTTGTTTATTCAAAATCAAATATTCATATTTGATTACTCTTTTCAATATCAATCTCATTCAAATCCGTACGATGTACACTTATCATCCGTACGATGTTCCAATCTGATCGCTCACTCGGTGGCATAATTTCACTTCCGAACTAGTATCGTCCACCTAACTTCCTAGTGCGGACTCGGATCTAGTTTCTTGATCAGAAACCGTCATTCTCCTTACATAGCTATAATTATGATAGAGAATATCCAGAACCAATCAACAATCCATATCCAGGTTCCCCGTCGAAAATCGAGTGAAAAATCCCAACTCGGATCGATACAACCACCTCGAAATTCTGTGCTCGAATCTGGGTCAAATCACTATGCGAATAGATACGTACATCCTACGTATTTAACTTCACTGATTATTAGCCAAATCACTTTCTCTTTCTATTCACATTTCCTTTAATTTCCATTCACTCATTTACTATTGCCTTAATCCCTATTTGGGTTATCACTTTAATTTTTACCTCAGTTGGGTATTTAATCCATAACAGTTTGAACTCCACCAGATTATATTTAGAAAATAGCTTGAAAATTTTAAAAATAGATAAGTAGTTGAAAAATAATTATTAATTTGCAATATAGCTGTAAAATAGTTAACTAATTGTAAAATAATTGGAAAATAGTTAAATAGTTTTAAAAATATTAGATAATTGCAAAATAGTAGTAAAATAATAATTAGTTTATAAAACAGTTGAAAAATGGTTAATAGTTCCAAAAATAATCATAAAACAAATATATAAGAATTTGGCTTTAAAAAAGAAAAGTTGTATATATAAAATAGCTTGGAAAAAAAAAGTTTATATTAAAACAATTTATATTAAAAATAGTCCACAATCAAAACTGTTCACTTTCCCATCAATTCAACTTAAACTTCCACTTCCATTCAAATTGACTCAATTCCAATTTGAATAACTTCAATTTCCAGTTTGAAATTGATTTGAATCAATCTTGATTTCTTTCCAAATTCAAATCAAATTCCATTTGAATTTAACTCTACTCACTTTAATTACAATTCCAAATTATTCCAATCAATTTTGGACTATTATCAATTGAACCCACTTCAACTTCAAATCATTTTAATTCAACTCAAATTTTCCCTTTGAATTTTTAAACTTATCCATCTTCAATCACAAATCCATTTAATTCAAATCAGATTCAACTTGAACTAATTCAATTTCAATCTCAATTTTAGACCATCTTGAATTATATAAATTCGAGTTAAATTCTCAAAGATTGGTTTAACCTTTTAAACCAAATTAATCTTTATTAAAAGTTTTAAACAATTTAATTTCTGAGCTCAAATTCTAGAATTTCATTTTCAATCAATTTAATTTTAAATTGGTTGTATTTCTATTACCGCTTAATTTAATTCCAATTCAAGATTTCAGTTTGGTTGTGTTATATTACTTCTTAATTTAATTCCAATAATTTAACATCCAATCACCTTAATATTTATTAGAATGAAATATTGCTTTATATATCAAATTATATTTTTATATAAAATCATTTAAAACCTTTATATAAGAAAATAATAAAGACACACACACACAATCAACTCATCCTAGAGTACTACGGACTCTATTTAAGGAGAAATCCCCACCAGAGCCAGGGTTCTCGCTTAACCTTTCAGCTCTGATACCAACTGTAACGACCCAGAATTTTCGATCCCAAAATTCCAGATAGTTATGAAAAGAAGAAAGAGATAGAAGAAAAAGAAGATGATCAGAAACATCAACATCACACATTCGCAGCGGATAAAATATAATAATAAATAATAACAGTTTACAAAGCATTCTGCATCTTTCAATTACATTTATAATACATCAGAGTTACACATATATACAGTCACTGAATATACACAATTATCATGTCACAGATATACAGCAATAAAATTCAGTGGAAACACTCCATACGTTCTTGCCATTCAGCTCGTCTCTTGAGCTCCAGAACGTCCTTACCTGAAAATATGTATTACTCGGTCTGATCCGAGCATTACATCGAAGTAACACCCGGGTCAGGCTGGAAATCGGCGTGAGTAAACCCATCTAATATGGAATACAAAGCATACAACTTATATAAACCCGGGGTAACTCGCATCAATTTACAAATTCACAATTTGTTATAGTCTTCTCTAATTTCACACATCAATATCCAAGTACCAAACACTTAGATTAAATAGTCCAATTCACTTAAATCATTTCATTTCAGCCTATTGATTTCCCATATCAATTTATAAAAATTCGAAGTGTTTTCGAGTAATTTCTAATACCCGACCCTGGTCTCTTCGAGTCTCATTCAAGGCATCCAATACCATTTAATCATTCACAAGCATAGCTTAATCACAAACAAATTCAATTAAATTAAATCCTGATTGAATTACTAACCTAAATCACCTAGATTTCTTCATTTAACACTAATTAATTTCAAATCAATTAATCAATCATCCCTTCATTATTCATCTTAATTAATCACCCTGGATTAATTATCCTTCAATTACATTCAAGTAATTAACTTTAATTAATTTCACGATATTAACTATTCTTAACCAAAATCAATAAGTAATCTTAATTTCTTCATGACTTAATTAACTATTTTAATTACATTAATCCTTAATTACTTATATTAATTAATTTCTCATAAGTCACTTATTATTGATTAATCAATCTTAATTAATCAATCTTTAATTACATCATTAATTATATAAATTAATGATTTCTAATTATATTTCAATTTATCCAAATCTAAATTTATTACATTAATTAAACCACGATATTAATCATTCTCGATTAATCTCAACCTGTATTTAACTATCTTTTATATACTTCATCAAATAAATAAATTACTCCTTAATTAATTATCTTATTTAATCTCTTGATTTCTTACACAAAGTAATTATATTTTATTAATTACATTAAGTAATTACTTATCAAACCACCCAATGATCATTCTAAATTAATTACTTAATTAATTAACCCAAATCATTAATTAATTGAATTAATTAATTATCCATTTAAATTATCCTACCAATTTAATGAATCACAAATCATTAAGCCCTTATTAACTTTAAAATGAAAACATTTTCTTATTTATGATTTAAGTTTAAAACAATTTAAAACCCAAATACTTCGAGTCAAGCAACAATTACCTCGAGAACCAACCAAAACCAAAGTCACCAGATCATCAGTGCACATCAAATCAATTCAATCATTCAACCAATTGTTTAAATTTAACCATTTAAATTTAAATAAAAATCCAGGAGAGTGAGATTAACTCACCTTTGATTTTCGTTTGCAATCCACTTCCATTTCAGTTTGTTTCTTCCCAATTTTGACCTTGAACAAACATTTTTGGTTTATTCATATTCGAACAAACGAGAAATTAAATTTTCCTTTGATAAATCAAATTAACTAGTGATTTTATTTGCTAATAGTCCTCATTTTAACAAATGATTTAACTCAAACAAATAATTAATTTTAAACCAATAACTTAAATTTTAAATATCCCTATGGTAACTAAATTCCTAGTAACCAAAATAATTAAATGAGTTAATTAAACCGTTTATCACTAATACATTATTATAAAATGTAACAGTAAGTTTTTTTTTTATATAACATGTATTGCTTTTTCTTACTTCAGTAGGAACACAAGGATCTTGATGATTATTCCCATAGTTAAACATTTTAAATCTCAAATCCAAGAAGAAATAAGAAACAAAAATACTGCTCACCCAAAAACTGTCGACAACGAAGACGCCGCAAGTCTCCTACTACTGATCAACGAGAGTACACCTCGAGCCTCCATCGAAGTCAAATTCGCTTTTGACCATCGCCTCGCAATACCTTCAGCACGCGTGCAAAAATCCCTAGAAATCGAAACCCATGACGTGACCTCGAAGATGCACTGCTCGCGAATCCCAAACCCAACAGCGCCTCGATCGTCGAACGCCTCGCCTCCTTCTTACAGCTCGGCAACATCGATGCCGTTGATTAACGTGCACGATCCTCGCCCAAAATCGCGACCTTACTTCGCGCAAGAGCGCGTCCTCAGCAGCCCCACGTTCGAGCTCAAAATCGACCTTCTCCCTCGAGTTCGAGCTCGATTTATTTCTGCGTCGCCATTAATATTTTTTTATGAGTTCGATTTCTGTTTTAAGATTAGAGAGGGGCAGATATAAAATATCGATTTGGGGATAGCTTCTTGCGTACGAGTGTTTGTTAATAAAAATATCTTTGAGTAATTTACTTCAAATTTTATTATATTATAAAACTTCCAAAATGCCTCGTTAATTGCTACTTAAAATTTCGAACTCCTCTTAAAGAATGCCGCTAGGCGATTATAAGGTTGTACACACGTTCCGAACAAAATGGAACGTGTTTCGGAGGTTAATTTGATCGTATGTGGAAGGTAGCTTTATAAATCGATTTAAAATATTAAATTATCGGTTTTAATTTCAACGCGTTTCTCACCCATACGAGCAAACGGTAAAGCCAAACGCTACGAAATTTGAAACCCGATAATAACTTACTATTACAGTTCTAATGGAACTAGTTTCGTCGAATTCCGAGACTGTGCCTCAGAAGGCTATTTTTAAATTTAATTTAAACGATATATTATTAAAACTGAACAAATCACCTTTAAATTAAATTCCAACCATTCTATTATCTTTAGTAACATTATTATAAATTTTACAAGCCTTCAAATTATTTTTAACAGGCTTAAACCTGAAAATTCAATAATTCACCCAATTTTAGTTCATTAAATTCAATAACTCAATTGCTAAATAATAATATTATTATTTGAATTCAAGTTAAAAAATTAACTCTTTAAATATTTACAATCAATTAAATATTCCAATTTAAATTGTTAGAAATTCTGGGTCGTCACAGACGTCGCGTTTGCATATATGATGGTCATGTGTTATTTATATATGATGTTATTGTTTGGATTATGATATGGTTTGGATGTATATGTATGTGGTAGTTTGTGTTTTAGCATTTGGCTTGAATCAATGGATTAAAGTGATGTGTTTGGATTTAATGTTGTGATCTTTGTGATACATGGTGATGATATGATTTAATATATATGTATATGTATATGTGTGTGTGTGTGTGTGTGTGTGTGTGTGTGTGTGTATATAAACTTGGATATACCATTAAATGGTTTGGAAGTTAGAACCTGAGATGTTGAAAAGGACTTGAGATCCATTTCGAAAATCAAATCATTTTCTAGTTTTGATTTAGTAAATGTTTTGCTTTGTTTTATTTTAGTTTCTAAAATTAGTTAAAGTTTTAAAAACTCTTTTAAATTATGTTTTACAGGTAAGCAAAAGTGAAAAGTTAAAGTTTTGGATGGTAGCTTAGAAAAGTAATTCTAAGTTATTATATCCATATATAGCAATAGTCACCATAGGTGCAGTTCAGGGAATTTAACGATTTTCAAGTTTTAGAAATGTTACTTTTAAATATCTTTTCAAAAAAATCATTTTCAAACTAAATTAGTAAGCATATAAGTTAATTATTACTTAATTAAGCATGTTTTGATAATTAATTAATTTAGAATATATTAATCAATTAGTAATTAGGTTAAGTAATTGGTACTAATTAAGTACGTTTATTATTAATTAATCGAGTAAGTTTTAATTAATGATTAATAAGGTTAAGAGATAATTAAATATTAATTTATATTAATCAAGTTTAATTATTTTAAATAATTCTTATCTAATCAGAGGTTGATTATTTAATTTTTACTATTTAATTGGAGATTAATTTTTTGATTGATTATTAATTAACTAGGGTATAATCCATCTTCAACCAGGACTTAACTAAGACCAATTAAGGTTTGATTATGATTTAATTTTGATTTATTAAGATTTAATTAAGCTTTAATTTATATTTAAGCTAATATATAATTTAAAATTAAAGATTAATTTGTATTTAATTATTAAATAAAGGGTTTAATTAATTTCTAATTAAGTTAATATTTAATTATTTGTAATGAAGGTTTAATTATTATTTAATTATTAATTAAGATTAATTAATAAGATAATGATTTATTTAAATATTAACTATTTTAAATAATATTAAATTATTCAATTAATATATAATTATTATTTATTTATATCTATTACTAATAAAGAAAATTCATTACACTAATTTGCGTGGTGTCGTTTTGAAGTTTCAAAAATACCTTTTCCATTTTCACGTCCGCACCCATTTTCATGTCCACGCTCTTATGGTCACACCTGCACTCATGCCTTCTGTTTCCATTCTCCTATCCTAAAACCTAATGTAACGTTCATGGTTTTCGACTCACGAGAGTCGACATTAATACTTCCACTGTATCAACTGCCAAGCAATCGAAGGCCGGAAAACCGTACCGTTAGGGTTAAAGAAGAGGTAGAAGATAGAAGAAGAAAGAAAAAGCAACAGAAACAATATAAAAATCTCACAATCGTAGCGGAACAATATATAATATATAAATGAATATCTTTAAAACAAAGAATCATATCAGTTATTACAATACATCACATTACATTGCATTATCAGAGTTTACAACAACAAACAACGGAAAAGAAATACTATATACTAGTTGATACGCCGTGCCATCCAGCTTGCTCCTGTTCTCCACGGCAACTCCTGAATTCCAGAATGACCTGATAACCTGACTCTAGACTGCCCGTGTGGAAATTGGTGGGCATCCAGAGTTTAGGAAGGGAACAATAAACTCCAGGTCAGTCATGGGACTGGTGTGAGAACTTAAAACAATTTATCTTTAAAAACAAACAAATAAATATTTTAAGATAGATCCGCAATGCTTTTAAAAAATGAAACTACCATAAGGCCTCCCGCACACACACACAATGCAAACGCAAAATCAGAGGAGATTTCTCCTTATGATAGTCAAACATGCTTGATACGAGAAATTTTCTTTGATATTATTACTATAAGTGCAAAGTGTAGGAAAACATTTTGAAAGTATGATATAAATCTTAGCCAACATAGACATTCCGAACTATGCCTACTATAGCTACCATCTAAACAGTGGGGCGCCACCATAAGTAAATGGCAGGTTCTAAAACTAAAACCGTACAAGGTACGTATTGGAGTTTGAATTTCCAACAAATGGTCAGGCCAATGAACTTTCCATTGCCACATGGGTACGCCCCGAGAACCTAACCGGAACTCTGCCAACACAAGGCCCGGTTACCCCTAGCTGTGTAACAACTGACACGAATATGGCATCATCCGGTCGTAACCGACCTAAATCCCAGGATTCACCAGCAAGCACAAAATAATAAGTTTGCAGCAACAACATAGGTTAAGTATCAGGGCTCCATACCATAATACCACCTCTATCCAGAAGGAAATGACATACACTAAGGGGGCGCTATCCCCTAATAACCTTGCCGCATCTTTCCTATTTTGACCATTACCGGGGTGTGAGGTCTGACGAAGTCTCGTCCACAAAGCTACGCTTTTCACAAAAGCCACGCTTTGATCAACAAATGATCAGCAACACTCAGCATGCCACGTTACCAAATTAGGAATATATCACTAGTATAACCATCAACTGCATAACCTCTGAGCTCGTACGTCTCAGAGAAGGGTGTTACACTAAGAGAATAAATTCTCCGCCACCAACAGAAATATATTTGATAGAAACCAGCTTTACATCTCAAATTGTAACGTCAGACACACATCCATACAAGTCTGTTCTGGGTTCGAACATAACCGAAGGCACTTCCAAAGAAGCTCCTGCAATTCAGATATTCACTAATCACGTCCGGAATTCCCATCACAAAGGATGATAAAATCTCTATATCGGAGATCTGCCGATGTAGAGTCATTCGACGGTCATCCTTTCGTTTTCAAAAATATCTGGTCTTCAACACCGGTCTTCAAATGCTATCCATTACAACATATCACTATTCGGAATGGGATTTATGACCCAAAGGTCCTCTCCCGGCTAAACCGAATAACGAGCGCTTATTTTAAAATAAGTGTAGCATTCAAATTCAAGCAAATCACATGAAATACCCATTTAAAGGTAAATATTGATAGTTGGATATCTAACTATCAAGGAGAACAAACAAATATCCAGCACCATAACAATCACTAGGCCATTTTTATTAATCTTCCATAAATTAAATAACTTGCCAGATATTCACTTCAATTTATCTTTAAAAAGATATATTCTCTAAAACATTTCAATTTCTTCATTGGAAAACATTTCCAAATACTTATTCATTTTCAATTTATCTTTAAAAGATAAAAACCCAAAACATTTCACTTCATATTGGAAAACATTTCCATACTTATTCAACAATAAGTAATTCACAACTCTATTTATTTTCAATACTTAGAAAATATTCAATATACTTGAATCACAAATAAGTATATATTTTATTCTTCAAGGAAAGCATTCTCTTAAACACATTCATTTGAGTCAAAACGAATGTTGCGTAAAACATCGTTACGACAACCCAAAATCACTAGTATAGGGATTCAAAATTTAGATGGATATATAAATCCCAATACTATACAAAAACATTTTCTTTCGAAAATCATTTACTATAACAACAGCGTTATAGTCCATCTTTTCCTTATTTCTCGAAAACGTCTATTTCAACAATGAATGCTGAAATCTATGGTTTCGATCCTTAACACACTTTAAAACAACTTCAAATCATTTTAATTCTATTTAAAACATCACTTCCCCAAAACATTTCTTTAATATATTATTCGCTATCCAAAATCGTGAATATAAATCGTTTACCAAATTCAACACTTCTACATATTTAATTAAAGGATTATCCACTGTCCAAAATCGTGGATATATCTCCTTTAATAAGCTTTCATATTTACTTATCAAATTCAATTGGTTTTGGATTTATAAAACAACATTTATAAATTCACGTTTATATATTTTATAAAAACTTCAGCTTATAAAATCCCTTAATTAACAAATTCTATTCAAATCTCATTTAAATGCGAAAATCCAATTTATAAGTTAATTTCTTATAAATATTTTATTTTACAAAAATCTATTCAATTATAACTTCACAATTTATAATCTATAAATTTCATTCACTTATGAAATCCATTTTATACTTCATTCTAACACTTATAAAAACTCGTTTTATAATTCCAATATTTTGATTTATAAATATCAATTTTATAAATCTATTATATAACCCATTTATAATACTTCAAAAATCCCAATTTAAACCATTTTATAAATTTTATCAACTACTTATTTCAAAAATCACATCTCAGTTATATTTCACAAAAATCATAATTTTTATAACATAAAAATTATGACGTTTATTTAATTAAAATGAATCAATTCCAAAATTCAATAAAAATGTATACTTTCAAAAATCACTTGAAAATCCTTTTAAATCGTTACTTTAACATTTTTAAAACTTCAAAAATTGGCCCAATGCCGCAACAGCATCAAAACATCAATCACGGCATCCAAAACATCATATATCAATATGATAACAGAATATATCACAATATCTGTAAATAAATCAATACGGGTGAGGAATCCAGTTGGATCTCTCCAACCTGTTTCACTGTATCCATAGATGTTAGCACAATACCAATCCCGTTTCAATACAGGATATCGCGGTACATGGGTTTATATAAAATATTATCCGCTATTATGCGGCGTAATAGGGTCTCGTCCGCTATATAATGCGGAAAAATCAATTCCAAGTACATATATAATACCAATTCCACATCAAGGTGAAATATCGTGGTATATGTGTTTAATAAATAACATCCGCTTAATATACAGCGTATAGGGTCTATTGCAATACAACATATAGCAACTTACCATTCATTCACATAATCAAGCAATTTTAAATCTAACTATTTAAAATTTAAATCGAAACGCAATTCGATTGAGTGAGAACTTCTCACCTTAGCTTTCAATAGCGGTTTCAGCGTTTATTTCGAATAAAATTAAACGCGCGTTTAATTTTACCCAAAATTCAAACTATCTCCAATCAACTCCAATCTAGCTCCATCGCATAGTGTTCGTCAATACGAACCCAACGCAATTCGTTTCGTCAAATTCTGACCTCGTATGAACTACTTATGACGTTTTAAAGTTTAAACGAATTATAATATATATATAAATCACAACTTTTATTTTAATTTTTTAACCTAAAACAATCCAGGCCGTCCATATCTTTGCCCTAAAATCAAGGCCGCACAACCCATCATCTTCCCAAACGTGAAAACCCCATCACGTATTCGAAACCATTCGGCAGTGCTTTGCCCTAAATTAACGCGACTCCATCGTTCATCTATTCGTCGATCAACCACCATCATCTCGAAGCCAGCACTTGACTCCACCTTCGGCTGCAACCCCTAGAAGCTCGGCCATCCCTGCTCCTTGAAAAACGTGCGCGAACTGTGTACGTTTGAGCTTGAATTGCCGACGATTGGGAGCGTTTACACGATCATAGCCGTTGAACAGCTAGATCTCATCGTGCTCTTTCATTTTGTAGTTGAGAGATTTTCGTAAAAGTGGATAGATTGAAAGATTTTGAGGGAGAAAGAAAACAAGATTTCGGCTATTGATGATAGAAGGTGGCGGCTGTAACTTGGAACTAGGGTTTTGAGCAAAATGAAATAATAGAGGTCCTTATATAGAAAATTACGCGACACTATTCACCCGAAATTTTTCCAAACTCCAAACGAAGCGTGCCGCTTGGCGTTTATAATATTTTACCCCTATTTCGAACGCAATGGAGTATATATCGGGAGCCAATTCGATCAAATTTGGAAGATAAGTTTTTGAATCGACTATTTAAATTTAAAATTCACTCGAATCGATTTCTACGCGTTTTAGCTTGCCCCGGACAAACCGTAAGTCCGATTGACACGAAATTTGAAACCATACAATAATATAACATTACGGATCCGATGAAACTAGTTTCGTTGAAATCCGAGACTGTTTTAAAAATGGCTATTTTTTCTCGTCAATTAAATATTAAAATATTCAATTTCTGCAAATTAACTTTAATTCAATTTCAAAAGTTCTATAACATCATTCTAACTCCAATATGATTAAATACAACTTTACAAATCAATTTAAATCACATTAAACTCAATTTTCAATTATTTCTGTAATTTCACATATTAAATTATCGATTTAATTATCCAATAAATCTAAATATTCGAAATAAAAATTTATTCGACTTACAAATTTTACTTGTTAATATTTAAAATCAATTAAATATACGAATTTCAAATGATAGGAATTCTGGATCGTTACAAACTTCCCCCTTAAAAGAATTTCGTCCTCGAAATTACCAAGTAAGAAAAAGTTACAAAACCCATTAACTTTTCAAACATCCATTCAAATTAGATTTCAAATTCACTTAAGTGTTTAACTTTCCCAAAATCCAATAGTTAAACTTCTTACAGTAACTTTACTAAATTTTCAAATCATACTTAGTTATCTTTTTAAAACCAACTAATATCGTTTAACTTTCAACTCAAAATCAATTTTTTTAGTTTTCTCAAATTTTCCCAAAATTCCCAAATTTTTCTAACGCCTTAAATTTTCAAAAAAAATCGCCATGGTCTCCTTTGCGCGGCTCGATCCGAAAAAAAGGGCAATATATATATCACAAATATACATCTCATCAAAGTAATGAGGCATCCCGTAGGGAAAAAAGTATAAAAGTACGATATGTAATCCAAGATATGTACCTTATATATTATTAGCGAGCATATACGGCTAATATAGCGTGAAAGCGAGCTCGAAATGCGAAACAAGCGCCATCTGCACCTACTGTACACTCAACAAACAATGAGAAACATGCATATATGAAAGTAATATCAATATACAACACATACAAACAACTATATATGTCAATATAGCAAATGCAATAAAAAGCAATAAATTCAACCATCAACCAACTAGCATTCAACTAACATCCACAACCAAATCAATACACTTTCACTTCTCATTAATATTCATTGAATTGGTTTTCCAATTTAAATCACATTTGATTCATTAACATTGGATGTTTTTACTAACATTCATTTATATATATTCAATTAGTTTATATTCACTAATTTACATGCAAGTTAGTTCACTTCCACATTCAAATCAAATTACATAGCTTTCAATTTCATTGATTCAATTTCATATGGATTTTTATTCAATTATTCAATTTTTTTCAACTTCATTAGCTTCTAATGAATTAACACTTACATTCATTATTCTATATCAATTCATTTACATTAGATTGAATAACATTCAATCCATTTATTAATTCAATTGCTAATTCATTTAACAAGTAAGGTTGAATTTCATTTATATAACTCAAGTTCATATTCATCACTTCACTTTATCAATTTACTTCGATACCAACTTCATTCAACATTATTTAAGTTATATTCCATTTTATAAACATCGCTTGGTTTCACTTAACTTAAATTTCCACTTATAAATCCAATTCAGATCCCTATTCTATTTAACTTTTACCAAAGTCAAATTTATTATCTCATATTATAAGTTCAAAACTAGTTTCACTTATATTCAACAATTACAACTTGGATTTTTAATTTTTAATTTGTTTATCACAACCAAACTTCAATTTTCAATTTACTATGGTAGCAAATCCATCGCACAGAAACTTGAAAATGATACTGATGATGCTGCAGTCATCACCCTTATTATTTTCCAGTAGCAGTAGTGAATTCAGTAGTTTATATACTTTCAAAAAAAATTCCTTTTATTTATAACTCACATTTATAAGTCTTTTCTTATATAATTTCACTATTTTCTCTTTACTTATATAAGATCATTTCACAATTGTAAATCATATTAATTATAATTCCATACTTATAATTCTTCGCTTATACAATTTATTCTTTTAATTAACTTATATATATATATTCTTACATTTCAACGACCAAACAATCAATTTATATACACTTTAATAATTCTTGAAAAACTATTCCTTTATATATAAAATATAATCAAGGTAAAAATTATTTCATTTACCCAATTTAAAATGATACTATGTCGGTTTATCTTATTTAAGAGTTTAGAACCCTTATCGAAATAGTTAGCTAGACTGCACCGACCAGAATCTATAAACAATAATCCGGTAAGTCAACACAATATAAAAAAATTCATATTCACTAACAAATACGCTCTCATATTTATAATTACACTCACACTCATTCTAGAATACTACCGATTCTATCTCTAATGAGTAATTCCCAACAGAGCCAAGGTTGTCGCTTAACCATATGCTCTGATGCCAATTGTAACGTTCACGATTTTCGACTCACGAGAGTCGACATTAATACGTCCACTGTATCAACTGCCGAGCAATCGAAGGCCGGAAAACCGTACCATTATGGTTAAAGAAGAGGTAGAAGATAGAAGAAGAAAGAAAAAGCAACAGAAACAATATCAGAATCTCACAATCGCAGCAGAACAACATATAATATATAAATGAATATCTTTAAAACAAAGAATCATATCAGTTATTGCATCACATCACATCACATTACATTATCAGAGTTTACAACAACAAGCAGCGGAAAAGAAATACTATATACTAGTTGATACGCTGTGCCATCCAGCCTGCTCCTGATCTCCACAGCAACTCCTGAATTCTAGAATGACCTGATAACCTGACTCTAGACTGCCCATGTGGAAATTGGCGGGCACCCAGAGTTTAGGAAGGGAACAATAAACTCCAGGTCAGTCATGGGACTAGTGTGAGAACTTAAAACAGTTTATCTTTAAAAACAAACAAAGAAATATTTTAAGATAGATCCGCAATGCTTTTAGAAAATGAAACTACCATAAGGCCTCCCGCACACGCACACACAATGCAAACGCAGAATCGGAGGAGATTTCTCCTTATGATAGTCAAACATGCTTGATACGAGAAATTTTCCTTGATATTATTACTATAAGTGCAAAGTGTAGGAAAACATTTCGAAAGTATGATATAAATCTTAGCCAACATAGACATTCCGAACTATGCCTACTATAGCTACTATCTAAACAGTGGGGCGCCACCATAAGTAAATGGCAGGTTCTAAAACTAAAACCGTACAAGGTACGTATTGGAGTTTGGATTTCCAACAAATGGTCAGGCCAAGGAACTTCCCATTGCCACATGGGTATGCCTATAGAAAGACGCCCCGAGAACCGGATCTCTGCCAACACAAGGCCGGGTTACCCCTAGCTGGGTAACAACTGACACGAATATGCCATCCCCCGGTCGTAACCGACCTAAATCCCGGGATTCGCCAACAACCACAAAATAATAAGTTTGCAGCAATAACATAGGTTAAGTATCAGGGCACCATACCATAATACCACCTCTATCCAGAAGGAAATGACATACACTAAGGGGGCGCTATCCCCTAATAACCTTGCCGCATCTTTCCTGTTTTGACCATTACCGGGGTGTGAGGTCCGACGAAGTCTCGTCCACAAAGCTACGCTTTTCACAAAATCCACGCTTTGATCAACAAATGATCAGCAACACTCAGCATGCCACGTTACCAAATTGGGAATATATCACTAGTAGCTATCAACTACATAACCTGTGAGCTCGTACGTCTCATAGAAGGGTGTTAAGCTAAGAGAATAAATTCTCCGCCACCAACATAAATATATTTGATAGAAACCAGCTTTACATCTCAAATTGTAACGTCAGACACACATCCATACAAGTCTGTTCTAGGTTCGAACAGAACCGAAGGCACTTCCAAAGAAGCCCTTGCAATCTGGATATTCACTAATCACGTCCGGAATTCCCATCACAAAAGGTGATAAAATCTCTATATCGGAGATCAGCCGATGCAGAGTCATTCGACGGTAATCCTTCCGTTTTCAAAATATCCGGTCTTCAACACCGGTCTTCAAATGCTATCCATTACG
The DNA here is from genome assembly GCA_030765085.1 of Allium cepa. Classification (NCBI taxonomy): domain Eukaryota; kingdom Viridiplantae; phylum Streptophyta; class Magnoliopsida; order Asparagales; family Amaryllidaceae; genus Allium; species Allium cepa. The sequence continues at coordinate 347,494,321 of CM060931.1, read as the reverse complement.
ACATATCACTATTCGGAATGAGATTTATGACCCAAAGGTCCTCTCCCGGCTAAACCGAATAACGAGCGCTTATTTTAAAATAAGTGTAGCATTCAAATTCAAGCAAATCACATCAAATACCATTTAAAGGTAAATATTGATAGTCGGTTATCTAACTATCAAGGCCAACAAAAAAATATCCAGCACCATAACAATCACTAGGCCCTTTTTGTTAATCTTCTATAAATTAAATAACTTGCCAGATATTCACTTTAATTTATCTTTAAAAAGATATATTCTCTAAACTGTTTCAATTTCTTCATTGGAAAACATTTCCAAATACTTATTCATTTTCAATTTATCTTTAAAAGATAAAAACCCAAAACATTTCACTTCATATTGGAAAACATTTCCATACTTATTCAACAATAAGTAATTCACAACTCTATTTATTTTCAATACTTAGAAAATATCCAATATACTTGAATCAAAAATAAGTATATATTTTATTCTTTAAGGAAAGCATTCTCTTAAACACATTCATTTGAGTCAAAACGAATGTTGCGTAAAACATCGTTACGACAACCCAAAATCACTAGTATAGGGATTCGAAATTTAGATAGATATATAAATCCCAATACTATACAAAAACATTTCCTTGCGAAAATCATTTACTATAACAACAGTGTTATAGTCCATCTTTTCCTTATTTCTCGAAAATGTCTATTTCAACAATGAATGTTGAAATCTATGGTTTCGATCCTTAACACACTTTAAAACAACTTCAAATCGTTTTAATTCTATTTAAAAGACCACTTCCCCAAAACATTTCTTTAATATATTATTCACTGTCCAAAATCGTGAATATAAATCGTTTACCAAATTCAACACTTCTACATATTTAATTAAAGATTATCCACTGTCCAAAATCGTGGATATATCTCCTTTAGTAAGCTTTCATATTTACTTATCAAATTCAATTGGTTTTGGATTTATAAAACAACATTTATAAATTCACGTTTATATATTTTATAAAAACTTCAGCTTATAAAATCCCTTAATTAACAAATTCTATTCAAATCTCATTTAAATGCCAAAATCCAATTTATAAATTAATTTCTTATAAATCTTTTATTTTACAAAAATCTATTCAATTATAAGTTCACAATTTATAATCTATAAATTTCATTCACTTATGAAATTCATTTTATACTTCATTCTAACACTTATAAAAACTCGTTTTATAACTCCAATATTTTGATTTATAAATATCAATTTTATAAATCTTTTATATAACCCGTTTATAATACTTCAAAAATCCCAATTTAAACCATTTTATAAAATTAATCAACTACTTATTTCAAAAATCGCATCTCGGTTATATTTCACAAAAATCATAATTTTTATAACATAAAAATTATAACGTTTATTTAATTAAAATGAATTAATTCCAAAATTCAATAAAAATGTATACTTTCAAAAATCACTTGAAAATCCTTTTAAATTTGAAATCGTTACTTTAACATTTTTAAAACTTCTAAAATAGGCCCAATGCTGCAACAGCACCAAAACATCAATCACGGCATCCAAAACATCATATATCAATATGATAACAGAATATATCACAATATCTGTAAATAAATCAATACGGGTGAGGAATCCAGTTGGATCCCTCCAACCTGTTTCCCTGTATCCACAGATGTTAGCACAATACCAATTCCGTTTCAATACAGGATATCGCGGTACATGGGTTTATATAAAATATTATCCGCTATTATGCGGCGCAGTAGGGTCTCACCGCTATATAATGCGGGAAAATCAACTCCAAGTACATATATAATACCAATTCCACATCAAGGTGAAATATCGCGGTATATGCGTTTAATAAATAACATCCACTTAATATACGGCGTATATGGTCTATTTCAATATAACATATAGCAATTTCCATTCATTCACACAATCAAACAATTTTAAATCTAACTATTTAAAATTTAAATCGAAACGCAATTTGATTGAGAGAGAAATTCTCACCTTAGCTTTCACCAGCGGTTTCAGCGTTTATTTCGAATAAAATTAAACGCGCGTTTAATTTTACCCAAAATTCAAACTGTCTTCAATCAACCCCAAACAAGCTCCATCGTTTAGTGTTCGTCAATACGAACCCAACGCAATTCGTTTCGTCAAATTCCGACCTCGTATGAACAAGCTATGACGTTTTGAAGTTTAAACGAATTATAATATATAAATAAATCACAACTTTTATTTTAATTTTTTAACCTAAAACAATCCAGGCCGTCCATTTCTTTGCCCTAAAATCAAGGCCACAACCCATCATCTTCCCAAACGTGAAAACCCTATCACGTATTCGAACCCATTCGGCCGCCCTTTGCCCTAAATTAACGCGACTCCATCGTTCATCTATTCGTCGATCAACCACAATCATCTCGAAGCCAGCACTTGACTCCACCTTCGGCTACAACCCCTCAAAGCTCGGCCGTCCCTGCTCCTTGAAAAACATGCGTGAACTGTGTACGTTTAAGCTCGAATTGCCGACGATTGGGATCGTTTTAAATTGTCATAGCCGTTGAACAACTAGATCTCATCGTGCTCTTTCATTTTGTAGTTGAGAGATTTTCGTAAAAGTGGATAGATTGAAAGATTTTGAGGGAGAAAGAAAACAAGATTTCGGCTATTGATGATAGAAGGTGGCGGCTATAACTTGGAACTAGGGTTTTGAGCAAAATGAAATAATAGAGGTCCTTATATAGAAAATTACGCAACACTATTCACCCGAAATTTTTCCGAACTCCAAACGAAGCGTGCCTCCTGGCGTTTATAATGTTTTACCCCTATTCCGAACACAATGGAATATATATCGAGAGCCAATTCGATCAAATTTGGAAGATAAGTTTTTGAATCGGCTATTTAAATTCAAAATTCACTCGAATCGATTTCTACGCGTTTTAGCTTGCCCTGGACAAACTGTAAGTCCGATTGACACGAAATTTGAAACCATACAATAATATAACATTACGGATCCGATGAAACTGGTATCGTCGAAATCCGAGACTGTTTGAAAAATGGTTATTTTTACTCGTTAATTAAATATTAAAATATTCAATTTCTGCAAATTAACTTTTAATTCAATTTTAAAAGTTCTATAATATCATTCTAACTCCAATATGATTAAATCGACTTTACAAATCAATTTAAATCACATTAAACTCAATTTCCAATTATTTCTGTAATTTCACATATTAAATTATCGATTTAATTATCCAATAAATCTAAATATTCGAAATAAAAATTTATTCGACTTACAAATTTTACGTGTTAATATTTAAAATCAATTAAATATACGAATTTCAAATGACATGAATTTTGGGTCGTTATACCTAATTTTGTTAGTCCCCAAATTCGCCCAAAAAATCCCCAATCCCTTCTTCCCTGATTCGGTTCTTTTCCAGATTCGACCTCCCTCAGCATCTACAACAAATTCCCTCAGCATCCACGGCAACTTCCCTCAAGATATGTAGCATCCACGACAACTTCCTACCCATCGTCGAATCTACGGCGACCTTCCTATTCATCGTCGATTCCATTCATCCCACGGTAGGTGACTGAATTAGTCGGAGGAGATAGCTTACTACTCCCGATAAGACAGCTCAGGTGGTAATCGATTTCTCTTACCGACTACTTTCTGTCCAAGGTATACTTCTATACAATATATACATTTTGACTAAAATATTCACATACTTGGATTACTGTCGCTTTTTGGCATCGTCAAACACTATGTACTGAAGTAATTTGTCATATGCCTAGGATGTTATATGATAAACATAGACACATATGTGTCTCTTATAGTAAGATTTTATTTTTGTACATATGAACTTTATCAGTTAGATGACATAATGCTTTTTCTTAGTTTATACAAATAAATGAATATAACATAATGTTTCACCTGTTCAAATTAAATTGTTCTCATTTTTTGAAACATTCAGGTTTCATTTAGATAGCATTAATAACATTGCTAATATTTTCTATACTCATTTATACGATTTTTTATAATTCTAAACCATGCTATTACTGAAAGAGCAAGCTGAAGTTTCATTATGACTAGACTAGAAGTAATTATATAATAAGTTTTTGGTTGCCTTTACCGTATTTTTGCATTTTCGAACGAAGTGGGTTCATTATTCAATTATTTTGCAAGTCCTTTCAAGTTATATATTGCCTGTTGACAGAATCAGTATACTCTATTTAGCATACCTTTAGTCATTCCCACATTTTTGTACCTTTATATTCACAACAAACGAATTCCACAAAATTTTATTTAGGAAGCATAAATGAATCAGCTATATGTATCACATGTTGAAAGCTGGATCACATTCATGTATTGAATTATCCATTGTTAAGGTAACCACTGATTCCCAGGGACAATCCCTTTGGCACTGCAAGGCTCTCTGCTCCAATTGCCCCATTGTTGCAACTGTAAATTTATAATATTTCCAATACTCATATGAATTAGGTATTGTTTATGAATTATGAAATTGTAAAATGCAGTCTTCGAGTACCACAGAATCAAGAAACGTGCACATTAGTGGAATTAATTTGTTGAGCAGTGAGACATTTCACAATATTCGGAAGCAACTATGTTAACAGAGCTAGTAGCGAACATTCAGTCAGCTAGAATCAGTCCTAACGTAGATGAGATTCTCATTCGAAAGTTGAGTTATGTGGATATTCTTGGAGTGTGAAAACTTAATATGACTGTGTATCAATGGATGAAGGCTTGACCAACACGTGGATCGAGAAAGTTAATTGTGTCCCAAGATATGGGATCAGGTGATCTTTTTCATAAATCACATACATATTTATCGAATGTGTTAAAGAGATGCTAAAGGTTTATGTTTAAATAAATATGCATATATAACACTAAACACTAAAAATACATGTTAACTGACATATGTAATAATGCAGCATTGGAAATCTTGAAGACTCACCGCATGAAGATGGAGTGCGGAATATTATAGTGAAATATGTAATTTTCGAAGGGATGCAGAATGGACTGAGAATAAATACGTGGGGAAGCTGAACCATGGGTTCATTAATGGAATTACATTATAACATGCTACGATGCAGAATGTACAAAATCCAACTATGATCAATCAGAACTACTGCACTGGTGACAAAAATGGTCCAAACCAGGTACTTTTTTATTAAAGAAATTTATACCGATGATAAGAATAACAAAATCAGGATTAGGATAAACAAGGTTTCTTCTATGGACATACTTGGATCATCGGCTAACCTAATAATGATTAAGTTTGAGTGTAGTCCTATGAATCCGCTTGTTAGAAATACCGTCATCTAAATATACAGTTAAGCTATTTATTTTATTTTCATAATATTACCTTCATTGTATGGCACTGAAACTGTACAACCATGTGTAGACATATATATATCTGTGTGTGTATTTTCTTTTCAGCCTATGTAAGTAATGTAAGTAGCAATGTTACACAAGTGTGACTCAATTTATCTTTATCTTTACTAATAATAATAATTCAATGGATTGATATCAACCACATCTTTTTGAAATACCCATTATACCCTTTACACTTTTAATTCACCATATCTCTCTTCTATCGGCTTTTGCAGCCTTCCAAAAACTAAAAAAACCCGTTGCTATTGATTTTATGTCTTTGTAGTTCCACAACCAGAAACTAGGGTTAGCTCGCCAAATTTCCAGATCTGCCATCCTCTCCACCTTCCATTCGATCATTGATCATCGATTGATCGGTTATCGACTAAGGATTGTCCGTTACACTGCGGTTTTTGATATAACATCTTCTAAAACTTCGATTATGGACCGAGCACATAATTAAGTTGGATTTTTTGATTCAGCATCGATAGAGAATTAAGCTTGGTCATCCTTCATGCGACATTATTAACTTTCAATCTAAGATAAGTATTATTTATTTTCATTAGTTCCTTCGAATTTGGAGTAGTATTTGGGTTCCTTAACAATTTATCTTTTATAATTAAATTCAAGGTTATGTTTTTTTTCTCCTGTTTTGTTGACATCAATCTCTTTTGATACTGAATGACGACTTTGGGCTTTTTTTTACTGATTTTCCTAGAGTTATCTCAATGGATAACTTCCGTGATTACATTCTATTTTCATTTGTCTAAGTGTTTTGACATTTGTTTGCCGAAAATAGATTCACTCAACAGATAAAATAGTTGTCTGCTTTTAAATATTTCATCCCTTTTACTTACATGTGCATGTGTGTAGGCTGCCCGAGCATCAAGATCTAATTTTTCTTTTGGGTTACATACTTGCATTTGCATGGATATAAGTTAGTTGCTGTATTTATGGCAATTTTAGTACTCCGTATTATTTGATGGATCAATAAATACAAACTGGAATACTTTTAAATCATAACTAAAACTGAGCGCAATACATGAGGAGAAATGGATAGATATTAAAATTGACTCTATTAGATATCTAAGAAGTTTGAATGGTTTTTAGTACTAACCCATCAAGTGTTTTTGAGACAAAATTCATGTCGGCTGCATTATAGAAGTTAATATTAGAATCTTCATAAGGTTTAACAATTAACTCATCAAATGATATACTGAATAAATTGGTTGCATATGCAAATAAGCTTTTAGATGAATATGCATTTGAGAAAAATGAACATGTGTTATAACATGGTAAATGAACTCTGCTATAACACATTTTTTTACAAATAGACCCTCTTCCATATATTGTAAATATTTGGATTATAACTCGACCGATTCTCTATGTTATAACACTATTGATTCACTGTGTTATAACACAATTAGTATTCTTCCATGTATTCTATGTCTAACCTTCTGTAAAGTCGCCATTCCAAAAAATGTTAGTCATGATGCTGTTGTGCAAAAAATGCACAAATGCGGAAAAACAATAAACAAGATCTAGATTTTCCAATTTGAACATCACTTAATCTAGCAGCAATTATTCTATACTCCAAACAAATAGTAAATAACTATAAAGAAAAAGAAGACAAACAATATTTATATTGGTTCCACTATCATCTAGATAGTGTACGTCCAGTCCAAAAGAGAGAGATTTTATTACACTTGAGAGAATTATAAGAGATAACAAAATAAGAGTTTACATACCAAAGCCCCAAATTAGGGATAACAAGAAGAGACACTCTATCTGGAGATCGCTGGCTGAATACCAAGATGGGTTTACAATGAAGTCTACCCTCAATCTATAGCCAATATAAATTCATGTGAATCATCAATCAAATTACCAAAATATGGTAAGAAGATAATGGAGGCAAATTACAATGGTAACAAATCGTGCAAATATATAACAAGTAATTCACTCGTTCCAAAGATGGAAGAAAATAAGCAACGCGATTACGAAGAAAGAAATAATATGCATATCATTTTGCATATATATTATTCCACAACATGCGCATGCATATATTCCTTGCCATCTCATTCAAATGCAATCCAATTATTTATGCATTTCCATAATGAACAAACGTGATTACTTTCCTTTTTGCATATTTGTTTCCTTCTATTTGTGATTTTGTATCACCATAATTTAACACTCCACCTTGATGCAAAATCACATATTTTCAACACTCCACCTCGAGTCAAATTCTCTTTTCAACGTAAAACTCTTCAAAAACACCACCTTCAACCAAAATCTCTTAACGAGATACAGAAGAAAAATGAATATTTTCCCAATGGGTTCCGGCAATGTCACCCCCCATCACACCTTGCTAACGAGCTCAGACTATGTCCCCGTCCGCCAACAAAATGTTGCAAATATCCAAAATCAAAAGAAGATAGATACCAAAATAATCTCAAAGCCACCAAGGCCAAAAAAATTCTCTCAATCACCAATTCAAATACAGAGCCAAAAAACAAAAAGCCAATGAACATAACAAGGCTAATTCAGATCTTTGTATACAAGACAAACTCTCTCCTTCCACATACCTTATCTGCCAAACAATAAATTTCGCATGGAAATCAACATAAGACTCTCACATCAACATCGAGCCATGAAGCAGATACAAGTTCCCAAATCCAGATGTCTCTTCAACACAGTAAACTCCTTATCACCAAATTTCCAAGACTGGAACGCTCTTCTCTCTCAACATAATCTCCTCCACTCCATATTGCACAAAATCTCCTTTTCCATCCAAATGAGTAATAGCACAATTACCAACGGATCTACCACTCTTTCTAGAATCCATTGATGCACAAATTTGAACAAATCGCCTAGCTCTGATACCAATCTGTTGTGCAAAAAATGCACAAATGCGGAAAAACAATAAACAGGGTCTAGATTTTCCAATTTGAACATCACTTAGTCTAGCAGCAATTATTCTATACTCCAAATAAATAGTAAATAACTATAAAGAAAAAGAAGACAAACAATATTTATACTGGTTCCACTATCGTCTAGATAGTGTACGTTCAGTCCAAAAGAGAGAGATTTTATTACACTTGAGAGAATTACAAGAGATAACAAAATAAGAGTTTACATACCAAAGCCCTAAATTAGGGATAACAAGAAGAGACACTCTATCTGGAGATCGCTGGCTGAATACCAGGATGGGTTTACAATGAAGTCTACCCTCAATCTATAGTCAATATAAATTCATGTGAATCATCAATCAAATTACCAAAATATGGTAAGAAGATAATTGAGGCAAATTACAATGATAACAAATCGCGCAAATATATAACAAGTAATTCACTCGTTTCAAAGATGGAAGAAAATCAGTAATGCGATTACGAAGAAAGAAATAATATGCATATCATTTTGCATATATATTATTGCACAACATGCCCATGCATATATTCCTTGCCATCTCATTCAAACGCAATCCAATTATTTATGCATTTCCATAATGAACAAACGTGATTACTTTTCTTTTTGCATATTTGTTTCCTTCTATTTGTGATTTTGTATCACCAAAATTTAACAGATGCTACCTAGACAGGCCCGGCCCAAGGGGTAGGCAAGCTAGGCCTAGGTCTAGGGCAACACATGAGAGGGGGCAACAAGTTGGCTATTTTCTTTCTATTTACAGTTCAGTTTTAGATTATTATTGATTGTTTGTGTGGCTATTTGGTTTGTTCAGTGCATTCAAAAGCTAAGCCATCCAGGTTCAATTCTTGCTTAGGGCATAATGTTTTGAGTTTTCACCTACTTCTCCTTCTTATAATTTTAGTTGGGCTTGGGCAACACTATTGAACGGGCCGGCCCTGTACCTAGATGAACTGAGTTTGCGGTTATGTTCATCTTTCCTTCCTGTTAAAGATAATATTAAATAAAAAATATCAATCAGTGTATAAAAAATGTCCATGATAAGCCAAAAAAAAAAAAAAATCACTTACAGGTGTTATATACATGAGTTACATAACGTAAAACCAAACTACACAAACCTTGAAATGTTTAGAAAGCTCATTTGTATGCAATATGTTTGCCAGTTTTGATTGGTTATGAGCAAGGTGGGTTTTAAATCTGTAAAAATAACACAAGAAAGGTGCACATTAAGACGTATATTTAGTAAGATATCAAGTAGCCAGGAGTCGATGTAAATCACAATAATTCATATTTGCATTAAAATTACCCGGATCATCATTGATGTTATCGAAATGGATTCCTTCTGAATATGACCATTTGTGTCCCTCAAAAGATACATTAACAATCCTTCCTTTAGTTGTACTTTTTTCTGATGTTTCTTTCATATTCTCTAACAAAAGATTAGTAAGTAGAAAATGACCTATAAAATAAATGACTCGCAATAAAAACTAATCACATTTCAAATTGTTTTCTACCTAATTTTATTTATTGCAAAAGACAAAATGATGTGCCTTTGAAGGTAGCTCATCACAAAGTTTCACAACGATAATAATTTATTTATTACTATAAGTTCATAAAAATCAATACCATAATTAGACTTTATAGATTTTATCAAATAAAATAGTACCCAAATAGGAAACAAATTAGGTATATTTTTGTAGAAATGAATTCTATAAAATATTGTTTCAAGCTATCGTCTTCTATTTTGACTTCTAAGAATTTTAGGACATTTTGCAAATGAAACATACTGCTTTCGAAGATCAGTTTCCCACTCATTTTACACATAGTTTTCCCAAACTAAATTGACGGTATAGTTATTCTGTTCTTTTACATAGTTTGTGAATTTTTACTCTTAATTTTTTGAAATTATTTGCTTCGCTGGTCTAGTTATTTTTTATTTTGATAGACTGCAGTCGTATTGATTTTTATGACTACTTAATTTCTTTTTGTACACAGATCGTAATTGTTATAGTTGTTGCCTCATAAAGGAAATACGATATTGTTGGTGCAATGACATATGTACTTGGACATGTATGCTTTTGTGTTATGTATGATGTTGAAGTATATGTTTGTCAAAATGCTAAGTAATATTATTTTACTAAAATTCATAGATTTGTTAGTGTTTTGGATCATATTCACACCTTAGCCATGATGTACATTATGTTTCAGTATAGATTCATTTTAAAATCTGTAAACTATAAAAGGTTCTAATAGCCATCAAATTATGTTTTCTTAAGTGTATAAAACTTAGCATGTCATCCGACATTCAAGTTAAATTGTCATCCAACTGTTTAGTAAATATTTTGACAACTTTTATGCGATAATTTTAATATTAATTTTGGAGGTTCTCAAAATTGGTTTACTTACATATCTACTACTGCTTTAATATTCAAATATTCATACTAACCACGTTTTATGTTTCATACACATAAAACTCATTTGAAACATGTTTGTGTTTTTTATTTGATATGAAAATATCGTATTAGCGTGTGAATATCGCATATTAAAATTTCAAACTATCACGTTACTTTGATTCATAATACGAGCACTATTTGGTGACGAATCTCACCACTAAATTCGTGACTTTTGATGTAGGCGAACATAAGAATTGAGTTGTTCTTATACTGTTTAAAGGCATAACCAAGTTATTTTGTATGGGGGGTGAACTATATGAATTGAGTCTCCTTAGGAGTTCATTATCCAATAGATCACCTCCATTATCTCTGTAGTCTATTGGGTTTAAAGGATTGACCCCAAAGCTTGTAGCTGACCGATGAAACAAGGGATCTGTCATTCCAAATTGCAGCTCATCTTGAAGTGCTTCAAATGTATTAGAGACAGAGTTTGGGCTAAGGGTAGTATGGTGCAAGGAAGCAGGAAGTGTTGTTACGAGTTTGGGCTAAGGGTGGTATGGTGAAGAGTTTATGAAATTTAATGGGTTTATGGGATGGCTCAATGCAATATCAATAGGCTGGAGTGAAGTTCGCTGTTGCATGATCATAGGCTGTAGTGTAAACTAGAAAAAATATGACTCCATGAGCAACGGAAAATTATAATTCTATGTGCAAGGAAAAATATGATCATAGTTAATTTTTATATAGTTCTGTTTTGCACTATATAATCTACTATTTTTCCTTAATGGATTTACTTCATGAATCCAAGCAAATTATTTTTAACTACCATGGCCTACAAACAAAAAAATACAATGCATAACCCGGTTTTATTGTTTTACCTACGTTTTTGTATCTAAGTATGCAAGGCGACTGTGCTAATTTCAGTATTTCAGTTTCATAAAATAGAACATTTGATAATGTTGTATTTGTTTTGCTTCCTATTTTTTTTATAACATTGACTGCTTTGTTTAGATTTCTCTATGTTCTATTATTTGATATCCGGTAGTTCTAACATCTTTCAATCACCTTAATTGGTGAAAAATGATAATATATACAAGTAGAAGCCTATTGCAATGTAAATGAGGTAATGTAATTGTTATGGCTTGAACACATGCCTATGCTTATATGAATTAAACCCTTTTAAGGAGCAATACTGATGGCGTGTACTTTATATGTTTTTTTATGTTATTTGACTTAAATATTACAAAATATCACTGCTACATTTTTGCAGTTGTCTTCAAATTTTGATGACAGTTTTTTAAACCCGCGATTCGTTTGAGGAACTCGATTTGCCCGTTATCCTTTGAGGTGCTCGATCTGTCCATTATCAACATTGATAAGTTCTTGAAAGGATTATTAGATAATGATTCTCGGTCCATCGTTGAAATGAAGAAGAAAATCCTGAAGCCAGCTGAAAGCATGGCTTTTTTCATTTGTGTTGATCGATTGTTTTGACAGAACTTGTTATGCTAGAGGCGGATCCAAGATAAGTGCAAAACAGTTATACTTTTTGCAATTATTTTTATCCATATGTTTTTAGTTGTTTTTAGTTGGTGACTAATTAGTGAACTATAAATAATTCTACTATATATGTTTTGTGTTAGCAATATATTGATAAGTGAAATAATCTTGTTAATCTGGCAAATTAACTTTTAAGTTAATGAAAATTTTCAAAAATAAATCGAACGAAATTGAAAAAACATGGTTGCTAAAAGTAAATAATAATCAAAATATTAAAGTAGCAACAAAATAAAGCTCTTAAAATTTAAGCAGCACTAGTTACTCGATGATTATTCATATACTTGCAGTTTGATAAAAGACAATTAATTTATTTGTTAAAATAAGTGAAGATCTTAACTGCAACTAACTGTTTCGTGCGTATTTATTTATCCATACTTTTGTATAATATGTCTTGAAAGCAATGTATACCTCTCTTTCTATTTCTTTTCCTGCTTAACCATCTCATATTTTATTGAATGTCTAACTAATCTTCTTGGTGATGTAAATTAAGCATGTATTTATGATGCTTGATAAGCTATACAAAACCATGGCATGAAACCAAGACGATCACCTCATTCAATTGATATAATACCAATCGGTTTTCTAGATACACATATTGAGTAAATAAGTATGAAGAGTATATGCATGCTAAAATAAGCATGAAGAGCACACACATCGGGTTTAACATATATTGAATAAGTACAGAAGCTAGAAACTAATTCATAATTATATAGGTGCCATGAGTTGAAAGAGATAGACATAACTTAATCCTTCATTGGCGTTGGTTGGTACACCATCCCTTCTGGAGGTCCTCTATATCAGATATGGTAAACATCAATAGGTTGTAATGAAAGGAAGAAAATAACGCATTCATTGAAAAAGTTAGTACATGTATAATGATATATATATATATATATATATATATATATATATATATATATGTATGTATGTATGTATGTATGTATATAAAGTTCATATATTCAAGTAACTGTCGACCACTAGCTCAAATGGATATGGTATAGCACTGTAAGCTGAGATTACGGGTTCGAACCCCCAAGACATCATTCAATGAGTGCCCTGCTTTAATAAAAGTTTCGATCAGATTATTCAAAAAAAATTCAAGAACTAGATGCAGGTCCAAATGGACGTGCATATATACTCGTTAACTAAATTTATAATTATTATTAAGTAAAGTGTTTAAATATTATTTAATTATTAAATAAAAGTTTTAAAGTTTGAAACTAATTTATTTCTAAAAAAATCAATTTTGTTTTGAAAGCAAACTCTCTTTAAAGAATATTTTATCCAAGAGATTTTCTTTGTCAATCACTCTTAAGTAACCCCAATTGAATATGAAACTCATTGACATATGTTTAGCAGAATAAAATACCATGCTGCTAATTAAATTGTAATTGACATCTATTTTGTAGAATAAAACACTATTCTATTAATTAAATTATATTTGACATCTGTTTAGCGTAATAATTCCAATTCTACTATTATATTATTTTTAATATTGAACTATGTACCAACAAATTTATATTTGATAAGATATATTTTATATATACGCATAATGTTGTTTTCTTTTGTATACATCCCTATACTTGGTTTATATAATGTTTGAATGGAAACATTATCCCCTTTCGATTATTTTGTTAAATCTTGTGCATGGATTTTACTAAGATAAATAATTATTTAAATAAAGATTGGTTAAAATAAAGAAAATGATTGAATAACAATGTTTTAAAAGTAATTGATTACTTTAATAATTTAAATCAATCAATTAATTTAATAACGATGTTTTAAAACTGATTAATTATTTTAATTATGATGTTTTGAAAATAATTAGTTATTTAAGTAATAATGAGATTAAGATCAATTAACCATTTTAATAATGAGGTTCTGAAGGTTAACTAGTTATTTTAATAGTAAAAATTTAAAGTTAATTAATCATTTAACAAGGATGATTATGGTTAATTATTCTTTTTAAATAGTGTTGTTTGAAGCAATGAATTGGGATCGAAGCTAATTTATTATTTTAAAAAAAGCTGTATGAAATAATTAACCATTGTTTTAGAATTTTAGTGGATAAATCTTAAATAATGATATTAAAGAAATAAATTTTGGTTTAAAGTTAATTAATAATTTTGATAAAGTTGTTTAAAGTAAATACTTTTAATGTGAAGCCCCAGCACAAGTTTGGTTTTAAAAGTAAAAGTTTCGATGTGGCTATGGAAAAGAAGTTTTTGAAATTGATATCGCTTATGTAGACATACTTTTTAACAGTGAATGTCAAGGCCTAGTATCCTTTCAATCTCAAAGATTAAAAATATCATTAAGGCAATGCCTAGAGGTAACATTACCTTAACTTATCCAACTTCATTTTCAATCAAAGGATAGCACTTGTTTGGAATCGACGATTAGTGGTAAAATTATGAAATTTAATTTCCATATATAATCATTTTTAATTATCCCCATTAGTTGATTTATTAACTATCGGATTCGGCTTTCTTTATGGTGTGTTATCACCTAAAACGATTTGTTGCTCTTTTGAGCTTTGTTACCATTTGTCGGAAATGACCAACCCAAAGAGTGAGTGGAAGCCAAGCTATGTGGGGTTGCTCCCATTAGGATATTTTACATCCACTGTAGATTTGATTCGATTTTATGCATTAAGATGTGAAATACTTAGATAGTTACCATTGATGGGGTCCAACTTAGACGTGTCCGAGAGCCATCAGAATTCTCAAGTATATTTCTAGAGGTATACTTTCGGCAAGTGAGGAGCACCCTTCTAGTTATTTGTTGGAAAATTTCCTTATTCTTCCCTTTGATCCCAAGTTTTTAAATTAATTTCTTTCTTAATTGCACCAAGAACTGACTAAGGTTCTTCTTGATGTTTAATTATTTGTGTTCATTCTTTAAGTTTAGATTTTTATCTATCTATGCTCATTTATTCTTGTTTGGATTGTAAATCTGATTTTTTTCCCATTTCTTCATCTATCAATGTTAATCTTGTGAGGTAAAAACTCATTTTGTGTTAGGGGCATGGTCCCACAGAATTATTATATGCTCTGCATTACTTGAGTCTTCTCACGCTGGTATTAGGGCTGTAAATCAAACAAAACTATCCGTTGTCCATCCGCGTCCGACCCAAAATACCGTTTGTTTGCCCAAATAAGCAATGGTTCAAAGGAGGACATAATTAGCAGTCCGCCCGAAAATTTCAGCTCGAGCTCGAACATGGGGTATCCGGACCAATATTGTCCGCGAACAGCATTCTCTGAAAAGTAAAAGTAAAATATTGGTGTCGTATATAAGTAAATATAATAACAATGTTACATTAATACATTATCCTCTCTCTCTCTCTCTGCAGCTGTGCTCAACGAATATACCTTTAGCCCTTTAGGAAATCTATCATAATTATTGCGTTCCTATTTCGCAAAATGAATGTTTCATCTTCTCCATGTTTTCTCCCCCAAATCCTACTTATCGTTTCAATTTCAAACCACTCTCAAATCCCTAACTCATATCAAACTTATAATGACTTCCAAACCCCAATACGAAACCAACCAGAGGATAAAATCAAGTAAATCCAGGTTATCCTTTCCATTCCATGGCCTCTACATCGTTGGATTCACAGGTTGTAGGTAAACTTCGCTGAGTTCACTCATCTTTTTTATTTTTTCAAATTTCAAAGTAAAAAAATGCCTTTTCACCTATTTAGAACAGTCGAGCAATAGGATATCTCCATCTTCTATTAGCATAGTATTCATAGGTTATATATGTTAGCATATTAATTCGATTCCTTGAAGCAGCAGCATAAGTTCGATTCCTTGATTGTTCTGTAATTTCTATTGTTCTAATTTTTGATATAATTTTAATGTTAGTCCTAGATATTTCATTATTCCATTTCATTGTCTTTGTAAACCCACACATTTTCGCTTTTCAGACCACGCAAACTGTAAATGCCGACGTAAGAGCATTTTTTTTATTTGTCTTCAATTTCTCAATCATTTGCTTCTAACAAATCATTCTCTTTGTAATTTGATGGATTGTATATTTTTGTGATTTCTAACAATCATAAATGCTGAAATAAGGTATAACAACACCTAGCAATTGCTTTCTACCTGTTTACAATTTTCAAAACGAGTTGTTTGCTTGAGATTTGATGCTTTTATAATTTTATCACAGTAAGTCAAATGGTTTGCTCTCAGTTTGATATTAAATAACCTGCCTAGCAGCAGTTTAGCCTTTTGTTATATCACTAATTGCACGTAAATGACCGGGTATCTATCCTTTTTTATTCTTGAGAGGATAGGTCATCTCGTATCCAGCAATTCATATTTTCTTAGATGGTAGAGTGTAGTGAGATTCAAAACCAGTTGTTGGGTTTAAGTAAATTTTTAATGGAATCAAATATTTTGACTATCATTCTCTTGTAAAAATGAGATAGTTACTAAACTTGTTATGACTAGTTGATGAAACAAGTTGGTAGAAGTTTACAATCGGTAAAAATGAAATTTGATGTTTTTATAATTTATTTACAGTAAGTCAAATGGTTTGAAAATTGCAACCAGCATAAGTAGACTTGTCATTATAAGTTACGTTGCTACATAAAGCAATTAGGACGAAATATTAAACTTTATTTCAGCATCTTTGTTTCAGCATTTACAAACTTTGTTTCAGCATTTGTCTTTATTTCAGCATTTTTATTTTTCTCGTTGTTTTAGCATTTAGAATGAAATATTAAACTACTTCAACCCAACTTGCTATCAGTGTAAGCAAATTTGTCATTTAATAATAAACATTTTCATTATTTTAGGTGATGCTGATATGAGTAACAAACAGTCTCAGGATGAAATGATTAGCGATGATGACAACCATATTGTGAAAGATGGACATATAGAACAAACAAATCATAAAGCCAAGGATGCTGCCAAGGAGATTGAAGAGAAAACACGAAAAAGGAAATCAGAAGTTTGGCTTGAGTTTGAAAGACAAATAGAGAAAACTAAAGATGGCACAATTAGAAGGTGTGGGCGTGTATCCGCTGTAAACAAAAAATAACTATTACAAAATATGGATGTACAACTACATTTAAAAGACATTTAAGTAGATGTCGTGTCGCATTCCAAACAAAAGCAACAACAAATTTTAGGGAAAGACATTTTGAAAGAAAAAACATCTGAGGACAATGGTTTGATTGGGAAGTTAGCTCTTCATAAATATGACAAACCAAAAATTAGAGGAATAATGGCTACAATGATTATCGTGCATAAATATCCATTTAGGATGGTTGAACATGAATTTTTTGTCTTATATTCTCAAATGTTGAATCCTGAATATGAGCAAGTTTCACGATTAACTATTAAAAGTGAATGTATGAAAGTATATGGAAACGAGAAGAAGAAACTAAAAGAGACACTAAGGGGTGTGGAAAGGGTAAGTTTAACAACCGACTTATGGACATCAAATCAAACTATAGGATATATGTGCCTTACATGCCATTTTTTGGACTCAAATTGGAAACTACAAAAGCGTATTCTAAACTTTGGTAGTCTAGCACCACCACATACCGACCTTGTTATTGTTGATGCCGTTTTTGCATACCTTATAGATTAGGGGATAGAGAATAAAATATCTTCAATTACACTTAATAATGCATCATCTAATGATTTAGCTGTGAGAACATCAAAAGAAAGCTTTTCATTAAAGGGTAGACTTTATCTCAAAGGGAAGATCTTCCATATTAGATGTTGTGCGCATATTTTAAACCCAATGGTGCAAGATGGATTGAGTGAAATAAAAGGTGTGTTAAAAATATACGAGAAAGTGTGAAATACTTAAAGTGTCTCCCCAACGACTTAGCAAGTTTGCAGATATAGTTAAACAACTACAACTTCCGGTCTCTAAACGCTCGGTTCTTGATGTTTCTACTCATTCGAATTCAACATATGAAATGTTAGAGTGTGCGATTCAATTTAAGAAAGTGTTTTCTATGTATCAAGAGAGAGATCCATCTTACACTTGGCTTCCTTTTACATTGGATTGGGAGAAAGCTGAATCGGTATGTAAAATTCAAGAAATCTTTTGTGAAGCTCCCCGTGTTTTTTCATGTACTTCATATCCAACTTCAAATTTATTTCTTCGTGAACTATGGAAGATTAAAAAAAATATTGAATGATAAGTTAGTGGAGTTTGAAAATTGTTTTTATGTGAGTGAAATGGTGAATAAAATGAAGATAAAGTTTGAAAAATATTGGGGTGAATGCAATCTTTTAATGTCAATTGTTGTTGTCCCAGACCCTAGATACAAAATGAAACTACTTGAGTTTTGCTTTCCAAAGATTTATTCTGCTACTAAATCAGACCAAAATATGAAGTATATAGCTTCTTCTTTGCAAGATCTATATTCTGCGTATGTTTTGAATATACCATAATGATTCTAATGGTAGATTAATGAGAAAAAGTAGATCTGAATTTGAAATCTGGGCCGAAGAGTCTGTTATTATAGAATCATGTGAATCAGAGTTGGATGTATATTTGAAGGAACTCCATTACAAATATAATGGATTAGATGACAAATTCAATATCTTGGACTGGTGGAAATTCAATGCTTCAAAATATAAAATATTATCAAGCATGACTCATGATATACTTTCTATTCCAATAAGTATTGTTGCTTTTGAATCCGCATTTAGTACTGGTGGTAGAGTTCTTGATCAGTTTCGAAGTTCTTTGAAGTCTGAGATGGTTGAAGCTTTGATATGCAGTAATGATTGGCTGCGATCCAACTATGCATTGAAAGAGGTAAAATATATCTTCATCTTCTATTAGTATAGTATTTATATGTTTCTTATTTATTGAATTATAATCATTGTACTGCCAAAAAAATTGGCAATTTGATAACATGATCTACTCCTTTGTTGGATAAGGTGCAAAAACAAGAAGAAGATACCTAGTGCATCAAATTTGATTGAATGGAATTGAACAAGCTGCTCTGAACATCAGATGTAAAAACAATGTGATTTGGTCCTAAAATATCCCAAATTAGTGGTCTCTTTGCTGCAAAGATCAAGAACCTTTATGTTAGCAGTAAAGGTTAGTTCAAGTACGCAATTACTATAATCACCGGACCATGGTGTTGAATTTTCATTTATGATTTTTTTTTCCTTGTACTATGATTGGGAGTTTTAGTTTTATTATCAGATGCTTCTTGTCGGTTTGCAACATTGATATTTATGCTGAGCTTACCTTAGACCATATATTCAGTTTTAACAAGTGAGGAAAAAGAACTCTACTGAGTCTATCCTTTGTGTTTTATGCCGAGCTTACCTTTAGACCATATAAAATTTTATGGGCAGCTTACATTCATAAAATTATATTTCAAAACAAGAAGTCATGAAAACATCTAAGAGGCAGGAAGATAAAAATGCAACTTCTTATCTAGTTTTTTTCTTTTACTTGAGTGACCAATCTATCTTTTGTTTGAGTACAAAAATTTTAGCTCTGTAAGATTTAACTTATGTCATGCTTGCACAAATTTGAACATCCATCTGCTTGCAAAAGTCTGTGACGTTGGCAGCTTAATATTTTTTTTTACATGAGAGCAAGTACTTGTTATGATATTTTATTTGATTTTCTTTTTCATATATGCTTAGATTTAATGATCTTCCATAACAATACACCTCAATAATCATATATTTCCTGATTATATTTATACCATTATATGAAGGTAAATGAGTTATAAATGCATGTATGTGTCAATGTGTCATAGTGCATGATTATTATTAGTTAATTTCTTTACTAGTATATTTGGTGAATGTTTCTAACCATTTTTTTTGGTTTTTTTTTTCAGATGGAAGAAACTAGCAAGGCTAAATTTGCACTTTTTTGTTGTTGGGAAGCTGAATTTACTTACATTTTGTTGGCTAATGTGATGGTGTAGACCATAGGCAGTAGAATATTGTATCCAAACTATCAATGTTTAGATTAAAGTCAAACTTTGCTAGTGCCTTGAATATTTCTGTTCACTGTTTGTATTTCATTTGGATGTTTCATGTTGTATGCAACACTATCAATTTTAATCTATGATTCTATGAATGATATCATGGATTCATGCTTTACTTGATATATTGATTTCCCGTTCTGTGTTCATTAAATTATAAATTTATAATCTCTGAATGATATGAATCTATGATGTTCAATTTGCATGTTGTGTATTTATTTCAATGTACATCTGAGTACGCTCGAGTTCGAATAAGTTAAACGAGCCAGACTCGTTCGCTGTATATTTTTATTGGACCGGGCTCGAGCATGATATATGCTCCCCGTAAGTTATTGAGTCGGGCACTTGTCCGTCCGATTTGGACTTCATACCGAATTCGTATGTTTTGTTGTCTGGTCTAACCAGTCCGTTTTACACCCTTCGCTGGTATTTCTAGACTAATCCAAGTGTTATTTTATTTTAACACTCTGGTCAGACTGAGCATATTTTCCAGATTAGCTTTAGATGCTTTGGAGTTCGAAGATGAGCTGGATGCCCAAGATGTATCTATGTAATTCTTTATTTTTCCGCTGTACTGATGTTGAATTTATTAGCATTTTTAAGGACAAATTGTTATAACTATCCAAGTTGATAGTAGGATAGTATACTCTAATGATTATTTGTAATAAAGTTATTTCTTTTGTAAAGGCTTGATATATATATATATATTATGTTTAAGTTTTGTGAGAACCTGTTCCATCTTCTTCTTTCTTCACCCTAAATGATGTGTCTTTCGGAAACTTAAAAAGATCGGCACACATGAATACCGAGGATGTATTAAGTGTCGTACTTAGATGTAAGAAAAGTAGATCATTACATGTAGGGGTCGGAAAGGCATATCGTTACATGTGGTATCAGAGCTGAAGGTTAAGCAAGAACCTTGGCTCTGGTGGGTATGACTCATTAACAGATAGGATAATGGAATGCTCTAGCAGGAGTTGAGTGTATTATACCTATGAGAGCGTATTTGTATTTGTTATAAATGTATACCTTAATGGTAATTTTAACCGTGAAAATTAAAGATCTTATATGATGTAACTTATATAAGTGTGAATTGTTAAGTATAGTTTAGAGATTAATGATGTTCATTCGTTACCCTTCATTAACTTGTTTAGTTATGCCCGGCCAGTTTATGAGCATTTACTATAACTTGTTGATTGCTGATTTGTGCTCAAACCAATTTATGAGCACTTTTACCTGTTTACTGCATGAGTTGGGTAAATAGTATTTGTAGATGCATTGTAACAAACACCTTGTGAATTTAGTTTCATAGTTTGCCTATGAAGCGTTCGATGTTTGATGGCAATGTTGTGTTAAAATTTAACTTAAATAAAAGATGTTTATTAAAATCTGAAGGAAAGAAAAAATATTTTGTAAAATAAACATTTGTTAAAATAATTTATATATGAAAGTGATTTTACATAAGCATGCTTTATAAATATAGTTTATAAATAAGAAGGATTTATTGATAATTTGGGAATTTAAATCTCAGTGTCTTTGAAATTGTTTTTCAAGAGTTTTGGAGAAAATAACAGTAGTATTATTTGATAGTAAGTATTTGGAAATTTAGGATCATGGTACCTAGTAATATTTATGAAGTATTTGATACTGTTTCGAAATGATTTTGGTTAAGTCCAAAAGGCATAAACTGGATGTACTGAACTCACTCCTATCGTTTGAAAATAATCCTAATGATGACTTCAACATCGTCGGCGTTCATTTTTTGGTTTCTAATTTGGGAATGTTATAGGGTTGTTTTAATAAAATGGTAGCTGATTTGACTCTGAAAGTATGATTTGTTACAAAAGATATATCTATGATGTTATTTCAAAATGATTTGAAAATAAAACCCGGTGTTCAGTTCTAATGTTTTCTTTAGAAAAAAAATTTGGTACAAACTTTTTTTGTAGAAAAGTTTATATGTATGCTATATAAGGTGCCCGATTGGTTGTGGCATAGCTTAGAATAGATGTTGGAACTTTTCATGTTTTCCCTTTTTGGGAAAAATATGTTAATTAAATTATTGAAATTTGTTAAGTTATTTTATAGACACCTGTAGCCTATGCATTAGGATTGTATAATAAGTGCATCATATTATGATATGTTATTTGGTAGTATTCATTTGTTAAGAAATAGGATTTTCGACGATTTTGGACAACTAGAAACTTCCAAATTGTGTAGAGTTTGAAACTAAGTGTTTTGTAAAGATATAAAAGTTGAGTTCATATAACACTTGTATTGAGAAGGTAGTAAGTTAAAACAAGTATTTGAATTGGTAAAACATGCTTGTTAAGTAATAATGAATTTGATCTTTTGTATATACTCTTAGGATGTCATGGAGTACTATAGGAATATGGACTGAAGTTATAAAAAGTTGATAAACTTGAAGTTATGTTTTATGAAATGGTTCATACATGATTTACTATAGAATGACATATTGTTTGGATAAAAGAATGTGATAAAAGATATTGGTATAGTTAAGAAGCTAATCGGATAAATTGTAAGTTGTATGTAGATTGTTTTATCCGCATGACTTCTCTTGATCCAACATTCAAGTATATGATTTCGAGGTGGTTTACACCAGTCCAAACAAGGATTTTTTTTACTACATTCTTGATGGTTAACACTTGATTTGGATTCATGATATGATCTCAAAATTTTCTATTATAGTATATGGCTATATAAGAAGAACAAAAGTTTCTAATCAAGAAACCTGATCGGAGTCCGCACTGGAGAGGCAAGTGATCTATACTAGTTGGAAAGTGAAATATGTGATCAAACAAGTGACCGGAATTAACGTTGTGTATGGATGATCCATGTGCATTGTGCGGGTTTTAGTATATGCATTCTAAGTTTTGTTGGCTTATGGAGAGTTTAGGCGATGACTCTTCGATTTGTTATGAGGCAGCATGAATTAGCTACTAAGTAATTACATGAGGTTGTTGAGTGTACGGTACGATTACTAGGTCATCTATCATCCTTGTGCGATGAGAGGGTTTGAACTTGACCAAAACATGAGTTTTGTTTGCCAGTGATTGAATACTTTTAAGTACTGCTATGTGAATGCTTCTTTTATTGCTCGTATTGGAGTTTCGAGGACAAAATATTCTAAGCGGGTAACGACCCAAAATTTAGGACACTTTGTATTTAAATATCTGAATTATTTAAATATTTGAATATTGGATTAAATTTTATCAAAATGATGCAATAATCTTTTTAACCCCCTTTTGAATCGTAAATAATGAAGGAAAAGTGGTTTTGGAAAAATATTTACAAAAATAAATACTTTGAAAGAATATCGATAATGTGACTGAAATTCATTTTATCGATAAACGGTTTTTTAACTGTAAAAAATTGTTCATATTTTTTACATACACTTACTTGCTTAGGAAATCAATAAAATAAAATAATTTTTTTCCATTTATGGAAATATTTTTTTTGGATGAAGTCATGGATGATGTCATCAAATATAATATGAAATGAACATAAATTGGAATGCTTAAGTGTTAGGCAAATGATAAAGAAGAAGTGATGTTTGTAATTAATGTCGGGTCCTTTGTGAGAGGATTTTGGTCATTCGACGTCCCATTCATAAGCCTATATAAAGAGGGGCATACCCTTAGAAATAAATCACTAATTTACAAAGCTTGAGACGAAGTATGAGAATGCTTAAGCACTAATCCACTAATTATTTTCTAACCTTTTCGGGTCTTAATCAAATCATCTCCAATCTCTCCTAAACTTTGACTTTAGGCCTAAAATATCATGGGAAGCATCATTAGCAAGTAAAAGGTAGGAGAAGGTGAGAGGAAGATGGAAACCCAAGAAGGGTCTATGAGCAATGGGAGGAGGAGGAAGGTGTTGGCTTGGTTTAAAAGTGCTAAAGGTTGGATCATTAGGCCTTTGGTGATGGAACGAGGTGGTTCTTTTATTCTTATAGCTTTGTGCTTGGGTTTGGCATGGATCCAAGTAAGTTATCTCACTACCTTATAAGTATATATTGTGTATATATATGTTGTGCACAAAGTATAAAGTTAAAGTGACATTAACTAAGTAAAATTATAAACTTTGGACCCCTTTTGCTTTTGATAGCAAATGATAGCTTTACATTGTATAACATTACTTCTATTAGCCTTTTAAACATGTGGCATGGCCTCGACTTAATGTTTAAATGGTTTTTTAACTTGTACGTTAAATTGGAGTAAGTTTGAAAGTATTTGAAGCGAGAATAGTCGTTATAAGTGCACTTCCAAATCCCTTGTTTTTGGGAATTTTAAAAAATAAATGGGAACATACTATTAGAATTTTATTCCATGCTTTTGAAGTACCTTAATGGTAGTAATTATTATAAAAATTTAAAGACTGAAATCATTTCTTAAAGTGGTTAAAATAAGTAACAAAGACCATTTTTTTTATGTTGTGTTAACAAGGAATTTTAATAGCATTTATAAAGGCTGTAGTAAGTCGTTTATGGTATTAAGTGTTTAAAAATGATATTTAAATCTGGTATTTTCCTATAATCTTTTTAGAGATATTTTCAAACATGTTTTTAAGTATATTAAAGTTTATTTGAAGTTTAAGTATATTTTAATAATTATATATAAATTTTGGAAAAGTAAAGATGAGGTTTAACCCTAAAAGCCGACGAGGTAGACATCTATTTATGCGAGTTAGGATTAATGTTGAGTAAGGATAGAGAAATAGAGCTCTAACCTACCAGACTTCCCTCTTAAGTAAGCATTAGTTATGTTGGAATGTTGAAAACGTGTTAACCTTGTTGTTTACTTGTTTGTTTGCTTAACGCTAATAGCCGAAGAAGTAAGCTTATCTATTTGTGAGATTTAAAATTTATGTCGAGTAGGAATGAAGCAATGGACCTTTAACCTAATAGTTTCCCTCATGAATGAGGAATGGTTAAATTGGTAATGTCGTAAACGGGTCAATCATGTTATTTGTTACTTGTTTATGGAAATCATTAATATCATACTTAACACTAAAAACCGATGAGTAAACTTGTCTATTTATGAGATTAAAGAATGAAATTTCTAGGAAAGGCTTTGATGCAACTAGTTCTCTAACTTACCTATCTTCACTCTTGAATGAGGAATAGTTAAGTTGAAATGTCAGAAACAAGTATACGAACATTGATTTGTACAAGCAATTGTTTTAATAGATAATTGATTGGTCAACTATCGAACTTAACCTATTATTAACTTAGATCTTTAAGTATGGAATTGTTTTGGGTTTATTATGACAATGTGTAAATAACTTTCGTCTTTAACCATTTTTTATTATACTTATGAATGTAAATACATCTTAAAAGAATGTTTTAAAGATAAGCATAAGTGAAATGGTTTTGCGTTTGTAGTGACAATGTTTAAGTAACATTAGCCTTAAACCTTTTGAATGGATTATGAAAGTATTTAGACCCTTAAAATAGATACTTTAAAGGAAATTATAAGTAAGGAATCTTTTGGAAAAAGATAGAAAAAGAAAAGGTTTAAAGTAGGAAATTTTGTTAATGATTTGTGAATATACTTATACCATTTAAGATAAGTATATAAATAATTTTTGAATATTGAAAAAAGTAGAAATGAATAGTAGAAATCTATAAACAAAGTTTTATTAGATAAAAGAAGTTTTACTAATAAAAAGAAGTTTTAATCAATAAAAGATTAATTAAACAAAAAGGGGATTAGAAGTAGCTTATGTAATTTAATCGTACTTTGCATGGCTTGATGTGCTTTGTATGTTTACTCATTTATAGATAGCATTTAGTCTTATACTAATCAATAAAAGCCAATGAAGCAGGCTTGTCTATTTGTGAGAATTAAGATTAACGTTCGTGTAGGGATATGGGCAATAGAGCTCTAATCTACCAGCTTCACTCTTTATTGATGGATAGTTTAAGATGAAAATATCAAAAACGTGATAAGTATATGAGACTTGGTTTCCATATGCGATCGCTCTCATTATCGTTGGATGACCAAATTATTTAATTCAGTTTTGAAGAAATTGGGATCGGTAAATGTTTTACTTATCGAAAACCAATTCAAGACTATGATATGTGTTTTATCTCTTAGAAGTGGATCTGTTCAAGATGCTGGAATCCATGTGTGGTTTCGAGATCTGTTCGAGATGTGGGAATCCAATTTGGGATTAATGTTCTGTTCGTGTGACGAAGACAAACATAACATTGACATCGAAAATGACTAAAAACAAAGTAGAATGTACAACTTAAGTTTTAGTTGACCCATGTCAAGGTGTTGTCAACTCGTGTCTAGAGATAGTAATCGAATGATATATTTTATCTAGAGATATATGATACTCGAAAGGTACTTTCTGTCCTTTGTGTAGAAGATTGGATCCGGCTCCACCAGAGAGACCTCCACGGAAAATCCAATATGCGAATGTTCCTTAATGGATTTTATTATACACTCTAATATGCCGTTGAATGTAATAAATGTAACCTTTCTGACAATGTTACATATTTATATTCTACACCATAGATATTATCTATTATATCACCATATGTACATATTAGATGGTGGTTCTTTTGAGAAGATAACCATTATGACATTCCATGCGGTCTCAAAAGTACTATTATATGCCAGCTTTATATTTTTTGATTGTTTCATACCAGACTTATGTCTAACATATGGCTTTTATTTTCCTTAAATTCTTCATGTGCTTTTTCGAGTAGATTGGAGAAAGAAAGGTTTATGTTTTTTAGTGCTTGGGAAGACGAGCTGGATGTTTCACCTACCATAGTATTACTATTTCTGTTGCATAACTATTTGATATATCAGCTTTTGTGAGGATATAATGTTATAACTGTCCGGACTGATGATAGTACTTAGCTTTTATAACTCCGAAATTTCTGTATCGGAGTAACCCATTGTACTATTCATTTGATGTTATATATTATCGTTCCTACAAGTGAGATTCTGATGTCGTGTTCTTTTCTTTCTTGTTCTATTTCTATTCCTTTTTATTTTACCCTAATAATTCATCTTTTCGAAACTTGAGTATTTGGCATGTGATTACCGTGGAGGTATTAGTGTCGAAATTTAGGAGTGGAAAAGGTGTAACGTTACAGATATTTACCCGACATTATTAAAGCAGGGTAAACCACTGACTACCAAGGTCACCAAAGTGATCTTAGCAGTCGGTGGTGAGCCTAAAAATGGGCTCACACACCCCCTGTTGGGGGTCAGTCACCAAGTGAATTAAAGCATCCCCAACAAGGGGGTCAGTCACCATTTCTACTTAAGCAATTTTAGGGTGAGTAACCCCCAGTTTGGTCCAATAGGTAAAAAATCCCACTTTATCCAGCATTTATAATGCCAAATAAGTTTTGAGCAAATTAAACTCCCCATATTTGCAATTCACATAAGGGTTTTCGGCAAATCAAGGCCATCAGTTTATTTGGCATTATAAATGCCTATAAGCTGATAAAACCTGGCCGACCTTCTTCTTTAGTCGACTATGTTTCCTCCTCATTTTATCCTTCCAACCCATTTCTTTAGTTTGAAAATCACCCTAAACACACAAATTTCAATTTATTTTAAGCTATGTTCTCTAAATAAATTACCCAAAAATGAGAAGAATATTGCATGTTATTCATGGTGGCAGTTGATCTTCATAGAAACATGAAGGCGACGGAGATAATGATGGTGAAGGCCCTGGCTCTAACGCACAAGGATGATCGAACAACATTATCCTGAAGGCGGTGCATGAGGGTTCTTTCGGAAGACTCTGGTTTGTTTTCCAATATCGACCAAAACTTAGGACCAGGGAAGGAGTTAATCAATTTTCATGTGTTACCCAAGAAACAAGTGCACATTTTCTACACATGTCAACATTACTATAAGTACCATTTTATATTCAAATACAATTGCAATTATTAGCATCAGTTATTAGAAATTATTTTTGTATTTAAAAAAACATTGTATGCAATGTATGGTTATATACTAATTGTATGGTTCTATATTTAGGGTTGGTAAAATGTTGATATTTTAGTTTATAAATCATATAGTTATACATTTAGTATAAGAAGTTAATAGCCAAAATAATTTTCTCAATAAACACGGGAAGGGAAAACCCATGGGACAATTTCATCCCTTTTTCGTCTATATCGAGAGATCTTAGTAGTTGATGTCGATCAATGTATTACTGCATTATATTTTTCTTAGCCTTGCATATTCCTTATTTTATAGGCATTTAATTGACTTTAAATTCTGAAGCATAATTTTTGGTGCATTGGCTTCTTTTTGGTGGAAGTTCACCCAGACTTTTCACTTTACTTTTAGGGAGATGGGCATTACTCCATTAGAGTTTGTTGTGCTTATTGGGATTTTTGTTGGATTGCACCTTCCTTTACTTTTGATGAGCAGTACCAAAGACATGATAACCTTCTGCATGTCTTACGTAGTATTCCAATCCGTCATGCTTATCGGGGGATATATAGATTAGAGTTGGTTTCCTTAGGGATACTATCAGGGAACTGCTTCGACAATATGACTCTACCCGTAACTTAGAGATAGCTAGGCCATTTGTCATGTATATGATGTGAAACCTTTTCTTTTAAATACCATCCACTACACTCCTATTAGGACATGTTGCAGTAGTTGCGGAGTTTGATTTTGTTCCCCTGTTCTTTACGACTGGGGAACGACAATCATGGCCTAATTGTATAGACCATTGGACTTACAGTGTGTGGTGACTAGCCATGATGCACCATTATGTGGTTTTGGGAGGTTTTAAAGTATTGATGGTATGAGTATAGCCACAATTTAGCTTACCTGACTAAAGACCGCTAGTTATCACTGTTCTTTCCAAGGATCGTGGTTGCCATAGAATAGGCAAAGAATTCATGGAGGTGGGTCTAGTCGTGTTTTTGCGGTTGCATGCAACCAGATAGAGTTATGTCATACATGCTTTGACAATATTTGGTAACCTTTTAATGGATCTCCGCATTTGACATACGGTAGTACCTCACATGCATTTTTTTGAGAAGATGATTTCCATTAGTATCATCTTCTCTTACATCTGGTTGTATGTAGTATCTTGATGAGTGTTGTTGGTGCCAGATATATGGCATAAATATGGTTCCAAATGATCCTCATCCTCATACATCTTTCCTCGAAGTGTATTTGATGGCCTCATTATAGCATATAGAACGAACCAATAGTGGAAAGTGAGTTACTTCATTATTCCCCATTTGGATTATCTTCAATTTTGACATAGACTCTTACACTACTCCGCCGTTTGTCAATTTTACACATGAAGGAGCTGGCGATTTAGTCTGGTCATCTACCATCCATCCTAATGTTGCGCCACAATTGCCATTAACGTAACACAGCTCATTTAGAGGTTTGTTCCTTCACAACCTAAGAATCATTATGGAGTATATGGATGATCTATAAATATACCTACTTCTTTTGGTCAGGATTGGTTTGTTGACTTACCACATATGTCGATTTCCGATTATCCAGATTCATTATCATTACCGTTCAAGGATTTATTCCAAATGCATAGTGGACTTAAGGACTACATACATAGAGTGCAGATGCAACATAGATAAGTACAAGGAGAGAGTTCAAGATCAGAAGAGGCGAGGTTAGGGGTTGGCTGTTGAGGATGCCACCAGATACCAGTATTGATCAAGTGCGATGACCTAGAACTTTTGACATTTGAAATTGGAATATTTAATTAATTTGGAATATTTGGTAGTTATTTTAGCTTGAATTTCAAATATAACTATGGATTTGGAAATTAAAATTAATGAATTCAATTATTAATCGTTGGATTAAATATTGAATCTTGATTTTTAAGCTTGTTAAAAATATTTTGAAGGCTTAGAAAAATCTATAATGATAATACTAAAGATTATGGAATCTTCAGAATTGGATTTGAAAATGTTTTATTCAGTTTTGGAATTTATATCGTTTAAATCGATATTTAAAAATAGCTTTCCGAGGCACAGTCTCGGATTTCGACAAAACCAGTTCCATTGGATCTGTAATATTGTATTATTATCAGATTTCAATTTTCGTAGTGTTTGGAGCAATCGTTTGGCCGTACGATAAGAAAATGTGCTGAAATTTAAATCGAAAAATAAATTAATAACTGGGTTGAAAAAGCTATCTTCTCCATACGATCGAATTTGGACCCGAAACCTTTTCTATTGTGTTCGAAATAGGCGTATAACCTTATAAACGCCAAGCGGCATGCCTCGATTAGCGATAGAAATTTTAAGTTGCGGAACCGAGGCAATTTCAATTTGAATTTGAATTAAAATTAAACAAATGTAAATATTATTTTACAATTGATAAGTTTTTACACGTTGCTTCCTTTTCAAACACTTGGCAAAGAATTGAAACACGCGTTCGTTTTCAAATAAAAAATATAAAAAAAGTAAAAACATTATCTCGTTCTAAAAAAAATTGTGGCTTGAAAGAAAATCAATGGCCGATGGTTGAGGAACAAAGAAAACCGAGATTCAAAATAGAAATTAAATGGCGGCCTCATTCTTTTTTTCGCTCGTTCCTTTTTAATCGCACCTCCTCTTCAAAATATAATCAGTTGGCCGAAGCCTCTTTAAAAATCAAAATCGAAAATCTAGAAATCGAATTCGTTCGATTTATATAAAAAAAAAGAACAAACGAATTGATTTCGTTCAAAAACAGCTTCGCAATAGAAGCATGGTGACAAGGGTTTGTCGATGGCGGTAATAGGGGATGCTTGGCGTTCGATTTGTCATGGGTGGAGTAGGCAGTCGTGAGATCTGGTGGTGAGTTGGGTCGCGCGTACGCGCGATGGTGGATTCGCATGGCAACTGGAAGGGGCCGCGAGCGAAGTCGCGGTAGGCAATAGCGAAGTCGAAGATGGATCAGTGGAGCACAACAAGGCCAGCAGTCGCGTAGGGCAGTGACTGAGGGGAGGTCGCGGCGTCATGTTCGACGACAACAGTGGCGGCCCATCGATATCAAAGTCAAAGCTTGAGGTCCTGGTGGTCGCGAGTCATTTGGGTAGGGTCTGTGCAAAGCGGGGGGAGGGGGGGTGAGGTATAAATGATTTATTCACTTAGATCTAAATTTGAAACGTATATAAATTTGAAATTTACAGTTTGTTTAATATTACAGTGAAGTGTTAATGTTTATAAAAATATATAGACATATGCAAATATTTAACTTATCGTTATAAGGTGTTTAATTTATTTAATCAACTTATTTAACAATTTTAAAATTTGTTAAAAAAGAAAGTTAGTTTCAAATTTAAAATTATTAGTTTAAAATAAATTACTGGTTCGTTAAAATTGTCAAATGGATATTTAAATAGTTAATTAGATTATTTAATAATAAGTGACTATTCGATTTGATCGAATATTAATTAAATCATATAATATTTATACAAGGTCAAAAACTATGGAGAAAGCAAGCTAACTCGGATGGATTGCAAATTAAAGGTGAGTTCTTCTCACTCAATCGGATTTTCCAATTTAATTTTAAATAGTTAAGTTTAAAATTGTTGATTGTGTACTTGGATGATAAATTATTATCAGTTGTACTGGATTAGACCCTATTCACCGCATAATAGTGAAGGATATTATATAAACCCATATACCGCGATATTCCACCTCGAAGTGGATGTCACGACCCGCCCTTCAACTACCAGAAAGACGTATCATCATTAAGAAAGAAAGGGATGAGAAAATAGAAAAGATAGAGAAGAAAGAACAACAACATCAGAATCTCACAGCGGAAAGGAACAAAATATAATATATCACATAACTATTACATAATTTTACATATATCAGAGCTATACAGATCATACAACACATACTAGACAGTTATAAACTCCTGTCTAGTTAACACAAGTCAATATACAATACAGATAAACGGCTCAGAGATATTAACACAGCGGAACACCATATATATACATATATCTACAACGTAGAAGCCTCCTGCTCCATTGCTCCTCCAGAATTCGTCAAATCTAACCTGAATCCCTTGGCTACCCGTAAAAATTTGGGTACCCGAGAGTTTACGAAAACAAAATAAACTTCGGGTCAGACATGGGTCTGGTATGAGTAAACGGTTTAAAGTTGCTTAACTTTGCAAAACATTTGAAAATAAAGGTATCACGTAAGACTCCCCACAAATAAATACGGGTAAGTTTTTACCTTACGCTAACCAAAACATTTCATAGGAAATCCAGTGATATTATAATAGTATCTAGGGTTTTCAAGTAAAAAGAAAATAGCCGAAATTGTTACATTCATTAAATTCCAGCTACTAGCCATCAAAGTGGGTAATACAAATCAAAACGTAGGGTCTCGTAGGGAAAATGGATTTCCAACAATGGCAGGGCTACTGGGGTACCGCCCGTCACAGTACGGGGCCTAGATCACCATACCGAGGATCACTTCCGACCCCCTGCTACACAAGGCCGGAACCATTCCTTACTGAACAGTCCCGAACAAGATAAACCCCGCGGTTGTAGCTAGCCACCGCCCACACAGCCGAAATAAAAAGGGACATCTAGACAGGGGAAATATCTTGTCCTGCTTGGGCATGACCCACCTAACCTTGCTGCATCTCCCCTGTTTTATCCATTCCCGGTTGATGAGGCTTGAGGCTGTGATTACCATTAAAGAACATATCACTTAGAATGCTCATCGTCCGCCTGACGATGTGCTGAAAGCATTCAATCCATACAAGTTCGTTCCGGGTTCGAATGAAACCGAAGGCATTATCTCGTCACACTCATTTTGGAATCCCCCTCAGAGTCAACGACGATAACCCTTGCATTCTGAATACACCATCTCGATCTTCATTTCAGGATTCACGACCTAACGTTTAAATTGGATCGATGTGGTTTTCGGAGAATCAAAATTGGATTCTTCTGATCCTGGTCTCATCGAATCCAAACGCCATTTTAAGGGCCAAGTTGTCTAATTAACTTAACAGTTTAAATAATATAAATCTAACAGTTGAATTAACATAGCATTTATCACAGATAAAACATATACAAGCATCATAGATATATCATAACATGTCACAGAACATCACAGAACATCATCAATAGATATCACAATCAGATATTCAATCACAACAGTCCATAAGCAATCATCTTTAAGTCGTATTTGTAATTAATTCAATTTATAATTAATTACCTGAGAGTTAACCACTCAACTCTGTTTAGTTAATCATTAATTAAAGAAAATCAATTACTTATTTCATTTCAAATTGTTTAATTAATGATTTCTTAATTAATTATTTAGTCTTAATACATAATTACTTTATTTCACATTTAAATCAGTTACTTCCTTAAACAGGTGATTTAACTTTAATTACATAATTAACCATTCCTAGATCATTAATTAATAACTTTAATTATTTATTAATAAAACTTAACTACCCTTTTATTAACTGCTAATTACTAATCAATCAACAATTAATTCTTATCAAGCTACTTAATAACTATCGATTCATAATTAAATTACTTGATTAACCAACTACTTATTCATTTATTATTACTTAATTACTCAGTTAATTAGTTGATTCCTAATTATTATTTATTAATCATTAATTCATAACTTACTTATTATAGATTAATTAGTGACTCAGATATCACAAATTTATTTAAACTGACCATCTATCATCAATTTTATTAACTATATAATCTTTAACTAACCTCTTAAATCAATTATGAATTAACTTCTAAGTAATTAGCTATGATTTAAATTTGTTTTAACGTATGATTTAATTCTAATTACAAAATCAATTTAAACCTCAAGTATAAATTTATTAACATTCTAATAATCACCTATCTTTACATACTTACCCTATTAAACCTTTTAAAACAAAGATTAGCCTAACTAACTAATTATTTAGTTAGTTCAATCATAACAAAAATACTTAAACCAAAACTATGCTCGACCATAAGGGTACCCGAGACCGCTCCTTCATTTACTCGAGAAACACTCGAGTTATTCCCCCATGCTTCCCGCGTCTCTCTCCCTCTCTCTCTCATTCCCCTTCTTCCCCCTTCCCTGTATCTTACCATCTTCCTATTTTTTTTAAAATTGTTAAATTTACAGGCCATAAACACGAGATGCCTGCACTAACTCGAGACCAAGGCTTCCATCCCCGAGTCTTCCCTCGCGTCAAAAGCCTAGAAACTCGAAGCAAAAACCTTCCTACTTGAGTATTACGTGAGTCAACGCAACCTATGACTTCACTGACACACTTATGCCACCGTGCACGTGCACGGTAGTGCGCTTGGCCTCCGGCGCCTCGCGACAGCCCCCACAAACCCCAAATCGACCTCTCAAACGAATACAACACCCAAATCATCTCGATTCGGTCGAAGGCAAAGAATTGCCTGGAACTCGATCGTGCGGCACCAACCCCTTCGCAAAATTTCCCTCGTGCGGCCACTATCGATCACCGGAGGTGATGAAACCTCACCAGTACGTCGCTCACACCCCCACCTAACTCCACTTAAACTCGCATTCCACTCGGTTTACTCATGATGCCGAAATCAAATTTTTACAGAGCATACAAAACATTTACACTAAAACCCTACTTTTGATTCAGTCCCAAAATCCCTACATTCGAAATTTTTTTCGATAATTTTCTAAGATCAAATGGATTACTAGCTTACGTCCTATTAATTTACAGAAGTTAAAATTGACTCAATCTTCCAGAATTGATAAAAACCCCACTTAGTTTCATTTTAAAACTGCACCTTTGATCTTTGCTTAAAAATCAAGATTTTTATGTTAAAAATCATAATTATGTATATGAACTCTAAATATGTTATTCAATTTACAAATTTAAATATTCAAAATTTGGCCTTTGGTTTCTTTTACCTGAGATTTGAAGAAAACAATATTTACATCTTACTGTTATGCTTCAAACATATTCTCAGGCTTTGTTTTATGTTATACAATTTGAATTACTTACATCTTTTAGGTTTAAAATTAATTCAAATGGTAAAGTATTAATATCTTTTAATTCTTTTGCCCAGAAAACTTGACAACAATCAGGAACAAAAACTTCCAATGCATAAATCAATACAGGTCCTTATATTTCCATTTATTTTCAATATATATGGCAACACAAAACATCAGAAATTAATTGTCATACTTAAAATCAAAGAAAGTATGTTTACTCACATAGTTACTGTTGAAACAGAGAGTAGTTGCTTGATAAAGAAAGAAAACTGTAGTTGAAATTTTGAATTCATGTAAGCCTCTTTTGCTTTCAACTGGATTGAGCTTGTAAATATGCAATTTTGTTTATTTTTTCCAGATCCTTGTTTAAATTATGGAATGAACAAAATAGAATGATAAATACATCTATATAACTTTGAACAAGCTGTCTTCAGGAACAAGCTTTGACTTGGCATAAAATCTTGCAAAATTTATTTTTTATATATGTACTAAAACCTGAAATGATTCAACAATTTCGGCTGGAAGATTTTTCATATAGCTTGAAATGACAATATGTTATGCTTAATTGAATGTTTGTGTTTTCATTTAAGTTAACACACAATTAATGTTTGCTGACACAAACATTTGTACAATTGTTTTTGTATGCACCAATTAGTATTTGCAGACACTTCAATATATATAAAGATATTTGCAGGCTTGTTTGTACTAAAATGTTTACATATAGGTGTACACTTATTATGAGTTGCCGACACTACAATATATATGGAGATATTTGCAGATTTTCCATTTGTACAAAGATGTATTCATATAAGTTTACACTTTAATGCTTTGCAGGCAAGTTAGTTTTGTTTAAAGATATTGCAAGTTTTCAACTGGACATGTTTTATATATTTGTCTTTACATAGTTAACATTTTTATTGATAACTTATATTCTTAATTCTAGCACTTATGTTAATAACCAAATTTTATGTTATACTTATATTTTTATAAGCTTATTTTATTTTAATTGTAAAAGTTGTTGTTAGAAACACTTCTCAAATCTTATTTTTATTTAAAGGTTCAATCTTTCCATTATTTGATTTGTAATGTATTTGCACTAATGTATTTATATGAATATGATTGTGTTATTATACTTTTTTTTATCAACTGCATTCATATATCTGGTATTGCATATTATTCATACATAACTTTTAATTTAATTGAATAATACAGATTAAGTTTTTGAATATTGTTAAAAGAGTCTACTTTATATTTTGAAGCTATATTCCTTTATAATACATATACAACCAATAATACCCAAAATCTTATTTATTTATTAATTAACATCTTGTATTTTATTTAAATTTGATCAAAAACTTATTATAATAATAGGGTCAAAATTCCGGGATGTCACATTCCTCCACCCTTAAAAGAATTTCGTCCCCGAAATTTAAAACAACAGTTAATTCAAAAGCTTTTATATTAACAATCCAAATATACATATCATTCATACAATAGCAAACAAACAAACAGTCTATTCTAACAAGCAACACTAGCTATCCGAACACAAATTCGGATAAATTTCCCTAAATTTATCGAGAGTTTGTCTCTAGATGATCAACAATCCGAACTGAATTCCTGACCACAGTCAAGTTCGATTCAACATCCAAATTTCAGAACTACTGGTTTAACATCTAATGGTGAATTATGAACAAATTTCCTTAGATGAGATATATGGAATACAAAATAAATTCCAGATATCCATTCTGGCAATTCAATTCTGAAAGTAACAGTATTAACTCTCCCAAATTTATTAACTTCTTTATAGAATTTCAATAATTATTCAATCAAGCCCGTACGACGTAATATACTATTCGTACGCAATATCAAATCCGATCGCTCACTCGATCACACAATTTCATTTCCGAACTAGTATCGTCCACCCGACTTCCTAGTGCGGACTCAGAACTGGTTTCTTGATCAGAAACTGTCATTCTCTTTGCATAGTCACAACTATGATAGAGAACTTCCAGAATCAATCAAAATCCAAATCCATGGTTCGTCGTCGAAAATCGGGTGAAAAATCCTA
Organism: Allium cepa; assembly: GCA_030765085.1. Classification (NCBI taxonomy): domain Eukaryota; kingdom Viridiplantae; phylum Streptophyta; class Magnoliopsida; order Asparagales; family Amaryllidaceae; genus Allium; species Allium cepa. The sequence continues at coordinate 347,456,980 of CM060931.1, read as the reverse complement.
ACTCGGATCGATATAACTATCTCGAAATTCTGTGCTCGAATCTGGATCAAATTGTTATGCGAATAAAATAATATACGTACATCCTACGTATTTATCCATTGATTGTTAACTACATTAATTCCTTATATTCACATTATTCTGATTCTATCCACTTGGAAATTTTCTCAATATCAAATTTACTTAAGAATTTCACCATTCATTTCTTCAGTTTTAATATAAGCATTATATATTCCCTTATAATATTACTCTACCACTATAGCCTTTATATCCTCTTATATTCACTTATTTTCAATTTGAATTGCTAATTCCATGTGAATTCAAATTTTCTTCTACTCTGAATATTTAAATTTCATTTACTATCTTCCATTTATAGCTGATTTTTATCATTCTCTTAAATTAATTTCATTCACTAATTTATTTTAAAATTCCAACTTGAAATTGTTTTGTTGTTAAAATTTCTCTTCTTTTTTTTATATAGTTTCAAATCCTGAAAACTTCGACATATTCTCCATTTGTTTAGCATTACATATATCCATAAGCACATATGTAAGGTTCCAATCCTCAACACAATTAATTTCAATCAATTCTCAAACCATTCCCTTTAAGTTAAAAGAAATTTACAACTTACTTGCTTATGTAATCCATTTAAGCAAAACAAACACATATTCACAATCATCCTATTTTTGCTTCTAATAATTCATAAAATTTTATCTAATCCTCATTTACTTCAAACAACCCATTTCCATATGCAATTCAACAATATTATTGTGAATAGATAATCACTTAAGCTTTATAACAAATTTTAAATTGATTCCAATTCAATTTACACTTGATTCCATCCCAATTAAATTATTCACAATCCTTTCATTGCATTTTCTTTCATTTCAACAGGTTTGATTTCAAACCATTTTATCAAACTCAACAGCCAATACTTTAAACAACCATATCACAATTTACTCATGCTATTATTTCCTTCAAACTATTCCACCTAACAACTTAAATTTATTCTATTCCACCAACTTCCATTTAAATCTTTGATTTGATTTTTCTTAATAAAATCCCAATTATTTACTAATCTTTTGATTAGTTTATTCTTTTATCCATCCTTAAATCTTAATTTACATTAACAATTCATTTTTGAATTTAAAATAAAGTCATTCAATTTATGCTTGAATTAGATTTGTTTACAACTCACACCATTATTTAAATCCAATTCAATACTTACTTTGGTTTACATTTACTTATTTACTTAAGAATTTTATTCTATTCAATTTTATCAGTAACTCGATTGAATTCATTTAAATTCAATTTTATTTTAACTCAGCTTCCGTTAAATTTAGCTACTTACCATTCCTTACATTTATTTATCAATATTTGAGCTCAAAACTTCTTTATCTACTTAACAACTTATTTTGCTCATTTGAGCCATTTCACCTTATAACCACAATTTCAGATTATACACATATAACACTTACTGTCTTCACCTTACAATCACAATCATTTTTCCTTCAAATTTTATATCCAATTAAGTTCATTTTGAACTTCAATTCCATTCAACTTATCTCAGGTTAAACTCAAATATATTTTCTTATTTCCATTTACTTAAGTTAAATTTTAATTACGGGATTAAATTTCCCGATTTCTTCTTATTAATACCAACTTTACTTTATAAGTTCAATAGTTGATTTATTCATACCTTTCACATTATTAAAGAGAATTCTTAGAATTCAATTGCCCGGTTTTCATTTCCAAAACCATTTTAAAATGATAACTACACATACCTACTTGGTATAACAAATCAAATCAAATTCTAAACACTTGTTTTCACCAAAACAAATTTTCTCAAAATAATTTTCATTCAACCATATTTTCCAAAATAGTACTTCATTATTGCATTTAAATCGTTGTAAGAACATTTCAAACATTCCCAAGATCTTAAATTCCCAAATCCTTTTATTTAAAATTCATTTAAACACTTTTCAAATTCCCGGGACTTAAATTCTTGTTTAATCAAAGTTTAGTTATATTTCTTTTATTTAAAATCATTCTTAAATAATTTTATTTGGTTATAAACCACTCACATTTTAAATTTTAGTATAAACAACCAATCATCCAAACATATATAATAATTTCAGAAAAATATTTCTTTTATATTAAAATATGATTTTGGGTAAAATCATTTCATTTACCCTACCTTTAAAAACAATACTGTGTCGAATTGCTCTATTTGAGTGCTTAGACACCCCTTCGATACAGTTTTCGAGGCTGTGTCGACGAAGGTTCACATACCACTCAATAAATCAATCAACGCAATATAAAAAAACTTTATATTCACTAACAAATACGCGCTCATATCTATTAATACACTCAAACTCATTTTAGAGTTCTACTGACTCTATTTTATGAGTAATTTCTACCAGAGCCAAGGTTATCACCAACCTATGCTCTGATACCAACTGTGGCGACCCGCCCTTCAACTACCAGAAAGACGTATCATCATTAAGAAAGAAAGGGATGAGAAAATAGAAAAGATAGAGAAGAAAGAACAACAACATCAGAATTTCACAGCGGAAAGGAACAAAATATAATATATCACATAACTATTACATAATTTTACATATATCAGAGCTATACATATCATACAACACATACTAGACAGTTATAAACTCCTGTCTAGTTAACACAAGTCAATATGCAATACAGATAAACAGCTCAGAGATATTAACACAGCGGAACACCATATATATACATATATCTACAACGTAGAAGCCTCCTGCTCCATTGCTCCTCCAGAATTCGTCAAATCTAACCTGAATCCCATGGCTACCCGTAAAAATTTGGGTACCCGAGAGTTTATGAAAACAAAATAAACTCCGGGTCAGACATGGATCTGGTATGAGTAAACGGTTTAAAGTTGCTTAACTTTGAAAAACATTTGAAAATAAAGGTATCACGTAAGACTCCCCACAAATAAATACGGGTAAGTTTTTACCTTACGTTAACCAAAACATTTCATAGGAAATCCAGTGATATTATAATAGTGTCTAGGGTTTTCAAGTAAATAGAAAATAGCCGAAATTGTTACATTCATTAAATTCCGGCTACTAGCCATCAAAGTGGGTAATACAAATCAAAACCGTAGGGTCTCGAAAATGGATTTCCAACAATGGCAAGGCTACTGGGGTACCGCCCATCACAGTACGGGGCCTAGATCACCGTACCGAGGATCACTCCCGACCCCCTGCTACATAAGGCCGGAACCATTCCTTACTGAACAGTCCCGAACAAGATAAACCCCGCGGTTGTAGCTAGAAACCGCCCACACAGCCGAAATAAAAAGGGACATCTAGATAGGGGAAATATCTTGTCCTGCTTGGGCATGACCCACCTAACCTTGCTGCATCTCCCCTGTTTTATCCATTCCCGGTTGATGAGGATTGAGGCTGCGATTACCTTTAAAGAACATATCACTTAGAATGCTCATCGTCCGCCTGACGATGTGCTGAAAGCATTCAATCCATACAAGTTCGTTCCGGGTTCGAACGAAACCGAAGGCATTATCTCGTCACACTCATTTTGGAATCACCCTCAGAGTCAACGACGATAACCCTTGCACTCTGAATACACCATCTCGATCTTCATTTCAGGATTCACGACCTAACGTTTAAATTGGATCGATGTGGTTTTCGGAGAATCAAAATTGGATTCTTCCGATCCCGGTCTCATCGAATCCAAACGCCATTTTAAGGGCCAAGTTGTCTAATTAACTTAACAGTTTAAATAATTTAAATCTAACAGTTGAATTAACATAGCATTTATCACAGATAAAACATATACAAGCATCATAGATATATCATAACATGTCACAGAACATCACAGAACGTCATCAATAGATATCATAATCAGATATTCAATCACAACAGTCCATAAGCAATCATCTTTAAGTCGTATTTGTAATTAATTCAATTTAGAATTAATTACCTGAGAGTTAACCACTCAACTCTATTTAATTAAGCATTAATTAAAGAAAATCAATTACTTATTTCATTTCAAATTATTTAATTAATGATTTCTTAATTAATTATTTAGTCTTAATACATAATTACTTTATTTCACATTTAAATCAGTTACTTCCTTAAACAGGTGATTTAACTTTAATTACATAATTAACTATTCCCAGATCATTAATTAATAACTTTAATTATTTATTAATAAAACTTAATTACCCTTTTATTAACTGCTAATTACTAATCAATCAACAATTAATTCTTATCAAGCTACTTAATTAATTAACTATCAATTCATAATCAAATTACTTGATTAACCAACTACTTATTCATTTATTATTACTCAATTACTCAGTTAATTAGTTGATTCCTAATTATTATTTATTAATCATTAATTCATAACTTACTTATTATAGATTAGTTAGTGACTCAGATATCACAAATTTATTTAAACTAACCTTCTATCATCAATTTTATTAACTATATAATCTTTAACTAACCTCCTAAATTAATTATGAATTAACTTCTAAGTAATTAGCTACGATTTAAATTTGTTTTAACATATGATTTAATTCTAATTACAAAATCAATTTAAACCTCAAGTATAAATTTATTAACATTCTAATTATTTGTTTAATCACCTATCTTTACATACTTACCTTATTAAACCTTTTAAAACAAAGATTAGCCTAACTAACTAATTATTAAGTTAGTTCAATTATAATAAAAATACTTAAACCAAAACTATGCTCGACCATAAGGGTACCCGAGACCGCTCCTTCATTTACTCGAGAAACACTCGAGTTATTCCCCCGTGCTTCCCGCGTCTCTCTCCCTCTCTCTCTCATTCCCCTTCTTCCCCCTTTCCTGTATCTTACCTTCTTCCTATATTTTTTAAAACTGTTAAATTTACAGGCCATAAACACGAGATGCCTGCAATAACTCGAGACCAAGGCTTCCATCCTTGAGTCTACCCTCGCGTCAAAAGCCCAGAAACCCGAAGCAAAAACCTTCCTACTCGAGTATTACGCGAGTCAACGCAGCCTATGACTTCACAGACACACTTATGCCACCGTGCACGTGCACGGTGGTGCGCTTGGCCTCCGGCGCCTCGCGACAGCCCCCACAAACCCCAAATCGACCTCTCAAACGAATTCAACACCCAAATCATCTCGATTCGGTCGAAGGCAAAGAATTGCCTAGAACTCGATCATGCGGCACCAACCCCTTCCCAAAATTTCCCTCGAGCGGCCACCATCCATCACCGGAGGTGATGAAACTTCACCAGTACGTCACTCACACCCCCACCTAATTCCACTTAAACTCGCTTTCCACTCGGTTTACTCATGATGCCGAAATCAAATTTTTACAGAGTATACAAAACATTTACACTAAAACCCTACTTTTGATTCAATCCCAAAATCCCTACATTCGAAAAAAATTTCGACAATTTTCTGAGATCAAATGGATTACTAGCTTACGTCCTATCAATTTACAGAAGTTAAAATTGAGTCAATCTTTCAGAATTGACAAAAACCCCACTTAGTTTCATTTTAAAACTGCACCTTTGATCTTTGCTTAAAAATCAAGATTTTTATGTTAAAAATCATAATTATGTATATGAACTCTAAATATGTTATTCAATTTACAAATTTAAATATTCAAAATTTGGTCTTTGGTTTCTTTTACCTGATATTTGAAGAAAACAATATTTACATCTTACTGTTATGCTTCAAACATATTCTTAGGCTTTGTTTTATGTTATACAATTTGAATTACTTACATCTTTTAGGTTTAAAATTAATTCAAATAGTAAAGTATTAATATCTTTTAATTCTTTTACCCAGAAAACTTGACAACAATCAAGAAACAAAAACTTCATATGCATAAATCAATACAGGTCCATATATTTCCATTTATTTTCAATATATATGGCAACACAAAACATCAGAAACTAATTGTCATACTTAAAATCGAAGAAAGTATGTTTACTCACATAGTTACTGTCGAAACAGAGAGTAGTTGCTTGATGAAGAAAGAAAACTGTAGTTGAAGTTTTGAATTCCTGTAAGCCTCTTTTGCTTTCAACTGGATTGAGCTTGTAAATATGCAATTTTGTTTATTTTTTTCCAGATCCTTGTTTAAGTTATGGAATGAACAAAATAGAATGATAAATACATCTATATAACTTTGAACAAGCTGTCTTCAGGAACAAGCTTTGACTTGGCATAAAATCTTGCAAATTTTATTTTTTATATATGTACTAAAACCTGAAATGATTCAACAATTTCGGCTGGAAGATTTTTCATATAGCTTGAAATGACAATATGTTATGCTTAATTGAATGTTTGTGTTTTCATTTAAGTTAACACACAATTAATGTTTGCTGACACAAACATTTGTACAATTGTTTTTGTATGCACCAATTAGTATTTGCAGACACTTCAATATATATAAAGATATTTGCAGGCTTGTTTGTACTAAAATGTTTACATATAGGTGTACACTTATTATGAGTTGCTGACACTACAATATATATGGAGATATTTGCAGATTTTCCATTTGTACAAAGATGTATTCATATAAGTTTACACTTTAATGCTTTGCAGACAAGTTAGTTTTGTTTAAAGATATTGCAAGTTTTCAACTGGACAAGTTTTATATATTTGTCTTTACATAGTTAACATTTTTATTGATAACTTATATTCTTAATTCTAGTACTTATGTTAATAACCAAATTTTATGTTATACTTATATATTTATAAGCTTATTTTATTTTAATTGTAAAAGTTGTTGTTAGAAACACTTCTCAAATCTTATTTTTATTTAAAGGTTCAATCTTTCCATTATTTGATTTGTAATGTATTTGCACTAATGTATTTATATGAATATGATTGTGTTATTATACTTTTTATTAACTGCATTCATATATCTGGTATTGCATATTATTCATACATAACTTTTAATTTAATTGAATAATACAAATTAAATTTTTGAATATTGTTAAAAGAGTCTACTTTATATTTTGAAGCTATATTCCTTTATAATACATATATAACCAATAATACCCAAAATCTTATTTATTTATAAATTAACATCTTGTATTTTATTTAAATTTGATCAAAAACTTATTATAATAATTGGGTCAAAATTCCGGGATGTCACAGTAGAATTGGTATTATATATGTATATGGAGTGATTGATTTGCCGCATTATATAATGGATGATACCCTATGCGCCGCATAATAGCGGATGATATTATATTGATCTCATATACCGCGATATTCCACCTCGAAGTGGAATTGATATTTAATTGTTGTGTTAACGTCTGTGGATGCAGAGAAACAGGTTGGAGGGATCAAACTGGATTCCTCAAATATCTGAATTTATTTCAATATTGTGTATTGATTGTTTATAATCTGTGTGTGATCATATTTGTGATTGAAATCATTGAAGGCTATAGTTTAGCCGAATATATTTTTGGTATCGTAGGATACCAGAAATAAATAAAATAGGATTTTTGAAATTCAAGTTGAAAGTTTATAGTAAAATTTATTTTTGATAATTGGATAAATTTAAAAGAAGGAATTTTAAAAGGATAAAGTTTTATTTTTGAATCCTATTGAATAAATGTCAAAAACATGGGAAAGGATTTTAATAAATGGATTTCAAGTAATATTATTCAAAAGTTGAAGAATTTATTTTAAAATATGGATTTTAAATAGTTTGGAAGAGATAAAGGAATTTATTTTAAAAATAAATTCGGATACTGATTTGGTGTTAAAAAAATAAATCTTTGGGAAATCAATATGAAAATTGATTTGGTGTCTGAATGAAAATCGATTTGGTGTTTAAAATAAATTTAAAAATTAATTTTGAATTTGATTTGGTGTTTAAAATAAAATTTGAAATCAATTTGGAAATTGATTTGATGCTTGGAAATGATTTTTGAAATCAATTTAAAAATTGTATATCAGTAGATATTTGGAAAATTTAAATTCATAATGGGAATTTAAAAAGGAAAGGGAAATTTGTTTTAAAAATAAATATTGATTTAATTTTTAAAGTGTGGAAAGAAATTTGCGGATTTGGAATATAAATTGAGATAAATCAAGAAGAATTCATTTATTGATTTAAATAGTCCATTATGAAATGGAAGGTGTATTTTCCCTGGAAAGCCGAGTATGTTTTTAAAGTAGCTTTCAAAATTAAAAGTTTTGAAGTTGGGTTTAAAAAGAATGTTTTGGAGAAATTATTTTTCTTAAGTTATTTTGAAAATCTTTAAAATAATGATTTATTTAATTAAATACAAAAGTGATTATTTAAAGATTTAATTGATATTTGATTTAGAATATGTTTATTTAAATAGTTATACTCTATTTAATAATTTTATTTAAAAATTATTTTGGACTTAAGTTTATATGAGATATTAGTATAATATTTTCATAACTAATATCTAAAGCAAGTGTTCTAAAATAGTTTTAATTTAAATGTTTTCAAGTATATTTTGGATAAGTGATTTAAATTATTGTAAAGTATTTAGACTCGGCAAATTTTCAGTGGAAGTAAATAATAGTTGGAAATTTATTCCACATGAAAAAAGTGATTTGAAATTTACTTTCAAAAGGATTGAAATGTGAAAAGTGATTTGAAATTTGTTTTCAAAGTGTTGAAGTGTTAAAAAAATATATCTTGTGAAGATATTTTGAAAATAAATAATTGGGGAAGAATTATTTAAATCTTGGTGATTGTTGTGAATGTTGATGACAGTTAAATAACCGACTATCAATATTGGCCTTTAAATGGCAATTGAATTTCGATGCGACTGGGGTCGGATTCCAAATGGATATTCGAAAACCACATCGAAATTTTGTGTTGGATCTTTTGTTTAAAAGATCAAAGTGGAAATTGTTGTGATTTGTTTGAAATCTAAATGTAACACTTACTTTTAAAATAAGCGCTCGTTATTCGGATTAGCCGGGAGAGGACTTTGTGTCATAAAACCCATTCCAAATAATGATACGACGAAATTGGATTGCATTTGAAGATGGTGTTGAAGACCGGGTATTTTCGAAAGCGAAAGGATTACCTGTCGAATATCTCTACACCGGGTTGCTCCTGTATAGAGATTTTATCACCCTTTGTGATGTGGATTCCAAACGTGATTTGTGAATATCAGGATTTGCAAGGGTTTCTTTGAAGTTCCTTCAGTTCCGTTCGATCTCGGAACGGACTTGTATGGATGTGTGTCTGACGTTACACTTAGAGGTTATGTAGTTGACAGTTACTAGTGAAATATTTCCAAATTGGTAATGTGGCATACGAAATGCTGCTGATCGTCTTTTGATCGAAGCATGGCTTTGTGAAAAGTGTAGCTTTGTAGACGAGACTTCGTCGGACCTCACTACCCGGAAATGGTCGAAACAGGAAGTATGCGGCAAGGTTATTTGGGGGTAGCTCCCCCAGAGGGTATGTCATTTCCTTCTGGAAAAGGGTTGTATCATGGTTATGGAGCCAAGATATTTAACCTATGTGGTTGCTGCAAATTTATTATACTTTGTGGTTGAGGATCCTCAGATAAAGGTCGCTAACGACCGGGGGATGGCATACTCATGTAGTAGTTACCTAGTTACAGAAGTAATCCGACCTTGTGTTGGTAGAGATCCTATTAGGTTCTCGGGGCGTCCCTCCAGAGGCGTACCGATGTGGCAATAGGAAGTTCCTTAACCTGACCACTTGTTGGAAATCTAAAGAAACAATACACGCCATGTACGGTTTTAGTTGTATAACCTACCATGGAATGTGGCGGTAACCTACTATTGTACATGGTAGCTATACTAGGCATACAATAATGGTTGTATGCTGGCTAAGATTTATATTATACCTTTGAAATGTTTTCCACACTATGCACTAATGATAATATTAAAAAGATTTTGCGTATCAAGCATGTTTGACTATCATAAGGAGAAATCTCCTCCAATTCTACGTTTGCATTATGTGTGTGGCGGGAGGCCTTATGGTGGTTTCATTTTCCAAAAGCATAACGAATTCCTTTTTATTTCCTTTGTGAAGACAACTATTTTTAAGATCTCACACCAGCCTCATGACTGACCTGGAGTTTATTGTTCCCTGCCTAAACACTGGGTGCCCATAATTTTCCACACGGGCAGCCTAGAGTCAGGTATCATTATTCTGTAGCAAAGTCAGAAAAGAAATGCTATGGAGATCTGGAGGCAAGATGGATGGCGAGACGTATCACTTATATTATATAGTATCCGCTGCGTAGGAGTTGGTGCGAGTCAGTTTTCATGTGGTCAAGTTAAATGCCAGTGTTGTATCATGTTGTTGTAAACTCTGATAATGTGATGTATAAACTGATATGGTGCTTTTGTTTTAAAGATTATTCATTTATCTATTATATTTATTCCGCTGCGAAATGTGAGATTCTGTTGTTGTTTCTGTTTCTTCTTCTATCCTCTTCTTCTTTAACCCTAACGGTTCAGTTTTTCGGCATTCGATTGTGTGGCATTTGATACAGTGGTCGTATTAATGTCGACTTTTGGAAGTCGAAAAATTGGGTCGTTACATCAAGACACATCCCTCGTCTGGATACGTAATTTGATTTGGGGTTGCTTTAGATTTGAGGCATGCTGGAGTTAGTAGGGATGACCCTGATAGCAAGATATCATATTCCGACAAGGATGACGATGATGATGAGGATGATTACGATAAGGATGAGTAATTGATTTATCCGGTTTCTTGTATTGTATTGGACTATTTTTTTATGTATGCTTATTGGACTATGTTATATCATGTTGGACTTTGTTGTATCGTATTGGACTATGTCTTTTATGTATTTTTATTTGATTATGTTGTATCATATTGGACTCTATTGTATCGAATTAGACTATGTTTTACGTATATCTCGCGTTATTTATGTTGTACTCTGTTTGTTTATGCATGTTGTTCTTGTGTATACGTTTTGCAGTATATTCTATCATTTGTCTATGTTTGATATTATAGTACATGAACAACGTTACACTTACTCGTTACAACATACATAAGTTTCAACTGAAATTAAATTTGAATGAACTAATACAACATAAACAACGTTACACTTGGTCACTACATCATACATAAATTTCAATAGAAATTAGATTCAAAATAAACTAATACAATATGAATAACTTTACACTTACGCATGAATATACAACATATGACTAAAAATTGGATGAAACCCCTCGAGTAGCATGATATTCTCTTATTTTACTCTCCACTACCTATCGTTGTTCAGGTGTGAGCTTAGAGAGGCCATAAGTCATCATAGCCAACATGGACTCTTCTTTCTGTTGCTCATTTTTTCTCTTTTAGTTCCAAATATTCTTCTTGCATATATAAATCTACCTTTCTTTTTCTTCTTTCTCGGCCTTGCACAAGAGATTTCTGCATTCCCCTCTGCTCATTCTCTTCCTAAAACAATCATGTGTTTCTATTCATTGAAGATATAGTTTTAAATATTTTATCGTATTAGGCGTTGTAATCAATTTTACTATTTAACCTCTATTTTCCTGCTGCCTTTCCTGTATTATTACAATGAAATGGTAGAGATTCTTATTCTTTAGCCTCCTGTTGGACATTGGACTCTCTCATATTAGACTCGGGGGTTCATTCTTCTTGGTGTAAATTGAGTTACGGTGTGTTGCTTTTTTATTGTGCTACATTTGTCTTGGTCTTTAAAAAGATTCTAAACGTGCATAAGACTGAAAGCAGCCCCCTTGTTTGTTGTATATAGGCCTCATGAGCCTATTCGAGCTGAAAATTAACATAAAGCATTAGTGAATTTGTAATAAATAATATACTCCAATAAAAGATAAAACTCACCAAGTTAACATCTGTAGCCCTACTTTGTTTTCTCATCTTCCTAACTGTCACGATTTCATTCCATTTTGATAAGCTCCTTACATACGTCTCCATTGAGTTTTTAAAGACTCGACGGTTCTAGGAATATTATTTAGTAGAAGAGCATGGAAAAGGTTTGAAATACATGCCTAAAAAGCAAATTCAGATTGTGATGTTCCTTTCAGTTCATCAACAGAACACTATAGCCAACAAATAGCAAGTTCCACTTTTTCATCTTTTAACCATTTCCATTATGTACAAGCAACTTTGGAATGTCAATTACTTCTGGCGTTGGGGACTCGTTTATGTTGATTCCTCCTGGATTTGCCATTATTTGATTCAAATGGGATCATTGACTGAAATCATTATTTCTATCTCGTAAGATTTCCTCTTCAACAAATTCTCCATAATCATTTTGATTTTGATTGAAACCTCCATTATCTTCTTCAAAATTTGAATCTAAATTTCTACTATAGTTGTTGGTTTGTGTGAAATTACCTCACATGCCGCCTTTAAAATTCAATGATTGATATTGTGGAGAGTATTGGTTGCTAAACCGATCGTTGAAGACTTTGATCAAAGTTGCAAACGATAGTGGGATGCACATTGAGAATTTTTCCAATAATTCTGAATGCTTTATCGATTTGGTGGTGAATTGTCATAAACATTAAAATTTTGATTGCATTATCGATTTGGTGGTGAATTGTCAAACATTATAATTTTGATTATATTCTTAAAATTGTTGGATTGAGAGGACATCGTCTTTTTTTTCTTTTGTTGTTGGACATTTTTCGTAGATAATAGTGAGTGTGGTTTGTGTAGTTTAAGAGAGCAAGAAGAATAAATTGTCTGAGTTGAAAAAAATGTTGGGCTAGTTATTTGTATGAAATTGGCAATAGTAATAAAAACATTACCATTTCTTTCTTACCCGGCATTATTAATGACGGATAAGATGGCAACAATAATGTTTTTGCTACTATTGCAAGTGTTTACCTAGCATTAATAATGTCGGCTATTTACCTTGCATTATTAAAGCAAGGTAAACCACTGACTGCCACCAATATGACCTTGGTAATCAGTGGTTGGCCCAAAAATGGGTTCTCCCACCCCTTGTTGAAGGCCAATTACCAAGTGACCGACCCCCTGTTAGGGGATGCTCTTAATACATTTACGATATGTTGGTATTCCTTTAGCAAAAATTGATGAATGGTAGAAAAAAGGTGAATTGTATAATGAGTGGGAACTGCATACATCTTTCAGTTTTTCCAACAAGTGAAACTAATAATTCTATATAATAGCTCATTCCACATTTTACTTAGAAACAACAAAGTAATTGGCGTTACTATATTGTTTCAAACTGTTTCACACTTTACATTTTAGTATACTAAGCAAGGCAAATGATAAACCTTGAACTGCACAACAACACATGCTTATTTGTACTAAAAAACAACCGTGATAAAGATAGGTTTAATATGCAGTAATAAATACACATGTAAATAAATACACATGTATATAAGTGAAAACATAGTTGTCGTAACTTCTGCTAAAATGACATATGCTATTTCACTATTCAATTACACTTGAATCACAAATCCTAACTACAAGGCAGTCAAAAATACAATCAAAGAATTTCTTAGAAAGGTAAAAGGTCATATTGACATTTTAAAGGTAAAAGTTAAAACGACAGCATACATAATATGACATTACCATTGACATCGTTCATTCAATTTGAACAATCCACATTTTCTTGATAACTAAGCTTATTTTTTACCTCCTAGGTTATTCCCTTCTTATATATATGTTGTTGGAATAGAACCTATCCACAATGGAATAAATGGGAGAATTTCAATTTCTTTTACCATTTTGTACCTTTATTGAGCCTATGAAGTCTAATTCATTTAGAACTTTTTTAAATTTTTTTAAATTAAAATCACCATTGTTCGAAACAAAAATAGCGCAAACACCCAAATGAGTATAGTAGAGAATAAAAAATGAAGAAAAGTAAATCAAAAGGAGAAATAAAAGAACACATAACATTTTCTAATGGTTTAGCTAATTTTGGCCTATACCAACTTAACTTTGTTGATGGTTTATAGTGTTGTTTACACTTCTGTTCCTATGGGTCGATACAAATCCATGGATGATTATAAGGGATTATAATAAGAGAGCACTAGAGCTAAAAAATCCTTAAAATGAACCCTGCCCTTCTATTTATAGCTGTAGAAAGTCTAAAATCTCGCCTACATGATCTCTATATTGTTTTCCACTCTATAGACTACTTCTCCAGGAAATTAGGTGGAAATCTAATCAATGATCATGGACCGATACTGATCCATGGGCTTGGATCAGTATCATCCATGCGTTCTTCATATGGATGACTTGAACTTCTAGTTTTATGATTCCAAACTTGTCTGCAACATTATTAGCTTGATTCTGAGCCTAAATGATTGATCGGTGAAAGAATGGAGTGCTGCCTTTAGATGCTTGTGGAGATCGATAAAGGATTGTATGAGATCGATAAAATGGAAATTGAAATAGGCTCCTGACATCATCACTTACAAGTAGTAGGCGTGGGGGAAAGTTTTGACAGAGGATCATGGAACGGTACCGACCCAAGTGGTTGGATCGGTACCGATCCACCACTTTTGGTGGATTTTGGGACCTCACCTCTTGGAATGGTTTGGTCTTCATCTTGTGGCTCCATTTGCACGTAGTTCCTAGACTTTGGGCCAATCTTTCTGGGCTTCCTGCCTTAACAGCTTTCTTTAACACATCGAGTTCATCCACATACTACCTGGTCAAAAGACGGGTAACACTTGCTTCCCAAAGCACACCTTGCCAATGGAAGGTGTACTTTGCTCAAGAACAAATGTTAAAGTTGATGGGATAATAGTAGTTGAATTTTCTGGTTATTAGCCGATCAGGCTATTGCAAATCATCATGTTCCTTTGGATTCACCCGTAAATCAAAGATCCTTCCAAACCATTATAGCCGAGGGAACGGGTCCTTGCTTGAGTGTCAGTCCTAGATAATCATTGTGTTTTCTTCAGAATTTGTGCATTATTCTTTGTACCATAAATCAGAATCATCCCGTGTTCATCCGAGTGTTAGCAGTCATGCGTTGAAATCAATGAATTGATTCAATAATCACTAGTATGCTGCTTGAAGGTCATTGGCATTCAAAGCCAAAGTCTAAAGCTCAATTTCTCCGGGTCATGTATTTGATGGCCGATTCAATTCCTGATCGCTTTTGATCATTAGTAAAAAGCTTGATCGCTTTAGATCATTAGTTGAAATCTCGATCGCTTCGGATCATTAATTGAAATCTTGATCTCTCCAGATCGTTAATCTAAAGCTCAATCTCTCTGGATTGTTAAATGAATGTGTGGTCATTTAGGGTAGATGTTAAGTCCATGTTCTCTCCGCATCATTAATTGAATCCATAGCCATGCAGGGTCGATAATTAAATCTATGGTCTCTCTGGACCGTTAATCAAATACATAACCGTTCGGGGCTAGTAATTAAATCCATAGTGTCTTCGGACCATTAACAAAATCGATGGCCATTTGGGGCCGATTATCAAATCTATTGTCTCTCAAGACCGTTAATTAAATCCATGGCCATATGGGATAATCAAATCCACGGTCTCTCTTGACCATTAATCAAATCTGTGGCTGTTTAGTGCCGATAATCATATCCATGGTCTCTCTGGACCCTTGTTGAGCCTAATCCGCTCGCTATCTAATGAGGGGACTCGACAAAAATCAAGCCCATCTGCTCATGCTCTAATAAGATGACTTACTTCTTGCACTCCGGTCCCTGCTCCAGGTCAGGACTTAAAACAATCAACATCCTACAAGTTCATCCACTTAATCTTTCATAAGGGAACTTGCACCCTGCACTCCGGTCCTGTCTCTCTCCAAACAAGACTTAAAGTGACTAATATCGTACAAGTCTATCTGCTCGCTCTCCGATGATGGAACTTGCATCCTGCACTTCGGTCCCGTCTCTCCAGAGGGCTTAAAGCGATCAATATCAATCATCACGTTCAAATGGTTTATAAAATCCTAATCAATTCCAGGAGGTCATCAATCTCCGTTGGTCTTTCCTAATCAGTTTTGGTCAGCACTCATGGAATCTAAGTCAGGGCATCTAGCAGACATCTAATCTTATTAAGGTCACCTTCAGAATTCGAACTCGGAGCATGCTTAGAGACCGATCAGGATCCCATACATGTGTAAGCGGTCGAGGTTAATATTGTGCAACTATACTAAATAGTCATTTCAGCATCCAATTAGGAGCATGCCTAGGGACTGTTCAGGATCTCGTACATATGCAAGCGACTTGAGGTTATATTACATCATTTATTTAAAGTCAGGGTAAAGGCATCGAACCAGACCCCCAATCCATCTCGGTCATGGGGTTGTCATCCAATAGAAGTCTCCGATCCTTAACTTCATTCTACCCCTTGTTCAGTGGTGAGCTTCTAGTTCCACCTCAAGGATCTTCTCTTGTTTCAAGTCGTGTACTCTGGTAACCTCCTACTATCGTGCATTCGTATTCTGATTTGCATTCAAATGCTCTGCATTGTCTCTTGGACGAGCATCATTTCCACCCAAGTCAAGATTGGTCGTTCCCCTGTGTTCTTGTGGATTGGTACCAATCCGTACCTACGGATCGATTTCATGGTTCATTTTGATTTGACCTACTCAGCTTCCAGGTGCATTTGCTCCAGCTTTTGGCCTTTGGTTCTAGTTTACCGCAACTCCGGCTGTTCCCGTTTGTCCCATTCTCTAAAGAAAATTTTCATCATCTCTTCTTGACAGGCCATCGTTTTTCTGCATTGTATTCATCATGGTTTACATCTCATCCCTAGTTATGTAGACGAATGAGGGGTTAGCTCCAGAGGACGCCTCTTGGCTATCCCCTTGTTAACTTCCTCCAACAACAGTCTTCCTAGTTGATTATGCGACTATGTGATACAGTTCGGTTTTTCTATCTTCTTCTTCTTCTTTAACCTTAATGGTTCGGTTTTCCAGCATTCGATTATGCGACATGTGATACAGTGGACGTATAAAAATTTGGGTCGTTACATTGTGGTATCAGAACAATTGGTTAAGCGACAACCTTGGCTCTGGTGGGGATTACTCATTAGAGATAGAATCAATAGTATTCTAGAATGAGTTTGAGTGTAATAATAGATATGAGCGCGTATTAGTTAGTGAATATAAAAAATGTTTTATATTATGATGATTGGTTTGTTGAGTGGTATATGGATTCTGGTCGGTATAGTATGTGCAACTCTATCGATAGGGATCTCTAAACACTTGTACAGAACAATTCGACACGATATTTTTAAAACAGGGTAAATGAAATAATTTTACCCAAACTATTTTTGTATAGAAAAGAAATCATTTTTCGTAAATCATTATAGTATATGGTTGATTTTTTGTTAGGAAGTGATAGTATTAAATTATTATCGTTGAAATTGAATAAGAAATTGAAATCATAATCAAAAGCTGAGAAAGAAATTCATATGCAAATGGGATCTATAAATATAAATTGTAAATATAATTTATAATTTGAAATGGAATTCCATAGAAATATTTGGAAGAATTTTAAAGGATTTGAAAATTTTGAAAAGATTAAAATCCCTTTTGAACTTGAAAATGGTTTTCAAAGGTTTTGGAAAAAATGTTTTTAAAGGGATAAAAGCACTAAACTCTTTTCAGTCACTGGAAAATAATTCTGATGATGATCGCGACATCATCTGTGTTCATTTTCAGATTTTCAAGAGAGGAATTGCTGCCAAATTATTTAAAAAATTGAAGCTGTTTGCAAACTGGGTTTGGTTTTGGGAATTCAAAAGATAATTTGAATTGATTTCAAAAAAAATTGATTTTGAAATGCTGGAAAGAATCCGGAATCCTATTTGAAATACTTATGGAATCATAAATTGTTTGATATTAAAATTGGAGATTTGCTTGAAATGTAAATAAGTTGGAAAACTTATCATGGCTTAAATTTTAAATTTAATTGGAAGATAATTGAATTGTGTTAAATAAAGGAAATGAAATTCAAGCTGAATATTAGAAATTGAATTTGATTTGTGATAAACAAAGTGAAGTAGAAAAAATATTGTTAAGTTGGACAAAATGAAGCAAAGTATTTAAATAAAATTGCTAAGTTAAACTAATTGAAGGAATGACAAATTTAAATATGGTTTGAAATGAATTGAATTCATATGGAATTGGAAATCCAGTAAAATATAAGTAGAAATTAACTGAAGTAGTGAATTTAAAAAAAGTAGAGGAAGTATGCAAAATACTTGTATTGAACTTAAGAAACAAAAAGATGAAATTCTGAAGTAAATTTGAAATGGAGATATGCAAAGTTAATAAGTGAATGAAGATTAAACTGGAAATTGTGAAATGGTAATTGTGAATAAGTAAATGAAAAATCAATGTGAATAAAAGAAAAGAAAATTGATATAGCTAATAATCAGTTGGAATAAATACATGGGATGTACGTATTTATTTTATTCGCATAGCATTTTGATCCAGAATTCGAGCACAGAATTTCGAGATAGTTATATCAATCCGAGTTGGAATTTTTCACTTGATTTTCGACGGCGGACCTGGATATGGATTTTTGGTTGATTCTAGAAATTCTCTATCATAGTTTAGAACTATGCAAGGAGAATGACAGTTTCTGATCAAGAAACCAGATTTGTGTCTGGACTAGGAAGTCGGGTGGACGATACTAGTTCGAAAGTGAAATTGTGTGATCGAGTGAGCGATCGAATTTGGTATTGCATGCGGATGATATACGGACATCGTACGGGCTTGAATGAAATAAATAATGAAAATTTTATAAAGCAAAGTATAAATTGATTTTGAAAGCTATGATTGGATATTATGGCTTGCGGGATATACAGGTCTGTTAAAGCAAAGGATAAATTGGGATTTGATTTGAAAGATAAACTTGAAATTGCTCGAAAAAGGTTTGTATTTGAATTTCAGTATGAAATTTGATGAATTCCTTGTCTAGCCGCTTGGCGTTTTGTTTTCTTTTTGAATCTGGGGGCCCGTGATGCAATTTTGTAGTCGTACCGAGCAATCCTCGCAAAGGAGATGCCGGCGAAATTTTCCGAAAATTTAGGGAGTTAGAAAAATTCTGAGAAAATTTTGATAATTTAAGATTTAGAAATTAAATTTAAATTTGAATTGTGGAATAAATAATGTTGTTTGGAATTTATAGAAGATTTTGGATAGTTATGTGAAGTGATAATGGGTCTTTAATAAAAAGATTTGTTTTGGCAAATTGATATAACTGTTTGGTTTTGGAAAAATAGAAAACAGGTTAAAGATCATTCTTCTTAACTAGTAATTTCGGGGCGAAATTCTTTTAAGGAGGAATAATGCGATGACCCAGAATTTTTGATGTTTGAAATTAGAATATTTAATTAATTTTAAATATTTGGAAGTTATTTTAGCTTGAATTTCAAATATAACTATGGATTTGGCAATTAAAATTAATGAATTCAATTATTAGTTGTTGGGTTAAATATTGAATCTTGATTTTTAAGCTTGTTAAAAATATTTTGAAGGCTTAGAAAAATCTATAGTGATAATACTGAAGATTATGGAAGCTTCAGAATTGGATTTGGAAATGTTTTATTCGGTTTTGGAATTTATATCGTTTAAATCGATATTTAAAAATAGCTTTCCGAGGCACAATCTCGGATTTAGACGAAACTAGTTCCATTGGATTCGTAATATTGGATGTCAATTTTCATATTGTTTGGAGCAATCGTTTGGCCGTACGATAAGCAAACACGCTGAAATTTAAATCGAAAAATTAAATTAATAACAGGGTTCAAAAAGTTGTCTTCTCCATACGATCAAATTTGGACCCGAAACCTTTTCCATTGCGTTCAGAATAGGCGTTTAACCTTGTAAACACCTAGCGGCATGCCTCGATTGGAGATAGAAATTTTGAGTTGCGGAACATTTTAGTCCTTGAGATGATGGTTTTGATGACCACAACCTTAGAATAAGATTATAAAATATAAATACTAACATTATAGTTTAGATATATATGTATATGTAGGATTTAACCATGCAGGTACCAAGAATGAAGATTGTACAGTACAGAGATTCAAGATATCAAGATGGAAGACTTGTGAGTATCAAGAATATCAAGATTACCAAGAGTTCAAGATTTCAAGAATAAGTAATTTAATTAGGAATTTTTTTAAAACTCCTAGAAAAGCACTGGCATCTTAAAATCAATTTATTCGTGGAATGAAATCCACTTCGAGCCTGTTAAAGGGATGGAACCCTAAGTAGGATGGAACCTACGAAAAATCTAATGGAACATTGTTTTGTATCCATTAACTTTTATTCAAAATGATTTTACAAAATTATATCTTGTTTTCAAAATGTTTTCAAAACCTTCTTTTTAAAAGAATAAAAAACATCTATCCTGATTTCAAAATATTTTTAGCCTCAAAATAATCTTTAATTCTAAAACAAATTATCCTTTGTTTTAAATTATCTTTAATAAATATATTTAAAATTTAATATTTATACTTAGATTTAAATATAAAATTATAGTAAAATTTTATATACACCAAAATATTATTATCTATACTTACTTATGTATTTTAACTATAGTTAAGTATATTTATAAAGTTTAAAATAGTTTTAATATAAGATAAAAGTTATTTTCAAAGAAAAACAAAACATCAAAATTTCCTTTGGGATGTCGACATACCCAAGTTACCCATGTCGACATAGTGTCAGTTGATTTCAAAATTTTGAATTTCAAAAGAAGTGTCTATTCGTTATATCCCTTTACGAATGGACATGGTTGTTGTTCTTCTATAAATAGGGGTTGTTTTCAATGAATTTCTAATCATATTTTTCTGGTTTTCACTCATCTTCTTCTTCCATATTTCTTTATATATATTCTTACCATCACTCTGCCAAAATCAACATTGAATCTAACTAGATCATTTTTAGTTTGATTCTCTATCACTATCTCAAAGATCCTTAGTGATATTCAGAGTTAAACTTCTTTGTAATCAATTTAGTGAGAAAAGGTGTGATTGTAGCCTTGTAAATCAATCAAGTGTAAAAGGGAAATTAATCAAGTGTAAAAGGTGTGATTGTAGCCTAGGAAATCAATTGGGTGAATTTGTTGCCCATGAAATCAAGTATCTCTACCCAGAGGATTGTGAATCTGGAGGGTGTACCTCGTAGCCTTGAAATCGAGGGTGTAACTGTAAAGATTGCTTTTGAAAGAAAATCCATACTTGTATGCGGGACTGGATGTAGGGTAACTCCGAACCAGTATAAAATCCAGTGTGTTCTTTCCTTTACTGCTTTTACTTAATTTCTACATCCATGTTTGTTTCTATGATCATTTCTGTGTCTGAATATTGCATACATTTGTGTTCAAAGTAATATAAACTCAAAAAGATTTAGTAATTCATTAAAACACTATTCACCGCCTTCTAGTGTTTATCCTAGCCTTAAGATCCATAATCCGCATTTCTAACATTTGGTATCTGAGCAATGTTTTCAATGTTTCATAATCTGATTTTTGAAAAAGTTTTTTTTTTAAAAAATGGCTATATTTGTCAATACTAGTTTAGAAATATTCAGATCATCATTGTCTCTTGAGTCTGCACATAATCAATGTTCAAATTCAAGTTTCCTACCAAAGTTGATTGATATGCAGGAAACATGCTTTATTAGAATTAAGGAATCAATCCACAATGGACAAATTGTGTGGATCAAAAAGAACAAATCGATACTCGATAGTGGATGCTCTAGACACATGACTGGAAATCCATATATGCTGAATGATATAATATACAAAGATGGAGGGATGGTTAACTTTGGAGACAATTCAAAAGGATATGTGATTGGCATCGACAAAGTCGGTAACTATGAAACTCTTATTATTACTAATGATTGGCATCGGCAAAGTCGGCAAAGTCGGTAAAAGGGAAATCAATCAAGTGTAAAATGAACCCTGCCCTTCTATTTATAGCTGTAGAAAGTCTAAAATCTCGCCTACATGATCTCTATATTGTTTTCCACTCTATAGACTACTTCTCCAGGAAATTAGGTGGAAATCTGATCAATGATCATGGACCGATACTGATCCATGGGCTTGGATCAGTATCATCCATGCGTTCTTCATATGGATGACTTGAACTTCTAGTTTTATGATTCCAAACTTGTCTGCAACATTATTAGCTTGATTCTGAGCCTAAATGATTGATCGGTGAAAGAATGGAGTGCTGCCTTTAGATGCTTGTGGAGATCGATAAAGGATTGTATGAGATCGATAAAATGGAACTTGAAATAGGCTCCTGACATCATCACTTACAAGTAGTAGGTGTGGGGGAAAGTTTTGACAGAGGATCATGGAACGGTACCGACCCAAGTGGTTGGATCGGTACCGATCCACCACTTTTGGTGGATTTTGGGACCTCACCTCTTGGAATGGTTTGGTCTTCATCTTGTGGCTCCATTTGCACTTAGTTCCTAGACTTTGGGCCAATCTTTCTGGGCTTCCTGCCTTAACAGCTTTCTTTAACACATCGAGTTCATCCACATACTACCTGGTCAAAAGACGGGTAACACTTGCTTCCCAAAGCACACCTTGCCAATGGAAGGTGTACTTTGCTCAAGAACAAATGTTAAAGTTGATGGGATAATAGTAGTTGAATTTTCTGGTTATTAGCCGATCAGGCTATTGCAAATCATCATGTTCCTTTGGATTCACCCGTAAATCAAAGATCCTTCCAAACCATTATAGCCGAGGGAACGGGTCCTTGCTTGAGTGTCAGTCCTAGATAATCATTGTGTTTTCTTCAGAATTTGTGCATTATTCTTTGTACCATAAATCAGAATCATCCCGTGTTCATCCGAGTGTTAGCAGTCATGCGTTGAAATCAATGAATTGATTCAATAATCACTAGTATGCTGCTTGAAGGTCATTGGCATTCGAAGCCAAAGTCTAAAGCTCAATTTCTCCGGGTCATGTATTTGATGGCCGATTCAATTCCTGATCGCTTTTGATCATCAGTAAAAAGCTTGATCGCTTTAGATCATTAGTTGAAATCTCGATCGCTTCGGATCATTAATTGAAATCTTGATCTCTCTGGATCGTTAATCTAAAGCTCAATCTCTTTGGATTGTTAAATGAATGTGTGGTCATTTAGGGTAGATGTTAAGTCCATGTTCTCTCCGCATCATTAATTGAATCCATAGCCATGCAGGGTCGATAATTAAATCCATGGTCTCTCTGGACCGTTAATCAAATACATAACCGTTCGGGGCTAGTAATTAAATCCATAGTGTCTTCGGACCATTAACAAAATCGATGGCCATTTGGGGCCGATTATCAAATCTATTGTCTCTCAAGACCGTTAATTAAATCCATGGCCATATGGGATAATCAAATCCACGGTCTCTCTTGACCATTAATCAAATCTGTGGCTGTTTAGTGCCGATAATCATATCCATGGTCTCTCTGGACCCTTGTTGAGCCTAATCCGCTCGCTATCTAATGAGGGGACTCGACAAAAATCAAGCCCATCTGCTCATGCTCTGATAAGATGACTTACTTCTTGCACTCCGGTCCCTGCTCCGGGTCAGGACTTAAAACAATCAACATCCTACAAGTTCATCCACTTAATCTTTCATAAGGGAACTTGCACCCCGCACTCCGGTCCTGTCTCTCTCCAAACAGGACTTAAAGTGACTAATATCGTACAAGTCTATCTGCTCGCTCTTCGATGAAGGAACTTGCATCCTGCACTTCGGTCCGTCTCTCCATAGGGCTTAAAGCGATCAATATCAATCATCACGTTCAAATGGTTTATAAAATCCTAATCAATTCCAGGAGGTCATCAATCTCCGTTGGTCTTTCCTAATCAGTTTTGGTCAGCACTCATTGAATCTAAGTCAGGGCATCTAGCAGACATCTAATCTTATTAAGGTCACCTTCAGAATTCCAACTCGGAGCATCCTTAGAGACCGATCAGGATCCCATACATGTGTAAGCGGTCGAGGTTAATATTGTGCAACTATACTAAATAGTCATTTCAGCATCCAATTAGGAGCATGCCTAGGGACTGTTCAGGATCTCGTACATATGCAAGCGACTTGAGGTTATATTACATCATTTATTTAAAGTCAGGGTAAAGGCATCGAACCAGACCCCCAATCCATCTCGGTCATGGGGTTGTCATCCAATAGAAGTCTCCGATCCTTAACTTCATTCTACCTCTTGTTCAGTGGTGAGCTTCTAGTTCCACCTCAAGGATCTTCTCTTATTTCAAGTCGTGTACTCTGGTAACCTCCTACTATCGTGCATTCATATTCTGATTTGCATTCAAATGCTCTGCATTGTCTCTTGGACGAGCATCATTTCCACCCAAGTCAAGATTGGTCGTTCCCCTGTGTTCTTGTGGATTGGTACCAATCCGTACCTACGGATCGATTTCATGGTTCATTTTGATTTGACCTACTCAGCTTCCAGGTGCATTTGCTCCAGCTTTTGGCCTTTGGTTCTAGTTTACCGCAACTCCGGTTGTTCCCGTTTGTCCCATTCTCTAAAGAAAATTTTCATCATCTCTTCCTGACAGGCCATCGTTTTTCTGCATTGTATTCATCATGGTTTACATCTCATCCCTAGTTATGTAGACGAATGAGGGGTTAGCTCCAGAGGACGCCTCTTGGCTATCCCCTTGTTAACTTCCTCCAACAACAGTCTTCCTAGTTGATTGTATTATCATTTTGAATCTTTTCAAATCTCAAATCAGTGGATTCAATTGTTTCTCAATGAAAACACCAAAATGTTTGTACCAAAAATGGCGTAACACCCAAATGAGTATAGTAGAGAATAAAAAGTAATGAAAAGTAAATTAAAGGAGCAAGAAAAGAACACACTATGTTTTATAACGGTTCAGCTAATCTTGGCCTACGTCTACTTAACTTTGTTGATGGTTTATAGTGGTGTTTACACTTCTGTTGTTACAGATCGGTACATATATCCGTGGATGATTACAAGAGATTTGAGCAAGAAAGCACTAAAGCCAAAAAAATCCTTAAAAATGAGTCATACCCTTCTATTCATAGCTGTAGGAACTTAAAATCTCGCCCCTATGATCTCCACATAGTTTTCCACACCATAGACCATTCCTCCAGGAAATTGGCGGACACCTCATCAATATTTATGGGTCGGTATCGATCCATGGGCTTTAATCGATACTGATCCACATGTTCTTCATATGGATGACTTTGAACTTCTTACCCTGGCTCAATTCGTAGTTAGCTTAGCGACTCCAAACTTGTTTGCAGCATTATTAGCTTGATTCTAGGTCGAAATAGTGGATTGGTGGAAGAATGGAGTTTCTAGCTTCAAGTGCTCGTGGAGATCGATAGAGGATTGCATGAGATCGATGAAATGGAACTTGAAATAGGCTTCTGGCATCATCACTTACAGTAGTAGGATTGGGGCCAAGTTTTGACAAAGGATCATGGATCGGTACTGATCCGCCACTTTGGTGGATTTTCGGTCCCAATCTCTTGGAATGGTTTGATCTTCATCTTATGGCTCCATCTGTGCTTGGTTTTTGGACTTTGGGGCTATCTTTTGGGATTTCTGCCTTGATAGCTTTAAAGTTTGACTCTCAAATTTGTCCGTATAATGCTTAGTCAAAAGGAGGGATAAAAACTATTTATTAATTTTATAAATAATGTTATACTTTATATTATTTTGTAATATGTTTGAATATGTGTATCATATAAACATACGTGTGTACATGCACTATAACATAATAAAGTATACATGGTTTGACATGCCCATGTATATGTTCTAAGGTTTACATTGCAATAGACATGTCAGCTCCTTTATCTTTTGTTTGCTTTCTAGATGAGCATATATATAACATATCTATGTGTAGGAGGAATGCACGTGCACATGTGCGCATCAATATATATATATATATATATATATATATATAAATATATAAAAATTATACATGTGTAAATGCAGTTGTATATATATAAATATATGGAAATAATAATTGTAATAATTTATATAAAATTTGTAAGTTGTATTTATACAAATTTTCATTTATATTAAATGCTAAAAATATTGAATAATTTATATAACATAATTTTTAAACAAATTTTTTGAATTGCTGCTGTAAACCCAGGAACAAAATTGAATTTTATTTATTTAATTATAAATATCTATAAATATATAAAAATGTGTGCACAACATATATATATATATATATATGATAAAATTGGTGCAAACCGAGTTTAAGCTCTCAGCATAATTTTTTTTGAATTTATAAAATATATTTTAGATAAAAAAATATTAAATAATTTAAAAATAGTCAAAATTAATTACTAAAATTACTAAAAATTATTTTTAACTTTGAAAATTATGCAATGTTCTTAAATAAAATTTTATACTTAATTTAAAATTATATTAAATATATATATATATAATAAAATTCTAGTTAAATAAATGGTTTATTAATATTTAAATAAATAGCAAATGCAAATATAATAAAATAATATTTTCTTGTGAATTATTATTGTGCAAAAACAAAATTTTATAAAGTTTATTATATAATTTTAATCTTTGGAATATAATTTATTAATTAATAAATGCATATGAAGTATTATTTAATTACAAAAAATGTTTTTTAGGTCGTGATTGTAATAACATTAGCATAAAAAATAAGACATACACATATACATACATACACATACATACATACGTACGTGTGTGTGTGTGTATATAGGTGCACCAACATATTCAACCATTTAATATGTAATAGAACATCTATATACTAAATTCATAATATAATCTAACCACCTATAATATAATGCTATAATATAATCCAATATTAGATTATTACATTCAATGAGTCAACAAATATGATGAATACCTTTCACCGAAGCCTAGGGTTCATATGTTGAGATGTTGAAATGATCTCCTTAAGTCTTACCATAATCCAAAATATGCTAGTTTCGAATTGCTGACTACTGATTATCGTATAGTTTTGATTTTTTGTTTAAGCTTGAAAACTATAGAGGAGCGAGGTCTATGATTTTTGGCTAGCAAGGGGCTTAATGAAGGCTCTTAAAATGATTTTAGAATGGTGGTTATGATCCTTAAAGGAGACTAGACATAAAATGTAGGATGTAGATCTTTATATTTCTCCTACTCATCCTCTACCTTTTTAATACATAAAACCATACCCCAATTCTATTATACGGCCAGCCATACCATGATCAAATCATGGCCAAAAATGTCATGCCCTATATGGGCTTCAAACATACTTAAATTCTAAACAATATTTATTTCATTTGAATCCAATTTAAACATGTATCAATATCATATATCAATTAATACATTCATAACTATCATAAACATAATTTTTAATATTGATCAACTTATTAAATAATTTTTTTACGGTTAATATTTCATGAATATTAATTAATACAATTAACTTATAACAACTATAAACTAATTAAATCATATAGACAAAGAAGTATTCAAGGTTTCGGTTGTGTGACTTTAGTTGTAAATTTGCTCAGTGATTAATATCGAATAATTCGAATATTAATGTTCATACGTTACCTAGCAGATGGTGTGACATTATGACCAAATTCATCGCTTACTTAGCATCTTTAAAATCCAGTTTTGCTTTATTATGCATACCCGATAGAGAAAATTATTTACACCAGTTCTCTTCTTCAAAACTATGTCACTTTGGACTTATGAAATTTGGTATTAGTTTCAATACCATCCATATTCAACTCTATAGTCCAAACACAAAGTCTTTGTTCAATAAAAACAATTATTATTAACAGAACTACTATGGCCAAATACTTTTACTTTGAGTTGACTTTAGTTGACCATGATACTAACCTCATATAACTGAGAAGATGAATCATCTCTTGAATAGTATTTCGCTTCCAATGATTCCACTCGACACAACTATAGTCATTCGATGGACGTCGTGTCATGATTTAACTGTAATCAAAATGAAAATTCCATGTTGAAGATCAATAAAGTTCTTGAGTCAAGAGAATTGTATTATTTTATCACATTGGTATTTTTTGTTTGACCTTAGTTATACAACCATGAGTAATACATTGTCCAAGGTTTGTAGAGCTTTACATGCTCCAATCTCCGTGGATGCATTGATATCCAGTCTCGATACACCTTGATTAGGAACATTTAAAACGGTATGTTTAATTTCATTATGATAAATTACTCATGTTTACAACACTTTATAATTACCATCACAAAATGTACAATTTATGGATTTTCTATCAAATTTACTTTTAATTAATATAACATGTTATATCAAGTATATAATAGAAATAAAACAAATTTTTGATGAAAAAAGGTCAATTGGACATAAGAGAGACTTCACATAACACACTTGCACTAATAGCTATTATACTTATCTAATCCTATCAAGCCTGAAACAAAGGATTGAGTCAGTTTTAAATCACTGGCCCCTTCGGTCTTATAAACACTACATTCCATTCTTGAAATTAAATCCATTGTTGGAATTTTTTTTATTTTGAACAAGATTGATCATCGAATTAGATATATGTAACAAATTGCATAATTGCCCTTAGGGCATACTCCTAACTCTATCAATCTCCCACTTGCACTTGAGGCCAATTATGGAATCTCTATCATGTCCCTTTAATCAGTTTGATGAGAGCTGATTGGGTTAGTCCCTTTGTGAATGGATTTGCCGTATTTCTTTTAATTATTTACTTTGTCAATCAACTCTCTTTAATGCTGATAAACCACTTTTATCATGTGGAACTAGTCAGAGTATGTTTCTTGATTTTTAGTGAGCTCTTATCATTTTATTGTTACCATATACCACTAATGTAGTATTCCCAATACTCAAAATCACCCGTAGCTCGGTTATGAATTTATACATTTATATTTATACATTGCTTTTATCATGTCGTTATTTAAGGCGATCTACTTAGCCTTTTCATTGAATTAGTCACAACTTCCTGTTTGGAATATTTCCACCTTAAGGCTCCCTAACGAACTTCATTTCTCCAGAAGTGACATTTAGAGAATTTAGCTTTCAATTGATTTCTCCTTAGGACATTCTTAACTTCCCTTAAATGAATCTCATGCTCCTTTTTACTTTTGGAATAGATAAGAATATCATCTACGAAGACCACAACAAACCTTTTCAATTGCTTTTAGAATACCCTACTCATTTATTGCACAAAATAAATCGAAGTATTCATCAAATCAAATGGCATGATTAACCACACAAACAATCCATCGGACATGTGAAAAATGGTCTTCTAGATAATATCTTCAGTAACTCTCAACCGATGAAACCCAGTTGCCAAATCAAACCAGAGATAACCTTCATCTTGACTAAGTGATCGAAGAGGTTATCAATAAGAAGCAATGGATAATTGTTTTTCTTCATCGGCATATTTTATTCTCGACGATCGATTCATAACTAAAGGAAACCATCTGCCTTAGTAGAGAAAACGACAAGCATTCCCTACTTTGAGATACTCCTGCGAATAAATCCTTTCTATAACAATTTTGAAAGCTTCTTATCTAACTCTATTCTTTTCCTCAGAGCTATATGCCAAAGAGGCATCATTACCTGCCTTGCGTCTTTCTCAAGATCAATAAAAGATTCGACTTTTTTATAGGGACAGAGATTGGAAAATTCTTCTAATACATTGGATAATATTTCACTATGGGTACACACGATATCTCTTTCTGTGATAGACTGAGTGAATACAAATGCATCTCTATAACAAAAATATCAGGCTCACAACATAAATCAAACAAGTCCTTTTCTCTTTCTCAATGGAATCATCCTCCTGTCACAATCTAATACTACACCATTGCAAGACATCTAATCCATTCCCAAAATAAACACATACCCCCAAACACTTTAATACATATGTTTTAGAAGGGAACTCCACGTCATGAATTACAAACTTTAAACTATGGCAAAGCATCGATAAATGGATCAATCCCCCAATATATTTCAATACCAAAACGAATTTGATGCATAATACCAGGTTTAAGGCCAAATTATCACCTAACACACTTGGTATGAGTGAATGAGATGCACTAGAGTCAAAATAAAGTACGAATAAGAGAATCAAATAAAATCAACACTGTAACCGTCCTCCCTCTTAGCTTACCAAGAAAGACAAACACTTGGGGTAAAAATATAAAGAAAAACAATAAACCAGGACATCGATAAGATCTCATAAAGGAATGAAAACATATAATATACTGAATACATGAAAAAAATTAGAATAACAATATATTTAATAACGAACTAGCGGAAGCAACAGATAAATAAGTATTAGTACAAAAAGTCAAAATACGTCAATTACTAAAGCACAGAGTTCCAAAAAATATATTCGACGTAGCATCTCATATACAAATAACATATCTATCACTTATACATAAAACAACAAGAATATATCTAAAAATACCGATGTCATGCCTCTAAAATGCTCTAGTTGTGCACTCTGATAGCGTATCCCCAAAAGTACCAAAATTCCGAACTACTCAATTGAGTACCCGATAGTTGTCATGACATAAATAGACAAAAGCAAAAACGCAGGCCAAACATAAAATCTGGTGTGAGGAAAACTATCTCAAAATATTGTATATCAAAACTAAATATAAATAAACATGAACTGTTAAATCACAACCAGCCTCTCCACAAATGTGGCTAAGGGGAAATCGGGACTGGCTATAAATAAGCACAGTTAACCTATCCAAAAGATAAGAAATCATACTATAACTTGCTCTTCTCCTATAATCAACGAGTCAGCATAACTAATTTAATGTGACTGATACATAATGATTTCTCATGATATGGTGATTATATATATATATATATATATATGCAAAAACACTATAAATACTACAATACAAGCATATCCTAAAATATACAACAATATTATTAAATAACTAATATAACACACGATATAACTATAAGCGGTAAATAAAGAATATAAATTGATACATATCATTACTGCTGACTGGAGTCCGTGGTTGACTCACTCAAGATAAATAGAGTCAGTACCATAGTACATCCTAGACCCTAAGTCGCACTAGTGTGGTCGAACTCATGTAGATCTCACAGTAACCCTTAGTGAGCATAGCTAGTATGACCTACTCCATATACCTAAACTCGAGTCTATACTAGACATCGATCGCAATCCAATGATTCCCATCGAGGGCTTAAAATAAATAGAGTCGGTACCTCAGTGTACCATAGACCCCAAGCTACATCCACAGTAATGAGCCTCTTGTAGATCTCACTATACGCCTTACCTAGCATAAGTGACATATGATCTACTCTATCTACTTGAAACTAATTTGGATCTCACCATACCCCTAGGTGAGTATAAGTGATATCTGATCCACTCATAGACGATCATCATCATATTCCCCTTGGCTAGCCAGGATTTCTTAACAAACTCCCATAACGTCTCTATAGAAGAGAACGACGGGCGTATCCCTTATAATTAGCCATCGGGACCATTAAGTAATACTAATGCTATATAAACACACACACAAAGACATGTATCAAATATAACGTCACGTATTTAAATACGTTCATTACAAATGAAGACTAGTATCCTATCATCATCTGTTAATACAGATGGTCTATACTATAAGACCAATAATATGTGTGGCTATTAATGTAAGGCCAATAAGAAGTATGATCACTAATATAAGATTGATACAAATTATACAACATATGTCACCCAGAGTTGAGCCTCGAAGGTACGAATTCACTTCTTCAATCATACATGCTTGCTAGATGTGATCGTGTGACCAAACGTCGTATCTACTCTTTTCGCAATCATTATTAATTCTAAAGGAATCATTTGACATTCATGTTCAAGTCTCGAGCTTCGACTTGCGTCCAGCCTCCCTGAAGTTCTACCAAGATACTATGAAAAATCGCAATCGGTCGGGGAAAATATCCCCAAAAGTTATTCTCAACCCAGGGGTTCAGTCGACTAGGGTATTCATCTAGTCGACTGGGGTATTCATCAAGTCGACTAATCCCAATAACCCCTAGTCCACCAGTTGAAGCTTCCACTCTTCAACATTTTAGGTTCCACTCCACCCCTATTCATTCGACTAAATATAACATTCAGTCGACTAAATATTTCCAGCATATGATAATGAAAATAGGCAGACGGAAACCCTGCCAAATGGTCACTAATTTGTGTGCTGTTTCCTCCGACGCTTCGGCCTATGAGCTGCCTTATTTCTAGAGCCTGCATCCATCTCATCAGATATCTATCAATTTTCATTTTTTGATGTTTTGAAAGTAAATTCTATAATTCCTCGAAAATAGATTTTGACACCAAAATTCACCCTTTGCACGAGTAGAGTTCAATTTGCGATTATAATGGTCCGGTTTCCTCTAACATGCCAAAATGACATACCCGGCCTCCTAGCCTTATGCCTACCTTATATGTTTGTCGATACACTCATTCATGCAAGCCATGCACACATGTTTACGCAAATACATAACCACTATACAAGTCACATTTCAGACTTCACCCGAGTGGTTACTCTACCAGGTATACTCTTACGTAGCTTAGCGCATGCGATAGTCACTATGGCTATGTGAAATTCCCGCAACAAACTTGTAATCAATTATAATTCTATAAAATCAAACAACTGTAAACGTATATAAACAAC
Source organism: Allium cepa (assembly GCA_030765085.1). Taxonomy (NCBI): domain Eukaryota; kingdom Viridiplantae; phylum Streptophyta; class Magnoliopsida; order Asparagales; family Amaryllidaceae; genus Allium; species Allium cepa. Next base: position 347,424,263 of record CM060931.1, on the reverse strand, counting down.
CAACCATATTATAATTCTAATTACAATTCACACAATGTTTTGATTGTTATACATTTTCAAATACACATATACACGTACTTGCCCATACTCATGTACGCAGACTAAAATTTAAATAAGCAATTTAATTTACTTAAATCAAAATTTACTTTATTTACTAAATCTTTTCAGTAAATTCTAATATGGTTTTAAATTATTTTATAAAATCTTACATCTATTTTATAAAACACATCATCGGCTTATGTAATAATTTTAAGCCTTTAAATACATAATTGCCTAACTTGAAATTAAGTATGCTTCATATTACTGTTTTATAAAATCTCATTTCCGTTTTATAAAATCTATACTTTATTTATAAATCTTATTGCCATTTTATTATTAATCTTTATTTGCTATTTTATAAAACATCACATTATTTTATAAAATATATCTTTGCTTATAGAAAATCATTCTTCCACTTAACCATTGTTTCTAAATACTAATTTAGCTTCATTAACCCTCTAGTCACTTTAATAATAAGTGTAGATTTCAAAACTAACTATATTACTAACTATTTCAAAACTATTCCAAATAGTTTAATTATTACAAACTAGCGACATGCACTCAATTATCACATGCAATTAGCCTCCAATCTATCACAATATCACCCAAAACCAATTACTTAACCCATAATCAGAATTAGGTCTCACTAACTTTTCAAAATATGTTGATTAAGGGTTCAGATAATTAATTAGACAAGGGAAACATGTTTGTAACATGAATACAAGCCTAAAACATAGCATGACAATCTCCAAATCAATGTATATAATTTTATAATTATCAATAAACAAAAACATGAAGATCAAAACTTAAATTAATAAGGAGAATCATCCCACTCAACTCTTCTTCCCCAAATCAAGCTCCAAATCACCTAAAACCCAAATTTTCTCTGTTTAATTTTTGAAATCCATATCAATACTCCAATTCAAGTCAATTCCTTCACACGTTCTGTAATGAATTGGAAAAGAAGATTTGTGTTGATATTTATTTAATTTTAGGAATTTTATTTAATAGGTTTAGGGCTTGGGGTTTAAGAAGGGATTAAGTGGTGATTAAAAGATTAGGAGAAGAGGAAGGAATGAATGAGAATAAAATGCAAGTGGAAAGAGATTAGAAACTTATAAGTTAAACCCAAATTCATTTCATTCTTTAAAATCACTATTCACTTTAAAAATCCATCGACTCAAAAAATAGTCAAGTTTATACTCATTTACTTGCATTAAAAAATAAACTCAACTGCAGGGGTATCGAGTCCTAATTCGCTTGTTTGTAAAAATCAAGTATAAGAGGCTTTCCGTTACTCAACGATTAAATAGTTAAATTAATCATTTAAACATTCAATTGTTAAAATTGCATGGTGTTACATTCTCCCCTGCTTAATAGACTTTCGTCCTCAAAATTTCCATGAGTACGAGAAAGTAACAGGACCGACCAAACATTTCGAGTCTTTGCTTCGAAAAATGCCAACAGTATTTTCCCTTATGCTATCAGCATCACGAAAACTCCTAAGTTAGAATGCATCACACATTAGGAAATATGCGATGACCTATGACATCCCACATACCTAAAAATTCTTACCATCTTACGAAAGCTTCTCTCTATTTAAATGCCAATAAAATCAAATAAGCATTTAATTAGTTATAAATTAGCTCTCAAGTACCTAATTTTACTATACAAAGAGGATTGTGCACTAAAACAAAATTCAAACATGTATAACCTTAGTCTTGTAACAGATACTTCTATAGTTATACATGAAAATCAATTGGAGAGTTTGCTCAAGTGAGTTGGTATTAAAATATACCACTGACTCCAAGCCATATCAAAAAGCAAAGGACTAGTATAGATCCCATCTCGACCCCATAGTGGGCATGGATGATATGCGATATATTCTTGATAGCAACCACTATATCTCTTCGAATCTTATTTTAAATTATGAAATTTAACTACCATAAGGCAAGCAATGATCAAACAATAAAAACAACAACAAATAACAATCAAATCGTAGCAAGTAAAAGTAAGGAACAATAACTAGCATCCAAATTACTAAACATGCAAGCAAGCAAGAAAATCAATAGCAACCAAGATTAGCCAACAACAAAATCAAACAACATCAAATAGCAGTGACAACAGTAAGCAGCAAGGAACAACAAGTAACAAACAATAATAAACAACAAGCAATAAAAAGCAACAAACAACGACAAGCAACAAACAATATCAAACAACAAGCAATAAGTAAGCATACAAAATAATGAAATATTTTAAAGGATTCTATATCAACATGCTTTGTAACCATCAGGAGCCAAACACGCATGTCAAACCATAATGTCCAATGAGTCCATTCGACATTCAAAAGGGATAAACATCTAAGTGGTGTAATTTCTTTCGTGAATATAATACACGAAAAACTATTACACCTTACGCTACGAAAAGGAAAACTTTTAAGATATGCAGGATCATTGAGTTTTGAAACTCTCAAATAAATCCAGCAATCAATTCCTTAACTCCCCTTTTCTTTATAAAAGACTTATTCTCCAAAGGAGGATATTATACTAATTAAATCGCCATAAAGTGGTCAACAATTGCCAAGGTTTGTTAGGGTTCAAACTCACCTCGACTGCACATATTCATAAGGATAATATACTAAGTACACTACGATGCTCACCGGGGCAAGCACCATCTTGTTACTTAGATGTTTATCTGAATCGCCAAAAAACTAGTTAAGAAATCCTTTCCTCAATTTTCTCACGCAATAATAAATATACTACACTAAAATTTTACAATAACCAAAGATCGTCATGAATGACGCGATGCCCATTCCAACCCTTCGTTTGCTCGCATGATTTCTTTATTGAGTTAGGGTCGACCACCTGACTCTATATACGCAAACTCTAATCCAGTTCCTTGATCCGACTACAAAAATCTCCTAGCTTGACTAAACCGTGCGTTGGAAATCTCTCAGTCATCCCAAGAATCCGAATCAAGTGCTTGTTTATCAGAATCAAGTGAAAAACACTTTCTTAACTGGTGCAAGTCACCTAAAAAATTTGCATTCGAACTATAAGTTAAGAACTAATATGTGAATGGATCAATTTTTAAAAAATGTCCTTTCAGCACATGGAATTACTCCCGTCACCTGAGTTTTACCAACACAAAGAAAACAATTATAAATGAACGACTTTAGGCAAACACATATAAGTCATTTGTATGGTCTCTGCCCATTTCTAGGCATCCATCAAACTCTGCCTCGATATAAATCTATGCTACACTTCATCGACCAAACCCATTTAACTTGAAAGCTCGTGCATCAAGTTCGAATGATGGCATGTTCGGTCGCTTTACCTCAGATTTGCAACTAAGGTGACTCTTACAAGGTTTATCTCTACGAAAAATTAGCCCACTATGAAAGGTGTCAAGTTTAGCCTATCTACCATGTAACTAGCAACAGACAAAATATACCGCTCAAGTGTCAGGAGGAACATAAGTAAGTTCCTAAAATAGAGCATATCACAGTACATAAGCTCCTTCCAAATTACCTAAGCTATAAGCCCGCTAGGACCCAGTAATACTTAAAACCACAAGTCATCATCACTTACACACCCTTCGAAAAAGTAGGACAGTCCTTCTTCAAGTGATCAAGTGGATCGCAATCGAAGCACTTATGCTTCTTCTTAGCTGGTTGACATTCCATAGCGAAATGCCTCCCATATGCCACAGGAGTGACATACTAAGCCAACTTTTCTTTTTCAAACAAGCTTGATCTTCCCTGTATCATGGTCTTTACGCTTCGGTTGGAGTTTTTATTACTTTCTACTTTCATTGCCTCGATGGTATCCCATGCGCGTTCTCTCGGAAGATAAACATCCCAATGAGATATTCAAAAGTGGAGTTTAATAGGAATGAGACTAAGCAATGAACCTCGAACCAATGCTTAAGACCATGACAAACGTATTTGCCCCATAATAACGGAGTATCGACTATCTTAAACAGCAAAAATAAAAGGTTGAGTTGGCTAACACTCCTTCACTGATAAGCCGCCCTGCTCAAGATTAATTGAACACTCAAGATACGTGCCTTTCTCGATTTCAAAAATGAACTAACAACCAAGGCGACGCCAAAATAAATTCCAAATCACAAGTATGCCCATCATTCACAAAAACACTGCATCCTACTCAGCCAAAGTCTCCCTTATCAAAATGCCATTAAACAATCTTATGAAAGAGAATATTCCCTAGACTTATCAATGGAAGCCTTCTCATGCATCTGTCTAAGACTGTTCCTCAGAAACAGTCCCAGGACCTAGATACGGTTCCCTCTAAGGCTAATGAAATTCTAGCGCTACCTCAAAGAGTCTAAAGCTAGTAGACTTAGAAATACTGATGCCCAATAGGCTACACCACTCTTAGCGCTAACCGCAATCTATTGTAAATGTTCATGGAAGTTGGAACGTCTTTTGTTGTAGCTGAATAGTCTATGAACTAATCAGGCATCTCAAACTGCCTACCCGTAGTCACCCATGCACTCCACCTATTTATACTGATAGCCCGACGAATGTACCTTAGAAACTAAGGATAAAATAAATCAAGTCCAGAAGACAAACGGTGTATATAGTATAATATAGTATAAAAATACAAATATGCTCTCTCTATGTATCTCCTCTTACTAGATTAATTAACCCAAATTGGTCTGCTTGGTCTGAATGTTGAGTTATGCTCTGATATTAAATGTAACAACCCGCACTTCTAGAATACCTAAAAAGATAGATCATTGGGGTAAAAATTTAAAGCAAAATACTGAACCAAGACATCGATAAGATCTCATAATGGAATGACAACATATAATATACTGAATGAACAGCCGAACCTCTCCACAAACATGGCTCAAGGGGATTTCAAACTGCCTATAGATAAGTATAGTAAACCTATCCAAAATATAAGAAATCGTACCATATTTTTCTCTTCTCCTCTAATCAATGAGTCAGCACGACTAATATTATGCGACTGAGATGTAACGATATATCGTGATTTGGTGAATTCGATATATACATGCAAAAACACTATAAATACCACAATATAAGCATATCCTAAAACACACAACAATGTTATCAAACAACTAATATAACACACAATATACCTATAAGAGGTTAATAAAGAATATAAATTGATACATTCATTATTGATTCCTATCGAGGGCCTAAACTAAATAGAGATAGTACCACAGTATACCACACATGGCAGCCACATCCATAATAACGAACCCCGTAGCAATCTCACCATGCAACTTCGTGTGCATAAATGACATTGATCTACTCTATCTACTTAAAATCTATGTGGATCTCACCATACCCCTCAGTGAGAATAAGTGATATCTAATCCACTCATAGATAATCATCATCATCTTCCCCTCAACTATCTAGGATTTCTTAATATACTCGCATAACATCTATACAGAAGAAAACGACGGGTGTATCCTATATAATAGGCTATCGGGACCACTACGAATGCCGATGCCATACAGATATACACACATATCAAATATAATGTCATATACTCATATACGTTTATCACAAACGAAGACTAATATCCTATCGTCGTCTGTTAATACAGATGGTTTACTATAAGACCAATAATTGGCATGGCCATTAATGTAAGGTTAATACGGTGTACGCTCACTAGTATTAGATGGATGCAAATTATATAACTATACGTACCTTAGAGTCGAGCTTCGAAGGTATGAATTCACTTCTTCAATGTGTATGCTCGCCGGATGTGATCGTGCGACCAATCGCCGTACCGACCCCATGCATGATCGTTATCGATTCCAAAGGAATCAATTAACATTCATATTCAAGACTCGAGCTTTGCATTGTGTTATGCCTCCTTGAGTAGCCCAGAGCCTTGTCGAAGTTGTCCTAAGACCCTACGAAGAACTGCAATCGATCGTGGAAGAAATTCCCAGAAGTCATTCTCAACCCAAGGGTTTAGTCAATAGGGGTTATACATTTAGTCGACTGAGCCCAACCGATTGAACCCGATAGCCTCTAATCCATTGGTTGAAGCTTCCCTCCTCGGGTTTGATTAAGTGTTCGAAAATCGGTTTCAACACCAAAATCACTCTTTGTAGGAGTAGAGTTCACCAGGTGATTATAGTTACCTGGTTTCCTCTACCATCCCAAAACGACATACCCGGCCTCCTTGCCTTGTGCATAGCTTATACATGTTTTACTTGGGCGCAAACAACTTCATACATAACTCAGTAAACACTTAGCAAAAAATAACTACTTAGACACATATTACTAAGTAGTCCTAATACACCTTCTCTTATGGTCCTATAGGTGGTCGACTAGTTGGTTACATAATTCAAACTGTCCTACTTGATCCTCGGCATGGTTTACTATTGAAATATATTCTTCCATCAAGAATGTTCCGTGGGAGTATAGTATTTGAACCCGAAGACATGTCTGATATACCCACCTCTTTTAGATTCCACAATCATGTTAAGAATTATAATAAAGGTATACATAATGTCGAAAAGAATTAGCGCATCATTAAATCGAGTAGGATTTTGTACAATCTATAATCTTGGTTGGAAAACACTGAATGTATGTTTGATGTCCTTTCCACAACTTTCCAAATTCATTATGAAATTCTTTTTCATATCATTGTTGGGGACCCATATCCTTGTATTATTGTTCTCCACTTCAAGTATATTCCAACTACATGGTGGTACCTCATTCGATACATAACATACCCATTTGTACTCAACGTACATTGAAAATCCATTAGCTACTTCCAAGAATAAGTAAGATTGTTTTAAAACATTAATATCATTTGACAAACCTGGGAATCCAAAAAATGTATGCCAAATCCATAAGTTCTTAGATGTTATAGCTTCTAGAATTATGGTTGGCACCTTTTTATGTCTAGTAAATATTCCTTCCAGTCAGTTGGATAGTTTTTCCATGCCTAACGCATGCAATCAAAACTACCTAACATACTAGGAAACCCCCTTACTTATCCTCTAGCGGTCAACTTAGCGACATCATTTAGACTCGACGTATGTAAGTATTCGTTATCAAACACTGCGATTGAAGTTTTACAAAATTCCTCCATGCACTCTATCACCATTGATGATGCAAGCTTGAAATATTCATTTAATTAATAATCGATAGTTCCATAAGTAGTCGAGATTTTGACATGTGGTCCTTATTTTAATTCCCTGTTTTACCTATATGTAAATATGGGTTATTTTCCTGGAGTTCTAAATAAATTCAACTGAAAATATCTAGGGTCATGTGAATCGATGATAGAACAATGAATACTGCAGGTTGGATTTTCGATAAAGTAGTCCATCATCAGCCTATCATGTCCATCTTTATAGTATCTCCTGTACCATCGATCAATGCATAAGACCCATCTACCTACGACTGATAATACTGCTGTGATGCCTGAACATGTACCCTCTTCTCAGCCCGTCGATGTAATGCATCCTTATATTATTCAATTATATGCATGTGCTTTATATAAGTCTAGTATAGCGGAGTCCCATTTGCAAGTCGAATAGGTCATGGTATGGTATCTGAGTGCGATCAAGATGCTAATCATGTGTAGGAGGGTAATACGCACCAACATAACGGTCTGCTCCAAAAGATGTAGGTACCGATATAGTTCAACCAAATTGACTAATATCTGACATATAATCTGGATGTGATACCCTAATTAGGCTGGTTAATATCCTTGATAACCAGAGGTACTATCCCATGATGTATAGAAGATGTCCCTCCCAAATCTATCAATGGTGCATGAGTAATGGTGTCACTGGATACAGTGTAAAATATACATCAAAAATCCATGTATTATTGAACAACAATAACAAATGTGCTTGCTAGCCACCAACTAGCAGTAGCAAGTTGATCATAATCACAAATCATACAACGATATGTTTAAGGGCGTGGATCGTCGGGAATGGCATCACGGTCATGTATCTCTCTCCAATACGTCTATCGAGATACCAGTAAGAACTAAATACTATAGGATAAGGTAGTTAAGGAATCTTCACATGCTGAGCATCCTAGTAACTAAAGAAGCTCAAGTTCGATTGAGTCTCTACTATTAAATGGATGCCATAACAACTTCCATCTATGCATTTTCAAGTCAATCTAATTAGGAGAACTGGATATACACAACATTATTCATTATCTCTACTCCTTCTATTATTTGCACACCAAGATAATAAATGAGGAAAGAAATTAGAAGCGTCTAAAGTCGCTATAATGAAATGAAAGTTTCAGGAATATTCAAAAGACGAATACCTATCAACTCCCAGAAACCAAACAATGAAAATCTATGAACAAAAAAAACAACATACTATGCGTCCAAACATCCACAAATTAGAATTGTTAATCGGGTTTTTAGCCCTACAGAATTCAATGGGAACTATAACATCCACTTCAAGTCAAAGCAACTCAAGAATCAACCAAATGGACTAGAAAAAGAAACTAAGAAGGACCTAAAAGGAAATATGCAAAAATAGGCTAAGGGGATGGATCGCCAATGATCCATAGGGATTGCTCTTGGATCCTTCAAACCTCTTGCATCATGAACCAGTATCTTTTCTAAGGATATCTATCATGTTTCATGATATTCCAAGAAAGCTAGTTCGTGAAGTGAGCATTTATCTGATTCCAGTCATAGTCTAATGCAACATGCACACTAATCACCATCAAATTAAGCAACTAGTTATGAAATTACATGGAGAGCATCAACATAAGGCAGAGAGCGCAACCCAAGTGAAACGATCCAAAAATATTTGACCTACATGGATCATTAGCAATCCATGCCCTATGGATTGCAGTGATCCATCTGGATAGGTTGTTTTGTTGTGAAATTTTTGGAGCGTCTTCATATCATCAAGTATAGGCTTCTGGCAAAGCGGCCAAGCCCAATAGCTCTCCAATCTCTGTAAATACTCACCTATCTATAACATAAAGAATATTTTCTGAACTAGCTGCTGGAAATCTACAGAAGTTATTCTTTACTCTTCCCTTCCCCACACAATAGTCATTTAAGGGTTCATTGTGACTTTTCAATGAACTCTTGTACTTGTGACTTGATCTAACTACTAATCATATTATAATCCCATTGAACTTGTAACTACAACCAGTTAATAGAAAGTTATAAAGTGGATCTAGGCTTCATTGACAGTCAAACCGTTATAAAAATCTTCTTATCTTTTACTATTTATGTTCTTTTTACATTTATTTTCTATATTATTGCTTTGTAAGAATAGGGCTGGTGCTTTCACACTCAATCTAGGTGTTTTATCCATTTTTTAGGTTACCATTTTGGTGCTTTCACCAAGAATCCAATTCGGGCTTAGATCTAACTATCTTCTTTGGATCAGATAGGTTTAGAAGTTAGATCCTCAATCTTCGTTGAGAAGATTTCTATTGAAAATCAATGACACTAGGAAGAAAGAAAACTACTTTCGGAATATCCCTATGTGTGGTAATAGCTGGAGAGAAACCAATCCTTAGCAAATTGAAGTCAACGGCACCATCAACCCATTTTACAAAGCAAATTCTGGCACCAACACAGAAGATCGGGTGTCGACATCTTCTATCCGGCATGAAATTGTCGCTAGAGGAGAGTTTAAATAAGATGGTTGATGAAATCAATCAAAAATGGAGAACAACAAAAAGGCTCTTATGGAAAAATTGAATGCCCTCCTGAACATACAATCACTTGTTGCTTCGAGAACCATGCAATAGCCCACGGCTACCACGAAGCAGGAAGACTCTTCCGTTTTTGGCTTAAATATGAGAAATGGAAAGTAGCAGCAAAAAGGAGTAGTAGGTGGAGCTGCATGAATCACCATAGAAGGAAATGCAAGCACTCCACCAACTGTAAAGCAGCCCACATGAACTTGAATTTGGGGATGAAAACCCTACATGAATATATAGCGGTGGACCTCTTTGATTTTGAAGATGGTGAACAACTTGACCACGACGAGTTGAAAGAAAACACTAACGCACTCAATACCGGCATAGAGGCCCAAACTTCCCCTACTCGAAAAATCATAAACCGATGGAACTCTGAGCTAGTTGCTCTCCGAAGACAGGATAGCCTAGGCTTCAGCCCACTTACCGATTGTTTTCAAGATCAAATACTTGGTGTAGTCACTGACAGCCAACCTGCGGACTACCGGACATCGTAGGCATATATTTTTGACATGATCAAGCACCTAATTGATGAAAGAAAGAATAGAAGAGATAATGAAAGGGGATCTGCTCCAAGCTAGACTCCCTTCATTGATGACATTCTGAATGAACGATATCCAAAAAAAAATCACTATGTTGACTATTCCATCCTACGATGGAACTAGAGACCCAAAACCTCACTTATACAAGTACATTTGGTACATGAGAAAATGCTTCAAATGCTGTTCGATGTAGATGTTTTCCAATTTTTTTGGAGAGAATTAATTCCACATGGTTTACCAAGATCCTATCTAAATCCATCTCCACTTTCGATAAATTAGCAACAAGGTTCCTTGATCAGTTTGGGCTTCACACGGAACAACCAAAATACATGATGTCCTCATCGGGCCTTTTCCATGGATGAAATGATCTCTAAAATCCTTTATGAGTCGGTTAACACCGCGGTCACTAAAGTAAGTGACCCAAATGAAGATATGGTCTTCATAGCCTTGATTTGTGCCATCTATCCTAACACTAAATTCAGAAAATTGATCAAAATGGAACAACCTACCAGTAGGATAATCGAAAGGCGAGCTAGTGTTTGAGATTGGAAGAGGAAGAGGAGTTAGAAGGAAAATCTGCTAACCTACAACCAACGTACGTTAGGTAGAATGGTATGGCGGCAAACCAAGATGCAAATACCACCGAGATCGTTGTAAGAAACACAGGGGAGGACAATAAGCGAAACAGAACTAACAACGAACTTAAAGGCTTGAGACCCGAAGACTACACCCTACTGATTGTTACCTTGTGACATAAGGGATGGAGGAGTACAAGAAGCCACCAAAAAAGGAAGCGACTGAACATCAAAAACATTTCGGAAAGTACCACCGCTTTTTTGATACACATGGTCACAACACGAATGAGTGCTTTCACTTATAGAACCGGATTAAAGAGATGATTCGGGAAAACAAGCTTCAATAGTATATGAGGAAACCACAAAATCCTGTCCAGCCTATTGCCCCTCAAGCTCCTAGAGACTGGGGAAACTAAGCTGGAACCAACGAAGAGTGATCAAGATGGACTGTCCAAAGACTCATTATCGAAATAATATCTAGAGGACCTCTCCGGTGTAGAAGAGTAGGAGTGAAATGGAGAGATATACAGGCTCACTAAGACACTCTCTAAAAGATATGTGCTTCTCGATTAAAGACAAAACTCTTACCAAGCAGCAAAAGATCCTGAGTGGTAACATAGTGTTCTGAAATCGAGATACCAAAAGAATAGAAGCTCCAACCCTTGCCCCTAAGGTCGTGACGGTGGGTATTGGGCCAGCCACGGTCCAACATGTATTGGTGGATAGTGGCAGTTGTGTGAATATCCTTTTCAAACGCACGTTTAATCAGATGAAGATTGGTATGAAAGACGTATCCACTGGATGGACAAAGATCCAGGGGTTCACTAGTGAACCTAAGCAACCTATTGGAATAATCGATTTACCCATAGAACTCGAAGAAGGTGACTGATGAGCCATCCTCATCAAAACCTTTATGATTGTAGATGAAATATCCACCTATAATGCTTTCTTGGGTCGGCCCGCTTTGGTAGATTTTAGCACCGCTTTAGCTCAGTGGCGTCTAACAATGAAATTTTCGACAGAGAAGGGAGTTGCGGTGATCAAAGGAGACCAAAGTACTGTTAGAGAATTCTACATCGTAGAACTAGGTGGGTCTATAAGAAAAGAAAAGGGAATAATATGGGGAAAACTCTCCACGTTTGTAAACCTACTGAATAGCAACTATAGAGCCGCCCCTGGCTTGGGGTCCATAGCTGATTTGACAAGGCTATGGATCCTAGAAAGAAGAGTTCGGGAGAGGAACGGCCAGCACCGACAGAATTTTCGGTCTTTGTCCCAGTTGATATGAACGACCGGACATGGGTCCTAAAAATTGGATCACATCTTGGAAATAAGATGCGACTTGAGCTCCTCAAAATTCTTCGTGCCAACGTGGACATATTCACTTGTACACAAGCCAATATATGTGGGGTTTTGCTAGAGATTGCATGCCATGCACTTAATATTGATCCCAAGTATACATAAATGAAGCAGAAGAGACACAGCCTGGGACTAGAACGATCCAAAGCGCTAAGAGAAGAAGTGGATAAACTGACGGAAAATGGTTTTATCCGTGATGCAACCAACCCCGGATGGGTATCCAACCCGGTCTAGGTCAAGAAGTGCAATGGAAAATGGCGAATTTGTATCGACTACTTGAATCTAAACAAAGCTTGATCCAAAAGACAACTTTCCTTTATCTAGAATCGGCTAACTTATGGAAGGGATAGATGGACTTGAGATACTATAATTTATGGATGCTTATTTGGGACGTAACTAGGTCATGATGCCTGAACCTGATCAGGAAAATACCAGTTTCATTACTGATCTAGGATTATATGCTACAAATGCCATTTGGCTTAAAAAATGCTGGGGCAACCTATTAACGACCAGTGAATACCATATTCATACATCAGATCGAAAGACTGTGGAAGTTTATATAGATATTATATTGGTTAAATCGTGAATAGATACAAATCACTTGAAGTACCTCGTTGAAATGTTTGAAATACTCCACAAATATGGGATGAAACTCAATCCACTTTAATGTCACTTCGGGGTAGCCTTTGAAAAGTTCTTGGGATTCATTGTAGGTGCCAGAGGCATTGAATCAAATCCCTAACAAATTAAAGCTTTACGTGAAGTCGAGGCTCCGAAGAATAATAAGGAGTTACAAAGCTCGTATGAATTGTTTTTAGCATGAAGTCAATTCATCTCAAAAGCAACCGACAAATGTGTACCACTTTTTGACACGATAAAGAAGGGAAAGAAGAAATTCGTATGGAATCAAGCTTGTCAAACTACATTCGAAGAGCTGCTGCAATATATGGAAGCCCTGCCAATCTTTTCCAAGCTAGTAGACAGAGAAGACTTGTTATCTACTTAGCAATCTTGCCCCATGCATTAAGTGTCGCGCTCGTATGAGAAGAAGCTAAGATCCAGCGACCCACATGTTACATTAGTAAATGATTCACTAGAGCCGAGAATAACTATTCGAAATTGGAAAAATTAGATATTACCTCTTGATCGCATCCAGAAAGTTACAACCGTACTTTCAGACACACCCGATCGAAGTGCTAATGGATCAACCCTTAAAGCAAGTGTTATACCACACCAAGACCTCTGAACGGCTTATCAAATGGAACATCGAATTGAGTAAATATGAAATTACTTACCATCCTCAAAGGGAAAGCAATGGGTAGGCCCTGGCAGACTTCATTGCCAAGTTTACGATACAAGAAAATGAAGAAGAAATTACTATAGAAGTGGAGATACGTTGGAAGTTATTCATCAATGGAGCATCTAACAACTTCTGCTCGGGGGCAGGAGTAGTGCTCGAAACTCCCAAAGGATGATCTGTTTGCTATGCCTTATGCTTGGAAATCTCTATAATAGATAACGAAGCAGAATACGAAGCACTAATGGTCGGGCTAAAAGTTGTGATGGAACTCGAGATAAAGTCCACACGCATCTATAATAGCTTGGCTAGTCATTTGCCAGGTGAAAAGCGAATACCAGCTAAGAGGAGAGAACCTCGCCCTTTATCTATCTGAAGTGCAGGAATTGCTAAATGACATCGAATATTACACCATAGCTCATATCTCGAGGGAAGAAAACATGAAGGCGGACTATCTAACCAAACTGGCCAGTTTTGGAGAAGCTAAGTCTTTAGGGCTAATCCCAATTAAAACTCTGACCGCACCAAGCATATGTGAGACGGATATTGAGTGGATTTTAGAAACAACCAAAGAACCAAAAACGTGGATGACACTGAACAAGAACTACTTGCTCAGAGGAACACTCCCAGCATACAAGAATCAAAGGAAAAAGCTCATTCGAAAGGCACCACGGTTTGTAGTACGGGATGGGATGCTCCACCGAAGGGGATTCTCTACCCCCATGCTCGGGTGCATGACCAATGAAAAAACCCGAAGATTTCTCTGCAAAGTTCATTAAGGCGACTATGGAAATCACACCGAGGGGAAAACCTCGCAAAAGAAATTTCTTCTATATGGGTAGTTTTGGCCAACAATAAACCACGGTGCAGCAGATTATGCCAGACGGTGCGACCATTACTAAAGGTTTGGCAAGATCAAAAGAGCTCCTTCGATAGAGCTGACACAGATGGCCAACCCATGGCCATTCACATATGGGGAATTGATCTGTTTGGTGTATTGCTAATGGCTAAAGGAGGAGCAAAATATGCTATAGTTGTTGTTGACTATTTCACCAAATGGGACGAAGCAGAACTGTTGTCCACTATTACCGCAAAGAAAGTTATTAATTTTTTCACCAAAAATATTATTAGTGGGTTAGAAGTGCCATAAAAAATCATCACGGATAACGGAACTCAATTCGAAAGCGTTGAATTCAAAGACTTTTGCAAACATTTTCAAATTGAGAAAATCTTTTCCACTATTGCACATCCACATGCAAAAAGGCAAGTGGAAGTAGTGAATAAGATTGCTAAGTCCACCATCAAAAAGTGGCTAACTAAAGCTAAAGGAAATTTGGTTAATGAACTTCCACTCGTGCAATGTGCTTATAGGACAGTGCAAAAATCTACAACCGGGCACTCCCCATTCGCCGTGGCATACAGTTCAGAAGCAATGATCCAGGTCGAGCTAGAAGTCCCCTCCCATCAAAGGCAGAACTTCAATCAAAGGTAAAACAAGCAACTCCTGCTCAAGTCGCTCTATATGGTCGATGAGAAGTGGGAAGAAGCCAAGTTAAGGACTGTTGCTCACCAGAAAAGATTCGCACGATATTTCAAGTTCAAGTCCATAACTATACCTTTGAAGTAGGAGACCTTCTCCTCAATGGTTCTATCCCATACTAGGAACATTCGAACCAAACTGGAAAGGGCTCTGTGATCGGCCAGAAGCTAGGGGAAGGCACATTCAAGCTAACAACTGTTGATGGAACCCAAATTCCTCGAGCTTGGAACTTGGAACATCGAATCGTTGCATCGTTACGTTATCTAAGACTATCTTATGTATTTTCCCGCAAAGAAGCCATAGCGGAATACTGGAGACACTATAAATAGGCAGAACTTGCCCAACTTTAATTAATAAAATTGCTTTGCTTTCTAAACCAACAAAACCGCGTTCACAAAATAACCTGTTGAGTCGATGAGGTCAAATCGACTCAAAAACCATCCAATCGCTGCTTAAGATACTGGAACCACGCTCAAGTATCCTCATCTACTCATGGAGTCGATAGAAGCAAATCGACTCAAACCGTTGGATCGACGAAACTCGATCCCTGCCTTCTAAGAACCGATGTTGCTCCGGCAATACCGGAATGGCCCAAATCAAATTCGCGCATTTCGAAAGCCACGTACTTTTAAAAGCCACACATTTCGTAAGCCACACACTCTTAAAATCTACGCGTATGGTAAGCCGCACATATGCTGTACATTTCTTAAGCCACGCACTCTCAAGCGGTCGTGCATTTCGTAAGCCACGAACTCTTAAAAGCTGCACATTCCACGTATGCACTAGGTGATTTTGCTCCAGCACCATCATCAAACCATTAAGATCTTGTAAGTACCGGTATTGTCTTGAGAACACTAGGGAACTCGTCTATTGCAGGACTAATAATAATCCGCTTCCACTATCAAAAGTAATTGACATGAATCTTGCAATGTCGGCAAAGAATTCCGATAGTTGACCGACAAAAACTCTAGAATCGAGAAGCTCGAGTCACAAGTTTTCGAAGATAGGAACCGCAAAGTAGATTCGGTAACAGACATTCGAGAAGTCCCTCGAACCAATCTTTCATTTGTCAAGTATTTAGAGAAAACAACCATATAAAATAGGGGCACACATATCAATGTTTACTTGAAAGGAAAACTACTCCATATGCCCATTTCTCCAAACATAGAATTTTGGCAATCACAATGGATCTAGTTGTAAAGTTAAAAAATGCATATATAATGCATGAAACCACGAAAATAAAGGCATCATATATCATCAAATACGACATGATAATGTGAAGTACAGAAATTGAAGAACAAGCAATTGTGCCATGTGCACACATAAGTAGTATAAAAACAAGCTATGTACATGATAAATAAGTAATAACATAGAAGAGATGACAACAGAAAGATCAATCTTTTCTTTTCTTATAACATTTTCTATACAAAGTCAAAATGTGCGGGCCGTACCCACACAATATCGGCCAGCAAAAAGAAAAGTACAGATGGTACAATAATTAAATAATAAGTGGAAACTCTGCACTTATACAAAATACATGTCAAAAAATCAGAACGTTCCAGTATCCAGCTCCACTGTCACTCGAGCCTGTCAGTGTTTCTTTCCACCACTTTTGTTCCCATCATTGGTTTGAAGTTTCTTCAACGTCCCCAATAAGAGTTGTATTATTGCCGAAGATATCAATTATCACCTCCATGCCTATATCTCCTCCTTTTTCTTCAACCTCCTTGGAAGACTTCCCCTTGGTCCTATGCTTCCGGGACTTGTAAGAGCTCCTCAATGACTTTCTCTCCTCAATCTTTTCCCTCTTAGCTACCACCATCTGCTGTTCATTTTTACTTAGCTGGCTTGCTTGGTCTGTCTACTTTCGAGCATCAACTACTGTTAACTTGCTCTCCATAGATATGGAAGGGTTGTCTAGGCCATGCAATGTAGCAATCTTCTCATATTCTGGTCCTAGTTGTGAGCCAGACATAAGCGTGATGATCAAAGCAGCTACAAAAACAAGCTTCGAAGCGATCAAAATAGCAGTAGGCCCTAGGAGTGAAGAAATTGTTAGTTCAATAGGTGAAGAAATAGGCCTATAAGATCAAAAATGAATGCATTCAATTCGTCTTGTTCTTGCAACATGAGCTGAAAATCCTCAAGCTCTGGAGAAATAAGACGGCTACCCACATAAAAAGTGTGACTGAGAATTTCAACCTCATAACCCCACCATCTCTTTCTTTGGATGGCTGCACAATCCTTAGTGAAGTTCCAGGGTAACTCAAGGCTTCTGAAACAATTGTTGAAGGGGTGTAGAAGAAAGTAATATTGGCTGAATCCAGAATGGTTCTTAAATGATCACGGGGATGATTTGATGATTTGCTGGGCCTAGAACTGAAAAGCTCTTTAAACGCTTTAGTGGCTGTAGTTGCAGCAACATCGGTGGCTCCAGCTCCTACTCAATCCAAATAATCTCTCGGCCCTTTACCAAAGGCTTCCTTGACACTTCATTGAGTAGGCATCATCCAAATCTTGCTTGATGTGTATGTCCCCATTTTTTTTAAAATAGGCTAGAACTTCTTACAAAACCACAGGAAGAGTAGGCAGGAATTCGGGCCCCAGATAGTTTAGGCTTCCCTGATGTAGCAAGGAGCTGACGTAGAAATTTAAAATGGTGTCATCCATCTTCTCCATCTTCCTTTTGAAGGTATCCTGCAACTCCAAAAAGTCCACCATCACAGAAGCCTTCTCAACTTCAACTTAGATCTTTTCAACGTTAAGCTACGAAACTCTTTCCTAAAGCGAAACAATCATTTGTGCCTGATCAGAAATGGTCTTGTCACAAGATTCCACCATCCTTGAATAGTCGGCAGTTATCATTTTATGAGCTTCGACAGCTTCAGCATGACTAAAAAGTTCTCTTCTGAGTTTCGATGGTCTCATCTCAAATTTCAAGCTCCTTTTTTAGCTTAACCTCATTAGCATGGGCCTTCTTGATTTCTTCTCTGAACACAATCTCAATTTTTGTATAAGCCTCTTTCCATTCCTTCAGCAAACTAGTGTTTCTCTAACTCTCACGAATTACAAGATCTCTCTCCTTTCTCAGTTGCTCAATTCTAGAATCACATTCCATTAACATCCTTTCACAATCATCCTTTTTTGAATTGAAGGAATGGATCTCTTAGTAGTTTTTATGGTTTATGTCCGCTAATTGCTTACATAATTTCTCCCATCCTTTGAATCGCCTGTAGATGGGGCATATAAGAATCCTTATGGATCAGATGTAGGTCATGATCAAACTTAACTCCCTTTAGAAACCATCCAGGGAGCACAGCTTCAAGCTTAGGGGACCAAATGGGCGAATATAAGGTAGCCTCCTGTGGGGGCGTGAAGAACCAGAAGCAGGCACTATGTGAGTTGGTGGAACCTGGATTGATGGAGAGACTTGAACAGTAGAAGTCGAAACTTCAATTCCAATAGAGACTAGAGCCAAGGAAATGCTTGGTGCTCGAAAGGATAAGATTCACGACCTACCTTCGATTTCTTGGATAGCTCTTCCCGATCGTCGGGATTTTTCCTCTTCTCAAAACCACTCCTGTAAACTCTGTTGCAGTCCATGTTATGTCCATGATGAATTTTGACTTCCAAATCTTTACTCCTTCTCCATTCTTCCTTAGTTTACCCAGGCTGATAGCAAAATTGAACTCTATCTTGACAAGCGTTATGGTTAGTAAATTTTTCAAGGTCCTTATAAAGTCCAAGACCTACCTTAGTACCTGATAAAAAAATGAATGAAGAGCTTTAGCAATAGAAAATGAAACCAAATAATGCATATGTAACTGTACGTGACCCTAGTGAAATGTCAAACATGTTGTAGGCGGCCTAAGAGGACTTCACAAACTGGACTTGGAAGCGACTATAGTGGGAATTGGGCTAACTCTAGACACAACTTGACCGGGGAAAGAAGACAATCCCTCGAACTCGAAATCATCTCCCATGAGTAAATCGGTCTCTATATAAACGTTGCCCAAGTCCCCAAAGATTATATCGGTTTCCTTAGGCGGAGAACCATGAAGTCATTTGGCTGCTGGGGGAGAAACTTTAGCATTAGTCTTTAGGGAGGCGAATCTGGGAGAATAGTACCCCTTCTCAGAGTTTCCCTGCACGATCCAAAATTTTCTTCATTGGAACTTGCATTAAATTCCTCATCATTAGAGGAGGAATCGTAGCTACTACTGCTTTCGATTTCATCCGCCTCATTTTCTGTGGTCACCGCAGCCTTACCCTCGTACTGCTTGAATTCCTTCCCCCCTCCAAGATCATGGGCATCCCGATCGAGTGACTGGATCTGGTCATAATGCCCTTTCCTTCATGAATTTCTTTGGTGGACCCACTGGATGGACCTACTCCTTTTGGTAGACCGCCTTCTTCCGAGTCGTGCGATGAAGAAGTGGTGCATGTTCGAATCCTAGAATGGCAAGGAGATGGAACTTCAACGACAACGACAGATCTTCCGGGATGCAATAACCCATAACGAAGCAAATTCTCATCCATTAACAAAGGCCCGACCGATCTCCCTCTAGCACTTACGACATTCAAAGTATGGAAGATGGCATCAAGTGATGGATCTTTGTTTGACTTCGGAATAACTGCAAGGAGTATTCAGTCTATTAAAAATCCCACATCATTATATTCAATCTCAACAAGTAAAAGAGAAGACTTATCCCATATCATCCAAAGGCAATTAAATCCCTTAGGACACCTAGCAAAAATTACTTTGAAGCTGTAACGCAATTTTGCGACCTCTTTTTGAGCCTCAATGAGCACAAGAGATGGGCATTCGTCTCTCTTATTGAATGAGAGGAAGTATCTTAGCTCATCAAAGTTTGGGGCACGATTGAATGTACGCATAAACAAAATGTGAAGACAAGTCAAAATCGCATATCCATTTGGGTGAATCTAAAATGAAGTAATTCCCAAATTCAGAAGAGTCTCTCTCAAGAATGATCGAAGGGAGGCTGCTCCATTCAAGCACACGTATCGATGATAGGCGATGTATATCAAAGATGACATGTGTGCAAACTCGTTTTTCAATGGATAGCGTACATCATCATGTGGAATGCCATGTTGTAAACAAACATAATGCAAAACTTTAGCAGAAATTATGGTGGAAGCTCTCTCTGAAGGGTTGAGTAAAGCTCTAAAATTCAAAGGAGTTCGATAAAAAAACAAAACCAACTACAACCAATTGACCAATTCAGCTTATGGTGCTGAAGAAGTAGGCACTTCTAAAACCATTTGTGAAAGCATAACTGATGTCGATTCGGCTTCCGAGAGGGTCGGACTTCCTCCACTAGATTTACGACGGAATGACGGGTGCTTCATTCTATACAAAAGAACTTGTATCTAAGTGGTCAGGTAATTCTATTTATGACTAAATGTGCCCCTATGCTTAACACTTGAATTCTGGAAAAATATTGATTTATGCCAACTCATCGGATTTCAAGAATTGAATGGGGCAAGTGTGGTGTGCTATCTATGTAGGATGGGCTTGGTGTCCTGAACACTACGAATGCTCTATTCTATGTAAATATTTCACTTTTAGAGAAGTAAGGAATTTTTTGTATCATATTAAAGTTATTTCTCCTACACTTACTCGTTACCGATCAATGGTCGATAACGGATCCACTATTTGAAGATGGTAAGCTCTTCCTATTTCAGGTACAATGATTATGCAATAATAGGAACAATCCTAAGTGAGCAACATAGATTGACAGGTCCGAATCGGATAGAAAATTCTCAGCGAAAGTCGATTTCAGTTCTCTGAAAAGTAATGAAAGCATGAGTCGCATATGTAGTGCTACCCTAAGCTATTATCACCTCCCAGAAAAACCAAAATCAATCTGCAAGATGAAGTTCCAGGATCAACGGAGAAACTTGGTGCAAGTTAATTTTGACTCTATGGATGAAGATAACAAACATGTCAAGCACTGGGGAAAAATCCTGACTTAGTTCCATGAAGATTTGATGACTCGATTTACTATCTTCTTCCACAAAGTCACAATCAGCTTGAATTTTCCACTGCATCCGTTACTAACATAACTTCATCACTGGTCGCTAATACTATACGAAAATTAACATCACCAACCTCTAGTCAGAAGGAAAATGTAATCAATTCTAATTCGTTGGCGATCCAAGCTTGGCATGATCGGTCGTGATTCAGGCAGGCAACATTTTAGGTGCTGGAAATTAGCTCGAAGTGGCGGTGGGGTTAGGCAAGGTCAGAGGCAAAGAGCTTCAGCGGTGGAGATCGATGGTGGTGGTGGTGTGAGCAAGCTTAGGGTTTGATGGCTTTAGCTCAGTTCGTTGAAAGATTGGCTTGGGTCATAGAATTGTTAGCTCAGTTAGCAAGTGTAGTGAGAAATGATGAAGGATCCATTCAAATAAAGTTAAATACGAGATTGGACAGAAGAAAATTTAATAATCCTTGGATCGCTAGCGATCCATCGACTATGGATCACTAGTGATCCATCAAGTTGCCCTCAATTTTCTCAAAAATCATCAAGTATGATCTACGTGTTTTTTGCAAACATTTGGAAAGATGTGGGATTGACATTGATTTATGATTACGAGCAAGACGGTTCACATTGGGACTCAACAGATGGCTGATTACCTAAGATCAATTAAACTTCATGAAATGGGAACTCTAAAGCAAGTACTTCTAGAGCATGAGAAGGCATACTCTGGAGGCAAATGTTAACGGGGTTTTTACCCAATGAAATTCAATGGGAACTAGGACATCCACGTCAAGTCAAAGCAGCTTAAGAAACAACCAAATGGACCAGAAGAAGAAGCTAAGAAGGATCCCAAAGGAAAGATGCAAAAATAGGATAAGGTGGGGATGGATCGCTAGCGATCCATCACCCATGGGCCACTGGCGATCCATAGGGATTGCTCGTGGATCCCCCAAACCTCTTGCATCATGAACCAATATCTTTTCTAAGGATACCTGCTAAGTTTCATTATATTCCAAGCAAACTAGTTTGAGAAGTGAGCATTCATCTGATTCCAGTCATAGTCCATTGCAATATGTGCATAAATCACCATCAAAACAAGGCAACTAGTTACGAAATTATATGGAGAGCATCAACATAAGGCAAAGATTGCAATCTAAGTGGAACAATCTAAAAATATTTAAACTGCATGGATCGCAAGCGATCAATGCCCTATGGACGCTAGCAGTATAGGTCGTTTGTTGTGAAATTTTTGAAGCGTCTTCGTATCATCAAGTATAGGCTTCTAGCAAGGCGGCCTAGCCCAATAGCTCTCCAATCCCTATAAATACTCACCTATTTGCAACATAAAGAAGATCTTCTAGATTGGCTGATGGAATTCTGCAAAAGTTATTCTTCACGATTCTCCTCCCACATAATAGTCATCTACGGGTTCATTGTGATTCTCTAGTGAACTCTATCTAGCATAGAAGATTCAATCATATTGTAATCCGATTCAACTTGTAACAACTATCAGTTAATAGAAAGTTATAAAGTGAACATAGGCTTCATTAACAGCCGAACCACTATAAAAATCTTCTTGCCTTTTTACTGTTTTTTCTCGTTTTACATTTAGTTTCTATATTATTTCTCTGTAAGAACATGGCTGGTGCTTTCACACTCAATCCAGCGTGTTGATCCATTTTTTGGGTTAAGGAGAATTAATTAACCATAATTAATTAGGTAATTAGCAATAGGGTTGTTATAGACTTCCCTTTAAAGAAAATTATGACCTCGCAATTTCCTTAATGAAAAAAATCCGTAAAACAAATTTTCTAATTTTTTTTATTTTTTAAGCAAAATTTTATCATTAACCACCTCACGAAATTTTAAATATAACTTTTTAATAAACTAATATTTAAAATAAGAGAAAACTCCTTTTAATTTATCTGTATTTCAAACTTTACCTTTTATTTAAGCCTTTATTACTTTTGCAAATTTTCTAATATGTTCATTACAGCAATTTTAAAAATTTATAACCTAATTCAAAATATTACTTAATTTTACTTTTTCTTTATTCTCATATATCCTACACTTTATATATAGTATTTCTAATGGTTACAATTTGAAATTTTTTAAAATTATCGACTCAAAACCATAACTTTCCAAAATATAAAATTACCGTATTTCAATCTTAAAACTTCCATTTAGAAAAATTATGATATCTAACTCAAGTTCGTTTCAAGTGAAATTCTAGTAACTAAAGAAATTACTCTAAATCTATTTCCTTTATGAATAATTATTCCAGCAATATATATTTATTCACGTAAAGAACCAAAAGTTCTAATCATATGTTTATCAAACACTTAAGGATAAATAAAATATTCTATCCTTTTACTTTTAGGGAATTTTTAAAAAAATTCAACAAATTCATTAAATTAAGAATTAGAATTATCTCATTATATAAATAATATTAAGCAACTAATTATTGTGATTCACTCGTTACTTACAGAGTTGACCGCAGATGTTATCAACGGTGCCTTACCAAGTTTCTCTGCTTCACACAACCATTTTATGGATAAAATATTATTTTAGATTATTTTAAGCTCAATTATTTCTTCATTTCCCATAATTTTAATTCTTCCATTACTAAAATAATTATTTCTCATGTCAAAATGCCTCGTTCGATGATTAAGGAACTCCTATTAATAACATGGTGTCCCATTTATCGATCAGAATCCTTAAACATTTTCCAAAGAGGTCAACACATTAAAAAATAACAAGTTTTCCTTAGTTATAGTTATTTTATCATCACTAGCATCTATGCATCCAATATAATTAAATATAACCAAGCAATCAATTCCTAAAAACCAATAAAACAAAACTAAACAATAGCCTTTAGCAAATCTATTTTATTTCTAAAATTCTGCTGCACAACTCTGATCACTTCAGGATCATTTAAATTTTAAACTCATTTACTTAAATTTATCTCTTCAAAAATTTTAGAATTAATTTCCTAATAATCTAAAAATAAATTCACAAATTCTAAAGGATTTTAACACATCAATTTTCAAAATTTAAATGTCATAAATTTCAACCTATCAAATTAAAATTCTAAATCAAAATACATTCCATTGATTATCCTGATAAATAATTTATATTCCTATCCCTAAATAGATAATCAATAAACTATCTACCACACACCCTAGGAGATAGGACTCTAAGTCTCACTAGGTCTAAGTCCGTGATATTATACGCTATGAGGTCGATCTCTGCTCTGGTACTAAGTTGTAATGACCCCACCACTATACTCATATTATTAAAGAATATTATATATTAATATTGTCAATAACATGGAGATTAAAGATTGATAACGAAGACCAAATGTGAGTATATCTTTAAAGTAACATTGACACGTCATATTCGCTACTTGCTAAATGTTTATAATAAAATTTGACGTGTATAGTCTCAGTTTAAAGAAATAAACACATCACTTTCTCAAAAATCAAAACAACATATTATATAAAATAGTAGTCAAAGATTACAGTGGAATAATATACATCATATAAAAATAAATATTATCAGTCTATAAGATATAATACTGGACCCACATAATATACATCCAGAACAAGTCACTATCTCAAGTTATACATCCCATATACATACACTTAATCCTACATGAGATAAACTAAAAAACTAAAAATAGTTTATCTTCATGCTAGTACTCCTACCCAAAAGTCTGCACATCTTGTAACTTGAAAAGTCTCAGCCCGAATCAAGCATTATAAAATCATAAACGGGTCAGACTATCCCTAAATAAAAGGGATGAGAAAATATATAACATAAGGGTTTATGACAAAAAATACATATGTCATAGATATAAACAAGTCACTTGGAATGATCTAACCCGAAATCCATCATAAGCCCTAGAAATATTTAAATCATAATACCCAAAATAAGTCATAAAGCCCAGAATTCCATGAAATAACAATATCCCAAAATCCAATAAAACTAAATCCATACCAATCACAATGATTATGTGTACGAATTGCAATGATTATGCTCATACCATGGAAATAAATTCTCAAACGATCTCAAGGATCGCAGAAAATAAAATCTCAACCGATCTAAGGATCGTGGAAAAATCCATGAGGCTACCTCTTAAGGACCCATCAGCTCGAAATCCGAATACCAAAAGAGAGTAATCTCTAAAGTGCCAAATACTATCATTATAGTAATCACAAGAACTTAACAAGAACATCCCATACCGCTGGGTGAAATTCAAGTATTCACTAGAAGTTAGTAAGTCTCGCTCATTACGAATATTAGTGGGGAACCCGAACTATATATCTCATAGGGATCTATTAGCCTACACAAATGAAGAATACCAAAAGAGAATATAACCCTAAAGTGTTAAAACTTTTCCAAAGGCAATCACAATAATTTAAAAAAAACATCCCATACTACGCAACGAAATTCAAGTATTCGCTAATGGGTTAGTAAATTCCACTCAAACATTCTATTCAACGAGTTATACCATATTCGATGAAGTGCTTTTTGAGAGCTGAACCAATTAATAGCAGTAAGTCGATTATTAGTATTTCTCATATTATTGAATTAAGGCTCTCAAAATTTTGCAAAAATCAAAACACAAAAATTGTATAAAAGTATAAGTTTATAACAAGAAAAGGATCATTTAAATCGGATTTACAATTCAAAAGTTGTGGTTAAAATGATTTTCAGTTTTAAATTCCTTGATTCTTTCGTTTATTCTTAGGACATCAACATTAAAATGTATTTTTGACCACATAAACTCCCCAAAATAATGCAAAACTAAAAACATAAAATAGCAGGGAAACGTTTTTGCTTTCCACCACATTAAAAGTTATAGAATTTCGATCAATAACGAAAAAGATATGGCCAAATCAATTTTAGGTTTAAAACTTGAAACATAATACTAAGACAAAATTGTGATTGTATTTTTAATTTTATTTCAGGTCAAGTAAAAGGAAAAATGTAAAAAAGTAACCAAACGAGAAATTGTTTCTCATTGAATCTATTTTCTAACCTAAGATGATTGACCTCAAATGGGTTTGAAACTTGCAAGTTATCATTGTTTTACCTCAAGCACATTTCCTAATACATTTTTAGTAACCATATCATGTTTTCAAAAGAGCATTCCTTTCAATTATCACATAACCATGGCAATTTGATTCAATTTCTGCTGAAATCATTAACTTAACTAAATATAAAAACATGCAATCAAATATAGAGATAGTTAGTGAGGTTTACTCACCTTTGTAACTTCCTATACCTTCGAAATCTTCTCTAAATCCTTGTAATGCTTTATCTTCTTCAAAACTGCCTATAAACCAAAAATTTCAAACCAACACAGCAACATATGAATCAAAAATGAGATCAAAAACACCAAGTACAAGAACTTAAAGGATGTAGATGTGATTGAGAAGCTTACCCATATTTTTGTGGAATTTATTTCCAATTTAATATAAAGATTTTGCTCTCTAGGGTTTTTGAGTTTTCTAGTTCTTGAGAAACCTAATTTGTTTCAACGATATTGCAAATGAGCATAAAGTTCAAAACTTAGAGAATTAGGAGAGGAGTATCCTCGTATTCTTGCACTATTGGGATGAAATTATTGAGCCTAAACCCATACTTAAATTAAAAGAAGTTAAAACTACTTTTCACTTATTTTCTCACTTTTTAACTCCTATTTCAATTTAGATTCCGCATAAATATTAATGTAAAACTGTAATTATACTTCCATCTTTTAATTTCAAAACAAAAGAAATAACTATACTTTAAATAATTATTTTAACATTCTTTTAATATTTATAAAAGAAACGATCTTTATTTTTATTATATGGAAAATTCCAAAGTTTACAACTTCAAAATCTAAATAAATCCGTTTTGCACAATTATAAGATATTTCACCATTTTCCAAACATAAAACAATCCAAATAATATTTCTAATCAAATTTCCCAAATTAACATTTCATTTTAAATGTTAAATTTAAATAATAGATTTAATAACATTTCAAATTTATATTGAAATCTTCTTTAAAAAATAAAAAATATTTCTTAATTAATCAAATCAATTATTACAAAAATAGATTTAATTGCACAATTAAATTTCATAAACCATAAATTAGAATTAATTAACTATAACTAAACTTAATCAATTAGGTAACCAACAACATGGTTGTTGCAGAGAGGTAGTTTCATCATAGCAAGGTGTACTTCAAAGCATTGTTTTGTTATGTTTTCTTACTTCATACAACTTACTTCTAGTATAATATTCCATTGTTTGTTTACACGTATCATAGTTATAACGTTAGCCATGTAAGATTCCTATATGTATGAATGTAGTCATGTATTGTATGGTTATGTGTATGTATATATACTTAAAAACAATTTTCTTTTAAATTTGATGTACACACAGCCAAAACAATTTGTTTTTATTTTATTTTTTATGTTTATAAATCAATTATATTTATATTTGTATGTCATATTACATAAATTAAATGATTTATAATTAATTATATGCCATCAAGTTATGTTAAGAAATTGGCCTAATACTTTTTATCTGCATATGTAAACTAAATTATAATTTTAGGTAGCAGAAAAATATTTTTCTATAATTATTTAATATTTTTTATTTTATTTAAACCAAAATGAAGGTTATATAATTAATATAAAATATATTTTATAAAAAAAATTCATCATTGATTTATCTTTTGGCCAAAATTTTAGAATTAAAAAAATCAAATTTGTTATTTTTCAAAATCATTTATTATAACAGCCGAAATTAATTCAATAAAAAATATAATTTTATCTTAGGAAATTAGGGAAAAATTTCGTGGCCTTATAATATTATATTTTAATTTTTGAAAATTTACATTTTGAATATTTTTTATGAAGTTATTTTTAATATTATTTTAATATTTTTGGCTAATTTATATATATGATTTAATAATAGATAAATTAGAATAAAATAATTTTATATTCTATTTTAGATCTAGAATGTTATAAAATATATATATATTTATTTATTTTAATTAGTTTTATAATTGATATAATATAGATATATATATATTTTAGATATTACAAAAATAATTATAAATAAATATGCACACATGCATATTTTTATATTTATATGTATAAATATTGTTTTTATTTCTATAAGATATAAATATGATTTTTTTTGCATAATATATATAATCATTTATGAAATTAATATCCGATTTAAAGGGTGCGTGTGTGTGTATTAATATTTTACATTTATGAAATACATATTATAAATATGTATATATTTCTACATTTTTTCAATATAACAATTTTGTATATACATACATACATACATGTATTTGGATGGCATATAATACATATAAAATGAGCTAACATGTCTGTTGCGATGCAAATCCCAACATTTATATTCAGGTATGTTGTTCCTTATACGGATTATTATATTACACATGCACACACATGCATATACACACATGATACATATATGTACCGTTATACTTAATTTAGAATAAACTAAATAAAATTTAATCCATTAATTATAAATTTAATTGAAATAAAGATTTTATTTAAATTAAATTGAGATATATTCTAAATAAATTAGACTTCATAGGCCTAATAAAGATCCAATATGGTAATTTTTTTGAAGTATACTAATAACTTCCGCTACAGGCTGGCCAGTTCCAACCACTACTAGAAAAGGCTGAAATATTGACATAAGCTAGCGACGACTTCCGATGGCCTATTTCCGACGGCTTCCGATGGGCCATCGATGGCTGTCGGAAACCTCAAAAATTCATAAGTTGATAAATTAGGGCAAATCTCATTTTTACCCTAAATCTAAATTTGCATAAGTTGATAAACCTCGAAAATCTCATTTTTACCCTAAATCTACATTTGCATAAGGTAATAAATTATGGCAAATCAGTGATTCTAATAGCCTAATAATGGTTTATGGTATCCCATGGTATACCTATTTCATATGTTATCATGAAATTTTAAAGAGGATGTATAATTTGTGATTTTGTGTGTATGTGGAAACCATTATATATGTGTTGTTTCTACCATTGTCTTGTGTTAATTGGAATAAGCTATAGAACTTGAAAATATGTTACTTATCGAAAAACA
The DNA here is from genome assembly GCA_030765085.1 of Allium cepa. Classification (NCBI taxonomy): domain Eukaryota; kingdom Viridiplantae; phylum Streptophyta; class Magnoliopsida; order Asparagales; family Amaryllidaceae; genus Allium; species Allium cepa. Next base: position 347,395,052 of record CM060931.1, on the reverse strand, counting down.
GAGATACTTTCTACTTTAGTCGGAGTTAGAATCATCCATGTTCATTGCTTTTGAACATCTTAACTTGTATAACAATGAATGCACGAGTCTCAAAAAAATTTTGACTGCATTGGAAAATGACAACAATATTGAAGCAACCTTATTTGATAAAATACATGGAATAAATGTGGTAAATTAATAATTTTTTAAAATATATAAAATTAGTAAATATTTGTTATTATAAACTACCTTTTTATTACGTCCTTCAGAGAGTTTTTGACCCCGTCCGACAAGTGTTGTACATGATCATTGTATAAATATTTGTATTTGTCACCAAATGGACATTTATATTCATCTCATACAATACTTGTTGGATTTGTCCATGTATTGGACAAGTTATAAACACAGTAAATAATTACATTTCATACATTATTTCGTTTCAAATGGTTCACAAAATTTCACCGTCTCTTTTCTTTTGTGTTTGCTGTGTACACGCATTTGTGTACAATGTAGGAACAAAGGGAAGTGCTGCCAAAATTTTGTTAAATCGTTTAAAATGAATAATGTATGAAATGTAAGTGTTTATCGTGTTTGTAATGGGAAGTAGGAAGACTGACCAGGAAGAAAGACAACCACAAACCAACATTTCAATATTGTATTCTTAAGTGGGTTAAAATTGACGCGTATATGTTTATGTATCAATACAATGGAAAATAAAATGTCAATCCGTAAAATGACTAATATTTATTTTTGAATTTGTGAAATATTTTTTCAAATAGGAAAAATGATCGATTATTTTGTTGATTGAAGAAGATGGATGTATTAAAAAAGGGATTGAGAGACTCAATAAAAGAAGATTTTTATAATGATATAAACATATTTGTTGGATTCGCTTTAAGTAATAAAGAAAATGATGCTGTAATTCGTTGTAGTAGGTGTAAACATTTGAAGTATTTGTTGCCTGATATTCTAAAAGTCCATTTATGCAAAAATGGTTTCGTGTCAGATTATCATGTTTGGGACTGTCATGGAGAAGTTATAGCAAATACTTATGCAAAGTCTGAATTAGAGATTGCTGGTAATGAAATTGTTATGACGAACCGTATAGAAAATATTGTTGAAGATGCAACACGATCAATGTTCCCTACGATTTAAGTTGACGACGACGATGTAAATGTTGAAGAACCAAATATTAAAGCAAAAAAAATTATGATTTACTAGATGCTGCTAAGAAACCTCTTTAGGATGGTTGTAAAAGCGACACTCAGCTATCAGTAACCGTAGAATACATTGCGATGAAGTCAAAATACAACATCACCGAAGCCAGATTTATAGCCGTTGTACAAGCTGTAATTATGCTTCCCGATAATTTAATGAGTGAAATCGCTATGAAGTTAAAAGACTTATGTCGGCTTTTGTTTTACCTTATCAAAAAATAGATACATGTTTAAATAGATGCATGTTGTTTTAGAAAGAGCACATCACTCTTAGGAAGTGTAGAATATGTAACAAGGAAAATTATTCATTTCCATATGCATGCACGTGTAGAATCTAATGCAATATTTTATTCATATATGCAGTATTTATGAAAGTGAACTGTTTGCACCAAAACTAGTCACAAACACCTAATTGCAAATGAAAGCACGAATTCATAATCTCAGATTACAGATAGAAAAAATATGGAGGATCTAAATATGAAGAACACTTAAAATTAAAAAGAAAGCAGTAATAACAGAGGATTTATAGTGGATCTATGTTGTAGCCTACATCCACTTTGAAGATGGATTTCGTATCGATCATTTAGAGACGGATTTCATACCGATGCCAGAAGCCTTCCCTCCGTATCGATGACTTGCTACTCTTTTCGCATTGATCAAGTGAATGATCGATACGAAGTACGCTAATGTTGCATGGATACGAACTGGAAGGTCAAGAAGGATGGATGTGATGCCCCACCTCTATACCCACGCTAGCCAAGAACACTACGGTGTAGTGCTGTCAACTAGCGCGGAGAATAAGGCTGTTGAGGAGCGACCATCCATGTGATTGCTTATCACACGGTGGCTATAAATAATCTTCGGAAACAAACATAGAAATAAGCATAACACAAATCAGTCACAGACATCCATATCACAAAGGCAGAAGAAGATATGAATATATAACTAACACATGAAAGTGTACATCAGAGTAGTGGTCAAAAAGATCCACAATAATACAAAATAATAGCAACACGTGCTATACAAAAGAATACAACTATGAGTCTATATCTCAAGTGTATACAACAAAAAACTGCTAATCTAAATAGTTAGCCAAAAGTCAGAGTAGCAAATCCCGGGAAGAAGTCAAGCAGAAGCACCTGTAACATCTCGGTCTGACCCGAGTATTATTTAAGAAAATAATAAATGGATCAGTCTAGCTATAAATATCAGATGACATGGTATAAAATAAAAGATATGGCATAAACATAAAATATCCATACTGACATACTACTATAAGTATGCAAATGATGATCAACAGAAGATCAATCAATAAGAGATAAATCAATATCACAAGAATCTTCTCAAAGATCCAAAGAGGGCATCATACCCTGAACTTGTACTCATAGCAAGTCAATGACATAAATTCCAGAAATCAACACAAGAAATCCAGAAATCACAGAAAAAGGGAAAGATGCCTATCACATGACGGTCCGAAGACCATAGGGAGCTACCCTATATGGGTGAGTCGGAATCACCCAAATGAGGTCTAGGCTAACCAAAAAGCAAAAAGGTATGTGTGAGTGGAATCACACAAATGGTGTCTAGCCTAACCTCGCAACAAAAAGGTATGTGTGAGTGGAACCACGCAAATGGTGTCTAGACTAACCTTGCGGACAAAGAGATATGTGTGAGTCGGAATCACACCCATGAGGTCTAGTCTAACCTTGCAAACAAAGAGACATCGCACAATTGCTAGTCTAAATCATACAATGATCGTCATGATCAATGAGAAGTGTTAATTACACTAAGCTAGTAAATATAAAAGTTTATCTTCGTGTCCCATAACCACTTGCTTAACTTAAATATTTACGAACAAACTGTAAATCTTCACTAGAAAATTGTCACAAGAGGTTCAATCGAACAAGTCCAAGAATTAACCGACGAAGTGAACGCAAGCGTTTCATACCACTTGTTTTACTAAGCCGTTTAATTAGATTTCTCACCCGAGCGAGGTAAGGTTTGTATATACTAGTAGATTGGAAAACGGTTTAAGAAAGAGCTTTGTTATTGAAAATAGAGTTGAAATCATTTTGTTGAAAGAGTTTTGATATTTACTACTAGTATTGAAACCTTCATATTTCTAAAGTTGTTATCCCGCCTTTATAGCAAGGCTGTGATACCATAAAATCGACCGAGAAGCCAAAGATAGTTTGTCTCGAAGAATGGTCAACTCAGCATCTCAACAAAGCAAATGTTGTTGAATGTTTTTCAGATAAGATCCCCAACGGAGGGGGGGTTCGGGGGGGTGGCAACCCCCCAAGGTGGGGGTGCGGGGGCAACACCCCTGCTATGGGGTTCGACCTGCCCGGTCAGGTCGCGGGGGTCCAGGGGGAAGCGCCCCCGGTGGGGTGCGGGGCAGCGCCCCGTCCAAAACGGTACGACCTAGTGAAGACCAAAGGGAGGATAGGATCGAGCGATCTAATGGTTGCGACTTAGGGGTCTAAGGGGTCAAGCGGCCTATTGGTTGCGACCTAGAGGTGTTCGCGAGTTAGCAGAAGCGAGCGACCTAATAGAGGCGAGCGACTTAAGGGACTCGCGACCTAACAAGGTAATAGGGTCGAGCGACCTACGACCTAACGAGGTAAAGGCCCAACGGCCCAGTGAAACACGCGACCTAATGCGGCCGAGTTAAAGTGCAATGACTTAAAGTAAAATAGGTTGAACGACCTAAAGATAGTATGCCGAGCGACCTAGGGTGTAACGACCCGCCGTTCTGACCGCCTCCAGTCAGTAATTAAACCAACTTGAGACGTTCAAAATGACGGATTGTTATTCAGTTTATAGAGTTTAAACAGAAACAGCCACAGAATCACAGAATAATCATAATATTTTACATAAATGAATTTTTATACATATATCAGAGTTTGTACAATGAATTAAATTTTATACAGCGGAATATTTCTTTTAAGTACAAAAATTCTTCGAAAAGCTAAAGTGAAGCAATTTCCCCAACTCTCTCTAACTTCGCGGCCTGAAAATCTTCAAGCTGTAAAATTACTCGGTCTGACCCGAGTATTACATTCAAAAGAAAATAATACACAGGTCAGTCTAATTCAAACTCAGTTATTAGTGCATAGAGGCAATAATAATCAAATAGCAATTAGACGACAGTCAAATATGAATTCACCTATCCGATCCTTTTAACAAAGAAATCGGATAACGGTAAATGATAACACTTAACAGTGTTAAAACAACAAATCAGCAGATTGAAATTATCAATGAAGATAGATGAAAAGATTTTTTTTTCTTTTAAAAGATAATTTAGAAAGCATCAAAATTTGCCTAAACGGCGGTTTAAACCAAAATCATCAATTTAAATCAAATCAATTTAAATAATTGAAAAAGTTACTTAAAAAAAACAAAACATCAAAATCGAAATTGATTGGCTGCCGTACACGCACGCGTGCACGGCCTCGCCAATACTGCATATGAAAAACGCAAAGAAATCAATGGATCGAAAGCAAAAGAAATATCAATTTAAAATCAAAACTGTGTGGTTGCAGTACACGCACGCGTATTTATACACATGTGCACTGCCTTGCCACCGCAGCGAAGAAATAGAAATCAGTACAAGGTCAAATCCGAGTCATCGACTGGATTCAACTCAAGTGTAGTCAGAAATCAATCCATTTAAATCAATGCAATGCGTAACAACAAGGGCAACTGCAACTAAACTACAGTCACCACAAGGTTACAAGTGTACAAGACAACATGTTGTGAAGAACAGATAATAAAAGAGGCAACCAAGTGATGTACAAACGAATGCGTCAGTGAAACACGCGATATGCAGACGAAGGTCGCAGTGAAAACTGCAACTGCAATGCCCAACACCAAAGAGCACGCTAAGCAACATAAAGAAGACTAAGTGCTATCAAGTAACAAGACTCAAGTCAACAGCAGCTAGAGATTGTAACATAAAGAAAACTGCACATGGGTGCAACAGGGCAGATGCAGAGGAGTACAACAGGAAATGTACACTTTAACACTTCTGCCTCGACATCAAATTTAACAACAGAGACACGAAGTAGGGATACAACTGATTCAAGTGAAAGGCAAGATTTTATTTATGCACATGAAGTCAAAATGACCACAAGGCAGCAACAAGCAACAATGCAGGCACAAGTAGTACAAGGCATGCAGCTGTCTCAAAAAGAGATACAGGCTACTGAAACAACATATGTGCAATGACAACAAATGCATAGCCACAACAATGCAGGTCAGTGACCACTTCAAATGGGCAGGCCACAAGGCAACAAAGACAACACAACAAGATCAAGTAAATATCCAGCATATACAATGACAACCAGTTATATATGCATGAAGTGAAGTTAAAACAGAACCAACTAAATGGAACTGGAAATGCAATGGTGGATCAAAAAATCTAAGTTCATATACAATTTAAACAGTTGGCTACAGGTTAATAAAATGACCAATTTTGCAAACATAAATTGCCAAACCAAAATACAACTTCGTTTTCTTAACTTGATGTAGAAAATATGCACAACATGAATGCTTAGTTGTATCTGCATATTAAATATGAAAACAGAAGTTGCAGTGCAACTATAAAATGCTCAATTACTACTTAACTTCAATGCAAACTTTACATAGCCGTATGGACAGTAAATGCAACTCATTATGACAAGTTACAGTATGACACAAATGTGTAAAGCAACTTGAAATCATTGATATTAAGCCACACTGAGCACAGATATACATGAGTATAGCAAACTTATTTGGATATACAAGTGCAGACCAAAGTGATACATGAATATACATGTATGGTAATATAGCAGTAGCAAAAGTTCAAGACAGCAGGCACAGATTGGTAACAGTTCAACAGGCATCGTTCACATGAAGCTACTATACTGGATGAATACAACAAGTCCAGATGGTATACATTTACAAGTGCAGTAGTGTGAATATCGACATGAACAGGTATGCAGGTGGATGCAACATTTAATTGCAACCCACGTAAAGCACAGCACCAAATGAATGTAGAAGTGGATGCAACTGAATTCGAGTGAATGGCAATAACATGTACTCAATACTGAACAATCCCAGTGAAACCCAAAGTTAACCCAGTGCAGATATACAATGCAAACATAACCTACATATGGTTACAGTGAAGATAAAGCTAGTACTACAATGAATACAGTTAAGGCCGCATGTAATTCAAGTGGAAGACTGCAGCACTGTGGCCAAAACAAAATAAGCATACGAATTTCAAAAGTCATAGATCAACAAAATACAAGAAGTCAGTACATAACCTCACCATCAACATGGTCTAAATGTGCAGGCTCAAGATAAAACAGTGGACACTACAGGCACGTTAATGACAATGCAGTGCACAAGTGTTTTAACTCTTATTCCATAACGTCAAGCTAAACAAGTTGCCAGAGCAACAAATTCAAGCATCAACAGAAGTTTGTCAATGACCCATTTAGTTCAAAAATGTCAGAGAAACCCAATAACCAGGGTACAAGTTCACAACAAAATCAAGGACAGTAATAGCCGAAGTTAATACACCCAGCAATAGCGAAGCTGATGTCAACATAGTAAAGTCGAAGACCATTTTTTTTTAAATCAAAGTAAACTTTAAAAATGACAGAGAAGCAATGAAAGTCATCTAGGAATCACAATCCCCAAATCAATGTCATTTTAAATAAATAACAGTTTTGGAACAAGTGATAAAAGTAGATTAAATCGCTAGCCGAGATAAAAAAATCACAAAAGTATACGAATTGACAAAGTCGAAAATCATCACAGGCATCTAAACAAAATCGAATGGCCAAAGCCCAAAATAGGCAAAATCATCAAAAATCCAAAGCAATGATAGCTCAAAATTTCGCAACAAGATTCACGAATTAGAACAAGACAGAAATCAACGAGATTCGAATAGATGTGAGTAATTTAAAAATCACTCACCTTGCTTCGAAGCGGTCGCGAAAAAAAAATTGAAGCTGAAACCCTCATTTAGATCGAGCGATGAAGGACGAGCATGAGCCGCCATTAATTTATCCTTTGATTTTTTTTTTCTCTGATGATTTGAAGAGGAATGGGTTTCGAATATAAAAGAGGGTAGACGTGATTTTAGCGGGGTTGAAGGCGTGATGAAAGGCAAAATTTTAGGCGTGTTTGTAGCTGATGGAAGTAAGGCGATGTACTCTTTATATTATATTATACTATTATTTTTTTTATTTTTTTTAAATTTAAATTCAATTTTGCTTTGAAAATTTTTTCTTTAATAAACATATAAACGTTTTGCAGTTCAACTATCAAACATAAATTTATATTAACGTGTTTTACAGTTAGATTTTATACTTGTATTTTGTATTGATAAAATTTATTCCATTTTATTTAAGTTAAAGAAAAATGTTATTAATACTAACCATCCTTTATAAATTTACATAAATAATAATTCTTGTATCCAAATTATTTTTCTAAGTCATTAATTTGATCTTAAAATACAAATTCAATATTCAATTCAACTCCAAAGTCAGATTCAAATTTTATTCAACTTTAAATAGATTAATTTCTAAAATTTAATCGCCAATTCATAGTTATATTGGGAATTCAATTTAAACCATCATTCAAATATTTAAAATTAATTAAATATTTTCATTTTTAAATTGTTCAAAATTCAGGGTTGTTACAATCTTCCCCCCTTAAAAGAATTTCGTCCCGAAATTATAAGTTAGGAAAACGATTGCTAAAATCTCACCAATATTTATACCCTACACAATTTTTTTACCAAGTTCGAATCTTATAAATAATATAGGATTCATTTCATTCATTTTATTTCACTAGCTTTATTCATCGATTTCTATAATCAAGACACAAAAGTCTTTTACCAAAATTTTCGACTTACAAAACTCATATTTTTAAACTTGAAATTCTTCATGCTAGATATTTACATATCATATCTTTTCCAAAGCTGTGTGCTTTCAAGATATTTTAAAAATCTTCTTCCTCAATTCATTAGGTTAGAATTATGTAATTCTAATTTCAGACTATTGATTTTCTATTCAAAGTTTTGAAAATACTTGCTAACTCGAAGTTTAACAAGTCCATCGTCGTTCTTACAGACTTTAGGCATACGCTAGCCAGGCGTAGGTCTAAAAATCTCCAAGTACTAAATATACTTGTTTCAACTCCCAGTGAAAATACTTTTTAAAATTCTTTTAAAAATGGATATGGAAAGCACGTTCCCCCATGGATCACAGCTTACCCGGCGATTGCGCTACTATCCCAGTAGAATCGCTTGTAAACTATAGATTTCTCATCTCTTGAATTTCGCCATGGTTGTTGCATAGATCGCAGTTTACTCGGCGGTTGCGCCACTATCCCAGTGGAATCGCTTGTAACCATAGGCATTTCGCCCCTCGAATTCCGCTAGTTCCCGATCCCAAACACGATGATCCATCGTGGGGGATTCCAGTCCAAATGGACATTCCACAAATGGAAATTCTACGTAGCTACGATTTCCAATGGACACTCCACCGAGTTCCAATCACCTACACAAATAATAAATGGAAGGTACATTTCCATATCCTCGGTTTTTAGAAAACATATGTCATATACATATAGTACTTCATTTCACATTTCGTACATATCATACCTATGTAAACCTACACAGGACTTTTCGTAATAATGACTTTCCAAACTGATGGTTTTCGAATTATTACATTCACATATATAAGTTACGAAAACTTAATTCACATTCATAACAAATAGAGGATTCCAAAATTTTCCATTTCATTTAAAATTTTCCTCTAAGTCGATTTGAAAATTTAAGGTTATCTCAAACCTAATTCACATTCATAATCCAATTCATTATCGACTTCACATTCGATTTGGATTTCACGTTACATCGTCAATTCTCAACACATAATTGGTGTCTATCGATATATAATGTCTAAGCTCGTACGTCTCAGAGAAGGGTGTTAAGCTAAAAGAATAAATTCTCCGCCACCAACAGATATATATTTAATAGAGATCAATTGCTATGTCATCAATTCACAATGCTAGACATACAATCCAAATCGACTATCCAAAATTCAAAACTCAACTTATATTGTTTTTGGTGTCAAAGTTAAACTCAATTTAACTCAAGATTCAATCTTTTTGGAAAATATTCAAGTTGAACTGATCGTTCAAATTTCCCAAAAATATCTTTACAAGATATATAATTTTCCAACTTAACTATTTGAAACAAATTTCAAATATTCATTTTTTTCAATTTATCTTTAAAAGATAAAATTTCAAACCTTTCATTTCATATTGGAAAACATTTCCATACTTATTTAATAATAAGTAATTCACAAATCCATTTATTTTCAACACGGAAAATATTCAATATACTTGAATCAAAATTAAGTATATATTCCATTCTTTAAGGAAGGCGTTCTTTTAAACATATTTATTTGAGTCAAAACGAATGTTGCATAAAACATTGTTACAACAACTCAAAAATCACTAGTATAGGGATTCGAAATTAAGATAGATATATAAGTCCCAATACTATAAACAACATTTCCTTTCGGAAACCATTTACTATACAACAGTGTTATAGTCCACCATTTCCTTATTTCTCGAAAACGCCTATTTCAACAATGAATGTTGAAATCTATGTATTCGATACTTAATGCATTTTAAAACATCTTTAAAACCATTAAAATTTTCAATTTCAACTTCAACTTAATTCATAGTTTGAATTCCTCATACTTTTCATAATATTAGTTTTAAACCAATTTCAAACTTTTCAATATTAAGTTTTTCACTTAATTTAATTTTCCGCACGTTTAAATTCAAATTCATCACTGAATTTATTAAACCTATAATGGATTATCATGTTGACAACTTCAAATTTGAAATCTAAATCTCATTTGTAACGACCCGCCGTTCTGACCGCCTCCAGTCGGTAATTAAACCAACTTGAGACGTTCAAAATGACGGATTGTTATTCAGTTTATAGAGTTTAAACAGAAACAGCCACAGAATCACAGAATAATCATAATATTTTACATAAATGAATTTTACATATATCAGAGTTTGTACAATGAATTAAATTTTATACAGCGGAATATTTCTTTTAAGTACAAAAATTCTTCGAAAAGCTAAAGTGAAGCAATTTCCCCAACTCTCTCTAACTTCGCGGCCTGAAAATCTTCAAGCTGTAAAATTACTCGGTCTGACCCGAGTATTACATTCAAAAGAAAATAATACACAGGTCAGTCTAATTCAAACTCAGTTATTAGTGCATAGAGGCAATAATAATCAAATAGCAATTAGACGACAGTCAAATATGAATTCACATATCCGATCCTTTTAACAAAGAAATCGGATAACGGTAAATGATAACACTTAACAGTGTTAAAACAACAAATCAGCAGATTGAAATTATCAATGAAGATAAATGAAAAGATTTTATTTTTCTTTTAAAAGATAATTTAGAAAAGCATCAAAATTTGCCTAAACGGCGGTTTAAACCAAAATCATCAATTTAAATCAAATCAATTTAAATAATTGAAAAAGTTACTTAAAAAAAACAAAACATCAAAATCGAAATTGATTGGCTGCCGTAGACGCACGCGTGCACGGCCTCGCCAATACTGCATATGAAAAACGCAAAGAAATCAATGGATCGAAAGCAAAAGAAATATCAATTTAAAATCAAAACTGTGTGGCTGCAGTACACGCACGCGTATTTATACACATGTGCACTGCCTCGCCACCGCAGCGAAGAAATAGAAATCAGTACAAGGTCAAATCCGAGTCATCGACTGGATTCAACTCAAGTGTAGTCAGAAATCAATCCATTTAAATCAATGCAATGCGTAACAACAAGGGCAACTGCAACTAAACTACAGTCACCACAAGGTTACAAGTGTACAAGACAACATGTTGTGAAGAACAGATAATAAAAGAGGCAACCAAGTGATGTACAAACGAATGCGTCAGTGAAACACGCGATATGCAGACGAAGGTCGCAGTGAAAACTGCAACTGCAATGCTCAACACCAAAGAGCACGCTAAGCAACATAAAGAAGACTAAGTGCTATCAAGTAACAAGACTCAAGTCAGCAGCAGCTAGAGATTGTAACATAAAGAAAACTGCACATGGGTGCAACAGGGCAGATGCAGAGGAGTACAACAGGAAATGTACACTTTAACACTTCTGCCTCGACATCAAATTTAACAACAGAGACACGAAGTAGGGATACAACTGATTCAAGTGAAAGGCAAGATTTTATTTATGCACATGAAGTCAAAATGACCACAAGGCAGCAACAAGCAACAATGCAGGCACAAGTAGTACAAGGCATGCAGCTGTCTCAAAAAGAGATACAGGCTACTGAAACAACATATGTGCAATGACAACAAATGCATAGCCACAACAATGCAGGTCAGTGACCACTTCAAATGGGCAGGCCACAAGGTAACAAAGACAACACAACAAGATCAAGTAAATATCCAGCATATACAATGACAACCAGTTATATATGCATGAAGTGAAGTTAAAACAGAACCAACTAAATGGAACTGGAAATGCAATGGTGGATCAAAAAATCTAAGTTCATATACAATTTAAACAGTTGGCTACAGGTTAATAAAATGACCAATTTTGCAAACATAAATTGCCAAACCAAAATACAACTTCGTTTTCTTAACTTGATGTAGAAAATATGCACAACATGAATGCTTAGTTGTATCTGCATATTAAATATGAAAACAGAAGTTGCAGTGCAACTATAAAATGCTCAATTACTACTTAAATTCAATGCAAACTTTACATAGCCGTATGGACAGTAAATGCAACTCATTACGACAAGTTACAGTATGACACAAATGCGCAAAGCAACTTGAAATCATTGATATTAAGCCACACTGAGCACAGATATACATGAGTATAGCAAACTTATTTGGATATACAAGTGCAGACCAAAGTGATACATGAATATACATGTATGGTAATATAGCAGTAGCAAAAGTTCAAGGCAGCAGGCACAGATCGATAGCAGTTCAACAGGCATCGTTCACATGAAGCTACTATACTGGATGAATACAACAAGTCCAGATGGTATACATTTACAAGTGCAGCAGTGTGAATATCGACATGAACAGGTATGCAGGTGGATGCAACATTTAATTGCAACCCACGTAAAGCACAGCACCAAATGAATGTAGAAATGGATGCAACTGAATTCGAGTGAATGGCAATAACATGTACTCAATACTGAACAATCCCAGTGAAACCCAAAGTTAACCCAGTGCAGATATACAATGCAAACATAACCTACATATGGTTACAGTGAAGATAAAGCTAGTACTACAATGAATACAGTTAAGGCCGCATGTAATTCAAGTGGAAGACTGTAGCACTGTGGCCAAAACAAAATAAGCATACGAATTTCGAAAGTCATAGATCAACAAAATACAAGAAGTCAGTACATAACCTCACCATCAACATGGTCTAAATGTGCAGGCTCAAGATAAAACAGTGGACACTATAGGCACGTTAATGACAATGCAGTGCACAAGTGTTTTAACTCTTATTCCATAACGTCAAGCTAAACAAGTAGCCAGAGCAACAAATTCAAGCATCAACAGAAGTTTGTCAATGACCCATTTAGTTCAAAAATGTCAGAGAAATCCAATAACCAGGGTACAAGTTCACAACAAAATCAAGGACAGTAATAGCCGAAGTTAATACACCCAGCAATAGCGAAGCTGATGTCAACATAGTAAAGTCGAAGACCATTTTTTTTTAAACCAAAGTAAACTTTAAAAATGACAGAGAAGCAATGAAAGTCATCTAGGAATCACAATCCCCAAATCAATGTCATTTTAAATAAATAACAGTTTTTTAACAAGTGATAAAAGTAGATTAAATCGCTAGCCGAGATAAAAAAATCACAAAAGTATACGAATTGACAAAGTCGAAAATCATCACAGGCATCTAAACAAAATCGAATGGCCGAAGCCCAAAATAGGCAAAATCATCAAAAATCCAAAGCAACGATAGCTCAGAATTTCGCAACAAGATTCACGAATTAGAACAAGACAGAAATCAACTAGATTTGAATAGATGTGAGTAATTTAAAAATCACTCACCTTGCTTCGAAGCGGTCGCGAAAAAAAAATTGAAGCCGAAACCCTCATTTAGATCGAGCGAATGAAGGACGAGCATGAGCCGCCATTAATTTATCCTTTGATTTATTTTTATTTTTTTTTCTCTGATGATTTGAAGAGGAATGGGTTTCGAATATAAAAGAGGGGAGACGTGATTTTAGCGGGGTTGAAGGCGTGACGAAAGGCAAAATTTTAGGCGTGTTTGTAGCTGATGGAAGTAAGGCGATGTAATCTTTATATTATATTATACTATTATTATTATTATTATTATCAATTTAAATTCAATTTTGCTTTGTAAATTATTTTCTTTAATAAACATATAAACGTTTTGCAGTTCAACTATCAAACATAAATTTATATTAACGTGTTTTACAGTTAGATTTTATACTTGTATTTTGTATTGATAAAATTTATTCCATTTTATTTAAGTTAAAGAAAAATGTTATTAATACTAACCATCCTTTTATAAATTTACATAAATAATAATTCTTGTATCCAAATTATTTTTCTAAGTCATTAGCTTGATCTTAAAATACAAATTCAATATTCAATTCAACTCCAAAGTCAGATTCAAATTTTATTCAACTTTAAATAGATTAATTTCTAAAATTTAATCGCCAATTCATAGTTATATTGGGAATTTAATTTAAACCATCATTCAAATATTTAAAATTAATTAAATATTTTCATTTTCAAATTGTTCAAAATTCAGGGTTGTTACATAGGGGAAACAAGGTTCAACGACCCAAAGAAACAAGGTCCAACGACCTAAGGAAGATAGTGGTCATGCGACCTAAAGGCTAGCGACCTAACGGTGTTCGCGAGTTAAGCAAGGCAAACGACCTAGTGGTTGCCGACCTAAGAGGGAATAAGGTCCAATGACCTAAGGGTTCACGCGACCTAGTGGAACACGCAACCTAAAGGGTAAACGACCTAAGGTCCAACGACCTAACTCATTCGAGCGACCTAATGGTTTAAAGGCCTAACCCATGTGAACAACTTAAGGTCATACGACCTAAAGGGCAACGTCCTAAGGTCACGCGACCTAACGAGGTAGGCAAGGCCGAGCGACCTAAAGGGACACGACCTAAAAGCAAGCGACCTACGACTTACGACCTTGCGACCTAACTCCGAGGTGAATTTTCCACCAGAACGACCTAATTCCGAGGCAGTGCGACCTAAATGCAGATTTTCACCAAAATCACTAAAAGTTGGAGTTTTTCGCCGATCCAACCCAAACCAAATGCAAATGTACATGCTAAAGTGATGGGGAATCATTCCCAACAGTCCAATATGGTTATAGACTAGAATTGTGAGATAAAAAACTCACCTTTGCACAAATTCAATGAAGAAGAAGCTTGAAGTCAATAGAGAAGCAACTATAAGCTTGAATCCAATGTCTTTACTTTGATTTTGGGGTTGGATGTTGAATTTTCTAATGAACTTGGGCTTGGAATTTTGATTTCCCTTTCCACTCACCATTAATGCTAAAACTAGAGTTAGGTAGGAATTTATGAAGAGATGAGGAGAATGGGTTGGAACCTAGGTTTAATAGGCTAAACCAACCCGAAGTCCAAAGCGGGAAAAGTTATTGAAATTCCACTAACCCCAAACATATCAAACTTTATACTTAAAAAGATTGTAAACGGCATTTTGAACTCAATGGAAGTGGTCTCGATTCCTAATTTGACCGTTTGCAAAAAGTAGCTTTTCGGACCAATATCCGATTAACGACAAAATATTTAAATAAAATATTTAAATATAAAATCGATAAATATGCGGGTTGTTACAATGGATATGAGTTGATGTTTTTGGGTTTCTTCGTATTGATGGGAAGAGTTGGTTTTATTTCGATTATTCGGCTGATCGATACGAAATGTGCAGAAGGGGGATCGATATGAAGCAAGCGGCAGTTGATCATATGAATCTAAACGGATGCCAACACTCGATGGATATGAAGGAAGAGGATGTAGTTGATGGATACGAAGCTGTATCGATACAAAGAAGGGTGGTTGCAAGGTGATGGATACGAAATGATGTGAATCCGCTGGTTGTTGATCAATCCACTTGAAGTAGCTGCCTGCTTGACCCGAAATAGGCCTATCACCGACTCGGAGTATATGTGTTGCCGACCAGAAGAAAACATGAAGGTGGCTCGAAGCAGAATCCAAGCATCCCATTTTCTCCAAAATCTATATTCTAAGTATTTCGCATTGTTTGTTCGTTGACTATACTATGTCTTGTGTAGTTGATAGGGTTAAATCTACCTGTACATTGCCTTGTCAAAAGAGGAGGTAACACTTTGCCCTCCAAAACATGCTTTGTGATAGGAATGTGTGTTTTGTAATGTCATAAGCTGGATGTTCATATCTTGTTGATGACCTATAAAGAGATCGATAATCTTACTTGGTTGTGACTAGCGATCGTTCGAGATCATATGCCATTGAGGGCGATTTATGTGATCATTCAAGGTCAGATGCCGTTCGAGGCGAATTGTGACCCTTCGCGGTCGGGTGCAGTTCGAGGGGAATTGTGACCCCTTCGAGGTTGGGTGCTATTTAAAGTGAACTGTGACCATTCACGGTCGGGTGCCGTTCAAGGCGAACTGTGACCGTACGCGGTCGGGTGCCATTCGAGGCGAATTGTGACCATTCGTGGTTGAATTTTGAAATCACAAACATCAGAATTATGTCCAAATGAGTCTTACAACAAAAATGTCGAACTAAATCAATTCCAGATGCACAAAAGAGAAAACAGAAACGTCAAAGCACAAACACCTCCACTATTGCGGTTTATAGTCGTCTCAAAGCATGCCTGAAGACAGTTCGTGATCTCGTACATGTGTAAACGATTTAACACTTTTTAATGTGGAGTTTGCTACTTATTCGTCATTATTCCAATCAGTTGATGATAAACTGATGCCTTGATCCAGAGCCATTCTCAATTGATGCAGATGGCGTCTGCTCCTGTTCCATCATCGCTGCTCGCCTTTTCACGTACTGCAGCAGCACACCGTTCAAGATATCTCCTTCCATCTCATCCCTCAAGTATCTGCAATCATTCGTATTATGGCCGATTTCTTTTCATTCTTGGTTGGATCCCTCCTCATTGGCCTCCGATAGGAAACATGCCCCTTGTATCTTAGTATATTCGCTCTAAAGTCTCGCTCAGCTTCGAATAAGAGGTAAATCTTGTCTCCTTCCATGGTTGCCTCGATTCATCAAAGTTGTTCTCTGCTTTTCGCTTCTCTTTATCCTTATTTGAATCTTATCCAGGTGGATCCCCGCTTTTGACTGCATAAATTTCAGCTGCATCTCGTTCTTTTCTCTCAGCCTTTGCGTCTTCTTAATGAAGAAACTTTTCTGCCTCGTGGTAAAACTCTCCTAGGTCCATGGGTGGATCCCTTGTCAATGAGTTCTTAAATTTTGCGCCATTAACTACGCCAGATACAACTGCCATCAGAACCATGAATGGATCTGGTCGATCCACCGATGCCACTGCTGCGTTGAATCGTGTTAGAAAAATCCTCAAAGACTTCTCGATTTTCTGCTTCAGTGTTGCAAAACTCATCACGTTCTTGGGCCTCAAGATGTAAACTCTGAACTGCCTCATAAACTTATCAATCAACTTGGTCCAAGTATGGTTCGTATAGTTATATATTTTATCAAGAGTCATGAAATATGTATATAGAGTCTAGTTTAGTGCTTTGTTAAAATCTTTTGCTAAGAATCATCATTCACAATTAAATAAACTTGCATGCATATTTTAATCAAAATCAAGTTTTCAAAAAATGCATGGAGCGGGGCTTGAACCTGGGTCACTAGTTCAGAAGGCAAGTGCTCTAACCAAATGAGCTATGCTAATTTTTGTTACAAGTTGAATTCAGCCGGCTGAATACCTTCATTCAGATGGCTGAATGCTGAAACAAAATTATTGTTTCACAATATTCAACTGGCTGAATGAAAAAATTCAACCGGCTGAATCTGGCTAAAATTAGCCTATTATCCTGCTGTCTTCGATTTAATTCAATTTAGACGGCTGAATTAAAAATTCAGTCGACTGAATTTTTCCAAGTGATATTTTCTGAATAGACACTTCCTTTCGTGAACAGCCCTATCCTACATGAAGAGTTGCAGCCATTTCATATAGATCTCTTCACCAACAGTTGTAACTTCTTAACTACTATATATATGCATGAATTTAAAGATCAAATTACTTCACTTACTTGCTTATACTTGAATCATATTTTCTGAATTATCTACTTTTCGAATTCATACATACATTCATTGCTTATTCTATATTTCTAAAAGCAATTTGAAACTTCTTAATCTTCAAATACACAACTGCACGCATCATACTTGAGGATAAAATTATAGGAAGGGTGTACTACAAGTGACAAATCCATGTTATTAAGAACACATAAAGTCAAGTTAAAATCCAGTTTGTATGGAAGTCCTGTTCGATTGCTCAGGCGGTCAAAGTCCTGTTCTGTTGCTCAGACGGTCAAGTCCTATTCGGTTGCTAATGCTGTAGAAGTCCTATTCGGTTGCTCAATCAGTGTAAACCTATACCTCCGGGTTAAGTGGGGGTGCTAGTTTTAATTCCAGAAGGAGTCTAGGATTGGACGTAGAATGGGAGTTCGAACCAGTATAAAAATTCCTGGTGTCATTTTACTTTACTACTATTATTATTTTCCTCACTGGTTATTTTTATAGTCATATTCGACATCCGTAGATAACTTAGTTTATATCGCATTGCCACTACATTTACATTGTTTACAACTGTTGGCCATTTCGATCCTATGGCATAGCAGTCATTTTTAATTGGATTAGAGCATAGCAACTGTCAATTGGTATCAAAGCTTGGGATTCTAGAGATCGTAACAACATCTTAGAATAAATGGCTACAAAGAGATCTAGTTGAGGCAATAAGAAGATGAAGAGCAATAAAGAAAAATCAAAGAAGCAAACAAACAAATGCTTCATGGCTAAACTCATATTACAAGCGGTATGTTTAGATTCTTTATATGGAGATCTTTTATTAGCACATAATGAATTATTAAAAGATTGTAAAACTTTGAATAAAGTTAATGGACTTTCTTTAGCTAAGTTAAAAGATTGTGAGCAAGAAATTTTCAATTTAAAAGAGGAAAATAAATTTTTACAAAAAACAAACTAAATATTTTGAAAATATCGTAGAAGAACTTGTTTTACAAAAGGATGTCCTACAAAAAGAAAATGAGTAGTTAGAAGATAAAAACAATGATCTTTTGGAGGAAATCCATGTTTTTCAAAATAAAAATATTTGGTAAATTCTTTAAACAATACCAGTTCTTTAATTTTGTCTCTTGAAAAAGAGAATGAAGCTTTAATTAAAAAGAATCTATAATTTTCTAAAGAATATGAGATTTTAAAGGTTAATGATAATATTTTTCAAAAAGAAGTTTGTGATTCTAAAGAAAATTTTGAAAGATTAAATACAAAAATCATAAATTTTAACAAAGGTAAAGATATCTTATCTTCCTTAGTTACAAATTCTAAAGCTCACAGTGATAAAAGCGGTTTAGGTTATAAACGAGCTAAAAGTAAAAATAGTACTAGATATGCAATCTGATATAATTTTTTTAATGATATTACTAGTAACAAAGATAGTTCTAAAACCACTTACAATTATAATAATACTTTATTTAGAAATGGGAGAAATTATTTTTTAAGTACTAAGCTAATGACTAATAGTATTAAGATATAGATTCCAGCTAATATGATTGATCATGATAAACAACTTTATATTAGCAACTATTATAATAATGTGATTTGTTATAAAACTACATCTATAAAGGTTCAACCACACCCAAACGGGTATTGTTTCCTAAAAATTAGGAAATTATAAGAACCTTTGGTATCGCGTGCTTTAAATGTTAATTAATTTTTCTGATACCTTACATTATAAGTAGTATTTATTTTGTTACATATTGTTCTATGGCCCCACTTATGTGATCATATAAACTCTCCTTTTTATCAATGACAAAGGGGAGAAAGATATTGCTCTAACACGATTTGCAGGAATAAACGATGCATATACAGATTAATGGGGAGAAAAGATTAATTATTTACAGGAATATATAGCATAGATTCAGCAGGGAAAATCTATAGCCCAATTACATGAATGAATTCAAGGGGAGAGATAAGTCAACAAAGCTAGTCGAAGATTCGTCTGTACTAAATGGAGTTGCCATCATCAAAAAGGGGGAGAACGTGGGATCATAGGTTTTGATTGCTGACATGAAACAACAATTCAAGAATACACGACTACAACAACATTCGGACTCAATGACTCAAAGTATGGTTCATATAGTTATATATTTTATCAGGAGTCATCAAATATGTATATAAAGTCTAGTTTAGTGCTTTGTTAAAATCTTTCCTCAAGAATCATCATTCACATTCAAATAAACTTGCATGCATATTTTAATCAAAATCAAGTTTTTAAAAAATGCATGGAGTGGGGCTCGAACCCGGGTCACTAGTTCAGAAAGCAAGTGCTTTAACCAAATGAGCTATGACAATTTTTATTACACGCTGAATACAGCCGGCTGAATGCCTTAATTCAGATGGTCGAATGATGAAACAAAATTATTGTTTTACAATATTCAGCCGGCTGAATGAAAAAAATCAACCTACTGAATCTGGCTAAAATTAGCCTATTTTCTTACTGTCTTTGATTTAATTCAATTCAGACTGTTGAATTAAAAAATTCAGTCGGTTGAATATTTCCAACTGATATTTTTTGAATAGACACTTCCTTTCGTGAACCCTCTTCTCTTACGTGAAGAGTTGCAGCCATTTCGTAGAGATATCTTCACTAACAGTTGCAACTTCTTACCTACTATATATATGAATGAATTTCAAGATCAAATTACTTCACTTACTTGTTTATACTTGAATCATATTTTCTGAATTAACTACTTTCTGAATTCATACATACATTCATTGCTTACAATCACAATTCTATATTTCTAAAAGCAATTTGAAACTTCCTAATCTTCATATACACACAACTACACACATCATACTTGAGTATAAGATTATAGGAAGGGTGTACTACAAGTGATAAATCCATGTTTTTCAGAACACACAAAGTCAAGCTAAAATGTAGTTTGTAAGAAAGTCCTGACCGTTGCTCAGGCAATCAAAGTCCTGTTCTGTTGCTCAGGCGGTCAAGTCCTATTTGGTTGCTTAGGCGGTAGAAATCATGTTCGGTTGCTCAGGCGGTGTAAACATATTCCTTCGGGTTAAGCGAGGGTTGCTAGTTTTAATTCTGAAAGGAGTCTGGGACTGGACGTAAAATGGGAGTTCGAACCAGTATAAAAATTGCTGGTGTCATTTTACCTTACTGCTATTATTATTTTACTCACTAGTTATTCGTATACTCATATTCAACATCAATAGATAACTTAGTTTATATTGCATTGCCACTACGCTTACATTGTTTACAACTGTCGGCCATTTCGATCCTACAGCATAGTAGTCACTTTTAATTGGCATCAGAGCATAGCGACTGTCACCATGTGCCTCATATACCTCGTCAGATGAATAGTAGGGATTGTCCTTCCATCATACGTCTCTAATGTTGGTAGCTTGAATTCAGGTGAATTCCTTGCCTGCCTAATTGTGGAAGAGAGGCTCGTATTCACATCTTCCGGATCTCTATTCACTAATCCTCCACTCATGGCTCATCTGACCATCTCTGTCAATCTATCGTTGTCGCCAATTGTCTGTTGCCTCTTATCAGCCCTCCCCCCGAGTTCATGAGGGAATCCGGTAATCTGCTCCTTTAGATGAGCCTAAATTCCTCTATCAATGCCAAATTGCATGGTACTGCTAGGTATCCTACCTGGAATTGGGTCAACATGAACCGAGGGTGTGCCCCCTAGCTTAGGGGCTGATCTCGAGGGTCCCGCTCTATCCTGAATCATGGTGGCTTCGTGTCCCTGACTTTGGTTCTGGATTCCCTCTGTTCTAACTGCTTCGTTCTCTCGATTCCACGCTCTAGCTTGTACAATCTGTAGGAGTAGGTTCTGCATCATTTCCTCCTACCTTTTCAGCACCCCTTTCTGCATAGCCTCCATCATTATCTCCATTTTGTCTCTAGTGATGAAAACTAAAGTCTGATTAGCTCCTGAAGAAGCCTCTTGACTTTATTCATGCGGACTCCTTTCCGCTCTTTGTCTCCTTGTTGATTGCTACGTCATAGCTTTCCAGATCCAAGTTCCTAAGCCTTCAAATCCAAAATGCAAGCTTTAGAATCCCTGAGTGCTAGCCTTCTCAGTGGAAGCACCAAAATAAGCCAAAACTGGTCACAAACATCCTACAGCAGATGAAAGCACCAACTCACAATCTCAGATCGCAGATAGAAAAAATGTAAAGGATATAAATATTAAGAACACTCAAGAAAGCAGTAATAATAGAGGATTTATAGTGAAAGTCTATATGAGTGGATCGTATATGATATATATGCAAGTATGAACAACTAACTATATAATATAACTTGATAGATAATAATAGCAACGTAAATTAAAATAATCACACCAGGATTTTATACTGGTTCGGACCTTCCGTCCTACGTCCAGTCCCGAAGCTCCTCTTCGGAATTTCCTTTCAACTAACCCTCACTTGACCCGGAGGAACAGGTTTACAATAGCAGAGTTTCTTTGTCAAGAAGGTGTTCTTATAACACGAATGTTGACTATTGAGAACAAGTGCTTCCAATATCTATATATCTATCTAGAGGATATTGAGTAATGAGTTCTAAATATATGGAAGTGTTTAATACAAGTAGTTGATTGTTAGAGAATAGGTATAAGTCAGAGTATAGGAATTAAGAGCATAAGTTAGTAAGGTGAGATCTTCTCTTGAATTCCCAATGCTATTATAGTGGTAGAAAGATTCTTTGTGCAGTTGCATCCATTAACAATCGTTGTATAGTTGCTCCTGTTGGTGATGAAGAGTTGCAGCGAAGAGGAGCGAACGTGTCTTTTCGGATGTAACAGTTGGTCTTTGAAATTACATAGCCGAGTCTATAATCAGACGTCTGGAAAGTACCCTCAGACGTCTGGCCTTCATATATTTTTTGCATCTGGTAACATTTCGGATGTTTGTGTTTATTAAACAGACGTCTGGTTACTATTCAGACATCTGAGTTTATTATCGGACGTCTGTTTCCTTCTGAGTTGTGAACCAGAGAGTTTAACCAGACGTCTGAGCATATTAACCAAACGTTTGATTTTGTCTGATTTGCAAACCAAAGGAAACTTTCAGACGTCTGGCTAGTGCACTCGGACGTCTGAAACTGTGCATGTTGCTTTATTTGTGTCTGTGCCACTCCTTTCAACTTCTACAGATTTGAAGTCTTTTGATACTTCTCTTGAGTCTTGTTTTTGTCTCTTTGGTGATGTTACTCTATCATCTACCTGTAAATATAAATATATATGTATATATATTAGAAATCTCCCCCTGAATATGTGCTTATTTTAGTGCTGTATGATTATACCTATATTTCTCCCCCTTTGACATTATCAAAAAGAATTCGTAATATTTAAGCCAATCGTCAAAAAGAAAATTTTCATTAATAACATGAAGAAGTTACATACATAGATTTGTACGACATATAAATAGCACAATTCCTAAATTCTTAGAGTTCTTTTGGAGAAGGTTGATTTGGATCATCCTCCTTTGGTGAAGCTTGATTTGTATCACCTTCCTTTGGTTCTTCTTTTGTAGAAGTGCTAGCTTTTGAAGGAGATGTCATAGCTTCTTATGGAGGTTCATCCTCAAATAATTTGGAATGTTTTGCAGGAGGAGAAGGTACAGGGGTTGCCCAATCCTCAAAGGGTGGTGTTGGGCCACGAATCCGTTGTAACACTTCTTTAAGGACCCATAAAACAGCTGAAAGAGAGCCTTCAACTGTGGCTAGCCGTGTAGCAAATGAACTTTCAAATTTGTCAATTCGCCTAGCCAAATATTTTTGATTTTGGGATAATATATGCTGGTTCCGGAGAGTGAGATCTCGAATACTTTCATTTGGTTTTGTTTCTAGTCGAGTCTCTATAATTTCTTCTTGTCCTGGATAATCAAAAGGTGAGGGAGGAGGAGGAGTGACTTCTTGATGTTGTTCTTCCTCTTGGGACGGATCAATGTGCGGTTGAGGAGGAGGCTCAACTCTTTGAGATTGACGATTATGCATCCAATCTTCGAAGGACATAATTTATGGAGGAATTTCTGGTAGGTGCATCAAAGAAAAGAATTTTGTGGAAGCATATTTTGGCGAAATTTCTTCGAATGTCGATAGATAGGAAGGAATATTATGTGCACGAAGAACTCTCATAATATAGGTAGGGTAAATGATCGATGGCCTTGAGCGAGTCCAAAATTGTTTGAGCTCTTCGAAGATGAATTTTGCCCAATTTACCTAAGTTCCACTAAAGAGAGTATACAGAGCTTTATGCTCCATTTCCGCTATTTGCTCGTGACTTCCCATACGTGGAACCACTGTATTTATTATCATTCTCGTCAGGAGCCGAGCTATTGGACGTAAATATTTTGAAGCGAATTTCGGCATTTCGTCCTCCCATATTTGATGAGTAATACTATTCCGTGGCTTAAAACGCATATCCGGAATGTTGTGCAAATCCTCCCCGGTGGCGGAGCATCCTAAGATTCTGGCTATTAATCCCGGAGTTAATCGAATAGTATTCCCATAGACGCTTGACCATAACCAGTTGTCTTCATCTTCGGTATCCCGAACTAAAGTACTATCTAAATTGGCGTAAAATAAAAATATAGCTAACTGATCTATTTGAACATCATTAGGAGTAAATGAGATTAGGGTTTCCAAACCAGCATTTTCACAAAGTTCATCTAAGTCATACATGAGGAATTTAAAAAGATTATAGAATGGTCCTGTATAAAGTTTCTTCTTTTGAATATCTTCGTACCTTTTTATAGAATGGAGTTATTTATCCACCGCTCGATTTAGTACATAACAGGATGTTGCAATAGCTTCAGCCCAAAAGTGTTTTGGTAATCCACTACTATTTAGTAATGTTCGTGCACATTCTTGTAATGTATGGCTTTTTCTTTCTACGACACCATTTTTTTGAGGTGTACGAGGAAAAGAGAAATTATGAGTTATACCTTTCTTATTGCAAAAGTTTGTAAAAAGATCATTTTCAAATTCTCCTCCGTGATCACTTCTAATATTTTTAATTTTTAAATTCATTTGATTTTTAATTCTTGTAGCAAATATTTTAAACATTCCAAAAGTATCGCTTTTATGTTTTAAAAATAAAGTCCATGTACATCTTGAAAAATCATCGACTATTACGAACACATATTTGTTGTGATTTATAGACCGTACTTTTTGGACCAAATAAATCTAAATGTAATAATTCTAATGGTTGTTTTGTAGAAATATTATTTTTAGATTTAAACGAGCTTTTCTTTAGTTTTTCAATTTGACAATCATCACATAAATTTTCTATTTTATAATTTATTTTAGGTAATCCTCTCGCTAACTCATATTTTGCTAATTTATTAATACTTTTAAAATTGATATGACAAAATCGTTTATGCCATAACCATGGATCATCATGTTTGACTGTTAAACATAAGTTTAAATTTTTATTTATATTCATGTTTAATACATAAATATTTTTGTTTCTAAATCCTTCAAAAATGAGTTGTTTGTTATTATCTAAAATATTACATCTATCTTTTTCAAAATTTATTTGAAAACCTTTATCACATAATTGACTAATGCATAGCAAGTTATGTTTTAAATTTTCTACTAATAAAACATTTGTAATAATAGGAGAGTTAGATATACCAGAGTTGATGACTTCTCCAATTCTACGACATATCCTTTTGAATTGTCTCCAAAGGTTACCATTCCACCATCGATGTATGTTATATTAGATAACATTTTTGAATTTTCGGTCATATGTGTAACGACTCGGTATTTTCAACCATTTGCATCCATTATAAGTGCATAGGCAGACACTCATGCCGGAATTGAATTGCTCAAAATACCGTGTTGTAAATAAAATTTTGGCAAACCTCAGAATATACAGTAAATAAAAATCACAGATCACAGACACAGAGTATATAAAAATGCAGTGGAAGAAAAAGAGATAGTAGTTCATGAAGCTACTATATAAATATGAGATACATCAGAGTTAAATAAGATACAACAGAAGAGTAACTGGATACATCAGGTACAAATCAGATACATCACTGAACCACTGGATACTGAAACAAAATAGATGGTTGGATCTTCAAGGAAAGCTCCAACGCCGAAGGTGAATCTTGAATGCTAACTCAATCAATCTGACCCGAGCGTAAAGCAAAACACAAAACCCTCAAGTCAGGACATAAATACTTATAAACTGTAAATCAACTCAAGTGAACAGTAACAAAATGCATCAGTAACTTAAAGGATGCTTGGGACCGCCCATCCTCTAAGGATCCGTTAAACTATTTACTATGTAGTAATATACGCTATATACGGTAGTGTCTAATCAGTAAAGTATAATCATATAGAAAATAGCGTTAAGGGGATGGTGAACCTTAACGCGGTCGGATCTTTAAAACCAAAATCATAGTGGGCTCGATATAAGGATATGACACGGCACGCGAGGCAATGCCAGGGTGGATACACCGTTTGCACACCCGGACCGGTGGTGACGGCAAGCTAGCAGCTTCCGCCCACCTCGAACAATACCCCTGAATCAAAGTGGCGCCACCGAATCAAATCACAACAGTAATAGAATAGTTTTTGATGGAGCATGCTCGATGAAAGGGTGCGACCCTTTGTGTAGCACGGTATAGCTCATGTTTTAGTCATATATGCCAACTCACGGGAGTTGGGTCCACGTAATATACCTCGAGAACGTCGCCACCATCCTACTTCATTCTGGAATCTCCACTACGTACACAGTTGTTAAAGTGGTTTTCGGTATTGGCCGGCTATAAGACAATATCCGATCCCGGTCTCTTTAACAACCCTCGTTATTATAACCCGTAGTTATAACTTTAAAACAATATTTTATACTTCAAAATAAAATATCCTTTTCAATCCAAATCTTTATCAAAATAAAGATTAAATCATTTCCAAAACCATTTCAATATATCATCGTAAAATATCTTTCAATTCAAATATTTATCAAAATAAATATCAAGTCATTTCTAACCATTTCAATATATTAAATTTTCATACCCTTTCAACACTACCTTTCAAATCATTTTAATATATCAAAATATCATAACCTTTCAAAGCTTCAGCTCCAAAATATCATATCTTTCAGAACTTCTTTTTAAATCATGTTAATATCAAAATGTCCTATCTTTCAAACTCCGTTTTTCAAATCATTTAATATCAAAAATATCATATCTTTCAAAACTTCATTTTCAAATCATTATTCATTTTATTCAATTTAAAATATCATTTCGATCCATATTTCAAAACAGTATATATTCCAAAAATCATTTTTAATCATTAAAATGAAGTTATTATGTTTAATAATTAAATTATTAAATTTCCAAAATTTTCGACTTCCAAAGTTCATTTTTTCACTTAAGTTTATCAAAACAGTGAAAATTCACTTTTCGCATCATTTAGAAAACTCTACAGAAAGTTACATTCAAAATAGTTCAATTTAACAAAAGACAACGTTTAAAAATGTTGTAATAGAGTTTTCTTAAATTTCAAATAAACTTAGTTAAATTCAAAAATCATAGTACTTACAACAATTTCTATAATAGTTTTTTTTTTCAATAGCTTTTTTTTTAGTTCATTACCATCAACTACAGTATTTACAGTTGCTGTAATATCATTTACATTGTAATTAATATCATTTCAAAAATGCAGTCAATTAACTTCAAATATTCAATAAAATTTCTCAACCAGTTATATTTTTATTAAAACATTTTAACTTATAAATTCATACATTTTCACATTTATAACATCATTTAATTTTCCTCAAGTTCATGATTTTACAGGGTTAAATTTCCATTCAAAAATCAAGTTTTGATAATAATCCACTTATTAAAATGCAATGTTCAATTTTAAAATCCATTACATTAAATTTCAATTTAACACTTAATTTCAAATTCTCAAATATAACTTGGTTTTATTTTTATTCGCTTAACTAAAAGTTCACTTTACGTCAATTTCATAAATTTCCAATTCTAGTTATATTTCAAAGTTTCAACTTAAAATATTTATTCATTTCACATTTCAACTTTATTAAAAATCATAAATATGATAAAAATCATTTTAAATTCATTTAAATTCAAATTATCATAAATTTATCATAATTTCATGTTCAATTAAATTTCTAATTATAATTAAATCAAAATTTCCAAAATAACTTACGTTCAAAATTTCTAACTTTTTCATTAATTCATTTCACTTACAATTATTCAGAAAATCAATAATATTTTACAAAAATTTTATTTTTATTAAATTTCAAATCAAAATATTATAATAATTAAATTTCTAAAATATTTTAAATTTTTTAGAAAAGCATATTTTAATTACGGGCCTGTATAAAAATTTCTACGCTAGGTAAAGTGATATGGGTAATATATCATTTCAACCCATAATTTACAAAAAAAATCCGGGTTTTATCATTTCAAACCCGCAATCCCAAGTCAAAATGAAAAATTTAAAACCATTCAGGCCTATCATTCAGCCCATAACATTTTTTTTTTCTAACAGGGAACTTGCAGTGTGATCATATAC
The DNA here is from genome assembly GCA_030765085.1 of Allium cepa. NCBI lineage: Eukaryota > Viridiplantae > Streptophyta > Magnoliopsida > Asparagales > Amaryllidaceae > Allium > Allium cepa. The sequence goes on along the minus strand of CM060931.1, from coordinate 347,366,883 downwards.
AGAAATAATATAAACAAGGTCAATATCACAATATACAGTCATATATCAAATGTCAGGTGAAAATTAACAGTTTTAACATGGTAATAATATGGTAATAACATGGAATAACATATCATATGATCATCATTAACTTGCATAAACATTTTTTTATTACTAAACACTTGCCATCAATTCACTTTTCATAAGTATAAATGTCAGAGTGAGAAAGACTCACTTTTTCAAGCTGAAGACCAAAACAACTAACACAAGTGCGATTCCAAAAGCACGACAAGCACGATATAGCATGACTTTTGATTTGAATGAATGGAGAGCCTTGATATTTGTCTTGTAAACAATAACCAAAACAAGACAATACACACATAAATATTCAACGCAAAACAATGTTGAAACAATGAAAATACGAAGCAACAAAGGAATGGATTACTTGACCTTGCTTTAGCCATTCAAATGCTTGGCCTAGGAGGTTCTTGGGTTCAGCCATGATGGTGATATAGCTCAGGTTTGGCACCATAACTCACGGCTAGAAGGAGTATGGAGTGGTAGGGTTATAACATGAAGCATACAATTGGTCAAGGCAACATATATGAAGTTTTTGAGCACAACAAGGCTCGGCCTTGGGTCAAGTGGGGCTTGGCCATACTTGTACAGGTTTGGATAGTAGATGAAGGGGTGTGGGAAGGTCTGGAAAAGGTGGTGGTGGCGGCCTATGGTGGTGGTCAAGGTGGTGGATGAAGATATGAAGTGATAGGGTGGCTATCATGAATGTTTTAAGGCTTTATGCATTGTTTTTGTGGAGTTTTGGTTCATGGAGTCTTGGCCATGTCAATTTCAGATCTGGACAAAGGCTAAAATGAAGTGTAGTGGTGGTAGCAAGGTGGTGGTCATGCCTAGAGGTGGTAGCCATGGTGAAGTATGAAGGTGGTGAAGTAATAGTGGTGGCTAGTGCATTGTTTTGGACATTATTTGCAATTTTGTGGAGTTTTGTCACCAAGGGAGGTGTGGCCATGGATGGATCTGAAATGGTGGCTGCAGATGATGCCAAGGAAGAGTGGTAGAGGATGGTGGAGAGTATGGTGGTGATGGTGAGTGGTAGAGGCCAATCCAGAAAGCACAGAAAACTAGGCAAAATACATAGAAAATGAGAAGAAAAAGGTAGAAAAAGTAGCCATTACCAGATTTTTTTCTCAAGATGGAGGCCATGATTTTTAGGGTTTTGGAGCTTGAAAATTCGTGAATAATATGAGGGAGTCGGCTGCAAAGGATGAGGAAAGGGATGGCTAAGATAAATTGATATATTAATTGCAAAAAGAAATGGATAAAACGTCTTTACGTTTCAGGCTTTTAAGATCTCTTAACTTTCTAAACCCTTTGCATTTCCTTTTCTTTTTAATTTAATAAAAAAAAATAAACTCAGAAATGTTGTTTAAAACCGAAACTAAGTAAGAATAAAATAAAATAAATAATTTATTTTAAGTAAAATAGAAAAAGGAAATAAGAAATTGCTTAAAAATAGCAACCCTGACATAAAAATTACAAGAAAATCTCCAATGACTTTGGAAAATTTATTACTTCACAAAAAAAATATTATAACACAAAGTTTGAATTAAAAATGGTTTTAAAACATTTTCAAGGTAAAATAATAATTTAAATTTTATTAAATAGAAAGTTAAATAAAGAAAAATGCAGTAAATACCAACTAGGCTTTATAAATTGAAATAAATTCAAATAAACTTTAGAAAAATTGTATTATCATTTTAAAAATACTTAAAAGTCAAAATATACATAATATAACATATTATCACATATTAACATAAAATAAAACCAAGAAGAAGTAATTTATACAATTTAAAATAGTCATTGTTAAATAACCCTATATACGCACAATATTGTGAAGGGTATAACTTTCACAATTTACATCCAAATTCAACGAAACGAAAAGTGGTGTTCTTAGAATTTTATGTACTTTCATAATAAAAGAAAAAATTAAATTTTTTAAACTTTTAAAATTTTAAGTTGAAAGTCACAGTTTGACTATTTTGACCAAAACAGCATTTCAGGCAAATATTCAACTTACACAAGTTTGGAATTATAACTCATATAAAAATCAAGATTATATTTAAATAATAAATTTAATCATTTCAAATAAGTAAAATAAGTTTTTTTAAATCAAAATCTTACATTAAAAATAATTAAAATATACAATAAAATAATTACAAAATACAGGGTTGTTACAATATGCTTGGGGAAACCGCTATCTAGTATCCATTTCTCCTTATTTTTTATTTTTTGTACCTGCAAAATAGAAAATGTTTAGTTGGTACCCGTATATTTTATTAGGGTCCTATTTGTTAGAGGAAGGTAGCCATACCCAAGATGGTTTGGTACCTTTACAAGTATAATTTTTATTATAGACTACATTTTCTAAGTAATTATTAATATGCTTTTATCTAATCAAATTATTATTTGTTTTAGGAATCTAAATTTTCATATTATTGGTATTCAATTTAGTCTTAGACGAACTTCTAGCTTTTATATGTCTACTATTTTCAGCATTATTTTCTTTTTGTTTAAAAGAATTTTTGAATCCTATTCCATTTCTATTACCTGATGGTTTTAAGGTTTTAATAAGATTTTCCAAATCTTGTCTACCTTTATTAAATTTTGACACATTATTGGTAATTTTATCTAATTTTTTTTTTCAACTCTATATTTCAATTTTCAACAATTCAATACAATTTTTAAAATCAATATTTTCTTTTAACAAATTTTCTTTTTCTATAGAAATATTCTCACTTTCTATCATATTATCTTTGATTTTTTTTTGGAGATATTTTAAGTTCTTCTTCTAGAATAATTTTTTCATCTTTCAACATTCCTACCTCAAGTTCTAATCTATTTATTTTGACTATATATTCTTTGTTCAATTTTTTTATTTGTCTAAATTTATCATCTAGTTCCATGCTAAGTTCTAATAGTTCATCATAGCTAAGTTCAGGACATACCTCTTCAGTTTGTGCCATAAAACATGCATTAGCTTGTTCTCCATCACTATCACTATCACTTTCAGAAGATGAAGAATCCGAATCATCCCAAGTTACTTTTAAAGCCTTCTTCTTCTTGAATTTTTGAATTTTGTTATTCTTTTTGTCATTATTGAGTTTAGGGCAATCCTTCTTCATATGTCTGTATTGATCACATTCATAGCACTTGATTTGTGATATGTTTGTTGTGTTGGACTTCCCTTCTTTTTGAAACTAGGTCATCTTTCTAAATTTCTTGAATCTATTATAATTCTTGGTAATAAAAACTATTTCTACTTCATATAGATTAGAGTCGTCATTTTTTGTTGCTGGAAATGCTGTATTCTTTTTATCCGAATTAAGTTCTTTTCGTGCCTGCAAGTTAGCTTCATAGGACATTAAATTTCCTATCAAATCTTCAACTTTGAAAGTGGAAAGATCATTATCTTCTTCTATAGCTAAAACCTTCCTTTCCCAATCTGATGTCAAAGAGTTGAGCATTCAAGATATTAAATCAAAATCAGTGAATTTAACTCCTAATGCCATAAGATCATGTTAGATAGTTTGAAATCTAGAATACATGTCAACAATAGTTTCATTTTGCTTCATTTTAAATGAAGAAAATTGGTTTTGCAAAATCGAAATCTTAGTTTGTTTGACCTTTGTTGTACCTTCGTATGTAATTTGTAAGATACGCCAAATATCAAATGCAGTGGTGCATAACATGACACGTGAAAATTCATTTTTGTCTAAAGAACAAAATAAGACGTTCATAGCTTTAGCATTATTTGATGCTAAGGTCTTTTGTGCATCGGTTCAAGTGTTCATTGCAGTAGTAGGTGCTTCATATCTATCTTGTGTGGCTGACCAAATTTCAAGACCATTAGCTTCCATAAAAATTCTCATACGTGTTGACCAATATGCATAGTTAGATCCATTAAAAAGTGGGGGTCGTGCAGTGGATTGTCCTTCTTGAAAAATACTTGCCATATTAAATTGATTCAAAAACATGTTACTATTATTTGACCAAAATCAAGCTTTGATACCAATTGAAAGTCTATATGAGTGGATCGTATATGATATATATGCAAGTGTGAACAACTAACCATATAATATAACTTTATAGATAATAATAGCAACGTAAATGAAAATAATCACACCAGGATTTTATACTGGTTCGGACCTCCCGTCCTACGTCCAGTCCCGAAGCTCCTCTTCGGAATTTCCTTTCAACTAACCCTCACTTGATCCGGAGGAACAGGTTTACAATAACAGAGTTTCTTTGTCAAGAATGTGTTCTTATAACACGAATGTTGACTATTGAGAACAAGTGCTTCCAATATCTGTATATCTATCTAGAGGATATTGAATAACGAGTTCTGAATATATGGAAGTGTTAAATACAAGCAGTTGATTGTTAGAGAACAGGTATAAGTCAGAGTATAGGAATTAAGAGCATAAGTCAGTAAGGTGAGATCTTCTCTTGAATTCCCGATACTATTTATAGTGGTAGAAAGATTCTTTGTGTAGTTGCATCCATTAACAATCGTTGTATAGTTGCTCATGTTGGTGATGAAGAGTTGCAGCGAAGAGGAGCGAACGTGTCTTTTCGGATGTGACAGTTGGTCTTTGAAATTACACAACCGAGTCTATAATCAGACGTCTGGAAAGTACCCTCAGGCGTTTGGCCTTTATATTTTTTTGCATCTGGTAACATTTCAGACGTCCGTGTTTATTAAACAGACGTCTGGTTACTATTCAGACGTCTGAGTTTATTATCAGTCGTCTGTTTCCTTCTGAGTTGTGAACCAGAGAGTTTAACCAGACGTCTGAGCATATTAACCAGACGTCTGATTCTGTCTGATTTGCAAACCAGAGGAAACTTTCAGACGTCTGGCTAGTGCACTCAGATGTCTGAAACTGTGCATGTTGCTTTATTTGTGTCTGTGCCACTCCTTTTCAACTTCTACCGATTTGAAGTCTTTTGATACTTCTCTTGAGTCTTGTTTTTGTCTCTTTGGTGATGTTACTATATCATCTACCTATAAATATAAATATATATGTACATTCGATTTCCATTGTATAGTTGTTATCATTGAAACCATAGAATTGATTTCCTAACATATAGTGCTTCGGCTTTTTAGCCTACATCCACTTTGAAGAGTTTGATGTTTATTGATGATTCTCAACTGGTTTACAACAGTACAATTGATAATACTCAAGTTACAACGAAGTTCCAGCAGAGTGGCAGCGTAAAAGAGCCAAAAGTCCATTTTCTTAAGGCATTGGAGTGTTGTTTATAGGTGTAGGTCAGAAATATCCACCTTTGAACTCGAAATACTCCTTCTCACACGTGGACGGGCCCATGTGATCGATCAGGGGTCATTTGAGATCGATTGGGATCGATCCCCATCTCCTTCGTATCGATCAATATGGTGTCCATTTGGACTGAGATTGATCACGAATGTTCTTCTGGTGGTATGTAAGCTACGGTAAAAATTTGAAGGCATTTGGACTTGTAGATTTTGAGTTATGATCGATCCAAAGTTGAATTTGTAAGTGGCTGAATTGTTCGTATAGATAGCTTTGTATCGATCAACCTCAGACTGCTCATAATTCGTATTGATCTGCCATATACTCATGACATGGAGCGATGGTTCAGGAGAGATCCACTTTTCATGCCAATTGATCGCTTCTATCATTTGTCCATGCTTTTCGTATCCACCCGGTAGTTTGCTCTTCGTATCAATATTTAGGAAAACGCCTTCATATCCATGCTTATGTTTCACTTTGTATTGATCAATGTTGGAACATGTTCTTCGTATCAATCATTTAGAGGTGGATTTCATATCGATGCCAGAAGCCTTCCCTTCATATTGTTGACTTGCTACTCTCTTCATATCGATCAAGTGAATGATCGATACGAAGTACGCCAATGTTGCATGGATACGAACTGGAAGTTTGGAAGGATGGATACGAGTTGATGTTTGTGGGCTGCTTCGTATCGATGGGAAGAGTTGGTTTCGTATCGATTACTCAGTTGATCGATACAAAATGTGCAGAAGGAGGGATCGATATGAAGCAAGTGGTAGTTGATCAAATGAATCCAGACCGATGCCAACACTCGATGGATACGAAGGAAGATGATGTAGTTGATGGATATGAAGCCGTATCGATACGAAGAAGGGTGGTTGTAAGGTGATGGATACGAAATGATATGAATCCCCTAGTTGTTGATCGATCCACTCAATGTAGCCACATGCATGACCCGAAGCAGACCCATCGCTAACTCGGAGTAAACATGTTGCCGACCCGAAGCAAACATGAAGGTGAATTAAAGCAGACTCCAAGCATCCAATTTTCTCCAAAATCTATACTTTAAGTATTTCGCGTCGTTTGTTCGTTGACTATGCTATGTCTTGTGCAGTTGATTGGGTTAAATCCGCCTGTATGTTGTCTTGTCAAAAGGCGGATTGATACAAACATCTACACGGAGATCTCTGTAAACAATTTTCCGAATGGTTTTCAAAGTACGTTTATGAACCGATAAATTGTATGGTCGACGAAAGTTTGAAATATCTCGCATTGGGACCAAAAAGAAATGTCAAGACATATCCAATATATTTCGTCAATGGATATAAATTTAACACCAAAGAATATGTTGTAGAAAAATTAACTAATAATACATGTGTATTTGTTAAAGGTAGTGATGATCCAAAAAATAACATAAATGATCTTTATGGCATTTTAACTCAAATTTTGCAATTGATAAATTTTTCACGATCCACGGAGGAGGTGATTCTATTTAGATGCAATTGGTTTAGCAATGTTCCAGGTTCTGGAATTAATATGCACAAGGATTATAATCTTATTGAGATAAAGCACACATCGCACTATCAAAAGTACGATCTTTTGTACTAGCCAAACAAACGTTGCAAGCTTATTACACTCCTTATCCATCTCAGAAAAGAGATAAATAAGATTGGTCAGTAGTTTTTCAAACAAAGGCAAGATTTACATTTGATGAGAAGAATATTCCAAACGAACAAGCTTATCGGGAAGATTTGAGAAAAACAACGAAATAATAATAATAGACGATCGTACTGATTTTGGACCTCTGAATGATGAATCAAGCATTTTGGTAGAAGCATTCGAGAGTAGGGAGGAAAGCAACATAGAATATGAGACCGAATCTGAATTAGAAGACGATGAGGATTGATATAAATATTATGTTAAATTCTTATGTATTATGCAATTTATGTAATTGATGAGATTTATTATGCATCATTTATGTCATTACATCATTTACATCATTTATGTCATTATCATTTCTGCCATTTATTTAGCAATTTATGTTAAAAATGCAATGCATTCCGCTTATCGTCGGAATATGTGACCCAATCTAAATCAGATATATTTTGTACTTTATGTACTTTATCTCATTTATGTCATTTAACTATAAAATATATTTCATTATTATGCCATTATTCTCTTTTAAAATGATGTGTCTGTGACAGATATCATATCGTCCAGAAGGAGGAGTTCTTTCCATTCTTCAAGAGGCGATGGCAGCGGTCCATCACAGCCGCCATAATGTCCCGTTGTGTATCTGGTACCTAGAGCGAAGGGGTAAATATTAAACTTTTTTCAGCATCTTAAATGTTTTGTGTACGATATAATAATCTGTATCATATTTAACACCGAGGGTTTGACCTACAGCCGTCGGCTGTAGTTCTATTAGTTTCAAGAGATTCATACAAGAGTAGGATGATGACTTGTTGTCCTAAGTGGAATAATATCCCTTCCCACATCCAGGAATGTATACGGTTGGATTTCATTGTAAGTATAATTTTCTATTTTACATTCAATTTTTTTTATCGCTTATTTATTGTTCAGCTTTACTGTTTAATTATTTGTCACTTATTTATCATGAAATGCAGGCCGCAGTTAACGTACAATTAGATGACCTACAGATGGTATGGCACTACTGGATGTAGAAGATGAGGAAAAATTATCTGGATTCTACGTTGGCTATGAAGCATAAAGCGCAGAAGCCGAACTAGATGGGAGCGAGTGTGTGAGAAGGTTGGCTAGCACATTGGGATAGTGATAAAGCGAAGTAAGTGTACTGAACGTTTATTAATTATTTGATTGATACGTAAATATCTAAAAAAATTGTTAAGTAAATAATGTATTAAATTTAAATGCACAAGCAGAGTCGAAAAGAAACTCTGCAAATAGGAACAGAAATCCCATCACTCACTAAGGAGGGTCCAAGTCATTCCAACAATATCGCCAGGAGTTGGTAGATTTATTAGATATTAATTGAAAATAGTTATTGTGCTACATAATTTTTAACATATGATAATAGTACATAATAATCAATTTCAGGAAGCAGAGGCACATGGTCCCGTATCGTACATGGATGTATTTACCCGTACTCATGTCGTTGAGCATGTAAATCCAAACGGGACAGTTTCATATACATGATATGATGATAAATCGAGAAAGAGCCATATAAGCATATTTTAGTTTATATACCATTAGAAACTATTTTAATTATTAAAGTATAATGAATTAAAATATCATGCTGTTAATTTTAACTGTATTTTTATTTTTTCATGCAGGCAAGGTTTATGGAACAATGGCAGATACTTCTGGATGAAACTGGACGAGAGTAGCTGATGATGGATAAGGAGAACGTCATTTTTGAGTCAGTCATGGATCCACCTTCCGGAATAGGCTCTACGGCTTTGGCAATCAAGTGGTAATGAATAATATGTTATGATATAATAACAACTTAGTAATCTTTCAGTTCTAAAGAACTACACATCACTTTAGTTTGAATAATAAGTTTATGGATATAACAATTAACACAATATGTTATAGCTTTAATAGTAAGATTATAGTAATTGAACTTTTACTAAATAAATAGGTATTGCAGGCCAGCAGACAAAGGAGAGCCAGCCAAACCAGAGCTCAGAAAGATCTAGTAGAGATCGAATAATTAAGAGCTAGGGCGGCTCAAATGAAGGAGCAGAACTGTTGGTAGACCATTGAGATGACACAGCTTTTGGACCGGCATATTGCTGAGTCAGCAGTACAGTGTTCGCTTTCCATCTTCAGCTGGTTCTAGAGGTTCTAGAGGTGATTGACCGGAGTGATAGGTATGGTTTTTTTTGCTTTGCGTCATTGTTTAGTAATTTTTGATGATACATTGAGTTGGTGGAGTTGGATTTGAAATGTTGTGTATATTGTTTGATGATACATTTGGTAATACTAATTTTGACATTTGAGAGTTGATGGTGGGGAGTTGATGAAGGATTGATGTATATTTTGTACAATGAGATGTATGTAAATTATGTTAGCAAAGTGTTGGTTTGATTTTATACGAATTATGCTTGGTTTATTTCTTTATATGATTTTATTATATTTGTATGGTCTGATATTATATTTAATATCTAATTTGATATGTGCTTGTGTGGTGGAATATTATTATGCTTATGAATTGTGTATGGAAGGCTATAATACAGCAGGAAAAAGAGAAAACGGGTTCAGGAATTCTGATGTCTTCCGACAGCCTGTAGGTCGATTTTTTCAGACGGCTTGCGACGACTTTTTTCCGACCCACTGACGATGGTTTTCAACACCCCATGATCGTCCATGTGTCTTCGACGACCGTCGGAAGCCATCGATTAGCCCGTTGGTAGCCATCAGAAATTTATCGACGGGTGTTGTCGGAAGCCGTCGGAAATCCTGTTCAGGCGATGGATTTTTTTGCTACGGCTTTTTCCGATGGCGGCCGATGGCTTCCGATGCCCATCGACGGGTTTGAGCCGTCAAAAAATGTACTATTTGTTGTAGTGAACACATTATAATACATACAAATTAAAATTAAAATCTGAACTTCCCTGTTAACCAAATTAAATAAAATATGATTTTATTTAAAACTCCATTAAATTAGATCTAATAATCTTGTAGGCTCCTAGGGCTAATAGATTTAAAATAAGAGAATTTTGAAATCTACCTATTTCACTTACTTTCATCTGGTCAGTTAGCTTAGTAGTATTAGTGCTAAATAGTTTGTGCAATCTAAATTATCATGCTAGGCTAACTAATTAAGCTTATCAACTTAGTCGGGTACCTAGAAAAGTCATGTTCTAGGCTTAGGCTTAGGTAACCAAGTACCTTGCCCTCCCTAGCTGCTAGCTTGGCATGAAAAGTGAAGTAAGCCTAAAGGTTGCCCCTAATAGAAAATGCCCAATTTGAATTGGGCCTTGGACTTATTTTCAAAATTCTTTTGAAAACTAAAAATGAAATTTTAAATGTTTAATTTAAAATAAGAAATAAATAATAAATGTTATAACATGACTTCAAAATTGTTTTGAAATTAAAATAAGATTTTAAATTTAAAATAAACATTATATTATATAAATGTTATAACATAATTTTCAAAATTGATTTTGAAAACACTATATATTATAAATGATATAATATAGTTTTCAAAAGTGTTTTGAAAATATAATAAACATTTCTCGAAAATTTTAGAATTCAATGAATATAAATTAATTAATAATTAATTAATTAAAGTTTATACATGTATAATATATATATATTGATATATGTTACATTATCTCGAATTATTTAAGATAATGAAAGCATATATGTATATACATAAGAAATTTAACAAATAATTAAATATGTACATTATAACATTTATGGTTATACACATATATCTTTATATACATATATGTATGTATGTATTTTATTATTTGTTAATTAACTTATTTAATTAAATCGACCGACGACTCCCGACAACCGCCGACTGGTTTAAGCCGCCGGAAAATGTACTGTTTCTCGTAGTGCACACATATAATATATATAAATTAAAACTAAAATTTAAACTTCCCTTTTATCCAAATAAAATAAAATATGATTTTATTTAAAACTCCATTAAGTTGGATCTAATAATCTTTTAGACTCCTAGGGCCAATAGATTTAAAATAAGAAAATTTTCGAAATTTACCCATTTCACTCACTTTCGGCTGGTCGTCTCCTTAGTAGTATCAGTGCTAAATAGTTTATATGGTCTAAATTATCATGCTAGGGCAAACCAATTAAGCTTATCAACTTAGTAAGGTGCTTAGAAAAGTCATGTTCTAGGCTTAGGCTTGGGTAACCAAGTACCTTGCCCTCCCTAGCTACTAGCATGGCACGAAAAGTGAAGTTAGCCTAAAGGATGCCCCTTATAGAAAATGCCTAATTTGAATTGGGTCTTGGCCTTATTTTCAAAATTATTTTGAAAATTAAAAAAGAAATTTTAAATGTAAAAATTAAAGTTAAAATAAGAAATAAATCATAAATGTTATAACATGACTTCAAAATTGTTTTGAAATTAAAATAAGATTTAAAATTTAAAATTAATATTACATTATAAATGTTATAACATGATTTTAAAAATCGATTTCCGTTAGAACATTATAAAAGTGGGGTCCACAGTTGGTGTGACAATACCATTGTTTTTGAGAGTTGCGCCTGAGGATGCAAATTGTGGCCTTTTTTAATTTTCTTTTTAAGAACTTTCTATATTAGGATGTCGTGCTCTTGATTTTGGTGACTGGATTCTTCCGTAGAGATGGATTTCACAGCTTCTTACACGGCCTCTGTGTAATTAACGCAATTTCTATTAGTTAATGTATGTATATTGAAAGTACTTATGTATGTATATTGAAAGTACTTAGGTCAAATTTACAACCAAGACAACACTTTAATTTAGGATTGTAATACAGTAAACTATATATACAATAGCACCTTTGTGCTTTGGGAATGAACATCTGAATCGTTCGCCTGGGATGAGGGTCGTTATCAGAGTATGGTTAGATCTAGAATCGCGGTTGGAGATGTTATATCTGGAATCATAGTGAAGTAATCCTAGTTTTGGTCTGCAAAAGAGACGAAATTTATTTAGGTAATTTTACAGTGATAAACTAAGTAAAAAACATGTAGATTCCATGGGAATTTCGAAAGGACACAGTTGATTTCATATTCATGAAATTCATATTATTATTTTTATTGATAGAATACTGCTAAAAGCATCTGAAAAAACGTTAGGGGATACCTTGATTGGCGGTATTTTATCGACCAAACACTGTTTGGTTGGCGATGTCCGTAGTGTAAACAATAATAAAATGGTAGCTCTTAGCAATTTTTCCATATGCTTTTAACAACAACTTGATAGTAGTAGATATATTGCATAGACAAGATAAGATAGATGCACATATTTGTTGAGCCATTACAGCAAAATAATCATATTACAACTGTTCGTTTACAACCTTCGCACTACAAAAGTTGTGGTAAATACTTTTAACAACTGTTTTCCTCTAAAAGATGTAATAAAGTTGTTTTTTAACAACTGTTTTTGTTCAACAGTTGTAATAAAGTTATTTAACAACTTTTTTCTTGACCGTTGTAAAATCGTAATTTATAAAAAGCTTTATTTCTAACCGTCTTACTCATAGTTTGTAAGTTATCACGTAACAACTTTGGACGAGACATTATTATTTCGTAGAATTTCAAAAAATCAATAATAAAAATTAAAATAAGAGTGAACGTTTAATCAATATGACCGACCTAGTTATGTAAACAATATTATCTGATAGTCGATTCACTTAATGGTCATCGTGAACTATTAACTGATGTTAACAACTACACTACTAAAAAAGGTTAATATTTCGACAGCACGTGGCGACGGCTTCCGACGGGCCGTCGGAAATCCACGAATTACAGGCCAAGCCTAGCCTTCTTCTTCCTCATTTTGCAGCACGATTTTTTTATCAAAACCCCCCAAATCCCTCCTACAAGCTTTCAACCTCCAATTTCGAGCTTTCGGATCCTCCACGCTGCCTAAGCAAACTCTATTATTCTCAATCTCAGATATAATATCTTAATTTGGGAAGAAAAAATCTAATTTTTGCTCTAAACCTTGATTTGCATAAGATGATATATTAGAGCTAATTAGTGATTGCAATTGTTTCCAATTGCGTAATAATGGTTTATAACATCCCATGGTATACCTATTTCATATGTTATCGTAAAATTTTAAAGAGTATGTATAATTTGTGATTGTGTGTATATAGTTAGTAAAACTGTATTTTTTCGTAAAATGCGCACATTTAATTAATTAATGTCCCTTAGAGAGTTTTTGGCCCCATGTGACGAGTGTTGTACATGATCGTTATATAAATAGTCATTTTTTTCAAAAAACGATCATTTATATTCATCTGGCACAATGTTTGTTGGATTAGTCCCTGTATTGGATAAGTTATGAATACAGTAAGTATTTACATTTTGTATGCAACTTCGTCTCAAACGATTCATAAATTTTCGGCCTAACTTTTCTTTTTTGTTTCCAACGTACATGCATTTGTGTACAATGCAGGAAACAAAAGGGAAATGCTGCCAAAATTTTGTTGAATCGTTTGAGACGAAGTAATATATGAAATGTAAATGCTTACTGTGTTTGTAATGGGAAGTAGGATACCTTATCATGAAAAAAATATCTTTTTGTACCAAATTTTGTATCGCTACGTTCAAAAATAAAATGTGTCATATTTGAAAATATTTTTTAATTTGTGAAATAGCTCTATAAATTCAAATATTATACAACCATGAAAATAATCTTTTTTGAATTTGTATTCTTGAAAATAAATATTAAAATTTGAACTTGTGACTCATTTTCTCAAATAGGAAAAATGATTGACTATTTTATTGATCTGAGAAGATGGATGTACCAAAGAAAAGGACCGAGAGGCTCAATAAAAAAATATTTTTATAATGGTATAAACATATTTGTTGAATTCTCTTTAAGTAATAACGGAAACAATCCAGAAATTCGTTGTCCGTGTAGTACGTGTAAACATTTGAAGTATTTGTTACCAAGTATTGTGAAAGTTTATTCGTGCCAAAATAGTTTCGTACCCGAGTATTATGTTTAGGATTGGCATGGAGAAGTTGTAGCAAATACATCTGTAGAGTCTGAAAGTGTCGTTAGCAAAGTAGTTATGACAACCCGTATAGAAAATATGGTCGAAGATGCAGCATGATCAATGTTTCGTATGGTTGAAGTTGACGACGATGATGGAAATGTTGAAGAACCAAATATTGAAGCATTTTTTTATGATTTACTAGATGCTACTAAGAAACCTGTTTGGGATGATTGTAAAAGCGGCACTCAGCTGTCAGTAATCGTAGAATACATTGCGATGAAGTCAAAATACAACATCAATGAAGCTGAATTTACGGCTGCTGTACAAGCTGCAAAAAGACATATGCCGCCCGATAATCTAATGTGTGAAAATCACTACGAAGTTAAAAAACTTATGTCGACTTTTGGTTTACCTTATCAGAAAATAGATACATGTTTAAAAGGCTGCATGTTGTTTTGGAAATAAGACGCAAACCTTAGAAATTGTAAAATTTGTGATTAGGAGAGATACAAATCAAGAAAAAAGAAGAGGAAGAAAGTTTCGTACAAGGGCATGCATTACTTATCCATCACTCTAAGGCTTCAAAGATTATATGCATCTTCTGTAACTGCATCTAATATTAGATGACATAGTGTGAGAACGGAGGAAGAGGGTATGTTGATACATCCGGCAGATGAAGAAGCATGGAAGCATTTCGATAAGACGTATCCAAATTTTGAAGCGGAGAGTCGAAATGTTAGATTAGAATTATGTACGGATGATTTTTCGTCATTTTCTCAATTTGGTTCTAAATATTCATCCTGACCCATTATCGTCACACCGTATAATTTACCTCCATGGATGTGTACGAAAACGCAATATATGTTTCTTACTGTTGTCGTTCCTGACCACGACGATCCGACACAAGAAATCAATGTATATTTACAACCGTTGATTGAGAAGTTAAAAATACTATGGAATGAAGGAGTAGAAACATAGGATGTGTCCAAGAAGAAATTTTTTCGTATGTTTGCTTCTTTGTTGTGGACTATAAGTGATTTTCCTGCCTATGCAATGCTTTCAGGATGGAGTAAAGCCGGTCGTCTAGCATGTCCATATTGCATGGATGAAACATGAGTGTTTACTTTAACTCATGGTAAGAAAATTTCATGGTTTGACTGTCATCGATATTTTCTCCATGTAAATCATTCATTCAGAGGAGACAAGAAAAACTTTTTAGCTAATAGAGTCAAAATCAGACAACCACCGACGATATGGCCAAGCGAAGACATATATGAACTTGTTAGGGACTATCCAAAGATATAGGAAACAGAGTACAAACAGAAATTGAAGGCAAATCGATTGTTCATAACTGGTGCAAACAAACTATTTTTCGAAAGTTGCCGTATTGGAAATATCTTCTGCTTCGTTACAATATAGACGTGATACACAATGAGAAAAATGTATTTGATAATGTTTTTAACACAATTTTGAATGTGAAAGGGAAGACGAAGGATGATTTGAAATCAAGACGCGATATAGAAGAATTATGCAAACGTCCTGAGCTTCATATGAAACCAAATGACAGTAAAAAAACCCAAAGCATGTTACGAATTAGATAATAATCAAGTTAACGTTGCGTTAAACTGGGTGGAAGGGATAAGATTTCCTGATGGAATATCATCAAATCTTTGTAGATGCGTTGACTTTAAAAATGGTAGATTCAGCGGAACGAAAAGCCATGACTGTCACATAATGATGGAAAATTTACTTTCCGTTATGTTTAAAGAACTACTGCTGTTAAAAGTTTAGAAGGTAGTAACGGAGCTTAGTATGTTTTACAAAGAGCTTTGTTTGACTACTTTAAAAGTGCAACGTTTACGTAAACTTGAAGTAGATATTCCTATATTGCTCCGCAAATTAGAGAAAATATTTCCGCCAGGTTTTTTTAATGTAATGGAACATTTACCTGTTCATCTCCCATATGAAGCACGACTTCGAAGCCCTGTCCAATATGAATGGATGTATCCATTTGAGAGGTATATAATATGTTATCGCGTAATTTAATTGCATTTGAAAGATGAAGTTGATGTAAATCAATTTTGCATAGATATCTAAATCATCTGAAGAAAAAAGTGAGGCAAAAAGCACGAGTTGAAGGTTCGATATGTAAATTTTACATCGAAGAAGAAGCTTCATTCTTTCTCTCTCACTATTTCAGCGACCATGTGAATATATCATCTGAAAGTGTTCCTCGTAATGACGAAGGCGACGAACAAGAGTCCTCTTAAGTAATGTTATCTATTTTTAGACAACATGGTCGGCCTTTTGAAAAATGTGCAGAAATATGGCTAGACGATAGAGATCTCCATATAGCACACACTTATATTCTTCTAAATTTTGTCGAGGTTGCATCGTGTAACGACCCGAAATTTTCAATTCCGAAAATTCCAGATAGTTAGGAAGAAAAGAAGAAAGAGATAGAAGGAGAAGAAGAACAGAAACAACATCTCACATTTCGCAGCGGATAAAATATAATAATAAATAATAACAGTTTACAAAAGAATATTATAGCTATCGATTACATTTAATATACATCAGAGTTTTACCTATATACAGTCACTGAATAAATACAATTATCATGTCTCAGATTAACAGTAATATGAATACAGCGGAAATACTCCATACGATATCGCCATCCAGCTCGCCTCCTGAGCTTCAGAACGTACCTACCTGAAAATCTGTAATACTTGTTCTGACCCGAGCATTACATCAAAGTAACACCCGGGTCAGGCTGGAAACTAGCGTGAGTAAACCCATCTAACATGTAATGCAAAAGAATACAACTCATACAAACCCGAGGTACGTATATCAATTTTCACTTCACAAGTTGTTATAGACCACTTATTTCACACATCAATTTCTAAGTGCCAGAACTTAGATTATATGGTCCCATTCACTCAAATCATTCCATACAACCTATTGATTCCACATATCAATTTGTAAAGAACCGAAGGTGGCTCCGGGTATTAACAAATACCCGACTCCGGACTCTTCGAATTCATTGTCATCTAAACCCAAATTGTTCGAGTGAACGCAATCCAGTTTTAAGTACAAGATAGCAATTCTTGATCGAAAGATAATCCACATTTTCATTGACCACCCAAAAATCATATCACCCAGCATCACGATCACATACCAGGAATATCCAAGGTATTCAAACATCATTCAATCATCCAGAAATAAGCAAGGATTAATTAATCATACTATCTCTAATTAATTTAAAATAAATTAAATTAATTACTTGCATTTTTAATTAATTTGAAATAAATTAATTACTTTCATCATATATATATATATTTTTGCTTACATAACCATTAATTAATTACAAATCGATTAATTAATCACATCCAATTATTCATATTAATTAATCATCCTTGAGTTATTATCCTTTAATTACATTCAAGAAATTAGCCTTTAATTTACTATTTTTAACCAAATACAGTAATTAAGCTTTGATTATTTCATTAGTTAATTAACTATAAGTAATTACATTCATCCTTAATCAATTACATTAATTAATTACTCTATTAAATTAATTACATTTAGTCATTAATCTTTATTTAACCCATTATTATTAACCACTCTTGATTTATCTCATGCAGTAATTAACTACCCTTAATTACTTTATTAAATACATTAATTTCTCCTTAATTAATTAATTATCTTCAATTAATACCTTGATTAATTACACTGACTAATTAAACTTACTTACTTCGATAAATACATCACCTTTCAATTAGTTGCATCCAAAAAATTTCCAGTAATTACTTCACTGAATAATTATACTTCATTTATTACATTAAGTAATTACGCTTTAACAAATCATTCAGTGATTATACTAATTAAACTAATTACATCAATAAATCTTTTGATTACTTTAAGTAATCATCATTAATAAATTACCTCTAGAAATAAATCACTAACTATCCACCTTTCTTTGTAACATTAAACAATTATTTCTAAGCTTCAGTAATTTTCATTAATTAATATATTAAGTGATTAATCCTTAACTAATCATATCAATAAATCAACCTTTAAAATTGATTACACAAATTCACTTAACCTTTAATTAATTAATTGACCATCCTATACATTAAAGAATTTGTACTATTATTCACTTATGCTTTAGTTCACCTTAAAAACAACAACTTGGTTTACATTTCTAAACTTTGGAAATTCGTTTAACATGCTCATACCTTGTTTTAAAAAAAACCTGGCTACAAATTCATTTGAAACATACCCACCTTGATATCCTTAGAATCTTATTTACTTCAACCCACCAAAACCCTGGCCCAAACAATAAGTTTCGAGCAAAACAAAATGAAACCCAGTCCAACCCCAAGAAAATCCCTTCGAGCACATCACCGACCCAAACCACTTCGAATAACCCACGAAAAAATCTCACATGAATAAACGCCTGACCTAACTCACCCAAATTCCAGATATACTGGTGCACGCGTGCACCTGCACGACCACCTCCATCGCCTCTGGTCGTCACCGAGTCCACCCACACATCACCGAAGTTCTTCACCAAGCATTGCAGCACCCAGAACCATAACAAGTTTTCGAAATCAAAATATGAACACGAAAGCCAATACTGGAGCCAGCTTTCGAAGGGAAAGAGTCTCAACGCCGACGATGCCAACCTCCAGGAGTTTCGAAACTCCGGCATGACACCCCTAACTTCCACGCTATCATCCCCTTAACCACGTGCAACTCGATGCATGCACGAAACCACAGTGATCGAATCCCCCACTACTGTCAAAACTAGGGTTAAAAATCATGTTTGCCTACTGCCGTCGCTATGACGAACTGGTACGCCAACCTCTATTTTGCCCGACCTCTTCGTACCTTCCTCCTCCTCCAGTCGAAAACCCGACCTCACCAGTTCCACCGATCGCCGGAATTTGCTAAAATTCCGTTTCCAATTCAACTACGAACAGTTCCTATTTTACACCACTAAAAATCGTCATTTTTGATTTAAAAATCCTATTTTTGAATAAGGATTCAAGTTGCATAATTGAATTCGCAATTCATCATGTTCGAATTTATCACATATTTGAGTTTCCCTGGAAAAAAAATCAGTTTCCAGACACTAAATAACACTATTTTACTTAAACCCATTTTTAGATCTTAACTGAAGTATAAACAAACTTATTTTAATTTAAACCCTAAGCCTAAAATGATTAAATGATGATGTATTGAATTTTTTTGGTGATTTTCCACCCTGTAATCTAAAAACAGAGAAGAAGAATAATACACAGCACAGTTATCTGGATATATACAGAGTTACAAAAACTGAAGAAAATATACAAGCAAACCCAATAGTATTGATGAATTATATTTACAGGTTTAAATTTTACTTAGATCTTAAAATAAATTGTTTACTCACCTGAAGCAATCTGAACAAAGATCAACTTCTAGATTGAAACACTTATAATTTGAATTTTCAGAAAGTTTCCTTGTTTTGCTGTTGAATTTTATTAAGTTTGCAAAGTAAAGATATTGTTTATTTTTCTTCTTTTCTCAGGTTTACTTCTTAAGTTTTATAAATGAACCAAATAATATGATGCATATATAGAGAAACATAACTTTGAACAGTATAGGTAATAACCAGACAAGTTTTACTTGTTTTGACCATGTTTGATCAGAGATCACTGTGAATTTGAAATGATATTGTAAATCTCGGCTGAAAGGATTTTCTTGCAACATGAATTGACAATTGTGATGCTAATTAAATGCATGTCTTCAATTATGTTTACATCTAATAATTGTTTGCTGATTCTAGTATTTGGTACAAAGATATTTACATCCTATTTCGGCTAAACATATTTTATGCTAAGATATTTTGTATATGTGTACAAAGATAATTTTAATATTACATAGTTTTGTCTTCTTCTTGCATTGCACAATATAATACACAACAACATATGTTATTGTTTTTGTCAGGTTCATTTTATTCCTTGTTTTAATTTCATTTTCTACCTTATTTTTAATGTTTATTTTAGCCTTTTACATTTGTTCTTTCAATTTTCAATTTATGTTGTATGTTTACCAAATTACTTAATTTTTTTTTAACTATCAATATTTAAGTAATATTCAATATGGTTTACTTACCTATATTTATATTTATTTCTATTTGTATTTTAGCTGTCAACAATTAAGTTATATTCATATATTTGACTTATTTTTATGTTGATAGATTTAGATTTTAATTTAAACATTATCGTCCACGTCTATATATTTATTTATCACATGTTAAAAAAACAAAGTATTTTAATTAAATTATATAAGATAAATTTTATTATAAATATTATTAAGATATTTATTTTAAATTTCCAAATCAATTTCCTTTTCAAAATACAAATCCATTATAAATAAATGGCAATTATTCCAAAAGATTTATTCATTTTAAAAAAATGATCGGTTTACTTTTTATTCAAATTAGATTAAATACCTATTAAAATAATATTGTTAAAATACCGGGTCGTCACATTCATTCCCCCTTTGTATCTTTTCGTCCTCGAAAAGGAACGAAGCTAAATTGATTAAAAGGTTTAAAATCATATAAATTTTCTTCGACCATTTTTAAACTACTTTAAAAAAAAATATATTTTCTAAAATAGTTTTTTATAAAATACTCTTATAACTTGATGTCTCAACCAGTTCATCCTTGTTCTCACAGAAATTCAGTCATACGTTGTTCAGGTGTAGGACTGAAAATCTATAAGTACTTGGTAAACCCGTTTTCAACATCCAGTGAAAATACTTGGAAAATAATTTTATTGAAAATATCAAAAACAGTTTTTTTTTTAAAATAGAGAAAATATCTTTGGTGAGAATGCTCTGGAAATCATCACCCCCATCCATGGTCGCAGTTAACCCGATGGTTACGTTGTCGTCCTGACAAAATCCACAGATAACTTTAGGCCTCCGCGCCCCTCGATTACACCATGGAACCCACGACAGATCGCAGCTACAACTGGGGTTACGTAGCTATCACAGCAAAAACTCACATAATTGTAGGCATCGGCGCATCGAATTTCGCTGCCAAAAATGAAACTTCTCCACTCCACTTGACCATAGATCGCAGTCTACCGATGTTGCGTTGCCTTCCCGGCAAAATCAAGTGTAGACTGTTGGCACTCATCCTCCACACGATTTCGCTATGGTCCCCACAGTAGATCGCAGTGACATCTAGTTACACTGTCGTCACAGCATAACCCATTGCCCCTGTAGGCATCAGCGCCCTCGACTTTCGCTGCCCAATAATCCTCAGGAACTAGTTTTGTCCGGACTCCTCACACGATCAACTTTAGAACCCCCCATTGGGGCTCAAGGCAGCACCACCCGGTGGCACTCCTGAGAAGTTCATTTCAAGGGAGTGCCTTTTTCCCCAGAGCCATCATCAAAACATTTTATACTATACACATATAGTATCTTCAAATCATACACCTAGTATGATATTTTACAAAGATCATTTATACAAAATCGATCATTCCAAAATCAATAATTCTTAAACTAGGCTTTCCAAATTCTCATATTGATTTTACCCAAAAATCAAAAGCCTTTCCAAATCCAAAGGTTTCCCAAACTTCTTCAAAATCCTTATAAGATCCTTTATATATATACATATATATATATATATATATATATATAATTTTAAAACTTTGGATCTTTCAAACTTGTATAAAACTCCTTTTATACTTCAAACATTTCAAAACATTTTTCTTCCAGCAATAAATTCAACAAGGGAAGATTTATCTTATATAACAAAGATATACAACTTTGTTTATTCAAAACCAAATATCCCAATTAAATTTCTCTTTCCAATATCAATTTCATTCAAATCCGTACGATATACACATATCATTCGTACGCTATACCGATCTAATCGCCCACTCGATCACACAATTTCACTTCCGAACTAGTATTGTCCACCCGACTTACCAGTGCGGACACAGATTTGGTTTCTTGATCAGAAACCGTCATTCTTCTTGCATAGCCATAACTATGATAGAGAATATCCAGAACCAATCAACAATCCATGTAACAACCCTGAATTTTGAACAATTTAAATTGAAAATATTTAACTAATTTTAAAATATTTGAATGATGGTTTAGTTTGAATTCCCAATATAACTATTAATTGGCGATTAAATTTTAGAATTTAATCTATTGAAAGTTGAATAAAAATTTGAATTTGACTTTGGAGTTTGAAATTGAACGTTAAATTTGTATATAAAATTCGAACTAGTGACTTAGAAAAAATAGATTTACGAATTATTTTTATGTAAATTTATAAATTGATGTTAATAGTTGAACTTCAAAACGTTTTTATATCTATGAAATTTACTAAAGAAAATATCTATAAAACAAATTGAATTTAAAAATATATATATATATAATAATATGTACCTTCACAGCCGAAAGCAAAGCATGGACGATATCTTTTCACCAGCATGTTTTTTTCTCCTAAAATCACGTCGTCACCTACGCCATAACTCATGCCCAAAATCACGTCTCCCCTTCTCTCTTATATTCATTCGAAACCCCTCTTCTTTTCAGAAAGAAAAAAATTCAACCGAAAGAAAATTAAAAATGGCGGCCATGAGTTTCTCCTTCGTCCTTCGATCCAAGCTAGGGCTTTTCAAAATCTAGGGCTTCGGCTTCAATTTTTCTCGACCGCTTCAGGCAAAGTGAGTAAAATTTTCTTACTCACATCTAATTCGGTTTCACGTATATGTGATTTTGTGTTATGGGCCTTAGATTTCTGGTGTTTCGACTTCGGTCGTTTTGATTTCTGTTCGATGTTGATGATTTCTGATTTATTCATATCGAATAAGTTTGTTTTCTCGTTCGCATAAAAATTGGGCTTCAGCCATTTGATTTTGTTTTAATTTGACATTGCTTCAATTTTGGCTTCATTTCATCTTCATCTACCTGTTGTACATGCAGTGCCTTGATTTTCTGCATTATGTCTAGTATCACTTGTGTGCAACTCAGTTTGCCATTGTAACTGCACTTCATATATATATGCATTCATGTGTGTGTAGATGAGATTGTATGCCACCCTGGCACGATCCTCTGTCTACTGGACAATTTTGTATTGCTTATTGTTCCATGACTTGGGCATTTTTCATTTACATAGCTTCACTTGAAATTGCACTGCCTATGTTGCCCTATGTATTTGTACTTGTAGCCTCTGTGCTTGTTGTTCCACGGTTGCACTTCGATTGCTTCTGTTGGTTCATGACACTTGTTTTGGGTAAAACTGCCTGTGCACTTGTGTTGTTCGAATCTAGAATACTTTTGCACATCACTTGTATTATTTGTAGTCTACTGTATCTTGTGCTCGTGATACAGTGCATTTGATTTAATTTAGGATTGGGCATTGTTTTGGGTGTTTGTTGTACATATGAAATTGATTCATATGTATGGTAGACATTGTTTACTTTGCCTTTGCTGTTTCACTTTGTAGTCTCTGTTCTAGTCCTATTGTATTGATATTCATATATGCACTCTCTCATTTTATATTTGCTTGTTTCAGTTGTTGATGAATTTTGACCTTGCTTTGTCACCTATTATTCAAATCTGCATATATGTACACGCATACATAAGTATGTGTATGTACATGTATGGTTGGAATTGTACCAAGCTTGAGTCATTTTGCTATGCATTTATAGTTGTGCTTGGTTCTTCTTCGGCCTGCACATCCATGTGCCTTTTCTGTTTCATTTTCTTGCATCACTGGGTGGCACTTGCTATCCAATTAACATGTGCATTTCCTTCATATGGTATGTGCACTATGTAGCCACATGATCATATATATGTGTGGCTGGGTATACGTGTGGACTGGTATTCATTTGCATTGTGCAGTAGCTTTAACATTGAGCTTGTTGTATTAGTTATCTTACTGGACTTGTTGAGTTGTCCCTGTTGTCACTTTAATTTGGACTGCACATATGAAGGGGTCACTGACCTGATTTGTATGTTGGTTAGCTTCACTCGACTTTGTTAAGCATGTCTTTGTTGTTCCTCAGATTTGGTGACTGCAGTTTCATTTGTGCAGTTTGCCCTTGGATTCGTTTATGCAGTTCCCCTTGTCGGTTTGCGTTGCATTGATATTTCATGCCATTTGATCTTGGTTCGTTGATCTTTTTGAGTACATCATCACTATCTTGGCAAGGCAGTGCACACAAGCGTGAACTGCAGCCACACAGTATTGATTTTAATTGATATT
The DNA here is from genome assembly GCA_030765085.1 of Allium cepa. Lineage (NCBI taxonomy): Eukaryota > Viridiplantae > Streptophyta > Magnoliopsida > Asparagales > Amaryllidaceae > Allium > Allium cepa. The sequence continues at coordinate 347,342,593 of CM060931.1, read as the reverse complement.
TCTTTTGCTTTTGATCCGTTGATCCTTTGCGTATTTCATAGGCTGTATTGGCGAGGCCGTATACTTATGCGTGTACTGCAGCCAATCGGTTTTGATGTTTTTAAGTCACATTTCAATTGTTTAAATTGATTGGGTTTAAATTGATGATTTTGTTGTTAATTGTCGTTTAGGCAATTTTGATTGTTTTTAAAATTATCTTCATTTAAAATCCATTCGTCTATCTTCGTTGATAAATTGAATCTACTGATTTATTGTTTAACACTGTTAAGTGTTATGTTTACCGTTATCCGTTTTCTTTGTTGAAAGGATCGGATAGGTGAATTTATATTTGACTGTCGTCTAAATCGTTAATTGATTATTATTTCCTCTATGCACTAATAACTGAGTTTGAATTAGAGTGATCCGTGTATTATTTTCCTTTGAATGTAATACTCGGGTCAGACCCAGTATTTTACAGCTTGAAGATTTTCGGGCAGCGAAGTTAGAGAGAGGGGGGAAACGGTTCACTTTAGCTTTTCGGGGATTTATTTTTGTACTTAAAGAAATATTCCGCTGTATAAATTAATGCATTGTACAAACTCTGATATATGTAAGAAAAATTCATTATGTGAAATATAATTATTCTGTGTTTCTGTGGCTGATTTTGTTTAAACTTTATAAACTGAATAACAATCCGTCATTTTGAACGTTTCAAGTTGGTTTTATTACCGACTAGGGGCGGTCAGAAGGGCGGGTCGTTACAAAAGTGGTATCAAAGCTTTGGTTTATACAAAGTTCAGTTTATGATGTTTAATATGAATAGTTACTAGAACCACTTTAAAGAAAACGTTTTTCAAATCTAAAGAAGTATAAAAAAAAATTGTTTTAAAAATAAAAGGTATTTTGAAAATTCAAATTTTTTCGGAAATTCCCCTCTCTAAATTTAGGTTTGCGATAGCTTCTCTTCGATAAGGTCTCCTTAGATTTGAGTTCCGATCATTCGAAAACCATTAGCGAATTGTTGAGATTTATGAAAAATAAAATATAAATTAAGTGAATTAATGAATTGGTTTCAATCAAATATTTTGAATATCTCCAAAGTAATAATTGTGAGATAAAATGACATGTCAATTTAGTTATAGCCAAGGGGATCATTAAATTATAACTTGGGAATTTGATTCTGAATTCTTTTGAAAATTAATTTCAAATGTTTTGAAAAACAATAATAGTAGTATATACAGGAAGAAAAATTTTCAAGTAATTTTTCAAAATATTTCCGAAAGAGTAAAATAAAATAAAATTTTGTTTTTATGTTTCAAGCAAAGTTTAATACGTATATGTATATTTCAAATGTTTGAAATAAAATCCGAAGTTGAATCTCAAGTTTGGTTGAATAATAGTCCTATATATCAGGATAATGCAAATTTGCAAATTGTCTTGGAAAAATGATTGAATAATCCAACCTTTGCTAATAATGATTGTAAATTTTAATAGGAAATTTCAAAAATATCTTGTTAATTAAAATGGCGAAAACCGAAGCACAAAAAGCAGCACGCCGTGAACAAAGAGAAATTGCCCGTAGAGAAGCAGCAGTGGCATGTGCGAAAATCGAAAGGAAAATAAATGAAAGGCAAGCACCCGGTCCCTATGCTGATGTTATCTGTTATCGATGTCATAAAAAGGGACATTATGCCGTTACGTGCCGAGAGAAGAGAAAGAAAAGGGATGTGGATGTCCGGTTCGCTCGTCCTGAGATTGTGCGTTTTAAATGTCGAGAGGTAGGGCATTTTCTTAGTCATTGCCCTAAAGTGAAAAGGAAAAAGCGCGTACTCGATTTACCCGTCAACGGATTGACAATCTGCTACCATTGTCGCCAGACTGGACATATAGCCAGAAACTGCACCGAAAGGCAACCTGGAAAGCAAGCTATAGCCCGATCAGCTAGAGCGAAAAGTGTAAGGGTGATAGATAAGGATGGAAGCATCTCATATTTTTGCGGGAACTGTAGGAATTGGGGACATGTTGATTTTGAATGTGTTAATCCTCCTTCAATACAACTTGAAATAGTGTAAACCGAGGAGGGAAGTTGTCAAAGATGCGTACTACCAGACAGGAATTCGATAGTCCTCAATAATTTTGAATCTTAAACCAATCAATATATTTGGTAATACTATCTTTTGTAATCCAAAATTTTTTATGTACGTATTTTAAAGGTATTAAGCTATGGTTAGTTGTACGGAACGAAGTATTTTAATAAAAATAACATCTTGGGAAGGAAATTTATTTGTTGACTTAACTGTATGAATCAAACTAGTTTTGATGTAAAGCTTATATTTCAAGTGTAAACTAATGCCTAAAATAGTTAATGTGGAGATATAAATCTAATGAAACCAAGTCAATGAATGGCTTACTAAAGAATTAGTTGATTAATTTGGAAATAGAAAGCAAATGCAAAAAAATTCAAATGGAATTTAGATTTAAAATTTGAAGTTGTCAACATGATAATCTATAATAGATTTAATAAATTCAGTATTGAATTTGAATTTGAGCATCAAAGAATTAAGTAAGTGAGAAAAAAACTTAATATTGAAAAGTTTGAAATCGGTCTAAAACCAATATTGTGAAAAGTATGCGGGAATTCAAACTATGAAATAAGTCCAAGTGTTGAATTTGGTAAACGATGTATATTCGCGATTTTGGACAGTGAATATATTATTGAATAAATGGGTATGATTTGGAGAAGTGAAATTTAAAAGAATGAAGTTAATTGTTTTAAAAGATGTTTTAAAAATGTATTAACTATCGAATACATAGATTTCAACATTCATTGTTGAAATAGACGTTTTCGAGAAATAAGGAAATGGTGGACTATAACACTTTTGTTATAGTAAATGGTTTCCGAAAGGAAATGTTTTTTATAGTATTGGGATTTATATATCTATCTTAAATTCGAATCCCTATACTAGTGATTTTGAGTTGTCGTAACGATGTTTTACGTAACATTCGTTTTGACTCAAATAAATGTGTTTAAAAGAACGCCTTCCTTAAAGAATGGAATATACACTTGATTATGATTTAAGTATATTGAATATTTTTCAAGTGTTGAAAATAAATGGATTTGTGAATTACTTATTGTTTAATAAGTATAGAAATGTTTTCCAATATGAAATGGAAAGTTTGAAATTCTATCTTTTAAAGATAAATTGAAAAAAAAATGAATATTTGAAATTTGTTTCAAATGTTTAAGTGTGGAAAATTATATATATCTTGTAAAGATGTTTTTGGGAAATTTGAACAATTAGTTCAACTTGAATTTTTTCAAAAAAAAAGATTAAATTATGAGTTAAATTGAGTTTAACTTCGACACCAAAAACAAATATAAGTTGAGCTTTGAATTTCGGATAGTCGATTTGGATTGTATGTCTAACATGGTGAATTGATGACATAGCAATTGATCTCTATTAAATATATATCTGTGGTGGCGGAGAATTTATTCTTTTAGCTTAACACCCTTCTCTGAGACGTACGAGCTTAGAGGTTATATATCGGTAGACATCAATTATGTGTTGAGAATTGACGATGTAACGTGAAATCCAAATCGAATGTGAAGTTGATAATGAATTGGATTATGAATGTGAATTGGGTTTGAGATGACCTTAAAATTTTCAAATCGATTTAGAGGAAAATTTTAAATCGGTAACGAGATGGAAAATTTAGAAATCCTCTATTTGTTATAGGTATGAGATATTGTGGTTTTCGGAACTTATATATGTGAATGTAATAATTCGAAAACCATCAGTTTGGAAAGTCATTATTATGAAAATCCAATGTAAGTTTACATAGGTATGAGATGTACGAAATGTGAAATGAAGTACTATATGTATATGACATTATGTTTTCTAAACTGAGTATATGAACAAGTACCTTCCATTTAAAATTTGTGAAGGTGTTGGAACTCGGTGTGAGTGTCCATTTGAAATTCGTAGCTACGTAGAATTTCAATAAGTTGGAATGTCCATTTGGACTAGGATCCCTCATGATGGATCATCGTGATGGGATCATGTGAATTGATGATGTATGCTAGCGTAATTCGTGGGGCGTGATGCCTACAGTTACAAGCGATTCTACTGGGATAGTAGCGCAACCGCCGCGTAAACTGCGATCTAGAGGCCAAAGCGTAATTTGAGGGGCGAGATGCCTACGGTCACAAGCGTTTCTACTGGGATAGTAGCGTAACCGCCGTGTGAACCGCGATCTATGGCAACAACCATGGCGAAATTCAAGAGATGTGAAATCTACAGATTACAAGCGTTTCTACTAGGATAGTAGCGTAACCGCCGGGTAAGACTGTGATCCATGAGGGAATGTGCTTTCCATGTCCATTTTTAAAAGAATTTCTAAAAGTATTTTCACTGGGAGTTGAAGCAAGTATATTTAGTACTTAGAGATTTTTAGTCCTGCGCCTGGCCAGCGTATGCCTAATGTCTGTGAGAACGATGATAGACTTGTTAAACTTCGAGTTAGCAAGTATTTTCAAAACTTTAGATAGCAAATCAATAGTCTGAAATTAGAATTAGATAATTCCAACCTAATGAACTAAGGAAGAAGATCTTTAAAATATCTTGAAAGCCCACAGCTTTGGAAAAGATATAATATGCAAATCTCTAGCATGAAGAATTTCAAGTCTAAATCTGAGTTTTGTAAGTCGAAAATTTTGGTAAAAGACTTTTGTGTTTTGATTGTAGAAATCAATGAACAAAGAAAATAATGAACAAAGCTAGGGAGATAAAATAAATGGAATGAATCCTATATTTATTTATTTTAATAAGATTCGAACTTGGTAAAAATTGTGTAGGGTATAAATATCGGTGAGATTTTAACAATCGTTTTTCCTAACTTATAATTTCGAGACGAAATTCTTTTAAGGGGGGAAGATTGTAACAACCCTGAATTTTGAACAATTTAAATTGAAAATATTTAATTAATTTTAAAATATTTGAATGATGGTTTAGTTTGAATTCCCAATATAACTATGAATTGGCGATTAAATTTTAGAATTTAATCTATTGAAAGTTGAATAAAAATTTGAATTTGACTTTGGAGTTTGAAATTGAACGTTAAATTTGTATATAAAATTCGAACTAATGACTTAGAAAAAATAGTTTGGATTTACGAATTATTTTTATGTAAATTTTTGAATTGATGTTAATAGTTGAACTTCAAAACGTTTTTATATCTATGAAATTTACTAAAGAGAATATCTACAAAACAAATTGAATTTAAATATATATATATATATATAATATAATAATATGTACCTTCAGAGCCGAAAGCAAAGCATGGCCGATATCTTTTCACCAGCATGTTTTCCTCTCCTAAAAGCACGCCGTCACCTACGCCATAACTCACGCCCAAAATCACGTCTCCCCTTCTCTCTAATATTCGTTCGAAACCCCTCTTCTTTCCAGAAAGAAAAAAAAATTCAACCGAAAGAAAAGTAAAAATGGCGGCCACGAGTTTCTCCTTCGTCCTTCGATCCAAGCTAGGGCTTTTCAAAATCTAGGGCTTCGGCTTCAATTTTTCTCGACCGCTTCAGGCAAAGTGAGTAAATTTTTCTTACTCACATCTAATTTGATTTCAGGTATATGTGATTTTGTGTTATGGGCCTTAAATTTCTGGTGTTTCGACTTCGGTCGTTTTGATTTCTATTCGATGTTGATGATTTCTGATTTATTCATATCGAATAAGTTTGTTTTCTCGTTCGCATAAAAATTGGGCTTCGGCCATTTGATTTTGTTTTAATTTGACATTGCTTCAATTTTGGCTTCATTTCATCTTCATCTACCTGTTGTACATGCAGTGCCTTGATTTTCTGCATTATGTCTAGTATCACTTGTGTGCAACTCAGTTTGCAATTATAACTGCACTTCATATATATATGCATTCATGTATGGATATATGAGATTGTATGTCACCCTGGTACGATCCTCTGTCTACTGGACAATTTTGTATTGCTTACTGTTCCATGACTTGGGCATTTTTCATTTACATAGCTTCACTTGAAATTGCACTGCCTATGTTGCCTTTTGTATTTGTACTTGTAGCCTCTGTGCTTTGTTGTTCCACGGTTGCACTTCGATTGCTTCTGTTGGTTCATGACACATGTTTTGGGTAAAGCTGCCTGTGCACTTGTGTTTTTCGAATCTGGAATACATTTGCACATCACTTGTATTATTTGTAGTCTACTGTATCTTGTGCTCATGATACAGCGCATTTGATTTAATTTAGGATTGGGCATTGTTTTGGGTGTTTGTTGTACATATGAAATTGATTCATATGTATGGTAGACATTGTTTACTTTGCCTTTGCTGTTTCACTTTGTAGTCTCTGTTCTAGTCCTATTGTATTGATATTCATATATGCACTCTCTCATTTGATATTTGCTTGTTTCAGTTGTTGATGAATTTTGACCTTGCTTTGTCACCTATTATTCAAATCTGCATATATGTACACGCATACATAAGCATGTGTATGTACATGTATGGTTGGAATTGTACCAAGCTTGAGTCATTTTGCTGTGCATTTATAGTTGTGCATGGTTCTTCTTCGGCCTGCACATCCATGTGCCTTTTCTGTTTCATTTTCTTGCATCACTGGGTGGCACTTGCTATCCAATTAACATGTGCATTTCCTTCATATGGTCTATGCACTGTGTAGCCACATGATCATATATATGTGTGGCTGGGTATACTTGTGGACTGGTATTCATTTGCATTGTGCAGTAGCTTTAACATTGAGCTTGTTGTATTGGTTATCTTACTGGACTTGTTGAGTTGTCCCTGTTGTCACTTTAATTTGGACTGCACATATGAAGGGTTCACTGACCTGATTTGTATGTTAGTTAGCTTCACTCGACTTTGTTAAGCATGTCTTCGTTGTTCCCCAGATTTGGTGACTGCAGTTTCATTTGTGCAGTTTGCCCTTGGATTCGTTTATGCAGTTCCCCTTGTCGGTTTGCGTTGCATTGATATTTGATGCCATTTGATCTTGGTTCGTTGATCTTTTTGAGTACATCATCACTATCTTGGCAAGGCAGTGCACGCAAGCGTGAACTGCAGCCACACAGTATTGATTTTAATTGATATTTCTTTTGCTTTTGATCCATTGATCCTTTGCGTATTTCATAGGCTGTATTGGCGAGGCCGTACACGCGTGCGTGTACTGCAGCCAATCGGTTTTGATGTTTTTAAGTGACATTTCAATTGTTTAAATTGATTGGGTTTAAATTGATGATTTTGTTGTTAATTGTCGTTTAGGCAATTTTGATTGTTTTTAAAATTATCTTCATTTAAAATCCATTCGTCTATCTTCGTTGATAAATTGAATCTACTGATTTATTGTTTAACACTGTTAAGTGTTATGTTTACCGTTATCCGTTTTCTTTGTTGAAAGGATTGGATAGGTGAATTTATACTTGACTGTCGTCTAAATCGTTAATTGATTATTATTGCCTCTATGCACTAATAACTGAGTTTGAATTAGACTGATCCGTGTATTATTTTCCTTTGAATGTAATACTCGGGTCAGACCCAGTATTTTACAGCTTGAAGATTTTCGGGCAGCGAAGTTAGAGAGAGGGGGGAAACGCTTCACTTTAGCTTTTCGGGGATTTATTTTTGTACTTAAAGAAATATTCCGCTATATAAATTAATGCATTGTACAAACTCTGATATATGTAAGAAAAATTCATTATGTGAAATATAATTATTCTGTGTTTCCGTGGCTGATTCTGTTTAAACTCTATAAACTGAATAACAATCCGTCATTTTGAACGTTTCAAGTTGGTTTAATTATCGATTAGGGGCGGTCAGAAGGGCGGGTCGTTACAATCCATATCCAGGTTCGCCGTCGAAAATCGAGTGAAAAATCCCAACTCGGATCTATATACTATCTCGAAATTCTGTGCTCGAATCTGGATCAAATCACTATACGAATAGAATAATATACATACATCCTACGTATTCATCTTTATTGATCATTAGCCAAACCAATTTCAATTCTATTCAGATTCATGTAAATTTTCATTCACTTATCCACATTTGCCTAAGTCCCCATTTGGATTATCATTTCAATTCTCATCTCAGTTGGGTGTTTTACCAATAACAGTTTGAACTCCGACCAGTTTATATTTAGAAAATAGCTTGAAAATTTCAAAAATAGATAAATAGTTGAAAAAAATAATTATTAGTTTGCAAAATAGCTATAAAATAGTTAACTAATTATAAAATAGTTGGAAAATAGTTAAATAGTTTCAAAACTTTTTAATGATTGCGAAATAGTTGTAAAATAGTAATTAATTGTAACATAGTTGAAAAAAAAAATAGTAACTAGTTTAGAAAGCGGTTGAAAAATGATTAAATAGCTCCAAAACTAATTGTATGACCGGTATAAAAGAATTTGGCTTTAAGAAGGAAAGGTTGTATATATTAAATGGCTTAGAAAAAAATAAGTTTATATTAAAACAATTTATATAAAAAAATAGTCAAGAGTCAACTGTTCACTTCCCCAACAACCCAATGTAAATTTACACTTTCATTTAAATTGATCCAATTCCAATTTGAATAACTCTAATTTCCATAGAAATTTATTTAATCCCAATTCAAGTTGAATCAACCCTGATTCCCTTCCCAATTTAAATCAAATTCCATTTGATTTTAATCCTGTTCACTTTAATTATAATTTCAAATTATTCAATCAATTTGAATTAGTATCAATCGAACCCATTTCAAATCCAAATCACTTCAATTTAATCCAATTAAATTTCCCATTAAAATTTTTAAACTTATACATCTTCAATCACCAATCCAATTATTTCAAACCAAATTCAATTTTGAACTAATTCAATTCAATCTTGAATTTAAACTATCTCGAAATATAGAAACTCGAGTTAAATTCTTAAAGGTTGGTTTAACCTTTTAAATCAAATTAACTTTTATTCAGTTTTTAATCAATTTAATCTATGAGTTAAATTCTCAAAATTCCATTTTAAATTATCTCAACTTATATATTTCAAGGTTCAAATACGAGTTCAATACAATTTTATTTTAAAATTTTAATTTATTATTCAATTTTATCTTCCAGTTTGAAGCCGGTTCTTAAACAAGTTTAATTTACAATTTAATTATTCAAATTTCCAGTTTAAAGCGATTCCATATCCTTAATTTCAAATTAAAGTTAAATTTCCTTTTTATCTCAATAATGGATATATTACCACACTTTATTCCTCATTTATTGAAACAAATCCAATTTGCAATTTAAAGATTTTCATTAATAATAGAATGATATCATCCAATTTATTTTAAAACGTCCGTCCCTTCTCAATTTTTAAATCTCAAACCCGTTTTGAGATCACACAAATTCCCAATTTAAATCAACCGTTTAACTTTCCAAGTTAAATTCCAATTTTACCTAATCCAATCAACCTTGCTCTATTAGAATTCCCGCTTCAAACTTCAAAATTCTTTCCCTCTTATAAGTTCAAAGCTTATATCGCTTTGAGGTTTTATATCACATTTCAGGGAAAAATCAAAACTCAACCTCTTAGAGTTTATTTCAAATTATCTTTGATATCATGTATATCCATACATATATACATATTTATTTCTTGATTTTCCCAGCCATGTTTTAAAATTTTAAACCACCCTTGGTTTTAAATTCAAATAAATTTTCAAACAACCCATTGTTTGCAACAAGTCCCAGTTATCCAAATAATACTTTTTTATTTTTTATTTTTTATTACTTTAAAACAAAATTTTCAAATTCTAGGACCAGATTTAGAATTTCATTTTTAAGTCATTTAAATTTTAATTTGGTTGTATTTCCGTTTTTACTTAATTTAATTCCAATTCAAGTCTTCAATTTAGTCACATTATATTACTTCTTAATTTTAATTTCAATAATTTATCAACCAATCGCCTTAATATTTATTAGAATGAAATATTTCTTTATATATCAAAATATACTTTTATATAAAATCATTTAAAACCTTTATATAAGACAATAACAAGTACGCGCTCATATGTATATATATACAACTCATTTTAGAGTACTTCAGATTCTATTTAATGAGCAATCCCCACCAGAGCCAAGGTTCTCGCTTAACCTTTCTGCTCTGATACCAAATGTAACGACCCGAAATTTTCGATCTCGAAAATTCCAGATAGTTAGGAAGAAAAGAAGAAAGAGATAGAAGGAGAAGAAGAACAGAAACAACATCTCACATTTCACAGTGGATAAAATATAATAATAAATAATAACAGTTTACAAAAGAATATTATAGCTGTCGATTACATTTAATATACATCAGAGTTTTACCTATATACAGTCACTGAATATATATAATTATCATGTCTCAGATTAACAATAATATGAATATAGCGGAATACTCTATACGCTATCGCCATCCAGCTCGCCTCCTGAGCTTCAGAACATACCTACCTGAAAATCTGTAATACTTGTTCTGACCCGAGCATTACATCAAAGTAACACCCGGGTCAGGCTGGAAACTAGCATGAGTAAACCCATCTAACATGTAATGCAAAAGAATACAACTCATATAAACCCGGGGTACGTATATCAATTTTCACTTCACAAGTTGTTATAGACCACTTATTTCACACATCAATTTCTAAGTGCCAGAACTTAGATTATATGGTCCCATTCACTCAAATCATTCCATACAACCTATTGATTCCACATATCAATTTGTAAAGAACCGAAGTGGTTCCGGGTATTAACAAATACCCGACTCCGGACTCTTCGAATTCATTGTCATCTAAACCCAAATTGTTCGAGTGAACGCAATCCAGTTTTAAGTACAAGATAGCAATTCGTGATCGAAAGATAATCCACATTTTCATTGACCACCCAAAAATCATATCACCCAGCATCACGACCACATACCAGGAATAATCCAAGGTATTCAAACATCATTCAATCATCCAGAAATAAGCAAGGATTAATTAATCATACTATCTCTAATTAATTTAAAATAAATTAAATTAATTACTTGCATTTTTAATTAATTTGAAATAAATTAATTACTTTCATCATATATATATTTTTGCTTACATAACCATTAATTAATTACAAATCGATTAATTAATCGCATCCAATTATTCATATTAATTAATCATCCTTGATTTATTATCCTTTAATTACATTCAAGAAATTAGCCTTTAATTTACTATTCTTAACAAAATACAGTAATTAACCTTTGATTATTTCATTAATTAATTAACTATAAGTAATTACATTCATCCTTAATCAATTACATTAATTAATTACTCTATTAAATTAATTACATTTAGTCATTAATCTTTATTTAACCCATATTTATTAACCACTCTTGATTTATCTCATGCAGTAATTAACTACCATTAATTACTTTATTAAATACATTAATTTCTCCTTGATTAATTAATTATCTTTAATTAATCCCTTGATTATTTACACTGAGTAATTAAACTTACTTACTTCGATAAATACATCACCTTTCAATTAGTTGCATCCAAAAAATTTCCATTAATTACTTCACTGAATAATTATACTTCATTTATTACATTAAGTAATTACGCTTTAACAAATCATTCAGTGATTATACTAATTAAACTAATTACATCAATAAATCTTTTGATTACTTTAAGTAATCATCATTAATAAATTACCTCTAGAAATAAATCACTAACCATCCACCTTTCTTTGTGACATAAAACAATTATTTCTAAGCTTCAGTAATTTTCATTAATTAATATATTAAGCGATTAATCCTTAACTAATCATATCAATAAATCAACCTTTAAAATTGATTTCACAAATTCACTTAACCGTTAATTAATTAATTGACCATCCTATACATTAAAGAATTTGTACTATTATTCAGTTATGCTTTAGTTCACCTTAAAAACAACAACTTGGTTTACATTTCTAAACTTTGGAAATTCGTTTAACATGCTCATACCTTGTTTTAAAAAAAACCTAGCTACAAATTCATTTGAAAAATACCCACCTTGATATCCTTAGAATCTTATTTACTTCAGCCCACCAAAACCCTGGCCCAAACAATAAGTTTCGAGCAAAACAAAATGAAACCCAGTCCAACCCCAAGCAAATCCCCTCGAGCACATCACCGACCCAAACCACTTCGAATAACCCACGAAATAATCTCACATGAATAAACGCCTGACCTAACTCACCCAAATTCCAGACATACTGGTGCACGCGTGCACCTGCACGACCACCTCCATCACCTCTGGTCGTCACCGAGTCCACCCACACATCACCGAAGTTCTTCACCAAGCATTACAGCACCCAGAACCATAACAAGATTTCGAAATCAAAATATGAACACGAAAGCCAATACTGGAGCCATCTTTCGAAGGGAAAGAGTCTCAACACTGACGATGCCAACCTCTAGGAGTTTCGAAACTCCGGCATGACACCCCTAACTTCCACGCTATCATCCCCTTAACCACGTGCAACTTGATGCACGCACGGAACCACAGTGATCGAATCCCCGACCTCTGTCAAAACTAGGGTAAAAATCATGTTTTCCTACTGTCGTCGCTATGACGAACTGGTACGCCAACCTCCATTTTTCCCGACCTCTTCGTACCTTCCTCCTCCTCCAGTTGAAAACCCGACCTCACCAGTTCCACCGATCGCCGGAATTTGCTAAAATTCCATTTCCAATTCAACTACGAACTGTTCCTATTTTACACCACTAAAAATCGTCATTTTTGATTTAAAAAATCCTATTTTTGAATAAGGATTCAAGTTACATAATTGAATTCGCAATTCATCGTGCTCGAATTTATCACATATTTGAGTTTCCCTGGAAAAAAAATCAGTTTCCAGACACTAAATAACACTGTTTTACTTAAACCCATTTTTAGATCTTAACTGAAGTATAAACAAACTTATTTTAATTTAAACCCTAAGCCTAAAATGATTAAATGATGATGTATTGAATTTTTTGGTGATTTTCCACCCTGTAATCTAAAAACAGAGAAGAAGAATAATACACAGCACAGTTATCTGGATATATACAGAGTTACAAAAACTGAAGAAAATATAAAAGCAAACCCAATAGTATCCATGAATTATATTTACAGGTTTAAATTTTACTTAGATCTTAAAATAAGTTGTTTACTCACCTGAAACAATCTGAACAAAGATCAACTTCTAGATTGAAACACTTGCAATTTGAATTTCTAGAAAGTTTCCTTGTTTCGCTGTTGAATTTTATTAAGTTTGCAAAGTAAAGATATTGTTTATTTTTCTTCTTTTCTCAGGTTTACTTCTTAAGTTTTATAAATGAACCAAATAATATGATGCATATATAGAGAAACATAGTTTTGAACAGTATAGGTAATAACCAGACAAGTTTTACTTGTTTTGACCATGTTTGATCAGAGATTACTGTGAATTTGAAATGATATTGTAAATCTTGGCTGAAAGGATTTTCTTGCAACATGAATTGACAATTGTGGTGCTAATTAAATGCATGTCTTCAATTATGTTTACATCTAATAATTGTTTGCTGATTCTAGTATTTGGTACAAAGATATTTACATCCTATTTCGGCTAAACATATTTTTTGCTAAGATATTTTGTATATGTGTACAAAGATAATTTTAATATTACATAGTTTTGTCTTCTTCTTGCATTGCACAATATAATACACAACAACATATGTTATTGTTTTTGTCAGGTTCGTTTTATTCCTTGTTTTAATTTCATTTTCTACCTTATTTTTCATGTTTATTTTAGCTTTTTACATTTGTACTTTCAATTGTCAATTTATGTTGTATGTTTACCAAATTACTTAATTTTTTTTAACTATCAATATTTAAGTTATATTCAGTATGGTTTACTTACCTATATTTATATTTATTTCTATTTGTATTTTAGCTGTCAACAATTAAGTTATATTGATATATTTGACTTATTTTTATGTTGATAGATTTAGATTTTAATTTAAACATTATCGTCCACATCTATATATTTATTTATCACATGTTAAAAAAACAAAGTATTTTAATTAAATTATATAAGATAAATTTTATTATAAATATTATTAAGAGATTTATTTTAAATTTTCAAATCAATTTCCTTTTCAAAATACAAATCCATTATAAATAAATGGCAATTATTCCAAAAGATTTATTCATTTTAAAAAAATGATCAGTTTACTTTTTATTCAAATTAGATTAAATACCTATTAAAATAATACTGCTAAAATACCGGCTCGTCACATTCCTTCCCCTTTTGAATCTTTTCATCCTCGAAAAGGAACGAAGCTAAATAAAATCATATAAATTTTGTTTGACCATTTTGAAACTACTTTAAAAAAATCTATATTTTCTAAAATAGTTTTTTATAAAATACTCTTATAACTTGATGTCTCAACCAGTTCATCCTTGTTCTCACAGAAATTCAGTCATACGTTGATCAGGTGTAGGACTGAAAATCTATAAGTACTTGGTAAACCCGTTTTCAACATCCAGTGAAAATACTTGGAAAATAATTTTATTGAAAATATCAAAAACAATTTTTTTTTTGAAAATAGAGAAAATATTTTTGGTGAGAATGCTCTGGAAATCATCACCCCCATCCATGGTCGCAGTTAACCCGATGGTTACATTGCCGTCCCGACAAAATCCACAGATAACTGTAGGCCTCCGCGCCCCTCGATTACACCATGGAACCCATGACAGATCGCAGCTACAACTGGGGTTACGTAGCTATCACAGCAAAAACTCATATAACTGTAGGCATCAGCGCCATCGAATTTCGCTGCCAAAAATGAAACTTCTCCACTCCACTTGACCATAGATCGCAGTCTACCGATGTTGCGTTGCCTTCCCAGCAAAATCAAGTGTAGACTGTTGGCACTCATCCTCCACATGATTTCGCTATGGTCCCCACAGTAGATCGCAGTGACATCGAGTTACATTGTCGTCACTGCATAACCCAATGCCCCTGTAGGCATCAACGCCCTCGACTTTCGCTGCCCAATAATCCTCAGGAACTAGTTTTGTCCAGACTCCTCACATGATCAACTTTAGAACCACCCCCCTTGGGGCTCAAGGCAACACCACCCGGTGGCACTCCTGAGAAGTTCATTTCAAGGGAGTGCCTTTTTCCCCAGAGCCATCATCAAAACATATTATACTATACACATATAGTATCTTCAAATCATACACCTAGTATGATATTTTACAAAGCTCATTTACACAAAATCGATCATTCCAAAATCAATAATTCTTAAACTAGGCTTTCCAAATTCTCATATTGATTTTACCCAAAAATCAAAAGCCTTTCCAAATCCAAAGGTTTCCCAAACTTCTTCAAAATCCTTATAAGATCCTTTATATATATATATATATATATATATATATATATATATATATATAATTTTAAAACTTTGGATCTTTCAAACTTGTATAAAACTCCTTTTATACTTCAAACATTTCAAAACATTTTTCTTCCAGCAATAAATTCAACAAGGGAAGATTTATCTTATATAACAAAGATATACAACTTTTTTTATTCAAAACCAAATATCCCAATTAAATTTCTCTTTCCAATATCAATTTCATTCAAATCCGTACGATATACACATATCATTCGTACGCTATACCAATCTGATCGCCCACTCGATCACACAATTTCACTTCCGAACTAGTATTGTCCACCCGACTTCCCAGTACGGACACAGATTTGGTTTCTTGATCAGAAACCGTCATTCTCCTTGCATAGCCATAACTATGATAGAGAATATCCAGAACCAATCAACAATCCATGTAACAACCCTGAATTTTGAACAATTTAAATTGAAAATATTTAATTAATTTTAAAATATTAGAATGATGGTTTAGTTTGAATTCCCAATATAACTATGAATTGGCGATTAAATTTTAGAATTTAATCTATTGAAAGTTGAATAAAAATTTGAATTTGACTTTGGAGTTTGAAATTGAACGTTAAATTTGTATATAAAATTCAAACTAATGACTTAGAAAAAATAGTTTGGATTTACGAATTATTTTTATGTAAATTTATAAATTGATGTTAATAGTTGAACTTCAAAACGTTTTTATATCTATGAAATTTACTAAAGAAAATATCTACAAAACAAATTGAATTTAAATATATATATATATATAATATAATAATATGTACCTTCACAGCCGAAAGCAAAGCATGGCCGATATCTTTTCACCAGCATGTTTTCCTCTCCTAAAATCACGCCGTCACCTACGCCATAACTCACGCCCAAAATCACGTCTCCTTTTCTCTCTTATATTCGATCGAAACCCCTCTTCTTTTCAGAAAGAAAAAAAATTCAACCGAAAGAAAATTAAAAATGGCGACCACGAGTTTCTCCTTCGTCCTTCGATCCAAGCTAGGGCTTTTCAAAATCTAGGGCTTTGGCTTCAATTTTTCTCGACCGCTTCAGGCAAAGTGAGTAAATTTTTCTTACTCACATCTAATTCGATTTCAGGTATATGTGATTTTGTGTTATGGGCCTTAAATTTCTGGTGTTTCGACTTCGGTCGTTTTGATTTCTATTCGATGTTGATGATTTCTGATTTATTCATATCGAATAAGTTTGTTTTCTCGTTCGCATAAAAATTGGGCTTCGGCCATTTGATTTTGTTTTAATTTGACATTGCTTCAATTTTGGCTTCATTTCATCTTCATCTACCTGTTGTACATGCAGTGCCTTGATTTTCTGCATTGTGTCTAGTATCACTTGTGTGCAACTCAGTTTGCCATTGTAACTGCACTTCATATATATATGCATTCATGTATGTGTAGATGAGATTGTATGCCACCCTGGCACGATCCTCTGTCTACTGGACAATTTTGTATTGCTTACTGTTCCATGACTTGGGCATTTTTCAATTACATAGCTTCACTTGAAATTGCACTGCCTATGTTGCCCTATGTATTTGTACTTGTAGCCTCTGTGCTTGTTGTTCCACGGTTGCACTTCGATTGCTTCTGTTGGTTCATGACACTTGTTTTGGGTAAAACTGCCTGTGCACTTGTGTTGTTCGAATCTAGAATACTTTTGCACATCACTTGTATTATTTGTAGTCTACTGTATCTTGTGCTCGTGATACAGTGCATTTGATTTAATTTAGGATTGGGCATTGTTTTGGGTGTTTGTTGTACATATGAAATTGATTCATATGTATGGTAGACATTGTTTACTTTGCCTTTGCTGTTTCACTTTGTAGTCTCTGTTCTAGTCCTATTGTATTGATATTCATATATGCACTCTCTCATTTTATATTTGCTTGTTTCAGTTGTTGATGAATTTTGACCTTGCTTTGTCACCTATTATTCAAATCTGCATATATGTACACGCATACATAAGTATGTGTATGTACATGTATGGTTGGAATTGTACCAAGCTTGAGTCATTTTGCTGTGCATTTATAGTTGTGCTTGGTTCTTCTTCGGCATGCACATCCATGTGCCTTTTCTGTTTCATTTTCTTGCATCACTGGGTGGCACTTGCTATCCAATTAACATGTGCATTTCCTTCATATGGTATGTGCACTATGTAGCCACATGATCATATATATGTGTGGCTGGGTATACGTGTGGACTGGTATTCATTTGCATTGTGCAGTAGCTTTAACATTGAGCTTGTTGTATTAGTTATCTTACTGGACTTGTTGAGTTGTCCCTGTTGTCACTTTAATTTGGACAGCACATATGAAGGGGTCACTGACCTGATTTTTATGTTGGTTAGCTTCACTCGACTTTGTTAAGCATGTCTTTGTTGTTCCCCAGATTTGGTGACTGCAGTTTCATTTGTGCAGTTTGCCCTTGGATTCGTTTATGCAGTTCCCCTTGTCGGTTTGCGTTGCATTGATATTTCATGCCATTTGATCTTGGTTCGTTGATCTTTTTGAGTACATCATCACTATCTTGGCAAGGCAGTGCACGCAAGCGTGAACTGCAGCCACACAGTATTGATTTTAATTGATATTTCTTTTGCTTTTGATCCGTTGATCCTTTGCGTATTTCATAGGCTGTATTGGCGAGGCCGTATACGCGTGCGTGTACTGCAGCCAATCTGTTTTGATGTTTTTAAGTGACATTTCAATTGTTTAAATTGATTGGGTTTAAATTGATGATTTTGTTGCTAATTGTCGTTTAGGCAATTTTGATTGTTTTTAAAATTATCTTCATTTAAAATCCATTCGTCTATCTTCGTTGATAAATTGAATCTACTGATTTATTGTTTAACACTGTTAAGTGTTATGTTTACCGTTATCCGTTTTCTTTGTTGAAAAGATTGGATAGGTGAATTTATATTTGACTGTCGTCTAAATCGTTAATTGATTATTATTGCCTCTATGCACTAATAACTGAGTTTGAATTAGACTGATCCGTGTATTATTTTTTCCTTTGAATGTAATACTCGGGTCAGACCCAGTATTTTACAGCTTGAAGATTTTCGGGCAGCGAAGTTAGAGAGAGGGGGAAAACGCTTCACTTTAGCTTTTCGGGGATTTATTTTTGTACTTAAAGAAATATTCCGCTGTATAAATTAATGCATTGTACAAACTCTGATATATGTAAGAAAAATTCATTATGTAAAATATAATTATTCTGTGTTTCTGTGGCTGATTCTGTTTAAACTCTATGTACTAAATAACAATCCGTCATTTTGAACGTTTCAAGTTGGTTTAATTACCGATTAGGGGCGGTCAGAAGGGCGGGTCGTTACAATCCATATCCAGGTTCGCCGTCGAAAATCGAGTGAAAAATCCCAACTCGGATCTATATACTATCTCGAAATTCTGTGCTCGAATCTGGATCAAATCGCTATGCGAATAGAATAATATACGTACATCCTACGTATTCATCTTCATTGATCATTAGCCAAACCAATTTCATTTCTATTCACATTCATTTAAATTTTCATTCACTTATCCACATTTACCTAAGTCCCCATTTGGATTATCATTTCAATTCTCATCTCAGTTGGGTGTTTTACCGATAACAGTTTGAACTCCGACCAGTTTATATTTAGAAAATAGCTTGAAAATTTCAAAAATAGATAAATAGTTGAAAAAAATAATTATTAGTTTGCAAAATAGCTATAAAATAGTTAACTAATTATAAAATAGTTGGAAAATAGTTAAATAGTTTCAAAACTTTTAGATGATTGCGAAATAGTTGTAAAATAGTAATTAATTGTAACATAGTTGGAAAAAAAATAGTAACTAGTTTAGAAAGCGGTTGAAAAATGATTAAATAGCTCCAAAACTAATTGTATGACCAGTATAAAAGAATTTGGCTCCAAGAAGGAAAGGTTGTATATATTAAATGGCTTAGAAAAAAATAAGTTTATATTAAAACAATTTATATAAAAAAATAGTCAAGAGTCAACTGTTCACTTCCCCAACAACCCAATGTAAATTTACACTTTCATTTAAATTGATCCAATTCCAATTTGAATAACTCCAATTTCCATAGAAATTTATTTAATCCCAATTCAAGTTGAATCAACCCTGATTCCCTTCCCAATTTAAATCAAATTCCATTTGATTTTAATCCTGTTCACTTTAATTATAATTTCAAATTATTCAATCAATTTGAATTAGTTCAATTGAACCCATTTCAAATTCAAATCACTTCAATTTAATCCAATTAAATTTCCCATTAAAATTTTTAAACTTATACGTCTTCAATCACCAATCCAATTATTTCAAACCAAATTCAATTCAATCTTGAATTTAAACTATCTCGAATTATAGAAACTCGAGTTAAATTCTTAAAGGTTGGTTTAACCTTTTAAACCAAATTAACTTTTATTCAGTTTTTAATCAAGTTAATTTATGAGTTAAATTCTCAAAATTCCATTTTAAATTATCTCAACTTATATATTTCAAGGTTCAAATACGAGTTCAATACAATTTTATTTTAAAATTTTAATTTATTATTCAATTTTATCTTCCAGTTTGAAGCCGGTTCTTAAACAAGTTTAATTTACAATTTAATTATTCAAATTTCCAGTTTAAAGCGATTCCATATCCTTAATTTCAAATTAAAGTTAGATTTCCTTTTTATCTCAATAATGGATATATTACCACACTTTATTCCTCATTTATTGAAACAAATCCAATTTGCAATTTAAAGATTTTCATTAATAATAGAATGATATCATCCAATTTATTTTAAAACATCCGTCCCTTCTCAATTTTTAAATCTCAAACCCGTTTTGAGATCACACAAATTCCCAATTTAAATCAACCGTTTAACTTTCCAAGTTAAATTCCAATTTTACCTAATCCAATCAACCTTGCTCTATTAGAATTCCCGCTTCAAACTTCAAAATTCTTTCCCTCTTATAAGTTCAAAGCTTATATCGCTTTGAGGTTTTATATCACATTTCAGGGAAAAATCAAAACTCAACCTCTTAGAGTTTATTTCAAATTATCTTTGATATCATGTATATCCATACATATATACATATTTATTTCTTGTTTTTCCCAGCCATGTTTTAAAATTTTAAACCACCCTTGGTTTTAAATTCAAATAAATTTTCAAACAACCCATTGTTTGCAACAAGTCCCAGTTATCCAAATAATACTTTTTTATTTTTTATTTTTTATTACTTTAAAACAAAATTTTCAAATTCTAAGACCAGATTTAGAATTTCATTTTTAAGTCATTTAAATTTTAATTTGGTATTTCCGTTTTTACTTAATTTAATTCCAATTCAAGTCTTCAATTTAGTCACATTATATTACTTCTTAATTTTAATTTCAAAATTTATCAACCAATCGCCTTAATATTTATTAGAATGAAATATTTCTTTATATATCAAAATATACTTTTATATAAAATCATTTAAAACCTTTATATAAGACAATAACAAGTACGCGCTCATATGTACATATATACAACTCATTTTAGAGTACTTCAGATTCTATTTAATGAGAAATCCCCACCAGAGCCAAGGTTCTCACTTAACCTTTCTGCTCTGATACCAAATGTAGCGACCCGAAATTTTCGATCCCGAAAATTCCAGATAGTTAGGAAGAAAAGAAGAAAGAGATAGAAGGAGAAGAAGAACAGAAACAACACCTCACATTTCACAGCGGATAAAATATAATAATAAATAATAACAGTTTACAAAAGAATATTATAGCTGTCGATTACATTTAATATACATTAGAGTTTTACCTATATAAAGTCACTGAATAAATACAATTATCATGTCTCAGATTAACAATAATATGAATACAGCGGAAATACTCTATACGCTATCGCCATCCAGCTCGCCTCCTGAGCTTCAGAACGTACCTACCTGAAAATCTGTAATACTCGGTCTGACCCGAGCATTACACCAAAGTAACACCCAGGTCAGGCTGGAAACTAGCGTGAGTAAACCCATCTAACATGTTATGCAAAAGAATACAACTCATATAAACCCGGGGTACGTATATCAATTTTCACTTCACAAGTTGTTATAGACCACTTATTTCACACATCAATTTCTAAGTGCCAGAACTTAGATTATATGGTCCCATTCACTCAAATCATTCCATACAACCTATTGATTCCACATATCAATTTGTAAAGAACCGAAGTGGTTCCGGGTATTAACAAATACCCGACTCCGGACTCTTCGAATTCATTGTCATCTAAACCCAAATTGTTCGAGTGAACGCAATCCAGTTTTAAGTACAAGATAGCAATTCGTGATCGAAAGATAATCCACATTTTCATTGACCACCCAAAAATCATATCACCCAGCATCACGACCACATACCAGGAATAATCCAAGGTATTCAAACATCATTCAATCATCCAGAAATAAGCAAGGATTAATTAATCATACTATCTCTAATTAATTTAAAATAAATTAAATTAATTACTTGCATTTTTAATTAATTTGAAATAAATTAATTACTTTCATCATATATATATTTTTGCTTACATAACCATTAATTAATTACAAATCGATTAATTAATCGCATCCAATTATTCATATTAATTAATCATCCTTGATTTATTATCCTTTAATTACATTCAAGAAATTAGCCTTTAATTTACTATTCTTAACAAAATACAGTAATTAACCTTTGATTATTTCATTAATTAATTAACTATAAGTAATTACATTCATCCTTAATCAATTACATTAATTAATTACTCTATTAAATTAATTACATTTAGTCATTAATCTTTATTTAACCCATATTTATTAACCACTCTTGATTTATCTCATGCAGTAATTAACTACCATTAATTACTTTATTAAATACATTAATTTCTCCTTGATTAATTAATTATCTTCAATTAATCCCTTGATTAATTACACCGAGTAATTAAACTTACTTACTTCGATAAATACATCACCTTTCAATTATTTGCATCCAAAATTTTTCCATTAATTACTTCACTGAATAATTATACTTCATTTATTACATTAAGTAATTACGCTTTAACAAATCATTCAGTGATTATACTAATTAAACTAATTACATCAATAAATCTTTTGATTACTTTAAGTAATCATCATTAATAAATTACCTCTAGAAATAAATCACTAACCATCCACCTTTCTTTGTAACATTAAACAATTATTTCTAAGCTTCAGTAATTTTCATTAATTACTATATTAAGTGATTAATCCTTAACTAATCATATCAATAAATCAACCTTTAAAATCGATGTCACAAATTCACTTAACCTTTAATTAATTAATTGACCATCCTACACATTAAAGAATTTGTACTATTATTCACTTATGCTTTAGTTCACCTTAAAAACAACAACTTGGTTTACATTTCTAAACTTTGGAAATTCGTTTAACATGCTCATACCTTGTTTTAAAAAAAACCTGGCTACAAATTCATTTGAAACATACCCACCTTGATATCCTTAGAATCTTATTTACTTCAGCCCACCAAAACCCTGGCCCAAACAATAAGTTTCGAGCAAAACAAAATGAAACCCAGTCCAACCCCAAGAAAATCCCTTCGAGCACATCACCGACCCAAACCACTTCGAATAACCCACGAAAAAATCTCACATGAATAAACGCCTGACCTAACTCACCCAAATTCCAGATATACTGGTGCACGCGTGCACCTGCACGACCACCTCCATCACCTCTGGTCGTCACCGAGTCCGCCCACACATCACCGAAGTTCTTCACCAAGCATTGCAGCACCCAGAACCATAACAAGATTTCGAAATCAAAATATGAACACGAAAGCCAATACTGGAGCCAGCTTTCGAAGGGAAAGAGTCTCAACCCCGACGATGCCAACCTCCAGGAGTTTCGAAACTCCGGCATGACACCCCTAACTTCCACGCTATTATCCCCTTAACCACGTGCAACTCGATGCATGCACGAAACCACAGTGATCGAATCCCCCACTACTGTCAAAACTAGGGTTAAAAATCATGTTTGCCTACTGCCGTCGCTATGACGAACTGGTACGCCAACCTCTATTTTGCCCGACCTCTTCGTACCTTCCTCCTCCTCCAGTCGAAAACCCGACCTCACCAGTTCCACCGATCGCCGGAATTTGCTAAAATTCCATTTCCAATTCAACTACGAACTGTTCCTATTTTACACCACTAAAAATCGTCATTTTTGATTTAAAAATCTTATTTTTGAATAAGGATTCAAGTTACATAATTGAATTCGCAATTCATCATGTTCGAATTTATCACATATTTGAGTTTCCCTGGAAAAAAAATCAGTTTCCAGACACCAAATAACACTCTTTTACTTAAACCCATTTTTAGATCTTAACTGAAATATAAACAAACTTATTTTAATTTAAACCCTAAGCCTAAAATGGTTAAATGATGATGTATTGAATTTTTTTGGTGATTTTCCACCCTGTAATCTAAAAACAGAGAAGAAGAATAATACACAGCACAGTTATCTGGATATATACAGAGTTACAAAAACTGAAGAAAATATAAAAGCAAGCCCAATAGTATTCATGAATTATATTTACAGGTTTAAATTTTACTTAGATCTTAAAATAAGTTGTTTACTCACCTGAAACAATCTGAACAAAGATCAACTTCTAGATTGAAACACTTACAATTTGAATTTCCAGAAAGTTTCCTTGTTTTGCTGTTGAATTTTATTAAGTTTGCAAAGTAAAGATATTGTTTATTTTTCTTCTTTTCTCAAGTTTACTTCTTAAGTTTTATAAATGAACCAAATAATATGATGCATATATAGAGAAACATAACTTTGAACAGTATAGGTAATAACCAGACAAGTTTTACTTGTTTTGACCATGTTTGATCAGAGATCACTGTGAATTTGAAATGATATTGTAAATCTCGGCTGAAAGGATTTTCTTGCAACATGAATTGACAATTGTGGTGCTAATTAAATGCATGTCTTCAATTATGTTTACATCTAATAATTGTTTGCTGATTCTAGTATTTGGTACAAAGATATTTACATCCTATTTCGGCTAAACATATTTTGTGCTAAGATATTTTGTATATGTGTACAAAGATAATTTTAATATTACATACTTTTGTCTTCTTCTTGCATTGCACAATATAATACACAACAACATATGTTATTGTTTTTGTCAGGTTTATTTTATTCCTTGTTTTAATTTCATTTTCTACCTTATTTTTCATGTTTATTTTAGCTTTTTACATTTGTACTTTCAATTTTCAATTTATGTTGTATGTTTACCAAATTACTTAATTTTTTTTTTAACTATCAATATTTAAGTTATATTCAATATGGTTTACTTACCTATATTTATATTTATTTCTATTTGTATTTTAGATGTCAACAATTAAGTTATATTCATATATTTGACTTATTTTTATGTTGATAGATTTAGATTTTAATTTAAACATTATCGTCCACATCTATATATTTATTTATCACATGTTAACAAAACAAAGTATTTAATTAAATTATATAAGATAAATTTTATTATAAATATTATTAAGAGATTTATTTTAAATTTTCAAATCAATTTCCTTTTCAAGATACAAATCCATTATAAATAAATGGCAATTATTCCAAAAGATTTATTCATTTTAAAACAATGATCAGTTTAGTTTTTATTCAAATTAGATTAAATACCTATTAAAATAATACTGCTAAAATACCGGGTCGTCACACACCGTTTGTTAGGTAATCTAAAATAATAATTTTTGTTTTATTCTTCTCTATAATGCATGCACGTGTATGACCTAGTGTAATAATTTGTTTATATATACAGTGTTTATGAACGTGAACATCCGAACGGAGATCTCGGTAAAGAATTTTCCGTTGGTTTTCAAATTACATTTATGAGCCGAGAAATTGTGTTGTTGAGGAAGGGTTGAAACATCTTGCGATGGAACCAAAAAGAGCGGTCAAGACATATCCAATATGTTTCGTTAATGGATATAAATTTAACATGAAAGAATAGGGTATAGAAAATTAACGAATAATACTGATGTATTTGTTAAATGTAGCGACGATTCAGAAAATCACATAAATGATTTTTATGGCGTTCTAACACAAATTTTGCAACTAACATATTTCTCACGACCCGTAGATGAGATGTTTCTATTTAGATGTAATTGGTTTAGCAATGTTTCAAGTTCTGGAATTAATGTGCACAAGGATTATAATCTTATCGAAATAAAGCATACATCGCACTATCACAAGTACGATCCTTTTGTACTAGCTAAACAAGCATTGCAAGTTTACTACGCTTCTTATCCTTCTCTAAAAAGAGATAAAGCAGATTGGTCTGCCAGATTTACATTCGTTGGAAAGAATATTCCAAACGAACGAGCTTATCAGGCAGATCTTGAGGAAAATAACGAAATAATAATTACAGACGATCATACAGATTTTGGTCCTTTGATCGATGAATCAAATGTTTTGGTAAAAGCGTTTGACAGTGTAGAGGAAAATATCGTAGAAAATGAGACCAAATCTGAATCAGAAGACGATGATGATTGATAAAAATCCGAATCTGATTTTTTTGCAATTGATGTAACTATGTTGAATTCTTGATGTATTATGAAATTGATGTAACTATGAAACCAAATCTGTACATTTACCATTGTTTACATATTTTATGTTATTTTCATTTGTCATTTATTTAGCAATTTTTATTAAAAATGTAATGTAATATGCTTATCGTCGGAACATGAGACCCATTATGAATCAGGTATAACACACTTCCATTTCTATTTCCATTTCAGTCATTAATTTAGAAATTTATACTGTTGATGTCATTACGTATGAAATATATTTCATTATCATGTTATTATTCTCTTTTGAAATGATGTGTATATATGTCACAGGTTTATCATAATGTCATCTAGAGGTAGGAGCTCTTCCTGATCTTCGAGAGGAGATGGCAGCGGTCCATCACAAGCATCACAGTGTCCTGTAGTTTCTTTAGTCCTAGAGCAGAGGGATAAGAATTAAGTTTTATTCAGCATTTTTTTTATATACGTACGTACTTATCTGTATCATATTTAAAAACAGAGGGTTCGACCTACTTCCCACGAAGGTTGTGTTGGATGTTTCTAGAGCTTTTTACCGGAGTAGGATGAGTGCGTGTTGGCCGAAATGGGATAACATCCCTCCCCACATAGTATATTTTTTTGTTTTCCATTTTTAATTCGTTTTTGTAGTTTTTTTACTGTTTATCGTTTACAGTTTAATATTCTTTTTTTCTTTTTATCGTGAAACACAGGCTGAGATAGACATTCAGACAGACGATATGCAGTTGGCATGAGAATATTGGATGAAGAAGATGCGTATAAACTATAGTGAGTCGATATCCAAAATTAAGAAATCTGGTAAGAAACCACATTGAATGGGGGAGAGCGTATGGCAAGCATGGTTGGGATACTGGAAAACTGACGAGGCGAATGCAAGTATACGAATTTTTTTAATATTATTTGACTGGTAGTAAATATCAAAAAATACATGATCGATAAATAATGTATCAAATTTTGAATGTATAGGCAGAGTCGGAAAGAAACTCTGCAAACAGAAATAAAAATCCCGTCACTCATCGCAGAGGGTCGAAGTCATTTCAGCTATATCGGCAGGAGTTGGTAAATTTACTAGATGCAAATTGTAAATAGTTTGTGCTATATAATTTTAAATGTACAATAATTGTATGTAAAAATCAATTTCAAAAAGCTGAGGCGCATGGTCCCGTGGGCTATATGGGCGTGTTTACTCGTACGCATGCTGTCGAGCATGTAAATTTGGACGGGACAGTTTCGTATACATGGCACGACGATAAATCCTGCAAGATCCATGTAAGCATATTTCATGTTATGCAGTATTAGTAATTGTTCTACTTGTTAAAATAAAATGAAATAACATATGATGATATTAATTTGTTAATGCATGAAAAGTTTATGGAGCAGCGCTAGAAACTCCTTTCTGATACGGGTCGAGATCAGCTGGCGACGGATGAGAATGATGCTATTTTTGAGTCAGTTATGAATCCATCGGAGCATGACAGACGATACAGATTTGGCAATGAAGTGGTAAGTTAATAATATATTGGGTATCATATAAGTTTTCAAAATCTGTATATTGGTTTTGAGCCACTTCGTTATGAAAGCATTATGCATTACCAAAATATATTAATTCGTTACTTGAATGTCATTTCAAAAAAAAATAACAACTAAAAAGACATGTGATTTAATTTAGTTTGCATGATATATGATGTACATATACATAAATTTTTCTACTGTTAAAGAGATCAAAAGCAGTGATATCTCGTAATATAACATACTATTATTTTTGTTAATAAATGATTGAATCACAATTTAAAAACGGCCAAAAGAACATATTTTCCAATGTATACATTATACATAAGTAATGTCTAGAACTTCATTAACGAGTAAATTATTGTAGCTTTTATTTTATTGCATTAAATAAAAGGAAAAAATTCAATGCGGCAAAATGTTAATGGACAGAGTTTTGAAATAGAGTGACTTTGCCATAAAAGCTTTAGGTGCTTCTAACGACATATACATATTTATTTATTAGCGACTAATGTAACGTGTGGATACATTTTGAAAATACTCGTGTAACATATGATTTTTGAATGGAAATATATAAACTGAACGAGTACTTGTACATTTGTTTCGAAATAAAATAATACAAGGATAAAATTATTTTGCATCGACATAAATTATTTTATTGCTAATTTTTTATTTATTTTAGGACGAGTATCTTGATTAACAAGTATAAATGAACATACAAATATGAAGTACAAATACTTTACTAGAGTAGATTACATATGCCTACAATAATTTATAAATAAAGGCCTTTAGTGTTTCAGGTATCAAAATGGCGGTTTATGCTGTGGGAACTACATCAATTATTGTTTTTTTCCCATCATCTAATATGTGTAAATTCTAAGTTCTAATGATGAGTAATTTGTTAAAATACAAAACAATGTTTTGTAATGGTTGATATTTGTCCAATACATTGTCAGCCTCATTCAGTCTACAGTTTCATGGTTTAGTCGCATGACTCTCCTTAACCAATTTATAGACCATTTTTTGAAATTAATTATTTTCTTTCAAAATAGTTATCCCTTTGCTGGGTGACACAACTGTTCATATTTATAAATTGGTCAACTTTCCTCTCATTTGAAAGATAGAAAACAGAGTAATTTCAAATTTATTGCTCTCATCCTTCCCTACAGTTACTTTATTTATGCTAAAATTTTCCAAACTTATAGTATTTCAAAATATAAATCAACAGTCATGTCACTATAGTTATTTGGTATTACCACAATCTAAGATGTTATCAACATGCATATACACTTACATAAACATGTATAAACTAAATTAAATAACATTATCACACTGCTAATCATTCACATACCTGCACATACACTTACAAAGATCACACAGCTAAATTAAATATTTATTACAGGCCAGCAGTCAGAAATGAGGTAGGCAGACTAGAGCTCAGATCGATCTAGTAGAGATCAAAGATTTACGGGCTAGAGTGGCGCAGCTAGAGGAGCAGAACCGTCGGCAGGCCATAAAGACCACACAGTTGCTATACCAACGTATCGCCGAGTACATGCAGCAGTATGGTGTCCGTTTCCCTTCCTCTGCTGGCTCTGATTCTTGAGGAGATTGATTGATTGCTTTGGTCGGTATGTTTTTTCCTGTTTTGTATGATTTGATAGATGTTGAAGGTAGTTGTTGATTTATGTACTATGTTATGATACACTTAACTGTTTTGTTGTAAAATTATGTGTTTTGACTTAATTTTATGTATTTTTTTTGTTTGGTGAATTGTGTATAGTTTGGTTTTGATATTTGGTTGGAATATTATATATTGGATTCTGCAGTATTGGCGGAATAGTGTTTGTATGGAAATATGGATGGAAGACTATATTGCAAAAGAAATACAAAAAAATTGTAGCAGATTTCCGACGGCTTTCAGGTTATATTTTTCCAACAGCTTTAGATGGCTTCCGACCGCTTTCAGATTAATTTTTCCAACGGTTTCCGACTGCTTTTGACAAGTGTCGGAATCCGTCTGAAGCCATCGGAAATACGAAAGGCGAGATGTGTCAGAAGCAGTCGAAAGCACTGCACCCCGACGCCTTATTTTCCTATGGCATTTTCCGACGACTTCCGGCGGCCTCCGACGGCCGTCGACGTTTTTCGGCCGTCGGAAAATGTATTTTTCCTTGTAATGCTAGTTTACATCGCTAACCAATACAATACCTTTCCCAAAGTTTATGAAAAAATTAGAAAACTAAGGTGGTGATTGGTTTGTTATTTTTAGTTTTAGATTTTCGTCCATACAGAAATGCACAAGGTGCATTTACATCGAAAACGATCAATTTAGAAAACAAAGTTAACAGACAAAACAGAGAACAATTTTTTATTTTTGCGTTTTGAGAAATAACATAAACAAGTAAAACAATCCATTCTTTCGTCGTCCTCTCATCCGTCTTTCTTTCACCCTCGTTGTCTCTCTATTCTTTCCATATTTGAGATACATATTTAAAACCGAAAATACAAAATTCGTTTTTAAACCAAACACCATCTAATATTAATAAGTTATTTGGTTTAGATTTTTTTCTTAAAAAATAAACATAATTTTCAAATAAACAATACATCTATTCAATCAAAAAGCAAAAAATAATTTTCATTTAATTATATTTAATAGTTAAGTTCCAACATGCATCTATGTTTCTGTCCCACCCAATATTTCAGTTCCGCTTGATACTTCAATCAGTAACTCTTTTCTCTTCCAACCAAAATTTTCCACTTTCCCTCTTTTACTCTCGGATTTCTCGTGAATTCAACATTGCCTCCTCCTCCTCCTCCTCGGTTTATTTAGCATCACCAACTCCACCTACTCAAATTCGCCATCCCTTCATCTCAAAACCATTTGTACTTGTGCTTCTAAATAGCGAAGGAAATAGCACAACAAAGCCACCTTTGGCTAATTACAACATTGCAACCTCCTCCACCAACACAACTTTGCGACAAGGAATTCGTGAGGGAGTTGTCTGAGTCGAGGTGTAGCGATTTGTTCAGTTTGAATTTGGAGATTGTTGGCTGAAGCTGGCCGCTTATACCCGATGGTGACGGTGGTGGTTCTAATGGATGTTGCAAGTTGATCTGTCTGTGGGTAGGAGAAGAAAGGAAGTTCAGTGGTGGTGGAGAGGAATCAAGGAGGATGAAAGTTGGGTGGTACCAATGAGCTTAGGTTGGTCTATTGTGAATAGGCACGGAAAACATGGTCAGTGGAGGTGAAGAGTGATGAAGGAGGATGATAGACCGTACTGGTGAGTTCTTCAATTCCACACATTAATGTATTCTTTGACTTTATATTTTTTTTTAAACTTACACGTAAGTTTTTAAACTAAATTTACTTGATGTATCCACTATCATGGGTACTTTATTTTCCTGTTTCATTAATGCCATTCGTTTGCATTAATAAATTGAGAAGCAACAGTGAAATAAATACGATGTAGTCTCTATATTATAATTAGTTCCCAAGCCTCCGCGCTACTGCCATGTTTTGAAGGATACAAAGCATAATTAGTTGGATAGTAGTTTATCATGTTTACTGATAAACTTCTATTTGAAGAAAGATCCACGACACCCTACGCACAATATTTAAGGTACTGTTGAGTTGCATGCTAAACTAATTTAGAAATGACTATACCCAATATGTATGGTATTGATTTGGGTATGTCCTAGGAGTTCGAAAGGTCAAATACAATACAAATGTTAAATGTATACAATACAATACAATACAAATGGAAATGATACAATACAAATGTATGGTAGTGGTTCATTTTGATTATACCCAGTATGTATGGCAGTAGCTTGAATGTGATCAAACCCAAATACTTGCTTTTTTAAACTTACAATGAATATACGTTCCGGAAAAGGTTTTCTACTGTAGAAGCGTCCACACATGAATAAGCAGTTCTCTAACCAAGTTCAGAGTAATGAGTATTGAAACATAGTTTATAGCATAAATAATCAATAATAAATTATTCACAAAAATCCATATAGCCTTATCGTGCATGGAACTTGCAAATTTTAGAACTTGGATCAGAAGTAGTGAGAAGAACAATCTATTTAAAATCACAGCCGCGACGACTGAAAGCTTGATAGTAAGCATTCATAGCACAAGAAGCATGATTGTGAAGGGTGTTCGCCAGGAGGTAGCATCCTCCACTCTTTATCTGTTTGCAGTCGACCATGCCCGTGCACACACGGTTATGTTATTACAGAATGTCTTGCTGCTTTCGCTCTTTGCTACACACCATTTTGCACCCGTCTTTGGTGCTGGACTCGGTTTCACATACGCTCCACCTCGAAGAATGCTGGCATTATAAAAAGGATAGAAACTAGGCCTAAGTAGACCCTAATTTCTCTTTGCGTTCGGCCTAGGCTTTTGATTCTCGTTTAAGTGCTTGCTTTGTCAAAATGTATGGTAGCAGCCCAAAACTCTACAACTGTATGGTATTGGTTTATTTTGATTAAAAAACCATGAGTTTTTGTCAGTTATTGGTTTGTTTGTTAGATTTCAGTGATATAATATTTTCATATTAAAAAAGAGTTGGAAGATATTGCGATTTCATTGATACAATATTTCCAATTATAGAAGACCTGGAAAATATTTGAGATAATGAATCAAATATATTGCATCTTTTATAACAATAATTAACTTAAAGATTAATTTAATTAATGTGATTAATTAAGATGGATAATTAAGGATTTATTTATTTATTAATATTAAATGATTTGTAATTAATTAATCAAGATTAATAAAATTACAATAAGCGATTATCCCTACTCACTTTCATTAATTAATCAACCTTTAACTAATTAATTATCCTCATATTAATTACCTTAATTAATAAATCACATTAACTAATTATCCTTTAATTAATTATTGTCTAATCACTTAATTATTCAACCTTTAATCATTAATTAATTTCTTTTAATTAAGTAATTAACTTTAAGTAATTAATCATTTAATTATTTTCATTAATATTAATTAATTAATTATTCTTAAATGTATTTACACAAAGTAGTTATTCCTCAATTAACCTTAAATTTATTACATGAATTAATTCCTTTTAAGTAATTAAGTAATTAATCATTTGATCATTTAAACATTTTTATTTTTAAATTTCCAATTTAAAAATTATTATACAATCAATTTATATCTATGAATGAATAAACAAACAATATCTTTTTATAAGTATATATTTTATTCCAATCATAATTTATTCATTTTCCAAACCTTTATTTTTCAACATATATGTATTTGAATTTCAAATTCAAATTCCAAATAAAAATCTATTTATAAAAATAAAAAAATACATCTTATTTCATTTGTTCCTGGAAATTTCAAATTAAATTACCAATTAATTCTAAATTAAATTCAAAGATCAAATTAATCATTAAATTAATTTGGCTTCAAAATCAGGAATGTTACAGATTCCTCTCTCTTAAAAAAATTTCGTCCTCGAAATTTGCTAGGGAAACAAGAAAGGATGGATACACAAAGACAGAGAAATATCTTTCCAGATCAAATCGAATATCTATTCTGCATTTGGTTTATCAAATCAGAATATCACCAATAATCATGAGAACAAACTCATTTAATATCTCACAAGATACTTTAAACTCAAAATAATTTTATCCTCAACCCTTTATCCACTATATTTTATATTTAAATTAAAGGGTTGAGGATAAAATTATTTTTGAGTTTAAAGTATCTTGTGAGATATTAAATGAGTTTGTTCTCATGATTATTGGTGATATTCTGATTTGATAAACCAAATGCAGAATAGATATTCGGTTTGACCTGGAAAGATATTTCGCTGTCTTTGTGTATCCATCCTTTGTTGTCTCCCTAGCAAATTTCATGGATGAAATTTTCTTAAGGGGAGAATCTGTAACATTTCTGATTTTGAAGCCAAATTAATTTAGTGATTAATTTAATTTTTGAATTTGATTTAGAATTAATTGGTAATTTAATTTGAAATTTCCAGGAACAAATGAAATCAGATGTGTTTGTTTATTTTTATAAATAGATTTTTATTTGGAATTTGAAATTCAAATTCAAATACATATACGTTGAAAAATAAAGATTTGGAAAATGAATAAATTATGATTGGAGTAAAATATATATTTATAAAAAGATATTGTTTTGTTTATTCATTCATGGATATAAATTGATTGAATATTAATTTTTAAATTTGAAATTTAAAAATAAAAATGTTTAAATGATCAAATGATTAATAACTTAAAAGGAATTAATTCATGTAATAAATTTAAGGTTAATTGAGGAATAACTACTTTGTGTAAATACATTTAAGAATAATTAATTAATTAAATGATTAATTACTTAAAATTAATTACTTAATTAATGATTAAAGGTTAAATAATCAAGTGATTAGACAGTAATTAATTAAAGGATAATTAGTTAATGTGATTTATTAATTAAGGTAATTAGTTTGAGGATAATTAATTAGTTAAAGGTTAATTAATTAATGAAAGTGATTAGGGATAATCGCTTATTGTAATTTTATTAGCTCCGAGGGGGATGAAATATTTATATGGAAAGAAGAATTATTTTGGAAGAATAAAGTAATCAATTAATTTTCTAATTAGCTGGTTAAAGAAGACATCTTATCAGACTCATGCAAATTGAAGAAACTGGAAAATCAAATGAGTAAATGTTTCCCATTGAATAGAATAACCGATGAGAAGTTGATTTGTAACCTTAAATCAATTACTTCGATCCTAACTAATAATCTTTATATAAAGATAGTCACTCTTTAGAGATTGATATCAACCTCTCAAGTTGTATTTTTTATTCTTCATTTTAGGCTCCATTATCAATCTTGTAAAATTTTCTTTTTTAGAAAGTAGTAACATTTCTCCTCTCCAAAGCGGATGTACATTATCTAGCGATAGCGGAACCATTATAAATTCCTATTTGAACTCTTTATTTTTTCTCTTCTATTGCTATTTGGATTCTCTTGTTGTTGTTTTTATTGCATTACAATACGATCTTACTATTTACATGTGCGTTTGAGTTGATTTGCAATCATTTGTGTGAATTTACCCCAACTATCTAGTATTAGAGCTTTGAAGGTTGTTTTTGAAGACTAAGACTAGAAGGTGATAAAATGGTAGGATTTAGAGATGAAAGTGAGGAGGTTAGATAGATTCAGGAGTATGCCCTACACCGGGGGTTCATATGTATCATCTAGTTTGCAGTTGACTATATAGAAGTTGAAGGCAAATAATAATTTTGAGAAGTGGCCGTGGAAGATGAACGTGGTGTTGAGATGAAATCATGTTCATCAGGTTGTGTTTTGATGTAGAATTATTGCCAACGAATATCTTAAAATTAGAAAGGAAATAATTTAAAGAATGAGCCTTTACTATGCTCCAGTTGGATATGGGTGATAACATTACCCCGGAGATTAGTAGTGAAACTACCGCTTAGACCTTGTGGAAGAAATTGCAGGATCTCTACATGAAGAAGTCACCCACAAATAGGTTAATCTTGTTGAAGACTTTCTTTACTTATAAGATACGGAAAGTTACGTCGTTGAAAGCACATCTTAACTTATTCGATAACTTGATGATGAAGATGAAAGCTAGTGATTGTGGATGAAGAGCAAAAGGCTATGGTGGTATTGTGCTTTGTTCCAAAGTGATACACAGTATTTTCTAACAGCTTGATTTATGATAGAAGCACGCTGACATCAAAAGATATGGAGATGTGACTCCTAAGTGAAGAGATAAGGGATCGGATGAAACTTATAAGCGAAAGTGTAGAAGCTAGTAATAGTCAAGGGCTATTTGTAGAGAGAGGTAGGAAGAAGAAGAAGAATTTCAGATGGCGATCCAAGTCGATGAAGTCCGGAAGTGATTGAGGAGGTAAGTCTAGAGGCAACCTGTGTCATCATGATAAGAAGCGTGACCACTGGAAGAAAGGTTGTCCAGTTTTGAGGAAGAGAAATGAAGCAAATGGTCCTTTATCCGTGGCGATGGAGGAGGTTGTTTTAGATAATGTGTCGACTGCATCTGTTTCCGATGAATCAAACCATTGGGTGCTAGATTCATGAGATTCTTAATATATGATGCCTAGAAAGGAGTATATCTGTTCTTATGAAGGTAAGGAGAGAAGTGTCATATTGATAGGGAACGATACTACTTACAAGTCATTAGGAGAAGGATCCGTGCGTATTGCATGCACGATGATGTGGTGCACACTATCATCGGAGTTCGCTATGTTTCAGGTTTAAGGAAATCTCTTCTGACTTTGGGTCAGTTAGCATCCTTAGGTTGCAGGATTACAATAGAGCAGGATAGCTTGAAGGTGAATGTGGCGGTATTGTATTGATGAAAGGAGTGATGGTCCGGAATCTTTGGCCGCTGAAAAGATCCGCAGTTCTTGGAGAGTTATATGTGGGGTTGGTCATTCACGAGCTTTGGATATCGCTTGACTTTGTCATCTTAGATTGGGTCATGTTTTAGAGAAGAACTTGGAGCTACTTCATAGAAGGAAGATGATCAATGGTGAAATCTTCAACCGTTTGGATACCTGTAACACTGAAGAAATTTTACGATCAAACAAAAGTTTATTGCAACTTGATAAAACATTCACTAATTGAAAACGTGATCGTTTGAAGAAATGGTTGAAGATTAGTATTAATAAAATCAAAATTTATTATACTAAGCTCATAAACCATGGGAAAAGTTTCAAAGCCTCCATCCAAACTTTTTGTGCGTTCAACTTTTGCTATGCAAAAAAGTAGAATTCGATTGCTCACTTTCTAAAAATTAGTTTATCCATTTGCATAAGAAGGTAGTGCATATGGTCTCATCAAATATTTAGTTACGGTACTTCACACTAATATATTAATATACAAATTTATTTCTTCTAGCATGTTGATAAATGTTAACCATTGAATTCAAGAGTTTGGATAAAGTATAGAAAGTAAAATCAATTTGCTAAGAGTCCTTAAACGTTAATTTC
This sequence comes from Allium cepa, assembly GCA_030765085.1. Lineage (NCBI taxonomy): Eukaryota > Viridiplantae > Streptophyta > Magnoliopsida > Asparagales > Amaryllidaceae > Allium > Allium cepa. The sequence goes on along the minus strand of CM060931.1, from coordinate 347,305,974 downwards.
AACTAATCTAAGTTTGTAATTGTAACTAAAGAAAAAGGTAGATATAACAATAAAGAGAATCAAAAGAATTATATTATCACCTATAATTATATAAATTTAGAGATTAATGATCTAGTTTCCCAGCATCGGTGTAAATAGAGTAGTAAGAAGTTTAACCAACAACCACATTGTAAAATGTATTATTTATGTACCTCTAGGTAATTAAAAGGTTTCGAATTCTTTACTCTGTGTTGACAACACCATTTCATTCATAATTTGTCAATTGGTTTGCAACCAGTTATATGCCATTGAATCAAATGCAGTTCAATATTTTCCTAATTTCAAAATTTTAATCACTGCCAAAAATATATAGAAATGAATGTGATGCATCGCATGCTTACTAAAATATCAGTATAAATAAAACATGCGATATAAATAGAGATTTCATATGCAAATTTAGTTTGTAAAATACTATGAATATCAATTTATTTTACATTGAAGACTAATATACAATTTTTGAAAATAATATAATCTTGATTTTAAGTCTTAGGTGGCCATGTCATTAGTATCGAGAATCTGATATAACTACGAATTTAGTACTAAATGAATTATAAGTTTATGTATTGTAAATACTATATTCCAATAAAGTTAAAATTACTGGAAGGTCATACACTAAATAAAACCTTAATCCCAATAAAATGAGTACAAAAAGTCCAATCCATTCATATTTGCATGACAATATTCGATGGTGCATATCCAATAGATATTGTACCTTCTCCATTTATGCTTGCCTCGGACGATAACACACCTTCGTGATATTAGTTACTCCAATCATCCTACATTTAAATCAAAGCAAACATGCTTTCAACTATTCAAGTTATAGTAGTTTAAGATACACCCTCCTTTGATGTCATATATGATCAATGCTTGAAGACATGTTAATTACGACTATAATGCATGAAAATAGGCAAAAAAAATCTATTTCTACATTCATTGTCCACGCCACATCTTTTTTTTGAGAAAAATGTGTGGACCTCTATAAATAGAGGAGAGCACACATACAACTATATATATCACAATAAAAGAGGCGCTGCCAACATGCCTGGCAGGTAACAAAAACTATATACAAGTATCAGAGAAAATCGAGTACCCCTAAGGTGAGTTCCGCCATGACCACTACCCATCACACCCCTATATCGAGTTTCGGCATGACCACCACCCGATATTGAGGTGTTAGAAGTAGCTAAAAAATTGAAGATAATCCCAAAAATGTTGAATGCCATCACAAAACTAAGAAAGAAAATTCCATGAATCTGAAGGAATGGATAAGCAACTACTCCGGAGTGAAGCTGAAAATAATACACCACGATAGAGATGAAAGTGTCCTGCCTCTGTGATGGAACCGCAAGTGATCCTGTAAGATGAATCTGACACCCTATAACCCACACCTATGTCTGAACAATGACTAAGAAAAAAAATTAGAATAATACACATATATATATGTATATGTATATATATATATATATGCATTATATACATAATATATGTATTATAAAGGAAAGTAATATAAACTTGGATAAGGCTACTTAAACCAAAATTAAAGAATAGAATTACATGTGAACTAAAACCAATAATGACAAGTACAATAGGTGAAGCTAAGCTACAAAATAATTCTTATGAACCTTTAATCATGAGTAAGTTACGATTAACAGTGAAATCATCATATAAATTAGTAGAATATTAATACTACTATTATGGGTATTAAATATATTATTATTTTGTTTAAAAGAACTAATTATAATTAACCTTATTAAGATACTCTTTAAATAGATTATTATTAGCTAATTTATATTTAGGATTAGAAATCCAATTAAAACAAAATGAAGAAATTATAAAAATCAATTTGTTGAAATTACTACTACTGTTATGAAAAATTCTTTAATTTCTTTCAAATCAAATATACCAACAAATAATAATGAATAAAGTGTCAAGTAAGAATCTAATATTCTTATTGAAACGAAATCTAAAGTTATTCCAATAAAAATCACAGTCCGAAATTTTTGTTATTATATTAAAGTTAAAAATTTTAAGAGTATTTTTAAGAATATAATAAGAATTCACACAATCATAGTAGATATGTTTAATATCTTTAAGATGTAAATTATAAAAATAACATCTATTATCATTTTGAATGCTTTTTCTCTTTAAAAATTCTATTGTATTAAGTTTTCCATGCAATATTAACCACATGTGAATTTTAGATTTAGAAGGAGCATTAAATTTCCAAATAAATTTAAAAGAGTTATTTATTGTACCCGAAAAATTAATAATTCTGTAAAAAGAATTAGAAGTGTATTCTTTACTCTTATTTTTGTAGGAATTTATTTATTGTCCACTGCCACATCATTATTAGTTTTGAATGTTATGACAATAAATTAAGTTGCATATATCTTTGTAGGAATTTATTTATTATTATTTCTATACTTTTTAGTGGAGAATTTGAAAATTGAAACCTTCCATGAAATAAGAATACTTAAAAAAATGATTAAAAAACTAAAGAGAATGTGATTGTTGGATTATGACTTCATTTACAACAGTAAAATAGTAGAAATCAAAGCAATTACTTTATACATGATATTATGATTTAATCTGGTCTGATCAAATTTTATATCACGACAGTTAGATGACATGAGGACATCAAAGTGATCAAAAATCAAAAATATAAATTTTGCATTGAAATAGTAAAAGAATTAATTTCATCATTTTTTAATAAATCATGATAGTGCACAAATTTATCATTAAAGGTGATGTAACGATTTATTAGGTCTTTGAGTTTGTAAATTGATGAAACAAATATAGCATTAATAGTTTATACCGATATGATAATGAAATATTCATATGGTTAGCTATTAATTTACATAATCAATTAAAATAATCACAGCTAGTGGAATATAACGGTGGTCGCCTTTACACTATTATGGAGTAATTACATTTAGTTTAAATTAGGAAAAAATGATGCATATAATTTACGATTCTTCACTCCACAAATTAATAAAATATATGCAGTGTTAATAGTTAATGTCACTATAATTATTGATTTCGTATATGGTTAGCTTTCAAATAACATAATCATTGAAAAAATATTTGTTAAATAAATATGATGGTGGTCTATGTTACAAGAGTATGAAATAATAATATTTCACATGATTATAGCCATATTTCTATAAAGATGCAGTTTCCATAACAGTGCTTCTATGTAATTGTAATTGTTATACAATTTCATAGTAAGCTATTTATTGAAAAACATCTTGTAGTATTATTTATTGAATGAATCATTATATTTTTAATAGTTTATAGCAAAGCTAACATATTAGCACATATATAATTATTCAAAAAAGAAGAAATAATTCATATTAATTATAAGTAAATCTCCAAGTCTTTCTTAATAATACGTCTAGATGTTACTACCATTGGTTTTATCGCATCAGGAGCAACCAAAACATAATTTCAACTTTAAGTTGTGCTAATAACCTTTAGAAAATTATATTGTTTAGTAATCTTTAAAATAGGTTTAGAAAATATGAAATGGGCATTTAATGAATGAACTGATGATTGCAAGTTAATAGCAGGAGCAAATTGAACACAAATGATCCGATAGCTATGTCCATTACAAATAGTATTCCATTGTGTATTCAGATGTAATACATTTGTCAATAGATAATACTAAAATAGACAGAAATCATTTAGTGACACTGTCCATTTATGTTATTTAACAAATAATGTTTCATTGTGTTACTTAATGAAATATTATTTATCATCGGCTTCTTGAACACCCAATATCTTTCAATGAAAAAAATGACAATGAACTCAACTAATAATAGACGAACCCAGTATCTCTATATAAAGTATAATCAAACTAAATAGTAGCTTGAAAGTGACACTAATGTAAATATAGTAATATTTATTTCTACTCGTTGAAGCATGTTTTAAGAGAAATGTTATTCATGGTTATTTTATTTACATTACTGTATGGCGTAGTTAAAATGTTAAAACTTGAGAGTCTCTTATCAGGATAAAGCACCGGTTATTTTAGAACATGTATATTATGCATTTTTCTAGTTGCATATACATAACTGGACCCGTGCTCATTACTATGGGAATTATTCTAGATTTCCTTCCCAAATATAATTACACAAATTCTTCTAATGGTAAACACGAGAGTTTACAGCAAAATGGAGATGAAAATGACAATCAAGTGCTTCCACAAAAGATGACTTTGGTTTAAAGTTATCATGTGTTATGTTCCAGTGTTTTTTCTTTTCCCGTGCAATACAATGGCTTATTGATTGAACTTAATAAAGCAATGCTTAAATTTTAACATCGTAAATAAATCTATATAAACAAACATTTCTAATCAGCTAAATTACATTATATGATATATAAGACTCATGAAACAAAAAATAAAAAAATAGCCTAAGATAAATCATAAACGTAGTATTTACGTATAAAACCGTACCTTATCATTAACTTATTATCCCTTCTATGCACATACAGAATTACAGAATGATCTGAAACAAATCACCATCGTGATATTCTAAATCAAAAGAGTTTTGCATGCTTCCTATGACTTTTTTAAACAATGGAAAAAATTATAAAGCAAAACCAACAGAAATGAAGAAGGTTGTTATATTCACCCAAAAAAGTTGAATGAAAACAATAAACCAAGAAAAAAATTGGTAGTAGTAAGGAAAAAAGACACAACTTGATAGTAGTAAATATATACACCAGAAAGCATGCAAACACCAAAGAATGGAACAATTACGTTAAATTCCAAAGCTGCAAGATGAATGTCAAAATAGATATACATAAATATAATTATTTTATGAGAAAATAAAACAGTGCTGAAGAAACTTACTTAGTTTCCCACCCAGTTCGGCTAAAAAGAGAAACATTCTTGTATGAATATATAGTTACTAAGGTAGTTGATACTTTAAAAATCATAAAGCTTGATTAATCAATTATCTTCTTATTATCTATATAGAGTATAGATTATTGCGAATGTATAAATCTCTAATAATTACATATCAGTAGTAATCATGGATTACTTCTTCCCATTCTCCTACCGATACACTTGAGTTGAACCAAGCTTTCGATTGATGTCTAATAGTACATTTATAAAAACAGAGTGAAATATCATTACATTGTCATATATTGTGCATCATTTTATTATCGTCCAACTAACATATAGAGCGTAAATAAATACAGAACTGTTAAAACATCTCAAGTACAATATTGATAGTGTGCACTTTTTTTTTTGAAAATGCATTCATTGGATTATAACAACTAAAAAATGCATAAATGATAATTTTGAATAAAACAAAAAAACAATATTATAGAAATTGCTATTGGACAATACTTCTATTTAAAAAAATATGACATATGATATAGTGCAAGGAAGAGTGCATGGAAATTTATAGTAACATTTGAAAAACTATGTCATATCCATCAAATTGAAACAATTTTAATATGATTATCTATTAAACATAAGGTAAAAATTAGTTTTAAAATATTAGATGCTGAAATAAAATTAACTGATAATATTCTTAATCATAATTATATATTAAAATAAAATGCAATATAAAATAAGTTGTCTTTAATAGTTTTAATAATGCATGACTTAATAAAAGAAATCTTTAACTTTGACACGTACCTATGACTTCAAGGTACATCAATAAAATTTGTAATTATGGAAAAATTGTTACTGTTGTCCTTCAATGTTCCTTACAGTTGTTTTATTTCGCTACATAACTTTGTATATTCATTTTAATTTCAGATTTATAATCTCATAGTTGTAAAGATCTTATTGTTATTCGAATGATGTTTAAATAGGGAATTCGCAATGAACGACTCCATTTTGTACTATAAAAAAGCCTATTTTTACTTCAGCTACAATTGTATCCGCCTTACTTGATATAGCAACAGTCACACAATAAGTGCCTAAAAAGATTATTTGTGTGTGTATAAATAAATATATATTATTTTGAATAGCTAAAGCCATCTCAAAATGGTATAGTCAAGAACTTGAAGGTAAATAGTGCTTATTCGAAACAAAATTATAGTACATTCTTTTGAACGCTTCGTATCATAATGTCTTATAGTTATAGTGCGTATCCATGATATCACTTGGTGGCACTTATTCAAATAATTTTGTTCATTTAGACGTTTAACGTAATCTAACTAAACAAAACGTAAATCACACATTAGTACGGACAAAATTGCTATACGTTTATTGTTAAATCAGCAAATCACAAAAGAATGCACTCAGAAACACCCGATGTCTTACGAGTTCTTTTTTCTTAAGCAAATGTAAATCTCTATGTCGAATTCTTATAATATTTAGATTAGTTATAACTTCGTAACTTCCATAATTGTTATTCAACATACTTATATCAAGATAGCTACTTTTTTCTTTATTCGCTGCATAGAGATCTCTCTTATGATCACAGTTAGAAGACATTAATATAAACCTTACTTGCTATGTAGCGGCTAAGCTCAAAATGCACTTCGTTATAGGTTTCCATTTTATTGTTAAGGTTTTTCATTTTTGTTGAAATTATAATTGATAAATTCAAAGAACATCTCCCAAATCATTCGCTTTGTCTTCCAATTAACCGTGGGAATAATACATTAGTAATCTATATACAACAACAACAACAAAGCCATTATTTCCAAACAAGTTGGGATCGGCTAGAGATGGAACCCTAAAAATAATAATAAAAAAAAAGTCAAATAGGTAAATTAATAATAATAACTAAGTAAAATAAGATAAAATAAAAATGTATATGTATATATAAGAAAAATGATAATAATAATACTAATAGCAATAATGATACTAATAGTAATATTGGTCAAAGACTAAACCTACGTCTTATGCTCATGTTCTCTAGTCCTATAATCTAAAACTCAATGCTCTTGGTTCTGGTACGTAAATCGCTAACTTCCACTCGCTCCGATCCGTCACCAGCTTTTCGGATATACCCCAATCTTTCAAATCCCTTTTTACTACTTCCTCCCATGTTAATCTTGGGCGACCTCTACCTCTCTTTGAGCAATCAACGTGACCTATAATTCCAACACTCACAGGTGCCTCGGGAGGCCTTCGTTGAAGATGTCCAAACCATCTTAAGCGATGTTGGATTAGCTTCTCCTCAAATCATCTAACAGATCTGACTGTTTCAACCAAATCTTAAATCATCATGCTCTAAATATTAAATCAATCCAAATTATCATTAAATCCTAAATATGGATAACATAATAATTAAAAGAATAGCAAGGAAGGATAACGGTACCTAAAATATAGACGAAGAAAACCGATGAAGCAACCACATTTGTTCCGAAGATTAAGAAGGTAAAGCAAACAACGAAGACATAAGCAAATCGAGCAAATCGAACAAATAAAGGAGTTAAACCAAGTTTGAAAATCGAAAACAGCAAATTCAAAGAATTGAAAATTATCTGAATAATTAAGGGATTGGAGGAGAAATACGCAAACTGAAAAATTAAAGTGGAAGTTTTCATACTGACAAAGAAAAAGAGAAGCAATCGTTGATTTCCACATCGACCGATATTCATATTCTTTCTTTTGTGAGTTAGAGTTTTATGGAATGGACAGGAAGTAATTTACTTTTTTTAATTAAACGTGAGTAGGTTTGGGCACAGATAGAAAGAATAAACAAAATGAAAAAAATGTGACTTTTCATTTCACAAAATACTTAAGGGGCTTGTGAGCTCTTGAAATCTAACTGTAATAATAGTATAGTATAGATATATGAGTGTGTACGTGTGTTCTTGGATGTTAGAGATACATAACATCCAATGTGTAATCTTGTTTCCTAACAAACCAACAACTTCAAATTGATTGATAATTATGTTTCATTGTGCTTGGTGTTTGTAATAAAAAACACAATGTTTTCATGAATAATATAACAATTTATTTTTAAAAATAAGCATAGCATTCTAAGTTTGATTAGTTGAAATCCAATCATTTGTGATGACCCTCAAAACCTGATCACTTGGTCAATGCCCTTAATCTCATATTTGAGGTGTAGGGGTTGAATATGATATCCACTGTGTATCATGTTTCAATTCACAAAAGCAAAAGGTGTGTACCAACACTCTCATGCATATTTTATAAATATATGAAGCCTCCTATTCAAAAACTCATTTCTAATATTAATTATTGAAACCAATCAACTTTCACATTTGATATATATAGGAATTGTCTTTTATTTATAATGTTTATGATTTTTTTCCCTACCAAGTTGTTTATTAATTTTAATGTCATTTTCCAAATTATATTACATAAGTGGTTGATGAAGGATTAAAATCATATATAAACTCATTTATATGACCATTGAATCCAAAAATGTATCATTATTAACTAAATTTTTTGTAAACATCAATTCAAATACTCACTGGTGCAAGATCCGCACGGTACACATGTGCTTGCATGTTGTAGAGATAACAGAGATTATGAAATTTTAAGAGGGTATTTATGTTACTCAAATGATGGTTGGAAAACACGAACACCATTAGATTCTACAGTCAAATTACTTTATTAGTAAGTCTTTCTCTCTGTATATACATATATATACACACACATACACATATAACACACACACATATGTATATCCTGCATAAGCTAATATTTGTTCTCAAATATATTTCTTTCGACCAGTAAATTAAATCTTAGTTTTGAAATGGTTTCAAGTTTCAAACTAATTGAAAATTTTGTAAAAATGATTTACTTGGGTAAAAAATCATAGCAATAAAAATTGACTTAATTAGATGTATTTTGATGAAATGGTTGATGAGAGGTTTCAAAAGAGATGTCTAAAGCATTTCTTAATTGGCATATCTAAAAAAACAATTGACTTAATTAGAAATATTTTGATATACTATACATAGATTATCATGTGCACGTGAATGCGTGCATGCATGTTTGTATGTGTCTGTGTGCACGCGCGCGCACACTAGCATGATTTTGATATGCATTTCTTAAAGGGCATGTAAAAATATATTGTAAAAATATATTGTGTATGGATGTCATGAATGTTGGCCTGTCGTTAGTTCTAAATTTTATATAAGGGAAGCTTCAAATATCTTTCTAAGACAACTAGTGTTATGTTTCAACATCCATTCTTGTTAAGTGTAGTCCACTCATTCTAGCCTCACGTTGTCTTTTGGAGTTGTCCATCCATGCTCTTATAGAAAAAATATCAAAGAAATCCCTAATATAATGTGTTTTCAGTCTCTTATGTGTAGGGAGAGATACATGAAAATTTGTATAATAGTGTGTGTATTGTGTGGGTATAGAACTCTCGTAGCCCCATTTCATCTTCTCGAGTAAAACAAAATCCGGATGAAACAAAATTTTGTGGATGTAACATATTTATTATCGAGATCAACTTTACAAAATATTGGATCATTGAGACTTAAAACTCCAATATTGCATTTCAAGATAACGGTTATGACTCATTGGTTTATGATTTTGAAGAGAATACAAGTTTTCGAACAATTCAAATTTTTGTTTGGATATTTAGGTAACAAATGCTGTTCAAATTTCGAATGGATGATTATACTCAACAATCAACATTATATCTACAAGATGTTGTTCTGTTTTGAAAACTTTTAACATAAAATGAGTCTAAGGGAGGCTACATAAGGAGAGGCTTATGGATCCCTCTCATATACATACATACACACATATATGTATACACACATAGATACGTATGCATGACCGTGGAACATCTCTACCACTAATAATGAATATTCATTGAACTAATTTACTCGGTGTCTTTTTGAAATTTCAAATATGTCATTGCTTTCCGTTTACATATTTACGCTCAAACAAAATATCAACGTATACGATAACACAAACAGCCCGTGTGCGAAGCACGGGCTCATACTAGTATAATTTATATCGACAACTGAATTTGCTGTATCATGTGGAGTCGACTCTTGTATACTCAACAATCAACATTATATCTACAAAATGTTGTTCTGTTTTGAAAACTTTTAACATAAAATGAGTCTAAGGGAGGCTACATAAGGAGAGGCTTATGGATCCCTCTCATATACATACATACACACACATATATGTATACACACATAGATACGTATGCATGACCGTGGAACATCTCTACCACTAATAATGAATATTCGTTGAACTAATTTACTCGGTGTCTTTTTGAAATTTCAAATATGTCATTGTTTTCCGTTTATATATTTACGCTCAAACAAAATATCAACGTATACGATAACACAAACAGCCCGTGTGCGAAGCACGGGCCCATACTAGTATAATTTATATCGACAACTGAATTTGCTGTATCATGTGGAGTCGACTCTTGTATCTCTCGTTAACATAGTTATCATTCAAGAATTTATAACGCGAATTCTACTTAGATTATGTCTATTCTTCTGTATACAACACTCTCAGTCTCGGTTTCATTCCATCTTAACTCACATCCTATTTAGGAATGTATGATATGCTTGATGGAAGCCAATTATTGACGTCTGCTCGAGTGTTATTGTAGTCCCAACTTAAGCCTGGAATATTAGAGACTTAGGCTCATTTTCAACTGTCAGCTGGCTTTAGATGCATGTCTGGCCGAAATGTAAGATAAACAAGGCATTGAGTTTGGGCAACGCACCATATGAAGGCAAAATAGCAGCAGCAGCAGCAGCAGCAGCAATAAGTTACTATCAGTTTTGTGGCTTAGTGGCAAGCATTGAAGGCATTCCGTGGTTTAACCAATGATCTGAACTAAGTCAACATATTTTTCATCCAACACATTTTACTTTTCTACACCAACAACAACAACAGCAATTATAAGACTTTTTTTATTCATTAAACAACGCAAATCTGATTTGTTCAACACGCTTTTCATTTATTTTGGTCAAGTAACCTAAGTTTTAACTTTTCAATGAGTTTCTGTATTTGAATGAAAAACCGATATATCTTTCAATAGTGAATAAACAAATTCTTACTGTTTGTGACAACTTAAATGCTTGTACACTTATAATAGAAGAGATTTCAAAGTTGCATTTTACGGGTCTCATACACCTTCATTCTCTAGTAATTTACCAACACGTGGCTACTCTTATTTAACATATGCTTCTTTTCTCCTTTCATTTTAAGGGGATATAATTTTAACAATCAAGTTTTCGTTGCATTGAATGATATAAGATTCTATATATCTAATTTGTACTATAATTTGGTACCCTCGCATCATCATGCTTTCTCCTACATTCTACATTAAGATAGCTGCTTAAATGATCATGCTTTAACAGTATTTTCTCTCTGTGTTGAGACGCAAGTCAGTATTTGCATGTGTTTGAGATGTCCTGATCAAAGAAACAAAGAAACATGTGTAGAACTTGCATTAAAAGTGAAAGCTGACATTTTGGTTCATATAAAGATGCACTTTGATTTTCTATGAATTCCCGTGTCACCCACCATCAATTTCTTATGTATCAGGGCCAATGAGGAATAGTGAATCACGGACAATCCATCTGATCCTCAAACTGCACCCTGGTTTGTGGTCATCCATCTAGATTCTCCACACAGGAGTAAGGGCTTCCAATCTTTCTTAGCATATGAAGAAAACAATACTATACTAAAAGGATATCCTGGTTTCAAAACTTCAAGTTCTGGCAAACTTGTAGAGGCTGGATGCTAACAAAAAACCGGTATTCTGGTGAACTGTGCATGTTAAACCCTTGTACTAAGCAAAGAGTTTATCTGGTTTCGATCTATCTGATCTTTCTGTATGTGTCCTCTCTTCATCCCCAACCGACCCTAAATGCAAGATAGTACGTCTCGATCTTGAAAATCAGTTTTTTCATGTTTACGATCCTGAAACAAACAAGTGGTCGAAACATAATATCAGCATGGAACACGAAGAAGAGATATTTCACCTTGTGAATTGCAATGGCATATTTTACGGTATAACAAATGAGGATACAGTTGTGGTTATTAATTTTTGCGCCTGATCCTAAATATACAGTTCATGAGATGATCGATGCTGTTGAATTGCTTCCAGGACCTTCTCTTCGACTTTATTGCTTTCTGGAATCAGGCGATGAATTGTTTTGTGTAAGGGTGTATTCTCAAGATGAATTCTGCGAATATGATCTTCATATACAGGTATTACGCAGAGAATTTACAAAAGAAACGTGGGCAGTTGTGGATAATATTGGGGATAGAACATTCTTTTTGTCAAATGAACAATATGCAACATCAGTGTCGGCCACTGACCTAGGAATCAAAGGCAATTGTATATACTTCATAGTGCCAGGTAGGAAATGCTTATATGTGCATGATATATATTGAAGAAGACACCCTATCGGTTCATATCCCATGTCCGTCTTCAAACTGGTTATGTGCCTTTTGGATGATGCCTGCTGTTCAGTAGTTATTCATTAGGCCTCACGTTTTCAAAGTTGCCATATTTTTTGGTGTGACTCATTTTATAGCTTTTGGTTGAGTTATTTTTTCTTTTCATACCTCGCAATAATTTTGTTTTTCTTATTTATCATACTAGTGTGTAACCCGTGCGTTGCACACGGTAATGTTGTAAAAGAAATTGTCAAATACACATAGTTAAATAGTCGACGTACAATGTAATATGCTAATGTTAAACATATATTTTTTGATTTTAGCATGTTAAAATGTTATGTTTTCATAGTAAAATATATTCGAAAATTATTTTCAAATGGTTAAAAATAATCATATATTCATTATTTTCATATTCTAACTATTTAAAATGATAGATTTTGTTTCAAATTAGTTTTATGATAATATTTCTAAAGTTTAAGGAAATTATATGTTAAACATATTATTTATTGATTTATACGTTTAAAAAATGTATGTATATATACTTTTGTTATTTTCCAAATTTTATATTTTAAAATATTTTATGTAATTTTATAATAAATGTAATTTATATTTTGAAATTAAGAAATTATACGTTAAATATGACCGATATACCGATGCATGTCAAACAATTTTTAGTGTTTACGTATACGATAAATTTCAATGAAAAATATCGATGTAATATGTTCCTTTTTGAAGTAATATTTAGTAAATTCATGATCCTGTGTGTTTTGATGCACATGCGCACCCACACAGGTGCATGATTATGAGTTTTAGATGTCAAATTGCAAATCTGTATTGATAGGAATTTTAAATGTAACATGAGATATTAAGGGAAAAACTATTTTTTTTTTAATTTACTAAAATTGTGGATAATAATAATAATAAAGTAATAGAATGTATCTCATGGATTGAAACACATTAATTTTGTAAAAACATGATACTCATACTTTAAATGTTGTTAAAATAAAATTTTGTTATGCAATGTTCGATATATCAATCATAAATTAAACGTTTTATTATTGTTTATGCCTATAATTTTTGTTAAGTGATTCAGATATTTTTATATTTGAAAGAAATTTCTACCATGTGTTACTACTACTGAGGTATTTAAATGAAATTGTCATTTTGTTTATAAATTATTAAAGAATTTAATGAATATTAATTACTTTTTATATAGTATAGATTTATGGTGTTTGGTTAATTGAAATACTTAGATTTGAATGTAAAATAATAAAAGAAAATTGATGAAAATTTTGTAAATGAATATAGAAATTATAAAATCTCGGTATATATGAATATAAAGTCATGGAAAAAATTAACATAATATTTTGGATAACTATAAAATGATAATTTATATGGATTAAAAAAACGAAGAGAATTAATGAGTAGGGGTGAAAATTTTATAATTATTGTGATGATTTGTGATCTTTAAACTTCAGTCATTTAGCTAATATTTTGTTAAAATAAATAATTATACATTAAAGTTGTTCGTATTGTTTTTTATGTGATCCATATTTATACGGTTTTGTTATAATGAGCGTGATATTTTATTGGCATGGTTATCTATATTATTTATTAGAAAAATTAATAAATAATTGTTAATTAATTTTTTAAATAATTTATAATGAAACTATTTAATTAATTTAAATATATGGACTTAAACGTAAATTGTACATTAAAATTGAGGACTTTGAAAATAATTGTAGAAAGCAGAAAGTGTAGATTTTTGAATGTAAAAAAATAGTGTAAAATTAATACAATCTTATAAACAATTCAAAACTAATGCATTGTATTAGGTCTTTAAAATAAAATTTAAATAAATATCTAGAGAAAACTAAGGGGATGTGAGAGAAATGCTAGAATTAATGTGAGAGCTGGAATTTCTTCTGCTTTACTATTATTTAATAGATGAGAAGTTTCAATCGTAATCTAAAGTTGTAAGGAATGATGGTAGGGTTATCAGTGTTATATGTCTAGTATACCAAAACAGAAACTAATCAATAATAAACTTGTCTCATAAGTTTATAACTCAGATTTCCATTACTTTGAAATTATGTATTAATTATTTTAACAATAAGTATGTTGTAATTAATTACAACAACAAGCTAGCAACCATAGCAATAATAACTATAGTGATAAATCAAAATGTTATACTATTTAAAGAAATAGTACAACGTAGAAATGAAAACGATATATATATATATATATATAAAAACTAGAAATCTAATCGGTTGAAGAAGGAAATTTCGTCTAAGTCTTGTCGTAACAATTTCCTTAAAGACTTTATTCAAAGTCTGCAAAAATATGACACTGTCCACTTTTATTGGACCCACACCCGGTTTGGTCGGACGGGCAGGCGGCAACGCGTGCTTATTAGTACATGGCTATATAGGTGCTCCCATTCGCACAAAATTAACCAACCCTAATAGTCAATATAGAGATTGAGAATATACTATATAAACAAGAAAATGGACTTATTTTTGACGATGTGGCATATATCTCACTCACTATTTTGAGAACTCTAGCAATCGGTACTTAAAGTTATATACATTCGTTGTTTTGCTTTTACTTCTTTCGTCTATATCAGTGTTTTCTGAAGCAGAGCACGAGTCTTTAGAACATACTGTTTAAATACTCTGTTGAACTATTGGTCTTATCCTTTGAATTGCTTAGCTAGTTTCATATAAAATTTGAAATCAAAACATTAAAATGCAATAAATTACAGCTCCTCATTTGAAATAAATAAAGAATATAGCTGACAAAGAAAAAAGATTGGAACATGAATAAACTATTTATAAGCAAATTCAATTATCAAGGACATCAGAAAGCTTCACCCTTTGTTATGGAAAAAATAACGGAAACTTTCCTAAAAACTTCCATCTTCAAGTCGTCCCTTCTCAAAATATGTTATATAAAAAAAACTCATATTTTTAAGTTCTAGGACAGAAAACTCACTAGATATTTTTAGAAAAATCTGCAATTCAATCATGAATTCTCCTTTAGCCATCAAACACAACCACATCAACAAGCCCATCTGGTCGTTTCTTTGTTTAAAAACCAATATACGTACGAAAAAAACAAGAAACATTAAAGAAAAAAAGATCTAATTGGTCAGTTCTATTTTGGATCGAAAAGCTGTGTGTCTAATTGACATAAGGCATCGTATGCTCGGAAGGAGGCGAGCGAAGTGAGGTAGCGTAGCTCAATAGAAAAAAAAGAAAGCCAAGGCGAACTCTCAGTATTAGTTCACAACCAATATATTAATTGGACTGACCTGAT
Source organism: Allium cepa (assembly GCA_030765085.1). Classification (NCBI taxonomy): domain Eukaryota; kingdom Viridiplantae; phylum Streptophyta; class Magnoliopsida; order Asparagales; family Amaryllidaceae; genus Allium; species Allium cepa. Next base: position 347,290,274 of record CM060931.1, on the reverse strand, counting down.
TCTACACTCAAAGAAAGAGCAATGTTACAATGTGAGTTCACAGCTACAGGCAAATTCCACATCGGCTTTGATCTTCGTAGCTATATGAGAGTAGAGATGCCAAGGGGTGTAGATGGCCACAATCGTAGTTGCATGTGCCTTGCCGGTGTGGTGGGAAACATCATAGCTCGATGATAGTCGGGAGAAGCAAAGCCATTTCCTTTTAGAACTCAACAATCTCGACCGTTTTTTCACCCGTTCGTACGGAAGTCAATTTTTAATCGTTCTCCGCTTCCTCTCTTCTCAACCTAACCCTAAATGTGCATTTCTCCTGACATACCACGCCCTCCTCCAGCCGTGCACGGATCGTCTTCCTAATTTGAATCTTACTTCGATCACGCATGCTCTAAATGTTGCGCCATGTAAGCTCTCCTCTTGAATCTATACATAGAGGTGAATGTTCAACATGTTTGAAATATTCGCACTGCTGAGGTAACACACCTTACCATTTATATTTTCTTTCGCAATTGACAAGTCGCAAAAAAGGTAACCTACTAAACCAGGTATGGTTTCGCTGTTATTTTTTTTAATTTGTTTTACATTAATGAACTTTTCCAATTTGGTACGAAGAGGTTTTATTGTATCTATGTTTCAAGCTAAACTCTCCATATCAAATATGAATGGAAATGTGAACTTGCTTTTTTTATTTTGACTGTTTTTGCTGGTTATCCTTTGAAAGGTGATTGAATTTTAATTAACTATGTTTGAGTTTTAATCAAATCTGAGACCATTTTATTAGTACTACTCTAGTTACATTTCAATGTTATACCAATATTCTTTAGTTTGTAGATATTTATATATGACATGATCGAATTTCACCAATAAATTAAGGGTGATATTATCTACACACAGCTAAATTATATGTTACGCCGCTTAAATAGGAATTATAATTAATTCGAACAAAATACTACGAACACCTACTTCGGTCGGTTATGCAAAACCGAGTGAAGAAATAGTCAGACGATTTGCATAACCGAATAGCACGAATATAAAAAACCAAAACCCTAATTATAAAACGTAGTAATAGCTTCCCTTATCGTCAATTAATGACAGAGCATAATGAAATTAACAATATAAGTAAGACCTATTTTTTTGTTTTTCTATAAATTGTTGTATTAATTGATTGTTTTCTCTTATTATCAAAACTATGCAAGGCATTAACTTTTGTTGTAATCTTATTAAATTCAATGTTGAATTTATTGTAGTTTTTTCAATTTTTATTTTAAGATAGTATGTATTATAAATTTAATTTTGGCTAAAATAGTAGCATGTATGGTAATTTAATTTTTTGTGAAAAAAAAAGGTTTCAGAATTAAACAATTTCGTAAAACTATTTTTTGTTTGTACCATAGTAGTTTGGAAATCGTTCGCAATATTTAGTTTTGGACAAATTTGATTTGAGGGAGGTAATGTGATATTACTTAACTCTCATAAATAGATAAGTATACTTCATCAGCTTTTGGTGTTAAGCATAGTCAATTATTTTCAAATAAGTAATTAAACAAATCATGAGTTAGCCACTAAGCCAACTCCTAATATCTTTTCAAACCATTTGTTTGTAATTTTAATATCTTTTCTAAAATTATATATATATATATATATATATATATATATGTTTGTATGTATGTATGTTAATTTATTTATAAAACTAGATATTTAAAAAATAATTTATAAGACATTATATTACATAAAATATTAATAATTTAATAAAAAATTAACAAATTTTTAAAAAAACCATACATACTTAAAAATGCTTTCAACGTACTTCAAAACACTTATAATAGGTTTTGAAACATTTATTCAAAATGTTCCTTAAAAATAACAAGTTCATTACTTAAAATTTGAAAAAAAACATAATTTCCTTATATTAAAAATAAACCCTCTTCTTTAAAAAGTCATAGCTAATTCTTAAAAATCCATAAAAATTCCATTCCACTTTTTAAATACTCCAATATAAGTTAGCAAATACTTGTAAAAAGAATGAACCAATATACTTAAGTTTAAAGTCATTTCAAACATTTCAAAAACAAAGGCTAAACGAGACGGTTTTGCATGTGTAAGTTTGGCCTCATTTGATATGTTACTTAATTTTTCAATACCCAATCATTTTAGAACAGCTAATATACGCAATATACATCGTAAATATGACGAGAAGTCTCTAAGGATCTCTCTACAAAGTTAGCTAGAAATTGCTGAACATAAGGCAATTTTAAATGCATCTATAACGACTATCGCTTAAGTACGCTCTCAATCTAAGTTCAATTCAAATCTATGTTCAACTACAACCTATGTGCTTTGTTTCAAGGCTATGCAATAAGTCATAGAAGTCCATTCAAGTCCATATATATGGATTGCATATGTCATTTTCTTTTAAAACAAGAATCAAATCCAAATATTACAACATATAGCAATATCAATTCAAACAACATATACACAATCAAACACAAGCATATATACATAATATTTTCATTCAAGATGGTGAGTTGGCTCACCCTTAACAAAGTAACAAATTCAAGCTCCTACTTCTTACCTCAACCTTGCAAACACCTTACTTCCTACCTTCCACCTTGTTTTGCACTTGCCTAGGGTAAAATACCCTATATATTGCACACGGCCTCTTGAGTATGGCGGAGATGTGCTTCACTTCTTCAAGATGTAAGTTGATGGAAGGTTTTGTGATGTTGTCGTAAGGTCCTTGGTCAAGTTTGAGTTCATTTGAAATTGTTTTAAATTCATTATTCTTAGAAAATTTATGAAGAGAGAAGGAGAATGAAGTGTATAATTTTTGATCAAAAATGTGATATAGATTTAAGGGGTATGCATGCACTTATACAGACATGAATATGAGTGAGGAATATTTGGTTAAACTAAATAAACTAACCAAAACAATTCATTTTGGTTGGTTTTGTTTTGTTTTGAAACTAGATCGGTTTATAATCAATCCGTTAAAAAATTAACTTTGGTTATCAGATTAATCAAATTAACCAAACTTTTATTATATTTCAAAATCACTATGCTACAATAATATATTTTTTACATTAGTTTAGTGACCTAAATAAAATTTATTTATCATACATGTTTAAAAATTACTATTAGGAAGCATAAGAATGCCAAATAAAAATATTTTAATCATATATTTAGGTTTTATTTCAAATTACCATGAATATTATAAATGTAAAATATGAATCGTTTTTAGTTTGGTTAAATAGGATGACCAATCAAAACTTAATTTCGTTAGTTTGATTTTCAGTTTTATTGGTTTTAGTTCGCTTTAACAATTTTCATCATCGGAAACCGAACCAACCAAATGCTCACCCATATGCATCAAGTAGTGCTTCCTACCCTTGATCTCACTCCCTTGGGTTGTCATGGAAGGCTCAACCCCTCCACATGTCCCATCACTTCTCAATTCCATCTCCTTTAGCAAATTACCTTAATACCCCATACATACAAATATCTCTTTTATCTTCTAAAAGCTTCTGGAAGATTCCACCTACTTTATGAAGCAAAGTGTGTTAATTACTTACTAATATGTTCATATGTTAATTAGAGAAGTACAAAAAAGTTCGAACAACTTATACGATTAACAAGCTGTTTATCGATAAACCGATTTTCGGTAACATTATCGATATTTCTACGAAGTATATATTTTTATAAACAAATTTCAAAAACAAATTTCTTATCATTATTTATTAATTAATGATGTTTAATAAAGTTATAAAATCACATTTATAACACTTAACAATGTTTGAAAAAGCTACGATATTCGAAAACGAAGTGTCCGAAATTATGAATCGCTACATTTTCTATCAATTAGTTGTCAATTTTAACATATGATAAATATCTTAATTTGTGTGGTCTAAACTGCCAAGAAGCATAGTCTACCAAACAACATGGCTGCATTAACATGCCTCCTATTACATGTACATATAAAGGCAAAATTGCTTCCCTCAGCCCGAGAACACAGTACATACCGGTCAATTCTAATTTTCAATCACCTACTTTAACGAATACATAATCAAAGCCTAATTGATAATTGCTTCGTTGAAGCGGCGATTGAGCAATGAAAATCAATTGGAATTAAATGGGAGCAGTAAATAGTACAAACAGGCAGTGATGTGAATGAATAGGGTTACATGTATTAACCAGAAACTGTCTTATTTATGGCCGAAGAGAAATGACAAACTTGTCAACCTACCACATATACTGTATCAATCGATAATAATGAGGTCTGACGTAATATAGCTACGTTGAGAATTCATCCTTTTCCCATCCCAAGCTGTACTTTTTAATGGCCGCAATGTTAGATTAAGGTTCTTCATGCGGAGAAGTAAATGCTAAATGCTGCCTTTTTCCCTGATTTGGAGATGGTATTCGTTGTATTTGCTTCGTCAATGTTGGAGCTTAATGGTTAGGTTGCAGTTTTACTGCAGTGATAACTGTAGGCAAATAAATAAATAATGCATCAAAATTTGACTCAACATGCAGAAACAAAAGACCCCTTCAATGTGCCCAATCTAAATAGGACACAGTCTCTTTCATCTATTTAATGTTTATTCGACGCATCATGTAAGTATTCGAGATATCGCTGAAAGCTACGTCCTATCATAGATGTCTTACTACTATGGACAATTGTCAATGTATCCCTGCTCAAGTCGAGAACAAAACATTAAATTTTAATACTGTGAACGATTTGCTGATATAAAAATCAAATTTAAAGGAGTGTAATCATTCTTTTGCTTAACCAATATCGTACGAAATTTTGTTCCTTTTGCGGAAAAATGTCCTACACACGCCAAGTAAACATCTAAAAACGATTTTCGAACTAGTGTCTTGCCAAGAACTACAGATCATTAGACTTTTGGTGATTTATATAATATAAAGATAAATAATATAAAACATTTTACGATTTCGAATCTCACAACGGAATGATAACATCTAAATATTAAGAAAAACTAAATTACCTCTGTTCAAAACAACAATGGTCAACTAAACAAAATTCCTGAAAACGTTTAAAAAGAAATATAATAAGTATGCGACCAACAAGTGTGACAAAGTACTTAGGAAATGTATATAAATAAAGTAACTCCAAAGCACATAGTCTCCTCCTTCTGGTAACTTGCTCCTTTTGTCGCGCCACCGTACTGCCATGTTAACTTATAAGTAAGTATAAAAAGGGAATAAAAGAGAAGTCCGACAGATAAGAAATATCACTAGCGTTATGACGTTGATAAATAATTAAATTATCATTTATAGTCTACACAACCTAAACATGCTTATTTATATGTTTGTACTACACTTAACAAAGTGCCAATTAAAATGATATACGGTAACAACCTGTAATACGTCTAGTGTTATACATCCTTTTGACCAAGCAGAATCCGGACAGACTGGACAGGTAGAAATTGGAGTTATCAAGGTGGAAAACCCAAAAATATAGCCCAGGCGATCAAAAACCAGGCACAAACAGAGTGCGAGCGATGGACTTGTACGATATGAATCGGTTTAAGTCCCATCTAGAAAGGCGGGGCCAGAGTGTAAGAAGTAAGCCACCTCACTAGAGTGTGAGCGGATAGACTTGCTTGTAGTTAAGCCTTCTCATCGGAGAGCAAGCGGATTAGGCTCAATAAGGGTAACAAGTGAGCAAGGAATTTGATCGCGCTAAGTCCTAATCGAAGAGTCGGGATCAGAGTGCATGAAACATGTCATTTTGTCGAAGTGCGACTGGATAGGCTCGCTTGTCGTTAAGTCCCCTCGCCAAAGAGCGAGCAGATTGGGCTTAGCAAGGGAACAGAGAGGCCGTAAATCGGTCTGGAGAGACCATGAACCTGATTGTCGACCTCGAATGATCATCGGTTCGAAACGGCTATGGATTTGATTATCGGTCTCGAGCGACCAAGAATTTGATTATCAACCCAAACGGTCATCCGCCTCGAACGAATTTAAATCTCATTATCGACCTCGAATAGTCTTTCGCCACGAATGGCTATGGATTCGGTTATAGGTCTCACACGACCATTGACCTTGAGTGGCCCCCGGTCCAGAACGACCACGACCTTAATTGACAATCTGAAAAGATCGCATACTTACCTATTGACTTTGAACAGCCACAAATTCAACTAACGATTTAGAGTGATTGTGGATTTAACCATCGGTCTTGAACGACCATGAATTTAATTAATGATCCAAAAAGATCATCCTCTCAACTTAATCATTAAACGATCCCAAGAGATCGCACATTAAACTAAATATGAAATGGTCAAGAGAGATCAAACCTTTGAATAGATATTTGATTTGATAAAAGGATTCGAACGCCTTACAATTAAAATAGAATTGATATAAATCTTGGATGAACACGGAACGATTGTGATATATAATAACTGTGAATGAAGTCAGAACGATAATGGTATAAATCTTGGATGAACAAGGGAGGGTTTTTCTATGTGATGTAATGACTCTGAATAAAATCAGAATTGTAATAATGTATAGAGTCTTAGGCTATGATGGGTCTGAAATGACCCATAATTGACAAGGAGGATTCGAAAGAACTAGATGGTTCTCCATGATCGAAGTGGCCGGAGAGCTCAACCATCGAAGATTGATAACACATTTGGTCTTGAAGAAAGCACACCTTCCATTCATAAGACGTGCTTTGGAGAGCAAGTGCTATCCACCCTATTGACCAAGCAGAATCCAGACAGACTAGACAAATAGAACTTAGAGTTATCAAGGTGGAAAGTCCGGAAAGATGGCCTAGAAGTCCAGAAATCAAGCACAGACAGAGTCACAAAGTCAAAGCCAAAACCATTAGAAACAACAAGGCAATGGGACCCCAAATTGGGGATTGGTACCAACTCTCACTTAGGAATCGGTATCGACTCCCAAATAAGACTTAGGTGGACCCCATCTTCGGCCTACATGTCTATCTTGGTGCCAATAGCCTATTTCCAAAGTTGGTCTTCTTAAGTCAATGCAATTCTTCATCAATCTTCACGGATACTTGAAACTACAACTTGGTTTTCCTTCAACTCCATCGTTTGGACTCCAAAAAAATTATTATTGATGCAAACAACTATGGAATCTCGAAGATAACCATAAGACGATCCGAGGTGAAGAATCAAAGACACCAAATATGACAAAGTTGGGGATTGGTACCGACCCCCACCTAAGGATCATTTAATGGATTTTACGGAATTTTTGAAATATTTTCAATTTAAACGCATACATATGCAATTTCACAAACACAGAGTCAATCAGAGAATCAAACACAGATGCAAATAGTAAATAAAAGCAGCAAAGGAAAGAACATACCAGAATTTTATACGGGTTCGGAGTTACCCTACATCCAGTCCCACACAATTCCTTGTCCGGATTTCTTTTCAAATATAATGTCGATATTACAACCTCGATTTCAAGGCCACGAGATACACCCTCCTGTATCCGTGTATAGGGCAAACTCTTTTGAACTAATCAGGCTACAAGATCACCTAATTGATTTATGGGCTAGAATCACACCCAATTGATTTACGGGCCACCATCACGCCTTTTCCACTATCGCTTTGATAGATAGAGAGACTCGACACACTTTGATCTTTCGATCTTTGATTACAAATGATCCTATTACTCTGAATTGCACTGAGATATTTGAGAGAGAGTTGCAGAGAATCAAACTAGAGACAATCAAGTTTGATTCACTTAGAATTTCAATAGAGTTTTGTTAAAATATAAGAGAATATTTGAGTGGAGAAGGAGGAGCGAAGAAATGAAGAAAAATAACTTAAAATTCATTGAAAACAACTGGTATATAAAGGAGAACAATAGTCATGTCTATTCGCGAGAGGTTATGACGAATAGACACTTCTTTTAAAAAATTAAAATTTGAATTCTACGGTCACCATGTCGACATGGGGGGATGAGGGATATCAACATGCCTATGTGAATTTTGAAAATTAACTTTTCTCTAAAATGATTTCTATTCTAAAACTTGTCAAAAAAAATTTTAGTCTTTGTAAACCATTTTGAATATAGTTTAAATTTATAAAAATATTTAAAAAGTAATCTTAAAAATATATAATCTATAATAGAAAAGTAATAAAAGCTCAATATAAATATTTTAAGATTAAAGCTAAAACCAGAAGATATTTTAAAAACAAGAAATGATTTTGGAATTAAAAATAGTCAAGGCTAAAATATTTAAACCTGGAGGGATAACTTTTAAAAAGATAGTTTTGAAAACAAATCTTAAAAATAAATCATTTTGAAAATTTCGTGGATTCCATTCCACTAGAGAAGATCGTAGGTTCCATCGCACTAAAGAGGTCGTGGGTTCCATCCCACTATTAAAGCGAGAAGATGGATTCCATTCCACAATTAAAAGAATAAAGATTTGAGTGCTATTATGAAGTTTTAACATAAATCTCTACTCTATTACTTATCTTGATATCTTGAACTCATGAACTCTTGATACCTTGAACTCTTGATACTCATGAGTCTTCAGTCTTGATTTTTCAGTCTTGAATCTCTATACTCCGTCTTGAACCTTTATACTGTACAATCTTCATTCTCAATACCTGCATATATATATATATCATGCATATACATATATATCTTGACAAGAATATTAGTATATATATTTTATAACAAGTCCTAAGGATGTTGTCATCAAAACCGTCATCTCAGGAACTAACAATCTCCTCCTTTTGATGATGACAACCTTTGTTTATAAAATCTTCTCCACAAACTTCGATTCTACTCCAACTCCCCCTTATTCCAACAACTCCCCCTTAATCTACTTACTATCTCTTAATCTAAGCCTATCTAACCTATTTTATAATTCTCCCCCTTTGTAATCAATAAAAACTAATTCTAAACTTCATAACTCCCCCTAAATCTTTTACTATAGCATCATATACTAACATAGTATAATAGAATGTAAATGAGACAGATAATAATATGAGTAAAATATAGTAAGGTAAATGTGAGAGATATGAAAATTTTAAACACAATCAATCATTATATACATCGTGTTAAACCACATTATACAATATTCAAATCAATCCAAACCATACTAAATCAAACCAAACCAAATCAAACCAAACAATTTAAACCAAATCCAAGTAAAGCAAACCACATATGTTAAATCAAACACTTCTTGGAACTTCAACCCATCCTTCTTCACCAAAGAAAGGATCTACTTTTATAGCATCCCATTCTTCATTATCTTTCTTCAAAGTTCCTTCTGGATTCGCTTCGAATTCTTCTTGGTTGAGGGTTGAGATCATCCATCGAATGGCATCGAAGTGCGTTTCTTATTCTTTTATCATCTATTTTTAGATCCATATTTCCGAGATCATTGGATTCATGAATAGTTGTAAAGCACACGTTTGAATTTTCTGTCTCTTGATCTTCATCACCAGGGGATGAGTCAGAATCGTCCAGTCTAGCAGTTTATGCCCTCTTTCTTTTCTTTGACGAATCATTATTTGGAGGAAATTTCTACTTATCCGGATGCGGACAATCTCTTTTTAAGTGGTCTGACTAATCACAATTGTAGCATCCGACGTTGTTGTTAGTCTCATTATTATTTTCAGAATTCTTGTGATCATTTCTCTTGTAGTTGTTCATCTTTCTGTATTTCGAAAACTTTCTAAAATTCCTTGTCATCAAGGTTATTTCTCCATCATCGTCACTGTTTGAGTCTGAACCATCTGTTATTGCATTGAACATTGTTGACTTCTTTTCTGTGGCCTTGCTTTTTCTTCTCCCTTGCATTTGTATTTCAAACGACATCAAATTCCTATTCAAATTTTCAATTTTCAAAGTACTGATATCATTAGCCTCTTCAATTTCTAGAGTCTCCAAATCCCATTTCAGAGTGAATGAATTTAAAAAAATTCTAAGTTGATCTTATTCCTAAAAGCTCTTTCCTAATGCAATTAGTGAGTGCACAATGTCTTAAAACCTACTGTACATGTCTGAAATGGACTCATTTGGATTCATCTTGAATAATTGAAACTGATTAGTCCAATTGAATATTTTGGTCTGTTTAATTTTGCTTGTTCCTTCATGAATAACTTGTAAAGTTTTCCAGATCTCATATGCAGACTTACAGACAGACACTCTATTAAACTCATTCCTATCAAGTGAATAGAATAGAATATTCATGGATTTGGAATTGTTTTATGAAATAGTCTTTTGCTCAGCATTTCACTGTGCCAAATTGGTTGTGGGTTCAGTGTACTCAGTTCATATGATATTCCAAGTGTCTAATCCTATTGATTGTAAATAGATTTTCATCCTACATGCCCAATATGCATAATTACTGTCATTAAAAAGTGGTGGTCTGGCAGTAGACTAGCCCTCTACAAATGAACCAGTGATATTGTTGACATTAACAGTGTTGGCAGCCATTTGAAAACCTTTCAAAATCAGATTATGAAAACTTTGAAAACCAATGCTCTGATAGCAAATGATGGAAATGAGGATTACGGATCTTAAGGTTGGATTAACACTAGAGGGGGTGTGAGTGGTGTTTAATGGATTTTATGGAAAATTTGAAATCTTTTTAAATTAAAGACATACATATGCAATCTCACAAACACAGAGACAACCAAAGAATCAAATACGGATGCAAATAGTAAATAAAAGCGGTAAAGGAAAGAATGCACCGGAATTTTATACTGGTTCGGAGTTACCCTACATCCAGTCCTGTAACAGCCCGCAAATCCGTACCCCTTGAGTCAACACTATTCTACACACATCAACTCAAGTTGTACAGAAATACGAACCATTTGGGTTAAAGAAGAAGAGGTAGAAGAAGAAAAATAGAAAACAACAACAGAATCTAACCATCGCAGCGGAATAAAATATAATAGTAATTATATAACTTTACACAAAATGAAGTTTATAACTGTTTTATACATCATATCATCACAGTGTCTCATACATCTACCATTACCAATCAGACATACCAAACAATCACAGCAGCGGAATATATATATAGGCACAGATAATACGTCTCGGACGCCAGCTCCTCTCCTGCTCCATAGCATCCTGTATCCTATAATACTCGGTCTGACCCGAACATTACAGTTAAATAACACCCGAGTCAGTCTGGAATACCAGCGTGAGAAAATCACACCCAATTGATTATTAAAGTTTCAAAAATCCTTTGAAAACAAAAGCATCTCGTAAGACCACGCCACAAATAAACATGTCGGGTTTTTACCTTACGATGGCTAAAACAATTTTTATAGAAATCCTCTGATATTATAATAGGGTCTATGTACAAATACTTATAAAATAGCCGAAATTGTTACATTCATTAAATTCCAGCTACTAGCCACAGAGTGGGTAATACAAACAAAATTCGTACAAGGCTCGTAGGGAGAATGGATTTCCAACTAATGACTAGGCACTGGGGTACCACCTGTCACAGTACGGGGCCTAGATCATGAAAGTGTACGTGTAGTACTAAGGATCGTGTAATATGGTATATAAATGCGGAAACTGATAATAGCAGTAAAATAAAAATTAAAGTAAGCACACCAGGAATTTTTATACTGGTTCGAACTTCCCGTTCTACGTCCAGTCCCAGAATATCCTCTGGATTTAAACTAAACCCCTCACTTCACCCGGAGGAATAGGTATACGACACCTGAGCAGCCGAACAGGAATTTTTCCACCTCAACAGCCGAAGAAGATTTTAACTTCAATACAAATAGTTTGTTGACGAATGTGTTCTGAATAACACTGATTGTCTTTTGATAGTACAACTTTCCTATAATCAAATCCTCAAGAGTATATATGTGTGTGAAGATTTAGAAGGAAGATAATCACGTAGAATCGAAGTTTATGATTTAAATCAAGGATTCTAGTGATATTAAATAAGAATGAATGCTTTTATTTGCAGAAATAAATAGAGAATAGATTTCAGAAATATAAACAAGAATTGGTCGTTGTAGAAGTGATTTGAAGATGTTTATATAGTTGTAGAAGAGTTACAATCTTTCATGAAGAGTTTCAATCAAAAGTTGTGTCCGTATCTCTTGAAATAGAGGACATTACTCTTCATGAAATGATCGCATCTCTTCAGAAAGTAGCCGTTATTGTCAGGTCGGTCGACCATAAAACCTGGGCCGGTCAGATGAGTTTGAAAACGTATATAAAACAGAGTGTATCTGTGCATATAACACAGGGTCGATCAACCGAGGGTACAGGTCGGTCGGCCGACCTGATGTTATTTGCACAGTGAATTCTTTTATGTGTATAATTTTAAAAGTACAACATTTGTGTGTGTGTGTGATTACTTGAGGAATGATTTTAACAATATTCTAAGACTCAATATAGGAAATATACATACTAAACTCTTAATTGTAGTCTTGTCTCCTTTGTAGTGTGGTATTCTCTTTTTGTCGCCTTAGTTGTCGTACATTCTTTGAAGCTTGTGTCATGAATCAAAACTTATAAATCAACATTCTCCCCCTTTTTGATTGATGACAATATTAATATGGCGAAGTATAATGTAAATCTCCCTCTGAATATATGGCGACTTGTCGTTGCTACTGACATCGCCTTTGCCAATGATATATCCTTTTGAGTTATCTCCGAAGGTGACTGCTCCTCCATTTGAGTATATAATGTTTGACAACATTTCTTTGTTTCCAGTCATGTGTTTTGAGCAACCGCTGTCTAAAATCCATTTTCCTCTCTTCTTATGTGGTACCTATAAAAACATTTATAAAAAGTTGGTACCCGTTTCTTTTTAGGGTCCTAAGAGTTAGATCTTAGGAAACCAAACCCATACGGATTCAGAATTCCCTTTATAAATATAGTTCTTGTTATTATGAACAGTTTCCATGAACATTTTGATATGTTTATTCCTTATCAAAACATTATTTGTTTTTGGAATCCATATCTTGATGGTTTTAGTATTTGGGTAAACTGTTTTCTTAATATCCTTCTTAATATTATCATTAATTCTACTTTTAACAAAGTTATTTTGTTTCTTAAATCCTAGTCCAGATTTATTGTTGGAGGATTGAGAATTTTTTAGTATATTAGAAAGATTCTCTCTTCCTTTATTGAAGTTAGATACATTTTTAGAAATATCATCAAATTTTATTTTAAGACTAGATTTTTCTAATTCTAAATCCTTAATTTTAGAGTTTAAACTATTATTTTTGAAAAGTAAATCATCATTTTTATTTTTCTGAATTTCTAATTCTTCAGATATTGATGAAATTTGAGATGATAAATTAGAATTTGACTGTTGAGAATTTTCAAGTTCTTCTTCTAATATTTTCTTTTCATCTTTCAGCATATCTACTTCTAAGACTGTTCTATCTAACTTTCTTTGCAACTCCTTATTTTTCTTTTTAAGTTGCTTTGCCACATTTACTAATTCAGAATTTATTTCAATTAAATCTTCAAAGGTAAAATTACTTACATCGTCTGATGAAGCCATGAAGCACACATTTGCTTGTTCATTATCACTTTCACTCTCTGAAGAGGATGATGAGTCAGTGTCGTCCCAAGTGACAGAAAAAGCTCTTCGTTTGGTTTTGTCCTTCTTAAAATTGCTCTTTTTGCTTTCTGGACAATCTTTCTTCATGTGACCTTTCTTGTGACATTCATAACATTCCATTGCTGAAGATGATGGTTTGCTGCCATTAGAATTGTTGTTGGAATTATTTTTGTTTCCTTTGAATTTGTTTCTGTTGAATTTCAAAAACTTTTTGAAATTTTTAGCGATCATCGCCATATTTTCATTATCTGAGTCGGAATCATCTTTTTCTGCTTGAAAAGCCACATTTTTCTTTTCTTGTGCTCCATTTCTTTTTGCCTGCAAATTTACTTCGTAGGACATTAGATTACCTATCAATTCTTCTGGTTTTAATGTTGACAAATCACTTGCTTCTTCAATGGCTAAGACTTTTCTTTCCCATTCGTCCGTTAAAGAATTCAAGATTTTTGTAACAACATCAAAATCAGTAAACTTTTGTTTTAGTGATAATAAAGCATGGTAAATATCCTGAAATCTAGAGTACATGTCATTTATAGATTCATTTGGCCTCATTTTGAAATTTTCAAATTGATTTTTCAACATAGAGATTTTGCTTAATTTAACTTTATTTGTACCTTCATGTGTTATCTTAAGTGTTCTCCAAATTTCATAACCTGAAGTGCACATGCTAACTCTATTGAATTCATTTCTATCTAATGCACAAAATAAAATATTCATAGCCTTTGCATTTGATGTAGCATCTAGTTTTTGTGTGTTACTCCAAGTTGAGTATTCTCCAGTAGGAGTTATGTACTCTCTTTGTATAATATTCCAGATATCAAATCCACTAGATTGTATATAGATTCTCATTCTAGTTGACCAATAATTATAATTTATACCATTAAAAAATGGAGGTCGTGAAGTTGATTGACCCTCTGTGAAATTAGTATTAGTGTTAGTGCCAAAATCGTTAGTTTGTGTCGTTGCCATATTACTAGAAATAAATATCAAATAACTTTGTGACGGTTATAGGATGACCTTGCTCTGATACCAAATGAAAGTGTACGTGTAGTACTAAGGATCGTGTAATATGGTATATAAATGCAGAAACTGATAATAGCAGTAAATTAAAAATTAAAGTAAGCACACCAGGAATTTTTATACTGGTTCGAACTTCCCGTTCTACGTCCAGTCCCAGACTATCCTCTGGATTTAAACTAAACCCCTCACTTCACCCGGAGGAATAGGTATACGACACCTGAGCAGCCGAACAGGAATTTTTCCGCCTCAACAGCCGAAGAGGACTTTAACTTCAATACAAATAGTTTGTTGATGAATGTGTTCTGAATAACACTGATTGTCTTTTGATAGTACAACTTTCCTATAATCAAATCCTCAAGAGTATATATGTGTGTGAAGATTTAGAAGTGAATCAAATCCTCAAGAGTATATATGTGTGTGAAGATTTAGAAGGAAGATAATCACGTAGAATCGAAGTTTATGATTTAAATCAAGGATTCTAGTGATATTAAATAAGAATGAATGCTTTTATTTGCAGAAATAAATAGAGAATAGATTTCAGAAATATAAACAAGAATTGTCGTTGTAGAAGTGATTTGAAGATGTTTATATAGTTGTAGAAGAGTTACAATCTTCCATGAAGAGTTTCAATCAAAAGTTGTGTCTGTATCTCTTGAAATAGAGGACATTACTCTTCATGAAATGATCGCATCTCTTCAGAAAGTAGCCGTTATTGTCAGGTCGGTCGACCGTAAAACCTGGGTCGGTCAGCTGAGTTTGAAAACGTATATAAAACAGAGTGTATCTGTGCATATAACACAGGGTCGGTCAGCCGTGGGTACAGGTCGGTCGGCCGACCTGATGTTATTTGCACAGTGAATTCTTTTATGTGTATAATTTTAAAAGTACAACATTTGTGTGTGTGTGTGACTACTTGAGGAATGATTTTAACAATATTCTAAGACTCAATATAGGAAATATACATACTAAACTCTTAATTGTAGTCTTGTCTCCTTTGTAGTGTGGTATTCTCTTTTTGTTGCCTTAGTTGTCGTACATTCTTTGAAGCTTGTGTCATGAATCAAAACTTATGAATCAACAGATCACCGTACCGAGGAGTACGCCCGCTCCCCTGCAACACAAGGCCGGACCCATCCCTTACTGGACAGTTCCGAATAAGATCACCCCGCGGTTGGGATCAGCAACCGCCCACTAAGCCGAAATAAAAAGGGACATCTAGACAGGGATGACCTTACTCTCCAGTGGGGGCTACCCACGAAGTCTAGTTGCATATCCCCTGATTTTCAGTCATTCCCATTTGATGAGGCTTGAGGCTAAGTGTTGCCTTTTAGAACATATCTCTTAGAATGCCCATCGTCCACCTGACGATATTTCGCAAGCATTCATCCATACAAGTCCGTCATGGGTTCAAACGGACCCGAAGGCACTATTCCTACTACATCCATTTTGGAAATATCCTCAGAATTAGTAGCGAGTAGCCCTTGCACTACACTGCTCCATCTTCGAATCCAAAATCGTTTTTCACGAAAACGTACAAACCGGATCGAAGTGGTTTTCGAGAAATTAATCTCAATCTCGGTCTCTTTGAAACGATCAACGCATTTGTCCAATATTGATAGTCGGTTATTTAACTATCAATTTATATTCACAACATCCATCACACAATAAATAATTTTCCAAATTATTTATTAACTTCAAAAATATATTCACAAGATATATTTTCACTTTTCAAATTCCTTGAAAACAGTTTTCAAAACTTTCTGCCTTCTCAGAATAAGTTCCAAGCATTTTTATTTCTTCTGGAATAACCAAGTACAAAACTGGATTTTTAAAACAATTTAAAAACACTTTATTGCAAAATATATTTAACATTTAATTTATAAAAATTACTTTAATACTTAATTTAAAATAATACTCTAGGAATAACTAAAATAAAGTTTCCTTATAACTATACATTAGATTTCTTCTTTAATTAAAATATCAAATCATTCTTTAAATAATTATTACGGAAATAGATTAAACAAAATGCTTGTTTTGGAATTTATTTGAAACATTTAAGTTAAAACTACTTAAATAATTGGTTAAAAATATGTACTATATAAACACTTGAAGTAAAGTTACATAATATAATATAAAACTAGATTTTTACTTTTAAAAACAAAATACTAAGTTACTTCTTAATAATTACTGCTAAAATAGATTAAAAGAAAATACTTACTTTAGACTTTAAATATTAGAAATAATAAATTTTACAAAATTTGCTTTCTTTAAAAAAAAACTTTAAAACATTTACTTTATATTTAAAAATTTACTTTTAAAACATGTACCTGGCTATCCCGAGAAAATTCCAACTTCAATTACTTAAAACGATTTCCCAAATTGATTTCCAATTTATTTTATTTGAAATAATTTTTTTTACTTATTAGTTCATTTCCAAATTCAGTAGTTATGGGCTTTATTATTATTATTTCCAATTTCTTCTTTACTTTTTCAATAATTCAAATCTTAAATCCTAAATAAATATTTGTTCTTTTTAATTAATAATATAGGATTTTAAAATTCATTAACTTTCTGTTCATCCAAATTTTCCTTTCCATTCTCAGGATTCATTTATTAGAATTTTAAAGTCACTTTATTTCTTTTCCAAATCATTCTTAAATTTATTCTATAATTATTTTACTTGCAATTTCATTTCTTTTATTTTCATTTCTTTTATTTTCATTTCAACAATCAAATCTATATTTTTGGTAATTCATTATACCCAACCAAGCCATAGCATTCAATACTTCCACATAATTCATCATAGAATATCAAATAACCAGAACAGAGAATATTAAATAATTTAAATAAAAGTTGAGGGGTCCTGTTGGATCCCTCCAACCTGTTTTCCCTGCATCCACAAACGTTAGCATCACATAATATGCCAATTTCAAATCATACTATACTATATCACATCAATCAATCCAACCATACAATCAATTATTTAAATTTAATCATTTAAATTTAAATTTCAACCGAGTGAGATTAACTCACCTTTGCTTTTGGTATTGCAATTCACTCTAACCTGGCTTGATTCCTTCATGATATTGACCTTGTATAAACAATTTATGGTTTATTAATTTATTAACATTTGAACTAACCAAACAGTCTATTAACACTTAATAGTGTAATTTAAACTAATTTTTTCCTTAAACAATTTTAGTAACCAAAATAAATTTCATAGGTTAATTAAACAGTTAATTTCCCAAATACATTATATATATTTATTTACTTATTTACTTCTTGAAACTACTTATACAAAATGTCCTATATACATTTTTTTTTAAAAATTCAGTTTTTATATAAGCTCTATAACTGTTTTAAAATCCCTGTATGTATATATATTTCTGGTTTCTATAAATATATATATATATATAAGCTTGACTTTATTATAAGTTATTAAAATAGGGTGTGTAACTATATACATATAAACTGCTATATACTTTACTGGGAAAACGATTCCAGGCTATTCCACCCTCGACATCAACACTACAAGCTCGCGCGCCCCCTGGAAATCGCGACCACAAACTCCAGTACCTCGCATGGCTCGATCGCCGCTGCTGAAGCTCGGCGAAGGCTACCAGAATCGAGAGTGAGGAGAACCCCCAAGCCGCCGCCGCCATTCGAAACGCCAGAGCGCCAAACCAGATCGCGACAGACTTTCCCTCCTTCTAGATGCCGAAGAAATCGATCAATGGCTCGAGTTTGAATCGAGTTCCGCTCACTTCCCTTGATTTTGATTTTGATTTCAAAACTCTCTGTTCCACTGTTTCGACTCGAACAGGAGATGGAAGAAGTGAGGTGTGATTCACGACGAAAGCTCGATTTGAGAATTAGGCTGATGAAATTTACTTCGTTCGATTGAGGTCGTTATGGGCGAAGAGAGGAGGGAGGACAAGATTTTCATTAGGTAGCTCGGCCATTTTTTTTCGTTATCTGGTTTTGGGTTTGAAGAGAAGGGGAGCGGTGCGACATTAAGGACGAAGGGTAGCGTGCTCTGAAATGTCGCGTGATGCAAGAGGGAACACGATTTGACAGTTTCGTGTAAAAATAGACCATCGTACCGTGAGATAATGGAATTGTCGCTGATGGAAAAGAAACGGATGATAGTGATTTGTACGTGAATATATAAATATATAAATAAATTTTAAATTAAATTTTCCGATGCAAATTTTCGACGCGTTTATATGTCGTACGCTCACATAACAACTCCGATCAATACGAAATTTGAACTGGTTTCGTCGAATTCCGAGAATGTGCCTCGGAAGGCTATTTTTAAATTCAATTTAAACGATTTAAATTTCGAAACCGAACAAAACACTTCCAAAGTCAATTTTAACACTTTTACTATTTTCCATATTATCGATATAAATTTTATACGCCATTAAATTATTTTTAACAGGCTTAAAACTCCAGATTCAATAATTTACCCAACTTCAAATTATTTAATTCAATAATTAAGTATCAAATAAATTGTGATATTCGTAATTCAAGTTAAGTTGCTCTATTGAATATTTAAAATCAATTAAATATTCCGATTTTAAATGTTTAAAAATTCCAGGTCGTCACATTCCTCCCCCCTTAAAAGAATTTCGTCCCCGAAATTACTAACTAGGAAGAATGGCCCAAAACCCGTTACTTTTCCCAAAACCAAACAGTTTTCTAACAATTCAACATCTTATCAACTATCTTTTTATAAAAGACCCATTATCATTCATATTAACTTTCCAAACCTTTCCCTTGTTTCAAACTATATAATTTGTTTAACCATTCAAGTTTCAATTCAAAACCAAATTTTGAATTATCAAAATTTTCTCAAAATTTTTCTAACTCTCTAAATTTCCGAAAAATTCCGCCAGCGTCTCCTTTGTAAGGAGGAGCTTTTACAATTTGACAAAAGAGATAAATATATGTACATCGACCCACACGGTCGGAAAAACCAAAAACAGTTCATATTTCCTATTTTAATTGCGTAGGCGTACCTTATTTAGCATTTTTAAGCATGTAGCTTATTTATTTAGCCGTTAGCGCAACCAAATCCAGCCACACGGCTTCCAGGTACCTGTAGTTACTCAATTTAAACATGTAAGTGCCAAATATATGAAAACAATTTTCCGTAAGCAATTTATATAGTTTCCATGCTAATTCAACTGTTTCAACTTATTCATATCCATTTTCATTCAATTTGAATGGTTTTCAACCCATTCGTATACAACTTCATCAATTTGAATGGTTTAAAACTCAATCGCTTACATTTAATTTATTTTTAAGCGAACTGAACTCATATTTAATTCAAGTGTCCTCAAAATCAATTTATTTTACCCCTACTAATTCATAGAATTTTAATTACTTCCATTTACATCAAATGACAATTTATTCCATGCAATTTGACGAGATTTATGTGAATAAATAAGTATTTATGTTTATAACCAATTTAAATTGATTTCAACTCAATTTATACTTAATTTTATTCCATTTTTAAATTTATTCACAATTCATATATTCTCATTTTCATTGCATTCCAAATTTGAATCCATTCACTTGCATTTCATTTTATTAACCAAACTAGTTTATCCAAATCCATTAAGAATTTAGGTTCATCTCCATTACCAATTAAATTTCCTTTTTATTTTAATTCATTCACGACCATTTATTTAGCTCGACCCATTCCAAGCTTGCACATTACTAACCATTCCCGAATTAATTCAAACTAAGCTTCAATTTAATGGCTTTCCAATTTTATTAACTCACAATTCAACTTTATTTAACATTTCATTAACCAATTTATTTTCCAGCTCAATTTTATTTAAACTCAGACTTATTTAATCTCAATTCAATTTCAACTTAATTCGAATACAACTGGATATTATTTTCAGCTTATTCAATTAATGTCAATCCAGTTAAATTTTTATTTCCCATCCAGGTTCATTTCATTTTTAACTTTTCACTTTAAATTTAAATTTCCGACATTCAAAGCTTATATTTCCTTCCTGATTTAAAAATTATCTTCATTTATAAGCTTACAACTAACTCATCAGGATTTTTAAGCACCCGACTTTTGGTTTAGAATCATCTTGAAATCTCCAACATTTCAAATCTCATTTCTCGAAAATTTTAAACCAATCCTGGCTTTATTCCCAACAAATTTTCTTTGAAATTTTCAAAAACAACTAGCTTTTAACACATCAGTTTTTTTTTTTGCAGCAATCTGTCACTTAGAAATTCGAAAATGAATACTGATGATGCGGCCGTCATTATCAGAATTATTTCCCAATTATCCAAGTGATTTCAATGCTATATCACTTTCAAAATCCATTTAAAACAGATTTCCATTCAGAATTATCTCCAAAACAATAATGCTATCATTTATCATTAAAACACTTCGATAAACATTTCCAAATCTCCGGGATTTTAAATTTCTAAAGCCTGCTTAAATAAATTTTAACTATAATTCATTTATACTTTATTTATACAAATTCTCATTTGATTTTATTTCAATTCATAAATTACATTTATAATTCATATTTATAAATTTCATTTCATAATTGAATTTATCTTCTCAACCTTTGATTATATTTACAATTTCTAGTTAAATTTTTCACTTAACAATGATAATGCTTTAATATTGTTCTTCCTAACATCCAAGCAACCATATATTAGCTAAATATTTTTCAAAAACTTTCTTTATATCAAAATATATTTTTGGGTAAAATTATTTCATTCACCCACATTTAAAACAATATCGTGTCAATTGTTCTATTCAAGTGTTTAGAAACCCTTTCGATACAGTTGCGCAGACTGTGCCGACGAAGGTTCATATGCCACTCAATAAATCAATCAACGCAATATTAAACAATTTATATTCACTAACAAATACGCGCTCATATTTATTTATACGCTCAAACTCATTATAGAGTACTACGGCCTCTATTTTAAATGAGTAATTCCCACCAGAGCCAAGGTTATCACCAACCCATGCTCTGATACCAAGTGTAACAGCCCGCAAATCTGTACCCCTTGAGTCAACACTATTCTACACACATCAACTCAAGTTGTACAGAAATACGAACCATTTGGGTTAAAGAAGAAGAGGTAGAAGAAGAAAAATAGAAAACAACAAAAAAATCTAACCATCGCAGCGGAATAAAATATAATAGTAATTATATAACTTTACACAAAATGAAGTTTATAACTGTTTTATACATCATATCATCACAGTTCTCATACATCTACCATTACCAATCAGACATACCAAACAATCACAGCAGCGGAATATATATATAGGCACAGATAATACGTCTCGGACTCCAGCTCCTCTCCTGCTCCATAGCATCCTGTATCCTATAATACTCGGTCTGACCCGAGCATTACAGTTAAATAACACCCGACTCAGTCTGGAATACCAGCATGAGAAAATCACACCCAATTGATTATTAAAGTTTCAAAAATCCTTTGAAAATAAAAGCATCTCGTAAGACCACGCCACAAATAAACATGTCGGGTTTTTACCTTACGATAGCTAAAACAATTTTTATAGAAATCCTCTGATATTATAATAGGGTCTATATACAAATACTTATAAAATAGCCGAAATTGTTACATTCATTAAATTCCAGCTACTAGCCACAGAGTGGGTAATACAAACAAAACTCGTACAAGGCTCGTAGGGAGAATGTATTTTCAACTAATGACTAGGCACTGGGGTACCACCTGTCACAGTACGGGGCCTAGATCACCGTACCGAGGAGTACGCCCGCTCCCCTGCAACAAAAGGCCGGACCTATCTCTTACTGGACAGTTTCGAATAAGATCACCCGCCGGTTGGGATTAGCAACCGCCCACTTAGCCGAAATAAAAAGGGACATCTAGACAGGGATGACCTTACTCTCCAGTGGGGGCTACCCACGAAGCCTTGCTGCATATCCCCTAATTATCAGTCATTCCCATTTTATGAGGCTTGAGGCTAAGCATTACCTTTTAGAACATATCTCTTAGAATGCCCATCGTCCACCTGACGAAATTTCGCAAGCATTTATCCATACAAGTCCGTCCTGGGTTAAAACGGAACCGAAGGCACTATTCGTACTACATCCATTTTGGAAATATCCTCATAATTAGTAGCGAGTAGCCCTTGCACTTCATTGCTCCATCTTCGAATCCAAAATCGTTTTTCACCAAAACGTACAAACTAGATCGAAGTGGTTTTCGAAAAATTAATCTCGATCCCGGTCTCTTCGAAACGATCAATGCATTTGTCCAATATTGATAGTCGGTTATTTAACTATCAATTTATATTCACAACATCCATCACACAATAAATAATTTCCCAAATTATTTATTAACTTCAAAAATATATTCACAAGATATATTTTCACTTTTCAAATTCCTTGAAAACAGTTTTCAAAACTTTCTGCCTTCTCAGAATAAGTTCCAAGCATTTTTATTTCTTCTGGAATCACCAAGTACAAAACTGGATTTTTAAAACAATTTAAAAACACTTTATTGCAAAATATATTTAACATTTAATTTAGAAAAATTACTTTAATACTTAATTTAGAATAATACTCTAGGAATAACTAAAATAAGGTTTCCTTATAACTATACATTAGATTTCTTCTTTAATTAAAATATCAAATCTTTCTTTAAATAATTATTACGGAAATATATTAAACAAAATGCTTGTTTTGGAATTTATTTTGAAACATTTAAGTTAAAACTACTTTAATAATTGGTTAAAAATATGTACTATATAAACACTTGAAATAAAGTTACATAATATAATATAAAACTAGATTTCTACTTTTAAAAAAAAAATACTAAGTTACTTCTTAATAATTATTGCTAAAATAGATTAAAAGAAAATACTTATTTTAGACTTTAAATATTAGAAATAATAAATTTTACAAATCTTGCTTTCTTCAAAAAAAAACTTTAAAA
The DNA here is from genome assembly GCA_030765085.1 of Allium cepa. Classification (NCBI taxonomy): domain Eukaryota; kingdom Viridiplantae; phylum Streptophyta; class Magnoliopsida; order Asparagales; family Amaryllidaceae; genus Allium; species Allium cepa. Next base: position 347,266,714 of record CM060931.1, on the reverse strand, counting down.
CATTTACTTTATATTTAAAAATTTACTTTTAAAACATGTACCTGGCTATCCCGAGAAAATTCCAACTTCAATTACTTAAATCAATTCCCCAAATTGATTTCCAATTTATTTTATTTGAAATAATTATTTTTACTTATTAGTTCATTTCCAAATTCAGTAGTTATGGGCTTTATTATTATTATTTCCAATTTCTTCTTTACTTTTTCAATAATTCAAATCTTAAATCCTAAATAAATATTTGTTCTTTTTAATTAATAATACAGCATTTTAAAATTCATTAACTTTCTGTTTATTCAAATTTTCCTTTCCATTCTCAGGATTCATTTATTAGAATTTTAAAGTCACTTTATTTCTTTTCCAAGTCATTCTTAAATTTATTCTACAATTATTTTACTTGCAATTTCATTTCTTTTATTTTCATTTCAACAATCAAAGCTATATTTTTGGTAATTCATTATACCCAACCAAGCCATAGCATTCAATACTTCCGCATAATTCATCATAGAATATCAAATAACCAGAACAGAGAATATTAAATAATTTAAATAAAAGTTGAGGGGTCATGTTGGATCCCTCCAACCTGTTTTCCCTGCATCCACAGACGTTAGCATCACATAATATGCCAATTTCAAATCATACTATACTATATCACATCAATCAATCCAACCATACAATCAATTATTTAAATTTAATCATTTAAATTTAAATTTCAACTGAGTGAGATTAACTCACCTTTGCTTTTGGTATTGCAATTCACTCTAACCCGGCTTGATTCCTTTATGATATTGACCTTGTATAAACAATTTATGGTTTATTAATTTATTAACATTTGAACTAACCAAACAGTCTATTAACACTTAATAGTGTAATTTAAACTAATTTTTTCCTTAAACAATTTTAGTAACCAAAATAAATTTCATAGGTTAATTAAACAGTTAATTTCCCAAATCCATCATATATATTTATTTACTTATTTACTTCTTGAAACCACTTATACAAAATGACCTATATACATTTTTTTTAAATTCAGTTTTTATATAAGCTCTATAATAGTTTTAAAATCCCTATATGTATATATATTTCTGGTTTCTATAAATATATATATAAGCTTGACTTTATTATAAGTTATTAAAATAGGGTGTGTAACTATATACATATAAACTGCTATATACCTTACTGGGAAAACGATTCCAGGCTATTCCACCCTCGACATCAACGCTACAAGCTCGCGCGCCCCCTGGAAATCGCGACCACAAACTCCGGTACCACACATGGCTCGATCGTCGCCGCTGAAGCTCGGCGAAGGCTACCAGAATCGAGAGTGAGGAGAACCCCCAAGCCGCCGCCGCCATTCGAAACGCCAGAGCGCCAAACCAGATCGCGACAGACTTTCCCTCCTTCTAGATGCCGAAGAAATCGATCAATGGCTCGAGTTTGAATCGAGTTCCGCTCACTTCCCTTGATTTTGATTTTGATTTCAATACTCTCTGTTCCACCGTTTCGACTCGAACAGGAGAAGGAAGAAGTAAGGTGTGATTCACGGCGAAAGCTCGATTTGAGAATTAGGTTGATGAAATTTACTTCGTTCGATTGAGGTCGTTGTGGGTGAAGAGAGGAGGGAGGACGAGATTTTCATTAGGTAGCTCGGCCATTTTTTTTTCGTTATCTGCTTTTGGGTTTGAAGGTAAGGGGAGCGGTGCGACATTAAGGACGAAGGGTAGCGTGCTCTGAAATGTCGCGTGATGCAAGAGGGAACACGATTTGACAGTTTCATGTAAAAATAGACCATCGTACCGTGAGATAATGGAATTGTCGCTGATGGAAAAGAAACGGATGATAGTGATTTGTACGTGAATATATAAATATATAAATAAATTTTAAATTAAATTTTCCGATGTAAATTTTCAACGCGTTTATATGTCGTATGCTCACATAACAACTCCGATCAATACGAAATTTGAAACCCGATAATAATTCAATATTACGGACCAATTGGAATTGGTTTCGTCGAATTCCGAGACTGTGCCTCGGAAGGCTATTTTTAAATTCAATTTAAACGATCTAAATTTCGAAACCGAACAAAACACTTCCAAAGTTAATTTTAACACTTTTACTATTTTCCATATTATCGATATAAATTTTATACGCCATTAAATTATTTTTAACAGGCTTAAAACTCCAGATTCAATAATTTACCCAACTTCAAATTATTTAATTCAATAATAAGTATCAAATAAATTGTGATATTCGTAATTCAAGTTAAATGTTGCTCTATTGAATATTTAAAATCAATTAAATATTCCGATTTTAAATGTTTAAGAATTCCGGGTCGTCACAAGTCCCACACAATTTCTTGTGCACTTTTCTTTTTAAATATAATGTCGATATTACAACCTCGATTTCAGGGCAATGTGATACACCCTCCTGTCCCCGAGTCCAGGGCAAATCTCTTGATTTAACCAGGCTACAAGACCACCTGACTGATTTATAGGTTACAATCACACCCAATTGATTTATGGGCCACAACCACACCGTTTTCAATATCACTTTAATAGATAGAGAGACTCAATACACTTCAATCTTTCGATCTTTGATTACAAATGATAATATAACTTTGAATATCACTGAGATCTTTGAGAGAAAAAGGCAGAGAATGACTAGAGACAATCGAGTTTGATTCACTTAGAATTTCGATAGAGTTTTCTTAAAATATAAGAGAATATTTGAGTGGAGAAGAAGGAGTGAAGAAATAAAGAAAACTAACTTAACACTTGTTGGAAACAACTGGTATATATAGGAGAACAACGGTCATGTTCATTCGTGAGAGGTTACGACGAATAGACATTTCTTCTGAAAATTTGAAATTTTAATTCTACGGTCACCATGTTGACATGGGATGGGAAGTCGATATGCCAGTGTGAATTTTGAATTTTTTTATAAAACGATTTCTATTCTAAAACTTGTCAAAATAATTTCTAATCTTTGTAAACCATTTTGAATATAGTTTAAACTTATAAAAGAGATTTAAAAAGTAATCTTAAAACTATATAATCTATAACATAAAAGTAATAAAAGCTCAATATAAATATTTTGAGATTAAAGCTAAAACCACTAAAACTAGGAGATAGTTTAAAACAAGAAAAGATTTTGAAATTAAAAAATAATTAAGCCTAAAATATTTAAACCAAGAGAGAAAACTTTTAAAAAGATATTTTTGAAAAAATAAATCATTTTGAAAATTTTGTGGATTCCATTCCACTAGAGAAGGTCGTGGGTTCCATTCCACTAATGGGGTTGTGGGTTCCATCCCATTATTAAAGCGAGAAGGTGGATTCTATTTCACAATTAAAATCCAAATAAAATTTTTAGTGATATTATGAAGTTTTAACATAAATCTAAACTCTGTTACTTATCTTAGTATCTTAAACTCTTGAACTCTTGATATCTCAAACTCTTGATACTCAAGAGTCTTCAGTCTTGATTTCTTCAGTCTTGAATATCTGTACTCAGCCTTGAATCTTTATACTATACAGTTTTTATTCTCTGTACCTGCATATACACATACACACACACACACATATATATCTTGCATATACATATATATCTAGACAAGCATATTAGTATATATATTTTATAACAAGTCCTAAGGTTGTTGTCATCAAAACCATCATCTCAGAAACTAGCACCTACCTCTATAAATAGAAGGGTAGAACTCATTTTCAGGATCTTTTTGGCTCTAGCTCTATTATTTCTTATATTCTTGCCGCCTTGAATTTTAAGTCTTGGAGTTGTACCGAGTCCTAAGAACCTCTATCTTCAAGTCAGAAATAAGCAATAAAATCATTAAGTGGACGTAGGCCAGATTTTGTCGAACCACTATAAATTCCATTGTGTTCATTTTTTACTTGTTTATCATTTGCTTTATTCACTTGTATTTCTCTAATATCTCTATCGTTTCAAACTTTTTTGTTTACTATCTCATCCTATTTTATTTTAGGACGTCGAACATGATTTAGGGTACATTTTAGATTCATTGTCTTATTTATTCATACCTACTAACATCATACAGTGTATTTCAAAGATTATAAATTCATTCAATTTGATTATAATTCATTTCCAGTATAAATATTACAATTCAATTATATAAACTTCACCATGATTGATATATACATAGAGTCGAACTATATTCATCTCTAATGGTTATAGAGTTTTTATGTAAATCATTACTACAAAACCTAGGATAAGCTATACATATGTAAAATTAATCCAAGCTAACCAGTTTCCCAGTTTGCATCAATTTCATTGTCAAAGTAGTGATCTAGGTTTTTTCAATTTATCCAATTCATATGAATTATCAATTAAAAACATTACTTCACTTGTTAAATCATATTTAAACCTAATTAGATATATAAGTGGAATTCAAATGTTCATCTATAACATATTCATTTCGTAGATAAACTCACCTACCTTTATTCGCTGCCTTTGAAGAAATTCCCAAACTCTAATCTGATTCGACTTGATTTTTCCCTCTCATTCTTTATTTACCTTGCTAATGTTTGGATTGGATTCTCTGTTTCTTTCTATTTAATTTTATGTTTAATTTGGGGAATTTTGTTTTAGAATTGGAGAAGAAGGAGAAAGAGAATGGAGTTTAGGTTGAGCGGCGACTATAGGATGAGAAATAATCGACGTAGGATGATTTAGGGTTACATATCCTCCCTATGTAAACCAAAATCCAGGAATACCCCTCATCCCACTTGGGCCTCGAACCGATTCACATCAAAACGCATGTTACGGTAATTGTAACACCCTTAATTTTTACTAACGTTATTTATAAGATTTAATTAGATAAATTAAATAGAATAATGTAAAGATTAGAGTGATAAGAGGATTGAGATTTGAAAATTAAATAGAGATCGTGCTTAATTAAATAAAAAATTAAAAGAATGAGTTCATGAAAATGGTTCTATAAGTTAATTAATAAGAGAATAAGGCAAGGGCATTATGGAAAAATCCACCATAACCCATAACCCCCTAAACCCTTATTCTCATTCTCATTTCATAAGTTCATAATTTAAAACATAAACCAAGGAGCTCAAGCCTGCCATAACCTAGGGGATAAGAGGACTAAAATCAAGTAAAAGCTAAGGAATAAAGCAAGGAGAATTAAGCAAGATCAAATCTCAAGTTCCTTATCCAAAGCAAGGTGCATAATAATCAAAACCATCTCTTTTTCATTTTTTAAAGAACGTTTGATTTTGGGTTTTATGTTTAAATTCGTTTTTATGATTTTAATGATGATATGATTGGGTTACATGCCATATTTGTTTAAAAAAGAATGTTTGATAAATGTTTGGTTCGATTTTAAGGCTAAAATCACATATATTGGGTTTCGAATGCCATGTGGATTTGATATGTTATGTAAAACATTATTTTGGAGACGATTTTAAATTTTTGCAATTATCCCAGCCATGGATATGTTATTATGAATTTTTGAAATGAAAAATAGTTAATTGGGTTTAAAAATTTATTTTGGCTATTATATAAAGGATTTTGGGTCTGAAATTTACATATGTTAGATAACATACTAAAAGTGAATTTTGAAAATTTTTGAGGATTTTTCCTAAATAATTTATTACGTAAATAAATTATTTAAGTTGGAGGACTTAAACGTCTTAATTGTTTAATTAAAGGAACTGGCTACTTTGTAAATTATTTTTAATTAATTATGGGTAAATTCGGCAGTTTTTAGAAAATAATATGGCAACCAATTATATTTTTACAAATAGATAAGTTAGTTGAAAATCATTTACTTAAAACAGCAATAAAATAGTTTTGTACAGATTTATTATTTCGCCAGTTCCAGTAGCAACCTTTCGACCTCATACCTTTGCCTCCAACCGGGTCGAAACCAGTACACATGGTATCAATGCTTTGGTACGTAGTGGATTGGAGAAAGACGGAGATTCGAAAACATGCTTTTGAAGTGGTCAAAGCCATTTTAAATAGCTTTCGAAGGTCTTTGTTCTGCTTTCAAAAGAGATGCCACTTGCCTGGCTTTTAAGGGATGCTTTCGAAAGGATTGAATTACTCTTAAATTGCTTTCGAACGTGTTGCTGCTTTCTTGTTTTGAAAGGATAGCTTTCGAATTAGTTGCCACTTTCTATGTTTTAAAATGGAGCTTTCAAAAGGATAGCCTGAACCTAGTCGAAACCATGCTGCCATCCTCATACCTTTCGAATAGGTTGAAAGTTTTCAATGAGTTCGAAAGGCTAACTTTTGTTTTATAAATATAAAAGCCACTTCCCAATGCTTTCGAAATGGCTCCAGTAGCTATTTAAGTTAAAGGTTTCGAAGGCAATGACTTCCAAAGGTGTTTTGAAACCATCCTTCCAAATTTTACATTAAACATTAAAGCTTTCGAAAGGATGATTCCGAAGCCATCTATTTTCCCAAACTCTTTTACTTGAATTCTAATGGTTTCGAAAGATTGCTTTCTTTTATATTCATTTTGACCCAAAAGTTATTTTTAAGAATAAACCTAATGGTTTTGAAAGAGGTACTTTCAAATGGTTTCGAAGCTATGCTTCTATAAGTTGGAAAGATAATGCTTTAATACTTTCGAAAAAAAGGTTTGATGCTTCCGAAAAAGATATTTTAAACTGTCACAAAAAGCATATGTTTAAGTGTTTTGAAAAGAAGATTTGAATGCTTTTGAAAGATATGTTTTAATGGTTTCAAAAGTAAAGGTCTAAGGTTTCGAAAGCATTAGTTTTTAAACAAAGAACCCATTCTCATTTTGAAAAGAAAACCCATGGCACTATAAAAGAGCTTTGAAATGGTTTTTAAATTTGGAGTTTTAGAAAAAGCATGCCTTGACTAAAATAATGAGTTAAAGGGATTAACAAAATTTCATATGGAAAAGATTTCAAGGATATTAAACCATAAATGTTGGTATTGTTATGTTATTGTTATGATTCTTCTATAAATATATTCATTATATAGTGGAGCCATAACTAAATTTTGGGGAGGAAGGGCAGAATTACCAGCTAGGTTGATCCAGTAGTAAATATAAATCGAGTCAACTCCTGTATGAGTAGATTGCATCCAGGATATTAGGTAGACTATAATATAGGATGTCCAATGACTGGTCAAAAAGTTGTCAGTTTAGATAGGTTCATAGTAAACCCATGAAAACTATGTTTGGAGGGTGTTATTGGCAGGGACCATTAGGTTCATAGTGATCCCATGAAAACTATACCTGGATAAAGTTATTGACAGAAGTTAATAGGTACATAGTCAATCCATGAAAATTATGATATAGGAGAAGTTATTGGAGATATCAATAGGTTTAGAGAGAACCCATGACATATTGAAGTTATTTGTAGGGATCAATAAGTTCTTATTGATCGCATGAAGACTATGAAACCAGACAGATAGTCCATAAGCTTTGAATAGGTTATTAGTTAGCCCATAAAAACTAATAGGATAATAGTGATCCTAGAAACTATAACCGAGACAAATAGTCAAATTAATGGAGGTGAGAAATCCAGGATATTTTGCTTATTTGCATATCATAATGATGTTTTGAATTACTATGTTTTTAACCATTGTGGATGCAGGAGCACGGTATATGGTTATTATAAAAAAATTAGGCATGATACCAGTGAGGGGAAAACCCATTCCGCTAAGCGGCATGGTCTCACTAGATTTCTAAATGGTTCGAGATGGTATGTTATTATTCGTATCAGAATTTATGTCTGGCTTGAAGTTTATATTATTCCCTTAAACTGCCGGATGCTCAATTGATTTTGAGTAGTTTGACAGTTAAGGTTTCCAGGTTCTCCTTTAGACGAATAAGCTTCTGGAGACGTGTAGGAGGCAAGCTAGCTAATAGGAGTTCTTTTATATTTGATTCCGTTGTGTTTTGATGAAAAGGCAAAGTTGTTTAATTGTCTATGTTTAGACTTTGATCGTCCAAGAGGGCATGTTCGTATGTCGCTCTTGGCGTAGTTTATAATGAATATATTTTCTCTGAACGTGGTTCTCGAATTTGGGATTATGTAATGAATTTGAATATGATTGAAATGAAATGAGAAATTGGTTTAATAGTTTGAATTTTTTTTAATATCCATGTGTTTCTGTTATATCAATGTATCTAACATTATCGCATTTGGTCACCAAGAATTAATTGCTATGAATGATTGCAGCATCCATGATCGTAAGTTTTTGGGCCTCCAAGTAGGGGATGTTACAGTAATCGATCTATATCTCCTTCATTCTATGTTCATTTCTAACATTTTATATATGAATTTGGGAAAGAAAAATTTACTTAACGCAATAAAAAAAGCCAGATTATTCAAATTCCTTCATTTTTAAAATTTCTGTTTTTCAGCTTTATATAAAATTACCAAAATGCCTTTTTTATTAATTAACTATTCTTAGTAAAAATCCAGGATGTATTATTCAGTATTTTTCGAAGCCAAATTTAATGATAAAAATAAGTTGAAATAGAACTTACTCTGCTTCAAATATGGAAAGTGTCATAGTTGATTGCATTTTTGAACTTTAAGTGAAAGCTATCTCCCATGTAGAAAATAAATCCACTTGTACTTTTGCGATCATCAATATCTCCGGTCCAATCACCATCATTGTAATTAACCAACTTGAAATTGTTGGAACATGAATATAATAAACCAAAATCAATGGTATCTTTGATATACCAGAGGATTCTTTTAGCTGCCTTCAAATGTGTTGTGTGGGCTTCCATGTAAAAAGTAATTAGTCCAACTCCATAAAGTATGTTAGATCTTATGCAAGTCAAGCATCTCAAGCCACCAACTACACTTCTGAATTATGTTGGATCAACTTCTCTTCTTCGATATGTCTCAAAAGCTTTATATGACATTCTACTAAAACCTTTATAGATTTTCATTAAACCATTTTGAACTTCTTCAATACTTCATTTGCATATGTTTCTCGAGAGATAAATATCTCGTGCTCACTTTGAATTATTTGGATTTCAAGATAGTATGACATATGCTCCCTATCCAATATCTCAAACTCTAAATACATTTTCTTCTTGAATTCATCAAACACATTGCGCTTGATTGTTTTCTGTAACTATCAAATCATCTACACACAATCATACAATTAAAACCTCTCAATTTTGATTTGTCTTTGTATAGAGAGCATGTTCATAAGAGCATTTTACAAAATCATTTTTTATAAAATATTTATCAATTCTAGTGTTCCATGCTTTAAGAGCTTGTTTTAAACTATAAAGAACTTTTTTCAATTTAAGACTTTATTTAAATGTCCTATAATTTATAGCCTGTGGTCACTCTATATAAACTTCTTCTAGGTTACTATTTTAGAAAGCATATTTTACATCTATGTGATATAATTTTCATTTATTTTGAGCCATCAATGAAATGACTAATTAGTCCAACTCTATAAAGTATGTAAGGTCTTGTGCAAGTCAAGTATCTCAAGCTACTAACTTGGCTCTCGCATTGTGTTGGATCCACTTTCTCTTCTTTGATATGTCTCAGTAGCCATATACCATATTCTACTATGTATTTACAAGTTTTCTACTGAAATCATCGATAAAAAGTGAAAAATAAGCCCATATATAGAAATAACAATTGAAATTTTTGATTAAGAATATATTTTACTTTAGAAGAAGATAACTAAGAATGATGGAAGATAAAAAAAAATTATAGGGAAGAACTAAAATTTTGTTACAAACTATAATTACAAATGCTCATATTTTTCTTCTTGCTTACCAAATGAGTAACTCCACCCATATTTATACTAATTCGCGTCATAGATAAACAGTGGAGATTTACTTGATCTAATGGTTTAACCATTATCCAGAACATTGATATATTCTTCCTATATATCTCCTAAACTCTCTCATACATATTTTTAAATATTATTTTTCATAAATATACAAACATATATTGTATATATTTTCTATATGGAATCTAGATTAATAAAATACAAAATTAAGCTTATTTTCAACAATATTAAGGTTCAAAATTCAGTTTTTCATTACCGTTTCGGTTATTGGTAATTTTAAAATTTTCAGTTCCATTCACCAGATTTTGAAAGTTCTGTTTACTTCCGATTTTCACATTCTTGTATCTTTGATTCCGGTATGAATTAATAAAAGTATAGCAACTTTATTTAAAACCATTTGATTTTTATTTATTTATTATTTATTATCTTGTTGAATTTGTTTTATTTTTTATTTTTTTGTATATTTATTTGGTTTTTATTTTATTTTGCGTATGTTTTTATTTATTTTTTCAGTTTGTAGGATAAGATTACAATATTATTGAACATTAAATAAGTTTTGTGCAAATGCAGTTGAGAACTCTACCATCGAAAGCAGTAGTTTAGTTTTCCAACCAATGAATATTAATGATTCTCAACATAAATATGTTGGACGATTTTGATGCAGACAATATAGTGCATTACTTATAAGAAAAAACAATATTATGCACAAGCTTTAATTTGCGGTTTTTATCCAAGGTATAAAAGTATTTGACAATAGAATGCATTCTTTTACATGGAAAATGATTATCGACTTCAACGCAGCACCACTAGAACGCTTCGATTTGTGACCAACCATGGCGACGACTAGCGACGGCTAAAAACACGGTTGTCGCTAACCGTCGCCTTCCTGGATATAACCCACGAACCAGAGACTTCAGCAATTCATTTCCCCCTTTCCCACCTTTTCTCTCCTCTTTCCAATTTCGCCCCAACGAACTCCAGCCGCCACCAACTGCTTTTAGCTGACGCCAACGTCCATTTCCCTCTGTGCACTCCTTCCTCCTTCTATATGGCTTCCTTTTTTGAGATATATTGTCTTAAACCCTATTTTTGCAAAATTTAGTAATTTTGGTATGAATATATTAGATTAGTTGTTATTATACGATGGTATAGTTTATTAGTTGATTTGGAGATAAAATTAAAACCCTAATTTAGAAAAGTAGTTGATTATTGATTTGAAATTGATGATTATTGTGTATTACTTGATGATAATAGTGTGTTAGTTGATTTTGATATGTTAGTAAGTGGTTTGATTATTTAATTTGTAATTAAAAGTTAGGGTTAATTTAAAGTTCGAAAATTAGCATTATTGATTAATATGCTTACTGATAAGTTTACGCGAATGTTTGTTATAGTGGAAAATGATGTTTGTTACAGTTTATAAGAAAATTAGTGTATAAGATTAATTTATTTTACTTTGTTATTATTAGCATTAACTTCTAATTTTAACTTACAAAATCTGTAAATTAAAATTTTATTAGGTAAAAGAGTTTGAAAATACGTTATAAAGCGTATAATTTAGGTAACACAACGTTAAGAAAAATTATACTTAAATTGATTTTGTAAAAGGTTTAAGAAATGAAGATAACAACAATGAATATTGTATTAAAATCAATTTTGTAAAAAGTTAAGTAACGAATATAACAATAACAACTATTCTATTGGAATCGTCTTTTTAAAAAAAATCAAGAAATAAATATGAAAACAACAAATATTGTACTAAAATTGATTTTCTAAAAAGTTAAGAAATGAATATGACAAGAACAAATACTTTACTCAAATCGATTTTCTTCAAACTTAAGAAACGAACATAACAAGAAGAAATTTGCTGCCGAAATCAATTTTCCAATAAGTTAAAAAATAAATATAACAACAAATAATGTACTCAAATCGATTTTCTAAAAAGCTATGAAATTTATATACGAGAACAAATATTGTACTAAAATCGATTATTTAATTTTTTTTGAAATAAATATAATATTGATTTGAAAATAAACGTTAAGTATTATTATAACAAATACAACAACCACAAATTAAAGCGTTTAGTCCCAAAAGGTTTTAATTTATTTTAGAAACTACAACAACAAAAATACTCCCCTTGGATGCATAGTTATGCGTAAAAAAGAAGCGAATTGAAGTACTTTCGAAAATAGACAGAAGTATGGTGTGTGAAGCCTTTAGTCCTAAAAGATTTTACTTTATTTTAGAAAATAAAACAACAACGATATATCATTTGGGCCAGAAATTGTGCATAGAATAAAAGTGAAGTGAAACGTTGTCGAAATTACGAACCTATTTTTTTAAACTAGGAACAACGTTCGATTATTTTGTCGAATGTATATGGATGTATGATGTCAAAACTGGAATGAAAGGTTCGGTGAAAGAACATTTCTGCAATGATGTACATGAATTTATTAGATTCACAATATCTAATGATCAAAATAACGAAGAACTTCGTTGCCTTTGTAGTAAGTGTCAACGTTTGAAGCATTGGAAACCAGTTACAATTAAAGTACATTTGTATAAATCTGGATTTGTGCCAAACTATTATTTATGGGATCGTCATGCAAAACTTGCTGCACCTACAATGGATATTGTTGCGTCAGAGGTTAATGTTGTTATGACAAACCCGATAGAAGATATAGTGGAAGATGCAGCACGATCTATGTTCTCTACCGTTTTAGTTGATGGTGAAGACGTTAATGTCAAAGAAGAAGCGAATGTGGGAGCAAATGTTTTCATGATTTATTGGATGCTGCTAAGAGACCGCTATGGGATGGTTGTAAAAGTGGAACCGAATTATCAGTAACCGTTGAATACATCACTTTGAAATCAAAATTCAACTTTATAGAACTGGATTTACAGCAGTTGTACAAACTGCAAAATGACATACGCCACTCATTAACCTGATGTGCAACAGTTATTATAAAGTGAAAAAACTTATGTCGACTTTGGGTCTGCCTTACCAAACGATAGATACATATTTAAAAGGTTACATGTTGTATTGGAAAGATGACATTGATCTTTGAAACTGTTTGCACAAAAAATGGGCAAACACCTCCAAGTCGTGCGATTTGGTTGAATTTATGTGATTATTAGTGATTTGGATGAGTTATGCAAATATGTAAAAAGAGGGGACTAAAATGTAAAAGACACACAGATTTATAGTGGTTCGGCCAGAACGTGCCTACGTCCACTTTATGTGTTATTCTCCTTTCACTATTCAGATTACAAGTACAAAGCCTTGATTACAAGTGTATGAAAGTAGTTTGAAAGTTTCTTCCGTGCTTGAGCTCTCAAACTTGTCTGCCATTGTTGTACCCCTGCCCCTCTATTTATAGAGTGAGGCTGGGGGCAGAGGTCCTGAAAGTATATAACAGCTGGTGGGCCTGGGCTGAAGCAATCTGGCCTGAAAGCGCTCTGGTTCGGTGAGGCTTCATTCGGCATGGAACTTGGACCGGTGATGGAGTGGACCGGTGGTAGGTGGTTTGGAGGTTCATTCGGTAGTGGGTTTTGAGGTGTTGGTTCGGCATGAAGGCGGTGTTGGTTCGGCAATTGGTTGATCCGGTGGTGAGATGGAGGTGAGGTTGGTTTGGTCCAGTGTGGATTTGGTCCGGTGAAGGTGAGGCAAAGGAGTTTGGATCGGCAGGGAAGTTGATCCGGTATTGGAAGGGGATGGTTCGGTAGTAGGTGATCCGGTAGGAGACGAATGGTCCGGCTAGGATGGTTTGGTAGTAGGTGATCCGGTAGGAGACGAATGGTCCGGCTAGGATGGTTCGGCAGGAGCTTGGACCTCGGTTCGGCTCTGCATGGAGGACGTTTGGTTCGGTGGTGGGAAGGGGCCGGACGAAACACACCCAACACTTGCCCCCCAAAGGAGGGCATGTGCACGCACATGTCGTGCTTTGCCTTGAGCTGGGGTGTTCCTATCCGGCCTCTAGCGCCGAACCAACCGGTTTGGCTACTGGTATTTGCTTATAAATAGGGCCTGGCGCCTCCGTCTTTTCCATCAGCCAAACGACTCCTTTGCCGAATCGAAATCTGTGCCGAATCAGTGTTAGCCGAATCAAATTTCTGCCGAATCAGGTGAGGATCTTCTTCGCCGAATGAACTTTATCTCCATTTACCAAATGGGCTCACGGTCTTTGAGTACCGAATGAGCTTGAAAACCGAATTTGTGTAACAACCGAATGGATGCGAAAACCGAATGAGTGCGAAAAACGAATGAGTGTGAAAACCGAATGAGTGCGAAAACCGAATGAACTTGAAAACTTTTATTTTTTGCGAATGAGTTTTGAATTTGTGAGCGAGTCTTCAGGCTGCATGTACCCACTTGCTCATGTTTTCATACTCCTTGTTCTAATTTGTTCTTTCGGTGTTTGCAGATAAAATGTCTCAAAAAGTGGAAACCCGATCCGATAAAAGGAAGTCCAAGGATAGAGCAGAGTCCTCCCTAGTGCCCCCGGTTTGGGCTGAACATCCTGGGCCTGCTCCGCGATCACTAGTAGATGGGTATGGCCCCCAGGAGCTCTTGAATTCTCCGCCCGACTGCTTTCCTAGCTCCCTCAGGGAGGAGCAGCTTGATGTCATCTCTCGTTCCTTTGGGATTGACAGGGCTAGCATGCTGTTGCCGGGAGATGGAGTGATGCGGTATCATCCCCCCGAAGGATATTTTGCATACAGTAGGTACCACTGTATGTGTGGGGCCATTCCTCCCATTAACACCTGGATAGTCAGCTTCATTACTTATCTGAAGGTGGATCCTTTCCAGCTTCACCCCAATTCCTACGCCATCTTGGTGTGCTTATACATCATTTTCCAGAGAAGGTACGGGCCCCCCCCTCCAACCGGGAGATCCGGTATCTATATAACTTGAGGGGTTATAAGAAGGGATCTCCGTACGTTAGCTTGGAAGCGGCTGTTCCTTTCAAACCAGTCCTGGACCTATACTCAAAGTTCACCATGTTTAAGAAAGAATGGTTTTTTATCAGGGACGATTCTGTCTCCTTCCACCTCTTCACTTCTGGCTGTAAGTTGAACTTTATTTACAGTTTCTTTGTTCCGACTGCAGTGCTCCTTCTGATATGCTTCTATTTCTTGCTAGCGACAGGTGGCTTTGCAGTCGTAGAGAGTGATTCCCTGGTCCAGATGGCTGCGGAAATAAAGGCCATTTCGGGACGGGACGGGTCGGCTTCTTTCCTGATCAGGAACGCTACTCTCTTGGAGCACAACTTGATCCTACCACACCAATCCGTGGTTAAGCAGAGAGACACAACTGAGGAGAAGGCTGCCAAAGCCAAGGAAGGGGCCACGGTGAAGAGTGGCAAGAGGGCACCTTTTACAAAGCCTCCCGTTGTTGGGGGCAAGAAGCTCAAGAAGTCCAATGGTCCCTCTCCTAGTACTTGCCCACTTGCTCCGGGAGAGGAAGATTTAGAGGAAGATAGGGGTGAAGGTGAAGGAGGAGATGTATAGAGCGGTAGTGGCGTTGGTGCCTTAACCTCCGGGCAAGCGGGAGAGATTCATGAGTGGACGGATGATGCTTTCCGTCAAGCTTTTGGGGAGCCGGAGGAAGGATCGGCTTTGGTTGAGAAGGCAAAGGGGGTTGACAAGACTGGGGCTGGCGCCGATCCATTTTCTGAGAGTTCTTCAGCTAAGGCGATTCTAGCGATTCAAGGTGAACTTTTGACTTCTGCAGACTCCATTTATGATAGGGGATTAGGAATATTTTATGGTTCGCTTCCGTCCTGGACTGAGATTCAGGACTTATTGCAGTATCCTACTCCTCCGCAGGGTTTGTATACCATACGTGCCTTCTCATTCTTTTTAAGTTAACACATTTCTTGAATTATGGATCATTGCATGTTCGTAACACTTGGTTTTTATTTCAGGAGCAGGTAAGGCGGTCAAGTCATCAGATACCCGGCACCGCCTTGAACAGTATAAGCTACTCAAAGCTTCTGCCAAACCAAAGCCGCCAACTAGCCGTTCTGGGGATGTAGTTAGATATCGCCCTCTTCTTGGAGTCATTGAGGAAGATATGCAAAAGAGGAAGAGGGGCCGATCTTCGTTTGAAACTTCTCCTGTCCCCCAGCCTCCAGTCCAGCCCATCCATGACATTACTGAAGAGGATACTGAGTTTATGCCTTCCCCCCATCCGTCCGAAAATCCAACTGTCACGCAGATAGACCGTCCTGGTTTGGATCGCAACCCGTTCGCCGGCCACCCGGATCTGGACCCGAGTTTTCAGGATATCTCTTTTGACGAGGTCATGGGTGAGCATCTTCTTCTCCACAATCCCATGGTACGGGTGCTTGATGAGGCTAAGTCGTTAGACCTCGATTTACTTACTACTCGGATTGTGACCATGGGGAATGAGGCCAAGGCAAGCATTGATCGGGTGGCTGAGGAAACCAAGAGGCTAATGGTGCATCACGCTCGATTGGCCAAGGCTGGGGAGGAAATCGGAAGCGCTAACATCCGGTTGCGGCTACAGGCTTCTGATCAGGCCAAACAGCTTGCCGATCAGGCTATCCAGATTTCTCAGCACGAGGCGGCCTCCAGGCAGTTGAAGGAGAATCTGGAAAAGGCCAGCAGGGCAGAATTGCGAAAAATGGAGGCTGCTTGCAAGGGGCGGATTGATATGGCCATTGCGACGGTGGATGAGGTTCGGAATGCGGATCTTGAGCAGATTGAAGAGTTGTCTAGGAGGCTTGAGGCCGCAGAGCTTGCTCAGGCCAAGCTAAAGGAAGAGATGGAAGAAATGAGGAGGTCTCTCCAGGCTGACTGCTTGAGATATCGATCGGAGAGGGATGTTGCCACCGCTAAGTTGCTGTCCTCCGAGGCCCGGATGAGGGAGTTTGAGGAGAATGAGGGGATGATGGATGAGATGTTGCAGGATATGTATTTCCGTACTTGAAAGCAGGGCAATCTATCCGGGATGGATGACTACCCCCGGGTTATGGCTAGGATATATCTCCGGGCTTTGGAGGAGGCCAAGGCTGATGTAGATAAGGAAGGCGGAGCAGCTTTCAGGATGGATGTGGTTACCGCTCAGTTCTCAAAGGAGGAGAAGATAGCGGTGAAGGAGGGGATGCGGCTGCTTGCCGCGGAGGAAGTTGGTGTGCAGTTGGAGGATGAGGACCAAGGAGCGGATGCTGGTGAGTCTTCCTCTTTTTAGCTTTTCATAACGTGATCGTTTTATTGTTGGTTTAATGGACTCTTTTCCTGAATTGGACAGGTGGGGCCTCTGGTCAACATGCTGGGAGTTCCGACCCTGCAGTTAAGTAGATCCAGAGGGTAGGCAGGATGAAGGCGGAGCCCTGATGCAGTTGACGACTTGACCTGTTCTGCATAGTTTTCGGTTTTCTTGACTTTCCTGTCTATACTTAGTCAAAAACATTAATGCGCTTTCATATTGCAATTATGTCATTGAACGACTCTATGTAATTTTATAACATAAGCTGATTCTGTTATATTTTGAATGCTGCCATCATTTTGATGTGTTATATAAGAAATATAATTATGCATATGTTTGTGATTTGATTGGGTTTGGTGCTAAGCTCTTGCTTGAAATATAATTTCATGTTTTGCAATGTTAGGAATAGGTTATAGCTACATGTTTATGTACAAGAGAAGAGAGTACCGCCCTTCATGTTTTAGCTGCAGGGGGTAGCTTTGAACGTCTTGTGTAACTGACCATGGATGGCTCAGTATGCAGGCTCAGATTCTCATGAGCGAGTGCCTCCTATTTGGTGCCCTGTACTTTAGAGTCCGTTATACAGGATAGGAGAAAAGTATTTAAATGGAATGGAAATATAGAAAAAGTAAAACTTCCAGTCACGGAAGGCCGTCGATGTGCTTAAGTTCGTGGAAAACGGGTTTTGTAGTCACTTTCCCTAGCTGTGGGTCTTGGAGACATTTGTCACCCATCTTACGCCTCCGCGGGGAGTTTTCTTTTTTACCACAGCCGCACTTAAGACACATCGAAGCCGAGATCGCGCACGGTAACTACCCGGACCATTATGGCCCGTAATCGTGGGTATTTTACCGTGGCCGGCTAGCGTGGGTGCCGTTGGCCGTGAACTACCCCTGGCTGACCACACCTTATGTTGGGGCTTAAAGTAGGTTCACAGTTGCCGGCGAGCCGAACGCCGTAATGAGCTGCCATCGGCTATAGTCGGTCTTTGTGATGACTTATAATCGGCTCATTACAGTTGGATTTGAGGGCAGTCGCGAGCAATGAGTTAACCCGCAGCAGAGGGATGCTGGAGCAAAAGTGTCTCATTGGCGAGTGCATAGAATCGTATAGTACCTGTTAGGTTTTGTCCAGACGAAGCTGCGCTGTGGTGCATTTTGAGTGGAAATGCCATAGGATTTTGTTCAACAGAAAAGGATAAAGCTTAACAAGCAGCCAAGATATAAAGGAACAAGTTAAAAAGAGACAAGATTTTTAAAGTGGTTTGACACGAAAATGCCTACGTCCACTGATTCTCTTTGTTAATTCACTTCATATGGGCAGTACAAGTTAAGAAAAGTATCGACGGAGGTGTCGGATGTTCCATGCCCTCTGGAACACCTCTCCGTCCACTGTTGACAAAATATAAGCTCCGTTGTGGAGATCTTTATGAATTACATATGGTCCGTCCCAGATGGGGTCCAGTGCCCCGGGGAGCGGAAAGATTCGCTTGAGGACAAGATCTCCTTCTTGTAAGCTGCGATGTTTGACTCTGGAGTTGTATAGTGCTGCCACTTTTTGCTTGTGCGCTGCCGCTTTGAGCGCTGCATCATTTCTTCTCTCCTCAATTAGATCCAAAGACATGAGGAGGAGTTCTTCGTTCTCTTCCGGGTTGTAGTGGATCCTACGGTGAGAGGGCACTACAGTTTCAACTGGGAGCATGGCCTCCAATCCGTATGCCAAAGAGAAGGGAGTATGCCCTGTTGATGTTCTGTAAGATGTGCAATAGGCCCAAAGTGCCGTAGGAAGTTCGTCCACCCAAGCGCCTTTCGACTTTTCAAGTTTCTTCTTGATTAGGGTTTGAGAATTTTGTTGACAGCTTCGACTTGTCCGTTTGCCTGAGGATAACCTACTGATGAGAAGCTTTTGTGAATTCCATGCTCTTGGCACCAGTCGGCGAATTCTTCGCTGTCAAATTGAAGTCCGTTGTCTGATATGATCTTGAGTGGGACTCCATACCTGCACAGAATATTTTTGATCAAGAAGTTGATAACTTTTGCTGAAGATACTTTATTTAGGGGTTCTGCTTCCACCCATTTGGTGAAATAATCGACTGCCACTATAGCTTATTTGGCTCCACCTCGGCCCGTTGGCAGTTCGCCAATCAAGTCAATTCCCCATACAGCAAAGGGCCAAGGGCTGGTCATTTGAGTATTCTCATTTGTGGGTAGTCGAGGAATCTTGGCAAATTTCTGACATCTGTCACATCTCTTGACGAAGTCTAAGGCGTCTTTGTTTAAGGTGGGCCAGTAATATCCATATCGGAGTATCTTTCTTGCCAGAGTCTGCCCTCCAGTGTGATCTCCGCAACTTCCTTGATGGATGTTGAACAAGATTTCCTTGGCTTCCCTTCCAGCGACGCATCTTAATAAGGGGCTAGAGAAGCTACGCCGATAGATGATGCCTTCTTGTATGGTGTAGCGGGAAGCCTTCCTCAGAATTTTCTTAATTTCATTTCGCCCGTCGGGTAGGGTGCCGTTTTGTAAGTATTCTCGAATAGGGGTCATCCATGTTTCTTCTCCAGTTGCAGCTATCCGATTTACTTGCTCGAAACTCGGGGTTAGTAGCCTTAAGACAGTTATCGTTCCAGAAGTGGTATCATCTCCCATGCTAGCTTGCTTTGCCAGCTCGTCGGCCTCTCGATTTTCTTCTCGAGGAATGTGTTTGATCGAGTAGTGATCCAATTGATCGAGCAACAGCTTGGTCTTCTTTAGATATGCTGTGAGTCGTTCTCCTCGGGTCTGGAACTCTCCTAGTACTTGGTTCACGATAAGTTGAGAATCACTATGAAGACATAAAGAACTGACTCCAATTTCTAAGGCTAGTTCCAATCCTGCTATTACTGCCTCATATTCTGCATCGTTGTTGGTGGCAGCGAATTCCAATCTTAATGCATAGTACAGCTTCCTTCCCCTAGGGGTGATTATCACAATACCTGCCCCCGAGCCCTGTTCGTTCGATGCTCCATCTACAAAGAGGTTCCACTTGATATCTTTTGCTATTTCAGACTGATCCTTGCCTTCGTTGTTAGTGAATTCGGTAAGGAAATCGACCATGGCTTGTCCCTTGATGGCGGTGTGAGGATGGTAGGTGATGTCATATTGGCTTAGTTCAATGCACCATTTGAGAAGTCGCCCAGAAGTGTCGGGACGATGGAGCACCTGTCTTAGCGGTTGATCGGTTAGAACCCTGATGGAGTGAGACTGGAAGTAGTGTCGCAGTTTTCGTGATGTGATTAGTAAACAGTATGCCAATTTCTCAAGTTTCGGATATCTGGCTTCTGCCCCCGTAAACCTCTTGCTTACAAAGTATACCGGGCGTTGCGTGTGGTCGTATTCCCTTACTAAGGCGGCGCTTAGAGCATGAGGTGATACAGCGAGGTATAAGTATAGCTCTTCGCCTTCATTTGGAGTTGAGAGCACTGGTGGTCTCTGGAGGTGTTCGATTAGGTTAAGAAAAGCTTTTAAGCATTCGTCAGTCCATTCGAACTTTCCTTTGTCCTTCTTTAGAGCTTCGAAGAAAGGGACACATTTGTCAGTTGCTTTAGAGATGAATCTGCTTAAGGCGGCCACCTTCCCGTTCAGGCTCTGCATTTCTTTTCGGGTTGAAGGTATCCTTATTTCTTTCAGAGCCCGGACTTGTTCAGGGTTTGCTTCAATTCCTCTGGAATGGACGATGAACCCTAAGAACTTTCCCGATGATACTCCGAAGGAGCACTTTAGAGGATTCAGCTTCATTCCATATCGGCGGAGTACCTGAAACATCTCTCCCAGGTGGCTCACATGATCGTCGGCTTTCCTTGATTTTACTAGCATGTCGTCCACATATACTTCCATAGTCCGTCCTATTAATTCTGCGAACATTTTGTTGACGAGGCTCTGGTAAGTAGCTCCGGCGTTTTTGAGTCCAAAAGGCATGACTTTGTAACAGTATAATCCCCGGTCAGTGATGAAACTAGTGTGGTCTTGATCGGGAGCGTGCATAGGAATTTGGTTATATCCGGAGTATGCATCCATAAAAGATAAGAGTTCGTGCCCGGCGGTCCTGTCCACAAGTTGGTCGATTCGGGGGAGTGGGAAGCAATCTTTCGGGCAAGCATCATTTAGGTTGGAGAAGTCAATACACGTTCGCCATTTTCCATTGGCTTTCTTTACTAGTACCAGGTTAGCGATCCACTCTGTGTAGATGGCTTCTCGTATGAAATCATTAGCAAGTAAGTTCTTTACTTCTTCCTCTATGGCTGCTGATCGTTCTGCTCCCATGCTTCTCTTTTTCTGCTTTACTGGCACCTTCGTGGGATCGATGTTCAATACGTGGCATGCTACATCTGGGGAGATTCCTGTCATATCAGCGTGCGTCCATGCAAATACATCCATGTTGTGGCGAAGAAAATCAATGAGTTGATCCTTTAACTCTTCTTTTAGTTGAGATCCAATCTTCAATAGTCTACTCGAGTCATGTTTGTCTACAGCTACGAATTCCATAGCCTCTGCAGGCTCGGCGGTGGCCTCCTCCTCTTTGTCCCTGGGGTCTAATTCGTTGAAAGGATCACCGGTATATCGAAGAGGAGGGGCTTTCTTTAGTTGCTATGCTTCCAAGCTTTTCATGCAGAGAGTAGTCTCTACATTTTTCCCTTTATCTTTTCTGCGGTTATTGCGGAGTTCAGTCACATAGCAGTCTCGAGCAGCGTCTTGATCTCCCTCCACTTCTCCTATTCCGTTATCTGTTGGAAATTTCATCTTCAGGCACCATGGGGCTAGGACAATTTGGAAGTCGGACAAGGCTGGTCTTCCCAAGAAGGCATTGTAGGCCGAATGGTTCTCTATTAGTACGAACGTTTGTTTTCGTATAGCGGAGCGGGGATGACTGCCTATTTCGACAAAGAGATCCAGTTGCCCGAGGGGTAACTTTGCATCTCCAGTGAAACCATGTAGTGGTTTGTTGCAGGGAGATACATCCTTCATTGACAGCTTCATTTTGTCGAAGGCATGCTTGAATAGGATATTTACTGAACTTCCCGTTTCTATTAAAATTCGAAAAACTTTGGCTGGACCGAACCAGGCAGAGATGACCATATGGTCCATGTGTGGGTACTGTCTTCCCTCTAGATCACGCCTACTGAATGTGATGTCGTCACTCTCTTTTCGCTTTGGGTGGCGTTCTTCTGTAACAGAATTAACGTAGCCTTCATTGTTTCTAAGTGACTTGCCGTATCTTTCCATCTCTGCCCAGCTTCTGTCGGCGATGTGTGGTCCCCCCGAGATGGTATGGACCACTATCTTCTCTTGACTAGAGCCACTGGTATTGCGATTTCCTCCTCCTACCCCCAGGGGGGAGGGGGTAAGCCCTGGGTTCTCATTGGCAGGAGTTGGAGCCCTGTTCTGGCTTTTTACATAGCGTTCCAGTCTCCTTCTTCTAATGTGTTCTTCGATCAAGTCCCGGAGATGGTGGCATTCATTTGTGTCATGCCCATGTGATTCATGGAAGCGGCAGAACTTTCCAGACTTTAATGCGTTATCTGATTCCTTCTTGTGTGGAGGGCGTTTGTATCTAACCTCGTCTTGAGTGGCTAGGAAGATGTTTTCGATTGTTTCATTCAAAGGGGTGTAAGAGTCAAATCTTGGTCCTGGTCGATATAAGCGCTTTTCTCCCTTCTTGCCCCCAGCATTGTCTCTAAAGTCAGTTCTTCGAACATCTTTTGCTGCAACGGAAACCCTGTCTGGAGCTGTCTTAGATTGTTGCCCTGATTTCCTCTCAGTGGCAGCGTCTTCAAGCCTCATATACTTTCCAGCTTCATGGAAGAAGTCAGGTAATGTAGCTGGTTTTTCCTTGGTTAGTCTCCTAGCAAATTTAGTATCCGGATGTACACCACTGCAGAGGGCCATCAGGACAAGTTTCTCATCGGCATCTTGAACTGCTGCCGCTGCGGCATTGAACCGGGTTAGGTATTGCTGCAGTGTCTCTCCGGGTTTCTGTTTGACAGTAGATAGGGAGTAATCATCCTTGGGTTGTTCCACATGAATGCAGAATTGGCTGATAAACTTCTCCTTCAACATTTCCCATGAACTGATGGACCCTTGGGGTAGGTGGCAGAACCAGGAGTAGCTAGATCTGCCAAGAAAAGTGGGAAACATTTACATAACACTCCTTCTGTTGCTCCGCTCATGAGTATATGCTGGGTATATCTCTGTAAGTGTACGATGGGGTCAGAGGTTCCCTTGTAAGGTTCCATTGTTGGCATTTTCCATTCCCGGGGGGTGATGGCAGTTTCGATATTGCGGGCGAAGGGGCTGGTTACCCTAGTGCCTATTCCCCGATCCCTTTGCTCTCGTTGGACGCATTCTCTGAACAATCGCGCCATCCTTTCATCAGAACTTGGAGCGGATAGAAATGAGTTTGGTTCTTCCCTGCGGGATCGATCTCGTCCCGATGACTTGTAGGGATGGTATAGTCTATCACTTCTGACGTTATCCAGTGGCTGTCTTTGGTCTTCTGGGGGCATGCTGGGGTCAGCCATAGTTGGCCCTTGCCTTGATCTTCCCCTGCTGGGTTCTGTTCTCAGCACTTCCTCGGGTCCAACTTCGGGCTGGACTCCAGCTCGGCCCCTTCTACTGGTGTTCTCATGGTTAGGTAGCATGACAAGCTCAGCTACATCCGTCCCCTGCCTGGCACCTCCCCCGTTAGGTTCGGTTCCAAGTGTCTCCTCGGGTCGGAATTCGGGTTGAGTCCGGGCTCGGCTCCTACCATGGCTGTTTCTGTTGTTAACTTCTTTGAAGAAGAAAGGCCTTTGTCGCCTCCCAGATCCTCCAGATTGGGACTCACCCCATGATTCGGTGTTGTGGTTGGATTCTTCAGCATCCCTTAAGCGTGACATGAGTTGGTCCACCAAGGCTTCCTGTTGAGATGCAAAGCGGTTAGTTACTTCAGTCACAACCCTGTCCAGATCTGCCCTAGTAATTGGTTGTTCCGCGGCGGGGGCTGTTGGGTTTGCCTGATTTTCATCTGGTACTGCTGTTAAAACGGGGTGATTTTCTTGATTTGGGGCCACTGGATCTGGGATATTGCTAGTTGCAACGTTCTTTCCTTTGTTAACATCTCTCCTTTGCCTGGAAGTCATGTTGTCGGAGCAAGGAACGATGCTGTGAGGAAGAAGGTTGAGTAGGAGAAGCTGTAGCTCCTGAGTTCAATTCTCAGTGAAAGCACCAAAAATGTTTGCACAAAAAATGGGCAAACACTTTCAAGTCGTGCGATTTGGTTGAATTTATGCGATTATTAGTGATTTGGATGAGTTATGCAAATATGTAAAAAGCGGAGACTAAAATGTAAAAGACACACAGATTTATAGTGGTTCGGCCAGAACGTGCCTACGTCCACTTTATATGTTATTCTCCTTTCACTATTCAGATTACAAGTACAAAGCCTTGATTACAAGTGTATGAAAGTAGTTTGAAAGTTCCTTCCGTGCTTGAGCTCTCAAACTTGTCTGCCATTGTTGTACCCCTGCCCCTCTATTTATAGAGTGAGGCTGGGGACAGAGGTCCTGAAAGTATATAACAGCTGGCGGGCCTGGGCTGAAGCAATCTGGCCTGAAAGCGCTCTGGTTCGGTGAGGCTTCATTCGGCATGGAACTTGGACCGGTGATGGAGTGGACCGGTGGTAGGTGGTTTGGAGGTTCATTCGGTAGTGGGTTTTGAGGTGTTGGTTCGGCATGAAGGCGGTGTTGGTTCGGCAATTGGTTGATCCGGTGGTGAGATGGAGGTGAGGTTGGTTTGGTCCGGTGTGGATTTGGTCCGGTGAAGGTGAGGCAAAGGAGTTTGGCTCGGCAGGGAAGTTGATCCGGTATTGGAAGGGGATGGTTCGGTAGTAGGTGATCCGGTAGGAGACGAATGGTCCGGCTAGGATGGTTCGGTAGTAGGTGATCCGGTAGGAGACGAATGGTCCGGTTAGGATGGTTCGGCAGGAGCTTGGACCTCGGTTCGGTTCTGCATGGAGGACGTTTGGTTCGGTGGTGGGAAGGGGCCGGACGAAACACACCCAACAGAAACTGTAAAATATGTAATGAGGAAAGATATAAACTAAGAAAAAAGAAAGAAAATTAAGTTCCATACAAGAGAATGCATTATGCATTATTTACCAATAACTCCTAGATTTCAAAGGTTATATACGTCTTCGGCTACGTCATGTCATATGCAATGGCACAACATGGGAAGACATGCAGAGGGAACTTGACATATTCATCTGATGGAGAAGCATGGAAACATTTCGATAAGACGTATCCCATATTTGCTGTAGAGAGCCGTAACGTCAGACTTGGTTTACATACGGATGGGTTTTCGCCATTCTCCCAGTTTGGTAGTAAATATTCATCTTGGCCTTTTATCATTACTCATTATAATTTATTTCCGTGGATGTGTATGAAAACTCCATACATGTTTCTCAATATTGTTGTCCGTGGCCTTGATGATCCGACATAAGGAATTGATGTTTATCTACAAGCATTAATCGAAGAGATGAAAACATTGTGGCTTGAAGGTGTTGAAAAATACGACATTTAAAAAAAAGGATTTCATATGTTCGCTTCTTTGTTGTGGACCATTAGTTATTTTCTTGCATATGGGATGCTTTCGGGTTGATGTACGGTCGGTCGTCTAGCCTGTCTTTATTGCATGGAAGAAACAATATAATTTTCTTTACGGTATATAAGAAAATTTTCTTAGTTTGATTGTCATCGGAGTTTTCTCTATCATAATCATACTTTTAGAAGAGAAAAAAAAACTTTAAAGCTAACAGAGAAGAGAATATGCAACCACCAAAGATTTGGTCAAACGAAGAAATATATGAAATTGTAAAGGACTATCCGAAAATACATGAAACTGGAATACATACTGAAAATTCAGGTAAATCAGACATTCATAATTGGTGCAAACAAAATATAGTTTAGGAGTTACCTTATTGGAAAGATCTCCTACTTGGACATAATATTGATTGATGCACAACGAAAAAAACATGTTTGATAACGTGTTTGATACAATTATGAATGTTAAAGGGGAAACTAAGAACGATCTGAATTCAAGACTCGATATAGCACACATTTATAAACGTCTCGAACTTCATATGAACCTCAATGACAATAAAAAACTCATAGCACGCTTTGAGTCAGACAACAAGCAAATAAAACTCGTGCTTAAGTGAGTGGAAGGACTAAAATGCCTAATGGGATGTCTTTTAATCTCCATAGATGTGCTGATTTTAAAAACAGTAAACCGAGTGCGATGAAAAGTCGCGATTGCCATAAAATGATGGAATATTTACTGCCAGTTGTTTTCAAAGAACCGTTGCCCATAAAAATATTTAGTGTTATAATAGAATTAAGCCTATTTTACAAACACCTTTGTTCGACAACGTTAAAAATCGACTGTATACGTAAACTTGTCAATATTGACAACGTTAAAAATCGATTGGAGAAAATATTTTCGCTAGGTTTTTTTAGTGTAATGGAGCATTAACCTTTTTATCTTCCATCCGAAGCTCTTCTTCGAGGTCCTGTGCAATATGAATGGATGTATCCATTTGAGATGTAATAGTACATATCCGTAAAATTGTTGTTAGTTTAAAATTCAGATTTACGTAAGTGTATTTAAATTTGAATTAATTTTGTAATAGATACTTGAATCATCTAAAAAAGAAAATTAGACGAAAAGCACGAGTTGAAGGTTCAATTTGCAAATCATATCTTGAAGAAGAAGCTTCATTCTTTTTCTCTCACTACTTCAGTGACCATATGGGCTTATCATTTGTAATCGGTCCTCGTAAATATGTAGCCATTGAAGAAGATTATTTGCAGACAATTTTGTCTATTTTTAAACAACATGGCCGACCTGATGGGAAATGTATGAAAATATGGTAAGATGATAGAGATCAACATGTAGAACACACATATGTTCTTCTTAATTGTGCTAAAGTTGCACCATTTGTTAGGTAATAATAAATTCATATTTATTTCAATGATACTTACATTTTAATCGTAATGTAACATATAGTACATACAGGAAAATGGGCCGGAGGAAAAACATATCATGTTTTTTTGCATGAGAGACGCATAGATTTTTTTTCTTTTTTAAGGACATGAGTTTTATAATTTTGGTTGAAGAAAAATCTTTACAAAAAAATTAAGTTGCGTGTCTTCTTCAATCTCGACCTCAAATCTTGCCGACTACCAAAAATTAAATTGATCTTTGTTTCGCTTTGAATAAAATTCACCACTCCATCTTTCCAAACTCATTGTTGCTATTCGCCTAAGATGCCGACTCAAAGATCCATCACACTTCACCATTTCTCTTAGATGAAGATCGAGATCGTCATTTCTTCATTCTAGATTGCTTGAGTCAAGTTCGTTGTCCTCTTTGTGCTTGGTGATGCCGAGAATAGAAGATGATGCCTTGAGCACTTTGAGTTTAAGTGCATCGCCGCCTGCTTGTGAACGCTATGGACTTCTAGCACGATATTGATCTTAACTGGGTGTTTGGCATGTACTGGAATTATTGATGATTGGTAATGTTTTTTGATCATTTTTTTGTTTCTGCATGTGATTATTGTATCTTTCATATTATTATGATATATGAAACTGGTATTTCTATGTATATTATGCAATTCAGTCTTTTATTGTTTTATTATTTTGTATTTGATGTTGAATGTTACTCTTGTTAGTTTCAGATGGTGTATTTGATGTTGATTGTATTTCTTGTAAGCTTCAGGCTGTTGTTAAATTTGTTAAGTGTAATGCTATACATAGCATTTTATGTTAGTAGTTAACTATTTGTATTATTTATAAATATTGTGGAATTTACATGTGTATTTAATATTTTTGAGCATTTCTAAATACTCAGCAGTATATGTTGTTTATGATTTTCATAGTATAAATTTTGAACATCAAGTTTTTGCATTATGCGAGTTGTATATAGCATTTCAATATAAGCGAAAGTAATAGGAATAAATATAGTGTAGTGTAATTTAAGATGCATTACAAACTTTTCATACTTTTGCAATTATCCAGCACTTCATCATTATAGAAATATGACAATTACCTTTATACTTAAATGTCGCATCAAACTATCATTTCAAATATCTAATAAATGCTACTGGACCTTGTAATTGCAATGCTACATTAAACTATCGTTTTTCATATGTTAAACATGTTAGTGGACTTCATAGCTAAAATGCCACTACGGACTATCATTTTAAATATCATAAACATACCAGTAGACTTTATTAAAACAAGCACCATTAAACTATCACTTTTCATATTATAAACACTCTAGTATATTTCATAGTTAAATTGTCAGATGGGATTACCATTTCACATATCACAAACATACTACTTGACCTTGTACAAAAATGCTACATTAAATTATCATTTTAAATTTTAAATCATGCTAGTGGATTTCATAGTTAAAATGCTAGATAAAAATATCATTTGAAGTACCATAAACATGCTACTGGACAATAGATTAGGTTTAACATCCGATTTGCTTTTGCATCCATGTGTACTTGATTCCAGTTTACTTTTGTATCCATACGTACCCGATTAAGCTTGGCATCTAGTTAGCTTTTGGATCCATACATACTTGATTGGGTTTGGCATCCGATTAGCATTTACATTCAGTTGTACACTCGGTTATAGATTGGTTTCATATGTACCCGATTAGGCTTGACATCCGGTAAGCTTTTGTGTCCATATGCTCCCCATTATGCTTGGAATTCAGCTAGCTTTTGCATTCATATGTACTCGAATAGGCTTGGGTTCTGGTTAGCTTTTGCATCCATACATACCCGATTAGGCTTGGCATTTAGTTAGCTTTTACATTCGATGATACGCCGGTTAAAAAATATATCTTGAGTATAGATTGGTTTCATATATACCCGACTAGGCTTGACATTCTTTTAGCTTTTGCATCCATACGTATGCGATTCGGCTTAGCATTCGGCTAGCTTTTACATTCGATAGTATGTTCGATTAACAATATATCTTAGTTATAAATTGATTCCATATATACCCGATTAGGCCTGACATTCGATTAGCTTTTGCATCTATACGTACCCGATTAGGCTTGGCATCCGATTAGTAGTTGCATTCATATATATATATATATATATATATATATATATATATGACTAGGTTTGACATCTGGTTTGCTTTTGCATTCGTATGTACCTGATTTGGTTTGGCATCAGGTTGGATTTTGCATCCATGCAAACTCGATTAGGCTTGACATCTGCTTAGCTTTTTCATCCGATGGTAAGCTCAGTTAAACAATATATCTCGGTGACCGAGTCTGTGACCAAGCCCATGATCGATCCCATTACCTATCTCCTGATCAAGCCTTTGACCGAACCAATGACATGATAGTGGACTTTGTACTTAAAATGCTACATTAAAATATCATTTTGAATATTTTACACATGATATTAAACTTCATGACTATAATGCTACATTAAACTATCATTTTACATGTCTTAAACATGCTTGTGGACTTTTTAATTGAAATGCTATAGTAAGATATCATTTTGCATATTGTAAATATGTTGGTGGACTTCATAACTCAAGTGCTATGTTAAACTATCATTTTGCATACCTTAAATATGCTAGTGGACTTTGTAATTAAAATGATATATTAAATCTCATTTTGCACATTGTAATCATGGTATTAGACTGTATAACTCTAATGCTACAATAAAGTATCATTTTGCATATTGTATACATGACATTGGACTTCATAACTCAAATGCCATGTTAGGCTATCATTTTGTATGCCTTAAATATGCTAGTGGACTTTGTGATTAAAATATTACATTAAATATCCTTTTGCATACTGTAACTTTGATATTGGACTTCATAAGTAAAATGCTATATCAAACTATCGTTTTGCATATTTTAAACGTGATAGTGGACTTCATAACTTAAATGCTACATTAAACTATCATTTTGCATATCATAAACATGGTAGTTGACTTTATGATTAAATTGTTACATGAAATCTCATTTTGCATATTGTAATCATAATATTGGACTTTATGATTAAAATGCTACATTAAGTTGTAATTTTTCCTATTTTAAACATGATAGTGGACTACATAACTCAAATGTTGTATTAAATTATCATTTTGTATGTCAAAAACGTGGTAGTGAACTTTGTGATTAAAATATAACATTAAAAAATACATATGCTATATGTAATTATCATTTTACATATTATATTCATGGTAGTTCTCTTTTGGAATACTTATTTCATTTCATTATTCTATTCTTGCTAGTTCACTTTAAATATAATTATGCTAAATTCAAATATCATTTTGCATATTTTTTCATCATTATTCAATTGAAATATGCTTATGCTATATCCAACTATCATTTTGCATAGTCAGATAATGGTACTATATTTAAATTTAAAAATGCTATATTAGTCTATCATTTAGCATATTAAACACAATCTACTGTGCTTCAAATATAGAAATGCTATATCTAAATATCATTCGAAATTAATGGTACTTTTTAGACTTTTTCCTTCTTCTAGATTCTGCTTTTCCATTCATTTCTTAGGTCTTGAATTTTCAGCTCTTGAATTCGAAAGTCGAGTGATTTCTGACATAGGTTTGGATTGAGGCATCAAGTTAAGCTTTCTTGATTTTGGAGAAATCGACGTTAACAGTGGAAGATTCAATGCGATTCGAACATCGACAAGAGAGAGGCTTGGACGACAATGACTTCAAACGACGATTGCTTGGATGGTGGTGGCTAGGGCAAGCAGTAGCCGAACGTAGATGGTGGCTAGGGCAAGCAGTAGCCGAACGTAGATGGTGGCTAGGGCAAGCTTGGACAAAAGCGACGGAAACAGTCAAAGTCGGGAAATTAAAAAAAAGGCCATTGTCCTTCTACTTAAATTCTAAATGTTGCGTCATTGGTTTAAAGCTTTTCCTTTAAACTAATTAACTCTAGTACATATATATTCGTAGTATTTACGAATTGCAGTATCCATCTGACTATCTAGGTAAGGAATTTTCTAAATGGTTTTCGAACTATGTTTATGATCCAAGAAACAGCGTCGTTGATGAAGGATTACAACATCTTGCGCTCGGACCAAAAGAAAATGTCAAGACTTATCCAATATTCTTCATCGGTGAATTTAAATTCAACGCCAAGGATTATGCTGTTGAAAAATTAACATATAACTGCGGTGTATTTGTCAAAAAGGCAGTGACGATCCAGAAGATCATATAAAAAAATTTTACGGCGTCTTAACACAGGTTTTAAAATTGACATATTATGTACAACCTGCAGAATAAGTTTTTTTTATTCAAGTGCAATTGGTTCAGTAATATTCCAGGTTTTGGAATCAACGTGCATAAAGATTATAAACTTATATGAATAAAGCATAACTCACATTCTATAAGTATGATCCTTTCGTATTGGCCAAGCAAACATTATAAGTTTATTTTGCTCCATATCCATCCATAAACCAAGATAAAGCAGATTGGTCTGCTGTTTTTAAAACAAAGGAAAAATTTACGTTTGATGAAATTAATATTCTGGAAGAAATAGCATATCAAATGGATCTTGAGCCAATTGATGAAATAATAATAGCTGATGATATTGATTTGGGTCTGTTAAATGATGAATCGAATGTTTTAATAGATTGAGAGTACACAAGAGAATGATATAGAGTACGAGACCAAAACTGAATCGGAAGACACGAAGACTAATTTTTTTGTATCAGTTGTTGTATAATTTATATTCTGAGTTTCAACTGTTATCAATAATGATGATTATATTGTGAGTTATGTCAATGTATATATACTCAGAAGACCTTGTCTTATTTATGACGTCTTAGTGCAATTTTTATGTAATGATGATTAATCAAACATATTTTGTAATAATGAACTGATATTTTTTCATTATATGAAATGATATGTTTGTACAGATATGCACAAGAGACATTCTAGCAGATCTCAGCCTTCTCCTTTCGTTGGTGCGGTGACAGCGGCACAGGCCGAATTTACGTCCGGTAGCAGAGGTAGTGCCAAAGAGCGTGGGGGTAAGTATCAAATTTATTACATTTTCACTATTTCAAGCTTATTAAATTTGTACATCTTATTTTATACAGGGGGTTTGAGGTCTAGCCTAGTGACTTTATTCTACAAATGCCGAGGAAGGCATTTATCAGCCAGATGTTAGAATGCTGGGCTCACTGGGACAACATTCCCGATCACATCAACAATGCCATATTCGCGGACTTGATGGTAAAATTTCAAACTTATAATTTATTTGTAAATTACTACAATGTATATAATTCAAAACATCAATTTCAATTAATAGACAGCTGTTCGTGTGGGCCCGCAAGATATGGATGTTTTTTTCAATAATTGGAACCAGAGAATGCGTAAAAATTACAAAGACACCATATCAAAAGCCAAGAGAGCGGGAAAAAACCATCTTGGATGGGTACTGATGTATGGGCTCAATTTCTACGGCTATGGGAAACTCCAAAGTCGAAGGTAAGTAACAAATATCGTTTCATTTTGTTCTTACATTTTGTTTAAAATTCGTATATTAGGTGCGTTAATCTAGTTAATTGCGCGTTTAAATTTATAGGAATTATCGACACGTGACCGTGCAAATAGGGCTAGAAATCCTGCTTGCACTGCGGTGGGTCGAAGTCCTTCCAACAACATCGGAGGGAGTTGGTAAAGTTATAAAATGTGTTTCTAAATAGTTGTAAAATAGTTTAGTCATATTGGTAACATTATTCATTGTATATATAACTTTAGTTTCAGCAATATAATCCTAAGCCTACACTAGCTGAGGTCTTTACCCACACGCATGCTGTCGAGCGCACAGATGAAGAGGGAATATTACGTATGAATTTATGGACGATAAATCCAAATCTGTTATAGTAAATTTTTTTAACATTTTTACTGCACATTTGATAAGTTCTTTATTATTTATTATTACAACTATTGTTCGTCATCGCAAAAGAGATACGAGGTGGAGAAAGCTCGAATGGCGTAGTCCACTGGCCGTGAGCTGACCTTAAAGGAGGAGGACCGTATTTGGGATGCTCTCATTGATCCGCCTACTCGGAATATGCGATATGGTTATGAAAATCAGGAGGTAAACTGCTTCAATAATTAATATATAAATTATATTTAATGCTGAAGCAAATCATAATCCAATCAAATAATTTGCTGGCAGCGATGATCCAGAGGGCTAGGAGATCCTAGACCGATGATGAGATAACTTAGCTCCGCCAGCAGATGACAGAATTCAATGACTGACGGAAGGACGGAGGACCGACGCAGCTGCTAGATGAGTGGATTACGGCTTTTTTAGCAGAGCACGAGAGGATGCCCGGTGAGGATGAGCCAGAAGATGATGACAACGAGGATGAGCAGGTATGGATTTTTTGACTTGTAATTATTGACTTGTGTTGATGGAATTGGTACTTTATTAATGATTGTGTATAGTGATGATTGTGAATTTGATGAACAGTAGTATTTGTGTAGATATTGTTGTGTTGGTTGATGGAATATTGGTTTTAGTTGATGAAAGTTTATGTAAATATTGATATTTGCGTTATGTTTTTTATTTATTTGTGGTACGTATGAGATTATACATTGCATATGACGTTAATGGTTGTGATATTTAGTTTATATGCATTGAGAATGAAGCGAGATTGAGATATGACGTTTATTGTGTGGTTTTGAAGGATTAAATTAGAGTTGGGCAAAGCAACAGGTTTCAGAATGGCGACGGCTAGCGACAACCATCTGGTTACAGTCTTGCGTCGTATGACGATGGTTAGTGACAACCTTTCGGTTCCAGCATTGCGACGGCTACATGTCTCAGGATTCCATCGCTATCCGTCGCTAAAAAGGCGACGACCCATCGCTATGCCCATCGTTGTTTTGCTAGCGTCGTCTTGTTTTATTGCGGCATTTAGTGATGGCTAGCGTCAGTCGGCGATGACCGACGATGACTAATTGCCGTCGCTATATATAGTCCTTCTTGCAGTGAGAAGCATCACGATATGAGTTTAATGAGGATAGCGTATCAGAAATTAAATGCAAATTTTGACAAACTTTTTAGCTAACATGATTATGGATATCAATAATATGTTAGGTAGGCAGAGGTTTCGGATTTAAATCTCCGCCTCTGTTCATCTACAGAAAGCGAACCGAAATTTAAATAAAAACATGATTTTGATGGTGAATAGACAACCAGAACAATATTGCGATTTTAGACACCTAAAGGGGCTTAAATAAATTTTACAAACTATATTTAATTATTCACTACCAGTTAAAAACAAAGAAATCACTTGATGGACCTCCATTTCCCGCCATCAAACCGTCATTAATGGCAGTGGTTGGCCAATCAGTCAAGCTTCCTTATTATTCCTTCATCCCTCACTTCCTTCTGTTTATCATTTCAAGCTTCAAATCTCACCATCTTAAGGTAAGATCCAATTTTTAACTTCAAAACTTTATCACTATTATTCACTCAAATATCCAACCTCTCCAACAAAAAAAACTCAAAATTTATGCTTAAGTTTGAATTTCTTCGGCGAACAGGTGAGACATGGGACCAAATGAGACGAGAAAGTCGCCGGAGATACGAACGGTGAGATTGGGGACAGGGAGGAAGAAGCTGGAGAACTTCTTCATGGAGAGTGAAGGAAGAAAAACACCAGCAGAGATATTGGGCGGTGACTATGTGGTGGGAACCACTCCTGTTAATATTAGGGGTAAGCCTATTCAGGATCTGTCCAAAACTGGTGGTTGGATCGCTGCTTTCTTCATTTTCGGTACGATTCCTCACTTTTTGTATATTACTTTGGTGCAGATGTAGACATTAGCATTTTGGTAGTTAGCGCTAATTCTAGAGTAAATTTTTTTGTGCTTTCCTCGAATAGCAAAAGGAAATCCTGCAACAGCAGCAATTATTTGCCCCCTCCATTTTGAATTGAAAAATAAATCATACAGACGTAACCATATTTTCTTCTCAAAAAATTTCAAAATAACCAACTATGCTTGACACATGGCGAGTAAAGCATCGTCAGCATATTAAGTGGTAAAAAAACATATTTTTATGAGTAGCTACAAAAATTGGACCGTCTGTTTTACAGATAAGCTTATTTTGTATACTTAATAGCGCACAAACACACGTCTTACTTTTTATGCGATTTAAAAAAGCATATGCGTATCATGTGGACATCAAATAATTTTTGTATATGAGAAGCAAGTGTTGTTTTATTGAATATTTGCACACAAATAAAAGTCAATCAAGCTATCTTTACAGTCTTAATGAACATTGCTTATTTTACATATTCTTTTGTTTGTATACTCAAATTAGAGTATCAAGCAAGATGTTAGTTTTGGCCAGACATAAAACTTCAAAAGAAGTAAAAAAAATTGCAGTCTTAAAATAAAATTTTCATTTACAGTTAAATTTCCATTGATTCTGAAATACAGAAGCATGAGAAAGGGTAATTCTATCCTTTCACGAGGGTTGAAATTTAAGTGGACAACTAAAATGGGAGAGTTACTAAGACATAAACATGAAGCTTGTCTGAATTTTTTCTTTTCTTTTCTTTCTCTTTTTAATACTCAAAGGATTTTCTGCTATCATATCCAAATTTGTGATCCCTCATTTTCAGTCAGACTACTCTTTTTTAGGCCATCCTGGGTTTGATTAAGTTTTCTATTGCTAATGCTTATTTATTTATTATATCAGATTCTATAATCAAATGCATGGTTGTTTGCATGGAAACAATAGAATTTAATATTAAAAATGCAGCTTTAGAGAAATTATCTTATAATCTGCGACATACATAATATCAGATGCGGGGCCGATGTTGAAAAAGAAAATGTTATTCTCCAAATCTGATTTAACTTAGAGAGCAAATTCACTTCATCCATGTCCTTGAAGAACCATCTTCAATGAATTACACTGCAAACTTTTGATTTTCCAATTTCAGCATAATTTTACATTTTGTGGAGAACCCGCCAAGTAAAAAAATATCGAGGATATCTTTTCATGCATTACTATCGTGCATCAGGAAATGAGTTGGCAGAGAGAATGGCATACTTTGGACTCTCAGTAAATATGGTTACATTCATGTTTTATGTCATGCATCGCCCTTTCTCCAGCTCGGCTAATGCAGTTAACAATTTCCTTGGAATTTCTCAAGCCTCTTCTATAATTGGTGGTTTCCTCGCTGATGCTTATCTTGGTAGATATTGGACTATAGCCATCTTCACTACCATATATCTCGTGGTATGTAAATAAAGCAGATATAAGTTCATCCTTCATTATTTGTCATTAGATCATGAGATCAGACATCCCATATACATATATCAAAGCCTGAATATCAAACTTTAAAAAGAAAATATGAGATATAAGCTGTTTCTTCAACTTAGCTAGTTTTGATTCTAAACAGGGCTTAATAGGAATAACCTTGACAGCGACATTGCATGTATTTACACCGGATCAGTCTAAATGTGATAAGTTAGCAACACTTCTTGGAAATTGTGAGCAGCCAAAGCCATGGCAAATGGCATATCTAAACACAGTCCTTTACTTAACCGGATTCGGAGCTGCAGGAATAAGGCCATGTGTTTCTTCATTTGGGGCAGATCAATTTGATGAAAGAAGTGTAGATTACAAAGTTCATCTGGATCGATTTTTCAACTTCTTTTATCTGTCTGTCACTATAGGTGCTATTGCAGCATTCACTATGATAGTTTATATACAAATGACCTATGGATGGGGTTCTGCTTTCGGTGCTTTAGCAATAGCGATGGGCGTATCGAATTTGGTGTTTTTTCTTGGAACGCCTCTTTATAGACATAGGTTGCCAGGTGGTAGTCCGCTTACCAGAGTAGCTCAGGTGTTGGTTGCTGCTATTAGGAAGAGGAATGTTCCTTTTTCTAGCAGTGATTTGATTGGCCTTTACGAACTTCCTGGAAAGAGATCTGCTGTTAAGGGCAGTGGGAAGATAGAGCACACGGATGATTTCAGGTACTCCTTTCTAAAATCATTTTTACCATTTTCTTCCCATGTTAATTTGAATTCCTTGTTGTCATTTTCTTTTTACATATATGCTATCTTCTTTCATTATCAATGCGTCACTGTATATTTTTGTATATGCCAACACCATCTGATTTCACTTTTATATTTTTCTCATTTATAAGTGCCATTTCTTTCTTACTTTTTCGTTTGCAACTCAATTGGTTTTAGTCATTCTTACTATTTTTCTTAACATTCAGTCCTCGTGCATTTAACCTTGTTATCGTTTCATCTTTGAATGTAGTTATTTTGATTTGTACAATATAGCTGATTTAACCGTCTTTAGATAAAATTTCTATTCTAGTTTGTTCGTTATTATTTTTTATTGCATAAAATGATACTAGATTTACTCCATTTTATCAACCTATATTAATTCGGTTCATTATGATTTATGTCATCCCCATTCTCCTTATCTTCTTTTATTACTAATATTAGGTATTTCAACATCTTTTTTTGTAGATCATCTGATTTTACAAAATCGTATTGTGCTCGTCAACTTCTTTATCAAGATTGTACGATATACATTATGTTTTTGTTTTGCTAAGTTTCATCCTCTTTTATTCCTGTTCATTTTTTCATTTGTCAACAAATGATCTATTCCTGATAGATTTCTTATACACTTGTCTATTATGATTTCTATGTGAATTTTGGATACACTGTTAAAGGTAAATATATTAACGAAGATAAACTGCCAGACACCAGTCTCATAATGTCATACAAACCATACACTTCTGTTTACTGCTGATGTTGGATTATGTTCCAAGACAACCACTTCATTTAATGAAATTCCGAGTCCGATAGGACTTTTTATTCCTATACATAATTGTATAGGAACCATACATGAAATTTCCTAGTTTTATACTTCAGTCATTCCATAGTACATTTACATGATACATAATCCCCTTATCTCCAGATTCCTAGACAAAGCAGCACTACAACTAAAAGAAGACGGCCCAAACCCAAGCCCATGGAACCTCTGCACAGTAACACAAGTAGAAGAAGTAAAAATCCTTCTAAAACTCCTACCAATCCCACTATGCACCATAATGCTGAGCGTGGTACTAACCGAATTCCTCACCCTTTCAATCCAACAAGTCTACACACTCAACACGCACTTGGGCCACCTCAAACTCCCAGTAACGTGCATGCCCGTCTTCCCAGGCCTCAGCATATTCCTCATCCTGGCACTCTACTACTACACTTTCGCCCCTCTCGCCCGTAAAATCACAGGCCACCCTCAAGGCACAACCCAGCTTCAAAGGGTCGGCCTCGGCCTAGTACTATCCATACTCTCTGTTCTCTGGGCCGGTGTTTTCGAACGGTACAGAAGGAACTATGCCATAAGAAACAACTACGAATCTCTCTTCCTATCAGCCATGCCGAATCTAAGCGCGTATTGGTTGCTGATACAGTACTGTTTGATTGGTGCAGCTGAAGTGTTTTGCATAGTGGGTCTTTTGGAGTTTCTGTATCAGGAAGCTCCTGATGCCATGAGGAGCATAGGGTCTTCGTATGCTGCTGTTGCTGGTGGTTTGGGTTGCTTTTTGGCGAGCTTGTTGAATGACATTGTGAAGGCTGCTACTGGTAATGAAGCAGAAGGGAAGTATTCGTGGCTTGCGCAGAATATCAATTATGGGAGGTTTGATTACTTGTATTGGTTGCTGGCTGTGCTGAGCTTTGTTAATTTTTGTGTGTTCTTGTTCTTTGCGAAGAGGTACAAGTATAGGGAGAGGAAGGTGGTGGAGACGGATGTTGCT
Organism: Allium cepa; assembly: GCA_030765085.1. Taxonomy (NCBI): domain Eukaryota; kingdom Viridiplantae; phylum Streptophyta; class Magnoliopsida; order Asparagales; family Amaryllidaceae; genus Allium; species Allium cepa. The sequence goes on along the minus strand of CM060931.1, from coordinate 347,227,761 downwards.
GGAGGATGCGTTGGTAGCTAGTTTTTGGTAGGTACGAAGACAAAATTTATACATTGATGTTAGTTATATTTGATTGCCTAGATGTATTTTCGTTAAACAATTTACACGTATTTAAATACTGGTATGGTGATCGTTTGTGTTTTTGTTACTGGAAGGTTGCAGGTATAAGGTCGCGGAACTGTTTTCAATAGTTATGATATTATTTTAAGAGCATTTGATGATATCATAAATTTTCTTTAAGAATTTGGTGGTCGCCCTTCATAAACTTGACTCCATGAAGAGTTTTTGCTTTTATAAACTTTTGCACAAATAGGAAGGTGTTCTAAAGTAGATCCGTTAACCAATGGTATGTTTAAGTGGTCATTAAACAATCACTTAGGGCTCAATTATACCAAATCCTAGTTTAAGGATAAGTGGAACAATATGAAACACACTAGGGAGATTGAATTTTTATTAAAAACAGAAAGTGTTAATAATCCATAGAAGGATGATGTAGAAGTTTAGAGAACGTGTGACGACCATCCTACATTTTCGATATCCAATATACCTATAGAGCGCACCACAAAAGTACCTGATCAATACACGACGACAGTCAAGGTGGAAATTCACGAAAATCTAAACGCAGAACTTATAGAATATCTCACAGTGCACAAATAAAATATAACATAATAACATAGATGTAAAACACACGAAACACTAATATAATAATATGAACTATAAATAAGAACGCTAAAGTGTAACAGGTTCATACATTATACAAAAACAGAAATAAAAGAGTATATACATCCTAAATTTCTAAAATAAACTTTATAAATATCTCTGAAGTAATATAAAAACTGTTATAGCTCCATAGTATTGTACAATGGAATAAGCGATAGTAAGCTCCAAAGTATACATATATGAAAACGTATGCTTCTGCTCGTACTCCATACAATTTCATGCATTATCCAGACTCGTTGTTCCAGATTTACTCATTTAACAGTACTCGAGATAATAATTAGGAAAACATAAAACCTCAAGTCAGACAACTGTCTGATGTGAGCGATACAAAATCTCAAAAATACCATAAAAATCATATGTAACAAATATGAGCATAACGTATGAAGAATCATACCTAACATGTTTATGCATCCAGAGAATTAGCACATAACAGTTGATATATGCTAATGTACTATAAACATTATATGATTGTACCACAATCGAAGTACAATGCCCAATGTCTATACGATCGAAAATGCCTAAGTCGTATGACGCCCTAAGTTAATAAGCAACCATGGCAAACATAACATTCATCAAAAAATCCTCACTATAACTCGTGTGCATTGGATACATGATAACTTGTATGGAACAATCGTAACCAGGGACTCAATCAAGTCCCAACTTCTTTATTGCTCAAATCCATGCCATTTCAAAAGATTAGGAGATAGACTCACAATCGTAAGATCTGGATGCAATCATAATCCAGATGGGTGCCCACACGCGCCCCTTTTGTATGAGCACACTAGAAACCTCTGAGTTATCAGTGATCCCTTTGCACATGTCTCCATAGTGGAATTTAGTCGTTATTTCATCCTGGATATCCCCATAGTTGAACACAATCGCAAATTCTACTCACAAGTCATCATCGTTCACTCGTCCTTGTGGATCACCGTTATAACTCCCATCGTCGAGTCGTCGTGATCGGAACGCCTCTCAATCTCCATCGTAAATTATAGAGACATTGTACTAAAGTTCTGAAGTCATCGTCGTCATGTCAAAGTATCACGGCATACCTTCATTAGTTGCCACACGAACCTTAAAAATGTCTTGAGTCATCCCAGAGTCGTTCACCTTCGCCCATGAACAAACTCCGAAATCCAATTTTCTGACTAGGTCATTTCATCAGAAAAACCCAAAGTTCCCCTTCAAGAAACCCGAAGCAACCACCGTGAAAACCTGAAGTGGTCTAGAATTCATCATTCCATTTTCCCCATACAGAACTTCCTAGGTCCGGTCCCAAAGTGAAGCCTCCACTGTCCCGAAGCAAGACATGAAGCGACACACACTATACCCCTAAACAAGATTTCTTGACCGACCCCCGGACATAACACCATGAACAACATTTTCTATCCAGGTTCCTCCACCATTGACCCAAAGCATACCTCGAGCACACCACCATTAAACACAAAGCACAACGCCATTGAACAAATGCTACCGACTAGAAATGCTACCAAACAGATAATGCTGTATTTTCTTCAAACTCCATTTTCATGCTGATTTCACGTCTACACTCCGTTCTTCGACCTGTGCCTTCCCTATGCATCGGTACGACTCCTAATACCCTTAAGTCTATTCGTCGAAGTTCGGTTCTACAGCTCCTACATCTAGTTTTCTCCGATGAGCGTTTTCAACCATTCATCCATACATACAATAAACACACATGCATAACATTAAAGCATGCAAAAAACACAACAAATTATAGCAATCGTACAATGTGTTCATAACATAGCCCAACAACTATAAAGGCAATCACACATCCAAATAACATGATTAAAACAACAAAAATCACTTTATTCACTTTTTTACTTTAGGTACGGTTTTAAAATATCAATAAAAAATAATTTTGAATTTAAAAATGAATCGAAACATGTTAAATATAGATACATATATAACAAGATGTAAAATGATAAATCACTCATCAAACCATCAAAAATTCAAGTTTTGCATGCCAATCGAGATGAATCCAAAAATGAACCACAAATACCTAATTTCTCTTCCCCAAAACATAAATTTAAAGATCTCTAACTAATCCCCTTGCTAATCTACCCTTATTCTATAATTTGCACTTGATCTGGAGGAGAAATATGAAGGTTTTGGTGAAACAAATGGTTAATAGATGCTTAGCTCTATTTGGGAGATAGAAAAAAAATAAGTCGAGGAAGGTTATTTCAGCCTATAATAGTGTAAATCTAAAATGTATTAGCGGGCATATCCTAAATCTCATTAATTGCCCATTGAGCTGCTTCAAAAACTAACAAAATTTAAACAGCCATATCTCCTGGACAGAAAGTGCAAATTGCTATTATGACCACTCTATAGAAAGGGAAACAATCATTTCATTGCAATAGGAGAGGTCTCGGGTTGTAATTCAGCTTCTACCAAAATTTATAGCCATTACAAGTTTTTAAGGGTAAAATAATTAGATAAAATTTCTTGAAGTAAAAATGTCACTACTCAACATCCGCCAAAGTTGTAGTGTCATATGATCCAATATGAATATAAAACTAATATTTTATGAACCTTCGATACGTAAAATACGGGTCGTTACACTCTCCCTCTACTTAGGTATTTCACATTCGAAATCCCCAATGCAACCAACAGAAAGTCAAACATAGCTACCCCACATGTCTAACATGTACAAGCAATCATATCAAACATCAAACATGCACACGGAAGCAAGAAACGTCTACGCATACCCTAACATTCAATATAATAAACTACCCCATATGACATTGAAAGTGAAAGTAAATGCGATAAATAGAAAGTCTCACCAAGTAAAGAGCTCCATAAAAGAGGTCCTCATGCTCTCTCAGTCTCCCAATTACAATTGGCTTCGCTCTCACTCGATTGAACCTTCGCCAGCTCGACCGTCTTTCTCCTAAGTTACTTCTATCACGTCCGGCGATACGAATAGGCCTACGAGGTCTCGAAGCTTCTGGTTCAATCTCGAGATCATCAAGTTGATCTTGTCCAACTTGAAAGGGAGTGTGGATTAAGGATCTTAAGGCTAATTTAACACTAGAGGAGGATGCATAGTGTTTAATTGATTCTAAGACTTATATGGACTAACTTAAAAATTATGATATAAACAAATGCAGAATTTAATCACAAAACAATCACAGAATCAAACACAGATGCAGAAAGTAAATAAAAAGCAATAATAGAAAAGAACACACCGGATTTTATACTGGTTCGGAGTTACCCTACATCCATTCCTATATCAAGCCAAACATCTCATACAAATTTTTATTATATCAATGTCGAGATTACAATTCTCAATTTCTAAAGGCCTTGAGGTACCCTCCTGTCTCTCGAGTCCGGGGCAAATTCTCTTGATTTACGGGACACAAGATCACCCAATTGATTTCTAGGCACAACCATACCTTATAGAGAGACTCGATAAAATTTTGATTACAAATTGATTCTATAACTCTAAATAGCACTTTGATCTTTGAGAGAGGGCAGAGAATCAAACAAGAATGAGATTCTAATTTGATTCACTTGAGAATTCGGTAGAATTTCGACATGATCTTAAAAATATGAAAATTTTAGAATATGGATTTTTTGAGAAGGAGTGAAGAAAATAGTTAGTTAAAAAATTCGTTTGAGAAGGCTATTTATAAAGCACTAATGGTCATAACCATTCGTGAAGGGATTTAAACGAATAGACACATCTTTTGAAAATTGAAACTTTTGAATTCAATGGCTATCATGTCGACATGGGGTATCCCATGACGTCGACACCCTATGTTAAAAACTATGTAAAATTTGTTTTGAAAATGGTATTGAAAGGAAAACAAGATGAAATGATTCTGGAGTAAAATAAACTAATTTTCCTATGTTTTAAAATAAAGAAGAGTAGAAAAATATATTTTCAAAATGTATATATAAATTTTATTTTAAATCTCAAGTATATATGTATTGTAAAGAATATTTAAAAATCAAAAGATAGTTTTAAAAACAAACGATGTTCAAAATAAGAGTTTATTTAAAAACAAAAACAAGGAATATTTTAAAGCTAAAACATCTTTTTGAAAATCATTTGAAAAGATAATTTCTAAGGCTAATTTTTTTTGAAAAGAGGTTTTGAAAATCATTTTGAAAAACCATTTTGAAGTAGTTTTGCAAGCTTCTTCCTGCAGAATATCTCATCACATCAGGACTCAAGAACTTGTACAAAACCAGGATGTTCGTGGGTTTGTAAGCCACTTGTCATATGTTTGTAAGCTACTTGTCGTGGGTTTGTAAGCCACTAAGAAGGTAGAAATGAGTTCCATCCCAAATGAAATTCGGAATGAAGATTTCCATGCTATTATGAAGTTTTAACAAAAACTAGACATTTATCTTGAAATCTTGATCTTAATACTCATAAGTCTTCAAACTTGATTTCTTCATTCTTGATCTTTATACTATACAGTCTTCAATAATTAGTACCTGCCTTATATATATCCTGCATAATAACATTCATATATATCTAGAAAATAGTGTTAGTGTATAAGTTATAATAAAATAAGTTACAATGGTTGTTGTCTTCAAAACCACTATCTCCAGTTCCTAACACAACTATCATGCCTGAGCTATGCACTAACTTCCACGAGTGAGAGACGTGGAACACGTTGCGCAAGCTCGCCATCTTTCAAGGTAAGTCGACTCTATATTCTAGTTTTCCAGTCCACTAGAGTATCGAAAAAGGACCAACAAATCTCACGACGAACATCCCCTTATTACCGAATCGAACAACATTCTTCAGTGGAGAGATCTTAACAAACACCATATCATTGACATGGAACTCTATATCTTACCTTCTCTTATCAGCATAGCTCTTCTGTCTACCTCGAGCAGCTTTCATTCATTGCTGAATGATCTCGATCGTCCATGAAGTCTCTCTAACCATATCTAGCCCAATTATCAGTTTCTCGTCCGCTTTCCACCAACATGAAGGTGCATTGCACGGTCGGTCATATAATGCCCCAAATGGTGCCATACTGATGTTGGACTGATAAGTGTTGTTGTATGCAAAATCTACTAAGTTCAAATGATCATCCCACTAGACACTGAAATCGAGAATGCAAGCTGGCAAAAGATCCTCCAAAATATGATTCACCCTTTTGGTCTGCCCATCGTTTTCTGGGTGAAAAGCTATGCTAAGATGGAGCACGACCCCTAATGCTGTTAAAATCTCGATTTTCATCATTTTGGTTGTGAAAACTATATAAATCTATATTTATGCATTAATCATTTATGCAGGAGATTCATTGCAGATTCAGATTGTTTTGAAGCTGTTAGTCTATTGATTAGAGCCTGTATATTGTTAGAAATATGTTAAAATCTCTTATATTGTGTGTGTGTGTGTATAAAACATGCACACACATACATTGATATGCACAAGCGGGCAGAAAACAGTCTGCTGAATGAACCAATTCAACCTTCTGTTTGCTGAAATATTTTTAATATTTCAAAATAGTAATCTAACTGAATGAGTTCATACAACCGTCTGAATTAGGCCAAAAATTGCCCTTTTTTTTGCTATTTCGAATTTAACAAATTCAGAAGGTTGAATTATAATTTCAGCTGGCTGATTAATTATAACGGCTAGTATTTATGAAAAGATGCTTCTCTTCAACGAAGAGAAACATATTAAAATCAACAGTTGCATCTGTTTCTTTTCAACATTATCTTTCATTAAAGATTTCAACCTTTTAATCTATACAAATAGAGTTAAGAATTCAACAAACAATTTACCTAACCAATTTTAGTATTCAAAATTCTTATCTCTTATTCTCTATTTTCAATTTGCACTCAAACTGCATACAATCTCTAATCATTGTTCACTTTATCTTCCACATTTCTCAAGCACATTACACTATATATCATCAAGGAGAAGATTATAGAAAGATTGTACTTAATTAACTTCTCAGTGCTATTTAAAGAGCATACAACAATCAGATACTTTTATTATTTGTAAAGAAGTCCTGTTCGGTTGCTTAGGCGATATAATTATTATTCGGTTGCTTAGGCAGTAGAAGTCATGTTCGGTTGCTCAGGCGGTGTAAACCTATTCCTCCGAGTTAAGTGAGGGTTGCTAGTTTAATTCCAAAAGGAGTTTGAGACTGGATGTAGAATGAAAGTTCGAACCATTATAAAAATCTTTGGTGTCATTTGCTTTACTGCTTTAATTATTTACTTACTTAATCATTATTTCGTACAAGTAGTTTATCCATATTACATGATCCTATAGCATAGTCTCTTACATTTGGTATCAGATCAAGGTCATCTTGTAACCGTAACATAGTTATATGATATTTTAATATAGAAAACAACACTAGCACTGCAACTAACACTAGCTTTCTTGACGGTCAATCTACTACAAAACCACCTCTATTTCGTGGAATGAATTATAACTATTGGGCTACTAGGATGAGAATTTATATAAGCAAATAGTTATGAAACTTGGAATATTACTCAAACTGAATATGACATACTTACTACAGAATATTCACGATGGTCTAACACACAAAAACTGGATGATACTGCAAATGCTAAAGCCATGAACATGTTATATTGTGCATTGGACAAGAATGAGTTTAATAAAGTAAACATGTGTAAAATGGCTTATGAAATTTGGCGTGCACTTAAAGTTACACATGAAGGTACTAAAAGAGTAAAACAGAGTAAAATCTCTATGCTGAAGAGCCAGTTCCAGAATTTCAAAATGAAGTAAGATGAAACAATAAATGAAATGTACTCTAGATTCCAAGATATATATCGTTCTCTTATAGCATTAGGAGAAACTTATAGAGACTTTGACATTGTTTCAAAAATCCTCAACTCTTTAACGGATGAGTATGAACGAAGTCTTAGCAATCGAAAAAGCTAATGACATTTCAACAATTAAACCAGAAGAGTTGATAGAAAATCTAATATCTTATGAAGTTAATATACAGGCAAAATGAGTACAGGCTCAAGATAAGAAGAATATAGCATTCTAAGCAGAAAATGATGAACCAAATTCAGATGAAGATATGGCATTAATTGCTAAAAATTTCAAAAAGTTTTTTAAATTTAGAAAGAGTAACAAATTCAGAAATAACAAGAAAAGCTCCAGCAACAATAACATCAACAACAAACCATCATCATCTGCTCTAGAATGTTATGAGTGTCGCAAGAAAGGCCACATCAAGAAAGACTGTCCCGATAAAAAGAAAGAAAAATATAAGCACAAGAACAACAGATTCAAAAAGAAAGCCTTCTCTGTCACTTGGGACGATTCAGAATCATCTTCAACATCAGATAGGTACTCAAACAGTGATATGGAACAAGCTAATGTATGTTTTATGGCCACAAATAACGAGGTAAGTGATCTTACTTTTGATGATTTATTGGAAATAAACTTTGAATTAGTTGACAAACCAGAAGACGTTAAAATAAAATATAAAGAAACTTTTGAAAAATTAAATAGAACTGAAATTGAAGTAGATATGTTAAGAGATGAGAAACAAATTTTAGAAGAGGAACTTTAAAGTTACTCAAGAGTCTTGTTCTAATATGACATCTCAACTCACTATGCTAAGTCAAGAGATAGAAACTCAGAAAGAATAAAATGATGCTCTATTAAAAATCATGATCTTAAAGCTTATATTAAAATTTTGGAATTAGATATCTCTAGTCTTAAAACAAATTAGATGATATTACTAAAAATGTCTCTAATTTTAACAAAGGTAAGGAAAATATTTCTAAAGTTATAGAAAATACTTAGTCTGTTTCACATGAAAGAGGACTAAGATATAAGCAAGCTTATAAAGTTATTCCAAAGAAAAAGAATTCATTATATAGCAATTTTAAAAGGAATAATAATAAAATTTAAAAACCTAGTTCAAAATATACAGATTATTCTAAATCAATTAAGATGTGGGTTCTTAAAATAAATGATTATTTAAATAGAGATAAATATATAAAATCTTGTATAAAAACTATTCATAAAAAAATATTTTATTTTTAAAGGGAATTCGACCTAACTCTTAGGACCTAAATAAAACGATAGGTACCAGTGTTAATTCTGTATTTTGCAGGCACCGCCTAAAAAGAGAGGAAAATGGATATTAGGCAGTGGTTGCTCGAAACACATAACAGGAAACAAAGAGATGCTAACGAACATTATCTACTAAGATAAAGGTTTTGTCACTTTTGGAGACAATTCCAAGGGATATGTCATCGATAAAGGCGATGTGAGCAATAATGGTATATCCAATTTACCTCTTGTTACAGATGTTTTATTTGTTAAAAATTTAAAACATAATTTACTTAGTATCAGCCAACTGTGTGATAAAGGATTCAGTATATCTTTTTTTGAAAATAAGTTTAGCACTTGTTATCAGAATAAAATCTTATTTTTGAAGGTTTTAAAGAAAAATTATATATGTTTTAAATATGAATATAAATTACACTACTAACATGTGTTTAATAGCTAAAGAAAACGATCCTTGGCTATGGCATAAGAGATTTTGTCATATTAATTTCAAAGCTATAAGCAAATTATCTAAACATGAATTAGTAAAAGGTTTATAAAAATGAATTTTAAAGTAAACAATATTTTTGATGCATGTCAATTAGGAAAATTATCAAAATCATCCTTTAAATCAAAGAAAAATATTTCTACTATTAAACCACTTGAACTATTACATTTGGATCTATTTGGTCCAATTCAAGTTCAATCTATAAACCATAGCAAACATGTGTTTGTTATAGTAGACGATTTTTAAAGATACACTTGGACTATTTTTTTTGAAAAATAAAAGCGATACTTTTGAGAATTTCAAAAATTTTGCTAAAAGGATTCAAAATCTCAAAAAATTAAAAATATTAGAAGTGATCATGGAGGTCAATTCGAAAACGAAGCTTTTTAACATTTGCAATAAAAAAGGAAATTTACCATAAATTTTCTTTTCCTAGAACACCATAACAAAATGGAGCTATAGAAAGGAAAAATAGAACTTTACAATAATGTGTAAGAACTTTGTTAAACGGAAGAAATTTAATAAAACATTTTTAGGCAGAAGCTGTGGCAACTGCCTGCCATGTTCTGAAGTGTTTCCAACCGACCACTAACTAAACACACTTCATATTAACTATTTTATCAAAGAAAAACAAATATTTCTTATTTTAAAATTTTTGGTTCAAAATGTTATATTCTAAACACAAAAGATAGCTTGGTAAATTCGATCTAATATCCGATGAAGGAATTTTCCTAGGATACTCGGAATGAAGCAAGGCTTACCGAATTTTTAATAAAAGAACTAAAACAATCGAAGAAACACTTCATGTTTCCTTCAACGAAAATTTTAAATTTAATAATTTTTTTAAGGATAATGAGATAATCACTAAGACGGTCACAAACATGGTTACTCAAAATAATTTTGAAGAAGATGAAAACATTGTTCACAATGAAAATGAATTAAGATCTCCTCCTAGGATTTTACGAGCACCCACTTGAAAATGTCATAAGAGAAATTGATTCACATGTCAGAACTAGAAATCAACTTAATCAAATGGGCCATGTAGCATTTCTTTCAAATATTAAACCTAAAAATACCAAAGAAGTCTCTACTGATGACTATTAGATTATAGCTATGTAAGAAGAGCTAAAACAATTTGAAAAAAATAAAGTTTGGGAATGAGTTCATGATCAAGTGTCGAACGATCATTGGTACTAAATAGGTCTTCAAAAATAAAATAGATGAACAAGGAAATATAACTATGAATAAAGCTAGATTAGTTGCACAAGGATATAATCAAGAAGAAGGAATTGACTATGAAGAAACATTTGCTCCAATCGCACGACTAGAAGCAATACGTATCTTGCTGGCCTTTGCATGTTTTCATAATTTTAAACTTTATCAAATGGATGTTAAAAGTGCATTTTTAAATGGATATTTAAAAGAAAATGTTTATGTTGAATAACCTCCTTTAGTTGAACATGAAAAATTTCCAGACCATGTCTATAAACTTAAGAAAGCTTATACGGTCTAAAACAAACACCCCACGCTTGGTATGAATGTCTTAAGAGCTATCTTATAGATTCAGGTTTTGGAATTGAGAAGGTTGATCAAACTCTTTTTTAAATGAACTAGAAAGGATATTTTAATTATTCAAATTTATATAGATGATATTATTTTTGGTTCTACAAATGAAAATTTATGTCAGGAATTTTCTAATATAATGACCAAAGAATTTGAAATCTCACATATGGGAGAGTTATCTGATTTTGTTAGTTTACAAATTAAATAACTAAATATTGGAATTTCTATTAATCAAGAAAAACATTGTAATAATCTAATTAAATCTTTGGTGTGGAAAATACTTCTTCCAAACCAACTCTAATGAGTACAACAACACATCTCGATAGAGATGAAGATGACAAAAGTGTTGACCAAAAATTATAACGAAGTATAATTGGATCATTACTCTATCTAACTGCTTGTAGACCTGACATAATGATGAGTGTTTGTTTATGTGCTCGATTTCAAGCAATTCCTAAAGAATCACATATGAGAGCAAGGAAATGAATATTACGTTATCTAAGCAAAATCAAAGATTTCGGGCTTTTTTATCCAATAGAATGTCCTTTCGAGTTAGTATCATATAGCGATCATGACTTTGGAGGATGTTGAAAAGATCAAAAAAGTACAAGCGGGACTTGTCGCTTCACTGGAAAATCCAAAGTCTCCTGGTTTAGCAAGGAATAAAATTGTGTTTCACTATCGACGTGTGAAGCAGAATATATTTCTGCTGCTTTAGCATGTGCACGAGTCATTTACATGCAACAAACAATTCAAGACTTTGGTATAAATTTTATCTAAATCAACTATTTTTTGTGATAACACAAGTGCTATAAACTTATCTAAAAATTCTGTAAATCATTCACGAACAAAACATGTTGACATTCGTCATCATTTTTTTTCCTGATAATATTGGAAAAGATATAGTCAGATTAGAATTTGTATCCTTTGAAATCCAACTGACTGATATATTTACAAAACCTTTAAATGAAATATTTTTGTACAACTAAGAACAAAATTAGGAATTTTATATTTTAAAGATTTATAATTAATTTTACTTATTTTATGTTTGTCAAATATAATATTTTTTTTACAGAAATTGAGTTTCTAGGGCTCGAACTCTAGTCACTTTACAAAAATTGAGTTTCTAAGACTCGAACTCTTATCACTTTATTCCAATTTATGTCTACATGTTTCCATTTCCAATATTACTTTTGCATATCTTTCCTTTTTGTCGATGACAAAGGGGGAGAAATTTGGTATAAATTTGTTTAAATAAGTATGCATATTAATAGGGGGAGAATTCACGTAAGTTTCATAATAATATATTATTTATACTTATATAGTTATCATCATAAAAAAGGTGGAGAATTTTAGAGTCTCGATTTTCAACATTTTGATCGTCACAACTATATAAATCTATGTGTGTACACTAATTACTTATGTAGGAGATTCATTGCAGATTCAGATTGTTTTGAAGCTGTTAGTCTATTGATTAGAGTCCATATATTGTTCGAAATATGTTAAAATCTCTCCGATATATATATATATATATATATATATATATATATATATATATATAACATGCATATACATGCACAGATATGCACAAGCAGGCTGAAAACAGCCGGCTAAATGAACCAATTACCCCTTAATATTCCTATAATGGGTACAACAAAGGATGTGGTGCATTGCAGGTATAGATAAAGCATCACAGAGACTAATATTCAAAGGTAAATAAGTAAAAGCAGTAGAAAACATTTAAATAATAACTTATCATTTAAAATTAATCTTCATCTCAAAATAAGTCATAAAAACATAACATGTCTCAAAAACTCAAAATCTCTCATATCTTATGAAAATACATCTTAGTCTCACATTATCAAAGTAAAAGTAACAATAATAATCCCTCTTATAAGTGCCAATCCATCATAATCCAAATGAAAAGGATGAAAAGCAAAAGAATACATCAGAAATGAGAAAACTCCGGAAATGAAACTCCAAGCAACCTGAATCAACTATTCTCAACTCCGTTGGCTTATTGGGGGGTGGGGAAAGAAAGATAGAGGAGTGGGTCAAACAATAAGTCTGGTGAGTGAAAGTAATTACAAGAATTTCTAAGAAAGATAAACATAATAGACTAAGCAATAGTTCTAGCATGAAAGGAAGGTATAGAAAAGATAAAACTCACATTGAATACTGTTTCTGATTTTGTTTGACTGTTTGCACTTGTCTGGAACTGCTGTGATTAGGTTGAAACCCTAATCCTATCTCAACTGATAACTTGATTAGGCTGAAATCCTAATCCTACTCATTGATCGGCCTTTCCTATCTCTAGTGTGCCACTATGAGCCAATCATGTTGGTCCCACAACAATAGGCACCTTTTAGCGCTTAGGACGCAGTAGCGAATTATTTACCCAAATCGATGCCGCACGCTCGGTCATCGCCGGTGCACACTAACTGTCGCCCCTATCTTACCCTTTATTTACCCTAATCAGCATAAGCGTGCCCAGCCTCATCCACGTGTGAGACCATCAGTCTTCGACTGAAAAGGAATACTGCCGGTATTTGTCCTAATAAACAAGTCTTCTAACTTGCGCCCCTTGCCCAAATCCCTAAATTTGAGCATCTATCTATTGGCCACTTATTTTCCCTAATCAGCATAAGTGTACCCAGCCTCACCCACGTGGTGAGACCATCAGTCATATACCTGAAAGGAATGCTGCCGGTACGGGCTACTTCTACTATATTTTCTTATTAACTTGATCCAAGATCTAAGTTTTAAAATAAGCCCCTTATATTCTTTCTTTCTTTCTAATTATAACCTACGTGTTATAATTGTTATTGCAACTGTTACTCTTATATGTTCTCTTTTTAGTTATAACCACTTGTTATAATCATGCTTGCAAAGATCAGCTTGAAAAATTCGATCCAAAATCTGATGAAGGAATTTTCATAGGATACTTGGAACGAAGCAAAGCTTATCGAATTTTTAATAAGAGAACTAAAAAAATCGAAGAAACGCTTCATTTTTCCTTCGACGAAAATTTTAAATTTAATTTTTTTAAGGATGATGAGATAATCACTATGAAGGTCACAATTTCGGTTAGTCAAAATAATTTTGAAGAATATGAAAACATTGTTTATAATTTTGAAAAAGACGAAAACATTGTTCATAATGAAAATGAATCAAGATCTCCTCCTTGGATTTTATGAGATTACCCAGTAGAAAATGTCATAGGAGAAATTGGTTCACATGTCAGAACTAGAAATCAACTTAATCAAATGTGCCATGTAGCATTTATTTCTAATATTGAACCTAAAAATACCAAAGAAGCTTCTACTGATGACTATTGGATTATAGCTCACTAGTAGAAAAAACGAATCAGACGACGGACATGTGTTGCATATACGTTTATATGATTTTTGTTTGATGATAATAAACATATATACATTCGTTTAAATGTATTTGTTAATATACTATTTTATTTTCACAGATTAAATAAATATTTGTTGAATAAATTAAATAACACAGAATTTGAATTCAAAACGAATATTTTATTCAAACAAATATTTATTACAATTTTGAATAGTACAATTCCAAGCTCTCACTATAACTATACAACTTTGATTACATCACATTTTTTTCACATTTACATCAGCACCTCACTACATATCACTCACACTCGTATTTTATCTTCAACTGCATTCCAGTTTGAATCCAGCATCTGAGCAATCTGCAAAAATAAATTTTGACGCAGTAAAATTGAAAAAGAAATATTTTTGCAATATAAAATGAAATATGATTTTTGAAAATATGATTTGCCTCAGTTATTTGGGTTGTTCGTCATCATTTAAAATTGAATTCATCATACACGAACAATGTGACATGCACAGTGTATCACTGTACATGCCACAAGGCCGTGCACATCGATATACACTTGATAATGCTACAGGGACAGGTGAGCACAGGTCAAACCCAAATGAAAAGCCGGGTTCAACTCACGTGCAATATATTCAAAATCACGACTCAAGCACAAGGTCAAACCCGAGTTTTTATAACTGGATTCAACACAAGGCTACAAAAAGAATGCAAAGCTTAGACAAATTTCAAATTCACAGTGAAGTCAAGATAGAAAATTCATGAATGCAACATGGTGAACAACCAAGGTGCAACGAGAATTTTACAGTGTCAAGTTCATGTATGCAACAAGTAAAATGCAGTATGGCCAGAGTGAAATCAACATTATCACTAAATGAATCAACAGCCCAAGTCAAGATGGAGCTACAGGAATGAAGAGACCAGAGAAATACAAATGCATGGCACAGTGCACCACTGACTTGACGAACATATGAAACAAAACTAGAAGTACAAGGTCAGTTTAAATGGCTGGACAAATGCACAACTAAACCAAAGTGCAACAGAATGAGAAGACCATAATGCAACAGTATAGCAGTGCAAATCAAGTACAAAACACAACAATGAAGACTACAGTAAAAGACAGTGGCAAATGCATATACATCAGAGTGCACAGAAACCATCAACATAGTAATATACAGAGCTAATCCAAGCAAGTGATCGAACAAGAGAACATTGTTGTACAAGGCACCAGAGTCAGAGAACACAACAACCACTCCAGAGAGTAGTTCAAATACAAATGAACTCGACCAGTAACCAAGTACTACAAAGACCATGTCGAACATAGTGACAACATTAAGTAATGCAACAATCAATACTTCAATGAATTCAACATGAAGCAGTGCAAACTCCCAAAGATACAACAGTGAAGGAAACTGCATCACAGCAGCATGAAAAAGTTTATACAACATCAAGATACATGAATATGGAACCAACTATACAAGTGCAGACTACAGAGATCAATGCAACTAAAGTAATCAAATAGACTACAGTCTACACAACAACAAGTATCACTAGACAAACAAACCATGCCAAAGTAACCAAGCCAGAAATGCATCAGATCAACTACAAATACAAGTGTTGACCAGAATCAAGATTCAAAGATACAGGGTACAGTGATGCAGTGAACTACAGTTTCGCAAATGATAACAAAGTCAAGATTTCCAGTTAATCAAGCCATTCAATGTCGAAGACAAAGTGAAACCAGAAGTCAAGTTATAAAATTCAAGTGAGTATGAAGAATCGACGAAGTCAAAAAAAAAATCAACACCATGATGAGCACGGCAATTCAAAGCCGTGGGTATCAAGCATCGAATATACGATTATGAACAAGTCAGTGAAATCTCGTGCATCAATACCAGATCGAACGGCATATGACAAATTCAAATCAACATATACGAACGCAAAAATAGGAAATCAAATCCTATAAAAACCCTAATCATCATCGGCAATTATTCCATCGAGTTCAAGCATCAACCCAGTAAAGCAAAAAGATAAAATTACATACCGAAGCAAGGAGTCGAACTCGATCGAACAACGAAGCAGCCAAGAGCCAACGAACGAGAACAAAGCACACGAAAAAGCGCAGCTTCAATACCCTAAATTTGGATCAAGAGCCGAAGCCCTAATTTGGAGTAGAAGAGCCGAAGCCCTAATTTCAGAAACAGGACGAAGCCGCCATTATTCTCACAAGCAAAGGAACGGGCCAAGCAAAATAAGAAGGGAACGGGTCATAGAATTAAAAAAAAAGGGGCCGGCCTTATTATAAAAGGCTTTAGTTTAATTTCAATTAGGGTTATTTGTTTTTAAGTTGTATTAAACTGTTTTAAGTTTTTGTTTTTACTTTACGAAACAGAACTTTGTAAATCACCACCTAGGGATTAGGTCATGTCAGATTGTCTAGTTAGAATTAGTTCAGTGAGCAGGGTGTGCGAGTTTGAAAAGCTCTATAGGCGGGAGCAGAGTTTGCGAGTAAGCAAAGTTCTATTGTAGGCGGGAGCAGAGTTTGCGAGTAAACGAAACTCTATAGGCGGAGCAGGGTCTGCGAGTCTAGTAGAGTGTTTGTGAGCGGGAGCAAATGTTTGCGAGTCTAGTAGAGTGTTTGTGAGCGGGAGCAAATGTCTTCGAGTTTAGTAGAGTGTTTGTAAGCGTGATACTGTTTAATTCTAATAGAAATCTGGGAATGCAGTAGTAGGCAGGGGTTGCCGAAGCTGGGTAAATTTTGTGTGTGGTTTACTTTTCAGCATATTTATTTCTGCGTTTTGTTTCTGTGTTTATATCGAGAAAATTTGCTATAACCCTATTCACCCCCCCTCTAGGGTTAATCTAGATCCTACAAGTGGTATCAGAGCCTGGTATTTTTTAACTCTAGAGTCATGAATTCATCAAATAATGCTTTTACTGAGGGGAAATCTATTGTTAGGCCACCCATGTTTAACGGGAACGATTATGCTTATTGGAAAGTTAGGATGGGTATCTATCTTAGTTCTGTTGATTATGATGTTTGGGATATTATTGAAATTGGCTATAAACCTCCCACTATAATCGTTGGTGATACTGAGATTCCTAAACCTAAGGATAGGTGGGATGCTAATGATAAGAGATTGAAAACGACAAATGCTAAAGCCATGAATGCTTTGATATGTGCTCTTGATAAAAATGAATTTAATAGAATTTCTCAATGTACAACAGCACAGGAAATTTGGCACACTTTGGATGTGGCACACGAAGGAACTTCTCAAGTCAAGGAGTCTCGTCTAGCCCTATTCAGCAATGAATATGAAAACTTTGTGATGGACAAAGGCGAGAGTATAAAGGACATGTTTGGACGCTTTTCAACTTTGGTGTACAACGCTAGAGCGCTTGGGAAGGTATTCACTGAGGTAGAGCTTGTGAGGAAGATACTACGAGTCCTACCGATGAACTTTGAGGCAAAAGTCACGGCAATACAAGAATCGAAAGATCTGAGTAAGCTAAGCATGGAGGAGTTGATTGGCAACTTGATGACATATGAGCTTGAGCTAAAAGCAAAGGAAGAACACAACAACTCCGAACCAAAGAAGAAGACCATTGCCTTAAAGAGCAAACAAGAGAGCGATGAAGATGAAGAAGATCCAATTGAAGAGCTTGCAATGGCTGTTAATAATCTTAGAAGATGGTCTAGATTCAAGCCACGCAAGAAGAAAACAAAGGGCAATAGGTCAAAAGATTTTGAAAATTCCGATAATGAACTGACATGTTATAACTGCAACAAGCCTGGCCACATCAAACCAGAATGTCCACTTCTCAAATATAACAAAGGAAAGAAAATGAAAAAGAAGGCTTTTGCAGCGACTTGGGATGATGAAGAAGGAGAGGAAGTTTCGGATAGCAGCTCAGAGGAGCTAACTTGTGTTGTATGGCAAAATCAGAATCAGAAGCAACCTTCGAGGAATCTAGTGAGGCAGGTGAGTATTCCTATAGAGATCTTGTTTTTATGTGCTCAGATCTTACTAAAACAATTGATAGTCTTGAATCAAAAATTGAAAAACTGAAATCTGAAAGGAGCAAACTCGCCCATGAAAATTCTAGGTTAGAAACTGAACTTGAAAATATTCAAAACCTAGAATGTAACCAATGTAAAATTTTAGATTCAGAATTGATAAGACTTAAGAATAACTCTGAGAATCTTGAAAAAGAAAACTTGAGTCTTAAGGAAAACTTTGACACTAGGAAAAGGGATTTTATAAATCGATGCACCTCACTTGTCACTGAAAACTCAATATTGAAAATCAAAGTCCAAAATCTTGAGAAATCTTTGAATAACTTTTCAAGAGGCGAAAAATCTTTCAACATGCTATTGGGAAATCAAATTTTTGCTAACAATAGAAAAGGACTAGGTTTTGGGAAATCACAAGATGATGATAATGCAAAAAGTAAAAGTGTCTTTGCTCGATCTGAAATAATTGGACATCATGTTGAAAATTATAGTCATAGGAAAAAGAACACGAAATTTAATCAAGTCAATTTAATGTGCACGATTTGTAGAAAATTTGGACATAATCAAAATAATTGTTGGTATAGACCCAAACACGTGAAAACTATACCAATTTGGGTTCCAAAAGGCACAAATATAAAATCTTTGAAAGTCAAACAAATTTGGGTGCCAAAAGGAACATATATAAATAGTTTTGGGTCTACACAAACATATGTTTCATATTCTGCCACTAACAATCATGGACCTATAAAAACAAATAGGTCACATAAATCTTTCATCGTGTAGGTGTGGTGGCAGGCTAAGGAACAACAACAGTGTTCTATGGATTTTGGCTGTTCCAGAAACACAACGGGCGACAAAGCAAAGTTCCTTAGCCTAGTACAAAGGTGACAGAATCACAATGGACAACGACGAAAAATTATCGTAAAGGTAAAACAGGTAAATATGTTTTGAACGATATATTAAATGTGATAATCTGCACCATAATCTGAATTAAATCAGCCAATATTGAGATGAACAAAAGATGGTGATTTTGATTTTTTTTCCAAAATATTGACCAATCATCTTTAAATAGAATTACTTGGAGTAATTATGATGGTTGACTGATTTGGATTTACTTGATATGATCCTACATGACTTGTTCTTATTTATGACCTTGATTTGTGCTTAAATGATGACCAATCAGATTTTCAACTTTGAACTAATCCATATAAATTTGTTTGGTCAAATGATGGTTACTCATGCTACACGTAGATATATTTATTTTGACATTTTAGTTACTGCTTGTAAATTTGCACGATTTCAAATTTCATGTGTAAAGCAGTTAAAAAGGATTTTAAGAAATTGTTGAAACTTCAAGAAATTGTTTTTGATTGACTGTTGATTACTCATGAAAATAACTGTTTTTGAAACTGACACTATGATATTTGGTTGATTGTTAACACAGTCTCAATTCAAATCCAAGAAAATTCATTTAAAAAATTATTGAAAACAATCATGAGATAATTTATTGAAATTTCACAATCTGGTCTTTGGTCAATCAAATTCAACGAGTGAATATTGAGTGAAAAATTCAGATGCAGATTACACTGGTAATATAGTTATTAGAAAAATTACTAGTGGAACGTGATTAATTTTTGAAACATTCATTTGCTGCATTGTTTTTCAAAGAAAATATCTGCATATTTTTCACTTGAAATAATTTTCAAATAGCAGAAAATTTTCGTATAAAACCCCCTCGAGAAAATCATGTTTGACCATATTTACAGATTAGTCATTTTTGAAAAATTGATTTTATAATTTTTGAATTTGATTTTAAATGACAAATTTTGACTAATCTAACTCCCTTTGATTATCGAAAAGATGAATAGTGATTGAAAAAGTGATGAGTGTTGATATTTATCATATATTATAACTCGAGAAAGTATAATTAGAAAATTTCTTTAGAATTTCATAACAAGAGTTATAAATACTTTTTGTTGGGTAAAAGTTCCATGACCATTTCTATTTCTACCATCTTTCTATCGACCATCACTCATCAAAATTACATATAGTATGTAAATTTGTGGTAGTTTACAAAGGAAATCATTCGTTTTTCAATATCTTTAAATATGTGAAGGAAATTATTTGTGTTTCAATTTATTATATTCTTCAATAAAATAAATATCCAAAGTATTCACTCTCATTTAAAAGTCCTCACGGTTATGCATGGGTGAATTACTTGGATTTTTGATTATGTGCTTCCATGCTCATTTAAAAGTCCTCACGGTTATGCATGTATGGAACGCATATCAAAATTAATTGATTTAATAGACAAGTTGATTCTAATCTCATTTAAAAGTCCTCACGGTTATGCGTGGTGAGAAGATACTTGAATTCTTTTTAAAAATTAATTTGGAATACTACTAATCTCATTTAAAAGTCCTAACGGTTATGCATGGTTAGTAGATATTCAAATTTCCCGAAATAAATATACCACAAATAGACAGAACTGTATGATTTTTTGATGATTTTATCCCCATCACTTCTCAAAGTGGAATATGCGCCTGACAAGGGTAATTATGATTTTTGTTTGAGTTTTATTGAAATTTGATATTTATATTCAATTGAATTAAATGTTTGGTTCATGTCTATCACTTCATCCCTATTTTTATAACACTGTTTTTCTTTTGCTGATAACAAAAGGGGGAGAGAAAAGTTAAGATTTTGTCAAATAGAATCAAGCAAAGGTCAAATAATTTTCCATTTGCATATAGGCTCATTTATATATTTCTATTTGTATGCATCTATGTAGGGGGAGTATTGAGTAGAGATGGAGCATTCAAATAGGGGGAGCAAATTGAACGATCAAATGCATTTAATACATTCAAAATCTTAAATATATGTTTGTTATCATCAAAAGGGGGAGATTGTTGAATATGCGTTTATATGATTTTTGTTTGATGATAATAAACATATATACATTCGTTTAAATGTATTTGTTAATATACTATTTTATTTTCACAGATTAAATAAATATTTGTTGAATAAATTAAATAACACAGAATTTGAATTCAAAACGAACATTTTATTCAAACAAATATTTATTACAATTTTGAATAGTACAATTTCAAGCTCTCACTATAACTATACAACTTTGATTACATCACATTTTTTTCACATTTACATCAGCACCTCACTACATATCACTCACACTCGTATTTTATCTTCAACTGCATTCCAGTTTGAATCCAGCATCTGAGAAATCTGCAAAAATAAATTTTGACGCAGTAAAATTGAAAAAGAAATATTTTTGCAATATAAAATGAAATATGATTTTTGAAAATATGATTTGCCTCAGTTATTTGGGTTGTTCGTCATCATTTAAAATTGAAATCATCATACACGAACAATGTGACATGCACAGTGTATCACTGTACATGCCACAAGGCCGTGCACATCGATATACACTTAATAATGCTACAGGGACAGGTGAGCATAGGTCAAACCCAAATGAAAAGCCGGGTTCAACTCACGTGCAATATATTCAAAATCACGACTCAAGCACAAGGTCAAACCCGAGTTTTTATAACTGGATTCAACACAAGGCTACAAAAAGAATGCAAAGCTTAGACAAATTTCAAATTCACAGTGAAGTCAAGACAGAAAATTCATGAATGCAACATGGTGAACAACCAAGGTGCAACGAGAATTTTATAGTGTCAAGTTCATGTATGCAGCAAGTAAAATGCAGTAAGGCCAGAATGAAATCAACATTATCACTAAATGAATCAACAGCCCAAGTCAAGATGGAGCTACAGGAATGAAGAGACCAGAGAAATACAAATGCATGGCACAGTGCACCACTGACTTGAAGAACATATGAATCAAAACCAGAAGTACAAGGTCAGTTTAAATGGCTGGACAAATGCACAACTAAACCAAAGTGCAACAGAATGAGAAGACCATAATGCAACAATATAGCAGTGCAAATCAAGTACAAAACACAACAATGAAGACTACAGTAAAAGACAGTGACAAATGCATATACATCAGAGTGCACATCAACCATCAACATAGTAATATACAGAGCTAATCCAAGCAAGTGATCGAACAAGAGAACATTGTTGTACAAGGCACCAGAGTCAGAGAACACAACAACCACTCCAGAGAGTAGTTCAAATACAAATGAACTCGACCAGTAACCAAGTACTACAAAGACCATGTCGAACATAGTGACAACATTAAGTAATGCAACAATCAATACTTCAATGAATTCAACATGAAGCAGTGCAAACTCCCAAAGATACAACAGTGAAGGAAACTGCATCACAGCAGCATGAAAAAGTTTATACAACATCAAGATACATGAATATGGAACCAACTATACAAGTGCAGACTACAGAGATCAATGCAACTAAAGTAATCAAATAGACTACAGTCTACACAACAACAAGTATCACTAGACAAACAAACCATGCCAAAGTAACCAAGCCAGAAATGCATCAGATCAACTACAAATACAAGTGTTGACCAGAATCAAGATTCAAAGATACAGGGTACAGTGATGCAGTGAACTACAGTTTCGCAAATGATAACAAAGTCAAGATTTCCAGTTAATCAAGTCATTCAATGCCGAAGACAAAGTGAAACCAGAAGTCAAGTTATAAAATTCAAGTAAGTATGAAGAATTGACGAAGTCAAAAAAATCAACACCGTGATGAGCACGGCAATTCAAAGCCATGGGTATCAAGCATCGAATATACGATTATGAACAAGTCAGTGAAATCTCGTGCATCAATACCAGATCGAACGACATATGACAAATTCAAATCAACATATACGAACGCAAAAATAGGAAATCAAATCCTATAAAAACCCTAATAATCATCGGCAATTATTCCATCGAGTTCAAGCATCAACCCAGTAAAGCAAAAAGATAAAATTACATACCGAAGCAAGGAGTTGAACTCGATCGAACAACGAAGCAACCAAGAGCGAACGAACGAGAACAAAGCACACGAAAAAGGCGCAGCTTCAATACCCTAAATTTGGATCAAGAGCCGAAGCCCTAATTTGGAGTAGAAGAGCCGAAGCCCTAATTTCAGAAACAGGACGAAGCCGCCATTATTCTCACAAGCGAAGGAACGGGCCAAGCAAAAGAAGAAGGGAACGGGTCATAGAATTAAAAAAAAGGGGCGGCCTTATTATAAAAGGCTTTAGTTTAATTTCAATTAGGGTTATTTGTTTTTAAGTTGTTTTAAACTGTTTTAAGTTTTTGTTTTTACTTTACGAAACAAAACTTTGTAAATCACCACCTAGGGATTAGGTCGTGTCAGATTGTCTAGTTAGAATTAGTTCAGTGAGCAGGGTGTGCGAGTTTGCAAAGCTCTATAGGCAGGAGCAGAGTTTGCGAGTAAGCAAAGTTCTATTGTAGGCGGGAGCAGAGTTTGCGAGTAAACGAAACTCTATAGGCGGGAGCAGGATGTGCGAGTCTATTAGGGTGTTTGTGAGCGGGAGCAAATGTCTGCGAGTCTAGTAGAGTGTTTGTAAGCGTGATACTGTTTAATTCTAATAGAAATCTGGGAATGCAGCAGTAAGCAGGGGTTGCCGAAGCTGGGTAAATTTTGTGTGTGATTTACTTTTCAGCATATTTATTTCTGCGTTTTGTTTCTATGTTTATATCGAGAAAATTTGCTATAACCCTATTCACCCCCACCTCTAGGGTTAATCTAGATCCTACAATATGCTCCGTTGTCCGAATGAATACCTATCCGTCATCTATTTCCGTGCCGTCCCATTACATATCAGACCACAGTTATAAACGTTGTCTGATGTTATAGTATCATTTCTAAAATTTTCTATTAAACAATATATAAATATTGACTGATATCAATTACACTTATATTATATTTGCACAATGAAATAATGAATCACAATTTTATTTAAACAAATATTTTATTTCAGATCAAATTCGAATACAATACAACTTTCACTACACATACATTTTCATTCTTACATTTTTAAATACAATATAACTTTCACTATCACTCTCATCTATAAAAATTTTTTCTACACTCTCATATATAAAATTTCTTTACTACCGCTTAATTACACTCACTCAAGTTTATTTTTGATATTGATTTTCATTTGCTTACCCCAGCTTGTGTCCAACCATCTCTTATACCTGTCAAATAAACAATGCAGTAAAATGGAAATGAAAACAAACCTAAATTGCAAAAATAAAATAAAATTTAAATATTAATATTGTCTCAGTTTATGGTTTTGTTTTCTCTTCATGTTTTAGACATGGCCGGACAAATATATATGTGCACGGACAACTTATGATATGCACAATGTATCACTATGAATATCGCAAGGCCGGACATTGATTAAATATCACGGACTATTGCAAAGGTCAAGCCTGAAGGCTTAACACAGTACAAATGGGCACAAGGTCAAGCCCAAGCCTTATCGGACTCAACTTAGGTGCACAAGGAAATGCAATTCAAACCAGAAAATCAAATCAGAAACACAAACAAGAAATCCAAACCAGAAAATCAAACTAGAAAATCAAATTCAGGTGCACACTCTGGTGCACCAACCAGGAAAATACAAGTGCAGCCAGGAAAATGCACGTTCAAGCCTGAGTTATCAGTACACAAAATATAACCAGTGTCACTCAGGTCCTCCAACAATGCACACAACCATTCACTAACGAAGGCCAACATATCACACATGTATACATACATATGTATGTATATACATGGAAAGTAGCACAACCATGGTGTACAGGTAGCAATGAACATGCACAAGGGATTGGAAAACTGAGCTCAACATGATTCAAGCAGTAAAACAAAGAAAAGTAGCACAACAACAAAAGTCAAAACCCTTTCAGAAAAATGCAAGACATGCACAAAGCTACTTGTACATATGCAGATCTCAACACTAACAACACATAAGGTCAAGAATGGGTACACAGTAAAAGGCAACAAGGCTGAAGTGCAACAGAACAAGTACATGTGAATGTACAGACCCAAGGCACATTCACATGAAAAGCAATATGAGTTTTATCCAACAATGCACTGGTACAAGCACAAGCAAACCAAACAATAAGCTTCAAAGCTCAAGTAATATACATATATACACATATGTATATACATGTATATATGTATATAATTAAAATGGTTCAAGCACATGAACAAGGTAGTTTGCACTGCCTTGAACAAGGAATATACATGTATAGGCACATACATGGATATGCATATACATGCATATGCATATACATGTATAGGTGTATGCATGATACAAGTGCAAACAATTCAAAATCTCGTTCAGAGAATTTACATGTATATACATGTATACTTGTATATATGCAACATATGTATATACATTCATTCAAAATCAGCTCAAAGCACATATGTACGTACATACATGAAGACATGAACAATTCAAAAGCGGCTCAAAGCAATTCAAAATCTGGTAAAGAGATACAAGAACTGAACACATGTGTATGTATATACATGAATAATTAGAAAGATGTTCCAACCAGCAAAATACCAAGCATGGCACTAAAACGAGAAAGGGAAAACAAAACAAGCAAGGGGCACTCAACAAAACAATGAAGTGCAAGTGCAGAGAATACACAAATTCAATTGTAAGGGTAAAGAAAGAACAAGAAAAGCATTTCAGAAATTATCAGAAAATTCAAACTCAAGTGTAAAGACAAGTGTTGAAGCAAGTATAAGAACATTAACATACATATCTATATATATACATGAAAATGCACACTCGCACATCCATTAGCATGTATGGATGAATTAAGATAGTGTAACAAGAAATCACATTGCAAAAGCAACATGGACCATCATCATTACATAATAATAAGTCTAGGCAGTTCAAGTTTGAACCCAAAGTGCGTCCATAATATTTGAGCCATAAAAATTCACAAACAAGGCACCACTAGTGTTCATTGCCTTAACAAGATAGTTCTTGCACTGCCTTGTCAAGGCAGTACACTGGCTTGTCACAAATTGAA
The DNA here is from genome assembly GCA_030765085.1 of Allium cepa. Taxonomy (NCBI): domain Eukaryota; kingdom Viridiplantae; phylum Streptophyta; class Magnoliopsida; order Asparagales; family Amaryllidaceae; genus Allium; species Allium cepa. Next base: position 347,201,534 of record CM060931.1, on the reverse strand, counting down.
CAAAACCGAAAAAATCGAACAAACATCGAGTTGTATAAACAATTATATGATTCTCATCACTAAACAAACAAAATGTTTACACAAAGTTGAGCACCAACACATCAATGCATACAAGTGCAAACATGAATAAGTGCAGTCAGCAAAAGAAGATTGCTCAACAAATGAACATGTACATAAGCATCAAAGGATAACCAAAATGTTAGACGCAGCAAGTATATATCATCGAAGTAAGCATGTACATATATACATATATATGTATACATATACATAGGGATAAAAAATTTAGTCAATGCATTAAAAGACAGAATTCAATTCATATTATATCAGGCACTAGTTACAAGTTAGCACTGGCACTGCCTTGACAAGCCTTGAACAACCACGATTACAGATGACAACACAATCGAATTAGCAAATAGAAATCAAACCAAACAGGTATCAAAGCAAAGGACCATCAAACCAAAGCAAAGCACAATAAAAGAAAACAGAAATCAAAGCAAATCGAAGCATATATTCAAAAATATAGGAAATCAATTCCTATATAAATAACCCATTATGATCATCGGTTGATAATCATTCAAGTTCAAGCAAAATCAAAAGTCTAGCAAAAGGGGCAGAAATCATACAATATATCAATAAAATAATCCAATTGGAACAAGTCTATCAAATCCATCATAATGAATTATCAAAATAACTAGAAAGTTACCAGCAAATCCATCATAATGAACTGTTCAAAACCGAAATCAGAAATTCTGCTATAGTCAAAGTATATTTGAATATAGCAAACATAAATCAACCAGAGATCAATTCAGAAAGAATTCCATTCAACTAGAAATCAATAGCCTAAGTTTAAAAATTAAAAATCAAGTTTGAATGTTTTAATTCAAATATAGGAAATCGATTCCTATATGTACCTATATCATCATCGGCATTAAAAGTGGTCAAGTTCAAATAAAATGCAAAGAGACAAAACTGATATGCGTACCAAATAGTATAACATCGAACAAGTCGACCATTGAACAATTAGGATTTTGCCATCGATATTATGGTTCCGCAACCAAGATTTGGGATCCTCGAAGATTAGATTTGGAATTGATTTTAACTTGGAAACCCTAGATTTAGAAGAGTATTGAAGGACAAAGGAGGCATAATAAAGAGAGAACCCTAGATTTAGACGGGAAGGGAAGAAATGATTTGAGAACGAATGCCATTTTCTTGTCTGGAAAAGAAAGAAAGAGGGGGGAAATAATTGATAGAGCGCGACCAAGAAATAATCTTGGAAAAAGTGAGAGGGAAACCAAAATTTTGGTAAGGAGCCAAAATAAAAAAATTCATAGTTTTTGTCAGGCAACAATTAAAATGTTGTCTGAATGGCTTAGATGAAACCTCAGTAGAACAAAGATTCATGGGCTATGAAAAACAACATATGGTTTTTCCATTTTTTGTGTGAAACGGTGGTAAATATTGGGATAACAGTAAATCTACCTTATGTTGTGTGATCACTGTTGTCTGATTCACTTTGTGGCATAGTGGCTATGTATGAAGAGCTAAACAAATTCGAACGAAATAAAGTTTGGGAATTAGTCCCTAGACCAAGTGATCAAACAGTCATTGGTACTAAATGGGTCTTCAAAAATAAAGCAGACGAATAAGGAAATATAACTAGGTATAAAGCTAGATTAGTTGCTCAAGGATATAATCTAGAAGTAGGAATTGACTATGAAGAAATGTTTGCTCCAGTCACACGACTAGAAGAAATACGTATCTTGCTGGACTTTGCTTGTTTTCATAATTTTAAACTTTATCAAATGGATATTAAAAGTGCATTTTTAAATGGATATATAAAAGAAAATGTTTATGTTGAACAAACTCCTTTATTCGCACATGAAAATTTTTCAGACCATGTCTATAAACTTAAGAAGGCCTTATGAGGTCTAAGACAAGAACCATGTGCTTGGTATGAACGTCTTAAGAGCTATCTTATAGATTCAGGTTTTGAAATTGGGAAGGTTGATCAAACTCTTTTTATTAAACAAACTAAAAAGGATATTTTAATTATTCAAATTTGTATAGATGATATTATTTTTGGTTCTACAAATGAAAAATTATGTCAGGAATTGTCTAATATAATGACCAAAGAATTTGAAATGTCACAAATGGGGAAATTATATTATTTTCTTGGTTTATAAATTAAATAATTAAATAATGGAATTTTTATTAATCAAGAAAAATATTGTAATAATCTAATTAAATGATTTGGTATGGAAAATACTTCTACCGAACCAACTCCAATGAGTACAACAATACACCTTGATAGAGATGAAGATGGTAAAAGTGTTGGCTAAAAATTATATCAAAATATAATTGGATCATTACTCTATCTATCTGCTAGTAGATCAGACATAATGATGAGTGTTTTTTTATGTGCTCGATTTCAAGAATATCCTAAAGAATCACATATGCGAGCAGTGAAATGAATATTGCGTTATCTAAGCAAAACCAAAGATTTCAGACTTTTCTATCCAAAAGAATGTTCTTTCAAGTTAGGATCATACAGTGATGCTGACTTTGGTGGATGTTGGACGGATCGAAAATGCCCGAGCGCGACTTGTCTCTTTATTGGAAAATCCTTAGTCACCTGTTTTCGCAAGAAACAGAATTGTTTTTCACTATCGACGTGTGAAGCAGAATATATTTCTGCTGCTTTAGCATGTGCACAAGTCATTTGCATGCAACAAACACTTCAATATTTTGGTGTAAATTTATCTTAATCGGCTATTTTTTATGATAACATAAGTGCTATAAACTTATCTAAAAATCCTGTAAATCATTTGTGAACAAAACATCTTGACATCCATCATTATTTTCTTCATGAAAATATTGAAAAGGATTTTGTCAGAATAGAATTTGTATCCTCAGAAAACCAGCTGGCGGATATTTTTACAAAACCTTTAAATGAAAATATTTTTATAAAATTAAGAAGAGAATTAGAAATTTTATCCTTAAAAGATGTATAATTTTAGAATTTTTTGTCAAAAATCATTTTTTTATAAAAATTGAAGTTCTTCGAACTCTGGTCTCGTGCTTGTAAGTTTGATGCACTACCACTTCACTATGACGTACTTCATAATAGAACCATACTCTAATTTTTTATTATCTCTTTCTATTCCTATCAAAAAAATTCGAACACACATTTTTAACCATATAATTTTTTTAAACCAGACAATATTTCTTTGGTTAACATTCTTCTTACCTCAAATCCAATACCTATTTCTGACCTCTTGTGCCTTATAAATACCTCTTCAACCAAGTCTTTATACATCACTTTCAACAATTTATTTGTACAAAATTTTCCTCTAAGCTTTTAGTTATCAAAATGTTTTCACAACACAACACTGAATCCTCCTCGCTTTCATATACTTCTCCAAGTTCAGGATCCGTAAATTTACTTACTCTTATACCAATTTATGAACCCGTCCCAATTGTTCCTCCTTCTACTTCACCCGGTAAAAGAACTAGATGCTCTCTATTTTTCGGATTACCGTCTACCAAAGAAAAGATAGACGACATTCACCACTACCAAAGGAAAATGCTGGAATTACAACGCGAACTTCATTATGAACAAAGTTTCAATGCTAAACGCTTAAGCTTTTTGAAACAAGTCGCCTTAAAATTCTGCGGGTCCTCATCCAAGAGCACGGTTCATCAACCATTTCCTATCTGTTCTCCTTCCCGGCACTATCCTTCGGAACTGTCACCACAACGTCCTCCAGTTTCTCTGAACTCTTAGGAATATGGAGATGGATGGTCTCCTATTCATCCACCATAGGAGAATACCAAGGTTGAACCGACTGAATATCATACTCCAAGCTCCTCATCAAATTTTGTTTAAATATTTTCTTCATATAACTATTGTATTCTACTTATTATTCCTATATATATATGATTTTCTTCCTAAAAATAATGTTAGCTATTTAAAAAATAGGGTAACCATATTCTTACAGGAAATTTAGTCGGCTGAGCATACAGAAACAGATGGCTGAATATTATGCTTGGAATAATTTTTCCAAGATTCAGACGGCTGAATCAATTCATTTTTTGTTTATTTTCTTACGGGAATGAATTTAGACGGCTGCTTACAGTCAAGCAGCCGGCTGAATCACCCCTGCAATTTTTTTTACACACGGCCCTATATTTCTACCCTTACTTTTAACCTACCTATAGATACATTTTTTCTCTTTTTACCACCTCATTTAAGAAACCCATCCTCCACTCTCTCATAAACTCAACTTTCAACTTCAAATTTTTATTCAACAATGCCTCCAAGATCCAAATGGTCAAGGGAATCTACCTTCGGTCCTTTCGAAGACCAAATTCGTCGATGACTATGGAATGATGTTGCTGTCTCTCGATAAAACTCCATGAAAAACTCCAACATTTTTGTAGGGGCCTTCATGAAATTCTCGGATTTCGCAGCATATCGAATTAGAGAAATGGCCGAACAATTGCACTTTGATAATCTCACGGGGTGTGCTCCCAATAATATTAAATTAAACCACCTTTTGATTAAATTATTTTCTTGCGAATTGAAATCTTGACCACCATAACCCTCAAAACTATGAAGATTGTGTTCTTTAGTTTGTGGTATCAACATTTTCTTACCTTTGCAAAGATTAGGCAATATTTTGAATTGTTCCTATTATGGGGTCGATATAGACGATATACAAGTTTATATGCTTCATAGAGATGAAGTTTCACATCGTTTCTTGTTCGATCACCTTGTCAACTTAAATGAGCTAAAGTCTAGTGCTTTAAGGCCGCACACACGTCTCATCCACCAAGCTTTCATTCGATCCTTGCAACCCCATACGGGAAGCTATGAAAAAGTTTACAAAAGAGATTTTCAAGCCCTCTCTGCCATCTACTCTAATCAACAAGTAAATTGGGGTAAAATAAATTTAGATGAATTTCAAAATGCCACAATCTGAAGGAAATATAAGACAATTCATTATGGCGTCTATACTATTCGCATTCTACTCAATTTTGTTGTTCCAATGCCCAATTTCGAGTATTCAACCATTAGCGAGTTTGGTGCAAAAACCTTGGGATTGATGGGTCTTCCTCAACGGCCACCTCCTCAACAAATTATCTCCTTTCAAGAATAGGCTCACAATGTTGAACGAGGTGTTTCACAACCTCATGACACTAATATTTCCTCCTCTTCACAAACCCCACCATGAAAAAGAAGAGGAAGATTACTCCATTCAAATTATTAGCCCCTACACCTCCTCTAGACAAGCTATCATCACCCTCTCTCGAAATCAATCAAAAATTCATCAGGAAATTAAAACTCTTGAAAAGAAGATGGAGAAGAAATTCAATTCTGTAAGAGGGTTTCTTAATAGGATTTGGGATAAGATCTCTTGCTCGGGTTCAACATCTACCGAAGCTTACAACCCATCTCCTTTCCAATGGTTGTCTTCAAGTTCGAAAAATGTTGATGATGGTAGCGATGACCCCTCTCATTCTATCTAGTTTTATCTTCTACGATCTATGAACTTTAGCATTTTGGTTTGTAGTATTGTTTCAAAACTTCTATGGTTCTATTTTGATTGTGTATGTAACGTGGTATGGATGTTCTAACTTTATTTTGCAATGTTATCTCTGGCATGTGTTTACTTTAAAAGGTTCCAATTTATATCTTCATGCTTTTATCTTCATTATTATTTTTGAATATCCTTCTTTTTTGTCGATGACAAGGGGGGGAAAGCTTAGTATAAATTTGTTTAAATTAATATGCATATTGACATGCGAGTATTCGTGTAAGTTTCATGATAATATATTATTTATACTTATGTAGTTGTCGTCATCAAAAAGAGGGAGAATATTAGAATCTTTTTTTTCGTTGTTTTGATTATGACAACTATTTAAATCAATATTTCAGTGTACTAATCGTTTATGCAGGAGATTTGTTGTAGATTCAGATTCAAAATGTTTTGAAGTTATTAGTCTATTGTTTAGAGTCTGTATATTATTAGAAATATGTTATAATCTCTTCGTTATGGGGTGTGTGTGCATTAACATGCATACATATGCAGAATTCAGGCTGAAAACAACCAGTTGAATGACCTTATTCAAACGTGTATTTGGTGAAAGATTTTTAATATCTCACAATATTCAGTCGGCTAAATGAGTTTATTCAGCCGTCTGAATCGGGCCAAAAGTTGCCTATTTCTTTATTGTTTCGAATTTAAAAAATTCAGAAGGCTGAATTATAATTTTAGCCTGCTGATTATTTATAACAGCTAGTTTTTATGAAAAGACGCTTCTCTTCAACCAAGAGAAACATCTTAAAAACAACAGTTGCATCTGTTTCTTTTCAACATTATCTTTCATCAAAGATTGCAACATTTTAATCTACATAAATAGAGTTTTGAATTCAACAAACAATCCACCTAACTGATTTTGGTATTCTTGATTATTATCTCTTATCCTCTATTTTCAATTTTCACTCAAACTGCATACAATTTCTGATCGTTGATCAGTCTATCTTCCACATTTCTCAAGCACATTACACTATATATGATAAAGGAGAAGATTATAGGAAGATTGTACTTAATTGACTTATCAGTGCTATTTAAAGAGCATACTATAGTTAGATACTTTTGTTATTTGTAAAGAAGTCATGTTTGGTTGCTCAAGCGGTAGAAGTCCTGTTCGGTCGCTCAGGCCGTAGAAGTCCTATTCTGTTGCTCAAGCAGTGTAAACCTATTCCTCTGGGTTAAGTGAGGGTTGCTAGTTTAATTCCAAAAGGAGTCTGGGACTCGATGTAGAATGGGAGTTTGAACCAGTATAAAAATATTTGGTGCCATTTTCTTTACTACTTTAATTATTTACTTACTTAGTCATTATTCCGCACAAGTAGTTTATCTATATTACACGATCCTAAAGCATAGTCACCTACATAGGCCTCTTGCAAGCTCTTCCAAAACTTGCTAGTTAAAAAAGTGTCTCGGTCACTCACAATGCTTTCTAGCACACCGTGTATCACATAAAACTTGGTAAATTTGGACGTTGTTTCTACTAGACTTTACGGGTATAAATATGGCACTCTTCGTCATTTATCGACTATAACCCAAATGTTATCATACCCTCCTATGGACCTCAGCAATCCATCGATGAAATCCATTAAAACCTATTCCTTTTCCACTCAAGAATCTTGAGCAGTTGCAACAAACTACTCGCTTCTTCTGCTCTACCTTTACCAACTAACTGTTCATGCATTTCGACATGAATCCCCCAATGTCCTTCGTCCCTTCCGAATAAAATGTTTGCCTCATATCACAGTATATTTATTGCCGTCGTGAGTATAGTTAATCTCGAATGATGACACTCTTATAGTACCTCAACCCATCAACATCATGCACAAACAATATCCCATCCTCAAGAAGCCAGCGATCACGGTCACTGCTTCGTCTCCTCAGAATCTACTCCTTCCTCTATCTTGATCATGATCTCCGCTAGTATAATATCTCGCCTTTGACTAGTACTGATCCATTCGATCAAAGTAGTTCTAATCGTCAAGCTTGCCAACACTTTTGCCTCTAGCTCACATCGAGGTCTAAAATCATAAGCAACGATAAACTCCAACTGCTTCCACTCTAGGGACATCGTCCTAAGATGGCATGTATCTTGCTTAAAGCATCAATGATTGCATTTCCCTTACCAAGTATATGGGAAATATCGAAGTTGTAGGAGGACAGGAACTCTAATCATCACTATTGGTGGAGGTTAAGATCGTTCTGTGAGAAGAGATACTTCAATTACTTATGGTCTATATATAATTTGAATCTTTCTCTAAGCAACTAATGCTTCCATATCTTCAAAATGGATACTACCGCCACCGACTCCAAATCATGATTGGATACTTCTTCTCGTGTGGTTTTAACTATTGACTAGCATATGCGATAATGTTTCCCCTCTACATCAACACTACGCCTAGTCCAGTACTATATGCTTCAATGTATATTGTCAATTCCTCATTTCCACTCAGAATGACTAACACCAGTGCGCTATTTAACCTCTACTTCAGACTCACAAAAGCATGTTTGCATCTCGCATCCTAAAAAAAGTCAGATTCTTCTTCGTCTAGTTGGTTAACGGTGCTACTACTTTAGAGAAGTCTTGATAAAATGTCTATAGTATCCTGCTAGTCCATGGGAACTCTCACGTCTATAGCAGTCTTGGGTTGGTCCCAATCTTGTACTGCTGCCACCTTCGTAGGATCTGTAGAAATACCTTGCTCGAGAGGAACGTGATCCAAAAGATGCACTTCTCTCCATCAAAAGTGACACTTTGAAAAGTTTTCCTTCAATCCGTATAGCTAATCCCTAAAAGAACGATTTATAAGATCAATAATATATGCTAGTGCATTGGATAGCCCGAACGGCATAACCAACCACTCATAGATACCAAACGACATACAACATGTTGTGACGACACTGTGAGGATTGCTCTACACCTTCGGCACCCACTATACCATAAGAATGTGCTGTAATGGTACCCAGTTGATGTAGGGCAATTATCAAGGGTGAATTAACTAAAATTCTAATCATAACATATCATATATCTCACAGCGCATCGAATAAAATGTAATAACAACATAGATATAAAACAAATGAGATAGGTATATATAACTAAATGAACCAAAACAAAATCATAGTGCAAGGTCCACAATAGTTGTAACATCCCCTACTCCAAGACGTGAAAATAGATGCCAATGGTGTTGCAATCATCACCAAAATCATTTTTCAACGACAAAATGAGGTTAGTATTATTTTGCACAACATAAGTAAACAGAGTCGCTAAATAAAATTTTCATTTCATTAATTTAAATTACATAATTCATTACATTATTTTAGCCTAAATCGTTTCACACATAGGGGTAGATATAAATAAAACATAAGTAGAGTAGTGTTGTGCCTGATGTATGAAGATGCTAACATAACACATAACTAGACATAAATCCTAATTTTACATAGCGGAATTTCGAAGTAACTTTTATTAAATATAGCAAGCCTATCAAAATCTTTATTCGCTCTTCAAAAGCTAACCATCTAATCCATAAATTCGGTTTATCCGAAATGAGTACCCTTGAGTTTATCGAAAATACTAAAAATATGGGTCGGTCATAAAGCCTGGTATTAGTAAAACCTTTACCTTAGTCATCCATGGTGAGACCATGTTGCTAGCGCGGAACGGGTTTCCCCCTCACTTTATCATCATAGCATAGCATATCAAATCGTGTAAACATGAAAAGCAACTATGTGCATATCCGATCAAGAAGTGTACTCTACACTTATCATCAACTTATAAACCATGTCATGGATCAATTCAGGTTAAGTGTACTGTATACTTGCCATCAGTCATGAACCATGCCATACAATAATTCATCATTCATTCAATCTTCACATATTCCCTTGTTTTAGGCTTTCCTCGTTAAGTTATCATTGACATATTTAGTAATTACCTCCCTAGGCCTGTCTATTACTGATTTATCTTTGCTCAAACAACGTCATCTGGTGAAATGTCAGCTCATTTATGCATGGGAGCCACCTGACTAGATTCCCTTGGACTCTCCTAAGAGGTTGAATGTAAGCATCCAAAATACATTCTGGAAAGCATCCTTACTAAGCAACAATAACCCCCCTTAGTCCCTGAACCATTATCGTTCACGTAGTCGATTTATTTATTTTATTTGCAACACCACCCTAATGTTTTGGCACCCTTCCATGGCAACCTGCCTTGACCCCTCTGAAGAGATTTAAAAATGTTCTTCGGTTTGAACCCTACTGTTGCACCTAACCATATACCGTTGGATTTTGGACTAACAGTCAAGGCACCCTGCCGTCCGATAACTCCATGAGCCGATATATCTTTACCATCATAGTTTAACCCATTTCATTCCTTCATTTATACTGTACCCTATACTTTCTTTAGATAAATCATTTTTATCTTTTATTTAAATGATATCCTATCATTTATTAGCTTCTTTAAGATTTTTCTATTTCAAAAGTAAGTTAACACAATTTTAACTAATCAAAAAGTTTCTTTTATTTCATTCCTCTAAAATATTTCAACAATGCTTGGTAACTGTCTTAGAGAGTGCCCTAAATATTCTTCGCTTTACTTAGAAAAATAAACCATCCCATGCTTTCATGAGATATCTTTATTAGTCACGAATTAGCTATCTCATAACTTTCAAGTATTAAGTTATATTACATCTACTGGGATATCCTATAGCCATTGTGAGTCAAATAGCTTCCTAAGCTATTACGTTACATGACGGTCATGGTGTACCTTTTCTATAGCCATCACATGCTATTTCGATCGAGCTATCGCAAGAAATCCTCCAAAGCCATTGTGTACTATAACACTTATAGTCATCGCGTTCAATTCCACTTAGATTCATAACACATCATTCCCATCTAGGCCTTCGTGCCTTATTCATGCGTAGTCATCACGCCGTATTCCACACTTAGCCTTCGTGTGCAATCCATCATGAAGTCAACATGTGCTATTTCCCATCGAAGCCATTGTATCTTTTATCCTCCATAGCTATCGTGAGCTATCCCTTCCTTAACCACTGCATGTTATCTCCAATAGCCATCATGCATCGAATACTATTCTTAGCCTGTGGGTGAAGCTTGAAAATTGATGGGAAAAACCCCAAAAATTCGCCAAAAATCAATTTCATCATTATTTGTCTTTTCCTAAAAGTTCTGGCCAAAATAATAATTTTTACTAATTATTTTACCCAAAATTATGCATTTTATAAAATTAGAAAATTCATAGTAATTCAAAATTAATTCCAAAATTTCTAAAATTTGAAATCCGTCTTTATTTAATCATCATATACTTTATATTAGAATTTCATGGCATTTGAAAATAACATGAACACATTTAACCCTAAAACATGAAAAAAATGATCTTATTTAAATTCCCAAACACAACAACAATGATTCAATCATTCAAACATGTTTTAACATCATCAAACATTCATATGAAATCAAATCCAAATGCAATAGGTAGGGATAGTCTTTTTAGAGAGATTTTACTCACCTTTGATTAAGAGAAAACCTTGTTTAATATCCTTTCCCTCTTAAAGTTGAAGGCTTGATCTTTCGTAGCTTGATTTACTTCTTCTTTCTTTCTTGCAAAATTAATGGTTGTCCTTAGTTTTGTGATTTAGAATTTGTTTTGTGTATGAAATGAGAAAATAAGAGAATGGGGCTAAGGTAAGCAAGTTAGTAATTTTTGCTTAAGCTAATATCCCATGCGACCTAGCCTTACTAATGCATCTCCCTTAACTCCAATTCTTCTTATTTAAAACATAATTCATTTACCTTCATTAACAAGGCCAATCTTAATTACTCTAATTACCCATGGTTCATTTAATTAATTTTATATTGTGTCCCTCGCTCAATTAATCAGATTTTCCTTAGGAAAATTATTGCAATTAAGTTATCTTATTCATCATTTTAATGATATATTATTATTATTAATTGCATTTCATTTTCCATATTTTAAACCCTCCAAAATATGGGGTGTTATAGTCTCCCTTCTTATAAAAATTTCGTCCTTGAAATTTCGATAAGGAAAACAAAATTTCACACTAGCACCTTGAAAGTGCAGAGTCATAATCACACATGTACAAAAAATTATACTAGTACCCTACTAATTTAAACCATCAATCATCAATCAAAATGTATCGGTGTAACTACTAATACACAATCATATCATATATGAATATACTCATATCTCCATACAATAGACAAACAAGGCACCCTGCTATAAATAAGTGAATGTCTAAAATAACTCAAGATAGAAGTTCCTAATCTTATTCTCTACCTCCTAGATACAATATTCTTTGTCATATCTTCAATGGATGCATACAAGTCTAATAACTTTGTTCATCAATTCCTTCGTATCACGATCTACTATTCCTTTTGGTCATCTCACATATGTCAAATCTAGCTCTACAGATAAATCTTCTATTACCATCGGTTCCAAAACTGAACTTGGGTCATGCACACACTTCCTCAAATGCGACATATGAAAAATTTTATGCACACTGGCCAACCTACTTGGTAACTTGACTCGATAGGCGAATTTACCAATTCGCTCAATAAACGGAAATGGTTGTGCATATCTTTCAATTCTCCACCTTCCCAAAGCACATAACTCCTCACATTGGAGAAACCTTCATAAATACATGATCGCCTACTACAAACCAAGCTCTTTTCTTAGCTTGTCGGTATAACTCTTTTACCTTGATTGCGCTGCTTTCATTCTAGCGCGAACCAACTCTACTTTCTCAATAGCTTCTCCTTCAAAATCAGGTCCTAACACTAGTCTATCTTCCATGTCCAACCAACATACTAGCGACTTACATGGCCTACCATACAACAGCTTAAATGATGTCATCCTGATACTTAACTGGTAATTATGACTACAGGAAAACTCTACCAAATGCAAAATAACTTCCCAATATCCACCAAAATCCAAAATGCATGCTCTTAGCAAATCCTTGAGTACACAGTTCACCCTCTCGATCCGATCATCAGTCCGTGGATGGTAAGTCGTGCTCAAATTCATCTCTATACCCAATGAACTATGTAAACTTCTACGGAACTCAATGGTAAACAATAGGTCTCTATTTCTAATGATGCCGCTTGATATCCTATGTAGTCTAATTACATTCTTCACATATAACTTCGCTAACTAGCTGCCATCCTTGTCATTTCTACTGGGATAAAGTAGGAGCTCTTGTTCAATTTATTTACTTCCCCCAAATGTTATCATTTCCCATCCTCGACCTAGGCAACCATCCACAAAATCCATAGACACTGAATCCCACTTCAAAGTACTTCCAAGGTTGAGATAAATCGCTTGGTTTCTGATGCTCAACTTTAACTTGCTGATAGGTGAAGCACTTATGTACACTTTCTCCTGTATCTCTCTTTATCCCTTCCCAATAGAAGACTCTCTTCATATCATGATACGTTATCGTGCCACTAGGATGAATAATAAACTTTAACATATGACTTTCATCCGATACTTCCTTTTGAAGATCCTCTACATTCAAAACACATAGTCAACCTTTCTTTTAAAGTCATCCCTTCGAGTCTATCTCAAATTCTTTCAAATCCTCAATATCTGCCACCATCTCTAATTGCCTAATTCCTTCTGCACTTAGTGGGACCTCCTTCTGCCTTATAGCGATCTTAACCACAAGTGCTGGTGTACCACCAAACTTGCTAACATACCTGGATCTCTAATAGATCTAGTATTCTGTATATAATGCACTTTGCAAAAGGCCAATGTTTCCAATTTCTTCCATTCTTCGATTATGGCTTACACTCCATTCTGATGCTTCTTGTTCAAAGCATTGACAAACTTGTTCCTTTTTCCTGGCATATATTCTTTCCTGAAATTGTATGCCACCAAAAGTTCTAGCCATCTCTATTACCTCTTATTCAACTCCTTCTGAGAGAACAAATACTTAAGGGATTTATGGCTCATATACAACTAGAATTGTTCTTCTAACAAGTAATATCTCTGAATCTTCAGTGCGAATACCACCACTGCTAACTCCAAGTCATGATTCAGATATCTAATTTCATGTGGCCTTAATTGCCATGATGCATAAGCTATCACTTGTCCCTTTTGCACCAGTACTTCCCCTAAACCCATTCCAAAAGCGCCAGTATACACTACTAAATCATGATTCCCTTCAGGCACGATCAAGACAATAGCATTCATCAATAACTTCTTTAACCCTTGAAATGACCCGTTATGGTTATTGGTATACAGAAATTTTTCGTTCTTCCTAGTCAACTTAGTCGAGGGTGCTGCTATATGCAAGAATTTTTTAATGAATATGTGGTAGTAGCCAACCAATCCCAAGAAACTTCCCATCTCTAAAATTGTCTCTAGCCTCTTCCAACTATTAATTGTTTCTATCTTCGACGGATCCATAGCTAATCCGCTCTCCAAAATAGTATGCTCAAGAAAACTTTATCTTCCATTTCCAAAAAATGGCATTTCAAAATTTTCGCCTTCAATTTTTGTTGTCTCAGTGTCTCCAGCACCACTCTAAGATGGACTTCATGGTCTCTCTCGTTTATAGAATAATATAAAGTGTCATCAATTAAGACTATCTTCCTCTACTCTTGGCTGATGAAACCCATTTTCAAATGTAGCTACAAGAACACCCAAGCTCCAGTCAACTTATCAAAGAAGTCATTTATCCTAGGCAAAGGATAACGATTCTTTAACTTTACTCGTGAAGTTTTTGATAATCAATACACATATGTAAAGTTCCCTCCCACTTCCTTATAAATACCATAGGCGCTTCCCACAGTAAACTACTCAGCCTAATGAAAATTTCACGCTCAAGTTTCACCAGCTGCTTCTTCAATTCCCCCATCGCCTTTCGTGACATTCTGCTAGACGGTCTACTAACAAGTTGTACCCCTAGCATCAAGTCTATCCATAATTCAATTTCCCTTCTTGGTGGTAATCCTATCACAGGTTCGAAAACATATGCAAATTCTCAGATTACTTGTACTCTACTGATCTCATCCTCATGATCATCCATATCATATAGCATCGAATGCAACTTGTCCTTCATCACATCCAATGCTATCACAATTCTTTCTCCTTTCTATGGATTTCATATGGCGATAATCATATCTGCAAAATAAATCCTAGTGTCATTACGCACCAACCACTCCATTCCAAAAACCATTGCGTACCCTACGAAGTCGAACACATATGGGTCACAAACAAATAGATATCCACACAAGTAAAATTCAAGGTCTGTGCACCTTAATTTGAGAGTAGTATATCCATCGATCGGATTGGTCACGCGCAAGGACGTAATCAAATATGTGGTGTCTAATTCAAACCTACTAACAAAATCTCTCAAAATGAAAGAGTGAGTTCCCAGTATCATACATAACTCCAATTGACAGTGGAAATAAAAATCGTACCTCCAAGCACACCCTTTCCTTTCTCCCCAAAGTCAGTCCAAATGAAGGTCCTTCTGAAGAATAAACCTTTTCCTACTTGGCTTTCCGATAATCACCCTTCTTATGGCTAGCCTATTAAAGATAAAGCACATGGTCATGTCCTTGTTCTTCACCTGGATACACTTAGTGGAGTAGTGCCCCTTTTGGTCACTGTTAAAACAAGTAACATTAGCTATATACAGCTTCTAAGTCCTACCTCCAAAATTCATTCCTCCCTTCTGATTCTTTTTGCATGTCAGATATGGACTGAATCTTTTATTCTGCCAACCCTTGGACTTAACATTTGTTATCCGACATGTTGACCTGGCTATATTCGAACTGACCGAACAAGTTAGACTCGACTATCATCAAGGCTAATAGCCTAGAGTGATGATTGTAGGGTCCAAAAATCAAGCATAGATCATAATATGAAGCAGAAGCATGAAAGCTCACTACTCTCCGAAGATGGATCAGGTACGATCCATATTCAACACTATGGATCATATCATATCAATACCACAACAATTTTACAGCGATGATCAGTCGGTAACTCAAAATCTACACATGCTATCAACATGGAATTTGGAGTACAAGCTTACTACAACATGTGGAACATCCCCTATGGATCTCCTTCCAATTGGAGGAAGTTGGAGGGATTGACATAACTCCCTTTGGAGGGATCGATAAAAATCAAAATTCAAGAAACACTACTTCATGGAAAATGTGATATCTCATAAATCATATGTAAGAATTACAAGAATTTGGAAAGCAAGTAGCTAACATCATGGAGCATCCTTTATAGGGATCGTAGCCCATTTCGACGCAATAATAGGGATTGTTTCCGATCCCTATTATTGGCCCTGGCGGGCCTGCAAATTTTTGGATAGCCTTTTCTTGGTCTTTCGAACCTTCTGCTAAAATTTTAGTCCGATCCATACATATCTTCCCCTATAAATACAGTAGGCATGGTGTCAAAAAAGGGATCTTTCTTTCTCTGTTGAGGCTCTGCTATCTTTATTCTTCACTATTGTACTAATGGATCCCAGTTGATCCTAACATTCTTGTAATCATAATCAAGTGGAAGATCGACAAAAATATGAAGTGGACGTAGGCCAAGATTGCTGAACCACTATAAAAATCTACGTGTTCCTTTATGATTTTTTCTTTTTTTAGTTTCATTCTTCATTTAACCTTTATTAGATTCTATTGGGTTTTGATGCCCATTTTTGGCATCAATAACATTAGTCTTATTTTCTCCTTGATATGGTTATACCTCCTCTCCATTTCCACCACCATATCAAATGGAGCCAACAAATAAGCCACCACCATGTGATTTAGCCCCCTCTTTAGTCGTTCTATGAACTTTTCATTCTTCTTCAGACGAATATTAATATGCTTCCTTCTATAGTTCGACAAAGCATTAAATGCTGGATGTACCCTGCCAAAGTCATCTCTCCTTGTTACCGCTCAATAAACTCCCTGCACAAAGCACTCTTTTGAGATTCAGGGATAAACCGAGCTTCAAATTGCTTCTTAAACTGTTCCTAGGTTATCTCCTCCTCTAGGACTTCAGCAATTACTGCCTCCCACCAATCTAACGCATCCTCCTGAAGATGATAAGAAGCCAACCCCTTCTTTTGAGCATCAGTATATCCCAAATCTCCAAAAATACGCTTACATACTTTTTCCTAATTCAACACTTCCAAGGCAGACTCCTTCCCTTTGAACTCCTTTCCTCCACAACTCTTAAAAATTTTCTTCATCTTAGAAAAGTCTTATTCCCTTACTACCTCTTGTCTTGGCTCAATATGTCTAGCTAGCTGCTACCTCATCATCTCCTTCATAAACTAGCGGAACAAAGCATTCATTTCCACTCCTCTTTCAGCTAGGGCGGGCATTTGATTTTCGATTTCACTGCAAACTTCAGGGTTTGTCTCCATCCCTTGGTCAATAGATTCTGTACAATCGGTCTCCTACTATGATTCACTCTCACACTTCATATGGTCAAACGTAGGTTATATAGATCCAATCTTGCCTTCTACATAAGTAAGGGTTTATGAGAAATAGAAGTAAAGAGAGTGAGATGAATCATAAAGAGGTAGATATATCCACTTATATATCTATATCAAAATACAACTAAGTCACACACACACAGAGCTTATACCCTTCCCCGATGTGTTTGATTTCCAGTTATCTAATTTATACTTTGCTCTGTTTCAGTTAGATGTTCCCTAACCCGGCTCTAATACACGTTGCAACATCCATACCTTGGGACTTGAAATAAACATCGATAATGCTGTAGTCGTAATCGAAATCAATTCCTCAGATAAAGCGAGTTCAATATTATTTTGCGTAACTTAAGTAAATAGTGCAGCTAGACAAAATTTTCGTTCCAACAATTTGTTGTTATATAATTCATTATATCATTTTAACCTAAATTATTGTGAATATAAATAAAACGTAGATAAACTAGTGTTGTGTCTGACATGTGAAGATGCCAACATGACATAAAAACTATTATGAATCTTGGTTTTATACAGCAAAATTCTAAAATAACTTTTATTAAAAACAACAAGCCTCTTGCTTCATCTTAAGAATCTTTATTCACTCCTCAAAAGCTAGCTATCTAATCAATAAACTCAGCCTACTCGATTAAGTACCCATGAGTTTATGGGAGATAATTAAAACATGGGTCATATATAAATCTTGATATGAGTAAAACCTTTACCCTAGTCATGCATAGTGAGATCGTGCCACTAACACGGAACATGTATTCCCCTCACTTTATCATTATAGAATAGTATATATCACATAAAAAGCAACCACGTGCATATCCAATCAAAATTTTACTCTACACTTATCATCTAGTTATGATCCATGTCATGGATCAATTCAAGTTAAGGATACCCTACACTTATCATCGGTCACGACCTATGTCATACAATCATTCGTCATACTTTCAATCTTCACCTAATCTCTTGTTTTAGGCTTTCATCGTTAAGTTATCATTAAATTATCTAGTTATTATCTCTTTAGGCCTTTTTATCACTGATTTATCTTTTCTCGAACAATGTCACCTGATGAAATGTCGACTTATTTCCCCAAGAGAGCCACCCTAACTAAAGTCCCTTGGACTCTCCTAAGAGGATAAATGTAAGCACCCTGAATACATTCTAGTAAGCGTCCTTACTAAGTATCAATAGCCCCTCTTAGTTGCAGAACCGCTATCGTTCACATTGCCGATTTATTTTAGTGTTAATACTACCCTGATGTTTTGGCACCCTACCTTAACCCCTCTGAAGAGTTATAAAAATGTTCTTAGGATTGAAATCTATCGTGGCATCCTGCGATATACTGTTGGACTTTAAACTAGCAGTCAAGGCACGTTGCTATCAAATAACTCCATGAGCCGGTATATCTTTACCATCATAATTCAACCCATTTCATTCATTCATTTATAGTGTACCCTACACTTTCTTTAGATTAAAAATTTTATTTTTCATTTAAATAATACGCTATCATTTATTAGCTTCTATAAGCTTTCTTACATTTCAAAAATATGTTAACATAATTTTAACTTATGAAAATTTTCTTTTATTCCATCCCTATGAAATAATTCAACAACACTTGGAAACTGTCTTTCAAAGTGCGTTTAGTATTCTTCACTTTAGTTAGAAAAATAATGCATTCCATGCTTTCATGAGATATCTTTATTAGTCACGAATTAACTATTCCGTAGCTTTCAAGTATTAAGTTATATTAACACATATTTGGTTATCCATAGCCATCGTGAGTCAAATAGCTTTCCAAGCTACTACATATTACATGACGGTCGTGATTTACATTCCTTTTAGCCATCACATGCTATTTCGATTGAAGCTATCATAAGCAATCCTCCAAAGCCATCGTGTACTATCACACTTATAGCCATCATGTTTAACTCCACTTGGAGTCATCACACATCATTTCCATCTAGGCTTTCATGCCTTATTCATAGATAGTCATCGTACCTTATACCACACTGAGCCTTCGCGTGCTATCCATCATGAAGCCATCACATGCTATTTCCCTTCGAAGCCATTGAGTCTTATATCCATATAGCTATTGTGAGATATCCCTTCCTTAACCATTGCATGCTATCTCCAGTGGCCATCATGCTCTAAGTCATATTTTTAGCTTTCGTTGGTGAAGCTTGAAAGAGCGTTTATTGGATAAAATTTCCAAGCTATCGTAGGTAAATGGCTTCAACTGCCATCATGGGTTCAAGCCCTTTCGTGGGTTATCTTAGGTTTCGTGGGTTTTTAGTGGCAATTTTATGATTATTTTGAAAACCGATTCTTTACCATTTTAAGCATTAACTTTACATTAGATCCATTTGGTGTTGAATTCTCATTGGCTAATATTTTTCTTTACTATTAGCTTTTCAGAAATGGTCACTAACATGGTCATTTATTAATTAATCTCTATTTGTTAATTACTCCTTTTTTGCCATTTAATTCATAGGAAATTGAAAATCGATGGAAAAAATCCCAAAAATTTTACCAAAAAGTAATTTTACCATGTTTTATCTTTTCTTAAAACTTTATGTAAAAATAACAAGTCTTATTATTTTTAATAATTATTTTATCCAATATTATCCATTTTCTCAACTTAGAAGATTCGTAACAATTTGAAAATAATTCCAAAAATTCTAAAATTTAAAGCCCATCTTTATTTCATCATTATACACATCTTATTAAAATTTCATGGCATTTGAATGTAACTTGATCATATTTTACCTTAGATTATAAACAAAATGATCTTATTTAAATTCCCAAACACTACAACAATGATTCAATCATTCAAACTGTTTTAAAATCATCGAACATTAATATGAATTTAAATTTGAACCAAATAGGTAGGAATTGATTTTTTTTTAGAAATATTTTACTAACCTTTGATTAAGAGAAAGACTTGTTTAATCTCCTTTCCTTCTTAAAGTTAAAAGCCTGATCTATCCTTGCTTGATTTCCTTCTTCTTTCCTTCTTGCAAAATTAATGGTCGGTTTTGGTTTTGTAATTTAGAATTTGTTTTATGTATGAAATGAGAAAATGAAAGAATGAGGCTAAGGTAAGTGGATTATAATTTTAGCTTGGGCTAACATCCGATACGGCCTAGTCTTACTAATGCACGTCCCTTAACTCCCTTCCTTCTTATTTAAAACTTAATTCATTTACCTTCATTATAAAGCCAACTTTAATTGCTCTAATTGCCTTGGTTCATTCAATTAATTTTATAAAGTGTCCACACTTAATTAATCAAATTTTCCTTATGCAATTCTTACAATTAAACTATCTTATTCATCTATTTAATAATATCTTCTTAGTTTTAATTTAATTTAACCTCCCATATTATGGACCATTCAAAATATAGGGTGTCACAATAGTTATACAAAAAAGTGGAATAGAGTTTATACATCATTGAAATAATCTCAATGAAAATCTGTCTCAAAATAAGGCAAAGCACTGTTAAAGCTCCAAAGTGCTACACAACGGAATAAGCAAAAAACTCCAAAAATAAATAAAATAGTGGCAGCCTCTTGCCCATCCTCTGAACAGCTCCATATGCTAAACTGAACATGTTATCTAGTCTACTGATTTACGAGCCCCCGGGACAATAAGAAGCAAAGCATTAAATTTTGAGTCAGACAACAGTTAGGTGTGAGGATAAACCATCTTAAAATACTATGAAAAAAGATATAGTAAAGGACATAGGGTATGGATAATCATACCTAACCTATCTCTGCATCCAAAGCATATAACGTAATGCTATACTACTACCGCCGTCATATGGGTATACTACACTAAGTATATTATGGGTTTCAAGGTGCCTATCTTAAAATATCAACATCACAAGACACCCAACAATCACACCAATTATAGCAAACACAAAGTAGACATACAACCACAACTTTAAATGAGGTCTCGTGGCGTAGTGTCTATTGCCAAGGTCGTAACACGTCAAGCACTATCACTATGACTATCATTGAAGTCCCACTTCACCATGATCATTCTCGATGTCTCACTTCACTATGATCATTATAGAAGCCCCACTTCACTATGACTTTCCCAAATTCTCTTGCGCCATGACTTTCCTAAAGAATGTTTCATCTTAACCTTCCCAAGGACTTCATCACCGCAACTTTCCCAAACATCTCGACCTTCCTAGGGTCTTTGGATAAGCGATAACTCTTTCACCAACTTCATTGGCCAACAACGTTTGCCCATTGGTACTGCCTTCCTAGGGAATTCTACATCATTACATGTCACAATTGGATTCATTTGTCATTTGGATATCTATCCTAATGTTACGGCCCTCCTATGGCTGGCTAGACCATCCCTGGGTCCGTGGTACAAAGGTGAGTATTCTTACATACCATTTCCCTTATGGAATCACCCACATCCAGAGGTATCAATGAAACCTTCTTTATGTGACTCGATTCGAAACATCCCATGCCACATGACATCTCTTTGCATTGTCGATCATGCCTCCTTGGTCTACGCTATCCCCAAACATACACTTCCCACATGAAGTATTCGATCATATTCCTTGCCTCGTCAAAGTTCGAAACATCTCTATATGCCCATCTCATGTCGTAGATTCATCCCATTGCAATCCAAAAGTTCTTATGTCGAAGCATTATGCCTTTGCCTTGTTCTGTATCATTGATCTTCATCATGCTGTAATCATCGAAAACGAATGTCGAATGATCGAACGAACACACATACATAAACAGAAGAACAATATATGCGCGGTCCTATAAAACCTGGACTTCATATGCGTCCACTAAAAGAGGTCAGTCATGACCACTTTTGGCCAAGTCAAAACTTCACTAAGTTGAAGTGGTTTCCTTCCTTTCTTGATCCAATGCTCACCCAAAGTATTTCTCTTCTTTCCCCGGAGAAAATACCCTTATGACTCAAAGCATGGTCACCATTGACCACTTTTTGACAATCGCTTTTTGAGCAATTAAATCAACTACAAATCACTTTAGACTTACCGTGTATGCTTCCTAAACCTTCAAGAACAACATATCCAAATTTCTTCACATTTAGAGCAATATCAACGAACACTTTTCTACTATCAAAAGAACTGCAAAACTTTTAAAATTTTCTGAGTGGACTCTCCCCATCTTCCATCACAACATATCCAAATTTCATAACATTCTGAGCAGGGTGACCACTTTTTCGACGGCCTCTTTTGGATGATCACCTTTTCTACTATCAGAACAACTCCAAATCACACGAAATTTTCTAAGTAGACTCTCCATATCTTCCAGCACTCCAAGTTTCATCGCATTCTGATCACTTTCGATAACCACTTGAAATTTTCTTAGTAGCCTCTCCACATCTTCTTGCACAACCTATACAAATTACATCATGTTTTGAAAAACTTGGTGTCATTCGCACCAAATGACATACCAATTTTCCTACTACACAAAATAATTAGCAAACACATCAAAGAAATCAATACAACTACCAAACATCATCATATAACATCCAAGCAACATACAAGTCATCCATATATGATTTACTAGTCATCCTAGATCCGATTTCTATGAAATAGAAATGTGGTTGGAAAACTGTATAAATCATATTAAACTACAAATCTATCTTTTAAACCATGTTCTATGGTGTTTTTTTATATTATATCTAAGTTCTCAAACATTTTCACTTTAATATTTATATAAAAAATCACATTTTACTACATAAGTAAGCATAATAGTGAGAGAGGCAGAATCACTAACCTTGGTTTAAGCACATGAATCCTTGGCAAATTTGATATAGAATGGTAGCTAAACAAATTCTAAAGATCCTGCATAGCAGATCTATTATCTTCTTATGTTAATTTCTCATAGATCCACTAATCACACTAATTATATTATAGATAGTGGTTTTTAGCTCTAGCTTGGATCAATGGAGGTTAGGAGGTGATCAGTGTAATGACCCCATCGCTATGCCTATATTATTAGAAAAAATTATAAATAATGTTGTTTAATAATAGGGAAAATACTTCTTGTTAAGGGCGAACATCTGTGAATAACTTTAAGCTAACACTGATGCATCGTACTTACGGTTTTTCTTAATCTTTGGAATAAAATTTGACATGTAGTCTTAATCCAAAATAATAATCACAACGGTTTCTTAGAACCAGAATAGTATATCATATAAAAAATAGTCATAGATCATAGTGAAATAATATGCATTATATACGTAAAAAAATTGAGAGTCCACATAATTTAACACTAGACTCACATAATATACATCTGGTACAAATCTCTAAAAAAGTCTCTAAACTTGAATATACATCTCATAACCAAACACAAACTTCTAAACGAGATAAACTAAAAGTAAAAAAATATTTATCTTACTGCTAGCACAACCATCCGAAATTTAATCTATCCTCTAACCTGAAAAGTCTCGGCCTGACCCGAGCATTAAAATAACACCCGGAATGGACTATCTCTAAATATCCAAAAAGGTGAGACAACATATAACACAAGAATAAATGACATAGGTAAATCCAGATGTCCAATATATAATAAGTCACGGAATTAATTTAACTCCAAATTTATCTTAAGGCACAAAGTTATATATTTAGGTCACAAACCCAGATTAGCCACTAAACACAAAATCACCGAGTAAATTACAATATTCCTAACGCAAAGAAACAAATTCCTTACCATGGTAAACAAATAATTATGGTATCTCTTGCAATGATATAATACCAAAGATCGAGAACATAAAATCTCAACACGATCACATGGATCGGGGAACACTGAATCTTGACATGATCATAAGTATTAGGGAACACAGAATCTCGACACGGTTATAAGGATCGGTGAACACCAAATCTCGACCGATTAAGCTGATCGTTGCGATCATGACTCGAGAACTCTAGATTTTTCAATGTCATATTTTGTAGAGAAAATCCATGAGTACACCTCTTAAAGATCTATCAGTTCCATCGAACACCAAAAGATAGTAAACTCTAAAGTGTCAAATACTATCACTTTTAGTTATCATGAGAACATAACCAAAACGTCCTGTACCACTTGATGAAATTCAAATATTTACTGAAAGCTAGTAAATCTTACTCGCTACGGATACCACTAGAAAACCTAAACCATATCCTCCTAAGGATATATCGATCCCACCGAACACCAAAAGAGAATACAGCTCTAAAGTGTTAAATACTTTTTCATAACAATCACTAGAATTTAACCAAGGCATCCCATACTACTCGGTGGAATCCGAGCACTCGCTAATGGGCTACTATGTTCCATTCAAACATTCGATTTAATGAGTACTATTATATTCGATGAAGCGTCATTGTAAAGCATTTAAACCAACCGATAACACTAAGTCGATTATCAGTACTCCCTACATTATAGAACTAAGGCTCTCAAAACATTTTTCTTATAAGAGTTTATAATTTAAAAATCCAATATTATAATTTTCCATGTAGGAAATAATTTTCAAAAACTTTGTTTATCATATGATAAATTAACCCATATATTCCATTTGATCTCCATATACATATAAATGTAGTTGTCTCAATTTCCATAAAGAATATATTATTCACAGACCATATTTCTAAAGCCATCTATATAAGTAATCATATATTTATAAAACTATATTTATTACTCTTTCAACCCAATTTGATATATATATATATATATATATATAATACCATTTTATTTAGAAATAAATTAGTTTATATTTCCAAAACCATGTTTTCGAAATCCATAACCATTTATAATATGAATACTGTATATATAACTATTTATAAAAATCATTCATAAAAAGAACTAGATTAATTTAGAAACAAGTTTGATATTCGTAAATTTTAAATTAACTCTCTTTTATATAAAATAGAAAGATATAAGTTTATAATATTCCAGACCTTTGAATCAAAGTGATTCAAAGTCCCTAGAGTACAAGAGAATTTACTACAACAAAATACTAGGCCATCACAAGATTAAAGCCATGAATTGGTCCATATAGTTCTAACTTTATATTATCTATAAACCAATTTTATTAATTAGCAAACCAATATAATTGGACACCAAAAGAACCATAAACAAACACGCAAAACTAAGGAAAATAACTACAACAAACAAGGCAACAGACAAGGCGAGAAAAATACGGGGGAACAAATGAGCGAACGGAGCGATTGAGGAGCAAAAATGGCACGACCTGGGGATCAACCAAGGCCACGATCGGTGCACCAGTCTAGTGGGACTGGTGGACCGGCAACACTGCCTAGGCTGAGCCATAAGCAGTACACCGGGCTCCCGTATCGTCCATTGGTAGTGATTTTTCTAATGGTGATTGTTTTAACTCCTAGGGCACTGATTTTGCTATCTTTCAAGCAAGAAAAAAAACACAGTTTGATATTATTTATGATCATAAGACAAGAGTTTTAGCAAAAAAAAGATTGAATAATATAAATTAGAAATAACAAGAGGAAATGAGATCAATTCAACCATATATTCATCCAGTTCAACCAAACAGCGAAACTATTTCATTTAGAGAAAGTAGTGCGAGGTAAACTCACCTTAATAACACGAATTACTATCGATCAGAAGTAGACTAGAGCTTGTGATTCATATATTTCAGCCCCAATAAGCATGTAAATAGAAAATAGACAACATGGATTCAATACCTAAATTACTAACTAAAATTGATCTTAGAAAGGGATAGAGTTTAGATTTTATTACCTGAATTGATTTCACTATTTACTTCAGCAATTAATTCACTAATTTTTTGGAGGTGATTGAAAATCTAGCCTATGGTTTCGAGAGGAAAGAGAAGCTGGTTTCATATTTCAGGAATTAGGAAGGAAAAGAACATACTATTCTTTATTTCTTAATTCTACAACCTTTACCCAAATGAGCTAGGCCCAATATAGTTATTAACGCCTTACAAGGAGTTTATATTTATATTTCTAAGTGATTTAAAATCTAATTTCCATACTTATAAATGCAAATTTAACCATCTCATTTTTTTCCTCTAATACACATATAAATGTAAACAACTTATTTTATCAATATCTTATCAATTACCATGCATAAGAATTTATTTGTTTGAAAAAAATTCTAATTTTAAACTAAGGTTTTGTTCTTACTATTTTAATTATTAACTAATAACCTCATTATTTTAATAAAATTAATAAACTATTAATTATGAATTCTCATTTTAAACAATAAATCTCAATATCAACATTTTACCCCAAATGTCAATTTAAATAATTGATTTAATAATATTTCAAATTTAAAGTAAATCCTCTTTAAGAAATGAAACTCATTTCTTAAATAATTTAAATCAATTATTCTCAAATACTAGATTTAATTTCATAATTAAATTTTCACAAATAAAAGAATTAGAATTAATTATCCATAATTAAACTTAATTAATTAGTTAATTAACAACATAGTTATTATAGACTCATCCCTTAAGAAATTTGTCTCCCTGTAATTTCCGCAACGAAAGAAATCTATTATTAAGTTTCCAAATTTCACAAACACTCCTAAGAAATTTCTAATTATAACTCTTACCAGCCTAGGTTTAAAATATTCCAAATTTCATCTTTAAATTCCAAATTTTAGTTATTACTTCCAAATAACTATTTCCAAAATTTATATCTTTCAAAGGAATATAATCTAAATCATCAAATAAAAGGTTTTAATTCCTTTTCCCATTAATTTCTTATTTAAAATTCAAAATTTTATCATCCAGCTAAATCATAAAGTGATATACACAATAATAAAAAATTATCACATATTTTTCTTCTAAGTATATATTTTAAATAAAAATTCACAATTCATAAATATTAAATAATAAAATGACACTGTCTTGCCATCTATTTACTGCAAATCGCTTCATCAAATGTCTATGATGTTGACGATGAAGCCAACATGGCCTCGCCACTGACCTCTAGTATTTCCAAGGTTCGGTGGATGTACACATCATCTAAAATAATACATGTATAATGCACTCTCATAATTTTCATTAAAATTTACTAAACTACCGAAGCACACATATATACTAGTTGACAAATTCTTCTAAGCATATATCTTAAATAAACATTCCCAATTTACAAATATTAAATAATAAAATGACGCTGTCTTACCATCTATTTATAGCAAATCACCTCCTCAAATGGCGGTGATGATTACAGTGAAGTCAACATGGCCTCGCCACTGACCTCTGCTATATCTAAGGTTCGGTAGCTGCACACATCATCCAAAATAGTACATATATAATACACTTTCATTTTTTTATTAAAATTTACTAAACCACCAGAACCAAGATATATACTAGTAGATAAACTTGCCTTTAAATTTTCTTCCAAAAATATTCTCCCTAAAATTTTCAACTTTCAAAAATAATAATATCTAGTTTCAAATCATTTGCTTAATACTGTTATCAAAATTCCAATTAATATTTCCTTTTAAAACCCATCACATTTGTATATAATCCTCTATAAAATATCTTTTTACTTCCTAAATTTATTTCACAATTTGTTAATTTTTAACTTCTTATCAATTAAGATTCACATATAACAATTTACTGTCATTCAAATTTAATATATACCAATTTCAGAAATCAAAATATTTTCCTTAATCTTATCCCATTATATAAAATAATAATAAGCCATGAAATTTTAACGATTCATTTCACTACTTGGCTGCAGAGTTGATGAGATATAATATCAACATTGCCTCGCCATGCTCTCAACTTCTCACAATTTATTTGATGGCTAAAGCATTATTTTAAACTCAAATATATTTTAAGTTTTCAAATTAATTATTTCTCATATTAAAATCTCTCGTTCGAGGTTTTGGAACTTGTATCGATAACATGGCATCCTACATACCAATCAGAATCATTAAACTTTTTCTGGACATGTCAACATAATAGATAATCACAAGTTTTCAACCAAGTTATCAATTACTAACAACCAATCAACAAAAACTAGTAGTCTCTTGCAGCAGAACAAATATATTCCTAAAATTCCACAACGTAACTTTGATTATTCCTAGATTATTTAAATCTTAAATTTATTTACTCAAATTTTCAAAATTCTCTATTAAAAGAAAGTTGTTCACTTAAATCAATCTACTCCAATTTATCTCTTTTAAAATTAATTTCCCAATAATTCAAAAGTCATTTCTAAAGACAAAAGGATTTTAACACCTTCCTTTCTAAAAGTTCAATATCACAAATTCCAACTTAACTAATTAAAATTTTAAATTAAATTACGCCCCAAATGATTATCTCAATAATCATTTTATATTCCTATCCCTGTATAGATAATTAGTATAACTATCTACCACACACCCGAGGAACATGGCTCTAGGTCTCACTGGGCATAGATCTGTGATATTATACGTTATAATATTCTAACTTAGCTTTGATACCAAATTATAACGACCCCACCACTATGCCCATGTTATTAAAGAACATTATAAATAATGGTGTTTGATAATACGATAAATATGGCTAGTTAAGGGCCACCGACTGTGAATATGTCTTTAAAATAACACCGACACATCGTACTTACGGATTTTCTTAATCTTTGGAATAATATTTGACGTGTACAGTCTTAGTTCAAAGTAATAATCATAATGGTTTCTCGAAACCAGAACAGTATACTATATAAACAATAGTCATAGGTCACAGTGGAATAATAAACATCATATACATATAAAAACTAAGATTCTACAAAATATAACACTAGACTCACATAATATACATCCAATACAAAACTCTAAACTTAAATATACATCTCATAACCAAACACAAAATCCTAAATGAGATTAAAAAAAGTCAAAAATGTTTATCTCCTTGCTAGCACAACTATCTGAAGGTCAATCTTTCCTATAATCTGAAAAGTCTCGGCCTGACCCAAGCATTAAAATAACACTCGGGTCAGACTATCTCTAAATATCCAAAAAGTTGAGAACAAGTTATAACACAAGAATTAATGACATATAGGTAAACCCAGATGTCTAATATCTGACTAGTCATGGAATTAATTTAACTCAGAATTTATCTCAAGGCACATAGTTATATATTTAGATCGCAAACACATATTAGTCATTAAACACAAAATCATCGAATAAATTACAACATTACTAACACAAATAAACCAATTCCATACCTTGAAAAACAAGTAATTGTGACAACAATCTAATACGAAAAATTGGGAACATAGAATCTCGACACGGTCACAAGGATCAAGGAACACAGAATCTTGACAGGATCACAAGTATCGGGGAACACAGAATCTTGGCATGATAATAAGGATCGGGGAACATCGAATCTCAACCATTTAAGAAGATCGTGGCAATTTCGGTTTGAAAACTCAAGATTATTCAATATATATATATATATATATATATATATATATATATATATGGTAAAGAAATCCATGAGAATACCTCTTAAGGATCTATCAGTCCCACCGAATACCATTAGATAGTAAACAATAAAGTGTCATATACTATCACTTTTGGTTATCACAAGAACTTTACCAAAATGTCCCATAGTGCCAGGTGAAATTAAAGCATTTACTGGAAGCTAGTAATTCCCACCCGCTACAGATACCACTAGAAAACCTGAACTATATTCTCTTAAGGATCTATTGATCCCACTGAACACCAAAAGAGAATACAGCTATAAAGTGTTAAATACTTCCTAATACTAATTACAAGAATTTAACGAAGGCATCCTATACTATCCGGTGGAATTCGAGTATTCGCTAATGGGCTAGTAAGTTTCACTCAAACATTCTATTTAATGAGTCATACTATATTCGATGAAGCATCATTCGAAAGCATCTAAACCAATTGATAACACTAAGTCGATTATTAGTACTCCCCGCGTTATAGAACTAAGGTTCTCAAAACATTTTTCTTATAAGAGTTTATAATTGATAAATCCAATATTATAATTTTCCATGTAGGAAATAATTTCCATATACTCTAATTATCATAAGATAAATTAACCCATATATTCCATTTGATCTCAATACACATATAGATGTAGTTGTCTCAAATTGCATAAAGATTATATTATTCACAAACCATATTCAAAAGGCATATTTATACATACATAACCATATATTTACAAAACTGTATTTATTACTATATCAAACCCAATTACACACACGCGCATAGATATATGTAACCATTTTCTTTAGAAATAAACTAGGTTTATATTTCCAAAACCATGTTTCCAAAATCCATAACCATTTATAATAACAATACTATATATAACTACAAAAAACCATTTATAAAATGATCTAGATTAATTTAGAAACAAGTTTGATATTTGTAAATTTAAAATAAACTCACCTTTATATAAAGTAGATAGATATAAGTTGATAATATTCCAAAACTTTCTATCAAAGTGATTCAAAGTCTCTAGAGCATAAGAGAATTTATTACAACAAAATACTAGGACATCACAAGATTATAGACATGAATTGGTCAATATAGTTCTAACTTTAAATCTTCTCCAAATTAATTTTATAGATTAGCAGACCAATGTAAGCACCAAAAGGACCACAAACAAACACGCAAAACTCAAGAAAACAACAACAAACAAGGCAACGGACAAGGCGAGAAAAAAATAGGCGAACAGACGAGTGAATGGAGCGATCGAGGAGCAAAACGGGCACGACCTGGGGCTCAACCCAAGTCATGACTTGGGCACAGGTCTAGTGGGACCGATGGACCGCTGACGCCGCTTGAGCTGATCCCTTGGCAGTGAACTTCCCTCCTGAATCATCCATTGGTAGTGATTTTTCTAATGGTGATTGTTTTGACTCGTAGGGCACTGATTTTGCTGTCTTGCATGCACACAAACAACTAAAATTTGATATTATCTCGGATCATAAAACAAGAATTTTAGCAAATAGAAAATTAAAGAACACGAATTAGAAATAACATAAGGAATTGTGATTAATTTAACCATATTTTCATCCAATTCAAGCAAACAGTGAATCTACTTCATTTAGAGATATCAGTGTGATGTAAACTCACCATAATAACATGAATTATTACTAATCGGAGGTAGGCTAGAGCTTGCGATTCATAGATGTCATCCGCAACAGTACATGCAAAGAGAAAATAGACAATATGGATTCGATACCTAAATTACTAGCTAAAATTGATCTTAGAAAGGGATAAGTTTAGATTGTATTACCTGAATTGATTTCTCTATTTGTTTCAGCAATTAATTCACTAGTTTTTGGGAGGTAGTTGAAAATCTAGCATAGGGTTTGAAGAGAAAAGAGGAGTTGGTTTGTAATTTCAGGAGTTAGAGAGAAAACGAACGTACTGTTCTTTATTTCTTAATTCCACAACCTTTACTCAAATGGGCTAAGCCAATATAGTTTCTAATGCCTAACAAAGAGTTTAAATTTATATTTCCAAGTGTTTTAAGCTCTAATTTCCACACATATAAATACAAATGTAACTATCTTGTTTTTTCCTCTAATACATATAAATGTAAACAACTTATTTTATCAATATCTTATATATTACCATGCAAACTAATTTATTTATTTATTTGAAAAAAAATCTAATTTTTAACTAAAAAGGTTTTATGCTTACTATTATAATTTATTAACTAATGACCTCATTATTTTAATAAAAATAATAAACTATTAATTGTAAATTCTCATTTTAAACAATAAATCTCAATATCAACATTTTACCCTAAATGCCAAATTTAAATAAATGTTTTAATAATATTTCAAATCTAAATCAAAAACCTCTTTAAGAAATGAAACACTTTCTTAAATAAATTAAATCAACTATTCTCAAATACTAGATTTAATTTCACATTTAAATTTTCACAAACCACAGATTGGAATTTATTATCCATAAAAAAATTAGTTAACTAGGTAAATAACAACAGCGTAATTACAGACTTCCGCTTAAGAAAATTGCATCGCCGCAATTTTCTTAATGAAAGAAATCTATATTTAAATTTCCAAATTTCACAAACTCTTAGATTTTTTTTAATTATAACTCTTTACTAGCCCAATGTTTAAAATAAAAAACCCTTTCTAAATTTAAATTCTTTCTAAAATTCATCCTTAAATTTCAATTTTAATTATTACATCCAAATAATTCTTTCCAAAATTCACATTTTCAAAAGAATATAATCCTAATCTTCAAATATATGGTTCCAATTCCTTTTTCCATTAATTTCTTATTGGAATTCCAAAATTTTATCATCCATCTAAATCAAAATAGATATACACAATAAATAAAAAGTTATCACGTATTATTCTTCTAACAATATATCTTAAATAAACATTCACAATTTACAAATATTAAATAACAAAATGATGCTGCATTGTCATCTATTTATAGAAAATCGCCTCGTCAAATGGCTGCTATGTTTACATGATGTCAATATGACCTCGCTATTGACCTCTGCTATTGCTAAGGTTCGGTGGCTTCACACATCATCCAAAATAGTACATGTACAATGCAAGTTCATAATTTTTATCAAAATTTACTAAACCAACAAAACACACATACATACTAGTAGATAAATTTCCCTTTAAATTTTCCTCCAAAAATATTTTTTCTGAAATTTTCAGCTTTCACAACTACAATATCAAGTTTCAAATCATTTACTTAATAAAACCGTTAAAATTCCAATTAATATTTTCTTTTAAAACCCATCACATTTGTATATACTTCTCTACAAAATATCTTTTACTTGCAAAATTTATTCTCACAATTTGTTAATTTTTAACTTCTTGTTAATTAAGATTCATATATAATAATTTATTTTCGTTCAACTTTAATATATACCAATTTGAGGATTTAAAATATTTCTTTAATCTTATCTCATTATATAACATAATATCAACACATGAAATTTTAATGATTCATTTCACTACTTGGCTACAAAGTTGATGACATATAATATTAACATTGCCTCACCTTGCTCTCCACTTCTCACAATTTATTCGATGGCTAAAACATTATTTTTAATTGCTTTAAACTCAAATATTTTCCAAATTTTCAAATTAATTATTTCTCATGTTAAAATGTCTCGTTTGCTATTTTGGAACTCTTGTCGATAACATGGTGTCCCACATACCGATCAGAATCCTTAAACATTTTCCAAACAAGTCAACACAATAGATAATCACAGGTTTTCCTTAGTTATATTTATTTTATTATCACTAGCATCAATGCACTCAATTTAAATAAATACAATGAAGCAATAAATTACTAACACCCAATCAATCAAAACTAGTAGTCTCTTACAGTGGAACAATTATATTCCCAATATTTTTCCACGTAACTCTGATTATTCCTAGATTATTTAAATCTTAAACCGATTTACTCAAATTTCCCAAATTCTATTTTATAAGAAAATTGTTCGCTTAAATCAATTTACTCTAATTTATCTCTTTTAAAATCAATTTCCCAATAATTCAAAAGTAATTTCCCAACTCTTAAGGATTTTAACACCTTACTTTCCAAAAGTTCAATACCATAAATTCCAACTTAACTAATTAAAATTTTAAATCAAATTACGCCCCAGATGATTATCCGAATAACCATTTATATTCCTGTCCTATATAGATAATTAGTATAACTATCTACCACATAACCCAAGGGACATGACTCTAATCTCATTAGGTCTAGATATGTGGTATTATATGTTATAATGTTCATAACTCAGCTTTAACACCAAACCGTACGTTCTAAATTTCATCCTTAAGTTCCATCCGTAAATTTCAAATTTTATGTTTCAAATTTTCATCCTTAAGTTCCAAATTTTAATTTTTACCTCCAAATAACTATTTTAAAAATTTACAACTTTCTAGAGAATATAATCTAAATCATCAAATATAAGGTTCCGATTCCTTTTCCCATTAATTTCTTATTTAAAATTCAAAATTTTTATCATCCATCTAAATCATAAAATGATATACACATATTATTCTTCTAAGCATATATCTTAAATAAATATTCACAATTTAAATATATTAAATAATAAAACGACATTACCTTGCCATCTACTTATAGCAAATCGCCTCGTCAAATGGCTTCGATGTTTACAATGAAGCCAACATGGCATCGCCACTAATGTCTGTTCTTGCTCAGGTTCGGTGGCTGCATACGTCATCCAAAATAATACATTTATGAAGCACATTCATAATATTTATTAAAATTTACTAAACCACCAAAACACATATATATATACAAGTGGATAAATTCCCTTTAAATTTTCTTCCAAAAATGTTTTTCTCAAAATTTTCAACTTTCATAAATAATAATATCAAGTTTCAAATCATTTACTTAATAGTATTATCGAAATTCCAATTAATATTTCCTTTTAAAACCCATTACATCGGTATACACTTCTCTACAAATATTTTTTACTTCCAAAATTAATTTTCACAATTTGTTAATTTCTAACTTCTTATTTATTAAGATTCATATATAAAAATTTACTTTCATTCAACTTAAATATATGTCAATCTCAGAATTTAAATATTTTCCTTAATCTTATCTCATTATATAAAATAATATTAAGCCTTGAAATTTTAATGGTTTATTTCACAATTTGGCTGCAAAGTTGATGACATATAATTTCAACATTGCCTCGCCATGCTCTCCACTTCGCATGATTTATTCGATGGCTAAAGCATTATTTTAAATTATTTTAAACCTAAGTACTTTCCAAATTTCCAAATTAATTATTTCTCGTGTCAAAATGTCTCGTTTGATATTTAGGAACTCCTATCGATATCATGGCGTCCCACATGCCAATCAAAATCCTTAAACATTTTCTAGACAAGTCAACACAATAGATAATCATAAGTTTTCCTTGGTTATATTTGTTTATTTATTTATCACTAGCATCCATGCATTCAATTTACATAAATTCAATCAAGCAATCAATTACTAACAACCAAGCAACCAAAACTAATAGTCTCTTACAACGGAACAATCATATTCCTAAATTGCATTGCATAACTCTAGTTATTCTTAGATTATTTAAATCTTAAATTTATTTACTCAAATTTCCCAAATTCATTGTTAACAAAAAATTGTTCACTTAAATCAGTTTACTCCAATTTATCTCTTTTAAAATTAATTTCCTAATAATTCAAAAGTAATTTTTAAACTCTAAAGGATTTTACCACCTTACTTTCCAAAAGTTTGATATCACAAATTCCAACTTAACAAATTAAAATTTTAAATTAATTTGCACCCCCGATGATTTTCTTAATAATCATTTTATATCCCATCCCTTAATAGATAATTAGTATAACTATCTACCACGCACCCCAGAGGATAGAACACTAGGTCTAGATCTGTGATATTATACGCTATAAAGTTCTCAGCTCTAATACCAAACTATAACAACCCCGCCGCTACTCCCATATTATTAAAGTACATTATAAATAACGTTGTCAAATAATATGGATAATATAGCTTGATGAGGGTGACCGACTGTGAATATATCTTTAAACTGACACGTCATACTTATGGTTTTTCTTAATCTTTGGAATAATATTTGATATGTATAGTCTTAGATAAAAGTAATAATCACAACAGTTTCTCAGAATCAGAACGATGTATCATATACAAAATAGTCACATATCACAATGAAATAATAAACTTCATATACATACAAAAACTGAGAATCTGCAAAATATAACACTAAATGTACATAATATACATCCAGTACAAATCTCTAAGAAATATCTAAACTCAAACATACATCTCATAACAAAACAAAAAATCCTAAACGAGATAAACTTAAACTCAAAAATGTTCATCTTCTTGCTAGCACAACCATCTAAAGTTCAATTTGTCATGCAACCTGAAAAGTCTTGGCCTAACCCGAGCATTAAAATAACACCTGGGTTAGACTGCTTTAAATATCCAAAGAGGTGAGAACAAGATATTACACAAGAATAAAATGAAATATAGGTAAATACAGATGACCAATATATAACAAGTCATAGATTAATTTAACTCGAAATTTATTCAAGGCACAGAGTTATATATTTAGGTCACAAACACAGTCACTAAATACAAAATCACTGAATAGATTACAATATGCCTAATGCAAAGATCAATTCCATACCATGACAAACAAATAATTTTGGTATCACTTGTACCGATCTAATACCAAAGATCGAGAACACGAAATCTCGACACGACCATAAGGATCAGGGAGCACGAAATCTCGACACGATCACAATTATCAGGGAACATAGAATCTCGACATGATCACAAGGATCGGGGAACACCAAATCTCGACCGATCAAGATGATCGTGGCAATCATGAATCAAAAATTCTAGACTATTCAATATTATTAGTGTATATATATAGTAAAGAATCTATAAGCATATCTCTTAAGGATCTATTGGTCCTACCGAACATCAAAAGATAGTAAACTCTAAAGTGTCAAATACTATCCTTTTAGTATTCACAAGAACTTTACTAAAACGTCCTATACCCTCTGCTGAAATTAAAGTATTTACTAGAAGCTGGTAAATCTCACTCGTCACGGATACCACTAGAAAACCTGAACTATATTTTTTCCAAATCTATTAGTCCCACCAAACACCAAAAGAGAATACACCTCTAAATTGTTAAATACTTCCCAATAGCAATGACAAGAATTTAACCAAGGCATCCCGTACTACCCGATGAAATTTAAGTATTCGCTAATGGGCTAGTAATTTCCACTCAAACATCCTATTCAATGAGTTATACTACGTTAGATGAAGCGTTATTCGAATGCATTTAAACCAATCGATAACACTAAGTCGATTATTAGTACTCCCAATATTATAGAACTTAGGCTCTTAAAAGATTTTTATTATGAGAGTTTATATTTTAGAAATCCAATATTATAATTTTCCATAAAGGAAATAATTTCCAAATACTTTATTTATCATAAAATAAATTAAACCATATATTCCATTTGATATTAATATACATATAGATGTATTTATCTCAAATTCCATAAAGATTATATATCAATAACCATATATTTATTAAACTATATTTATTACTCTTTCAAAGCCAATTATATATATATAACTATTTTATTTTGAAATAAATTAGGCTTATATTTCCAAAACCTTGTTTCCAAAATCCATAACTATTTATAATATCATTACTCTATATATAAATATTTATAAAAATCATTTATAAAAGGAACTGGACTAATTTAGAAATAATTTTGATATTAGTAAATTTTAAATAAACTCTCTTTTATATAAAATAGATTGGTATAAGTTTGTAATAATCCAAATCTTTGAATCAAAGTGATTCAATGTCCCTAGAGCACAAGAGAATTTACTACAACAAAATAGTAGGTTATCACAAGATTATAGCCATGAACTGTTCCATATATTTCTAACTTTATATCATCTCCAAATAAATTTTATAGAATGGCAAACCAATGTAATTGGATAGTAAAAAGACCATAAACAAACTTTCAAAACTCAAGAAAACAACAACAACAAACAAGGCAATAGACAAGGCGAGAAAAATGGGCAAACATACGAGCGAATGGGTACGATCGAGGAACAAAACGGGCATGACCTGGGGCTCAACCCAGGACATGACCAGTGCACTGATCTGGTGGGATCGATGGACCGGTTACATCGCTTGGACTGAGCCCCAGGTAGTGCATGTAGCTTCTCAATCATAAGTTGATAGTGATTTTCTAATGGCGGTTGTTTTCACTCCTAAGGCACGGATTTTTCTATCTTACAAGCATACAAACAACTACTATTATCCAAAAGTTTGACTCGACTATACCAGAACTGATTGGATAAGTTAAATTCGACCATCATTAAGGCTAATGAATCTAGAGTGATGATTGTGGGATCCAAAAGTCAAGTACAAATGGTAATATGAAGCCTTGATCGAACAGGAATAGGAGATACGCTATACAAAACGTTCTAAGTGTGGAATATAGTTTAATATAGAAGGCGGATCGGCTATAATCGCTCTCAATAGAAGGGATCGACATATTTTAGCCAAGCAAGTGCAAGTCAATGCAAAACAATCAATATCTCAAGATCCATAAGTCCAATGCATATGCAATTTTAGGAATAAGACGTCGAGGCACAAGGGAGCCTACCCTAGGGATACGCCTTAAAAGGATGAAGAAAGAGGGCCAGCCCTCTTCCCTCAATAGGAATCAGCCAGAATCAAGTTACAACACACATTGCAGCAAAGATCGATGAATAACTCAAGTTCTACTAATCCAGTTCCTCCAAAATTCCTCTAATAACTCAAGATTGAGCATACTGCAATATGGGGAAGCTTCCATAAGGATTGCACTCCCATATTCCTCCAAAATAGGGATAAGCACCGATCCATATTCCTTGGAATTTGAGCCATGTGATCCCTCTTGTAGTTCCATATGGCTTTAGAGATCCTTCTACCAGATTTTCAAGAGGAATTTCACCGTCTTTCTCTATAAATACAGGCTTGATTATTCATTTTCTGGACTTTTATGGTGCTAATTGCTTTATACTCTATTGTAAATAAGGGTTTTCTTCATATCCCTATTGTACTCGGTTTACAAAGTGATTCATAAAGCTATATATTCAAAGCGTATATAGGCAAACAATGTCGAACCTCTATAAATCGTTGGCTTCTTATCATTACATTCATTTTTGTTATTCAACTTCTTGTTTCCTCTGTTTTCATTTTATATTCTTCATTTAGTTCTCAACAAAATCTCTATTTGGTGTTTGTGCTAATTTTTGATGCAAATATTTTGGTGCTATCGTCGAGAGTTAAGATTCTCAACTCTATTTGGATCCCTTTGCTGCTTCTGGATTGCATGAATCCTCCAAAGAGATCCATAACTATCTTTAAGAAGCTTATTCATTCTATTTATGTTTGCAAAAGTCTAAGTAAAAATATTAGCAATGGTTAGGAACACCTGATCTACCTCTCAAAACGCAAAAGGAAATGAGAACACTAGCATCCAGCAAGGAGGCCCAAGCAATCTACTAGTAGATGTTAATGCTGCCAATATAGTTGATGTCCAAAATTTAGCTGATTCCTTCACAAGGGCTGATTTTCAAAATCTAATGAGAGAGATCATGGATAACCATCGACAATTGAATTAGTAGATTCAAACCAATATCGATCTAATGAATCAACTCAAGGAGCAACAATGTGGGAAAATTAGGAGGAAGCCAACTCCTTATTCTGTATCAGAAAGCTCCACTTCAGTAGATGATTATCACAGACGTGGACGTCATAGAATTGATGGATATCACACAGAAGCTTTTACACATCAACAAACAAGCCAACCTAACTTGCCGAGACCAATCGGTGCTGATCCCTCCTCCAAAAGAGGAAGCATGCCTTATCATGTTGGAGCATAAGTTGGAGCTGCTGTAGTTGATTTGGATGTTGGGTTTTAGGTGGATGAAGACCAGTTACCTCCTCAGAATGAGGATGAAATGAACGCATGTGATATACGTCGATAGGAAGTTAAGCTAAGAAGCCATGGAACGTCCCATAGACATCGACCGAGCCGTACACATGAGGTGGTGCACGACCACCGCTTGGTTCCAACTATCCAAACACTGGACTTGTCAGCTATGGTTAGACAACTAGTAAGGTAGAGCCAAGGCTTGGCCATTGACGATTGGGGATCTCGAGAAGCCATACCCCATTCACTGACAATATCCTGCCTGTAGGGTATTCAATGAGGTTCAGCATGCCATCGATGCCTGCCTATGAGGGAAAAAGCGACCCTAGGCATCACATTATGGGATATGAATGGCTAATGAATTCCGCATGAGCCGATGATGCAACAAAATGTAGATGTTTTCCTATAACACTCCGACATAGCAATGGTGTACCCCCACGGTCAATCTATAGATTTAATGATTTGGCAATAAAATTTATGGAGCAGTTCTGTATGAATGAAACTTGCCCCCAAAGACGTAATATCCCTATCCAGCATTATCTAGGCTCCGAGAAAGTCATTGAAAAACTATTCGGAGAGATTTCATATAGCTATCATAGAAATTAGTAATCCGAATGACCATGCAATATTGATGGCAGTAGCAAGAGGGATTGATCCAGATTATGACTTTGGCGATTGGTTAGCCGGCAAACCACCCACAACTTTAGAGAGTTTCTATGCTCAGCCCAGTATTTAAGGAAAGAGGAAGCTAGATG
The DNA here is from genome assembly GCA_030765085.1 of Allium cepa. Taxonomy (NCBI): domain Eukaryota; kingdom Viridiplantae; phylum Streptophyta; class Magnoliopsida; order Asparagales; family Amaryllidaceae; genus Allium; species Allium cepa. The sequence continues at coordinate 347,161,188 of CM060931.1, read as the reverse complement.
CTCTAGGAAGAAGAATGTTGTGGGACCGACTGGAGAAGGAGTGCAGAGTAACATAGTAGTGAAACAGTCCAGGGAGAGTTCTAGAAAAGTTCAAGTAAATGTACAAAATAAACCGAATCAGCAAAAGAAAGGCGATGATAGGAACCATGAACAAAAGAGGGTTGCTGGAAGAGGAAAGCCTAGAATTCCAATGTATGATACCTACACACCACTAAATACATCTCTAGAGAACGTCTACCTATCTACATGCAATTCCATGTAGTATAGAAAGCCACATCTAAAAGAATTTACAAAGAAGCAGAAGTAGATTGGAAAATATTACTGGTTCAATGAATGTTATGGTCATAACTTGAATGAATGTAGGCATCTCCAGGATGTTATCGAGAAACTGATTCGGAAAAGAAAGTTATAGCAATTTGTTAAATCCCCACAGGATGGTGGGTAGGGGACATCTGACTCTAACCGAGGACAAGCACCGCACAGGGCCAGGGAGCCTATGTGGACTAGTGGAAGATTAGTGATCAATACAGTAGTCAGAGGACCGCATCCAACTGATAAGAACTAGCATGAGATGGTGCGCTATGCCTGCTTAATCAAGCAAGTAGATTTTGAATGTTTATCTAATACAAAAGATAGAGCTTCGATGAAACACCATCATATAATGGAAGACTACATTGTATTCAGTAATAAAGATGCAGATAAGCTTGAGGCGCCAATGATCGACCCAATGGTCATTTCAGCAATGACCGGCTCCGCCTTAGCGAGGAGGATTTTGATTGACTACGGAAGTTCTGTAGACATGATTTTCAAAAAATCTTATGATCAGATAAGGATGGAAGTCAAGGACTTCAAACTGTCTAAAGCCCGCATTCATGGCTTTAACAATGTTGCGACGGAAGCTGTCGGTTATGTCGAATTATCCGTAGAGTTGGGAGAAGGTGACCGTAAGAGAGTGTGGATGTTGCCATTTGTTGTCTTGGATGTCGATTCTCCATATAATGTTTATCTAAGCCGACCGACCCTAGCTGAATTCCGGGTAGCTCTTGCCCCATGGTGCTTGACTTTGAAGTTTCCAACTGATAACGGTATTGGAGTTGTGCATAGTGATCAGGCGATCGGACATGCCTGCTATGTGGTTAAATTGAGGGACGCTCAACGGAAAGAGAAAGGTAAGAGTGTGGACGAGTCTCTCTACATCCAAGTCATCGAAGATTGACAATCAGCGCCTGAGCCTTGGCCCGAGCACCACAGTCGATCCTATAAATACAAATCTGAGGGATGATGAGGGGGAGCCCAAAGTGATTAAGGCTACACTGATTGAGCTGATGATTGACATTACAGTCAACTGCGACAACCCGTCGCTTGTCAAAAAGATCACATCACAGACCCCCGATGTTGAAAGGGCTTGCTGGTTTTCTCCAAGCGAATCTTGATATGTTCGCTTGGACTCATTCTAACATGTGTGGAATCATGCCTGCTTTACGAGCCACACATTAAATATCAATCTGAGGCATGTCTCGATGAAACAGAAATGGCATGGATCTTGAGAGACCTGCCTCCCTTAAAGAGGAGGCGGATAAGCTCAAAAGCAATGGGTTTATTTATGGCACCCTCTATTATAAATGGGTATCTAATCCTATACTTGTGAGAAAGGCGAGTGAAAGTGGTGGACATGTGTTATCTCATTTTTTGGTCAAAACTGGAATATCAACAAATTGGCAAGGAATGTTGGATATCGGGGTTGAGCTCCGATCGGGACGAAATTGATTGGAGATGATGATAAGGATTAGGAGAGGCTATGCTTCAAATTTCAGGTTAATCGGGGTTCGTATGAAGGAGATATGATCGATGCAAGGTAGGAAGAAGGTACTGCCAAACCAGATTCCCTGCTCCACTTCCTACCGAACCAAACCCAAAGCAACTCCTAGCCGAACCAACCTTCTCCCTGTGCCTACTGAACCATCCAATTCCCCTCACTACCGAACAAACTCCTAGCCGAACCAGCCTCCACCGGACCACACTACTACCGAACCAACCCCTCTCCAAACAAGGCCGGTCCAAAGCATAGCCGAACCAGGCTCCATCAACTCGCCACCGAATCACCTTCACCGAATCAACCTACTCACCACTTCCTATGCACCACCGAACCAACCCTTCTCCTAGGTATCACCGGACCAACGTGCTACCGGACCAAGGCATATCAAGACTCTACTCACCGCCTAACCAAGGCACGACCGGACCAACTCTTCCAGGCCAAATTGCTTCTGCCCAAGCCCACCAGCAGCTATATACATCCAAGACCTCTGCCCCCAGCCTCACTCTATAAATAGAGGGGCAGGGGTACAACAATGGCAGACAAGTTTGAGAGCTCAAGCACAGATAGAACTTTCAAACAACATTCATATACTTGTATACAAAGCTTTGTACTTGTAATCTGAAGAGAAAAAGGAGAATACCATATAAAGTGGACATAGGCACGTTCTGGCCGAACCACTATAAATCTGTGTGTCTTTTACAGTTTAGTCCCTGCTTTTTACATATTTGCATAAATCACCCAAATCACTAAGAACAACATATAATCAACTAAATCGTACGACTTTGAGGTGTTTGCCCATTTTTTGCGCAAACATTTTGGTGCTTTCACTGAGAGGGACTAGCGCCCGCTATATCGAATAGAAGTTTGGATTTGGAAGAAAATGGCTAGGCAAAACAGTAGAAGGCTAAGGGCTGAGAGAAGCCAACAGGAAGGAAGTCAACAAGCATCCTCCGGAGGTGAGGAAGTACCAGCTTCGATCTACATAACCCGGAATGAAATGGAAGCCATAACAAATTCACTGCAAGAGAGGTTGTTGAAGAGTCAACAGGAGATGATGCAGACTTTCTTGGAGCAAATAAGAGCTGCAGGGACCCAGAACTTAGGAACAGCTACAGCGACGGTGGATGCAGGACAAGGAGCTAGGGTTATGAACCCAATGGAGGACAGGATGCAGAGCCAGAGGGCAATCGACAAGGGCTTGGTGGCAGGCCCGCAGGATCCAACACAGGAGGACCTTTGGAAGGAGTTCAACAGGCTAGAACCGACGTTGCTGCTAGCGAGCCACATGAAGAGTATGTACCGGAATTCCCTCGGGGGCAACCCCCAACAAACAACACTGGATTGGTAGATATAATCAGGAAGACTATGTGAGGTGGTTTGACCAGCGGAGACTTGGAAGGAGTGAACAGGAGTCCCTTTGCTCGGGAAATAAGAATGGCTCAGAATCCACCTAAGTTCAAGCTACCTAGCGTGGAGGTATACGATGGCAAGGCAGACCCTACGGATCACTTGATGAGGTACACCAGACACATGGAGGTGCTGGGGGCATCAGAGGAAGTGATGGCTCGATGCTTCCCTTTGTACTTAACGGACTTAGCTGCGATGTGGTTTAGACAGCTGGGAGAAGGATCTATCAGGACTTGGAGGGAATTGGTGGAAAGGTTTTTGGGACAGTTTCGGGTTCATGTCAAGAGATCGAAGAACGTGATGACATTGACATCGGTAAAGCAAAGGATCGATGAATCGCTTAGAACCTTTCTAACTCGATTCAGTGCCGCAGTTGCTTCGGTGGATCGGCCCGATCCATCGATGGTTTTATGGCAGCAGTATCAGGAGTCAGGGAGAACTCGGATTTCAAGGTATCTCTGATACGAGATCCCCCACGGGATCTCGACGAATTCTTTCACGAGGCAGAAAGGTTCCTTCGGCAAGAAGATGCGAGTACGGATTTAAAGTTAAAAAAGGTTAATGCAATTGAGGTTGGAGGACCATCCAGCAAAGGTTTGGATAAAGACAAAGGAAAAAGAAAGTTGGACGATGATTCTAGAAATGCTAGGAAGCAATGGAAGGATCCAAAGTTTCCCACATGCACAGGATTGAACGAGACGCTGGAGCGGATGTACCTGGATACTTGGAATCGCCTTCCCTACCGGAGGCCGGCTAGGAGAGAACCAACAGAACGGGAAAGAACATCAGGAAGGCACTGTCTCTTCCATGATTTGGATGGACACGACACCAACAGCTGCAGGCACCTAAGGGACATAATTGAGGAGCATGTAAGGAATGGACAGCTGCCACAATATGTTGGACCTCGGAATGCAACGGCGGGGCAGGAGCAACCGCCGCCTACCTCAAGCTACGATGGTGGGAGGCCCAGGAATGATGGTCGGTTGATCATCCATTGACAAGGTTATTATAAAATAAGTAGCGAACTATTGGCAAGCAACCAAGTCATTTACACATGTACGGGGACGGAGATAGCCCCTAGGTATGCTCTGAATGATGATAAACTGCAATGCTATGGTTTGTGAAATTTATCTTTTGCTTTTGGATTGGACACTGCTTTTGTTTTTGGTTTTCGGTTTTGGAGCTTGGATTCAGCTCCTGGTTTTTCTTGCTTTTTGATTTGGATTTTCCTTTGAATGATTGTTTTCGGTTTTGGATGCTGGTTTGGATTTCTGGTTTTCTGGTTTCGATTTGGATTTTGGATGCTGGATTTCTGGTTTTCTGATTTTGATTTGGATTTTGGATGTGGATTTTGGATTGGATTTTGATTGGATTTTTATCTGATTTTTGATAAACGGTCGACGGGTATGGATTATGCTTGGCAAGGGGTGAGTCGCTTTGCCCGAACGTGGTAAATTGACTCATTTAGGTCGTCGAGTATGGACTATGCTCGGCAAGGGTCCGGAGTGACCAGGATTCGGCCTAGGACTTAGACCCTATATTATTAATTGTAATTTTCAGGTCGTTGAGTATGGACTATGATCAACAAGGGTCCGAAGAGACCAGGATTCGACTTAGGACTTAAGTCATGGCATTGTACAGCGTCCAGGGACACTGGATCAAGGTCGTCAAGTGTGGATTACGCTTGGCAAGAACCCGGAGAGGTTAGCTCAACGTCCAGGGACACTGGACCAAGGTCGTCAAGTGTGGATTACGCTTGGCAAGAACCCGAAGAGGTTAGCTCAACGTCCAGGGACACTGGACCAAGATCATCAAGTGTGGATTACGCTCGACAAGAACACGATGAGGCTAGCTTAACATCCAGGGACACTGGATCACGACCGTCAGGTGTAGATTGTACTTGGCAAGAGCCCGGAGAGGTTATGGATTTGGATATCGACCCGGAGAGGTCCTGGATTCGGTTATTGGCTATTGGATAAGGATGGTTTGGGATTCGGTTACCGAGTTCGGATGGACATAGAATTGGCTCAAGCTTTGGTTATTGGATTTGGGATTGGATATCGACTCGGAGCAGTCAAGGATGATATACTCTAGCAATATGGCTATGGACTTTGGATATCGGATTCGGAACTATTCAAAACACGCCTTGTTATCACAAGGCATGTTTTGGGGGGAAAAGTGTTATCCCATTTTTTGGTCAAAACTGGAATATCAACAAATTGGCAAGGAATGTTGGATATCGGGGTTGGGCTCCGATCGGGACGAAATTGATTGGAGATGATGATAAGGATTAGGAGAGGCTATGCTTCAAATTTCAGGTTAATCGGGGTTCGTATGAAGGAGATATGATCGATGCAAGGTAGGAAGAAGGTACTGCCGAACCAGATTCCCTGCTCCACTTCCTACCGAACCAAACCCAAAGCAACTCCTAGCCGAACCAACCTTCTCCCTGTGCCTACCGAACCATCCAATTCCCCTCACTACCGAACAAACTCCTAGCCGAACCAGCCTCCACCGGACCACACTACTACCGAATCAAACCCTCTCCAAACAAGGCCGGTCCAAAGCATAGCCGAGCCAGGCTCCATCAACTCGCCACCGAATCACCTTCACCGAATCAACCTACTCACCACTTCCTATGCACCACCGAGCCAATCCTTCTCCTAGGTATCACCAGACCAACGTGCTACCGGACCAAGGCATATCAAGACTCTACTCACCGCCGAACCAAGGCGCGACCGGACCAACTCTGCCAGGCCAAATTGCTTCTACCCAAGCCCACCAGCAGCTATATACATCCAAGACCTCTGCCCCCAGCCTCACTCTATAAATAGAGGGGCAGGGGTACAACAATGGCAGACAAGCTTGAGAGCTCAAGCACGGATGGAACTTTCAAACAACATTCATATACTTGTATACAAAGCTTTGTACTTGTAATCTGAAGAGAAAAAGGAGAATACCATATAAAGTGGACGTAGGCACGTTCTGGCCGAACCACTATAAATCTGCGTGTCTTTTACAGTTTAGTCCCTGCTTTTTACATATTTGCATAAATCACCCAAATCACTAAGAACAACATATAATCAACTAAATCGTACGACTTTGAGGTGTTTGCCCATTTTTTGTGCAAACAACATGTTTGACTATTCGGATTTAAACAAAGCATGCCCAAAAGAAAGTTTCCCCCTTTCAAGGATCAACTAGCTGGTGGACTCAACCACGAGACACAAATTTCTATCTCTTATGGATGCATATTCTGGATATAATCAAATCCCGATGCATGTCCCCGACTATGAGCACACCAGTTTTTTTTATCGACATTGGATTATAATGCTGTTGGTAATGCCATTTGGATTGAAGAATGCTAGAGCAACTTATTAACGCCTAATCAACCAAATGTTTAAAGATCAGATTGGAAAGACGATGGTGGTATACAGGGATGATATGCTCGTGAAGTCATGATGATCGAGCGGCCACATTAGAGACTTAGAAGAAATATTTGACATGCTCCGAGTTTACAAAATGAAGATCAATCCTCTAAAATGTTCTTTTTGTGTTGCATCAAAGTCCTTGGGTTTCATGGTCAATGCTCGCTGAATCAAAGCTAATCCGAAGAAGATTCAAGCTATTCGCAACATCCCAGCGCCAAAGACCATCAAAAAAGTTTAGAGCTTAAATGGGAAGGTTGCCACTCTAAGTCGATTTATATCCAGAGCCACCAACAAGTGCATTCATTTCTTCGACTTGATAAGAAGAGGGAAAATGAACTTTGAAGGACACATGATTGTGAAGATGCATTTGATCTTTTGTGAACCACTTAGAGAGGCCTCCCATCTTGTTAAAGTCGGTGGATTACAAAGACATGTATATCAACTTGGCCGTGTCTGTACATGCTATAAGTGAGACACTACTTCACGAGGAGAATCAAATCCAAAGATCGATCTATTATATTAGCAAGTAATTGACATGAGCTAGAAGGAACTATATGAAAATAGAAAAATTGGCGTACTGCTTGTTGAATTCTTTATAAAAGCTCTGCCACTATTTTCAGTCTCATTCCATCAATGTTTACACCGATCGGCCATTACGATAAGTACTACAACGACCTGAGACGCCTAGAAGGTTACTCAAGTGGAACATCAAGGAAAGCTAATTCGACATTAACTATATCCCTCGAAGAGCCATCCAGGGACAGGAACTGGCGGACTTTATAGCTGAGTTCACTACACACGACAATCTTCTAGAGAGCAGTGAAGCCCCTACCATTCGGTGGAAAATGTATATCTATGGAGCATCCGATGACCATTGTTCTAGAGCCGAAATCATGCTAGTAACTCTAGAGGATCCATCAATTTTCCATGCTTTGAAGTTTGATGTCCCTGCAATGAACAGTGAAGCTGAGTATGAAGCTCTGATTGCTGGACTAAAACATGCCGATGAACTAAGAATAAAATCTCTTGAAATCTTTTGCGATTCCTAGTTGGTGGTGTACCAAGCCAGGCTAGATTATCAGGCTAAAGGACAATGACTTGCTACATAACTTATCTAAGTCCAAGAGCCATTGATTGATTTTGAGTACTATGACATCACATACATTTCCCAAGATAAAAACAAAGAGGCTGACTCATTGGCAAAGTTTGCTCGCACTAAGGATGCGCCACAAATGGGCTTAGTTCCAGTCGAAGTACTAGACGCTTCGAGTATAAACTAGATGTAAATTGACCGGGTACTAGAGATGGAGCCTAAGAAGGAGTCATGGATGACTCCATTAAAGACTATTTGCGGAAGGGAGTCCTTCCGGAACAGGGGAAATGAAAGGCGACAAGTCGTCCGTAAAGCTTCAAGGTATATCATTTAGAAATGAGTCAAGTATAGAAAGGGATTTTCCATTCTCCTGCTCTGGTCTTTTGCTCATACCAAATTAAAAGAGTCCGAAAGGAATTTCATGAAAGGGAATGTGGCGATCACATTAGGGGCAAACCCTAGCAAGGAAAATACTCCATTATGGGTATTACTGGCCAACTATCAACCGAGATGCTGCTACTTACACCAAGAAATGCGACAAATGCTTGATGTATGCAAAAGTCCCAAGAGCACCGCCAAAAAAATCACCAAATGGTCATTCCGTGGCCGTTTGGCATATAGGGCATAAATATTATCGGTCCCTTACCGATCTCAAAAGGTGGTGCGAAGTACGCCATCGTAGGAGTTGATTACTTCACTAAATGGGCCATAGTGGAACCTTTAGCCACGATCAAAACAAGAAACTAGCCAACTTCATTACCAAGAACATACTCTGACGCTTTGGACTTCCATGAACCATTGTAACTGATAATGAAACCGAATTCAACAATGCAGAATTCAAAGACTTCTGCATCGACTTCATATTAAAAAGAGATTTACAACAGTTGCTCGCCCTCAAAAAAATGGACAAATTGAAGTTGTAAACAAAACCATAAAGTCCATTCTAAAGAAATGTTTGGAAATGGCTAGAGATAAGTGGGTGGATGAATTCCTAACAGCATTATGGGCATACAGAAGCACCCACAAGTCCATGACTGGCCATACTCCATTTTCCCTTGCTTGCGGCTCCAAAGCCGTCATTTCTATTAAACTCAAAGTCCTTTCTCATTGAGTGACCTACTATGACCCCATAAAGAATATAGATCTCCTCTTAGAATCTCTAGACTTTATAGATGAGAAGCGTAAAGAAGCTGATTTGAGGGTAGCTGTACATCGATAATTAGTCACCCGATATTATGACACTAAAGTCCAACCTAGGACCTTTGAAACCGATGAACTCATCTTAAAACGGGTTTTCCTATTCCATCACACATGAATTCCACATGGGAAGGACTGTATACCATTGAACAGAGGCATAGAGAGGGAACTTTTAAGCCAGCGACTATTGATGGCATCACACTCGCAAGAGCGTGGAATAGCGATCATTTACAACATTATTTCACTTAGTTTATTCTTTTTCATTCAGTTGTATTTATTTCCGAATTTACTTTTGCATTTGATTTTCTAGATATGTAATAAGACAAATATGTCATTTCTTTTAGTTTGGCAAATAAATTTTTAAATTTCCTTTATATCCATCATTGTTGTAGCATTGCATATTAGTTACGTTACCCGAGTAACTAATATTGACATGTTCTATCAGGTTCCTAGAGTTTGTAGCTCGCCTATTGCATAAGTACACAAATGAACTAAACATAATGAACATGGTCCAACCGTTTGTTCGACGATTCTCACTCATAATCCAATGGATGGAGTACCTAACGAGGAATGGACGTGACTTGACCATCCAATAATCAAATTAATCCCACCAAGCAATGGGATAGACATGAATTAAAAGGAGACGTGTCATGACCGCTCGCTCGCTAAGTCAAACCCTAAACTTGAAGGCAAATCAGTCAATTAAAGAAAGTATGGTCCGACTATTTTCTGAAATAACTCTAAGTCCCAAAGTGTGGACTAGAGTATAAACATGCAACTGATAACCCGTCAACTAATTCTTATTACCTAAGTGCGGATATGAGTATAAACAAATAGATGAGTATGGTTCGACCACTCATTATTCCAACTTCGGCCTAAAACTGACAGGGGGAGTATAAACTCGCTAAAGGTGGAGTTTGACCATCCACTATCTACCTCCGTTAACCCGAGACCAGTGGTAGGAGTATAATCACTTAAACCACTGAATCTGATAGCGTAACACTAGGGCTCGAGCTTAGTGTTTGGTACAAATTGAGGCCAAGACAACATGGACGCCATGAATAAAAATTAATGGACGATTATCCAAATTAACAAGTAACAAATTACAAGTCATTGAATGGAAAAGCAATAACTCGAACACTTAAGCAAATTCACGTAAGAGTTCAACAGAAAATAAAGAACTTTTATCTATACATTAAACTTACATTAAACTTGGAAATCGTTGTACAAGTTTATTCAAAAGCGGTGGCTGTACCTGCACACATACATCCAACGAAAATAAATTTTGCTATACAAACTAAGCCGTAGTGACATCTACTTATTTTTCCCTTACTAACTTTTGGATTTCTTGACAGTGGCACCACCCAAGCCTCCATCTGTCCTTCTCTTCGATCCTTTACCACCCTTGGCAAAAGAGCTTTCAGAGGTTGGGAGGAGTCCTTTGGGAACCAACCCCCAAAAGGAATGACTTGAAGAGGAATAAGGTTTGGATCATTGACGTTCGCCTCAATGGGTTCAGTTTGGGTTATCTTCTTTAATAACTCTTCCTTATCGATGCATTCCTTCAAGCTGAGCTCATTAGTGTGTTCGAAAGCACCCATGATCATGACATTAGCAGATTCATCTGGCAATAGTCGATTGGTAAAAAAAGCTCCAATAACTTGAGCATCGGGCCTTGGAATGTCAATAGCTGTTGGAACATCAATAAATATCGATTGTTTCTCTATAGCAGCGCTGCTTCCTGGAGTTTGACTAGGGGTAGGAAGACCTGCAGGTTCGCGAAAACAAGCAAATAAGCCCATAATTTAGCATAAGGAATGAAATCTCTAGAATAATGGAGAATAGAGCGAGATACCTATGTCCGGCTGACTTTCAGTTGTCGTCGAAGTGCCTCCTTCTTGAATGGGAGTCAGTACCTATGATTTATATATGGGTCTATACAGATTATACCTCGGATCATGTCCCGGGTTAGATGAACTGATGTTCTAGCTATTTGAAGTGATTGGGGATATTTGGGATCTGACTCCAAAGCTTTAGTGATGTTTTTCCCTTTGCTGGAGGGTGCTAAAATATCAAAGTATTGGTGCCTTGTAGTGGAAAGACCTAAAGGTTTTTCCCATGAAGGATCTCTCGTGCTAGTTTCTCCTTATCCAAATCAGCTTCGCTAAGGGCTTTCTTCTTTGTTTCAACAATATATTCCCAAGCCTCGGTAGGCGATTTAACGTAGCCCTCTTCGAGAAAACTAAAGTCGTGATGGATTAGGACATTAGTATTGTATTCAACAATAAAGGATCAAACATGTCCTTAATCTCATTTCGACCGTATTCTTTAGCATCTTCTAACTAGGCTGTGATCTGCTCTCTAACTTCATTTCAGCCAGTTTCCTTGCCTCTTCCTTAAGAGCTTCAATCTGAGCGAATTACTCGTCAAGTTTAATTTTTAGCCCCTGAGCCTCGACAACCTCTTCACAATGCCTTTGAGATTCCTACTAAGCTTTGAGTTTTTCTTCTTCTCTTTCTTAAGGAGTTCTTCGAGTTCCTCAACGCGGTGGGCCAAAGCATTTCTCTCATTTTGCAGTGTGTCCTTCTCTAGAGCAAGCACATTGCTGTAGTTGTGGGCAACATTTAGCTCCTTTTTATAAGCTGTTTTCAAATGACTAACCGCCTCAGATGTTTCTTCGATGACTCTTTCCTGTCGTGGCTAGCTTCATGTTAAACTCCATAATCTCATTATCCTAGTGTTTGATTATGTCTTTATCATGGATCTCCTCCAGCTTGGGGTGATCGATTTCATGCTGCCTCTCAGTAGACCCTTAGAGATATTTTCTCGGCTAAATGCTGGGGTGTTTTGTGCTGCACGAAAAAAACATTGACACATGCAAGTGAACTCTCTTTAGCATTCATTGGAATTGTATGGATGGAAGGAAGGAACTTAAGCCCATCAAAGCAGATTTTTACAAAATTGACCTTAAGTCCGACCAATCTTTCTGTTGTAGAAGCCTTAGGAGGTGTAGTAGTCAAAGCCGAATCATAAGTAACAATTGAGTGCTAGCTCGACCTACGATCATGAGGTTGCCAAGAACTGGATGAATAGGAATGATGCTCCGATGGTACAACGGTCTGGGGAGCATGAGAAGAGACATGATCACCGCTATGTACAGGAAGATCAAACTGGACTTCCTGATGAGATTATTGAGATTTAGACTTGTATTTAGAGGATGAAGACTCCCTTGAGTGATGGCTTCTTTCCCGACCATCATCCCTTTCTCCATGCCTGGCCGATTCTAAACCACCATTGAATCAATACTGTCTTGAGGATCTCCTCAAGCAATCAAATGCATAAGAATAAGACATAGCACCTACGAATTAAACAAGAACATATAAGTTACCATCAAATAGAAGATAAACAAAAATTGTGCAGTGGAGTGCGCGTGATTGCGAGTGTCCTATTGCCCCCCTCGATGGACCAGTTTCTATAACCTTACTCATAGGAGTGATTTCCCCTTTGCTAGTGGGAGGAATGTCATCACAAGTCCTTATAAGATAATTAATCCCCTTGACACCAATGTTGGGAAAATCAAAAGCTCGATGTCATCTGGAATTAATAGATTTGAGGATCCTTTCATCAAACTTTCTAAAGGCTGAGAGGAAGACTCTTCTCTAACCCAGGTGATGGTGAACTCGCACTTTTGAGCGGTTTTCCTCCTATGGAGTTTGTATGCTAGCCTTTTTCCTTTTCTTATTGGAACATGTGGTTGCGCGCCTTGTGATGGTTCGACTATAGGCACGTTACCCGGATATACATAATCTTCACCAGGCTTGTTCGCTTCATCGCCTTGAATTTCACCTTCTTCGGCATCATCCTAAGCTCCCTCAACTAAAGGAATGATAAGCCTATTAGTGCCGCCTCCTTGTTCCATAGCATTCCTTGATAGTGCAATGCTTTCTGAAAGCCCAATGATGTGACCTTCTTCTAAAAGCCCAAAAATAGATAACCATTCATCAGTTACAAGTGATCCAATGTCCTCGTCCTTAACTGGAGTGGCATGAATTACATAAACCGCCCTTGAAAACTGATACCTTCTGGACGATGATGGGCATCTGCAAATTTTCAAAATATTAGTTAGTTCTGGATATGACTTGGGCTAAAGAATTTAAGAACAAAGTTAAGGAAACTCTGACATCCTTCCAACCATCGCCTCATGAAGCCAGACGGATATTAAACATAGAACCTTTTGTGTTTAAAGATGCTTAGCTCATTCTAAGCGCCAGTTAGAACTTGACAATTGGATGAAAGCTCGAGGAAACTGTAAGAAAGGCTTTCCATCATTTGATATTGTAAATACACTCGATGTCCTCAGGAGATGGCAAAAAGAACATAACATCCATAAATAGCAAGAAAGTGCCATGAAGAAAAGCGTAGTTATTTGAATGCAGCTGAGCAGGAGATATTCCTGGATATTTAGCATATCTCGAGTAAAAGAATTAAAAGGGAGCACACATCCGATTTAGCACATGAATTTATTGCATACCATATACCGCTCTGGGAGTAATTGAGCCCTATCGTTCACTAATGGGACTAAAACATCTCCTAATGGGATCTCATGTTTAGAACATAGTCTACGGAGAGCAACATCGCCAATTCTAGAGGCTTGAAAATCCATCGAGTTATCGAGAAATATAGCACCTTTTATAGTGTTAGGGGCAGAAATTATGTCTTCTACCTGAAGGAACATAACATTAGAGAAAAGGTAGACCATGGGACAAAAATCTCCAGTTGCTCGGTTTGATGGTTAGAGGAAAGTCTCGCAGGTATAGTTGGAAAACTTGACTCGGCTCTGGGATTGCTGTGTTATGAAGGTTGTCCAGAAGGCAGTGCAACCAAATGCTCTGAATGTCTAGAGCCCATATCAACTAAACTCAATAGATAATCAAGATTAGAAAATTTTACCTGTCCCCCCATGCTAAGCAGTGCACAGTGTTTGCGCATTACAGAGATAAATAGTTCAAAATTAAAAGCAAAAGTAAGTGACAAGACTTTGGATTTCGACTAGAGTGACCGTCATCACTGACCATTTCAACCGGCGTTCAGATTGATCGGTTGTGTAAGCTTTGGGATCGACCATTGGCATGTTGAACTGTGAAGTCCATTATTAATGTCCATATGTTAAGTTTTAGTTCATATTCTAAGTCCCATGAATTTGGTGGTTCAATTTCGAGTTCGATATTGGATATGCAAGTCCTGTTGTTTGTTATTGTCATACGTTCTAGTTCATTAAGATGGGATTGGTTCTATTGATTCATGCAAGTGAATATGGATTGGTTTTCAAGTTCAAATCAAAAGGTTTATAATCAGCTAAGTCTCCATAGCCGATCTCCTCGCTTAACAAAACAACCGATCCCTCTCCGAAAAGCCTATGACTGATCCCTCCATCCTCAAACACACCTCCATTGATCCATTTACTTAACCGCATCCACACTTCTCTTAAAGAACATAGCCGATTCCTCCATGCTCCATAAATGATCGACCCCTCTTTACTTCATGAACAACCAGTCTCTCTCCACATCAGTAAACAACCGATCCCTTCACTGAATAATGCAATCGACCCCTCCCATCTCAAACTTCAATACTTCAACATTTTCACACTTCCCTCAAACATTCACTTTAATCCCTCTCCTTTATCTACATTCCAACCGAACCCTTGATTAATTCGTATGCCTCATCTTCCTCAAACAATATCAACCATCTCCCCTCCATGTAACTACAAAACTACGACTCCATATGCATCGAGTTCTAATCCATTCACCAACATGATCGAACCCATCATCTCATCACAAATTAAAGGTTAAAGGCAAGAAAACCTACCTAGGTATATAGAATGCTAGTTTCTCAAGAGGAGATTTTTGATTTCGATTCAGATTGAAGATGGAATGGTGGTTTGAAGCAAGAGAGAGCAGTAGGTTTAAGGATGAAGTTGATTTTGGGTTGTAAGGGAAGGGATCGAAGTACAAGTTAAAGGGGGAGGGTTTGGAGGTGAATTCTAAGGAAATGGGAAGGCAGGTTCAGTTAAGAAGAAAGGCAAGGAGAATGAAAACGAAATGAAGTAAAAGGAAATGTTAGTTTATATATGAAGCTAGAGGGATCGACCTGCCTTAGTTTCTTCACGTAGCTAAAAGCATGTAGTCTCCAATTTTGGGAGGGATCGGGTATGATCTCTACCCAAAGGGGATTAATCTGATCCCTATCAATGTGCACATAAAAAAAGAAAAAGGGAGGGATCGGCTAAAAGAATGCTGACCCCCGTATACATAAAAGAAAGAGAGAGAAAAAACAGACTGATCACAAACCCTATGTGCATGAAAACATGGACGTGAAAATTATATCAAGTACATATATAAAATGCAATGATATTGCACTAGTTCAATGAAAATTGGCGATGACCTGAGAGCGCTCAAACGTGTCCGGGAGCCAACGACAAAAATGTGTACCTGAACATGCACGTGAATGTTCTAAAAGTTCGATTTTCGAAATCCATAGAGATTGAATTCAAACCTAAAGTTTTCAAGGTCGAGACTAAATCAAATAGCCAAAGCTTACTAGTCTCGTAGAAGCAGACATAGATATCAACTGATAGAATATAATCCTGGATTTATACTATTAAAAATCGACCAAGTGTCATGTCGACTAAAGAGAGATATGAAACTTTGAGAAATAATTCGACGAAAAGGTAGCGACTATTCAGAAGACTGGATGGATTTCTTTCCGGCAACTCTAACTTGATTCGATTCAAAGCACGTCATGTTCAACACAAGACGTACTTTGGAGGGCAAGCGTTATTCTGCATTTTGACCTGGCTATATTCGAACTGATTGGACAAGTTAGATTTGACTGTCGTTAAGGCTAGTGAGTCCAAAGTGATGATTTTGGGATCAGAAGTCAAGTATAGATAGCAATATGAAGTCGTGATCGAATTGAATCAAGAGATATACTACACAGAATTTTCAATGTATGGAATATAGTTTAATATAGAAGAGGGATAAGCTATAATCTCTCTCAATAGAAGGGTCGACATATTTTAGCTAAGCAAGTACAACTTAATGAAAAACAATTAATATCTCAAGATCCATAAGTCCAATGCATATGAAATTTTAGGAATAAGATGTGGGGGCCCTAGAAGCCCACCTTAGGATTGCACCTTAATAAGATGAAGAAGAGAGATCGACCCTCTTCCCTCAATAAGGATCATCCAAAATCAAGTTACAATACACATTGCAGCCAAGATCGAGCAATAACTCAAGTTATGCTAATCCAACTGGCATGAAACTTGGAGGCTAAGCATATTGCAACATGGGGAAGCTCCCATAAGGATCGCACTCCCAAATTCCTCCAAAATAAGGATTAGTACCGATCCCTATTCCTTGATATTTAGGCCATGCGATCCCTCTTGTGAGTCTGTATGGCTTTGGAGACACTCCTGCTGAATTTTCAGGGAGATATTTCGCCATATTCCTCTATAAACATAGGCTTGATTGTTCATTTTCAGGACCTTTAAGCTGCTGATTGCTTTGTACTCTATTGTAGCTAAGGGTTTTCATCTGATACCTATTGTATTCAATTTACAAAGAGATTAATAAAGCTATTTATTCAAAGTGGACATAGTCAAACAACGTCGAACCACTATAAATCGTTGTCTTCTTATTATTGCTTTGATTTTCTACTCTTTAACTGTTTGTTTCCTCTGTTGTCATTTTATATTCTTCATTTAGTTCTCCACAAAGTCTCTATATATTGGGTGTTTGTGCCAACTTTTGGTGACAAAAACTACAATTTGGCATTATTTAGGATCATAAGACAAGAGTTTCAGCAAACAAAAGATTAGATAACATGACTTATAAATAACACAAGGAATTGAGATCAATTCAACCATATATTAATCCAATTTAACCAAACAGCGAATCTAATTCATTTAGAGATAGTATTATGAGGTAAACTCACCTTAATAACATGAATTACTGCTGATAAGAGGAAGACTAGAGCTTGTAATTCGTAGATTTTAGCCCCAACAATGCATGTAAAGAGAAAATAGATAATATGGATTTAATACCCAAATTACTAACTGAAATTTGTCTAAGAAAGGGATAGATTTTAAATTATATTACCTATATTGATTTCTTTATTTATTTCAACAATTAAGTCACTACTTTTTTGGAGGTGATCGAAAATCTAGACTAGGGTTTCAAGAGAAAGAGGAGCTGATTTCTAATTTCAGGAGTTAGAGAGGAAAAGAATGTACTGTCCTTTATTTCTTAATTCTACAACCTTTACTCAAATTGGCTAGGTCCAATATAGTTACTAATGCCTTACAGAGAGTTTATATTTATATTTCTATGTGATTTAAACTCAAATTTCCACATCTATAAATGCAAGTGTAACTATCTCATTTTTCCTCTAACACACATAAATGTAAACAACTTATTTTATCAATTGCCATGCATAAGAATTTATTTATTTACTTAAAAAATCCAATTTTTAATTAAAAAGGTTTTATTCTTATTATTTTAATTATTAACTAATAACCTCATTATTTTAATAAAAATAATAAACTATTAATTGTAAATTTTCGTTTTAAACAATAAATCTCAATATTAACATTTTACTCTAAATGCCAAATTTAAACAATTGATTTAACAGTATTTCAAATTTAAATTGAAAACCTCTTTAGGAAATGAAACTCGTTTCTTAAATAAATTAAATCAACTATTCTCAAAGACAAGATTTAATTTTCATAAACCACAAATTAGAATTAATTATCCATAATTGAACTAATTAATTAAGTAATTAACAACAAGGTTGTTACAATTAGGGAAAAAGAGAAATGACCAATCACGGCCGGAAAGAAGGTGTACTAAACCTAATATCGGATATGGCTAATGGGTTGCATAATTCACTCCCTATCTACCCACTAATCTACCCAGAACTTGTCAGAACTTTAAAAGCCATAACCCTTAAACGACAAATCTAAATTCTTAATATAACCACTCTATAGAAAGAGAGATCATCATCGCAAACTAATGAAAGTGGTTTCAGACCAAAATTGAACTCCTATTAAAATTTATAAGAACTAAAGATTTTGAGAGTCAAAACTGTCCAACAAAGATTCTACAAATGAAAAATATCATTTTTAATTATTTTCAAAATTATGGAGTCATACGACCTCATGTAAATTTAAAAATAATATTTACGATCATTCGATATGTAAATTATGGGTCATTACACCCTTCCCCTTCTTGGAAT
Organism: Allium cepa; assembly: GCA_030765085.1. Taxonomy (NCBI): domain Eukaryota; kingdom Viridiplantae; phylum Streptophyta; class Magnoliopsida; order Asparagales; family Amaryllidaceae; genus Allium; species Allium cepa. The sequence continues at coordinate 347,142,950 of CM060931.1, read as the reverse complement.
TTCGCCCCTGTAATCTGGTCAAATAAGGAAAAGTCAAATATCGGTACCTCGCATGCCTAACAATCATAAAAAGCCACCACAAACATCAAACATGCATCCATGCAATCATAAGTAACGAAATAGAATCCATGTTTATCCTATTAAATGTCATAATAAGCTATTCTACATGACATTGCCATTGAAATAGAATGCGTTACATAGAAAACCCTACCAAACATAGCGTTCCACATTATCGATCCCCATTCTCTGCTTAGTCTTCCTCCTATAGTCGCATTTGTTTTCATTTCTACTGAACTTCTACTGACTTCAATACCTTCCTCTTAAGTCTCTTCCAGTTCAACCTTGATGTCACCCAAACCATATTTGCATTAGGGACTCCACTACTTAGCTAGCATGTTTCTTTAATTCCTTAAGCGCTACCTCAAGTACATCTTGAACCACTCCATTAGAAAACAAGAATATCACATTTGGATTCTATTATAAGCTTCTCAAGCTCCCGGCACTCCGTACCATATCAAAGAATCACTCACCCACCATGCAAATACTATAAGTACTCCTCACTTGGACATACTACCATAACGGAACCCTATCTGCTAGCCACTCTCCTACACTTTCAATTCTTGTACCTCCTTGGGTACCATTTTCCTTGAAGATATTACACCGGTTACCAAGTCGGTAAAGAACTTCGTCTTTCCCTATGGCGATCGTCCGACTACCTCCGGATGCTTCATCGCCATGGAAAACAATGATGGTACCTCTTTTAGGGTCCCAAGCGAATATACCATGCCAGCCATAATTCTACCCTAATAAAGGTAATATCTTACTCTAGCCTCTGATCTTCCCCTGCCTTATTCATCGTCTGCTACATCTCACAATTCCAACACAACTACATATCCATTTGGTTGTCCCATGCCCAATGATACCATACTCACAAGACCAGAACAAAGTAAACGCATGCAATAAACATCCATGACTTAACACATTAAGCCTTGATAAACTATCACTAAGTTAATCAAACAATCACTAAGCTCGAAGCAACTAAAGGTCAGTCCACTAGGTCAGGTCAACATTCTAGCCTACTCACTAAGTCATCGGATATATAAAAGGCCTATCATATCATTATAAAATAAAAACACATATAGGTATAAAATAGATAAAGCACACATTGGAAAAGAATGCCCTTCCCTGTTTCTTTCATCCATGGAGCAGCCCACGAAATAGGAGCGACATCCAATGCATAAGCAGTAGCACTCTACTTATTCTTCAACATCCCTAGTCAGTCCCTTTTTTATGCCCAGTCCTATCACAGACGAAGCATTTCCTCTCCCCACTCCTCGAGGACTTGTAGTCTTCGCTAAGATGAGCCATCTTACTACAACTAAAAAACTTTAGTTCCCACCTACTATCCTCCTCCCGAGACTGAATCTTCTCCTTATTGTTCCATTTCCTCTTGCCTCGAACACAACTTTTGGTTTTGGTTCCTCCTTTAAAGTAACAATTTCAACCTTTGGTTTTTAGTACAGGCTCTCTTGCCTCAAAGCTTTCTTAACCAACTCCACGAAGGTCTCGTTAATATGTCCCACTAGCTTCTCCCATAGATAATTATCTGAATCCATGATGAACTTCTCGTTCTTTTTCAAAGGGGTATCAATAAAACATAAACCATATTTTGATTGCATGTCAAACTCAGCTACATACTACGAGATAGTCTTCTCACCTTGCTTCAACTCAACAAACTTCCTAAACAATACTGACTTTTGGATGGCTGGTATGAACTTTTCAAATCTATCCTTAAACTGCTCCTAAGTAAATTGATCTGTTGGGGTAGAAATCTTGATCATGATCCGATGGTGCAATCTTGAAATTCCCTAGAGGCTAGCTTCCTCTTCATTGCGTCTTCTAACCCTAACTCTTCAAAGATATGCTTGCGGATGTCCAACCAACCTTGCACTTCCACAGCCGATTTCGTTCCAAGGAATATTTTGCCTCCAAGGCTAGAATAGTCCTTGCTCAACTTAGCACAGTCGGCTCTGGGAGCTTGCACTGGAGCAATGCCACCAACATCAATTGGAGCTACACCTTGGATATTCTATAGCATGTTCCTCATCATCTCTATGAACATGGCATGCATATCAAGGTCAGTTGTCCACGAATCCGCTCCCTCTTCTTCTACTCCAAACATGGAATTCCTAATAGTGTTCCTTTTATGCGGACTCATTCTAAAATTCTGCAAGAAGAATGGTCAATCTCTCATAGAGGAAGAATTGTGCCTACAGTGGTCAAGTGTGCAATGTGACACTTCATCAGAGTAGATAGATCCATACAGTAAATAGCGTAAGTGATAGATTATACATAAGATAATAACTCATAAATAACTATATCTAAATAGTAAGGCACTAGTAAGCTCCATAGTTCTATGCAGCGGAATAGCTAATGAGTACATATAATAATCGAGAATAGCCTCCCACTCGCCACTTATCAAGCACCACATGCTCACCAAACCTAATATCCCTAATCTACTCATTTATGAGTACCAAAGTAATAGAAAGCAAAGAATAAAACTTCTGGTCAGACAATAGTCTGGTGTGAATAAAAGAAATCTCAAATACCAAAAAAAGGAAATAAACTAGGACAAATGGTATGGAAAATCATACATGATCTGGCCCTGCATCCACAGATATAGCACATATGAAGGATATACGCTAATCCATTGTGGTCATCATAGGTGTACTATATGCCAAGTACTAAGGGTGTCCGGATATCTGCATCGGTAATATCTACATCATGTGACATCCTTAAGGTGATAAAAACAATCAAAGCAAACATGACATCCATCATCCATCCTCACATTCATTCACTCAATGCGTTGGATATATGATACTTGTATGACCACCCCCATAGAGCCAAGGACGACTCGACGTCCCTGTTTCTCAATACTCGAATCCACGCCACTCAGTAGGCTAGGAACTAGACTGCACCCCTATAGATAGTCCAAGGTACTCAGATCGAAAAATCATGTGATTCGAGGCTCCCCATATGCCCAAGTGTGCGTCCTCGCATACGGTTGCTTCACGAGTACACATCTAAACCTACGAATATCAATGATCCATTTCCACACATCATCCATAGCAGATCTCATCTCATAAGTATCCATAAAACTCCCGTTTGAAGTCGTTACAGTTGGGAACTATTGTAGACAACTATCGTAAGTCAAGAGTGTCATCATGCATCCTGTAACCCGCCTCCAATAGCCCCCTCAATCGGACTCATCGTCATCTATTCTGCCTCTTGGAGTATAGCTATCCATCATCAAATGATCATAAATTGAGCATACGGACTCAAAATGATTTAAAACTCGGAATGTAGCCTTATGGGTCTTTCCTTGTCACCCCATAACGATTACACCAAGTTTGGAATAAAATACATGGATCATTGCCGATCCATGACCACCAAATGATCCCACCGACCATTTGCCACCGAAAGATCACCATCGATCCAGACTCAACATTTGAGCTCCTACATATCTCTTCATGCTTCCTATTGGGTAGCATCTCAATTAGTTCAAACCCTACAGGTCAGTACCGACCCATAGATGCTGACCCAACCCTTAGAAAATTTCATGAAAACTTAGCTTCACCGATCTTCGTGTTGAACTTCCCACTGATCCACGACGCTTGAGTCTCTACCATACCATAACCCTTAGGTCTCCATCAATCCATAACATTTGTATCTCTACCAAACTATAACTCTTTGAAGCATCACCGACCCATTGGACTTTAAGCACTCTACTGAACCATACCACTTAGGTATTCACCGGCCTATAACATTTGGATCTCCATCGAACCGTGCCACTTTGATCTTCACTGACCTATACTTTGCACTCCTATAACTTGTTCATGTGAACCCCAGTTGACTTGAATCTCAGTGTGCGACCACTCGAGGCCTTTCTTATTGCCCCATATCAATCGCACTCCGATAGAATGGAATTTTATGGATAGTCACCAACCCATAACTCCTACTTATCTTATTTGCTATTTGATCGGCATTTCAACCAAGCAAACATTGAGCAAGCATACATACATCATTCATAATATTAACAACGGTCAAACAATCAAGTATATCTAATTTTAAGAATCTAAGCCTAAGATAAACTTGGAAGACCTATAAGAACCAGCTAAGGACCCATAAAAACACATTTTTGCAAACTAAATCCAAATCATATAAAATTCATTTATGTGGCGTAAAATGGTCTTAAAGCATTTTTAGGATTTTTAAATAATTTGAAAACATCATTTAGGGTGTTAAATAGCCAAATTAGTAAGTGAGTGATCCAATCGCGCACCTTAATCCAAAGCAAGATCCCAAATCCCAAGTGAATAGTGATAGGCATGAATCCCAATGCTCCTCTAACAGCTAATCTCTAATCCCAAGTGTAAATTTCACTAATCTCCTCTTAATAATGAAATTTGGTTAATAAAAGTATGCTTAAAGGTTGCTTTTTAGTCAATGGAGGTTTATTGGAGGTTTCTAACTATTTTGGAAATAGTGAAATGATGGGATGAGTCCCAGCAGCCTCCACATGCTCCAAACCTAAAAAGGTTCATGGACCTCAAGGTTAATAACCCTAATTACCTACTTAAGTTGCTCAAAATCAAAGAAAACTTCAAACAACCATAACTTGAAAACAATAAGTCCATTTTCTTAATATGATCCTCTACGGAAAGGATAATCATCATCTGTATCCAATGGAAGTGGTTTTAGACCCTAACTCGACACCTATCAAAAGTTATTGTCCATAAAGATTACAAGGTCAAAATGGTCGCATAGAATTTCGCCAAAAATCATGGGTGTAGGAAATATCCTTAAGAGTCATTTCTCAAAATATTAAAATAATACGACCTTATATGAAAACAATATAAATATTCTATGATTCTCCGATATGTACAATAAGGGTCGTTACCCCACTTTTCTAACCACATAAAATAAATAGGAAACACATCTAAGAAATCGGTAAATTACCAAACAACATCATACAACATCCAAGCAATGTACAATTCATCCAAACATGATTTACTAGTCGTCCAAGATCAGATTTTTTATAAAATAGCAATTGTGGATGGGAAACGGTATAATTCATATTAAAATACAAACTTATCCTTTTATACCATGTTTTAGGGTGTTATCTATGTTAGATCTAAGTTCTCAAACATTTTTACATTAATATTCATATTAAAAATCACATTTTTACTACATAAGTAAGCATATTATAGTAAGAGAGGTAAAATCACTCACCTTGGATGAAAGCGTATAAAACCTAAGCAAATTTGATGTGGAATAGCAGCTACACAAATTCCAAAGCTCCTAAATAGCTGATAAATTGTCTTCTTATGTTAATTTATCTTTAGATCCAATAATCACACAAATTAGATTGGAGAAATAGTGGTTTTTTAGCTTTAGTTTGTATTGGTAGAGTCCAGGAGGTGATTATGGAAGAAGAGAAATGACTAATAAAAGCCAAATCTTGGATTGGGCTAATGGGTTGCACTAACCACTCCTTAATTACCTATTATTCTACCAAAAACTAGTCAGAACTTCAAAAAGACATAACTCCTAAACAGTAAGTCCAAATTCTTAATATGACCACTCTACAGAAAGAGAGACTGTTATCTAGATCTAACGAAAGTAATTTCAAGCTCAAATTCGCCCTATCAAAAGTTAGAGACACTATAAAATTTTCTGGTCAAAATCATCCAATAAAAATTCTATAAATGAAAATTATCACTAATTAATAATTTCAAAAAACATAAAGTCGTACGACCTTATGTAAATTTAAATTAATATTTTATGATCCTCGATACGTAAAATATGGGTTGTTACACTCTTCCCTTGTTTAGGAGTTTCACCCCCAAAATCCAGTCAAATACGGAAAAGTCAAATATTGGTACTACATGCCTAACAATCATAAACAGTCATCTTAAACATCAAACATGCATCCATGCAATCATAAGTAATCAAGTAGACTCCTCGTCTATCCTAGTAAGCGAGATAGTAAGCTATTCTACATGACATCATAAGTGAAATAGAATGCAATACACAAAAAACCCTACCAAACAAAGCATTCCATATTTTCGATCCCTACGCTCTCGTTAGTCTACTATCTACTATCACCTTTGTTTTCACTCCACCGATCTTCTACTGAATTCAACAACTTCCTCTAAAGTCACTCATGGTTCAACCTCGATGTCACCTAAACCGTATCTGCACTAAGGAATCCATCCTTAGCTTGCATGTTTCATTAATACCTTAAGCTCTACCTCAAGTGTATCTTGTAATTCTCCTCCACTAGAAGAAAAGAATGTCACATATGGATTCTAGTATAAGCTTCTTAAGCTCTTGGTACTCTGTACCATCTCAAGGAATCACTCACCTGCCATGCAAATACTATAAGTACTCCTCGCCTAGATATACTACCATGACATAACCCCTACCATGAGTCACTCTCTTGCACTTTCGATTCCCCTACCTCCTTGAGTACCATTTTCCTAAAAAATATAACACCAGTCAATAAGTCGATACGAAACTCCATCTCTCCTTATGGCGATCATCAAACTACCTCAACATGTTCCATCCCAGTGGGAAATAATGACGACTCCTCTTGTAGGATCCTAAGAAAATACACCAAGCTAACCATAAATGTACCTTCCTAAGTGTACAGTCCCAGTCTAGCTTCCGCTCCTTCTCCTTCCTTGTTCATCGCCACTACATCTCACCATTCCCCCATAGCTCCTTTTGGTCATCCCATGCCCAACGATACCAAACTCACAAGACCCAAACAAAGTAAACACAAGCAACAGAAATCAATGACCCAACACACTAAGCCTTCATAAACCTCATTAAATCGATCGAGCCATCACTAAGTTCGAAGCATCTAATGATCTATCCACTAGGTTAGATCAACATTCTAACCTACTCACTAAGTCACCAGATATATAGAAGGTCTAACATGTCAGTATCAAATATAAACGCGTATAGGTATAGTTTAGATAAAGCATACAATGGATAAGAATTCCCTTTCTCCTTCACCAATGGAGCAGCCAACGAATTAGGAGTGACGCCTAATGCATAAGTAGTAGCACTCTGCTAATTCTTTTACAGCTCTAGGTAGTCCCTCATTTTGTGATTAGTCCTATCGCAGAAGATGCACTCCTTGGGGCCTTATAGTCTTTGCTAAGATGACACATCTTACTGCAGTTAAATAACTATAGTACCCACCTACCTTTCTTATGTTTATCCTCCTCCCGAGACTACTTCTTCTTCTTAATGTTCCATTTCCTATTGCCTCCACCGTCCGCTTTTGGTTTTGGTACCTCCTTCGAAGCAATAATTTCAGCCTTTGGTTTTAGGTGCAGGCTCCCTTGCCTTAAAACTTTCTCAACCAGCATCTCAAAGGACTCATCATAATGTCCCACCAGCTTCACCCTTGAATAATTATCCAAACCCATGATGAACTTCTCATTCTTTTTCATTGGGGTGCCAATAAAAGATAAATCATATTTCGATATCAAGTCGAACTCAGCCACATACCATGAGATAGTCTTCTCACCTTGCATCGACTCAACAAAATTCCTAAACAATACCGTCTTCTGGGTGGTTGGTATGAACTTTTATTCAAATCTGGCCTTAAACTTCTCTTAAGTAAACTGGTCTTCCAAAGTAGTAATCTTGACAGCATTCCACAATCTGATGGTGCGACCTTGAAGTTCCCTAGATACTAACTTCCTCTTAATTATTTCTTCCAACCATAAATCTTCAAAGGTATACTCGCAAGTATCCAACCAATCATGCACTTCCACAACTGATACCATTCTAAAGAATAGTTTGCCTCCAAGGCTAGGATAGTCCTTGTTTAAGTTAGCAAAGTCGGCTTTGGGAGCTTGAATTGGAGCACTGCTACCAATAAGAGCTAGAGCTACACCTTGGTTTTCCATAGCATGTTCCTCATCATCCCTATGCACATGGCCTGCATATTAGGAATAGTTGTCCCTGAACTCACTCCTTCTACTCTAAAAATGGAATTCCTAGCAGTGTTCCTATAGTGGTCAAGTATGCAATGTGACTTATATATTATAAATAACTAATATATAGTTTTGAAAACCAAAATATATAACAAGTATGTTCTCTCATATATCGCTCAATCCATTATAAGGCATTCCACTTACCTTATCTCTAATGGATCTAAGTACCCACTTAGACTCTAGCAATTGACCTAAGTGAGGGATCGCTTGACCTAAGCTCCGATACCATGTGTGGCCATGGCTCTACACCCTTAGTGCCTAATATATCTGAAGAATGCGCTGTTATGGTACCTGACTGATGTAGGATGATTACCAAAGGTGAAATAACTAAACCACTAATCATAACTTGTCGTATATCTCATAATGCATCGAATTAAATATAATATTAACATAGATATAAAACAGTAAAGACATATATGTATAACTAAATAAACCAAAACAAACTTTAGGGTGCAAGGTCCACAATAATCATACAAAAAAGTGGAGTAGAGTTTATACATCATCAAAATAAAATCAATGGAAATCTGTCTCTTAATAAGGTAAAGCAATGCTAAAGCTCCACGGTGCTACACTTAAGAAAAAGATACAAACTACAGTAATAAATTTAATAGTGCCAGCCTCCAACTCATGCTCTGAAAAGCTCCATGTGCTAAACTCAACCTATTACCTAGTCTACTCATTTAAGAGTACTTAGGATAATCAAAGCATAAAAGCTCGAGTCAGACAATTGTCTGGTGTGAGAAATAAACAATATCAAAATACTATGAAAATCGATATAGTAAAGGATATAGGGCATCCGATGAGTTATCATATAACACAATATATGATATACTACTATCGTCGTCATATAGGTATACTACACTAAGTATATTATGGGTGTTAGGGCACCTATCTCAAGAATACCAACATTATAAGTAATCCAACAATCACATCAATCATTGCAAATGCAAAGTGGACACGCAATAACAATTATCTTTGAGGTCTCATATCACCATGTCTATCGCCATGGTTTCACACGTCAAGCACTATCACTATGATTATGACATGAGTCACACTTCATTACGATCATTCATGAAGTCTTACTTCACTACGACCATTGCAGAAGCCCCACTTCACTATGAACTTCCCAACGTCTCTTACCACCGTGGATTCCCTAAAGTCTAATTCGTCTCGACCTTCCCAAGGTCTTCGAATAAGTGGTAACTCTTTCAACGATCTCCTAGGCTGGCAACACCCCATGTCACAACTGGATTCAGTGTCAGTTCAAATACCTACCCTATAGGTACCGCCTTCTTAGGGAATGCTAGATCGTCCCTTGGTCGAGGGTACATAGATGAGCGTCCTCACATACCCTTGCCCTATGGAATCACCCATATCTGGAGTATCAATGATCCCTTTTACATGCGACTCGATTTGAAACATCCAATTCCCCATCAAATCTCTTTGCCTTGTCGATCATGCCTTTTAGACTACCTTGACCTAAACATACACTTCCTACCTAAAGTATTCGATCAGACGCATTGCATATTCGAAGTTTGAAACAACTCTATACGCCCATCTCATGTCATAGATTCATCTCATCATAGTCCCCAATTACTCGTGTCGAAGCATCACACATTCGCCTCATCGTTTATCGTTGAGCTTCATTGCATTATAACCATCAAAAGTGATCATTGAATGACTGAATGAACACACGTACATGACCACTTCTGGCCAATACAAAAATTCACCAAGTTGAAGTGGTTTCCTTCCTTTCTTGATCCAATGCTGACCAAAGTCTTTCTCACATTTCCCTAAAGCAAACACCTTTGTAACACATAGTATGGCCAACACCGAGCACTTTTTGCCCACCGCCATCTTCCTTTAATGGCCACTTTCTAAGCTATCAAATCAGCTCAAAATATCTTCAAACATATTTTGTAGGCTTCATAAAACTTCAAAAACAACACATCCAAATTTCATCACATTCCATGCGCTTTCGACAAACACTTTTTCGATGACCACTTTTGGACAACCACTTCATCTATTATCAAAACAACTCCAAAATATTTGAAATTTTCTACGTAGACTCTTCACATCTTCTAGCACAACATATCCAAATTTCATTACATTTCGAGCACTTTCGACCACTTTTCTACAATCAAAACAACTCCAAACCACTTGAAGTAGACTCCACATATCTTTTAGTACAACATATCTGTGACGATTGCCCTCCACCTTCGGTACTTTATATACCAAAAAAGAGCATTGCAGGGGTACTCGGTCGATACAAAATGATAGCCAAGAGTAAAAATAAAGAACAATCCAACATAGAATCTGTAGAACATCTCATGGCGCACGGATAAAATATAATATAGCAACATAGATGTAAAATAGGAGAGATAGTGATATAATTAAATAAGCCATGGATAAGAATACTAGAGTGCATCAAGTTCATAGACTATACAAAAGCTGAAATAAAGAGTTTATATATCCCATAACATCAAAATAAACTTTAAAACTATCTCTAATAATACAACTACTGACATAGCTCCACAGTACTGCACATCGGAATATAAGTGAAAGTATGCTCCAAGTATAGATATATGAAAGCAAAGTCTCCTGCTTTTACACTATATAGCTCCATGTGCTATTTAGAACTGTTATCCATAATCAACTCATTTAAGAGCATCCAAGGTAATAAGAAGCAAAGTATAAAATATCGAGTCAGACAACAGTCTGGTTTGAGTAATATATCATCTCAAAAATACTATAAAAAAATCATACATGGTAAATATAGACATAAGGTATGTAGAACCATACCTGACCTGTCCCTACATCCAAAGTATTAGCACATAATAATTCATATATGCTAATCCATTATAAAAGTCATATAAATGTACTACAGTTGAAGTATAGTGTCCAGTGTCTAGGTATACATTCAAAAATTCCTACATCGGGTGACACCCTGTATAACAACAACCATCGAAAGCAGTCCTTGCCGCCCCTCATGTACGTTAGATATAAGATAATTCATATGGCACAACCGTAACACAGGGACCCAATCGTAATCCCGGCTTCCTTTGTGCTCAAATCCATGGCACTCCTAAGGCTAGGAACCGGGCTCGCAATCACAAAGCCCACTATCGCAAGATCTGGACACAATCGTGATCCAGTTGGGCATCCCAACATACCTCTTCTTTACGAGCACACTAGAAGCCTACGAGTTATCAGTGACCCCTTTGCATGCATCCCCAAAATGGAACTCAATCGCTATTCCATCTCGGCTATCTCCATGGGAGGGCACCATCACAAATCCCACTTCCAAGTCCTTATCATTAGACTTGCCCTTATGGATCGTCGCCACGAATACCATCGCAATTCATAGATTCATTAAATTGTCCCAAAGTCATCACATCATCGACCTCGAAGCACCATGTCATTTCTTCACTAGTCGCTACATGAAGTCCAAGGTCATCTCAAGTCGTCCCGGAGTCATCCACTCTCACCACTCATCAACTAATCAAAGAACCCAAACTTTGAGCTATATCCAAAGTTCATAGCCAAACCCCATGCACTGCCCTTGTCAATCCGTCCTACGACTGATCCAAGCTAGATGAAAGCTAAGGCATGCCTAGCAAAGCCATTTTCCACTGTCTGACATCCACCACCGAATTGAGTTTTGTGTTCGGTCACTACTTCTTCTTGCATCGAATAGGCCAACTCGAACGACCACCGAACCACCCTTCAACCAAATAGATTCCCATGCCCAGTCACTGAACTACCAACACCACCGAACCTCCATATCGGCCCGGTCATCAATTTGCCCTTCCACCAAACACATTCCCTTACCTATCCATCGAACACCCCTCACCATTTAACTTCGATATCAATCTGGTCATGGAATAGAACCCCATGATCGGCTAACGCTCCATCCACCCATTTGGACCATGCCTAGGACAAACCAACTTACACCGAACTGATTTCCTGTAGCTCTGCCGAGTCCAAACTTTGTATTGATTTCACCGATATTCCTCGTTCATCGACCTTTGTGCATCCCATATGCAATGATACAACTCTTGAGTTCATCCATTGAAACTCATTTTTAGAATCCCTAATAGGAAGTCGCTCCAATGAGCGTTCCAACGATACAAGCATTCACAAAAACGCAGTAGGCATAAGAACACTAATCAACATCTAAACATCCAAACACACATCAAACCATGGTGATTCATCATATAATACACCCACAAGATTTCCTATCACGTATAAAGGCAACTATACTCCAAGCGATATGATTAAAGTACTTCAGATATCCTAATATTCGTCTTATTTTAGGTTCGACTTAGAAAACAGCTTTAAAACAGTAATTTGACTTTAAAAATAAGCTTAATGCATATCATATCCTAAAGGAACATATATAGGAAAGTGAGAGATGACAAATCACTTATTAAACACCTAAAGAAAGAGATTTGCATGCAAACCGAGGCAAATTCAAAAATCCCAACTAAGATTCGATTTCCTTCCCAATGACGTAGATTTGAAGCTCTCTGATGAATCCTCTTGCTTATTTATGGTATGGATGAGAAATGGAAGAAGTTGGGTGAAGAGAGAAATAATGGAGGTTGGGTTGGAATAAGAGATGGTAGAAAAAGTGATTTGTGAGAGTGTGATACTCCTATATATAGGCAAAACCCTAAGCAGGCCCCCTCTTCACATGCACGCCAAACAGAGCACGCCGAACCAAGGCAGCTCCTCTCCAAGCTCCAAACACACCTAGCACCGACCATAGCAAATCTTCGAATAACTTTATCTCCTAGCCAGAAGCTCCAAATCGCTATTATGACTAGTCCATGGAAAGAGAAACCATCGTATCTTTACAATGGAATCGGTCTCGAATACTTATTCAAGTACAAACAAAAGTTATAGAAGACAGAAGCCTCCTAGGGATATAATCGTTTGAAAAAATTATAAAGACAAGGAATGTCTCTAATAGGCATTTCCTAAAGTCATAGAGTCATACAACCACATATAAATTAAAATAATATTTTATGATCTTTTTATACGTAAAATACGGGTCGTTACATTCTCCCTCCTTTAGGAATTTTGCTCTTGAAATCCCAATACGAACAGTGAAAATCAATCATAGCTACCTCGCATTCCTATCATCCACGAGCAAACATGTCAACAAACATGCACACAAAAGCAACAAATGATATCTACGCCTACCTTAGTGTGCAGCTATGTGATATCGAAAGTGAAAGTAAGTGCGACAAACAAAAGTCTCACCAAGTAAAGTGCTCCGGATAAGTGGTCCTCATGCTCTCTTTGGTCACCCAAGTACAATCGCCTTCGCTCTCACCCCACTGAACCTTCACCAGCTCTTCTGACTTCCTCCTAAGCAATTTTGTATGTCGTTTGATCATACGAATAGGCCTACGAGGTCTCAATGCCTCTGGTTCAATCTCGATATCATTAAACTGATCAGGTTGAACTATCATGCCTAAGTCATGCACAAACTTCCACAAATTTGATACGTGTAACACATTGTGCACTCCTGGCATCTTCTAGGGAAAGTTGATTCTACATGCTAGTTTCCCTATCCTCTTAAGTATTGGAAAAGGACTAACAAATCTTAGTGTCGTTTTTCCCTTAGTATCGAATTGAACAACACTCCTAAATAGAGAGATCTTGATGAATACCATATCACCAAAGAAGAACTCTAAATCATGTCTACTCCTACTAACTTAGCTCTTCTGTATGTCCTGAGAAGCTTTCATCCATTGCCGCATGATCTTGATCTTCTGCGAAGTATCCCTAACCATCTCTGGCCCAAATATCATTTTTTTCACCTGCTTCTGACCACAAGAAGGGGCTTTGCATGGTCGGCCATATAACGCCTTAAATGGTGCCATACTGATGTTGGATTGATAACTGTTGTTGTAAATGCTCTACTAAATGCAAATGATTGTCTCAAGAGTCGCCATAATCGAGAATGCAAGATTGTAAGAGATTCTCTAGTATACGATTCACCCTCTCGGTCTGCTCATCTGTTTGTGGATAATAAGCTATACTAATATGAAGCTCTTTCCTTAAAGCCTCTTGTAAGATCTTTCAAAATCTGCTAGTGAAAAAAAGGTCTCGGTCACTCACATGCTCTTTATCACGTCGTGGAATCGCACTACCCACTTCACATACAACTCAACCAATTTGGATGGCATTCTTTTTGACTTGACAGGTATGAATCGGGCACTCTTCATCAATCTATTGACTATGACCCAAATACCGCCGTACCCTCATCAGGTGCTTGGCAATCCAACAAAACTTCCTCCCACTTCCACTTGAGAATCTTGAGCAGTTGCAATAACCTCTTTGGCTTCTTCTGCTCTGCCTTTTTACCAACTAATAGTTCATGCACATTGAGATGAATGTCCCAACATCCTTCTTTATCCTTTCCTAATAAAATGTATTCTTCATATCACGGTACAATTTATTGCCATTGGGATGTATAATCAATCTTGAATGAATGCACTTTCGCAGTACCTCATTCCTCAAACCATCGACATCAAGGACAAAGAATCTCTTACCCTTACGAAGCCAACCATCATGGTTGAGCCCATACTACAACTCGTGAGACTCTACTCATTCTTCAATCTTTGCCATGATCTCCACTGGTCTAGCATCTCGCCTCTGACTTGTGTCGATCCGCTCAATCAAGGTAGGTCTGATCATCAGACCAGCCTATACTTCTGACTCTAGCTCGCACCAAGGCCTAAAATCGTAACCTGTAATAAATTCCAACTGCTACCACTTTAGGAACATTGCTCCCAAGCTAACATATCTCTTACTCAAAGCATCAATGACCATAGTCCTCTTACCAGGTGTATAGGAAATGCCAAAGTCGTAGGAGGCCAGGAACTCTAACCATCGATGCCGATGAAGGTTGAGATCCTTTTGGGAGAACAAATACTTCAACGACTTTTGGTCCGTATACAACTCAAAACTTTCCCTAAGCAAATGGTGCCTCCATATCTTCAAAGTGAATACTATCGCTGCTAACTCCAAATCGTGAGTCAGATACTTTGTCTCTTGCGATTTCAGCTATCGGCTAGCATAGGCGATAACCTTTCCCGTCTACATCAACACTGCACCCAATCCAATACCGCAGGCATTTGTATATACTGTCGGCTCCTCGTTCCCACTCGAAATGACTAACACCGATGCGCTCATCAACCTCTCCCTCAGATTCATGAATGGATGCTCACATCTTATGTCCCAATTAAAAGCCCGATTCTTCTTCATCAAATTGGTTAACGACGCTGCTACTTTAGAGATGTCTTGGATGAAATGTCTATTTCCCACTAGCTCAAGGAAACTTCTCACGTCCGTAGCGGTCTTGTGTCGATCCCAATCCTGCACTACTGGCATCTTCGCAGGATCAAATGTAATGCCCTACTCAAAAACTACATGACCTAAAAATCGTACTTCCCTCCTGCAGAAGTGGCATTTTTGAAAACTTCACCTTCAATTTGTATCTTCTTAACACGTACAATCCTCAAGTGCTCCCTATGTTCTTCCTCAATCCTTGAATAAACAAGGATATCGTCTACGAACAAAAGTACAAACTTATTCAGTTGATTGCTAATAATGCGGTTCATAAGATCAACAAAGTATGTTGATGCATTGGTTACCCCGAAAGGCATATCAACCATTCATAGTATCCTGAAGGCATGAAAACATTGTAATCGATACACTCTTCTTTGCCACTCTTAGTTAATGAAACCCCGTCATAAGGTCCAATTGAATGAACACCCTTGCACCGTGGAGCTAATCGAACAAGTCATTTATACGTGGGAGTGGATACTTGTTCTTCTTGTTCACCTTATTCAGCTCAAAATAATCTACACACAAACTCGGAGAGCCATGTGCCTTAGTAGCAAATATTATAGGTGCGCCCTACTCAGACATGCTTCTACAAATGAACTCTTGCCTTAACAGGTCTTTCACCTGCACCTCCATCTCCTTCTTCTCTCTTGGTCCCGTATGCCTCAAAGGCATAACTACTTTCCTAACATCCTTCACTAAATCTATAGAACTCTCTCCCTGTGTAGTGGTAATCCAGTCACCTCCTTGAATATGTTCGGACACTCTCTCGCTATTGGCATAGATGAAAACTCATCATGTGGGATCTTGAGCAAATATAGAAAGCTAACCATCACCTCATCGTTAGGCATGCAATTATGTTTAACCTACGCCAATCATCCATCCCGACTGTCACCAACGGCCTCTCGTAATCCACCACTACTTCGTATCTCTATAACTAGTCCATCCCTAGAATAATTATAGACCCACAAAACTTAAAATAAAGCAATCACAAAGCAAACAAACATCCATGATTCGATAATGTCATGTTTTGATAAACCGTACAAAGGCCAGTCAATCCTCTAGTGGGGTTCCTGACAATCAAAGGTCGGTCAACTATTTTGGGTTTCAATCCCAAACCATCTACAAACTCACTAGATATGAAGGAACGTGAAGCCCCGATATCAAATAAAACACGTATACGAGTATCAGAATACTAAGCATGCCCTATATGACAATGCTCTTCCCTTTATCTTTTGCCAATGGGTCCTGGACGACGCTGGAATAACATTCAAAAAATAAATAGATAGAACCTACTTATTTCTCGATGTTTCTAGACAATCCTTCTTGATATGCCCTAGCTTGTTGCAATTGTAGCACTTCTTGCCCTCTGCCTTATAGTCTCTGACGAGATGGCCCTCCTCTTCGCAATTATAGCAAGTAGGCTTTCACTTGCCCTTCTTTTAACCACTCTTCAGAAACTGCTTCTTCTTCTTGTTATCCCACTTTCCCTTGCCTTCCCCGCTAGCTTGCGACTTTGGCTCATCCTTGGGAGGAACGATCGACTTAGGCTTAGGATACAGACTCTCATGTCAAAGAGCCTTCTCCACCAGCCTCTCTAAGGTCTCATCGATATGACTCACAAGCTTCCTTCCAAGATAATCATCCAAGCCCACGATAAACTTCTCATTCTTCTTGAACAGAGTATTAATAAAAGATAAGCCATACTTCGACAACATGTCGAACTCGGTCACATACTCCGATACAGACATATCCCCTTGACTCAAGTCAGCAAACTTTCGAAAAAGCACCGACTTTTGGAAGGTTACTACTCTGTACATATCCATGCACTATCCAGACTTGTTCTCATAATCTACTCATTTAAGAGTACCCAGGTTAATAAGAAGCAGAGCATAATATCTCGAGTCAGACAACAGCCTAGTATGAGCGACATATCATCTCAGAAGTACTATATAAAAAATCATATATAGTAAATATGGACATAAGGTATGTAGCACCATACCCGACTTATCCCTACATCCAAAGAGTAGCACATAACAATCGATATATGCTAATCTACTATCAAAGTAATATAAATGTACTAAAATAGAAGTACAATGTCAAGTGTCTAGGTACATAATCAAAAATACCTATATCGAGTGACACCCTAGTGTAATAACAACCATGGCAAACATAACATCCATCAAACTTTCCTCACCGCCACTCGTATGAATTAGATTCATGATAAATCCTATGGCACAACCACAAACCAGGGACTCAATCATAATCCCGGCTTCATTTGTGCTCGAATCCATGTCACTTCGAAAGGCTAGGAACCAGATCTACAATTGGAAAGCCCATGGTAATCAACTGTAGCAAGATAAGAACGCAATCGTGATGTAAGCGGGCGTCCCTACATACCCCTTCTCTACGAGCACACTAAAAGCCTTTGAGAAATCAATAGCCACTTTGCAAAAATCCTTAAAATGGAACTCAATCGCTATCCCATCCCCGCTATCTCCACAGTAGGACACCATCACAAATCCCACTCGTAATTCCCTATCGTTAGACTTGCCCGTGTGGATCATCACCACGACTCCCATCGTTAAGTCGTCATCTTCGGAATGCCTTTAGACACCTATTGTAAGTCGTAGAGTCATTATACTAAATCCCGAAGTCATTACGTCATCGACCTCGAAGCACCATGCCATTGCATCAATAGTCGTTGCACGAAGTCCAAGGTCATCCTGAGTCGTTCTAGTGTCATCCACCCTCACTCCTCATCAACTCATCAAAGACCCTAAACTCTATCGCCTTGTCCGAAGTTCATAGCCAAATCCTATGCCCCACCCCTGCCTATCCATCCTACGACTGATACAAAATAGATGAAAGCCAAGACATGCCTAGCTAAGCCACCTTCCACGGTGTAGCTTCCACCATTGAACCGAGTTTTCTATTTGGTAACTGTTCCGCCTTGCCATCGAACAGTCCACCTCGAATGGCCACCGAACCACCCTTCCACCGAATTGATTCCCCTGCCCGACCACCGAACACCCATCACCACCGAACCACCATATATGTCCGGTCACCAAACCATCCTTCCATCGAACAGATTCCCTTTCTCGGCCACCGAACACCCCTCACCATTGAACTGCCTATCAGTTCGGTCATTAAACATAACTCCAAGATCGCTTACAGCTCCATCCACCCTATCGGACCAAGCCTAGGCTGAACCAAATTACGCCAAACCAATTTCCTTTAGCTCAACGGAGTCCAAACTTCGTATCAATTTCATCGTTTTGCCCCATTCTTCGACCTTTTGCATCCTATATGCAACAATACAACTCTTGAAAATCTCGAGTTCATCCGTCGAAACCAGGTTTTACGGACACTAACAGGATGTCGCTTCAATGAGCATTTCAACGATATAAGCATCCACACAAACACAACACGCATAAGAACGCTAATCAACATCTAAACATCCAAACACACATCAAACCATAGTGATTCATCATATAATACACCCACAAGATAGCCTATCACGTACACAAAAGCAACTATACTCCAAGCGGTGTGATTTAAATACTTTAGATATTCCTAAAATTCATCTTATTTTAGGTTCAACTTAGAAAACAACTTAAAAATGTTAATTTGACTTTAAAATTGGGTTTAAAGCTTATCAAACCATATAGGCACATGTATAGAAAAGTGAGATATGATAAATCACTCATCAAACATCCAAAGATGGAGATTTGCATGCAAACCAAGGAAAATTCAAAAATCCTAGCTAAGATTTGATTTCCTTCCCAAAGATGTAGATTTGAAGCTCCCTGGTGAATTCCCTTGCTTGTCTATGGTTTGGATGAGAAATGGAAGAAGTTGGGTGAAGAGAGAAATAATCGAGGCTGGGTTGGAATAAGAGGTTGTAGAAAAAGTGATTTATGATAGGGTGACACTCCTATTTATAGGCAAAACCACAAACACCCCCTCCCTAGAGATATGCCAAATAGAGCATGCCGAAACATGGCCATTGCTCGCCAAGCTCCGAACATGCCTAACATTGACCAGAGCCAAATTGTCTAACAGCTAAATCTCCTAGCCAGAAGCTCCAAATCGCTATAATAACCAGTATACGGAAGGAGAAACGATAATATCTTTTCAATGGAAGTGGTCTTGAACACCAATTCGGATCTGATCAAAAGTTGTATATGGTACTAGCCTTCTAGGGTTAAAATCATGCATAAAAATTATAAATACAGGGAATGTCTCTAATATGCATTTCCTAAAGTCATAGAGTCATACTACTAAAAATAAATAAAAAATAATATATAACGATCCACCGATAAGTAAAACACAAGTCATTACAAAATCCTAATTTCATCGCATTTTGAGGACTTTCGACGACCTCTTTTGGATGGCTACTTTTTATACTATCAAATAGCTCCGATCACTTGAAATTTTTGAGTAAACTCTCCACATCTTTCAACAAACCATATCCAAATTTTGTTCCGTTTCGACAAATTTAGTATCATTTGCACCAAATGACGTACCACTTTTCCAACCACACAACAACTAGCAAACACATCAAAGCAATTCATACAACTACCAAACATTACCATAGAATATCCAAGCAGTGCATTTAATTAAATCAAACACAATTTACTAGCCTAAATCGTCCTAGATCTGATTTTGTTTAAAATAGCAGGGTGGTTGGGAAATGCACAAATCATGTTAAAATAAAAATCTATCTTTTTAAACCATGTTCTAGGGATTTATTTATATCAGATTTAAGTTCTCAAACATTTTTAATTTAATATTTATATTAAAAATCACATTTTTACTAGATAAGTAAGCACATTATAGTGAGAGGTAAAATTACTCATCTTGGATTAAAATACACAAATCTCTAGGTAAATGTAATATGGAACAGTAGCTATACAAATTCCAAAGCATCCAAATAGCACATATATTATCTTCTTTTGTTAATTTCTCTTGGATCCATTGATCACACTAATTAGATTGGAGAAATAGTGGGTTTTAGATTTGATTTAGATTGATGGAGGTTAGGAGGTGATTAGGGAAGAAGAGAAATGACTAACGACGACATGAAAGGAGTATCAACCCTAATCTTGGATTGGGTTAATGGGCTGCACTAATCACTCCCTAATTACCCACTAATCTGCTCAAAACTAGTCAGAAATTCAAACAGCCATAATTCCTCAACGTTAAGTCCAATATGACCACTCTACGAAAAGAAAGACTATCATCCCAATCTAATGAAAGTTTTTTTAGATCCAAATTCATCCTGTATCAAGTTATAGGATCTACAAAAGTTTCGGCATAGAAACTGTCTAATAAAAATTCTACAAATGAAAAATATAACTAGTTAATAATTTTCAAAATTATAGAGTCATATGGCCTCATATGAATTTAAAAAATAATGTTTTACGATCCAATTGGCAGAACACCTTAACACAATGGAGCTAATCGAACAAGACACCAATACGCAGGAGTAGATATTCATTCTTTCGCGTCAACTTATTCAGCTTATGGTAATCTCCACACAATCTCGAAGAGCCTTTCGCCTTAGTGGCAAACACTACAGGAACTTTGCATTTCAATATACTCCGTCGAATGAACCCTTGTCTTAGTAAGTCATTCACTTACACATCTAGTTCCTTCTACACTTTCAACACCATACACCTCAATGGCTTAACAATCGGTCTACCATCCTTCACCAAATCTATATAGAACTCTATCCCCTTATGCAGTAGCAATCTGGTTACCTCCTCAAATACGTCTAGATACTCCCTAGCTATAAGCACAGTTGATGATTCATCATGAGGGATCTCGAACAAATGTAAAAAATTTAACAATGACCTCATCGTCAAGAATGTAGCCTATCTCCAATCTACGCCTATCGTCCATCCCTATCATCACCAATAAACTCTCACAGTCCACCACTACATTGTACCTTTTTAATCATTCCATCTCCATAATAATACCAAACCCTATGAAACCCAAAACAAAGCAATCACAAGCAAACAAACATATGTGACTCAATAAGGCTAATCTCGACAAACCATGTAAAGGCTAGTCGATCCTCTAAAAAGGTTGGTAATAATTAAAGATTGGTCAACTATCTCGGGTATCAATGCCAATCTGTCAAACAAATCAGTAGATATGAAGGAATGTGAAGCGGTGGTATCAAATAAAATGCTTATAGAATCATCATGAATGAAAGGTATAACCTAGATAATAACCTTTTCCTTCTCTTTCCCTGATGAAGTAATCGACAAAATTGGAACAACACACAATGCATACGCTTTCACTATCTGCTGCTTCTTCTTTTTTTGTTCCATTTTCGCTTTCCTCACCTACCCGATTGCGGTTTTGTCTCACCCTATGAACAAGAACCTGCTATACTGGGTTTAGACACTCATATCATAAAACATTTCAACCATCTTCTCGAAGCACTCGTTAATGTGAACAATCAATCACTCCCTAAGTTGATAGTTCAACCCAATGATAAACTTTTCATTCTCTTTAATTGGATATTGGTGAAAGATAGATTGTACGTCCATAGCACAACGAATTCGATCACATACCCTGACATAGACATATTGCCTTGCTTCAAGTCGTCAAATTTCCTAGACATCACTGAATTTTGAGTGGTCGGGATAAATTTCTCTTCAAAGTGAACTATGAACTGATCCCAAGAAAAATGATCCTTGAGAGTTGTAGCTTTATGGGTGTTCTAGCAGTTCATTATCCGTCTCTGAAGTTATCTAGATGCGAACCTACACCCCATAACATCATATAACTCCAAGTCATCAAAGATTCTTTCACAAGTATCCATCCAATTTTGCAACTCAATAACTGACTTCATTCTAAGGGATGGTATACCTCCTAGACTCATGTAGTCTTTATACAGCTTGACAAAGTCAACTCTTGGAATTTGCACTTGATCACTGTTACCCGGCACCTTGTCCCAGCTACAAAACGATGGTTGAAGATATTATCGTTAGCACTAGACAAGATTCTGACCAAGAAGAGCCTAAAGATATACGGGTTTGATGCAATCGACATGTTTTGGCATTTAGGTAGGTTCGGCAAGTGCGGTTGGCACACGTCGCTCGGTCCAGATGGCTTCACAAGCCTTGTTCGGTCAGTTGAGTCATCGTCGCCCGAAATGTACCACTCGGCCAAACGAAGTAGAGTAACACATGGCTCGGTCAAAGGAAGGGATGCCTCGTTCGGTCTGGATTATTCGAGATGCCTCATTCGGTCAAGACGGCTTGGCATTTCTCGTTCGGTCTAGGGGAGTCCTATTCAAAAGCAGCTCAGTCCGGGAGGACCAGTAAGTGTCGTTCGGCAAGAATGGACCGGCCAGCTCGAGATCGCCCTATATAGGCCAGACACCTCGGCCTTGAGCCTGTGAAGGAAGTCCAGCCTATCTTCGTCTATAAATAGAGGGGCAGGGGCGCAGTGAAAAGGGACCTTTCTCGAGAACATTGGGGAGATTCTGCCATTTTCAATACTCTCCTCTTTTTAATTCAAACTTGTATTCAAGTGATTGGTCTACGGATTGTACCTGTATTCAAGTGAATGAGAAAGTAAAAAAGATTTGAATCAAAGAGGATGTAGGCAATCTTGCCGAACCACTATAAATCTGGTGTTCTCGTTTTTGTTGTTCTTTTGGTATTGAATTACACTATTTTTCTATTCTCATTTACTCTCTTCATTAATCTCTCTACATAATTCTACTCAAGGGTGTTAGTGACCAATTTTGGTGCTAAAAATCACCATTAACATTAGAAGCAATTTAGGTATTTTGAACCTAGTTTTGCACCATCTGTGCAAACATGTCAATAAATCCGTGCTAATGACCCTTGAACCTCCCTACTCCTCAACTCTAGACATGGAGTTCCAACAACATTTCTTGTTTTCCAGATCATTCTTAATATATAATATGACTCATTAGTCTCTCATAAAGAAGAACCGCATTTTTAGCACTCATGTGCGTAATATGACACAGATACTATATATATACTACTATATAGGTTTGAACCAAGAAGTATGCTTTCTCATATACATATACATATACATATACATATACATATACATATAAACTCTCGATCTAGTCTAAGGTGATAACTTCTACCCTATTTTTACAGGATCACGGTATCAACTTAAGTTAACTATGAAACCTAAGCTCTAATACCAAATATGATGACTACCCAACATCTTCGATACCCAATATATCCATAGAGTGCACTATGGTGGTACTCGAGCCAATGTAGGATAATAGTCAAGGGTTTAAAGTAATGAAAATCTAAACACAGAAACAATAAAATATCTCACAGCGCATAGACAAAATATAATATAATAACATAGATATAAAACAGGTAAGATGATAATATAATCAAGTGAATCATATATAATAACATCAGAGTGCAACAGGTTCACCAGTTATAAAAAAATCGAAATTGAAGACTTAATACATCCTAAATCTCCAAAATGAACTCTATAATTGTCTCTAAAATAATACAAGTACTGGTATAGCTCTACAGTACTACAACAGAATAAGTAATTGAAAGCCCTAAAGTATAGATATATCAAAGCATAGCCTCCTGCTCGTACTCCGTATAGCTCCATGTGTTACCCAGACCTGTTATCCATTTAAGAGTACCCGTGATAATAAGAAGCAAAGAAAAATACCTTCGGTCGAACAATAGTCTAGTGTGAGTGATACATCATCTCAAAAATATTATAAAAGTCGTATATAGTGAATATAGGCATAGAGTATGAAGAATAATACTTGACCTATCCCTACATCTAAAGAATTAGCACATAACAGTTGATATACGCTAACCACTATCATAATCATATGAGTGTACTACAGTCAAAGTACAATGTCCAACGTCTAGGAACACGATTAAAAATTCTTGTGTCATATGACACACTAGAGTGATAAACAAATATGGCAAACATATCATCCATCAAACAATGCTCGCTATCACTAATTTATGTTAAATTACATGATAACTCATATGGTGCAATTGTAACTAGGGAATCAATTCAATCCCAGCTTCTTTGGTACTCGAAATCCATACCACTTCGAAAGGCTAGGAACTAAACTCATAATCTAGAGTACAGGGTAATCCATAATCATAAGATCTGGATTCAATCGTAATCCAGGTGGGCGGCCCCAGTACCCCTTCTGTATGAGCACATTAGAAATCTTTGAGTTATTAATGATCCTTTTTCATATGTCTCCATAGTTGAACTTAACCATTATTCCATCTCAGATATCTCCACCTAGTATATGATCACAAATTCTACTAATAAGTCCTCATCGTTGAACTCGTCCTTAGGGATCACCTTCACATCTCCAATGGTTTAGTCATCATCATCGAAACACCTCTCGATCACCATCGTAATTCGTAGACCCATTGTACTAAGGTTTTGAATACATCATTATTGTGTTGAAGAGTCACACCATCACTTCACTAGTCGCTACATGAACCCTAAAATCTCCTTGAATCGCCTCAAAGTTGTTCATCTTTCCCTAAGAACAAACTTAAAAAATCCAATCTTCTAGTAACTTCATGGGAAAACTCGAAGTTCCCCTCCAAGAAACCTGAAGCAACCACCATGAAAACTCGAGGCCTAGAATTCACTATTCTTATTCCCTACCTAGAATTTCCAAGATTCGATCATGAAGAAAAGGCTCCACAATCCTAAAGCAAGACTGGAAGCGCCACCCACATTAATCTCAAACAAGATTTCTCGAACGGCCTCCAAGCACAACACCACCGGACAACATTTCCTGTATGGGTTTCTCCCACCACCGCCCAAAGCATACCCTGAGCACATCACCACCGAACGTAGAGCATATCCCGAGCATAATACCACCGAAAATATACTACCAAGAAGAAATGCTGAAAGAAAAGAAATATTACTGAACAAAAATGTTATAGTTCCTCCAAACTCCCATTCCATGTTGATTTCACCGCTACGCTCCACTTTTCGATCCATGGGCCTTTCATATGCATCAATGTGACTCCTAACACTCTTGAGCATATCCATTGAAGTTCGGTTCTAAGGTTCTTGCCTCTAATTCGCTTCGATGAGCATTTTCAACCATTCATTCATACACACAAACAGCACTCACGCATCTAAAAAAAATTAAGCATGCAAAACAGATAACAAAATAATAGTAACCATCATACAATGTATCCATAACAAAGCCTTACATATATTAAGGCAATCGCAAAAAAATAACATTGATTAGAATAGCAAAAATCACTTTATTAACTTTTTGTTACTTCAGGTAGCATTTTAAAACAGTAATAAAACATAATTTCGACTTTAAAACTGGATCCAAAACATGTTAAAATCTATAGATACATATATAGTAAGCTGTGATATGACAAATCGCTCACTAAAAAAATAAAAATCCAAGTTTTGCATGAAAATCGATGTTAATCCAAGAATGAACAGCAATAACCCAATTTCTCTTCTCAAAAACTGCAAATTCGAAGATCTCTAACTAATTCCCTTACTAATCTACCCATAATCTATGATGTATACTTGATTTGGAAGAGAAAGGTAAAGGTTATGGTAAAGAAAGGGTTAATGCAAGCTTAGATCTATTTAGGAGATGAGAAAAATTATTTGGGAAGGTTATTTCATACTATAACAGTGTAAAATCCAAAATGTTTTAGTGGCCATGTCCCCGTTCTCAACAATTAACCATTAAGCTACTCCGAAAATTACCAAGCTTCAAACAACCATGTCTCCTGGTGGAAAAATCCAAATTGCTATGATGACCATTCTACGGAAAGAAAAACCATCATATTTTTCCAGTGGAAGTGGTTTTTGGCCCTAATTTGGCATTTATAAAATTTACAGCCGTTACAAGTTCCTAGGGGTAAAATCATTCGATAAAAAATTTCAAAGCAAAAAAATTAACTACTCAACATCATCTAAAGTTATAGTGTCATACGCCCTAATATGAAAAATATTTTATGACCCTTCAATATGTAAAATACAGGTCATTATACTCTCTCCCCTTTAGGAATTTCGCCCCCAAAATTCCTACTACAACTAAGGAAAAGTCAAACATAGCTACCCCTCATGCCTAACATCTACGAGCAATTATAACAAACATCAAACATGTACACAAAAGCAAGAAATTATATCTATGCCTTCCCTCACATGCATGATACTAAACTATATGATATCAAAAGAGAAAGTAAATGCGATAAACAGAAAGTCTCATCAAGTAAAGAGCTTCAAATAAGCGGTCCTCATGCTCTCCTTGGTCTCCTAAGTACAATCGCCTTCGCTCCCACTCGATTGAACCTACGCCGGCTCTACTTTTTCTCTCCTAAGTTGCTTCATATAACATCGAATGATACGAATAGTCATATGAGGTTTTAAAGATTTTGGTTCAATCTCGAGATCATCACGTTGATCCGATTTAACTGCACAAATTTCCACAAGTGAGGGATGTTGAACAAATTGTGCTTGCCCAACATCTTTCGAGGTAAGTCGACCTTATATCCTAAGTTTCTAATCCTCTTAATATCAAAAAAGGACCAATGGATCTCAAAGCCAACTTCCCATTATTACTAAATCAAACAACATTTTTCAATAGAGAGATTTTGGCAAACATAATATCATCGATAGAGAACTCTATATATCATCTTCTCTTATCAACATAGCTCTTCTACCTATCTTGAGCATCTTTCATTCATTATTGAATGATCTTGATCTTCTCCAAAGTCTCTCTAACCATATTTGACCCAAGTATTAGTTTCCCGTCCATTTCTCACCAACGTGGAGCGCTGCACGGTTGGTTATATAATGCCTTAAATGGTCCCATGCCGATGCAGGAACGATAACCATTGTTGTATGCAAACTCTACTAAGTGCAAATGATCGTCCAACGAGCCACCGAAACTCTACTAAGTGCAAATGATCGTCCAACGATCCACTGAAACTCTACTAATTGCAAAGGGTCTCGGTGGTCACAATGCTCTTTGGCACAGCATAGAATCGCACAACCCGCTTCACATACAAATCAGCCAATTTGAGTTTCGTTCTACTAGACTTTACGAGTATAAATAAATCAGGAACTCATATTCTGTCTATCGACTATGACCCTGATGCTATCATATCTTCCCCTGGTCCTCGGCAACTAATTGATGAAATCCATCGAAACATGTTCCATTTCCACTCACGAATCTCAAGCAGTTGCAGCAATTACCTCAGCTTCTCCTACTCTGCCTTTACCAACTAATATTTCATACACATCGAGATAAATTCCCCAATGTCCTTCCTCATAACTTCCCAACAAAATATATGTCTTATATCTAGATGCATTTTATTGCCATCGGGATGTATAGTCAATCTCGAATGATGATAGTCTCATAGAACCTCATCCCTCAATCTATCGACATCAAGCATAAACAATCTCCCGTCCTCATTGAGCCAACCATCATGGTCGAGCCCATATAGCTTCATCTCCTTAAACTCTATTCCTTCCTCTATCTTTGCGATGATCTCCACTAATCTAGCATCTCGCCTCTGACTAGTATCGATCTACTCAAACTAAGTAGGTCTGATCATCAGACTAGCCAACACTTCGGGTTCTAGCTCACAGCGAGGTCTAAATTCATAGTTAGCGACAAACCCTAATTGCATTCACTCCAAGAACATTTCTCATAAGCTGGCATGTATCCTACTTAAAGCATCAATGACTACATTTCCTTTATTGAGCGTACAGGAAATGTCAAAGTCATAAGAGGCCATGAACTATAATCATCGCCATTGATGAAGGTTAAGATCATTCCATGAGAAGAGATACTTCAATGACTTATAGTCCGTATACAACTTGAACCTCTATCCAAGCAAATATTGCCTCCATATCATCAAATCTAGTACTATTGCCACCAACTTCAAATCATGAGTTGGATTTCTTCTTGTGTGGTTTTAGCCGTTGACTGACATATATGACAACTTTTACCCTCTACATCAACACCATGCCTAGTCCAGTACCATAGCCATTTGTATATACTGCCAACTCCATATTCCCACTTAGAATGGCTAACACCAATGCACTCGTTAACCTATCCTTCAGACTCTTGAACGTGTGTTTGCACCTTGCGTCCCAAGCAAAAGTCCAATTCTTCATCAAGTTGGTTACAGTGCTGCTACTTTAGAGAAGTCCTTAATAAAAAGTCTATAGTATCCCGCCTATCCAAGGGAACTTCACATAATTTTAGCGGTCTTGGGTCAGTCCCAATCCTGTATTGCTACCATCATTGTAGGATCTACAACAATGCCCTGCTTAGAAATAATGTGACTCAAATATCACACTTCTCTCCTCCAGAAGCGACACTTCAAAAACTTCACCTTTAAGTAGCGCATAATCTACACCTCGAGCACAGTCCTTAAGTGCTCCTCATGTTCTTCCTCTGTCCTCGAATAAAAAAGGATATCATCCACAAACACAAGTACAAACTTATTTAGCTAATCCCTAAAGACATAGTTCATAAGATTGACAAAGTATGCTACTGTGTTGGTTAGCTTGAATGACATAACCAAACACCCATAGAGTCCAAAAGGCATATGAAATGATGTAATCAGCATACACCCCTTCATCACTCTTAGTTGATCGAATCTCATCGCAAGGTCTGACCATGAAACACCCTAACACCATGGAGTTGATTGAACAAGTCATCAATACATGGAAGTAGATATTTGTTCTTCCTCGTCACCTTATTTAGCTCATGGTAATCTAACACAATCTCAAAGAGCCTTCCGCCTTTGTGGTGAACATTATAAATGCTCCCTACCATGATATACTCTATAGAATGAACCCTCGTCACAATAGGTCAATCGCTTGCACCTCTAGTTCCTTATAATCTTTGGGCACTATATGCTTCAATGGTATAACAATTGGTCTGGTATCCTTTACCAAATCTATACGGAACTCCTTCCACCTATATGGTGTTAATCAAGTTACCACATCGAATATGTCCGTAGACTCCTTAAGTATAGGTACAGATGATAAATCGTCATGAGGGATCTTAAGAGAATACAAAAAAGCAAGCAATCATCTCATTGTCAGGTAGTTAACATATCTCCTTCTACGCCCATCATCCATCCTTGTCGTCACCAATAGCCTCTCACAGTCCACCACTACTTCATAGCTCCTCATCCAGTCTATCCCTAGAATACTATCAAACCCTACGAAACCTAAAACAAAGCAATCCCATACAAAAAAATGCCCATGACTCGATAGTGCTAAGTCTCGACAAACCATGCAAAGGTAGTTGATCCTCTTGTAGGGTTGCTAACATATAAAGGTAAATCAACTATATTAGATTTAGATCCTAATATATCCACAAATCACTAGATATGGTATATTTTGAAGCCTTGGTATCAAATAAAACACTATAGGATCATCATGAATGAAAGGCATGTAATACCCCTAATTTTTTATAATGTTGTTCAGGAGATTTAATTAGAATAAATTAAATAGAATAATGCAGAGTGGTAAGGAGATTGAGTTTGACTAATAAACTAAGTGGCCATGCTTATTTAAATTGAATGAGCTTATAAATGGTAAAGTGTTAACTAAATAAGCCTAGGGGCATTAAGGTAAATAGCCGCCCATATTCCCACCCTTATTTCATTATCTCTAGGCAATACACGTTCATTTATCATAAGCAAAATTTTAAAAACGTAAGAAGAAAAGGAGCCAGCCATTAGGAAGAAAAGAAGAAGGGAAAATCAAATTTAAAGCTTAGGTTCAAGCTAGAAGAAATCAATTTCAATCAATCTTTAATTTCCTTATCCAATCTAAGGTGAATAATAATCACAATATCTCTATTTTGGTTTCTATAATCAGTTGCTTCAGATTTAAGGATAAATTCATTTTTATAATAAATTGGACGATGATATGCTTGATTTATAGTTGTTATGATTTAAACAAGATTGTTTAAAAGAAGATATACATGGTTTAGGGCAAAACCAAGATTTAATAATGTTTGAATGCCATGGGAAAATTTTATGTTAGGGAAAACATGATTTTGAGTTGGGTTTTAATTTTCATTACTTTCCAAGCCATGGAGAATTAATTATGAATTCTCAAAGGAAAATGTGGTTATTTGGGTTTATAAATTTATTTGGGTAAATATATTGAGAATTTAGGTCTGAAATTTTGATACGTTGGATAAAATTATTAAAGTGAATTTCTTGAATTTTCGAGAATTTTTATTAAGTGATTTAGTATGGAAATTAAATTATTTTGAAAGGAAGGCCTAAATGATTTAATTACTTTGTTAATAGAAATGGACTATTTGTTAAATGTTATTTGGTTTAGATTTGAGAAAGATGCGGAAAATAATAGATAAATTATTGTTTAATGTAGCCAATCAAGTGTTTACATGTGGACAAGTTAGTTACAAAAAGTTTGCTCTATCTAGTAAAAATAGCCTTTAGCTCAGAAAAGTAGGTACCTCCTTCTTTATAAGGACCTTTCGACCCAGATCTTCCGCCTTCAACCTAGACGGAACCTTTTAGGTCGAAACCAGTAAACCAATACACATGGTACCAATTAGCTGGTACATAGTGGATTGGAGAAAGGTGAAAGGTAGGGTGTTAAAACGTAGCCGCCGAAAGGGATGTTTCCTTTGTTTTGTTTTATTTTAAAAAAAGTGCTTGCCTGTTTACAAAAGTGTTTTGAAGTAGTCAAAACCAATGGTTTTGAAAGGGTGTTTCTGAAGAAGCTTTCGAAGGAGAGCTTCTACCTTTGTTTTCATGTAGTAGCTTTCGAAGAGGCTACTTAGTTTTTATTTGAAGCTTTTGGAAGGCGTAGTATCGACCAAGTCGAAACCCCTCTATGATTCGGATACCTTTCGATGGTATTGAAGAATCAATGCTATCGAAAGGTGCTATTTATTGTATAAATCTAAGATGCTTCGTACTGCTTTTAAAAGGGGTTAGGGGTTTCTAAGGCAATGGTTTCAAAGCCAACCTTCAATGGTCTTACCCGGATGTTTTAATGTTTCGAAATGATGGTTTCGACACCATTAGTTTCCCTAATACTTTTGTAAAATGAAGAATGGTTTCGAATGAGATGCTTTTGCTTATGTTCACTTTGAATCCAAAAATGTTATTTTAAATATATACCCAATGGCTTCGAAAGATATTGGTTTCTAGGGTAGCCTTCAATGGTTTTGATAGGGGTATTTTTGAATGGTTTTGGTGCTATGCTTCTATACTTATATGATAATAACTTAATAAGGTCAAAAAGTTTCGAAAGTGATATTTTAAAGTATTCGAAGGGCAGGAGCCTAATGTTTTAAAAATAGAATTTAATGCTTTCGAGGGAGGTTATCCAATGAATTTGTAGGCAAAGGTTTCAAAGGTGATAAAAGGTTTTTTAAAACCCTAACTCATTTTTAATGGAAAAACCAATGGCTAAATAAAGGAGTTTTGAAATGAGTTTAGGTATGTAAATTTGAAGAAGTATTACCTTGATAAAAATATAGGATAAAGGGACTAACTGTGTTTTACAAGAAAAGTATTTCTTGGACCTTAAACCCTAGGAGTGGTATTGTTAAGTTGTTATTTTTGCTTCTTCAAATATGAATATATTCACATGATAAAGGACATATAATTGTATTTTGGGGATAAAGGGGGTTGAAGAACTAGTGGGTAAACCCGGTAGTGCATATTAATTGATTGAACTCTTGAATGAGTAGAATTGCATCCAGGGTGTCAAGAAGACTAAAATATAGAATGCCTAAACCTTGAAGTTGTCCGAGAGATAGGTTCATAGTAAATCCATGAAAACTACGATTAGGCAGTTATTGGGGGTAACCAACAGGTTCATAGTAAACCCATGAAAAATATGTATTAAGGATGGTTGGCAGAGGCCAATTGGTTTGTAGTGAACCTATGATAACTATTTCTGAATTAAGAATTGACATCAATCAAAAGGTTCCTAGTCAACCAATGAAAACTAGGATTAGAAAGAATTTAACGGAGACATCAATAGGTTCCTAGTTAACCCATGAAAACTAAGATAAGAAGGGAGTTACTGGAATAATCCATAGGTTCCTAGTCAACTCATGAAAACTACGATAAGAGTGGAGTTATTGGAATGACCAGTAGATTCAAGGGAACCCATGAATTAATTAAGTTAAGTGGCAGAGGCCTATAGGTTCTTAGTGATCCCATGATAATTTAGAAATATAACATTGTGTCCATGAATCATAAAAAGATTATTAGTAAATCCATGAAAACTAATAGGTTAATAGTGACCCTAGAAACTGTATATATGATAGGGAGTCAATTAAACTGGGGATGGGAGATTCAAAATATTTATATATATGTATATCATCATAATATTTTAAAAGGCCATGTTTTAACCATTGTGGATGCAGGAGCACAATATATGGTTTTATAAAAGGTATTAGGATACTAGTGAGGGGAAAACCCGTTCCGCTAAGCGGCATTGTCTCATTAGATATCTAAATGGATTGAGATGTTAGATTATTATTCATACCAGGATTTGTGTCTTAGTCGATGTTTTTTTCCCCTTAAACTTTCGGGTACTCAATTGATTTTGAGTAGTTTGAGTTTTAGGGTTTCCAGGTTCTCTTCTTAGACGAATAAAGCCTCCGGATGCGTTCAGGAGGAAATTAGTTATTTAAAGTTATCATTTTTCGTTGCGTATTTTGGATGTAAAGGTATACTTATTAGCCTTATTATATACTCTGATTAAAGGGGGCATATTCATATGTCGCTCTTAGCGTATGTATAATAATTATATTTTTCTGAACGTGGTTATCATTTATGGGATTATGTAATGAACATGAAATGTTTTGAGTGGAATGTGGAAATGTATTTCTAATTTGTTATTTTTTCCATATTCTTATGATATGTGTATCAATGTATCTAACACCATCGTTGTGTCTCCCCACCTCTATACTCACACTAGCCAAGGACACTACTGGGTAATGCCGCCAACTAGCATGAAGAATGAGGTTGTTGAGGAGAGACTATCTATGTAATTGTTTTATGCGAGTACCGATATGTCAGATAGTATGACATGCATTTCATTTCAAGAGGAAATCAGATGTATCAAATACAAACTCAAAGTTATTATAAAGTGGCTATGTGGTCTTCAAAAACAAATATAAAATAAGCATAACATAATTCAGTCACAGAAATTCATATCACTAAGGCAGAAACAGATATGAATATATCAAATAGAAGTGTACATCAAAGTAGTGGTCATACAAGAGCCACTACATCACAAATATAGGTATAAATGTTGGACAAAATAATATGTATACATCAAGGAGTCTCTATCTCGAATGTATAAATAAACAAAAACTACTAAGCTAAAGTAGTTAGCTAAAAGTCAAATGACTGTCCCTAATAAAAAGTTAAGTAGAAGCACCTGAAACACCTCGGTCTGACCCGAGTATTATTTAAGAAGAAAAATAATAAATGGATCAGTCTAGCTATAAATATCGTATAAGATTAGATAGGATAAGAGAAATGACATATGTATATATATATATATATATGACAACAAAAATCATACAATATTTCAAATTTTCTCATATACCAAAAAGAATGCCATATTCTTTATTTTTATTCACCAAACCACAAATATTGATAGAGCTTATCAATGCATATCGTCAAAATTGGTAAAACAAAAATTCTAGAAATCAATAATTAGAAATCCCGAAAACACAAAGCGGGAAGCCTATCATAAACGGGAGTATGAAAACTCACCAACACGTGTATCACAAATGGGATGCTATCCCATTAGTCGCTAACTCATAGAGCCGGTGCAACGACGTAGCACAATGGTTCGCCCGAGGAACCTGAAACTTAAATAAGCCAGACAAACGACGTAGTACAATGGTACGCCCGACGAATTGAACTCCATAAAAGACCATGGGTAGCTAGCCCATAAAAGTGAGTCAACACTCCAAAGAAAAGGGTACAGTCCCCCACGCAGATTAAGAGACAACGTGTATCGCTAGTCTAAACCACAAAATGATCATCATAGATCAATAAGAAGTGTAAATTACACTAAGCTAATATATAAATGAGTTTAGCTTCATGTCCCATAACCACTGGCTTAACTTAAGTATTTACAAACAAATTGTAGATTTCCACTCGAAAATTGTCACAACATTTTAATCGAACAAGTCTAAGAATTTACCGACGAAGTAAACGCAAGCGTTTCATGCCACTTTTTTTGCTAAGTTACTTAATTAGATTTCTCGAACAAATGAGGTAAAGGTTTGTATATACTAATAGATTGGAAAACAGTCTTAAAAACAAGCTTTGTATTAAAAGTAACATGAAATAGTTTGAGTAATTACTACTAGTATAGAAACCTTTGTATTTTAAAGTGAAAAATCATAGAAATGATTGTAAAAACAATCAATCACCAAAAATTCACATACGAAAATGTGAAATCAAAACCATGAAAATCGATATCGAATCCATCAAATGGATATTCCTAAAAATCCATAAAGAAGTCATCAAAGTCGATAATAAATGACTACGACCAATCGGATCAACCAAAATCGATAAAACGGAAATCCACTCAAAAATTGGCAATTTTTCTGAAATTAACAGCATCAGACATTTGGTGGTTTCCCAGACGTCTGAGCTGAAGGTTTGGAATTTTCTCCTGGATTGTCCAAATGTCTGGGAATAACCTCAGACGTTTGAGCTGAGAATTTGGAATTTTTATTTCGATGAATCATACGTCTGAGTTCTTTCTCAGATGTCCGAGTTCTTTCTCAGACTTCTGAGCTGAACCTCAGGACAAAAATCAACCTAGGCCATTAATGAACAAATCGGTTTGGAGGTGATCGGACAAGTAGCGGAGGCTAAGGATTTATGCCAAACAACAACCCAGCCCTAAAGACTCTTCAATACACTCCAAACAACATGTCCAAACTTCCATAGAAGGATTTTCATAGATTTTGACTTCAAAGTACCAAAAATTGAAAAATTCACCAAAACTATTCAATTCAAAAGCAAATGAGCATGAAATAGATGTTAGGAATTCATATCTAACAACTAGACATAGATGTGAGTTCAAGAACTCGCTTTTAAACTAAAAAACAAGTAATGAGATGCTCTAAAACAAAGCAAGACCAATTCCTCTTCAACAACACCTCAAGAATCTTCAATCTATTATCAAATGCAAAGACTTCATAAATTAGGTTAAAGGAATCTCTGAAAATTGAAGAGAGATTGAGATGGAGAAGATAAAGAGGAGAGTTACTTAAGTTTCTCCTTGATTTCTAGAACTTGAATTAGAATTTCATAATAATCTAGGGTTTAGGAATTTTAATTTCCTATCTTTTCCCCCATTCTTCTCTTTAGCTTGAGTGTTAGCAAATGAGGAGTAGAACGAATGAAGAGTAGAGAAGTTAGGGTATTTGGTAGAGCAGTTGGGTTACCTTGTTGATTAGTGGGCTGAACCCAAAGCCCAATTAAATAATACCAAAATTCTAATCAACTCCAAACATATCGATGTTTATACTCAGAAAGGTCGTAAACGCTGTTTTGAACTCAGTGGAAGTGGTCTCGAGTTCGAATTCGATAGTTTACAAAAATTCACATTTCGAACTTTAAATTTAACCAACGACACTATATTTAAACAAAATATTAAAATATACAATCGTAAAAAATGCGGGTTGTTACACACTCCCTTTCTTAAAAAATTGCATCCTCGCAGTACTTAAGAAGAAAAAAATAAAGAATAAAAACCACTTCAAAGCATAACAACACAAAATAAAATTTTGAATTGAGAAGTTCACTTTAAGGAGCACAAGAGAGTAAGTCTGGATGTGTTCGCTTGATGAATTCTCTGGAACCCCAAGAGCAATCCTTAGAATTTGAGGACCATTGAACTTTCAGAAGCGAAACATCTTTATTATGGCATTTAGCCTCCGTAGCAATGATTTGAATAGAATGTTGCTCATAAGTCAAATTAGGTGAAACCTCAATTTCTTCAATAACACCGGGCTCAAGAATAGAATCGGAATCTCTAAGGCATTTCTGTAGTTGAGAGGCATGGAATATGTCATGAATAGCATAACATTAAGCTAGTAACAAAAGGCGATAAGCCACGGAACCAATGCGTTCAGTGATGGGAAATGGACTAATATATCGAGATGCTAATTTCCTCGAATGACTAAAACGCACAACACCTTTCATAGGTGAAACACGAATGAACACCAAATCTCCCACAAAAAATTCTAATTTCCTTCTTTAGTTATCGACATAGGATTTTTGTCTACTTTGTGCCTCTTTCATCCTATGACGAATAAGGTCAAATCTTTTCTAGTGGAATTACGAATAAAATCTGGACCTAAAACCAGCTTCTCACCGGCTTCAAGCCAACACAAAGGAGATCGGTATGGCCTTCCGTAGAGTGCCTCGAAAGGTGTCATACCTATACTAGATTGGAAGCTATTATTGTAGGAAAATTTAACAAGAGAAATATGATCTTTCCAACTTCCACCAAAATCAAGAACACATGCACAAAGGAAATCTTTAAGAGTTTGATTTACATGCTCTGTTTGTCTATCGGACCGAGGATGATAAGCGGTGCTAAAATTAAGCTTCGTTCCCAAAGCTTTTTGAAGACCTTTCCAAAATCCACTAGTAAATAATGGATCACGATCACTTGTAACAGAAGTAGGAACTCCATGCAATTTAACAATTTCTTTGAGATAGAGTTTGGCCAAAAGAGGTACCATCCGATTGGACCAAACGGGAATAAAATGGACGGATTTTGTTAGTCTATCGACAATCACCCAAAAACAGTCATGACCCAAATGAGAATGGGGAAGACCGTCAATAAATTCCATGGAGACTTGATCCCACTTTCGAACTGGAATGTCCAAAGGTTGCAATAACCCACCAGGCCTTTGATGCTAGGCCTTTACGAGTTGGCAAGTCATGCAACGCTTAATAAAGTTAGTGATATCATATTTCATTCCATCCCAATAGTAAAGTCGATTCATGTCCGCATACAATTTACTACTACCAGGATGAATGGTAAATTTAGAATGATAGAACTCTTCTAAAATGTCTTTACGAAGATCACTAATACTAGGCACAATAAGTCTACCAAACTTTCAAATACCTCCACGAGCATCGATTTCAAAGTCTTTCAGACCATCAATACTTATATCCCTATAACTTTGGTTAAGATGAGCCAATTCAGGATCATGCTTTTGAGCTTCAAGAATGCGGTCTAAAAGAGACGGATGAGCCTCAAGGCTACATAAAACATGAGATGAACATGAATTGGATTAACGATCTCGAATCTCATAAGTAAACAGGGTCTCGAGATCATTCCATTTGGATATCATCATAGAAACAACCACTTGTTGCTTACGACTAAGGGCATCGGCAACACGGTTCCACTTTTCGGGAGTATAAAAAGTATCAAGATCATAAGATGCAAGGAATTCGAGCAAAAGTTGTTGACACAAATTAAGTTCCTTTTGAGAGAACAAATACTTCAAAGATTTATGATCGATGAGAGAATAAATTTCTCCCCCAAGATTTAATGATGCCAAATTCTAAGGACAAGAACAATTGCCGCAAGATCGAAATCATGAGTGGCATATCTAGTCTCGGCAGGCTTCAATTTCCTAGAAGCATAAGTGATAACGCTTTCTCTTTGCATGAGAATGGCTCCCAAACCAATACAACTGGCATCGGTATAAGCAATCAAGTCTTGGTTCCCTTTGGGAATCATAAGAATAGGAGCATCAGAAAGGAGTTCTTTTAATTTCTGGAAAGCAGCTTCACATTTGTCTGTCCAAATGTATTTAACTTCCTTCTTTGTCAAACTAGTAAGAGGTACGAAAATTTTAGAAAAGTCTTTTATGAACCGACGGTAATAGCCCGCCAATCCAAGAAAGCTGAGAATTTCTGTCACACTCTTTGGTCTCTTCCAATTTTGATCGCTTCAATCTCTGAAGGATCCGTGGAAATTCTGAATTCAGAAAGAATATGTCCTAAGAATTTCACATGGGATTGCCAAAAGTGGAACTTAGAAATTTTTTCTTTCAATTGATTGCACTTAAAAGTTTCTAATGCAATCCGAAGATGTTTTCCATGTCCTTCCTTAGTTTTAGAATAAACAAGAATATCATATATAAAGATGTGAACAAATCAATCGAGGAAGTCTTTGAAAACTCGATTCATAAGGTCATCGAAATAATCTAGGGCATTCGTTAAACCAAATGGCATAACAAGCCATTCATATGATCCATAACGAGTACGGAAAGACGTTAAAGGAATACTATCCTTTGCAATATGAAGCTGATGAAAATCGGTTGCTAAGTCTAACTGTGAAAAGACTCTAACACCGCTAAGTTGATCAAATAGATCATCAATCCGAGGCAAGGAGTATTTATTCTTGATGGTGAGATCATTAAGCTTGCGGTAGTCAATGCAAAGCCTAAGTGTACCATAAAATTTCTTCACAAAGATAGCTGAAGCTCCCCAAGGAGAGGAACTAGAACGAATAAACTATTTCGCTTCCAATTCAGACAATTGTTTATGCATCTCCTCATTTTCCTTATTGGATACAGGATAAGTAGGACGAGTGATAGGTAGAGCTCCAGGGATTAGATTAATTCTGAACTTGATTGCTCACTTAGGTGTTAATCCTAAAACGGGATCAAATATATCGGAAAATTCACGAACAACGTGAATAAGGGAATTGATATCCTCCTCGTCATCATTATCATCATCATGGGGATTTAGATAATACAAGGATGCTACCAAATTGGAATTTGAATCTTTAAGAACAATAGAAATCTACTTAACAGATTGAGGATGTCGAAGATGGATAGTCCTCTCGGGACATAGGATGTGGGCTTCAGAACGATTAAGCCAATCCATTTCCAAAATCATTCCGAAACCTAGGTAGCGTATAACATGCAAATTGGCTCGGAAAGCATATTCACATAAGATAATCTCGACATCTTTACAAAATAAACCGAGTGTTGTGGATCCACCAACTGGATTTGCAATTTTCAATGAAGTCATCAAAGATATAACATTTAAAGACAAAGTATCAACAAGTTCTTTTGATATAAAAGAGTGAGATGCACCCATATCAAAAGGAACTCGAATAGGATGATCATGAAACATAATAATGCCATCGAGGATAGAATGAGAAATAACTTGACCAAGAGAAATGTTACTAAAGGCTTACACAACATTCATCCTCCCCTCTTTCTTGCTTTGGATTCTGGGACATCAAGATAAAAGATGACCCGAACTTTTGCAATAGCGACAATAAAGGGGTTTTGGGCACCTATTTGCATAATGGTCCTTAGAACCACAATTGTAGCATACTCCACGAACAAGGGTAGGAGTCTTTGCTGCAGAAGTTTCTTGTTTCCCTTTCTTGCAAGGATTAGCGCCTTTGAACTTAATAGGCCTCTTCTTTTTGATGTTGAAGTTCTGTTTGGCACGCACAATTTCAACATCCCTTTCTTTATCAGCCTCTTCAAGTCGAAGAGTGATATCGACAAGCTGATCAAAAGAAACATCTAGTTTCAAAAGTAAAGCCTTCTTGAGGTTCTTATTCAACCCATAGACAAACCTCTGATTTTTCTTCAATGGGGTACTAATATACTCGACCCCATATTTAAAGAGGGATTCAAAAGATGCGATATAATCTGTCACGGAAGATTAACCTTGAACAAGGTCATTAAAGCGCCGGGCTAAAGTTACCTTTTCAGCTTCCGGCATAAATTTTAACTCTAACCTTTCCCGGAATTGCCCCCAAATAAGATCTGCTTCAATAATTTTAGAAACAAAATCTCATACCAATCTAATGTACTCTTTTGAAGCATGCTAGAAGCCACTTGGACTCGATGTAGATCCATAAGATTCATGCGAGAAAAGATGTGACTGCATGTTCTAAGCCAAGCTTGGACTTCTATAACGCTTTCAAAACCCTTGAATGACCTTCCACCCAAATTGGTACAATCGCTGCATAAGCATGCAAACCTAGATTAGGATGAGTAGGCTCTAGAATGGGTCTGGCAGCTTGGGCACTCTTTACAAGATCTAATAGCTATTGGGTAGAAATGAACACGCCGTCCTGAGGAGTAGCACTGGATTGACCGACGTTGGAACGACAAGGTCTAACCATTTCTCTTCTTTAAGAAAGAAAGAAAGAAAGAAGAGGAAAAAGGTTATGCTCAGAATGAATATCAAATAAACTTGATTGATAAAACAAGGCATCATAAAAGAAAATAGGATAGAACGGACCTAAGACTCGAATTAAATCCTAAGGCACGATTCCTAAGAGAGCCTTAGGATAATGATCCATGTCATAATATTCTATATTGTTCCAAAGTTTGACTCCGATACCAAGCTGTGACGCCGCACCTCTATACTCACACTAGCAAAGGATACTACTAGGTAATGTCGTCAACTAGCTCGAAGAATAAGGCTGTTGAGGAGCGACAATCTGTGTAATTGCTTTGTGCGATTACCGATATGTCAGATAGTATGACATGCATTTCATTTCAAAAGGAAAGCATACGTATCAAGTACAAATTCAACGCTACTACATAATGACTATATGGTCTTCGGAAACAAATATAAAATAAGCATAACACAAATCAGTCACAGATATTCATATCACTAAGGCGAAAACAGATATGAATATATCAAATGGAAGTGTGCATCAAAGTAGTAGTCATACAAGAGCCACTACATCACAAAATAATAGGTACAAGTGCTAGACAAAATAATATGTATACATCAAGGAGTCTCTATCTCGAATGTATAAAAAACAAAAACTACTAAGCTAAAGTAGTTAGCCAAAGTCTGATGACTGTCCCTGATAAGAAGTCAAGTAGAAGCACCTGAAACACCTCGGTCTGACCCGAGTATTATTAAGAAGAAAAATAATAAACAGATCAGTCTAGCTATAAATATCATATAAGATGAGACAGGATAAGAGATAAATATATATATGATAACAACAAAAATCATACAATATCTCAAATTTTCTCATACACTAAAAAGAATGTCATATTCTTTATTTTTATTCACCAAACCATAAATATTGATAGAGCTTATCAATGCATATCATCAAAATTGGTGAAACACAAATTCTAGAAATCAATAAGTAGAAATCCAAAAAACACAAAGGGGAGGCCTATCATAAACGGTAGCATGAAAACTCACCAACGTGTGAATCACAAACGGGATGCTATCCTATGAGTCGCTAACTCATAGAGCTAGTGCAACGACGTAGTACAACGGTACGCCCAAGGAACCTGAAACTCAAATAAGCCGGAACAACGACGTACTACAACAGTATGCCTGACGAACCAAACTCCATAATGGGTTGCTAGCCCATAAAAGTGAGTCAAAACTCTAAAGAACGGGGTATAGTCCCCCACGTGGACTAAGGGACAATGCATGCCACAAGTCTAAACCATAACTAGATCGTCATAGATCAATAAGAAGTGTAAATTACACTAAGCTAGTAAATAAATGAGTTTAGCTTCACAATATTTCAATCGAACAAGTCTAAGAATTAACCGACGAAGTAAATGCAAGTGTTTCATACCACTTGTTTTGCTAAGTCGTTTAATTGAATTTCTGGAATGAATGAGGTAAAGTTTTGTATATACTAATAGATTGGAAAACAGTTTTAAAAAAAAGCTTTGTATTAAAAGTAACTTTTGAAATCATTTTTGAGAAAGAGCTTGAGTAATTACTACTAGTATAGAAACCTTTGTATTTTAAAGTGACAAACCACGGAAATGATTGTAAAAACAATCAATCACCAAAAATTCACATACGAAAACATGAAATCAAAACCATGAAAATCGATATTGAATCCATCAAATGGATATCAAAAATCCAGAAAGGAGTCATTAAAGTTGATAATAAATGAAAACGACCAATCGGATCAACCAAAAATTGATAAAACGAAAATCCACCCAAAAATAGGCAAATTGGCTGAAAATAACAGCATCAGACATTTGGTGGTTTCGCAGACGTCTGAGCTGAAGGTATGGAATTTTCTTCCAGAATGCCCGGACGTCTGGGAATGACCTAACATGTCTGAGCTGAGAATCTAGAATTTTTAATCCAATGACTCAGACGTCTGAGTTCTTTCCCAGACATCTGAGCTGAAGCTCAGGGCAAAAATCAGTCTAGGCCATTAATGGCCAAATCGATTAGGAAGCGATGGGACGAGCAACGGAGGCTAGGGATTTATGCCAAACGACAACCCATCCCTATAGGCTCTTCAATTCAGTCCAAACAACATGTCCAAACATCCATAGAAGGATTTTCATAGATTTTTGACTTCAAAGTACCAAAAATTGGAAAATTCACCAAACCTATTCAATTCAAAAGCAAATGGACATGAAATAGATGTTAGGAATTCATACCTAACAACTATCAAAGGTATAGACATAGGTGTGAGTTCAAGAACTCATCTTTAAACTCAAAAACATGGAATGAGAAGCTGTAAAACAAAGCAAGACCAATTCCTCTTCAACGACGCCTTAAGAATCTTTAATCTATTATCAAATGCAAAGATTTCCTAAATTAGGTTATAGTAATTTCTGAAAATTAAAAAGAGATTGAGATGGAAAGATGAAGAGGAGGCTTACCTAAGCTTCTCCTTGATTTCTAGAACTTGAATTAGAATTTCCTAATAATCTAGGGTTTAGGAATTTTAATTTCCTATCTTTTCCTCCATTCTTCTCTTTAGCTTGAGTGTTAGGAAATGAGGAGTAAAATGAATGAAGAGTAGAGGAGTTAGGGTATTTGGTAGAGGAGTTGGGTTACCTTGTTGGATTAGTGGGCTGAAACCCAAACCCAAAGCCCAATTGAATAATACCAAAATTCTAATCGACTCCAAATATATCGATGTTTATACTCAAAAAAAATTTAAACGCCATTTTGAACTCAGTGGAAGTGATCTCGAGTTCGAATTCGACTGTTTACAAAAGTCACATTTCGGAATTTCTAACGACGCTATATTTAAATAAAATTTTTGAATATATAATCGTAAAATGCTGGTTGTTATAATCGTATTTGGTCGTCGAGGATTAATAGCTATAGATGACTGCAGCATCCGTAGCTATT
Source organism: Allium cepa (assembly GCA_030765085.1). NCBI lineage: Eukaryota > Viridiplantae > Streptophyta > Magnoliopsida > Asparagales > Amaryllidaceae > Allium > Allium cepa. Next base: position 347,099,308 of record CM060931.1, on the reverse strand, counting down.
AGTTTTAGGCCTCCAAATAGGGGGATGTTACAAGTTGGTATCATAGCATAGGTTTATGAAACTTTAAAAGAAAAGTAAAACCTAAAATATTTTTGAAACATAATCCAATAAATTAGAAATATGATCGGGGTTTGGGGTAACGCTATAATAACGTACTTGTATTTGATATATATGTATATATCTAAGTAGGTGCTCCCCTCTCTCTTAGACCGTTCTTCTGTATCTTACTAAGGCACGTATGCGTATTTACGAGAAAGAGGATATGGAAGAGGAAATCTAGGCGGAGGAAGCACCACAACCAATGGAAATGCTCGACCTAATACCAAAAGGAACCAAGTCGACAGGCTAACGCTAATCCAAATGTTGAAGCCAATGTAGGTGCTGAGAATACGCCAATGGATGTGGGGATGGTGTATTAGTTGTTAGCTAATCTTTTGCAAGCATGAGCTGCTGGTAATGTTGGAGGAGCTAATCTTGTAGCTTCAGCTGATATAATTATGCTAAGCTGAGCAGAGACTACACTAGTCTAGGTGGAAATCCGTTTCTAGGAACGGAGGATGTTGTTGAGATTTAGAATTGTCTATTGAGGTATGAAAGTATCTTTACCGATCTAGGCTTTGATGAGGGGAAAAAGAGAAGGCTAGCCTCTAGGCAGTTGCAAGGGATAGCGCTTCATTAGTGGAATAGTATGACCGCTAGAGTTTCGGAGGAAGAGCTGACATTAGCTGATTTCAGAAGGAGATTTGAGCAGAGGTTCTTATTTGAGGTTTCCAAGTCGGAATTGATGAGAAAGTTTATGGACCTTGTTCAGGGAGATATGTCAGTAATCGAATATGCTGCTAAGTTTGATGAGCTATCTAGATATGGATATGCTACTATAGACACTGACATCAGAAGGAATGAAAGGTTCATTTGAGGACTAAGGCTGGAGCTTGTTAGAATGACCATGACTCATATCAAAGAGCCTTGTAATGTTGTAGTGGAGATGACTATTCGCAATGAAGAGATGATTGTTGTTTCTGCTTGGAAGAAGCAAGTTAAACCCCAGGGTCCTCTAGGAAAGAAAAGAAAATTCTTTAAGAATGGAGCCTAGAAATGGGATGCTGCCAAGAAGGCAAAGGTTGATTTGGTCTGCTTCAAGTGTGATAAGAAAGGTCAATATTCTCACGAATGTAGAACAGGCAAAGGAAAGAAGCCTGTAGAGAAGAAGAATGTGAAATGCTTCAACTACGACCAAGTTGGGCATTACAAGAACCAGTGTCCAAAGCCGGTCAGGACGGACAGGTGGAAAGGTTTTGCTATTGGACCACTATCTTCTTTTAGGCCTACTGCAGTAGCGAAAGGGAGAACCGTGATGCAAGGTACACTTTTGATTCAGGGTATACCAGTTAGGATACTATTTTATACTGGTGCATCACACTTATTTATATCACAATATTTGGTTGATAGGTTATGCATAGAACCCACATACCTTGTTACTTCCTTAAGGGTTGTGAAACCAATAGGTGGGTATGCAACTCTAGTGATGAGATGTGACCGGTTAGAACTTGAATTGTTAGGTCATAAGTTTGCATGTAATCTATATGCTTTTGATTTCGTAGATTTCAGGATCATTTTGGGTATGGATTGGTTGGGATGCTAGGACATTTTGCCAGAATAGAGAAATATTGTTGAGACGGCCAGATAGTCATAATCGAATCATCTTCTCAGTAAAAAATTCCAGTAGGAGTGTTTGGGCTTTGCTAAGTGCCATGGGGGTTAGAGAAGAGTTAAGTCAGGTTCAGGTGGCAAGAGAATTTGCAGATGTCTTTGAGCTGGTTGCGGGATTACCACCGAAACAAGCTATTGAGTTTCACATAGATCTTGTACCAAGAGCCAAACCTATAAGTAGACCACCAAGTAGGATGACACCGATAGAAATGAAGGAGTTGAAGGCGCAGCTAATGGACCTTGAGGGAAGAAATTTTATTAGACCATGCAGTTTACCTTGGGGAGCGGCCGCGGTATTCATAAAGAAACCAGATGGGTCGATAAGGATGTGCATCGACTATCGCAAGTTAAATAAAAAGACGATCAAGAATAGGTACCCTTTGCTGAGGATAGATGATCTGCTTGATCAGTGGAGTGGGGCCAAGGTGTTTTCCAAATTAGATTTTCGACAGGGTTCCATTAGTTGAGAGTGGCGGAGGACAACATTCCTTCAATAACATTTCGAACCAGATATGATTGGTATGAGTGGCTAGTGATGGCTTTTGGATTGACAAACACACCTACTTTCTTCATGGATTTGATGAACCGAGTCTTCCAAGAGTATTTGGATAGATTCGTGTTTGTGTTTATGGAATAATGTAAATAATTAGACTGATAATGGGATTGGAATTTGAAAATAAAATTAAGGGTCGTGCTTAATTATTGAAATGGGCTTAAGTATGGTTTATAAGCAAATTAATTTATATAAGTGCATATTGGGAAATAGATACACCTTATTACCATATCCACGGATTTACCATCCATCCACGTTCATTTTCATTTTTCACAAAAACGTAAACAAAAGAGAAGAATAGCCGACCATTGCTAAGGAATAAAAAAGGAGAAAATTAAATCAAAGCTAGAGATTTATGCAAGGGGACTAATCTCAATCGAATCTTAAATTCCTTCTCTTAATCAAGGTGAATAATAATCTATATCATCTCTATTTTGGTTTTATGATCATTTGTTTTCGGGTTTAAGATTAAAACCATTTTTATGATGATTTGGATGATGATATGCTTGGATCATAACAAGTTTGATTTAAACAAGAATGTTTAAATATGATTTTATGCAGTTTTAAGGGTAAAACCGACTAAAATTAATTTCAAATGCCATGAGAAAATTTTATGTCATGTAAAATATGATTTTGGAGTTGGGTTTTAATTTTTATAATTTTCCAAGTTATGGAGAATTTATTACGAATTTTCAAAGGAAAATATGGCTAATTGGCTTTAGAAATTTGTTTTGAAAATATTGAGAATTTGGGTCAGAAATTTAGATATGTTAAATAACGTGTTAAAAGCGAATTGATATGATTTTTGGGGATTTTTCCTAAGTGACTTACTATGAGGATTAAATTATTTTGAAAGAAGAACCTAAATGATTTAGTTGTTTTGCTTAATGGAAGGGCTTATTTGTTAAATTAATCTTGGTTTAGATCTGAAATTATGTTGTAGTTATTTTTGTAAAGAATTTGAAAAGTCAAGGCAACCAATCACATGTTCATAAGTAGAAAGGTTAGTTAGAAAGTATTTGCTTTAATTGGCATTAAATTAGTTTTTACCCAGAAAAGTGGGTTCCGCCTCTTCCAAAAGCACCTTTAGACACATAGCTTCCGCCTTCAATCAAGTCGAAACCCCAAGAAGCCAAAACCAATACATAAGGTATCAACATTGATAGGTAGTGGATTGGAGAAAGGTGGAAGGCATGATGTCGAAACTTAGCTTCCAATGGGAACGAAACATTTGTTTTGTTTTCTAAAGAAATTGCGCCTGTCTGTTTTACTAAATGCTTTCCAAGGTGTCAAAATATATGCTTTTGAAGGGGTCTTTTTAATAGATTTCGAAAGAGGGTTGCTACCTTATTGTTTAAAGTATAGCTTTTGAATGAGTTGCTTAGTTTCCAAACTAATAATTCAAAAAGGTGCAGTTTCGACCCAACCGAAACCCTTCTGTCGACCTTATGCCTTTCGAAGGAATTGAAGATATCAATACTTTCTAAACGTAGCCTTTATGTTTGTGAATACGAGCCACTTCCTAAAGCTTTCGAAAGGGGTAATGGTTTCAAAGGCAATGGTTTCAAAAGGGGTTTTGAAGCTAACCTTCAAACGTTTTACTTATATGGTTTAAGCTTTCGAAAGGACGGTTCCAACGCCATCAAGTTTTTTCCTAAATAGTTTTATATGATAATAATGGTTTTAAAAGAGATACTTTCGTTTATATTCACTTTGACCCATAAGGTAGTTTAAAGTAAACCCAATGGTTTCGAAAGGGGTATTCCATATAGTTTCGAAGCTATGCTTCTATAGCTGAATGGTTTCACTTTAATACATTCTAAAGGTTTCGAAAGAAAGTATTTAAGGTGCTTCGAAAGGCATGTGCCTAGAGTTTTGAAAAGAAGATTTTAATGCTTTCAAAAGGAAGTCTTCCAATAGTTTCGAAAGTAACAATTAAAGGTTTCGAAAGCCTTAGTTTTCAAAACAAATAACCCACTCTCATTTTAAAGGAAAACCATAACATAATAAAAGATTTTTGAAATGATTTTAAGTATGGAGTTTAGAAGAAGTTTCCTTGATTAATAGGTTAAAGGGATTAACCAAGTTTTATATAAATTGATTTCAAGGATAATTAGCTGCCGGTGTTGGTATTATTATGCTAGTATGTTTACTTCTTTATATATATATATATATATATATATATATATATATATATATTCACATTGTAATGGACCCATAACTGTATTTTGGGGGAAAAGGGCAGAATAACCAGCTAGATTACCCAATAATGAATATAATTAACTCTAGAATGTGTAGAATTTCCTCCAAGAGGTCAGATAGACCAGAATGTAGGATGTCTAAATATTGAAGTTATCAAATAGATAAGAAGTAAATCCATGAAAACTATGTTTAGAAAAAGTTATTGGCAAGGGCCAATAGGTTCATAGTAAACCCTTAAAAACTATGATTAGATTAAATTATTAGCAGGGGCCAATAGGTTTTAGCCCATGAAAACTAATAGGTTAATAGTAACCCTAGAAACTATAACTGAGACGGATAGTTAAAATGAATGGGAATGGGTAATCCAGAATTGATTTACTTGTTTTTCATATCGTCATAATATTTTGAACAGTTATGTTTTCACCATTGTGGATTCAGGAGCACAGTATATGGTATTATAAAGTTTTGAATAAGATACTAGTGATGGAAAAACCCGTTCCGCTAGGCGGTGTGGTCTCACTAGATAACTAAATGGTTTGAGATAGTAGATTATTATTTATACCAAGCTTTATGTCTGACTCGAAGTTTATATTTTCCCCTTAACTCTCGGGTGCTCAATTGATATTGGGTAGTTTGAGAGTTGAGGTTTTTAGGTACTATTATCCCACTTTTTGGCCAAAACTGGAATATCAACAAATTGGCAAGGAATGATGGATATCGGGATTAGAGGTCGATTGGAAACAAGGCTACAATCGATGACGTCAAAATTTGGTTGAGCTCCGATCAGGACAAAATTGATTGGAGATGATGATACGGACTAGGAAAGGCTATGTTTCAAATTTCAAGTTAATCGGAGTTCGTATGAAGGAGATATGATCGATGCAAGGTAGGAAGAACATGCTGTTCGTATCCATCGGCACGCAAGGATGGTTCGAATCGATACAGTTCGTATCGATCAGGTACTTCGGAGTTCGTATCGATCGGCACCGCACCAATCAGATGATGGTTCGAATCGATACACTTCGTATCGATCAGAAAGTGAGGACATCGTATCGATACCGTTCGTATCAATCAGTATGGATTCGGCTCAGTGAAGTTCGCATCGGTCAGGTGTTGGTTTGACTCGATAGTGTTCGTATCGATCAAAAGCAGAGCTGGGTGAAGGACCTCGAATCGATGCTGTTCGCATTGATCAGCATGGACACGACTCGATGGCTTCGTATCGGTCAGATGGGAAGAGGCGGCATGTTTCGAATCAATACTCTCGTATCGATAGCAGATGGACTTTGGCTCCTTCGTATCCATCAGGTAAGAACCTCCTTCATATCCATCAGGTAAGGCTTCGCTCGTATCCATTAGGTACGGTCTAGTTCGTATCCAACCTCCATCACAACCACTTCGTATCTATAACCTCCATCGTCATTTCGTATCGATCGATTCGTGGCTGATCGATACGAAGTACACTCCAGGAATCGATGCGAAGGAAAACATGAATCGATGGATGTGATCATGACCTTTGTGAAGTTATGGATATGGACGAAGCATGGAACATGGATACGAGCGTGTCTTCAAGAAAAGAGGCATTCAACATGGCGACAAAGGTGGACCAACTCAGGGATTTCGCGACATGTCATCGATGCGCACGCGTTCTGGATCGAGTCGAAGGAGATGGATTTGAACCAATAGATTCGAAGACGACAGCCAACGGACAATCCAAATTCGAATCGATCATATCATGAGATCCACAAGTCCAAATGGTATGAAATTTTCACAGGAGCTTGCTTACATGTTGAAGAATGTCCACACCAAATTTCATCTTGATTGGATGATTTTATGATCGATTCAAATGGAGTTCGAATCGATCTCAAAGTGGGCCCAAATTTCCTGAGGCCGGGCATGTGGGCCCCCTCACGTGCCAGAAGTGGTCTCCCGGATTTTCAGCGAAATATCAGCATCCCACGCCTATAAATAGAGCCCCTGGTCATTCAGAAAAGGGGATCTCTTGGATCTTTGGCCTTTCGACCTCCAGACTCTGCCGGATTCATTTCTACGCTTCAATACTGCTGTTGTACTGGAAATTCTTCATATTTACTGCTGTAATCATCAAGGATAATCAATAAATGGATAAAACTTTGGAGTGAACGTGTATCTGATCATTATTTTTGAATTGTGTTTGATATTTGCTGAGATCTGATATTTGTGCTTGAATATCATTGGTTTGTGTTCATACACTGGTGCTTTCACGATATTTGGGGTTTGTGACCAATTTTGGCGCAAACACTTTGGTACTTTCACTGAGAAGGACTAGCACCCGCTACATCGGATTTGAAGTTCAAGTTTGAAGAGTTTGAGGAGTTTTGATTTGAGGACAATGACTAGGCAAAATAGTAGAAGGCAAAGGGCTGAGAGAAGCCAACAGGAAGGAAGTCAAGAAGCATCCTCCGGAGCTGGGAAAGGACAAGCTTCGATCAACATTACTCGGGATGAAATGGAAGCTATGGAAAATTCATTGCAGGAGAGATTGTTGAAGAGTCAACAGGAAATGACGCAGACTTTCTTGGAGCAAATGAGAGCTGTTGGGATGAAGAACTTAGGAACAACTACAGCGGCTGTGGATACAGGACAAGGGACTAGGGTTGTGGAACCCAATGGAGGACAGGACACAGAACCAGAAGGCAATCGACAAAGGCTTGGGGGCAGGCCCGCAGGATCCAACACAGGAGGACCTTTGGAAGGAGTTCAACAGGCTAGGGCCAACGTTGCTGTGCCACATGAGGAATATGTGCTGGAATTCCCTCGGGGGCATGAGGGGCAACCCCTAACAGACAATACTGGATTAGTAGAGATAATCAGGAAAACTGTGCGAGGTGGTTTGACCAACAGAGACTTGGAAGGAGTGAATAGGAGTCCTTTTGCTCGAGAAATAAGGATGGCTCAGAATCCACCTAAGTTCAAGCTACCTAGCGTGGATGTGTATGATGGTAAGACAGACCCAACTGATCACTTGATGAGGTACACCAGACACATGGAGGTGCTGGGGGAATCGCAGGAAGTAATGGCACGATGCTTTCCTTTGTACTTGACGGACTTAGCTGCAATGTGGTTTAGGCAGCTGGGAGAAGGATCTATCAGGACTTGGGGGGAATTGGTAGATAGGTTTTTGGGACAGTTTCGAGTTCATGTCAAGAGACCGAAAAACGTGATAACATTGACATCAGTAAGGCAAAGGGTGGATGAATCGCTTAGAGCTTTTCTAACTCAATTCAGTGCGGCAGTTGCTTCGGTGGATCGGCCTGATCCATCGATGGTTTTAATGGCGGCAGTATCAGGAGTCAGGGAGGATTCGGATTTCAAGGTATCTCCGATACGAGATCCCCTACAGGATCTCGAGGAATTCTTTCACAAGGCAGAAAGGTTCCTTCGGCAAGAAGATGCGAGTATGGATCTAAAGTTGAAAAAGATTAATGCAACTGAGGGTGGAGGACCATCCAGCAAAGGTTCGGATAAAGACAAAGGAAAAAGGAAGTTGGATGATGATTCTGGAAACGCTAGGAAGCGATGGAAGGATCCAAAGTTTTCCACATACACAGGATTGAACGAGACGCTGGAGCGGATATACCTGGATACTCGGAATCGCCTTCCCTACCGAAGGCCGGCTAGGAGAGAACCATCAGAACGGGAGAGGACATCGAGAAGGCACAGTCTCTTCCATGATTTAGATGGACATGACACCAACAGCTGCAGGCACTTAAAGGATATAATCGAGGAGCATGTAAGGAATGGAGAGTTGCCACAATATGTCGGAACTCGAAATGTAACGGCGGAGCAGGAGCAACCGCCGCCTACCTCAAGCCACGATCGTGGGAGGCCCAGGAATGATGATCGGTTGATCATCCATTGACCAGGATAATGTGAAATAAGTAGCGAACTACTGGCAAGCAACCAAGTCATTTACACATGTATGGGGACGGAGATAGCCGCTAGGCATGCTCTGAATGATGATAAACTGTGATGCTATGGTTTGTGAAATTTATCTTTTACTTTTAGATTGGACACTGCTTTTCTTTTTGGATTTTGGTTTTGGAGTTTGGATTGAGCTCCTAGTCTTGCTTGCTTTTTTATTTAGATTTTTCTTTGGATAATTGTTTTCGGTTTTGGATGCTGGTTTGGATTTCTAGTTTTCTGGTTTTAATTTGGATTTTGGATTTGGATTTTGGATTGGATTTTGATTGAATTTTTATCTGGTTTTTGATAAACGGTCGTCGGGTATGGATTATGCCTGGCAAGGGGTGAGTCACTTTGCCCGTACATGGTAAATTGACTCATTCAGGACGTCGAGTATGGACTATGCTCGGCAAGGGTCCGGAGTGACCAGGATTCGGCCTAGGACTTAGGCCCCATATTATCGATTATTGTTTCTGGTCGTTGAGTATGGACTACGCTCAACAAGGGTCCGGAGAGACAAGGATTCGGCTTAGGACTTAAGCCATGGCTTTGTACAACGTCCAGGGACACTGGACCACGGTCGTCAGGTGTGGATTGCGCTTGGCAAGAACCCGGAGAGGTTAGCTCAACGTCCAGGGACACTGGACCAAGGTCATCAAGTGTGGATTACGACCGGAGAGGTTATGGATTCGGATATCGACCCGGAGAGGTCCTGGATTCGGTTATTGGCTATTGGACAAGGATGGATTAGGACTCGGTTGTCGAGTTCGGATGGATATGGAATTGACTAAAGCTTTGGTTATTGGATTTGGAATTGGGCATCGACTCGGAACAGTCAAGGATGACATACTCTGGCGATATGGCTATGGACTTTGGATATTGGAATCGGAACTATTCAAAACACGCCTTCTTATCACAAGGCATGTTTTGGGGGGCAAAGTGTTATCCCACTTTTTGGCCAAAACTGGAATATCAACAAATTGGCAAGGAATGTTGGATATTGGGATTGGAGGTCGATTGGAAACAAGGCTACAATCGATGAATCAAAATTTGGTTGAGCTCCAATCGGGACGAAATTGATTGGAGATGATGATAAGGACTAGGAAAGGCTATGTTTCAAATTTCAGGTTAATTGGAGTTCGTATGAAGGAGATATGATCGATGCAAGGTAGGAAGAACATGTTGTTCGTATCCATCGGCACGCAAGGATGGTTCGAATCGATACAGTTCGTATCGATCAGGTACTTGGGAGTTTGTATCGATCGGCCCCGCACCAATCAGATGATGGTTCGAATCGATCACTTCGTATCGATCAGAAAGTGAGGACATCGTATCGATACCGTTCGTATCAATCAGCATGGATTCGGCTCAGTGAGGTTCGCATCGGTCAGGTGTTGGTTTGACTCGATAGTGTTCGTATCGATCAAAAGCAGAGCAGGGTGAAGGACCTCGAATCGATGCTGTTCGCATCGATCAGCTTGGACACGACTCGATGGCTTCATATCGGTCAGATGGGAAGAGGCGGCATGTTTCGAATAGATACTCTCGTATCGATAACAGATGGACTTTGGCTCCATCGTATCCATCAGGTAAGAGCCTCCTTCGTATCCATCAGGTAAGGCTTCGCTCTTATCCATTAGGTACGGTCTAGTTCATATCCAACCTCCATCACAACCACTTCGTATCGATAATCTCCATCGTCATTTCGTATCGATCGATTCGTGGCTGATCGATACGAAGTACACTCCAGGAATCGATGCGAAGGAAAACACGAATCGATGGATGCGAGCATGACTGTTGTGAAGTTATGGATATGGACGAAGCATGGAACATGGATACGAGCGCGTCTTCAAGAAAAGAGGCATTCAACACGGCGACAAAGGTGGACCAACCTAGGGATTTCGCGACACGTCATCGATGAGCACGCGTTCTGGATCGAGTCGAAGGAGATGGATTCGAAGACGATAGCCAACGGACAACCCAAATTCGAATCGATCATATCTTGAGATCCATAAGTCCAAATGTTATGAAATTTTCACAGGAGCTTGCTTACATGTTGAAGAATGTCCACACCAAATTTCATCTTGATTGGATGATTTTATGATCGATTCAAATGGAGTTCGAATCGATCCCAAAGTGGGCCCAAATTTCCTGAGGCCAGGCATGTGGGCCCCCTCACGTGCCAGAAGTGGTCTCCCGGATTTTCAGCGAAATATCAGCATCGCACGCCTATAAATAGAGCCCCTGGTCATTCAGAAAAGGGGATCTCTGGGATCTTTGACCTTTCAACCTCCAGACTCTGCCGGATTCATTTCTACGCTTCAATACTGCTGTTGTACTGAAATTCTTCATATTTACTGCTGTAATCATTTGTAATCATCAAGGATAATCAATAAAAGGATAAAACTTTGGAGTGGACGTAGGCCGGAGATAGCCGAACCACTATAAACTTGTGTCTCTGATCATTATTTTTGAATTGTTGTTTGATATTTGCTGAGATCTCATATTTGTGCTTGAATATCATTGGTTTGTGTTCATACACTGGTGCTTTCATGATATTTGGGGTTTGTGACCAATTTTGGCGCAAACAGGTACCTCTTTAGACGAATAAGCTTCCATAGATGTGCATGAGGCATGATAGCTACTTAGAGCTCTCGTTTATTATGATTCCGCTATGTGGTTGTTGTAAAGGCAAAGTTGTTATATTGCCTATATATATACTCTAATCATCCAATGGGGCATCTTGATATGTCACCCTTAGCGTATGTTGTAATAAATAATTTTCTCTGAATGTGGTTTTCGTATTGGGATTATGTAATGAATTTGAAATACTTTGAAATGGAATGAGAAAGTTGTTTGTTGATTTTAAAAGTTTTTCATATCCGTGTGTTTCTATTATATCAATATATCTAACATTACCATATTTGCCGCCGAGTATTAATACCTAAGAATGATTGCGGCATACGTAGCCGTTAGTTATAAGAATTTAGTATGATATAAATGGACTTATTAAAAAGATCATTACGGTAATTATTGAAAGGTAAAGAGGTTTTTAATAAAAAAGTTAGATATATAATTAAATGTCTTTAAAAATCGCCTGGTTAGAATAATTATCATTTATTACGAAAAATTGACATTTATAGAAATAGCTAATAAGCATATTAGGTAGTAATGAAATACCACAAGGTAACATAGTTGTAAGCATCCATAAGTAAGGGATGATAGAAGAAGAAAATTCAATAGAGAGGATAATCAAAGTCAGTTTCTAATATCCATCCCCATGTGAATGAATTTAATAAAATGATTATCTTTGGAAACATCCTTGAAATGTTTTGAATAGATTTTTCAAAGGCTTTTTTAAAAAGTTGTTGTTATAAAAAAGTAAGAAATTTAAAAAAATCATAACATAAAAGGAAGTTGTGGAGGCAAAAGTTTTGATTAAAAGGTTTCTGGTAAAAAGGGTTTCTTCATTTTTGAAACTCTTAGACTCAAAATTTATTGGGTAAAAAAGTTTCAAATTTAAATATTTTTGATAAAGGGAATTTTCTTTTCGAAATAAATAGAGGATAATTTGGACTCAATGATTTTTCCTATTTCATAATTTAGAAGTTCTTTAAAATTCATTTTTGATGAAACTTGGTTAAAATAATTTAGAAACCATTTAAGTAGGAGAAATAAAAGAAGAAGCAACATAATGAGATTTTGATAGAAATAGTGTTAGGAACTTATAAAATAAGATAGGAGAATAAAAGGATGGATGTTATCTTTGTCTACTCCACTTTTCATCGTTTAAAGATTATAGAAGATGTTTTGGGTTGAAGACTCCACTTTTAAAAAAGTACGTCTTTGAGGGGAAAGTATTTAAGAAGAGAAATTGTTCTACTAATTAATTTTTGAAACTGGGGTTAAGAATAAAGAGGTAAATGTTTGAAGATTGTTAAAGGTGGGTCTACATTTTTTGGAAGGTTTTGTTTAAATGTTTAATAAAAATAAAGTAGATGTACAGAGTAAATAAAATATGGGGTTTATATGTTTTTAAGAATTCAATTTCCCAAACTGTTTTACAAGATGGAAATTCTTTTGAAACTGTTCTTAAAGGTTTTCTTTCGAGATATGGAAATTCTTTTGTAAGTTTGAATGTCAAATTGTCGCATTCTAGCATAATGTAGGTTTCTAAGTTTATATTTTATGGAGTAAATAGTAAGAAAGGATTAAAGGTTTTATGATATGAATAAATTAAGAATGGTATGTACAAACCTGATCTGGAAATTTGAAATCAGTCCCAAGCATTTATTTATAGAATGTTGGTATAGTGTAAAGATATTCCAGATCTATAATTGGGTTGTAAATTTGGTTGCCCTAGTTGACTTGGGTTGTGAATCTATATGTTTTAATTTATTTGGTGCATATTCCATGTAATTTCCATCAACTATCCAATCCTAAATTACATATACACAGGAATATGCTATTTGAGTTAACAAGGGGTTTACTAAAAATGGAAAGAGATGTGTAAGATATGGATATTCTTTTCTATAGTTTACATTGTTGATTTCAGTAAAAGAAAAATAAATAATTTCTTATAATTTTAAACAAAGAAAAAATACCACTTATGGTTAATTTATGGAAGATTATAATGGTAATCCTTTTGGGAGGATAGCTTTGATAAAATAAAACATGAAAAGGTATGTTCTAGTTTAGAAATTAATAATTAGAAATAAGAAATCTTCTATAAATAGTGTAATCTACAATGGTATTCGTATTAGTTATTCGCCATTGTAAAATTATAGGACTAGGATTTATGGAAAATGATTGAAAATTTAGGGAGCAGTAAATTTGTAATTAAAGAGTTAAAGGAATTATATAGGGAACTGATTAAGGATTCTGAACGGAATTTATGGAATTGACAATGCATAAGAGGTGGATTATGGAATTGGTAGATAGATAAAAAGGGATTAAATAAGGAATGATTAGAGACTGTCAACTTTGACATTAATGACAGGTTATTAAGAGTGATGGGTATTTATTAGAACTTAGAAGGAGAATTAAGGATAGTGGGATAACATTCTTGGAATGTCCGTCTTAAATTGGTAAGAATCGTTAAGAACCCAACATCGTTAACACCAGTTGATGATTAATGGCAACTTCCAGTAAAAAAATAATTTCTTTTAGGTTTTTGGGTTGTAACCGCTAGGTATCTCCTTTATGAAAAGTGTTTAATATAGTACAAGACATATTCCTGTTTTATTTTGATTTTATGGATGGAACTAGACTGCTTTATATATATATATATATATATATATATATATATATATAAGGAACAACATAAATAAGGAAATTTCATAAGGGTGCTTAACTAGTGACAAACTAAGATAACATTAGAAGTTATTGAGGAAATTAGATTAGAATGATTCAAACCCAAAAGCTTGCGGAGTGTTGCCATTCACCCGAACGAGACAAGATGTGAAGGGTTATGAAGGGAATTTTCTAATTGGTCAAGGATGATGGGAGAGCGTTGAATTCGTTTCCAGATATTGATGTTCCAATGGATAAAGGCTAAGCAAGGCAATCTAAAAGGATTGCTATTACCATTGGAGATTTTATATCAGAAATGAAAGCATGTATCAATGAACTTTATAGATGGGTTTTCTAGGAGCCTAAGAGGAAGTGGAGTTATTTTGAGTTATAGAAGATAGGTTCATTTTATTCCCAATAAGAGAAATAGGAATGCATCATCTCTAGCTAAAATTTATGTCCAGGAAGTGGTGCGACTTCATGGACTTCCAGTTACTATTGTGAGTGATAGGGACCTCTTGTTCACTAGTGAACATTGGAGGAGTTTTGGAATCTTGTTTCGGAACAACACTGGATCTTAGCACCGCTTGCCACCTACATACCGATGGTTAGACGGAAAGGGCGAACAAGAATTTTAGAAGATTTGTTGAGAGCTTTCATCATGGATTTTGGAGGACCTTGGAGAAGGTAGATGTGTTTAGGCGACAACTGAAGACCGCACAAGACAGCTGGAGTTCTATGCCGACGAAGAAATAAATTAGATTTTTTAGCTAAGGACATGGTATTTGTCATGATTTCCTGTCTTAGATAGGTTATCAGGTTCGTATATTTGGGATGTTGCCACCAAGGTTCGTTGGGCCTTTTCTCGATTTTATGGAGGGTGGGAAAACTTGCTTATTGGGTGGGACTTCCAGACAAGTTAGTGGGAGTTCATAACGTCTTTCATGTTCTATATTTGAGGAAACTTCAGCATGACACTACCTTTGTAGTAGAGCCTGATCATTTAATTGATATTCAGATGGATCCTTTAGGTCCCCTGTGCCACTATACGCATGGTGGAACAAGGTATTAAGAGGTTTCATAATAAAGAAGTTAGGTTAGACCGAGTCCAATAGGGAGATAACCTAGCGGAAAGCTCATGGGAAACCGACGAAAAGGTGAAAGTTTCTCATCTCGAGCTTTTCTCTGGTATACTTTTCTTTCCAAAAATTTAATATCTAGTTGAATCATGGTTGCTAGATTTGATAGTAGGAGATGGTTTCCACACTTTTTACGGTTTTTGTGCACTCATAAAAAATTTTATGAATATTTAGGATGTTTTCATAGATGCTTATATGTCACAACGTTGCATTCACGCTAGGATTGAGCTTATCTATAGTATGTTGCATACATAACCACATTGAATTTTTGGTGAGTAGATGATTATGTATATTATTATAGATAAATTACTTGTATAACATGGTTGTTGAGTGTGTGTTACATTACCTGCCCTTGGTGATTTCGGGGGCGAAATCCTTTTTTAAGGGAGGAAGAATGTAACACCCCGTAAAATTTAATAAGAAATTAAATAATTAAAATAAGATTAAAAAGGGAAATTTTGTAAATATCAGAACTTGGTCACGAGAGTTCCACCATTTCGTCCGTGGTAATTTTCTAATCAATTTTCATGCATAATATTTTGAAATAAGAGTTTAAACAGAGAAGTTATGGACGTTTAAAGTTTTCGAATTTAAAACATAAATATTTGAATTTTAAACTTTAAAAATTTATGAATTTAAATATTTGAAATTTTGAATTTAACATTAACCTAGGGTTAAAGTACTCGTTAAATATAGTGTTAACATATTAGTTAAAACGAGTAATAAATAATAAGAGAACGAAATAAATAAATCGAACGGTTCTGGGTTCAAGAGGTCGACCGCTAGAGGTCGTCCGCTTAGGCATTAGGGGTTGACCATTGAAGGTGAAAGGTGGGTTATTTTGAGCGACCCAAACGGCCTGGATTTGATTAATTAATCTGACGGTTCTGATTTCTTCTCACCTCTATAAACAGACGCATAGACCCCATTTTTCTTCATGAGATTTTGAGAGCATCAATGAAGCTCTGTCAGTTTCTACCCCCTTAGGTATTCAAAAACAGTAAATTCCAAGCAAGAAATTTAGATCTCTGATTTAATTAAATTCCCAATTCTTTTCCTCTCTAGTTTATGATTTTAAGTATACTCTATATACACTCCATTTATTGTATATTCAAAATGGGGAAGATCTAATAGATAATTAGAAGCAGTATAGACCAGACCCAATCTAATTCCTATATACAATTCACTTTGGTATATATTCCAAAATAGAGAGATCTGAAAGAGAATTGGCATGGTGAAAATCAAATTCAGTTAGGAAGCAAACAATCCTCTATGAGTGGAAATATCAAGTTTTCTACATTTTTGCAATTGAATAGTATTTTTTGGATTTCATGATGCCTTGGAAATTTTAGTAAATGAAAACAAAACATTCAAAAATTCCAAAATTTCCTTAAATGATGTCAATCTTTGAATCTGTTGAAATTTCAATTGTATAAATTAACCTAATAGGAATATCTATAATTGAGACTTAGGTAATTTATAATCTATTCCGCTTTATTTCTTTTGATTTCACTTGAATTAGTGTAACAACCTAAAATTTGGGTCATTTGATATTAAATGCTTAATTTATTTTGAATATTTAAAATAATTGAATTTTGGAATTTAATAATTTATAATTCAAATATAGGTAATATTTAAAATATTTGAATTGTGAATTAAATGTTAATTAAATGGATTTAATAATTCTATTTAACTCCTTTTAATTAATAAATAAAATTGGTGAATTCAATTTGTAAATATTTACAAATGTAAATAGATCGGACAATATCAATAATTATATATTTAAATCTGTGAAATTAGCCTTCCGAGGTATAGTCTCAGTATCGATGAAATTAGTGTCATGGAATCTGTAATAGTAAAATACATTACGTCGTTGAGTTTCATAGCGATCAGACTTATCGTTTGGTCATGTGAGATCGAAACGCGTTGAAATTAATATAGAAAATTTAATATAATAATTAGGTCCAAAAACGTATCTTTTGCATACGATCAAATTAGGTCTCGAAACAAGTTCCATTGCATTCGGAATAGGGCTAAAACATTAGAAATTGGCACGCCACGTTTGGACTTCAAAATTTTCAGGTTTGTTTTACTGAAAAAAATATTAATAAAATAACAACACTTAACATCAGCCACAAAATTTTCATTTCAAAAATAAACATATAATTCACAGCAGCATACAAACATGTTACCATGCTTTTTGTATATGCGTTTTGAAAAACATGACCATTTTATTTAATTGAATTTGGTTATAAAATGAGATTAAATCATCATTTAAACTTGTTTTCACTCTGACTCTCCTTCCACTCTTTCTTGTTCTAGTTAATAAAAGCAATGGCCGCATATATTAAAAATCAAAATCAAATCATATACACCGCTAAAAATTTCAAAAGAACTATCTTGGAGTTTGTTTAGGCCTAGGCTTCGATCCATACTAGTTCGGCGATGATCGGTCATGAATAGGGGTGATCGACGTCTCAACAGTGGAGCTAAGGTTTTAAGTCACGATCAATTTATGGCGTTTTAGGCTTCGACGATCAGTGCATCATGATTCTATTGCAAAGGCAAGCCTGCGGTGTCATTATGGTAGGGTCCGAACCCCGATGGCAGAACATGGCATTCGCGTTTCCAGATTCAGTATGTCAGGTTGCAATTTTCTATAGGGTGTCGAGCTTCCTTTCGTTGTGTCTAAAGCAGAGCGCGAGCGATTAGCGATGCGTAGGAGTTGGCGTAGTGACAAACAATGGAATTTTGAGGGAGATATTGTGTGCATGTATTGGCTCGAAGGTGTACGTGCACGGTTTTCAAGGTGATGACATGGAAAGGAAGCTGGAAGTAATTTTGAGAAAGAAAGGTTGTAGGAGGGCAACGTTGTAAATTTGTATAAGTTGTTTAATTTTAATTTTAATTATTTGATAACTTATAAAATCCGTAACCATTTCATACGAGATCAAAACCAAGCGTAGTCGGTTGCATTGTACTCATGGAGCTGATATCTACGTTTTGGAGTTGGATTGAAGAAGATTAGAGCTTGTAGAATTTTGTGCTAAAGTCGAATGCCCGTTCGATTTTAGTCCAAATCAGAACGCTTCGGTGAAAACTAAAAACGAATGTGAATTTAACTCACATTTAATTTTATTATATCGTATTAACGATGTTAAAATCGTTTATTGATTGTTTGGATGTTAGTTAAAATTGTTTGATTGCTTGTTTGGTTGAATTTCAGTTTGGAAAATGGATGACATATTTTTAATCGTTATAAACCCATATGATTATCTATTTATTATCAATAACCATTGTTTTGCAGGGAAAATCTGTAGAGAGACTCAAAGGGGGTTTCTCGACAATAAATTATTTATTTACATCATTATTGTTGTAATATTAATGGTTAGTTTGGCAAGGCCGACGGGGTTGGATGGTCCCCGACCATTTTATTGCAACACCGATGAGAACTACACACAACAACAACATCGAGCAAAGGCTCATTGAAAACTGAGAAAACACGGTGCTACAAGCACAAGGAAAAAAACGAAAAAAGAAAAAATAAGGAAAAAGAAAAAACACAGACATTTACATAAAGGAAGGCACACCAATTCCAGGATCAAAGGCGAAGAGCATCTTCAGAGAAGATTCAATTTCCTGCATAATCCACGACTTAAAAGTAGCAGCAGTTTTAGCATTAACAGCATCAAAAACTCTACAGTTACGTTCTTTCCACACCGCTGTTATAAAACTCTTTAGTGCAACTCCAAATATCCTTTTTCCTTCATGTTTGTTACCTGTCTCAGCATATATTCTCTCCCATTCAGCCTGATTCACATTTAAGGGACAACTACTGCATATTTTCGCCATAACTTCAGACCACAATTGCTTAATGACAGAACATTAGAAGTATATATGTTCAATAGTTTCTGGAAGATCACAGCAGAATGAACAGAGAATATTCACGTTCATGCCAATAGATAAAAGCTTAGCTTTAGTTAATATTGCTCTATTCAGAACCTTCCACAGTAATAAGTTTTGTCTATAGCTACTATCTTTATTCCATGTTCTCTTCCACCATCTCTAATTCTGGCTCAAATTGTTTTGCAACAAGAAATCATACGCCAAACCAGTTTTATACTTACCTCTTTTCTGTCCCTAAACAATTTTATTAGAAGTAGTTGGCAGTGGAGTAAAATCCTTAATTTTGTCCCAAAGTCTTTGCACTCTTTGGTTCGAAGAGAAAGAGTTCATCCTCTGAAAGTTATCAAGCACATCTCTGACAAGCGTGTGAGAGTGGACTCCAGTTTGTTGTATTTCACTGTAAGTGAGCTGCCTTCTTAGAATTCCTTGTTCAAGCCATGGGTCATCCCAGAAAAATACAGTGTTCTCGTGACTGGTATTCAACTGAATCAGAGGAAGAAAGAGTTCTTTGGTCTTGTGAATGTTCCGCCATGTCCAACTCATGTTCTGCTGCATAGTCATATTCCACAACCTCCTATGCTTCATAACATTACTTTTCGACCACTTTGCCCAGAGACTATCAGGGCAGTTAAACAAAGTGTCAACATGTCTAGCAAAAGAAGCCTTGTTCCACTGTTTAAGATTAATTAGACCAAGGCCTCCCTTGTTCATCGGATTCTCAACAGTTATATTTTTAGTAGGAGCAATAAATCTTCCAGTCGTTCTGCCACTCCACAGGAACTTCATCATAGCATTCCTTATCATTTTCATTAGCTTTAATGGGAGAACAAAAGATCTGGCCCAATACACTTGCATTGCAAAGATCACTGACTTAATTAAAGTAAGTCTACCAGCTTGACTCAGCTTCCTGGTGGTCCAACAGTTCATTCTAGCAGTGATTTTTTCATACATAGGAAGACACTGGTTAGTCGTGATTCTGGATGTAGTCAGTGGAAGACCCAGGTAGGAAACAGTGCAGTGGTTTCTAGTTAATCCAGTAATCTGAGTAATCTGATCGGCATGAGCTGTGCTAACTCCAGCTAGAATAATTTCAGATTTTTGGACGTTGATTTTTAACCCCGTCATAGAATAAAAATGCTCAAGGGTTAGCATTATGTTCTCTATAGTGTCGATGTTAGGAGAGCAAAACATAATTAAATCATCTGCAAACATTAACGTAGTGATTTGTGGGTCTTTGCATGCCGGATGAAGTTTAATTTTCCCTTGTTGAACAGATTCATTTATCATTCTCGTGAGTATTTCCATAACAAGTATGAAGATGTATGCTGACATGGGGTCTCCCTGCCTTATACCTTGTTTACTATTGAAAAAACCAGTGGGTGAACCGTTGACAATGATAGAATAAGTAGGAGAAGAGATGCATTCATAAATCCAAGCTATGAAGTGAGGAGGAAAATTCATATACCCCATAATGCGAACTATACTATCCCACTGTATCATATCAAATGCTTTCGTTATATCAAGTTTCATCATTGCTTTCGGGGGAGTATTACTTCTTTGATATCCTTTAATTATTTCGTGCACAAGGAGAATGTGATCAAGGATATTCCTTCCTGGCAGAAATGCTGTCTGGTTAGTGGAAACAAGAGATGGGAGGACTTTCTTCAAACGAGTAGCAATAACCTTGGATATACATTTATATATGGTGTTGCAACAGGATATGGGCCTGTAGTCCTTAACATGATGAGCATTGTTGATTTTAGGAACTAAAGCTATATTAGTGTAGTTAAAAGACCTATAGAGCTTACTCTTAATGAAGAAGTGAGATATGGCTTTGCAAACGTCAGCAGACACAATGGTCCAGCATTTAATGTAAAAGTGAGCATTCAAACCATCAGGGCCACCGCATGAGTTAGCATTTAGGGAAAACATTGCCTTTTCAATTTCTTCATGGGTAACTTCATTACAAAGCAGGTTGTAATTATCATCATTAAGCATAGGCATGATGTCCAGAGGGATGTCATCAATAGAAGAGTTGAAATTGTTAGCGTTGGAATATATGGATGTGAAGTATTGTTCAAATGCTTCATTGACATTACCAGCAGTAGTTTGACAGTTATCTTGCGTATCAAAGATGGTAGCTATATTCTCTTTTCTGTGTTTGTTCTTGAGACTGTCATGAAAGTAAGCACTATTCTTGTCTCCTTTTTCCCACCATTTGATTCGCGACTTTTGTCGAATCATGTCACTTTCCTGAGCAAGGGCATCTTGGTACTGTTGAGACAAAGAAGCTTCGATAGGAGAAAGACTAGCATCATGAACATTTTCCATCATAGACTTCTGAACTTCAACAAGCTGATTCATAATATTATTGCTCATTTTATCACCTTTGCCAAATTTGTTAAAAGCCCATATTTTCAGAGTATTTTTAGTCTCTCTAATTTTTTCCTGCAAAACAAAAAGAGGATTACCATACTTACTAATACTCCAAGCAGATAAAACAGTAGGTTTAAAATCATTTTCATTAGACCAAGAATTAAAAATTTTAAAATTTGCTTTTCGTCTCTCGTCCACTCCACGAAGATGTATGATTTGAGGGGAGTGGTCAGAAAGGAGAGGGGGTGGGAGATGGTTGAAAAGGAGGGGCCATTTAGTTAGAGCGGCATGGTTGGAGAAAGAGTGATCAATTCTAGAGAATGTCTTGGTTCCATGCTTTCTTTTATTGTTCCATGAATATTGCATACCAACAGATTTGATATTAACTAGATTAGCATCACTTATCGCATTGTTGAGGGGAAGAATTTCGTTAAGGGACAACGGATTTCCTCCCACTCTATCAGAGAGAGCTTGACAGCAGTTAAAGTCACCAAATAATATCCAGGGATGGGAGGTCTGTCTCAGGGAAGGAATGACTGACAGTAAGGGAGTTCTAGCAGCAATAAAGTTGGACGCATATATAAAGGAGATGTAGAAAGAGTTATGATCAGAGATGTCTATAGCATGACAGTGTATAAGTTGGGAGGTGGAGAGGATGGGGGTAATGTTAACATGGTGGGGATTGTAAATAATCATAATTCTGCCATATGGTGATTCGTTGAGATTGTGAATAAGCTTCCAGCCCGAGTTTATATAATCATCTGCCTATATGGTTAATGTGTGGTTCAGTTTTGTCTCAAGAATTGCCAACACTGATAATTGGTGAGAGGAGATAAGTTGTTTACACTGGTCTTGTTTAGTGACATGGTGTGCCCCCCTAATATTCCATGCTCCAATGCGTAACATCATTGGAGAACTCTAGCATTAAGAAGCTCAATCTTCATTTTCCTTGTTACTTCTTGCTTAGAAGACAAGTAGTTTGGAATCGTAGCTGATAAGGGGGTAATTTCATTGTTTTCAGAACCATTGGGCAGAGGGGTAGTAGATGTTTGGATTTGAGCATGGAAAGGAGTTGTGGGTTGTTGATTGGATTTGGTTGAGGAAGAAGATGCATTGGGATTAGGTTTGTAGGCTAATGGTTAGTTAAAATTAAACCCAAATATTCCCTTTGATAGTTTAAATGTCGTTATAGCGATTTTTGCCATATCGTCATTTATTAAATTTCAACCCAAAAACCCTATCTTATGAACTTGAGCATGTATTTCCGCTAAAAAGAACATGGAAAATTTACTAATCATTTTGGTTAATGATAGTTTAAATTAATTAATCTTTTAAAGCGATTAATTTGAGATTAGTTAACCAACTTAATAAATGATGGTTAAAATTGGTTTATCTTTAGATTGAATTAATCATTTTTGTTAAGGATGTTTTATAATTATTTAATCGTTTTTAAATAATGATTAATTGAGTTTAACTAATTAATTAATTATTTTAATTAATGATAATAAATTTTAATTAATTAATTATTTTAATTTATGATAATTGTAATTAATAATCATTTTAATCAATGATATTTAAAGGTAATAAATTATTTCAATAATGATATTTTAACTTTATTAATCGTTTTAATTAATGATTGTTTTGAATTTAATAAATTGATTTAACAAACGGTATTTGGATTTTAGTTAAATCATTAGCATTAATGATTTTTACAATGAAATAAATCATTTTAACAAATGATGTTTTAATTAATCGGTTTGACTAATGAAGTTTGGTTCTGATTAATTCGATTAATTTATGATTATTTTAAATTTAATTAATTGCTTTAATCAATGGAATTTAGAATTACTTATCATTTTAATTAATGATGTTTAACATTAATTATTAATTTAATTAACTATTATTTGAATTTAATAAATCTTTTAATGAATGATATTTTAAGTCAATTAATTTATTTAATAAAAGTGATGAAGTAAATTATCTAATATAATAAATTGCTTTGATTAACCGATTTCAAGTTGATAAACTGATTTAATAATAATTTTTAAAATTGATTTACCAATGTTATAAAAGTGTTTGGAAATAATTATCTATTTTATTATAAATAATGGATTTGTTTGTTTAAAATAGATATTAAATGTGATTAGTTATTTTTTGGGATAATCGATATTAGTTTAAAGTTATGAACCGGAATTGGAACACGATTATTGGGATATTAAGTTAGGTAATCTTCTAGGTGTACAGTCTAATGTTGGTTTAGGCCTTTGGGGTCGCGCACTTTATCATCTTAACATTTCAAGAATCAGGAACTAATTCTAAAAGTGTTTTACCAATGTGGAAATCAAGCACAAGTTCAGTTTGTTTTTTAAAGTAAATGTTTGATTCATTTATGGAAATAAATTATTCTCGTAATGTGAATCATTTATATGGAAACAATTTATTTATAAATTAGCAGTGAACATCGAAGAAGTAAACTTGTCGCTATTTCAAAAGTTAAGAGTGATCATTGGATATGACTTTGAGGTAACACTACCTTAACTTATCCGGTATTACTATTAACCAAGAAAAGTACAAGTGTGAATTCAATGAGTGATGATAAGTATATAAGACTTAATTTCCATATACGATCGTTTTATATCCTCGATAGTTAGTATCTTAGCTATCGGTTACTTCATCTACTTTATTATCATCATTCTAAGATGATTTATTGCTCCATTAAGTGGTTCTATCCTTTGTTGGAAATGACTAAACCAAAAGCACGAGAGGAAGGCAAGCTATATGGGGTTGCTCCCATTAGGGATTTTCACATCCCATCTAGATTTTGTGTACCGTCACATGAAAAACGGTTAAGGTTTAGATGTGAAATATTTGGATACTCGGTAAAGTTTGGTGGCATCGGGCCTGGTATTGTCCAAGAAGTGTCACGGAGTATATAAGTTTCTCAGAAGTATATTACTAGAGGTATACTTCAAGGAGGTGCACCTTCCTAGTCATTTGATGGAAAATTTCCTTTTCTTATTTGATTCGAAAACCCTGAATCTGTTTTGGCTTTAAATTTCCATGACTATAGCCAACTCCTAATCATGGCATTTTAGTGTTTACTTAGTCTACTGTATCGAGTTAGGAATGTCACTTTATTTAGCCCATTCTATCGATTTTGGACTGTCACTTTATTTAGCCCATTCTATCAAGTTTGGACTGTTACTTTATTTAATCCATTCTATAAAGTTGGGCAGTTTTTCCTTGTTCTATTCATTCTGTCCAGTTTGGATTTTATTCGGTTTATTCTCATTCGTTCAAGTCTGGTTTAATAATATTTATACTCAATTATATTTGGATTTGTTTCCTGATATTTATCTCTGCTCTTGCCTGTATGGATGTTATTCTTGTGAGATAAAAACCCATTCCACATGCGCGATCTCAGATTTTTTTATAAATATTCCTTATTATTCAAGTTATCTCACGCTGGTATTTCCAAACTGATCCAGGTGTTATTTATTTATAATGCTCGAGTCAGGCCGAGTGTTTTCCCAGATTGCCTTTGGTGTTATGGAAATCATGGAGGGGAGTTGAAGATTCACCTATCGTAGGATTTTATTTTCTACTTTGTTATATAGTATACTTATTGGCATTTATAAGGTCAGGATTTTATAACTGTCCAGCTGATATAGTTTGTTTTCAGCTCTGATATACTCTTTATATTTGGAGCGACAGTTTCTATTGTCCTTATTATATTATATATTGTTGATTCCGTTGTGAGATTCTGTTTTTTCTCTATTATTTGTTCTTTTCTTTTTATTTACCCTAACAATCTGTCCTTTTGTCGATTGGATGCACGACATTTGATTGGTGTCGACTTTCGATGGTCAAAAAGACGGGTCGTTACATTTGGTATCAAAGCGTAAGGTTAAGGGAGAACTTGACTTGTCAGGGTTTGGCTCATTAGAGATAGGGCAAGTGACACTCTAGAATGAGTTTGAGAGTATTATATATACGAGAGCTTATTTGTTAATATTATAAAAACATATTATGTTAATCGATCTATTGAGTTTTTATGAATTTTTGTCGAGACGTGGGACGCCACGGTATCGGTAGGGGTTTCTAAACACTTGACCAAGGCCAACAGATATGGTATTGAAAATTTTGAAAACTTTGGCAAATTAAATATTTTGCCTAGGATTATATTTTTTATATATAAAGGGATAATTTTCAAAACTCTATATAGTTACAAAGTGTGTAGGTTTAAATGTGATAATATTTATTTAGTTTCATTATTGTTTGTTCGGTTATGCTTAACTTAAAAGAAAAGCATAGACTGTTGTGTGTTGATTGCTAAATTGTGCTCGATTATTTAGGTGTGTTTGTCGCTTGATTTAAAACGAAACTTCTATGAATTAATTTTCACAATTTGACTATAAAGGTGTTCGAAGAAACTATTAATTTGAAAATTCACCTTTTATAATGGTGGATTAAGAATTAAACTTTGTAAAAAGTTGTAATATAATCTAAATAGTGGAATAAGATATTTAGAGAATAAATATTGAAGAAGGATTATTATAATATGAAATGAT
The DNA here is from genome assembly GCA_030765085.1 of Allium cepa. NCBI lineage: Eukaryota > Viridiplantae > Streptophyta > Magnoliopsida > Asparagales > Amaryllidaceae > Allium > Allium cepa. The sequence continues at coordinate 347,073,614 of CM060931.1, read as the reverse complement.
TTCTATAAAAAGAAAGTTTTATACAAATTTAGTTTGAAAAACATGTTTAAAAGGATTTTTGTATCTAAATCCTAGAATTTTTGAAAAATAACTACAAAGGAATTTTTGAGAAATGAAATAGCTTTACTATTCAAAAATAGAAAATTTATTAGGAAGTAAAATTTGAAATGGAATGCATTTTCTTTGGGATAATTAGGAGGAAATTGTTTCGATTAGTTTTGTGTTAATTTGAATAATCTTCTAAGTGACGATTAGATGTTTGTTTGGGCGAACTTGTGGAATAGTTAGTAAATTATTCTCATTATCATTGTGCGATCGAAATGAGTTAACCCAATAAAAACTAAAGTGAGTTTTAATAAAGAAATTGTTCAAAGTTTTTATGTATAAAAAATATATGAAGTATGCTTTCAAAGGTAGGTTTTAGACCGACATCTAATTTATAAGTTCTCTAAAGGGGAATTGGTTTCAAAATAAAAATAATTCTAATAAAAGATTATTTGGATAAATAATATTTTTCCCTTATATAAGATAAGGGATAAATTAGAAATAAGTAAATTGGGTTAAATTAATAAAGAAGATTTTGATAAATATTGTTTTTATTAAAACCATATAATTGATTGAAACATGTAAGTAGTATGAACTACTTGTTAATTGAGTCAACTCATAAATATTATTTGTTTTAACACTTTAAGTTAAAAGGTTTAATAAGTCGACATGGTATTAAGAAATCATAAATTGATTTGATCTCCATCTGGTTCTTTGAAAAAGTCAAAACAAAAATTTATATGTACTCTCAAGATATAAAAGAATATTATATAAGTAAATAAAATGGTATAAGTTATTATTTGAAGTTTTATACAAAAATAACTTTATAAATATATTTTAAAACATAGGTGAGAAATTATGAGATTACTCATAAATAATTTAAGTATTGAATAAAATACTAAGTGAAAATATAAGTGAATTCGAATTTCTTTTGGTATAATTAAGAAACTAATAAAATGTATAGTATAACTTCCATTTTGTCCGAGTGAGCTTGGATAATCTTCTAAGAAATAACCAAAGGCTAACCAGCAAAACAGTACACTTAGATAATTATCTATATTTTTGGACAATTAAGAAAGTTTTAAACCTAAGTTAAGATTTGTTAGCTAGTTATTTGACATTTTAAAATAATTTTAAGTGATAAGTTTTCCCTTATGGAATTTGATTGAATGTTAGTGTTAGTTTATTCCTTCATGCAATTTGATAGATTGGATTTGATTGAATTGAGTTGACTGGCTATGTGATTTCATATATCATTGTCCATAAAGTTTTAATAAAAAATCCTTCTATTTCGAAAGGCTAACAGTGGATAACTATCAGATTATTTTAAGTTCACTATATTCATGGTTTCCCGGATGAGCAAATTTTGATGACACAACAAGTTCGAATTAATATACTGGGCCAAAGAAGACTCCTTTTTTCGCACCAAGTATGAATCTATCTATAGAAAAATGATTTTTAATTGTGGTTATTAAGACTTATATCCCGGTGATTTCGAATAGGGAGATTTTTGAAGATTTTGGGAAGAAAACGATATTTATTCACTCTAGTTGATGTTTTTGGAGGAACTGGAATACCACTGAATGCTCCGTATTATTTTGAACTAGAGTTTCACCATAATTTATTTAGAGGAATTCCCTCATCATTTTGTGATCTTTGATTTTTTTTCATCTAAGAAATTTGGGAAAAAATAAAATTTAGAATTGAAAAACCTAGGTGTTTAGATCAAAATTTGTCATCTAAAAATTATTGGATGCATAGCATCTTTTATATTATATCCCCTTGTTTGTCGCATATGATTTAATATGGTTGTTGGTTTATGTAGATTTATATCTTGCTAGTTTTTGCATGTAGAGTGACATCACAATGCTTTTGTCGGCTTGATTTTATTTTATATTTTTGTAAGTACAGGTATGCAAGAGAGCCATTTGATTCATGTGCACCTGTATTTACATAGAAGATAATAAATTTCTTGCCAAAAGATAAACCAAACACAAAAAGGTAAATAATAAATTTAGAAAATTTGGTTTGGTTGATGATTATATCCCCATATATGGAAGACTACTTGGCTTTTGTTTTCTTTGATTGGTTGGGGAGCCGTAGAGGCGATTAGTAGTTGCACCGATCGAGACGTGCAAAGGAATTGTTGGTGAAATTTTTTGAAAATTTAAGAGTTAGAATTTTTTTGAAAATTTTGGAAAATTTTTAACAACAAAAATTTGATTTTTCGAGTTATATCTTGGAATAAAAGAACTTGTTATATTGGTAAATGAATTTAAAAGGTTTGAAAACTTAGAATCTATTCTAGCTAGTGGGTTTTGAGAATAAGTTTAATAACTCATTTTAATTAATAGTTTTAAATTTAAGGGTTTGAAAACATTTTCTTCCTTAGGAATTTTGGGGACGAAATTCATTTGAAGGAGGATGTAACAACCCAAAATTTGGATCATTTTATTTTAAATGTTTAATTTATTTTAAATATTTAAAACAATTGAATTTTGAAATTTAATAATTTATAATTCAAATATAGGTAATATTTAAAATATATAAATTCTGAACTAAATGTTAATTAAGTGTATTTAATAATATTATTTAACTCCTTTTAATTAATAAATAAAATTAGTGAATTCAATTTGTAGATTCATTTGCAAATGTAAATAGATCAGATAAATATTGATAATTAAATATTTAAATCTATGAAATTAGCCTTCCAGAGCACAGTCTCAGATTTCGATGAAACTAGTTTCATTGGATCCATAATAGTAAAAATATTACGTTGTCGAGTTTCGTAGCGATCGAACTTATCGTTTGGTAGTGCGAGATTGAAACGCGTTGAAATTAATATCGAAAATTTAATATAATAACTAGGTCCAAAAACATATCTTTTGCATACGATCGAATTAGCTTTTAAAATAATTTCCATTGCGTTCGAAATAGGGGTAAGATATTAGGAACGCCAGAGGGCACCCTCATTTGGAGTTCCAAATTTTCGGGTTTGTTTTGTTGCAAAAAAAATATTAATAAAATAACAACACTTAAGATCAGCCATAAAAATTTCATTTCAAAAATAAACACATAGTACACAACAGCACACAAACATGTTCCAATGTTTCTTGGATCTGTGTTTTGAAAAACTTGACCATTTTGTTTAATTTAATTTGGTTATAAAATGAGATTAAATTATCAATTTAACTTGTTTTCACTCTGACTCTCCTTCCTCTCTTTCTTTCTTGTTCCAGTCAATAAAAGTAATGGCCGCATATATTAAAAATTGGAATCAAATCATATACACCTCTAAAAATATCAAAACAACTACCTTGGAGTTTGTTTAGGCTTAGGCTTCGATCCATACTAGTTTGGCGATGATCGGTCATGAATAGGGGTGATCGACATCTCAACAGCGGAGCTAGGGTTTTGGGTCGCGATTGATTTAGGGCATTTTAGGCTTCGATGATCGGTGCAACGTGCTTCTATTGCAAAGGCGAGACCGCGGTGTCATTATGGTGGGGTCTGATCCCCCATGGCAAAACACGACACTCTCATTTACAGGCTTCAGTATGTCAGGTCGCGATTTTCTCTATGGTGTCGAGCTTCCTTTCGTTGTGTCCAAGGCGAAGAGCGAGCGATTTTGAGGAAGAAAGGTTGTAGGAGGGAAAAGTTGTAAATTAGCGATGCTAGGAGTTGGCGGAGTGACAAAAAATGGAGGTTTGAGCGAGATATCATGTGCATGTACTGGCTTGAAGGTGTGCATGCACGGTTGCTTTTAAGGTGATAAAATGTACAGGATGCTGGAAGTAATTTTGGGGAAGAAAGGTTGTAGGAGGGCAAAGTTGTAAATTTGTTTAATTTTAAGTTTAATTATTCGATAACTTATAAAATCCATAACTATTTCAAACGAGGTCAAAACCAAGCGTGGTCAGTTGCGTTGTACTCATGGAGCTAATATCTACGTTTTGGAGTTGGATTGAAGAAGACTGGAACTTGTAGAATTTTGTGCTAAAGTCGAGTGCTCATTCGATTTTAGTCAAAATCGGGATGCTTTGGCGAAAAATGAAAACCAATGTGAGTTTAACTCACATTTAATTTTATTATATCATAATGATGTTAAATTTTTTTATTGGTTGTTTGGATTTAATTTAAAAAATTGATTGCTTGTTTGGTTGAATTTCCATTTGGATAATGGATGACATATTAATTTAATCGTTATAAACCCATATGATTATCTATTTATTATCCTAACCATTGTTTTGCAGAGAAAATTTGTAAAAACACCCAAAAGGGGTTTCTCGACCATAAATTATTTATTTACATCATTATGTTGTAATATTGATGGTTGATAAAATAAAACCCTGATATTCCCTTTTATAGTTTAAATGTCGTTTATCGATTTTTGCTATATCATCATTTATTAAATTTCAACCCGAAAACCTTGTCATATGAACTTGAGCTTACATTTCCACTAAAAAGAACGTGGAAAATTTATTAATCGTTTTGGTTAATGATAGTTAAAATTAATTAAACTTCTAAAGTGATTAATTTGAGATCAATTAACCAATTTAATAAATGATGATTAAAATTGGTTTATCTTTAGAATGAATTAATAATTTTTGTTGATGATGTTTTATACGTAGTTAATCGTTTTTAACTAATGATTAATTAAGTTTAATTAATTAATTAATTTAATTAATGATAATGGAGTTTAATTAATTAATTATTTTAATTTATGGTAACTGAAGTTAATAATCGTTTTAATCAATGACATTTAAAGGTAATAAATCATTTTATATAATGATATTTGAACTTTTTTAATCATTTTAATTAATGATTGTTTTGAATTTCATAAATTGTTTTAACAAACGACACTTGGATTTTAGTTAAATCATTAGCCTTAATGATGTTTTATAATGAAATAAATCATTTTAACAAATGATGTTTTAATAATCGGTTTGACTAATGAAGTTTGGTTTTGACTAATCCGATTAATTTATGATTATTTTGAACATAATTAATTGTTTTAATTAATGGAATTTATAATTACTTATCATTTTAATTAATGATGTTTAACATTAATTATTAATTTATTTAATGATTATTTGAATTTAATAAATCTTTTAAGTAATGATATTTAAAGTCAAATAATTTATTTAATAAAAGTGACGAAGTAAATTATCTAATATATAAAATTGCTTTAATCAACCGATTTCAAGTTTATAAACCGATTTAATAAAGATTTTTAAAGTTGATTTACTAGTATTATAAAGTATTTGCAAATACTTATCTATTTTATTGTAGATAATTGATTTGTTTATTTAAAAGAGATTTTAAATGTGATTATTTATCTCTTAGGATAATTGATATTGGTTTAAAGTTACGCAAAGGAATTGGAACTCTATTATTGGGATGTTAAGTTGTATAATCTTCTAGGTGTTCGGTCTGATGTTGGTTTAGGCCTTCGGGGTCATGCACTTGGGAAAAATTATCCTCTTAACGTTTTAATAATCAAGAACTAATTCTAAAATTGTTTTACCAATGTGGAAATCAAGCACAAGTTCAGTTCATTTTTAAAAGTAAAAGTTTGATTCGTTTATTGAAATAAATTATTCCCGTAAAGCAAATCACTTATATGGAAACGATTTATTTGTATAATTTGCACTAAACATCGGAGAAGTAAACTTGTCGCTTTTTCAAAAGTTAAGAGTGATCATTGGACATGACTTTAAGGAACACTACATTGACTTGTCCGGTATTACTGTTAACCAAGAAAAGTACAAGTTTGAATTCAATGAGTGGTGATAAGTATATAGACTTAATTCAATATATGATCGTTTATATCCTCGACAGCTGGTATATCCTCGATAGCTAGTATGTTAGCTATCGGTTACTTCAACTACTTTATTATCGTCATTCTAAGACAATTTATTGCTCCATTCAGCGTTGCTATCCCTTGTCGTAAATGACTAAACCAAAAGCGCAAGGGGAAGCCAAGCTATGTGGGGTCGCTCCCATTAGGGTATTTTCACATCTCATCTAGATTTGTGTACCGTCAAGTGAAAAAAGGTTAAGTTTTAGATGTGAAATGTTCGGATACCCGGTAAGGTTTGGTGGGGTCTGGCTTGGTATTATTTTAGAAGTGTCACGGAGTATATAAGCTTCTCGAAAGTATATTACTAGAGGTATACTTCAAGGGGGGTGCACCTTCCTAGTCATTTGTTGGAAAATTTCCTTTCCTTATTTAATTCGAAAACCCTGAATTTGTTTTAGCTTTGAATTGCTACGAGTAGGGCCAACTCCTCATCACGACATTTTAGTGTTTATTTAGTCCAATCTATCGAGTTTAGACTGTTACTTTATTTAGCCCATTCTATCAAGTTTGGACTGTCACTTTATTGTATCTCATTCTATCAAGTTTGGACTGTTACTTTATTTTGTTCATTCTATCAATTTGGACTATTTTTCCATGTTCTATCTAGTTTGGATTTTACTCGGTTTATTCTCATTCTTTCGAGTCTGGTTTAATAATATTTATACTCAATTATATTTGGGTTTGTTCCCTGATATTTATTGATGCTCTTTCCTGCACAGATGTTATTCTTGTGAGGTAAAAATTTGTTTCGTGTTAGCGGCGTGGTCTCAGAGAATTTTTATAAATGTTCCTCATTATTTGAGTTATCTCACATTGGTATTTGCAGACTGATTCAGGTGTTATTTATTTATAATGCTCGGGTCAGATTGAGTATTTTTTCAGGTTGCCTTTGGTGTTATGGAAATCATGGAGAGGAGCTAAAGATTCACCTATCTTAGGATTTTATTTTCCGCTATATTATATAGCATACCTAGTGACAGTTTCTACTGTCCTTATTATATTATATGTTGTTGATTCTGATTTTTCTCTGTTCTCTGTTCTTTTTTTTTTATTTACCCTAACAATCTGCCCTTTTGTTGACTGGATGTGCGACATAGTACATAGTGGTAGTGTTTGGTGTCGAATTTCGATGGTCAAAAAGGCGGGTCATTACAATTAGCAAAGGGTTCTAAAAGCAAATAAAGTTAGAAATGGTGTGCAAAGTATGAATTTGATTATACTGTAGTTTGCACTGCCTATTTCTATAAATTAAACATGTATGGACCCTTTTTCAGTTCAAGGTGCTATGTGTAAAAAGTTGAATAGAATATAAATGATCTAAATTATAATAATTATTTTCCTTAAATTAAAGGAGGTAAATTCTGCTTTGTTAATATGAGATGAGTTTGGTATTATTCCTTTTTGTATACAAGTCAGTTCCTAGCTAAAGATATTAGATATATTTTTGTTTAAAGTTTGGGACTTGTATAAGTTTTTGAATTTAAATTAATTAGTGGTTTCTTTTGCGTGATTAGAGATATTTTATTCAAATCTCGTGTATTTGTGTGTATAATGTTAACGTATTGATTGTTAAAGTTAATAACGTGATGATTATAGCGTATTGAATGTCTTGACTAGAATTATAGGGTAGTAAATAGTACTAATTTCTTAGGAAAGTAGTTAATGATAATTATTGGAATTAATCCATAACTAAAGGCGTGATAAAGGGTTACCTTATATGGCCTTAATTATTAATTTAGTAGGCTAGTATATATATACAATTGATGTATATATATGAAGGATGACTAAGTTATAAGGATGCAAGGTCAACCTATAGTTACATAGAAGTTTGCCCATTTAAATCTGGTTACCAACAATGTAACTTTGCGGGTTGATGTGGACATCGCCTATAATAGATAACATTAGTGGATGCGAGATTAGTCCTAATTCTATAGTGTAAATCTACCCAGTCAATCTGGCTAGCAGTACCAACGAATAGCTGGATTATTCTGAGATGTCATAGTTCGGGTTATGTGTCATAACCACGCTATTGATACGGTAGGAGGAAACTTTAGAGAGGTCTGCTTCAGGTTTAGAGGTATTAAGTGACAATTGTAGGGTCTAATTCTTTCCTTTAGAAGAAGTATTAAGTGATCTGATGGGATTTCTTACGATGTCAGTTAGTGAGAATCACATAAGGATCTGCCTTGGGTTAGGTATTAAATGACGGGGACCTGCTTATTTTATAAGTATTAAATAGTCAGAGTCTGCCTAATTCCTAATAAAGAGGTATTAAGTATTTTGGAGGCTCTCTCTTTTGAGTCATTAATGATTATTGCGTTAGAATTGGAAATGGACTGGAAATGGGTTAGGTATTAAATGTTAGGGAACTTCCTATTTTATATGTATTAAATGGTTATAGTATGCCTAATTCCCAATAAAAGATATTATGTGATTTGGATGCTTTTTCTTGCATAATTACTATTAGTTGCATTGTAGTATTGGAATTGGACTAAAAAGGCCTTTGGGCTTACAGTTGAAGTTATTACTATGGGCACTTTTAAATACGTAAGACATGTTTCTTATCTAAATGATACTACCCAAATACAATTATGATAAAGCTTGAGATTTTCATTCCTTGGACATTTGTTGTTTTGATGCACTCCTCGTTACAACATACATGTTAGGGAAGACAATGCTATTTTAGGGGCGAAGGTGGAAACGAAGACTTCTGCCATTTACCTATCTATTTATGTTTTTTTAATATTTCTAATGTACAAAGTTTAGAAAATTATGTTATTTTGAAATATTGTACTGGAGATTTTATATAGATATGTTGTGAGATTTGGTGATAACATGTATATTTATGAAATAATTTTCTTTTGTGAAATAGGTACTTGTTTCTAATATTATATTTTATACATTCCACTGTGAAATTCTAAAGTATAGATACATAGCTCTATGTATTGTATATTGTTTAAATTTTATCAACCAACAGCCAGCCATGGAATAGTTCTAAGTTCCAATGGACCTTTTTGGGTAGGGATTTAGGCCTATTTCGGGACGGGTTGTTATAATTCAAGGAAAGACTCCTTGACTAGTTTTGTGACAATTCAGATAATCTTCTAGGTGATGATATGATACTTGCCTAGACGAGCATTGCAATACACTTAGTATATTATCCTTATTATCATTGTGCGGTTGAGGTGAGTTTGAATTGGAGCAAACCCAAGTATTAGAAGATCATCATTTTACGTTGATATAATTTGTAAAGTATTCTCCTTTAGGGAATGAGTTCTGTTCGGAAGGGAAGGAAAGTTGAGACTTAAATTGTTGGGGCTTATTCGAGAGTTTTGAGGATCGATGGTCCAACATATCATATAAGCTTTCCTGTCCAAAGCTGGAGGTATGACAATCTTTCATGCATTGTGATCAAGAAAGGAGTCGTACCACTTAGGCATTTGAGTCATCTTGGAGGTTGAACAAACTCATGGGAGTTTACATCTTGACGTGCATGCTACGACTATTATTGGTTATTGTGCATGTTTTTATAGACTCCTTTTAAATGATGCATTACTTGAATGGTAATTGTTGCTAATTGCTATTGTTGCAGTTGTTTGTTAATGTTTTTGTCGCTTATTATTATTTGTTGTTGCTTTAGTATTGATTGTTTGTTTTTGGTAAATTGATTGTATATTTTTTAATTGATTGCTTATTTTTTATTAACTGATTTCTTATTGGTGCTTAATTATTAATTGCTTGTTAAATTTTGTTGACTGATGATGATTGCATATTGATTGCTCGTTGTTGATTGTTATTGCTGGCATATTGTGTTTATTTTTGTTTTCTATAAAAGGAGTTCACGCTGTGTTCCGTGATTTCTATTTGTATAAGTGTGTAATTCTAGTCAGGTCATCAAGATGAGTCGACTAGAAAAAGTGAATGTGAATTGGATGTGGCTTTAGATCTGAAGGCCAGTTCATATTTTTTAGAATAGGTTTATATGGCTTCAGACCGATGGTATACCAATCCATATTTTAACAATTTGGTATATAAATAATTAATTTAAATATTAAGTCGTTAGCTAATAGAACACCCCTTATACTTGACTTTTAAAGATAGAAGAATTGGGTCTTAAAACACTCGTAGTTGAGACCTCTTTTCCGTTGCGAGTAAAATGAGTGTAAATTTGGCTATGTTTGGGGTCGACAAGTTTTTTGAATGAATAGTGGTTTCTATAAAGGGATGAAAATTGAATGTTGGACTAAGGCCCATAAGCTAGCTTATAAGTGGCCAACCTTCTTTATAATTCTCATTCCACTTTTCATTTCACGTTTCATTTCCTCCTCGTCTCCTATTCTTTTCTTTATCTTTCCTTTATCCCCTTTCTTTATTCCACTAATCCAATCTTAAATAAAATTCCTAAATTAAAACTAAAATCACTACAATTCTTCTCTACCTATTCTTTAAGCAACCCATCAAGGAATTAACATGAAGTGGGTTATAGAGTTATATCTCAACTTTAAAGAGAGCTTGAGAATGGGTTTTAATTAGAGCTTGATTTAGGGAAAGAGAAAGTGAGTGGGATGATTCTTCATATATATTTACCTGTTAGTCTTCTTTATTTAACTTGTTGATATCGATGAAACAATATGAAGTGATTCGAAGATTTTTTGGGTTGGATTAATCTTATATTCATGTTATGAACATGATTATAGCGTCTCATTATTTGTTTGAGACCTTAATTACTATGTTAAATATATACAACAAGGAGTCTCTATCTCGAATGTATACAACAAAAACTACTAAGCTACATAGTTGCCCAAAAGTCAGAGGTAGGATCATGATAAGAAGTCAAGTAGAAGTGCCTGAAATACCTCGGTCTAATCCGAGTAGCATTTTAGAAGAAAATAATAAACGGATCAGTCTAGCTATAAATATCATATAAAATGGGATAGGATAAGAGATATGACAAAAAGGTATGATAATAATAATGCCATATTGTGACAAGTATACATTAAATAACAACAAAAATCATACAATATCTCAAGAATCTCAAAACACCAAAAAGAATGTCATATTCTTTATTTTATTTACCAAACCACAAATATTGACAAAATATATCAATGTCAATCGCAAAAATTGGTGAAACACAAATTCTAGAAATCATCAATTAAAAATCCAAAAAACACAAAGGTGGAGGCCTATCGCAAACGGAAGCATGAAAACTCACCAACACATGTATCACAAATGAGACACTATTCCATAAACCAAACATCGACGCACCTAAAAAGCTATGCCTCATGCACAGTCGAACATCGACGCACCTAGAAAGATACGCCCCATGCATAAATGAACATCAACCCACCTAGAAAGATACGCCCCATGCATAAACGAACATCGATGCATCTAGAATGATACGCCCTATGCATAAACAAACATCGACGCACCTAAAAAGATACGCCCCATGCCTAGTTGAACATCGACGCACCTAAAAAGATATGCCCCATGCACCGACTTCTCGAGCCGATTGCTCCACGAACCGTCCAAAGACCATGGGTCTCTAGCCCATAAAAATGAGACGAAGCTTCATAAAATCGGGGTATAGTCCCCTACGTGGACAAAGAGACATCGCATATCGCTAGTCTAAACCATAAAATGATCACCATCGATCAATAAAAAGTGTAAATTATACTAAGCTAGTAAATAAGTGAGTTTAGCTTCATGTCCCATAACCACTGGCTTAACTTAAATATTTAAAAACAAATTGTAGATTTCCACTTGAAAATTGTCGCGAGATTTCAATCGAACAAGGCCAAAAATTAACCGATGAAGAAAATGCAAGCGTTTCATACCACTTGTTTTGCTAAGTCGTTTAATTAGATTTCTCATATGAATGAGGTAAAGGTTTGTATATACTAATAGACTGGAAGACAGTTTAAAAACGAGCTTTGATCTAAAAATAACGTCGAAATCATTTTTGTAAAAGAGTTTGAATACTTACTTCTAGTATAGAAACCTTTGTAATTTAAAGTGAAAAATCACAGAAATGATTGTAAAAACAATCAATCACCAAAAATTCACATATGATGACGTGAATCAAAACCAAAGAAATCGAAATCAAATCCATCAAATGGATATTTTCAAAAATCCAGAAAAAAAAGTCATCAAAATCAATAATAAATGATAACAACTAATTGGATCAACAAAAATCGATTAAAAATTGAAAATCCACTCAAAAACAGCCAAAATAGGCAAAATTGAACAGTTCCAGACGTCTGGATGGTATAACCAGACGTCTGGATTTGGGTTCTGGAAATATATATTTTTAAAAAACCTTTCAGACGTCTAAAAGGTTGTATCAGACGTCTGATAGGTTGTAGCAGACGTCTGAAAGGGTGTACCGGACGTCTAAAAGGGTGTACCAAACGTCTGAAAGGGTGTACCAGACGTCTGATTCTGTTCTCTACATTTTTTTCTGCATTTGTCCAATTTTTCTCTTTTCTAGAGATCCCTACGTCTGATTATGTTCTCTGCATATTTTCTGCATTTGTCAAAATTTTCTCTTTTCTAGAGATCCCTACCAGACGTCTGGATTTTTCAACCAGACTCTGGATTTTCCTGCTAGGCAAAAATTTTCCTAACCCAAAGAGCGCAAATCCAAATCGAAAGCGATCGAACGAGCGATGGTTGCTAGAGATTTATGCCAAGCGACAACCCAACCATATATGCTCTTTTATACACCACCAATAACATGTCCAAACATCCAACATAAGATTTTTAAGATTTTGACTTCAAAACACCAAAATTGGAAAATTCACTAAATTAATTCAAATCAAAAGCAAATGAACATGAATAGATGTTAGGAATTCATACCTAACAACTATCAAAGGTATAGACATAGATGTGAGTTAAACAACTCACCTTTAAACTCAAAAATAACGAATGATAAGCTTTAAAACAAAGGAAAGATCAACCACTCTTCAGTTCAACCCTAGAAGCTCGAATCTAAGCATATAAGCAAATATTTCCTAAGTTACAGTTTAGGAATTTCTGAAAATTGAAGAGAGATCAAGATGGAGAAGATGAAGAGGATGCTTACCTAAGCTTCTTCTTAATTTTGGAACAAGAACTTGAATTTTCTTAGAAAACTAGGGCTTAGGAATTTTAATCTCATCTTTCCCCTCATTCTTTCCTTTAGCTTGAGAGTGTTAGGAAATGAAAATGAATGAAGAGGAGAGGGGGTTGAGTTAGGGTATTGTGTTGGGTAATGGGCTGAAACCCAAACCCATAGCCTAGTAGAAAAATAGCAAAATTCAACTCTACTCCAAACATATCGATGTTTATACTCAAAAAGGTTGCAAATGTCGTTTTAAACTCAATGGAAGTGGTCTTGAGTCCTAATTCAACAGTTTGCAAGAAGTATCATTTCGGATTTAATCCGACTAACGATGCTATATTTAAATAAAACATTTAAATATATAATTGTAAAATATGCAAGTTGTTACAGACTCCCTTCCTTAAAGAAATTGCGTCCTCGCAATACTTAAGAAGAAAATAAAGAGTAACAACCATAAAAGCATATCAACACAAAAGAAGAAATTTTGAAACGAGAAGTTCACCTTAAGGATCATGAGAGAGTAAGTCCGAACGTGTTCGTTCGATGAATTCTCTGGATTCTCAAGAGCAATCCTTAGGATTTGCGGACCATTGAACTTTCGCAAGCAGAATATCTTTATTTCGAAGGCGTTTAAGCTCCATAGCAATGATACGAATAGGATGTTGCTTATAAGTCAAATTAGGTGAAACTTCAATTTCTTCAATAACTCCAGGATCAAGAATTGATCGTAATCCCTAAGGAATTTCCGTAGTTGAAAGACGTGGAAGACGTCATGAATAGCAGAAAATTGAGCCGGCAATAAAAGTAAATAAGCCACGGAACCAATGCGTTCGGTGATGGAAAATGGACCAATATATCGAGGCGCTAATTTTCCCGATCGACTGAAACACACAACACCCTTCGTAGGCGAAACACGAATAAACACCAAATCTCCCACGGGAAATTCCAGATACCTTCTTCGGTTATCGGCATAGGATTTTTGTCTACTTTGAGCTTCTCTCATCCTATGACGAATAAGGTCTATCTTTTCTATGGAATCACGAATAAAATCTGGATCTAAAACCAGTTCTCACCGGCCTCAAGCCAAAAAGAAGGAAATCAGTATGCCTTCCGTAGAGTGCCTCGAAAGGTGCCATACCAATACTAGATTGGAAGCTATTATTAAAAGAAAAATCAACAAGAGAAATATGATCTTCTCAACTTCCACCAAAATCGAGAACACATGCACGAAGAAGATCTTCAAGAGTTTGATTCACATGCTCTGTTTGTCCATCGGATAAGGATGATAAGCGGTGCTAAAATTAAGCTTTATTCCCAAAGCTTTTTGAAGACTCTTCCAAAATCCACTAGTAAACAATGGATCATGATCGCTAACAATAGATGTAGGAACTCCATGCAATTTAACAATTTCTCTAACATAGAGTTTGGCCAAGAGAGGTATGGTCCGGTTAGACTGAACGTTGTGCAGTTAAGTGCTTGGCAGACTCAATGCAGTAGAGGAGCAAAAAGTCATAGCGGGGATACAACGAGGATATAGCGAGATATAGCGAATGATTCAAAAATAGCATATAAAACTCGTACTTAATGTTTTTACAAATATACTATTGGTAATTAAATGAAAAATTAACTTTCAATTGAATTATGATAAATACATGAATAATTTTAAATAAAAACATGTGCAAATATATAGTAAATAAACGTAAACTGTTATATAGCATAATTGAGTTTAGTAGAATATCATAGTATTTTCATTTCTAAAAATATATTACAAATTCAATTAAATAAATTAATTTCTTAATTTTATAATGTATAAATATTATTTTTCAATTTATTTCTTTTAAATAAGATATAGCGTAAATAGCGGAATATAGCGGGAATAACGAGATATAACGGAAATAGATGGGTTTAAAGTGGAAATGCTATATTTGGGGCTATATGGAAAAATCATAGCGGTAGAAATCCGTTATGAGATATAGCAGGGTTATAGCGGGATAATAGCGGGGCATTAACTGCATAAATCGAATGGCAACAAAATGGACGGATTTTGTTAGTCTATCTACCATCACCCACAAACTGTCATGACCCGAACGAGAATGGGGAAGACCGTCAATAAAATCCATGGAGACTTGATCCCACTTCCAAATGGGAATATTTAAAGATTTCAATAACCCACCAGGCCTTTGATGCTTAGCCTTTGTGAGTTGGCAAGTTATGCAACGCTTAATGAAGTTAGCAATATCGGATTTCATTCCATCCCAATAATAAAGTCGCTTCATATCCGCGTACATTTTACTACTGCCGGGATGAATGGTAAATATAGAATGATGAGAATCTTTTAAATTGTCTTTATGAAGATCACTAATATTTCGCACGATAAGTCTACCAAATTTTTGAATGCCACCACGAGCATCGATCTCTAAGTCTTTCAAACCATCAACATTTCTATCCCTACAACTTTGGCTAAGATGAGCCAATTCGGGATCATGCTTTTGAGCATCAAGAATACAATCTAAAAGAGATGGATGAGCCTCAAGGCTACATAAAATAAGAGAAGAACATGAATCAGATTCACGATTTTGAATCTCACAAGTGGATAAAGTCTCAAGATCATTCCATTCGGATATCATCATTGAAACAACTACTTATTGCTTATGACGAAAGGCATCGGCAACATGATTCCCTTTGCATGAGAATGGCTTCCAAACCAACACGACTAGCATTGGTATAAACAATAAAGTCTTGGTTCTCTTTCGGAATCACGAGAATATGAGCATCGAAAAGGAGTTCTTTTAAATGATCCTCTTTCTCGAAAAGCTTAAGACTTTCAAAATTAAAATTAACTTCATGTAATCAACTTTTTAGAAAAATTTACAATTTACTGTGTCTGACTGCCTCATCATAGCATATAGAAGATTCCTAACGATAACGTTGATCAGGCGCATCGACCAGAATTCTTAAAGCACCCAATAGGCAATACAACACAAAATCATCTTCTATATGATAAATATGTCTCTTAGAAACCTTACGAATATTCTTTGCTCGTTTTAAGAACAAAATCCAATTACACTTATAAATGTATCTTATTAAAAAAAATCGCAAATTTTAAATTGCTTTTTTCATCCATAACCAATGAATACAAGGCGGACTCATCGAGATATTCATAGAATACTCGATTCATAAGATAGATGAAATAAGATGGATGGTTTGTCAAACCAAATGGCATAACAAACCATTCATAAGAATCATAATGAATGCGGAATGAGGTTAGTGGACGCTATCGTCCACAACTCATAGCTAATGAAAAATGGTGGCAAAGTCGAACTGAAAAGACCTTAGCACCACTCAATAGATTGCTTAGGTGATAATCCTAAGACAAACTCAAAGATGTCGGAAAAATCACGAACTACTTGAATGAGGGAAACAACATCTTCCTCATCGTGTGGGTCCAGAGAAGAAAACGATGCCACTAAATTGGAATCGAAATCAATAAGAAAAAAAAATCTGCTTAACAGATTGAGAATGTCAAAGATAGATAGTCCTCACTGGATATAGGATATGGGCTTCATACTGATTAAGCCAATTCTTTCCCAAAAATCAATTTCAATACCTAGGTAGCACATAACATGTAAATTGGATCGGAAAGCACAATTACATAAAATAATCTCGACACTTTCACAAAGCAAACTGAGTGTTGCCGATCCACCAACCGGATTCGCAATTCTCAGTGAAGTCACCAAGCCCATAACATTTAAAGAATAAGAATCGACATGTTCTTTTGATATAAAAGAATGAGATGAACCCATATCAAAAAGAACCTGAATAGGATAATCACAAAACAAATGTCATCAAGGACTGAATGATTAATGCCTTGACCAAGAGAAGTGTCACTAGGAGCTTGCACAACATTCAACTTTCTCTCTCTCCTACTTTGAAGTTTGGGACAATAAAATAAAAGATGACTCAAACTTTTGCAATAGCGGCAAGTAAAGGGTTTTGGACACTTATTTGCGTAATGGTCCTTAGAACCACAATTGTAGCATTGTCCACGACTAGAGGTATGAGTCTTTGCTACCGAAGTTGCCTGCTTTCCTTTCTTGTTGGAATTAGGGCTTTTGAACTTAATATGCCTCTTCTTATTGTTATTGAGGCTCTTTTTGGAATCTCCAATATCACTATCACTTCCTTTATCGGCCTCTTCTAGTCGAAGAGTGATATCTACAAGCTGATCAAAAGGAACTTCTAGTTTTAGAGGTAAAATCTTTTTGGGTTTCTTAATCAAAGCATAGATAAACCTTTGATTCTTTACAAGATCCAAAAGTTGTTGGGCAGGCATGAATACGCCATCCAGAGAAGGACTACTGGATTGACCGGCGCTAGGACTGCCAGATCTAACCATTTCTTCTTCTTAAAGAAAGAAAGAAAGAAGAGGAAAAAGGTTATTCTCAGAATGAATATCAAACAAATTTGATTGACAAAAAAAGGCATCATAAAAGAAATTAGGATAGAACGGGTCCTAATACTCGGATAAATCCTAAGGCAAGATTCCTAAGAGACGCTTAGGACAATGTCCTTGTTATAATATTCTATATTGTTTCGAAGTTTGGCTCTGATACCAAGCTGTGACGCCCCACCTCTATACTCATGCTAGCCAAGGACACTACTAGGTAACGCCGTCGACTAGCATGAAGAATAAGGCTGTTGAGGAGCGACCATCTGTGTAATTGCTTTGTACGAGTACCGATATGTCAGATAGTATTATATGCATTTCGTTTCAAGAGGAAATCCGGCATATCAAATACAAATACAAGGCTACTACACAATGGCTATGTGGTCTTCGAAAACAAATATAAAATAAGCATAACGTAAATTAGTCACAGATATTCATATCACTAAGGTGAAAATGGATATGAATATAACACATAGAAGTGTACGTCAAAGTAGTGGTAATAAAAGATCTACAACATCACAAAAGAATAGGTACAAGGGTTAAACAAAAGAATATGTATACATCAAGGAGTCTCTATCTCGAATGTATATAACAAAAACTACTAAGCTAAGTAGTTAGCCCAAAAGTTAGATGTAGGATCATGATAAGAAGTCAAGCAGAAGCACCTGAAATACCTCGGTCTGACCCGAGTATTATTTAAGAAGAAAATAATAAACAGATCAGTCTAGCTATAAATATCATAAAAATAAGATAGGATAAGAGATATAACAAAAAAGTATGATAACAATAGTGTCATACTTTGCCAAGTATACATTAAATAACAACAAAATCATACAATGTCTCAAGAATCTCAAAACACCAAAAAGAATGTCAAATTCTTTATTTTATTCACCAAACTACAAATATTGACAAAATATACAATGTCAATCGCAAAAATTGGTGAAACACAAATTCTAGAAATCATCAATTAAAAATTCAGAAAACACAAAGGGGGAGGCCTATCATAAATGGGAGCATGAAAACTCACCAACATGTGTATCACAAACGAGACGCTATCCCATAAATCGAACATCGACGCACCTAAAAAGATATGCCCCATGCACAATCGAACATCGACGCACTGAGAAAGATACGCCCCATGCATAAACGAACACCGACGCACCTAGAAAGATACGCCCCATGCATAAAAAAACATCGACGCACCAGAAAGATACGCCCCATGGATAAACGAACATCGATGCACCTAAAAAGATATGCCCCATGCCTAGTCGAACATCGACGCGCCTAAAAAGATATGCCCCATGCATAGTCGAACATTGACGCACGTAAAATGATACCCCCCATGCACCAACTTCTTGAGCCGATTACTCCACGAACGGTCCAAAGGCCATGGGTTTCTAGCCCATAAAAATGAGACGAAGCTCCATAAAATTGGGGTATAGTCCCCCACGTGGACAAAGAGACATCGCATATCACTAGCCTAAACCATAAAATGATCACCATTGATCAATAAGAAGTGTTAATTACACTAAGCTAGTAAATAAATGAGTTTAGCTTTATGTCCCATAACCACCGGCTTAACTTAAATATTTACAAACAAATTGTAGATTTCCACTTGAAAATTATCACAAGATTTTAATCGAACAAGTCCAAAAATTAACCGACGAAGTAAACGCAAGCATTTCATACAACTTGTTTTGCTAAGTCGTTTAATTATATTTCTCATACGAGTGAGGTAAAAGTTTGTATATACTAATAGATTGGAAAATGGTTTTTAAAATGAGCTTTGTATTTAAAAATAACGTTGAAATCATTTTTGTGAAAGAGTGGATATTTACCACTAGTATAGAAACCTTTGTACATTAAAGTGACAAATCATAGAAATGATTGTAAAAACAATCAATCACCAAAAATTAACATACGATGAGTGAATCAAAACCATAGAAATGGATATCAAATCCATCAAATGGATATTTCCAAAAATCCGAAAAATGAAGTCATCAAAGTCAATAATAAATGATAACAACTAATCGGATCAACAAAAATCGATTAAAAATTGAAAATCCACTAAAAAACAGCCAAAATTGGCAAAATTGAACAATTTTAGACGTCTGGATGGTTTAACCAAACATTTGGATTTGGTTTCTGGAAATATATATTTTCCAGAAACCTTCCAGACGTCTGAAAGGTTTTATCAGACGTCTGACAAGTTGTAGCAGACGTCTGAAAGGGTGTACCAGACGTTTGAAAGGTTGTATCAGACGTCTGATTCTATTCTCTGCATTTGTCAAATTTTTCACTTTTCTAGAGATCCCTACCAAACGTCTGGATATTTCAACCAGACCTCTGGAATTTCCTGCCAGGCAAAAATTTGCCTAGCCCAAAGAGGGCAAATCCAAACCAAAAGCAATCGAACGAGCGATGGTTGCTATGGATTTATGCCAAGCGACAACCCAGCCCTATATGCTCTTCGATACACGACCAATAACATGTCCAAACATCCAAGATAGAATTTTTAAAGATTTTGACTTCAAAACACCAAAATTGAAAAATTCACCAAATAAATTCAAATCAAAAGCAAACGAACATGAATAGATGTATGGAATTCATACCTAACAACTATCAAAGGTATAGACATAGATGTGAGTTCAACAACTCACCTTTAAACTCAAAAATAATGAATGAGAAGCTTAAAACAAAGGAAAGATCAACCACTCTTCACTTCAACCCAAGAACTCGAATCTAAGCATATAAGAAAATATTACCTAAGTTAGGGTTTAGGAATTTCTAAAAATTGAAGAGAGGTTGAGATGGAGAAAATGAAGAGGATGCTTACCTAAGCTTCTCCTTGATTTTGGAACAAGAACTTGAATTTCCAAAGAAAACTAGGGCTTAGGAATTTCAATTTCCCATCTTTTCCCCCTGCAAAAGGGTATAGTGATTGTCTACGCTTCACGATAGCTTAGATCGCATGAAGTAAGATATCCTACTCATGATTTGAAGTTGGCTGCGGTGATCTTCGCATTGAAGATCTGGAGGCATTATCTCTTAAGGGAGAGATTTGAACTATACACAGATCATGAGTCTTTAAGATACTTATTCTCTAAAAAGGTGTTAAATATGAGACAGCAGAGATAGATGGAGTTTTTAGCAGCTTATGATTTTGGTATAGAGTGTACTCTCGGGAAAGGAAATAAAGTAGCAGATGCTCTTAGCAGAAGGCATCAGAATGTGGTGTTAGCTATATTGGCAGAATGGAAAGATTTAGAAGCATTGACTACTTGTAGTGTGCAGTTGAGATCGACTGCTTGTTATAGTCAAAATACTGCCACGTTGTCCTGTTTAGAAGTTCAACCAGTATTAGCCGAGAGGATTAGAAGGCTTGAGGTTGGATCAAAGGTCAATGATCTAAAAGATTTTATTCTTGACCAGAGGGATGGTTGAGAAAGAAGGAACAATTATGTGTTCCGAATGTTGAGGACTTGAAGAAAGAAGTTTTCAGAGAATTTCATCGGTGCAAGTTTACGATTCATCTTGGAGGGACCAAGATATATCAAGATATGAAGAGGAGCTTATATTAGGAAGGTATGAAGAGGGATATTGCCCTGTGAGTAGGCAGTGTGCAAAATGTCAACAAGTGAAAGTTGAACATCAGAAGTTGAGTGGATTGCTTTAACCTTTAGAGATTCCAGTTTGGAAATGGGATTCGATATCCATGGATTTTATAGATAGGTTTCCAAGGACAAATAGGGGAAATGAGAGTATATGGGTCATAGTGGAAAGGTTGACCAAAAGTCCATTTCATTCCAGTTAAGTTAACTGAGATGGCACATGTTTTAGCTAAGTTATTCATGAAGAACATAGTTAGACTATATGGGATTCCTAGTAGCATAGTCGTTGACATAGATGCTTTGTTTACTAGTGAATTCTAGAGGAGTCTACAGGATGTGTTAGTCACTAAGCTCAAGATAAGTTACATATCACCCCCATACGGATGGGTAGACAGAGAGAGTCAATAAGATACTCGAGGATTTACTAAAAGCTTGTGTATTGGACTTTGGTGGATCCAGGGAATATCACCTACATTTGGTTGAGTTTTCCTATAATAATAGTTATAAGACTAGTACAGAAATGGCGCCTTTTGAAGCTTTGTATGGAAGGCCATGCATATTATCAGCATGTTGGTTGGGGACTGAAGACAGATTAATCTTGAGTCCAGATCTGGTTAGAGAGGCGATAGAAAAGATTGAATTAATCCGAGAAAGAACGAAGGAAGCTCAGTCCGAACAGAAAAGTTACACGGATAAGAGGCATAAAGATCTAGAATTCTCAGTTGGAGATAAGGTTTTCATTAAAGTATCTTCGATGAAGGTTGTGGTATGGTTCAAGAGGTCAAGGAAGCTAGCACGAGATATGTTGGTCCATTTTAGATTATAAAGAGGATTGGATAGCTCGCATACAAAGTAGAGTTGCCGAGTAGCATGGTAGGTGTCCATAATGTATTTCATGTGTCTCATCTTCGCAAGTATGTGTATGATCCAGAGATTACTATTCCTTTGACACGGTTGGAAGATTTGGTAGTAGAGCTGATTTGACTTTTGTTAGACAACAAGTTCGGGTTGTAGCTAGAGATGAGAAAAGATTAAGGAACAAGACATTCAAGTTGGTGAAAGTTCACTAGAGCAACAACGAGAAGGACTGTACTTAGGAGACAGAAGACGGGATTAGAGATACTTATCCTGATCTGCTTTGAGGGTATGCCTATATTAGATTTATATAGATAGTTGCTAGTCAGGTAGACTAATTTGGTTACTGTAAGTCCTTACATATGATTGCTATGTTCAGTATTTAGCCCTTACTGAATTTCAAGGACGAAATTCTTTAAGGAAGGGAGCCTGTAACACCCCTAATTTTTAATAATATTATTCAGGATATTTAATAAGATAAATTAAATAGAATAATGTAAATAGTTAGAGTGATAAGGGGATTACGATTTGAAAATAAATTATAGGTTGTGCTTAACAAGATAAATGAGCTTATAAAAATGGTTATATATTATAATTAATTAACCTAAGGGATTATTAGGAAATAGCCGCACATAACCCATCACCTACATATATTCTCATTTCCCTTTATTCACATTCATTTGTGCAAAACAAAAATAAAACACAAACATAAGAAGAGAAGCCAGCCTTTGTTAAGGAAGAAAAGAAGAGAAGATTAAATCAAAGCTATGGACCAAAGCTAAGGGAATTAATCTTCAACAAATCTCAAATTCCTTGTCATATTCAAAGTGAATAATAATCTATACCATCTTTAGTTTTGTTTTACGATCATATGTTTTCGGATTTAGGATTAAATTCGTTTTTACGATAATTTGGATGATGATATGCTTGAATTATAATTTGTTTTGTTTAAATCAAATCATTTAAATATTGATTTATACAGTTTTAGGGAAAAACCAAATGTAAATGTTTTTGGAATGCCATGAAAAAGTTATATGTTATGTAAAATATGATTTTGGAGAAGGGTTTCAATTTTTGTAATTTTCAAAGCAGTGGAAAATTTAACATAAATTTTTAAAGGAAAATATGATAGAGTAGGGTTTATAATTAATTTCGATAATATATGGATCTGAAATTTTTGTATGTTAGATAACATGAAAGTGAATTTCTGTAATTTTTGGGGATTTTTCCTAAGTGGTTTACTATAGAAATTAAATCGTTTTAGAAAGAAGGATTTAATTGCATAATTGGTTTTGCTTAATGGAAGGGCTTAAATGTTAAATTTTCCTTGATTTGGATCTACGATCATGCGACGGTTATAATACTAGAGAATTTGAAAAGTTTAAGGCAACCAATCAGGTGTTTACAAATAGGCAGGTTAGTTATAAAGTAGTTACTAAAATTAGTATTAAATCAGCCTTTTCCAGAAAAATAGGTTCCGCCTGCTTCAGCAGCACCTTTCGACCTTTGGTCCCCGCTTCGACTCAGTCGAAACCTACTATGCCGAAACCCACCTAGTCGAAACCAATACACAAGGTATCATATAGATGGTATGTAGTGGATTGGCGGAAGGCAGAAGGCATAGTGTTGAAAGCATAGCTTCTCATGGGGTTGGAACCTTAGTTTTACTTTCAAATGAAAAAGCGCCTGCCTTGTTTTATGAAAAGCTTTCGCAGGAGTCGAAACATATGCTTTCGAAAGGGGTTTTCTACATAGCTTTCGAATGGGGTTGCCATTTTATGTTTTAAAAGTATAGGCTTTCGAATGGGTTCCTTTATTTATAAAATGATGTTTTCAAAAGTAGTGGTTCCGACTTAGTCGAAACCCAGACATTGTTCTTTTGCCTTTCAAGTGTATTGAAGCCATCAATGCTTTCGAAGGGTTGTCTTTATTTTAAAATTATGTTAAGTCACTTCCTAAATTCTTTCGAAATGGTTCAAAGGTTTCGAAGGCAATGGCTTCAAAAGGGGGTTTCGATGCTATCTTTCAAAGTTCTACTAAATTGGTTTAAAGCTTTCGAATGAATGGTTCCGACGCCATCAAGTTTTCCCTAAACATTTGTGTAAGGTTAAAAGGTTTAGAAAGAGATACTTTCGCATGTACTCACTCAGACCCAAAAGAAATTTTAAAACAAAACCCAATATTTTCGAAAGAATTACTCTCATTGGCTTTGAAGCTATGTTTTTGAGGATTTTTAAGTGATGATTTAGTACTTTTGAAAGGTATATTTTGGTTTCGAAAGAGATGATTAAAGAGCTTCAAAAGGTATATATTTGGTGTTTTGAAAAGAAGTTTTCTATGTTTTTAAAGGAGGTCATCCAGGGGTTTCGAAAGCGATGCTTTTAAGGTTTCACAACAAATAACTGAATCTCATTTTAAAGGAAAAAACATGGCATAAACAAAGGGTTTTGAAATGGAGTTTTTAAAGAAGTTTTCCTTCATTGACGGTTTAAAGGGATTAACCAAGTTTATATAAAGTGATTTCAAGGATATCAAATCAACGATGTTGGTATTATTATGTTGTTATGACTACTTCTTCATATATTTATTCACATTGTAATGAAGGCATAATGGTAATTTGGAGAAGGGCAGAATAACCAGCTAGGTTAACCTAGTAGTGAATATAAATTAAACTAATTAAAGATATTGGCAGAGGCCAATAGGTTCATAGTAAGCCCATAAAAACTATGTATACACAAAGATGTTAAGGAGATAGGTTCATAGTAAACCCATGAAAACTATGATTTAATATTGGCAACAGCCAATAGGTTTGTAGTGAACCCATTAAAACTACATCCGGATCAGGATATTGATAGAAATCAATAGATACCTTGTCAACCCATGAAAACTAATAGAGGGAAAGATATTTGAGTTACCAATAAGTTCAGGGAGAACTCATGAAACAGTAAAGATATTAACAGGGGCCAGTAGGTTCTGAGTGATCCTATGAAAACTATAAAATCGGACAGGTAGTCCATAAACATTAAAAAGGTTATTAGGAGGCCCATGAAAACTAGTAGGTTAATAGGGACTCTAGAAACTATAAATAAGACGGATGGTCTATATGAATGAGGATGGGAAATCCAGAATTAATTTACTTATTTACATATCATCATATTATTTTAAATTGTTTTAACCATTATGGATGCAGAAGCATAGTATATGGTTCTATAAAGGTTTAAAGATACTAATGAGGAAAAACCCGTTCCGCTAAGCGCCGTGGTCTCACTAGATATCAAAATGGTTTGAGATGGTAGATTATCATCCATACTAGGCTTTAAGTCTGACTTGAAGTTTATGGTTTTCCCTTAAACTCTCGGGTACTCAAATGATTTTGAGTAGTTTGAGAGTTGAGGTTTACAGGTACCTCTATAGACGAATAAAACTTCCGGAGACGGGCAGGAGGCATGATAGCTACTTAGAGTTATCTTTTATTTTGATTCCGCTGTGCTGATGTTGTAAAGGCGAAGTTGTTTAATTGCCTATATATATACTCAGTTCATCCAATGAGGCATCTTCATATGTCGCTCTTGGCATATATTGTAATAAATATATTTTCTCTAAACGTGGTTCTCGTAAAGGATTATGTAATGAATTTGAAATATTTTGAAATGGGATGAGAAAGTTGTTGATTCTTAAATTTTCCATATCCATGTATTTTTGTTATACAATGTATCTAACATTACCGCGTTTAGTCTCCGAGGATTAATAATTAGAGAAGACTACAGCATCCGTAGCTGCTACTTTTGGGCCTCCAAGTGGGGGATGTTACAGTTGACATATCAAAAATATGAATGTCGACATATTCACAGTTAGGGTGTTTTTTAAATTTTCAAAGGAAGCAACTTTTGGCGCCATCCTTTCACGAATGGTCAAAAAACTTCAACCTCTATTTAAAGGCCTCTGAATTCAATTTTTTAACAACAATTCTAACTACTTTCTTTATCTCTCTCTTCTCTCTCATTCTCTTTAAGATTCAACGAAGTGCTGCTAATTTCTACATCAATTCTTTTTCTCTACATTCATACAAAAGATCAAAGAAGATAATTCACTTCTGTTCTACACTATCAACTCTCTGTTCTTCACTCTATTCCACTCAAAAGAAAAGATATTCCACTACTAAAGATCTATAGGAAATTGTATCAATAAAATACTTGGAATTATGATCGAAAGATTCAATTTCTTGTGGTACACTACTATTACTTGTAAAAGGGTGATCTTAACCACTACAGTGGAAGTTAAGACGAGATTGTAAAAGAAGTTTTCATACCTCCCGAGTCAAAGACAGGATAGATGTTCTGGTTACCAGAGTCAAATTCTAAAGGGTGTGTTGTTTACTCAAGTCAAATTCCAGTAGGTGTCCTTGCCACCTAAGACAAAGGCAAGAAGTGTAAAGGGTGTTCTTGCCATTTGTTTTAAAGCCAAGACATGATTAGTGAAATTTTGTATAGTGTATGAGACTGGGTGCAGGATTGAGAATCTGAACCAGTATAAATTCTTGGTGTCTTCTTTACCTTTACTTTTACTGCATTTACTTATTATTATTTGATTATTTTGTAATTATATTATTTAGCTGTGTTTTGAATTTTCTGTTATAAAGTTTGAAATCAGCAAGTATTTTGATATAAAGTTTAAATACGCTATTCACCCTCCTCTGGTGTAAATTAACCTTAAGATCCATTCTGTTGTAGTACAAACGAGATTATCATACCTTTCATCATTCCATCCACATCTACAACACAGTAGTGGGAAAGTTCGTAGTCCATTTACTAATCCCCGCAAGCCCTAATTATTTTTTGCGTGGCATCCTTATCGAGTTTAGCTAATGATTAGTTGTTGACACCTTACCAGTGCTTTTTATACGAAAGTGAAATCTTGATGTTTCTTAGCCAGTCATTATAGTCTGTGCTAGTTAGTTTGTTCTTTTGAAAAATAGCTTCGTGGTTGTTATTTAATATATACAGATTCATTATAGTAAATCAGATAATATAACATATGTTATTATACTTATTAGATTGGTTTATTATATTTATCTCGTAGGCATCCACTAAATTTTGCATTTCTCAAAAATCCTAAAAGAGGCACATGAATTTCATAAATTATTTCAGTGGTTGTTAAGACCAATTTATCATGTTACTAGGGTGTTAAAAAAATTGTATTATCCATCAATGGTAAATAACACATACTATTTGTAAATCATATATAACTCTTAACATACTTTGGACTATGCCCCTAATCACTACATAACCTTGTGGGTGCTCAACAAATCATAAAGACATTAAATACCATAAACCCATCATTTCGCTATATCCTACTTGGAATTATGTAACCCTTAAAGGTGCTTAATAAAGTTATATATCTTACTTATATATGGACAACATAAACACCACTTTAGATATTCTATCACTTGAGGGTGCTAAAAACCAATGTGTGAAGTACTCAATTTATATTATTAATGATCGAGAGCATTATTACTTTAAACTCATAATATAAAATTTATTTTATAGACTATTATCATTTCTTTAAGCAGGATGAGTATATCTCATAATATCGTATATCTTTTACATACATATAAGCGTACTCCCTTAAGTCTCATGGTTTTTTTGTTTAACCTCTCATTTTCCATTAATACATATAATATACACTTCATTGCACACTTTAAAGTCTTTGGTTCAATCTAATAACATTTATCGATTAATCGATTTGCTTTAGCAAAAGATTTTAACTTTTAAGTCGAATATCAATTACGGTGATACTAAAATTTTATAATGTAGGAGATGAATCTTCTCTTGGGTAGTGTTTATTTAATCAATAATGTGATTAAACTTTGTAACCCACCTTTTGTCAAGGCAGTATATCAGCAGATTTAACCTAAAAGACTTCACGACTATCAAGGCTAGTAGCCCAGAGCGATGATTGTGAGGTCCAGAAATCAAGTGCAGGCTATGATACGAAGAGACGATCAACCGAGACTAAGAGATGGACTCTCCAGAATATTCTAAGTACGGATTAGTACCTCCCCTAGACAGGGACGATGTCTATCCCTTCCCATAGGGGATCGGTACATATCCTCAATTTTTGTCCCAAACTGAGTGAGACTGGTGTAAAGTGACAAGAAAGACCCCATGTGACTACATTTCAAATATCAAGTCGTTTGGAGTTTGTTGCTCAAGTTATGGGAAGATTACTTTACATAAGAAAGGGATTGGTATAAAAGAGATCGTATAAAAGGAGAGATCGTACAGAAGGAATCTGCATATTTCAGCCAAACAAGTGCAACTCAATGGAAAACAATCAATGTCTTAACATCCATAAGTCCAATGCATATGAAATTTTATGAGCAAGATGTGGGGACCTTAGGGAGCCTACCCTAGGGGTCGCACCTCATAAGGAAGAAGCAGGAGGGATCAGCCCTCTTCCCTCAATAGGGATCAGCTAAAAACAGAGGACAACTCATATTAAAGCAAAGATCGATTAATAAATTGAGTTCTACTAATCCAATTGACATGAAACTTGGAGGCTAAGCATAATACAACATGGAGAAGCTCCCTTATGGATTGCACATCATTTGGAGGAGTTTCGAGGGATCGACGCCTATCCCTATTCAAGATTGGTTTAGTTGGATTTGCAGCAATGATCGGTCAATATCTCAACATCTACATATCCAATTGACATAAAACTTGGAGCACAATCTTACTAGAACATGTGGAATGCACCAGAGGGATCGCACATTAAATGGGATACTATGGAGGGATCGGCCCCTATCCCTTTAAGGGATCGGTTGAAATCAAAATACATGCAACACCACTTCATAAAAAATGAGATATCTCACAAACCATAAGTCGGAATGTTACGAAATTTGGAGGGCAAGTAGATAACATCATGGAGAACCCTCCAGAGGGATCGCATCCTATTTGGACACCAAAATAGGGATGAGGGATGATCCCTATTATGGGCTCCAATCGGTCTGAAAATTCTTGTGTGGCCTCGTCATGGCCCGGAGGTTCTTCTGTCGAAATTTCAGCCCAATCCATGGTCGTGTTCCCCTATAAATATAGCAGGCATGGTGTCAAAAAAGAGATCTTCTTCATCTCCTTTCTACTTCTCTTTATCTTCAAGCTAGGCTACACTCCGCCAATTTATTCTTGGATTTTGGATTGTAACTGCAAACAAACTACATATAATAAAAAGGATTATTCTGGAGTGAACGTAGGCCGAAGTTATCTGAACCACTATAAATCTTGTCTCTTTTTACTTATTCCATTTTTAATTTGTTTTTTATTCATACTATATTCTTAGGTTATATACTATCTAAGACATGTGACTGGATATTAGTGCTTTCAAACAACTGGGTGTTGGTGGCCATTTTTGATGCCAACAACTTTTTTCCATAATGATTATTTTTAATGAATATGTAGAATTATCATTTTGGGGCACTGTCTCGGATTTTAACGAAACGAGTCATCAAAACTGGAATATTGAATAGATATGCGCCGATGAGTTTCATGATGATTTGATGCACTGTGTGATCATGCAAGCTTGAAACATTCGATGATTAACTTAAGAGAATTAAATTATAATAAAACAAAATAATATAATAACCTGCCTAATAAAATAAAATAGTATAATGACTTGCCTAATAAAACAAAGTAGCAAAATGACATGTCTAATAAAATAGAATAGTACAATTACTTGGCTAGTAAAACAATAATATGAAACAAAATAGTATAATAACCTATATAATAAAACAGAATAGTATAATTATTTGCTTAATAAAACAATAGTAACAAAATAGCATAATGCATGCCTAATAAAACAGAATAGTATAATTACTTGCCTATTAAAATAATAATATAAAATAAAATAGCACACCATTTAGGTCTATCCTAAACATAATAATTTATTTCAATTTATTACTATTCTTAAACTCTAACTAAACTCCTGCATCCTTATAAATATTCCACCACTCAAAAAAAAATTGAGATTTATTTTAGAAATAAAACAATTGTTTATAATTGTTGAAAATTGAAAAGTATTATTTTAATAAAACAAAAGTGGGTTCTTTCTATCTTTAAACACATATATATAATATTATATTTTAACTTATAAGAAGAAAAGTGTAATCTTTCTATCTTTATACTTATCCATATAATATTATACTTAGACCTTTAAACTTATCCTTATAATATTATATTTAAACCTTTATACTTATCCATATAATATTATATTTAAACTTATTCCTAACTTACACCATAAGCTTTCTAATTCTAAACCTATAAATAGCCCCTCACTTCTTTCTTATCCTGACTTCTTTCTTCTTTTCTTCCTCTTTGATTTTCCTCTAAGAAAGAAAAGCAGCTGCCACCTCTTCAATCCATTAAATCCGGAACTAGAGGCATCAAAATTCGATGACTATTGATTTATTGGGATCATGTGAGTGAGGGCGTCAATTCTGTATGCGTCAATTTGTATGCGGTGATAGTTAGATTGCTCGTATGGATCAACTGTGCCTAGGGCTTCGTCATGAAGGAGCTAAGGGTGATGATGGGCCATGCCGTTAGTGCCCTTGAGTTTTTTTGGCAAAGGCTGATGTGTGGAAGAAGTTTGGTGGTAGTCATGGGTGCTACAGTTGAGGGAGGCAAAATGTGACAGCCTGGAGTTGAGTTTACTCACCGGTTTATTTGTGTTCATTGTAGTATAATTTTTGTTGTGTTAAATGTAAATCAAAATTGAGAATAATGCAAGTTATATTTTTGGACCCCACTTTGCTTTGAAAAGCAAGTAACAACATTATTTGTAGTATAATCTCTATTATAAACCCTTTAAAACATGTATTGTAGCCCAGACTTGTTGTTTACATGTTTGATATTGTGTTGTGATTGGTTGAAGTGAAATTATCGCTATAAACGCACTTTGAAATCCTTGGTATTTAACAATTATTGGTTGAAATGTGAATATAATGTGGAAATATATATTTGGCTATATCTACATAGTTTTGATGTGTTTGACAAAATGAAACTAGTTCGGGAAAAATATCAAAGTATGATATTATTTTGATAATCATTTATGAATGGTTGAAGGTTTTAAATTATAAAAATAGATTTTTATGGGTTTTAAATAAATTATGAAATATGTATTTTATGGAATATTCGGAATAAGTGTTTAACCATTTTAAAAGTATTTTGGTATGTTTAAAAGTTTGGAAAGAAGTTAAGCATTTTGTAAAGAGATAAAAGGAAAGTTTTTGAGTTATAACAGTTGTGTTGTAATAAATGGTTTTGTGTAGTTAATTAAAAAGTATATTATAAGAGTTAAAATACTTAGATCTTTAAATGGAGATGTTTTAAAGTAACAAGTATGAAAGTGATTTTGGGTTTATTGTAACAATGTTTAAACAACATTTTTTAACCTATTGAATTATAATTTTAAAAAGCAATAAGATCTTCAAAGAGAGTTTTAAAGATGATGATTAAGCATATATTTTTTGGGTTTATAGTAAGCAATGTTTGAAATGACATTGTTTTTCATCCTTTTCTACTATGGTTTTGGAAATATGAAATCTCCCTTAATATTTGTGATTATACCTATGCCATTGTATAAGCATATGGAATTTTTTTCTAAGTACTGAAAGTGAGGTGATTTATGGATATACTTATATTGTTAAGATGGGTATATGAATACTTTTTGAAGTATTGAAAGGAGTATAAATGAATAGTGGAATAGTAGAATATTAGTATACATTTTTATAAAGAGAAATGTGTGTGTATGTGTATATAAGTTTATAAAAGAAGTTTTAATTAATAAGAAGTATTAATTAATAAAAAAGGAGTTTGATGTCTCCAACTCTAGTGGATTTGGTAGGGGTCCTCAACTCCCCAGGAGAGGGAGAGAGTTCGAGACCTAGCAGCTTCACTTTAGTAGTATGTTATTCATGGAGGCATGCAATAGTCCCTATCAAAAGGACCAATCCGACGGAATGAAAAATGCCATCGTAAGGCCCAAGCAAAAAGTGGACGGGTAAGGGCGGACCCTCCGAGATCCCCAACCTACGAAAGTAGGTTAAAAAAAGAGTTTGATTAATAAGGGATGTTTTAATCAATTATAATTTTTAATTAACGAAAGAAGTTTTATTAGATAAAAGGAGTTTTACTAATAAAAGCGGTTAATTAATAAATGATTTATCAATTAAGTAAAAAGAGGATTAAATATTGTTTATGTGATTTGATCATGCTTTGTATTCTTATTCATGCTTGGTTTCCTTATGAGATCAAAACTCTGGTTTGATTGTTTGTTTGTTTGATAGTTAAATAATTTGACTATTAAAACTTGGCCAATTTGGACTTAAGAAGTACATATGAGCTTAATGTGTTCATATGGTTTGAGATCCCTCGGCAAAACTCATTTCAGTGAAATGTCTCTAGCTTTAAGGGGTATATGGGAGATTCCTTGGGACTTTGATATATCCCACTTACTTCTAAAAGAACTTGGATTGATTCAACCGAAAACTATCGGTTATTGGTTTAGAGAGACCGAGATCAAGTATATTATGTAAAACCACTTCGAAACGACATAAACGTTTGAATCGAAGACATCTTGAAGATGATGGAATCAAAGATGGAGACCTTTGAAGTGCAAGGGCTATTTGCTACTAATCCTTAGGGTTATTCCAATCAAAAAGTAGCGCCTTCGGTTTGTTTATATCCATGGATGAATGCTGGCATTGCATTGTGCCTGGAGGCAGTGTTAGCATTCCAAGTGGGAATTGCTAAAAAGGTAAAACATAGTCTTATGCCTCACAATCGGAATGACTAAAACAAGGGATATGCAGCAGGGCTATGTGGGTTGCACACATTAGGGTATGCAATCACATTTCTAGATCACTGTCTATGAATTTATGTATGTTGCAAGCTCGAGGAAAAAGGATGCAAAGAAATCGGGGTGAGGACATATCCGGTACTATCCAGGAAGGGAAAGGATGGTTCTATGTTAGCAGTGGTGCAAAATGTTTTTGCGACCTCGGCACATTTTTCTAGAGGTGCACCGTGACATGTGGTACTCGGACGTCTTGTCATTGTATGGAATCAATTCTCCAATAAATGCCTTTTAGACTTAGTCGTATACCTATTATGTTGGAATTTAATTAACGTAGCAATTTTGACTATGATTCAATATTTATTTTAAACCCTAAACATTATCATAATATCAGAAGATTTCCTATAAAATGGTTTGGTTATTATAAGGTAAAATCCCGTTCGTGTTTATGTGCGGTGTGGTCTTATGAGATACCTTTATTTTTGAAATGTTTTATAACATTAAAACCCATATGAAGTGTGTCACACGTAAATTTACCAGACATTATTTTCTTATAATGCTTGGGTCAGACCGAGCATATTTTCAAATTCAGTTATGGATGCTTTAATGCTTCAGGAGACGAGCAGGATGCCTCCAAGACGTGTTCGTGTATATTTTATTTTTTGTTTCATTTTTTGGTTGTATTTATCAGCATTTATAAGGACATATTGATATAATTATCCAGGCCGATGATAGATAGTTACTCTGATTGATGTATATATGTATATTACAGTTTTTATTTCATAAAGATCTGTTGTATATTATGTATTACTCATCACCATGAGAGATTATATTTTATCTTTTCTTTCTTTTTCCTCAACAATCTATTTTTTCTAACACTTGGATGCTCGGCACCTTAATGTTGTGGATGTATTAATGTCGACTTTTGAGGATCGAAAAGGCAGGTCGTTACCCAAGGTATCAGAGCTTAGATTGAGCGAACGCATAGGCTTTGATGGGGTAAACTCATTGGAGATAAGGTAAGTGACACCCTAAGTGAGTTTGAGTGTGCGCGCATGTGTGTGTGACTGCGTATTTGATAGTACTATAGAATGTTTTATATTGTGTTGATTTATCGGTTTGAGTGGTTATGAATTCTGGTCGACGTAGAAGGTACAACGGTATCGTTAGGGGTTTCTAAACAACTGAACAAGGAAAATTGACACGGTATTTTTTTTAAATTTGGTAAATGAAATAATTTTACCTAGAATTATATTTTATATATAAAGGGATGGTCTTCAGAAATCGATAAAGTAATTTATGATATGTTTGGTTGTTAGAAGATGATAATATTCGATTATTATTATCATTTATTGTTTGATTAGTTTGCTTGGCCATTTTATTAGCATTGACTATTATTTGTTGATTTATAAGAAATTTATCTTTTTACTGCATAGGTTTGGTAGATAGAAATTGTGGAAAAATTAAACGAACACGGTATGATTTAAGTTTTATGGTTTAACTATAAGGCATTCGATGATAATGTTGGGTTAGAATTTAATTTTAATAAAAGTCATTTATTTAAGCTAAACAACGATATATATTTGTGAAATGTTTATATGAGAAAGTTGAATTATGTAAGTATGATTTATAAATACGGTTTACAAATAAAAAGGGTTTAAACTAAGAATTTGAGGACTTAATTCCCGATGCTTTTGCAAAATGGTTTTCGAGAAATAATAATTGTTAACTGGGTTTTAAACCAATAGAATTCAAAGGGAACTAGAACATCTACAACATGTCAAAATATCTCAAGGATTGACCAAGAAGACCGGAAGGAAAAGAAAAGGAAGACCAAAGAAGAAAAATGCCAAAACAAGCTAAGGCCATGTATCGCTAGCGATCCATAAAGCTTGCTCATGGATCCTCCAGTTCTCTTGCATCATGATTTAATATGTTCCCTAGAGATGCTTGCCAAGTGTCATAGCATACCAAACAATCTAGTTCAAGAAGTGAAGACTCGTCGATTCAAGCTGTTTGACCAAAAGCAACTAACTTAAAATGGACGTGCAGAACTCATACGGAGTCGGATTGACTTGAATTTTTGGGACAACATTCAAAAGGCAAAGTTGAAGGATCGCAAAAAATGAGAGCATTTAGAGTTTATTTTTAATGGATCTTAGAGACTTATCTTGAGTGGGCCCCACCACCTCAAAATTTTATGGTGCGTCCCTGACGCCCTCTAGAGTGTTACTGCAAAGTTTCATTTGATTTGTTATGGTTTGAGCGAGTTATGGATGATTCTTCTGGACAAGATGACCTATGAAGACGGACGATCAAACGAAGTTTAAACGATTTTGATATTTGGATAAAGCACTTAAATAGAAGATAGGAAGACAACTAAATAAAGATCACTCAAAAATATGCTAAGTAGATGGACAACTAGCGATCCATTCCCTATGGATAGCTAGCGATCCATCAAGATAGGTTAGATCATTCTCAAACTTTGTGAGATTCTTTGTAGCACTAAGTAAAGGCTTATGGTATAAAAATACGCTAAGTTGATGCATAGCTAGCGATCCATTACCTATGGATAGCTATCAATCCATAGAAACGACTCAAATTGATTTGAGATTTTCGATGGCAACTTGGCATAACAACTGGACCCTTTTGCACCTGGGCTTCTGGCCCAATACTCATTGAATTCCCCTATAAACACTCACCTACCTGCAACTAGAGATGAATCTTTTTCCGATGAGAAAGCCGTCATTACTCTACTGGAATTCCTTTACTTTTTCAACTTTCTTCTACCTCACAACAGTTAACAAGGGGGTTACTGTGATTCTCCAGTCAACCCTTGTACTTGTGACTTATGCTAACTCATTGCAACTTAGATCTAAGGACTAACTAGTTAATATTCAGTGAGATTCAATTAGTATCATCATAATAAAGATTGATTAATGTGGACGTAGGCCAGAGTTAGCCAAACCACTATAAAAATTCTATGTCTCTTTTCATACTTCTACTTTTTATTTGTTGTTTATTTATGATGTGTTGTTGTTTATCTGCACCGGTACTTCCGCCTTGATCTAGGGTGTTGATCCATTTTTTAGGTTAACAATAATGGTATGTTTTGAAAGTATATTTGAATAAAAATATTTTTAAAAGAGTTTGAAGGAAATAGGAAGTACTGGGCTCACTTTTGTCGTCGGAAAATAACATTAATGATGACCGCAACATCGCCGAAGTTCGTTTTCGAGTTTCAAAGTGGAAGATGCTGCTATAGTAGCTTTGCTACAAAGTTGTTTTGGTAAACTGGATTTTGATTTAAATCCCAAAAGTATGATTTGATTTACAAATGAGATATGTATATTATTATTTCAAATGATTTGAAATAAAACCTGGGTGTTTAATTCTGAAGTTTTGACTTAAGTTATTATATGGATGGATATATCTTATGCATTAGGGAAGTTCAGTTTGTACGTCTCATTATCATATATTGTTTGGCAGTTTTGTTTTGTTGAAATGAAATGGATTTTTCTATGATTTTGGACAATCGAAATCTTCCAAGTTGCTATAAAAATTGAAGCTAAGTGTTTTGTAAAAAAATATAAAAGTAGAGTTTTGCAACTCTCGAACAGAAAAATAATAAGTTAAAATAAGTTTTAAATTTGTTGAATATCCTGGTTAAGTAAAACAAATCTAAGATTGTATATATACTTTTAGGATGTAGTGGAGTATTATATGAGTATGAACTTAAGTTATATAATATTTAATAATTTGAAGTAGTGTTTTATGAAATGATTCATAAATGATTTTAGTATTAAATGAGGAATACTATATGGAAAATGAATGCGAATTAAAATGAAAAGTAATTCGTGTAGTTAAGATATTAATTAGAATAAAGTACGTAAGTTGTACGTAGATTATTTTATTTGCATACCGGTTTTTGATCCTAATTCGAGTACATGATTTCGAGGTGATTTATACCAGTCCAAACAAGGATTTTTCACTCACTTAATGGTTAACACTTGATATGGAATTTTGATATGATTCTAAAGTTTTCTATCATAATATATGGCTGTGCAAGGAGAACGGAGGTTTCTAATCAAGGAACAGGATCTGAGTCCGTACTGGAAAGGTCTGGTGAGACATACTAGTTCGGAAGTGAAATATATGTGATCGAGCTAGTGATTAGATTTGGTATTACGTACAAATAATATATATGCATCGTACGGGCTTTAATAATATTTGTATGTTATACATATTGCCTTGCTATATATATTTCCTTATGGAGAATTTGGGGAATGACTCTTCGAATTGTTTGAGGTAGAATGGGCGGTTGACTAAGCATGACCTGAGGCTGTTGAGCATAAGGTGCGCTTAGTAAGTTATTTATCATCCTTGTGCAATGAGAGGTTTTTGAACCTAAGTAAATCGTGAGCTTGTTTGTTAGCGATTGGAATATCGTAAGGGATTGATGTGTAATTGTTGATTTTGTTGCTCGTGTTAGTAGTTCGGGGACGAAAATCTTTTAAGAGAGGAGAATGTAATGATCCGAAATTTTAAACACATTATTTTAAATATCAGATTATTTAATGTGAATAAAAATTATTTCAAAGGCTTATTTAAACTTTTTAAAATAGTAAATGTTAATGGTAAAACTTTTATTTAATCAATAATGTGATTAAACTTGTTTTAATAATAATTCTTTTTAATTAATGCGTGGGCTTTGGTTAATTAAAATGTTGGATTCCAATATAGGCTTTATTGCATTACGAGAATATTCCCTTTTTTATACCAGTCCCCTGAACTATAAACCAATATTCAAAACTAATACAATTGGCAGCGGGGATTATTGACTTATTTCTAATGCACCTGACGCCTTTGGTTTCATAATATACCAATACCATGGAACCTCTCGTCTCGATGAACTACATTCAAGTAGTTGGAGGAAGCGTAGCTCCGAAAGAAGGTGCGTATTATCCATCGGTGCAAAGTCTCCTAGCAAGAGATGAATAATGATTGTAATGGAAAGAGTATTCCCAGCTTTTGGTAGCTATTCTACTCACTCTGATCACTTCTCGTTGCTGCCATCAGTCCATCCTCCCTGTTGTACTCCTGAAGTCCTTACACTAGAATTTATGGTCTCTCAAACCCCTAATTTACACATGAAAACGTCAGCTTAGCCTCCTCAACTATGCTTGATGTGTTGGGCCAAAGCACGCTAGTGCTCGTTGCATTTCCCTTCTACTCGGGTAAAGTATTCCACTCGTTTGCTGTCAAAAATTCAGTAGAGTGGCTGGGCGTTAAAAGAAGAAAGCCTATAGCCAGATGTGGAAGGAAATCCCAAAAAGTATCAAGCTATTACTAAGGTGCCCGAAGGAAGGTGACTACTGTAACAACCCGCATATTTATCGGTTGAATATTTAAATATTTTATTTAAATATAACGTCGTTTGTCGGATTATAGTCCATAAAGCTACTTTCTGCAAACAGTCTAATTGGGACTCAAGACCACTTCCATTGAGTCCAAAATGGCGTTTGCGATCTTTTTTAGTATAAGCTTTGATATGGTTGGAGTAATTCGAGTTTTGCTACCTTTTCTAATTGGGTTTTGGGTTTGGGTTCAGCCCACTAGCTAACTAAATAACCTAACTCAGTCCCCTCTCCTTCCATGCACTCATTTTCACTTCTAAACTCAAGCTAAACTGAAAATGAGGGAAAGGAAGAGGAATTAGAAATTCCAAGCCCTAGTTTCTTCTTGCAAACTTGAATTCTTGCTCCAAAATCAAAGTGAAGCTATTGGTAAGCCTCCTCTTCATCTTCTCCAACTCTTTTTCTTCTTCAATTTCATAAAATTTCCTAAACCTAACTTAGAAAAATACTTGTTTTGATCTTAGATTGAAGCTAGTAGAGTTGAAGTGGAGAGTGGTTGGTCTTTTCTTTGCAATTGGGCTTCTCATCTTTGTTTTTGAGTTAAAAAGGTGAGATTTTTATGTCACATCTATGTCCAAACTATCTTTGGTTGTTAGGTATGAATTCCTAACACTTATTCATGTTCATTTGCTTTTGGTTTGAATTGATTTGGTGAACATTTCCATTTTTGGTGTTTTGAAGTTAAAAAACTCTAAAAAGCATAGATTTGATGTTGAACATGTTTTTGGTGGTGAATCGGAGTGCCAATGGTGCTGGGGTTATCGATTAGTACGAATCCCTAGCGTCGTTGCTCATTCGATTGCATTTTGGAGGAGTTTTCCCTTCATTGGATAGGCTGAGTACAGCCTCAAGGCTTAGTCAGTCGACTGACCTTCTGCAGTCAGACGATTGGTTGTAGCCAATTGGCGTACCAAGGCCGTTGACAGAGACAAGAAGTCTCTATTTTCTGCAATCAGTTGACCGACCCTCTGCAACCAGTCGACTGACTGCAGGAAATGGGATTTTCATGTTTCTGGATCAGTCGACTGTTCTCAGTGGACCAGTCAACTGACCTGCATGTTCTGGCGTATTTTGCCTATTTTCTTGTGATTCCAACTTTTATCGATTCGGGTTGATTCCAATTAGTTGTTTATGCATATTTGGCCTTGATGGTTCCTTTTTGACTTCATCCACGGGTTTTTATAAAATAATATTCTAAATTGCATTAAAAGCTCGTTTCTCCAATTTATAAATTCTATTTAAAATACATACGATTTCACACTCCGAGCGAAGTGGGAGGAGAATTAAATGATTGGATAAAACGCGTGCAATGAACACATGCGTTCATCTTCTCAGCTAATTTCCAATCTATTCGTTTGAACGTTTTGACCTTTGGGTTTGGATTACCGATGAGATGAGGTAAACTTTGTACTGCTTTGAGTGTGAAATTGACTAACGGATAGTAAACCATTTAGTGCGAACGGGTGGTTGTGGGACTCGCGTTAACACTTTTCGGGTTCCTTTCTGGGAGTTTGTGACACATGTTTCCTTTGGGATAGTGTCTTCGGACTGTCTCCTTCTGGTTTGTTGCCTTTAATATCACTTTTGGAGTTGGTCCTTTGCCCGGCTCGGGAGATATTTGGGATTATTGGTTACCTTTAGTATTGCTTTCGGAGTGGTTTTTCTCCACCACCGCTCGAGAGTTATCGGAGTGGTTTCTTCACCACCGCTCGAGAGTTATCGAAGTGGTTTCTTCACCACCGCTTAGGAGTTATCAGAGTGGTTTCTTCACCACCGCTCGAGAGATATTGGAGTGGTTTCTTCACCACCGCTCATGAGATATTTGGGTTTGTTGCAATTGGAATTTTCTGTTGTTCCATTGATAATTATATTCCCTAGATATCGCCCTTCGGTGTTGGTATTTTTGTGCCATACGATACATAGCGGTTACCTTGTGGAGCTTGTATTACCTTCATTGGTATTTACTATTTGCCTTCTTGGCTTGATTTGGGATATTTATATCCATTGTTCATTTCAGCTGCCGATGACATGTGGTTTGTTTGATTCATCTTTTGTTAGATGATTGTGTTATCTCTTTTAGATATATTTGTTATACTTTGTGACCTTGCAGGTTATTGTTGTTCAGTTTATCTAACTGATTTGTTTAGCTAGACTGACCCGTGTATTTATACTCGGGTCAGACCGAGATGTTTCAGGTTAGGTGCTTTTGGACTTAGCCTATTTTGCTTCCGCATGGACTACTTCGCTAGCTTCTTTTTGTTATGGCTTTTTGTGTAGTCCCATTTTGTTATAACACTGATATATGTATTCTTTTGGATTCGTCTGTATATAGTGGTTTGCTATACCACTTGACATGTATCAGTTTGTTTACTCTGTTATATATCAATATGTGTGTATATGATGATCTACTGTTCTGTGATGTATTTAACATTTGAGTTATTATATTCTATTCTGATAGATCCTCCAACCACCTATGGTTTTGTTTTAAGTATTCATTGGATATGTCGATCTGCTTGGTATGACAATTGTCGATGTATTCAATATATAGTTAGAGCAAGGCTATAGATGGTCGCTCTTAACCAGCCTTATTCTCCACGTTAGTTGACGGCATTACCTCGTAGTGTCCTTGGCTAGCGTGGGTATAGAGGTGGGGCGTCACAGCTTGGTATCAGAGCTGAGTTCAGAACAAAATATGATAAATACAGAATAGAAGCACATATTCTGGTACATCAAAGTGTAATAAGTGATACAAATCTTTGAACCATCTTGCCTCTATTCCTTTCGTGCTTTGGTGGTAGATAGAATTTTGGGAATACGTCTAGGAATGCATTTAACATTCCGTAGTATCCCACATTTGAATTATTGACATCTACCTTGTGAATAATCTTATTCTTATCTTACTTTCAGCATATCGCTAGAAGAGGCAGGGGACGACGTTCGGATGCTGGGCAATCCAGTGGTTCACATCCGGATGGCGTTTATATGTCTGCTGATCAGTTTTCTGAATTGTAATTTTGAAATGTTTATTTTCTCATAAGGAACTTAATTTTGGTTCGAGTTCCTTGCGTCTTATAATCTTGATATTCTTTTTATTCCTAAGGGGGGATCGTGTTGCCAATGCATTTAGTTGTAAGCAACAAGTGATTGTTTCTTTGTTGATGTCTGAATGGAATGATCTTTTTACCAAGTTCATCAGATGTTTTGTTGCACTTCGTTTTGTTGAGCTTTGGTTCACTTGACGTACCGTTTGTATTACGTCGGTGTTTCAAATTATTTGAGCTTAGGAATTCAGAGAATTCCCTAAGCAAACAAGTTTGGGCTTATCCTTTCGTGCACTTTATGGTGAACTTCTTATTCTGTTATTCTTTTGTGTTGATATGCTTTTATGGTTATTACTCTTTATTTTCTTCTTAAGAATTGCGAGGACACAATTTCATTAAGGAGGGGAGTCTGTAAAAACCCGCATATTTATCGGTTGAATATTTAAATATTTTATTTAAATATAACGTCGTTTGTCGGATTATAGTCCAAAAAGAAACTTTCTGAAAACGGTCGAATTGGGACTCAAGACCACTTCCATTGAGTCCAAAATAGCGTTTGCGATCTTTTTGAGTATAAGCTTTGATATGGTTGGAGTAAGTCGAGTTTTGCTACCTTTTCTAATTGGGTTTGGGTTCAGCCCACTAGCTAACTAAATAACCTAACTCAATCCCATCTCCTTCCATTCACTTATTTTCTCTTCTAAACTCAAGCTAAAACTGAAAATGGGGGAAAGGAAGAGGAATTAGAAATTCCAAGCCCTAGTTTCTTCTTGTAAACTTGAATTCTTGCTCCAAAATCAAAGTGAAGCTATTGGTAAGCCTCCTCTTCATCTTCTCCAACTCTTTTTCTTCTTCAATTTCAGAAAGTTTCCTAAACCTAACTTAGGAAAATACTTATTTTGATCTTAGATTGAAGCTAGTAGAGTTGAAGTGGAGAGTGGTTGGTCTTTTCTTTGCAATTGGGCTTCTCATCTTTGTTTTTGAGTTAAAAAGGTGAGATTTTTATCTCACATCCATGTCCAAACTATCTTTGGTTGTTAGGTATGAATTCCTAACACTTATTCATGTTCATTTGCTTTTGGTTTGAATTGATTTGGTGAACATTTCCATTTTTGGTGTTTTGAAGTCAAAAACTCTCAAAATCATAGCTTTGATGTTGAACATGTTTTTGGTGGTGAATCGAAGTGCCAATGGTGTTGGGTTATCGATTAGTATGAATCCTTAGCGTCGTTGCTCGTTCGATTGCATTTTGGAGGAGTTTTCCCTTCAATAAATAGGCTGAGGTACAACCTCAAGGCCCAGCCAGTCAACTGACCTTCTGCAGTCAGTCGGCTGGCTGTAGCCAATTGGCGTATCAAGGCCATTGACAAAGACAAGAAGTCTCTGTTTTCTGCAATCAGTCGACTGACCCTCTGCAACCAGTCGACTGACTGCAGGAAATGGGATTTTCATATTTTTGGATCAGTCGACTGTTCTCAGTGGACCAGTCGACTGACCTGCATGTTTTGGTCTATTTTGCTTATTTTCTTGTGATTCCAACTTTTATCGATTCGGGTTGATTCCAATTAGTTGTTTATGCATATTTTACCTTGATGGTTTCTTTTTGACTTCATCCATGGGTTTTTATAAAATAATCTTCTAAGTTGCATTAAAAGCTCGTTTCTCCAATTTATAAATTCTATTTAAAACACACACGATTTCGCACTTCGAGCGAAGTGGGAGGAGAATTAAATGATTAGATAAAACGCGTGCAATGAACGCGTGCGTTCATCTTCTCAGTTAATTTCCAATCTATTCGTTTGAACGTTTTGACCTTTGGGTTTGGTTCGATGAGATGAGGTAAACTTTGTACTGCTTTGAGTGTGAAATTGACTAACGGATAGTAAACCATTTAGTGCGAACGGGTGGTTATGGGACTCGCGTTAACACTTTCCGGGTTCCTTTCTGGGAGTTTGTGACACATATTGCCTTTGGGATAATGTCTTCGGACTGTTTCCTTCTGGCTTGTTGCCTTTAATATCGCTTTTGGAGTTGGTCCTTTGCCCCGGCTCGAGAGATATTTGGGATTGTTGGTTACCTTTAGTATTGCTTTCGGAGTGGTTTTTCTTCACCACCGCTCGAGAGATATTGGAGTGGTTTCCTCATCACCGCTCGAGAGTTATCGGAGTGGTTTCTTCACCACCGCTCGAGAGTTATCGGAGTGGTTTCTTCACCACCACTCATGAGAAATTTGGGTTTGTTGCAATTGGAATTTTTTGTTGTTTCATTGATAATTATATTCCCTAGATATCTCCCTTCGGTGTTGGTCTTTTTGTGCCACGTGATACATAGCGGTTACCTTGTGGAGCTTGTATTACCTTCATTGGTATTTACTATTTGCCTTCTTAGCTTGATTTGGGATATTTATATCCATTGTTCATTTCAGCTGCCGATGACATGAGGCTTGTTTGATTCATCTTTTGTTAGATGATTGTGTTATCTCTTTTAGAGATGTTGAATATGCGCTTATATGATTTTTATTTGATGATAATAAACATATATACATTCATTTAAATGTATTTGTTAATGTACTATTTTATTTTTCATAGATTAAGTAAATATTTGCTAAATAAATTAAATAACACAGAATTTGAATTCAGACAGAAATTTTATTCAAAACGAATATTTATTACAATTTTGAATAGTACAAATTCAAGCTCTCACTATACACATACAATTTTGATTACAAATTCATCACAATTTCATATTTTCATTTAAGCTCACTACACATCACTCATTCACTCAATTCGTATTTTATCTTCAACTTCAATCCAGTTAGAATCCAGCACTTGAGCAATCTGCAAAAATATTCACTAACGCAGTAAAATTGAAAAAGAAATATTTTTGCAATATAAAATAAAATGTGAATTTTGAAAATAATATTTGCCTCGGTTATTTGGGTTGTTCGTCATCATTTACATTTGAATTCATCACACACGAACAATGTGACATGCACAGTGTATCATTGTACATGCCACAAGGCCGTGCACACCGATATACACTTGAAGGGACAGGTGAGCACAAGGTCAAACCCAAAATAAAAGGACGGGTTCAACTCAGGTGCAATATAAATAAAATCATAACACGTGCACAAGGTCAAACCCGAGCTATTAGCTGGATTCAACACGGGGCAGTTGCACAGGCTACGACTTCAAGCATGCAAGCAAGATGGTGATCAATATGCAGTACAGTGAAGTGCAAAGAAAGTGCAACAGATACAGTGAAGCAAAAATATGGTAGAACTCAGCATCAGGTCGAGCACAATGCAAATATAAACTGCAACAACACATTGCATCTATACTGGAAAACAAATGCACCAAGTTCATATGTACAGCAAACAACACGAGTGCATAAAGACAGTGAAATAATGACTGGAAGCACAGAACAACTCAACTGTGTATACATG
The DNA here is from genome assembly GCA_030765085.1 of Allium cepa. Lineage (NCBI taxonomy): Eukaryota > Viridiplantae > Streptophyta > Magnoliopsida > Asparagales > Amaryllidaceae > Allium > Allium cepa. The sequence goes on along the minus strand of CM060931.1, from coordinate 347,028,940 downwards.
AAGGAGTTGTACCAACACAAATACCACAGTGAGAAACACCTCAGAAATCTACAACTTCAAATAACTCAAGTGAATATGTATGGTGATGCACCAAGTAAGTGCACAGCAAAGATGGAACCAACATGAAACCAAATCAAACTCAGTTCAACAAGACCACTATGCAGTGTACATGAATACAACAACGGGTGAATGTGCAGACCCAACCAAAGAAATGAAACCAGAGTTCAATGCATATGAGGCCAACAATGCTCAAGTGAAGTTCAGGTCTGACCACACATCAAATATGCAGTAGCAAAGCAATCCAGACCAAACAACACAATACAAATGAATTCGACAAAGTATGTACACAAGTAACCAAACTACAACAAGCACAGACACACATGTATATGAAGTACACAAGCGCAACAAGCAGCAGTGTGCAAGTGCAGACCACAAAGACAAATGCACATGTCAACAACACATGATGGCAACAAAGAACACAAATCCGGACACAAATGTTCACTGACTCGGAGGATGAATCAGAATACAAATGCAAGTGAAGCTACACAACTATATACATGTACACAAAGCCAAACTGCAACAAGATAGTACAACCCAAAATGCAAACTGCTAATACATGGGGAGTGACAATATAAAATGAACCAGAGTGCAACTTCAAACATACTACGTGCACAATATCAAGCAAAATCAATTTGAAGCCGTGAACAACCAACCGTACTTAATATGATAACCAAGTCAAAGAAACGAACAGTTCAGATTCAAAGCCGTGAGAGCCAAGTATCAAATTATACAAATTTGATTAAGTCAAATAAATCATCAACGTTCAACAAAAATCGAATGGCCGAAAGCATGATATTGAACAATCAGATGAACGCAATTCTAGGGTTACAAATCCTATATAAACAAATCATCATCGGCAATCTCAGCATCGAGTTCAAGCATTGAATCAAAAAGCACAAAAGCATAAATACATACAGAAGCAAGGAAAGAACTCGATCAACGAAGCAACCAAAGTGAGCAGCAAGGAGAACGGTCGATCAATGCTAAATGCGAATAATCACCGAATCGATCAACATAAAGTCGGCTCTTCGAAAGCCCTAATTTGGATCAAGGACAAAATCCCTAATTGTAATCGAATAAAAAAGAAGCTGCCATTATATCAAAAGGAACCGGAGCAAATAAAAAAAGAAAAAGGGGATCGGGTCGAATTAAAAGGGGTCGGCTGATTTTTTCTTAAGAGCTTTCATTTTATAAAATAAAGGGCTTTTATTTTAAAATTAGGGTTATTTTAATTTTAAATTGTTTTTAATTTGTATTTTCTTTTTTAAACCATTTAATTTTCTAGTCGTGTGACTAGGGGACAAACTACGTGGCGTAGTTTGAGAATTCGCAACTCAGTGGCTGAGTTGTGGCAGAGTTTTGAGCGTAGAGTTAGGTTTAGTCGATAGCGGGTGTCGTGAGTTTACGTGTGTAAGCGTCTGACTATCTAATTTCTAGTAGAAACCTTGGGGGCAGCACGTAGGCAGGTTTTTGCCGAAGCTGGGTAAATTCTGCGTCGTTTTATTTCTGCATTTTATTATTCTGCTATTTTTCTGTGCTGTTATTATTCTGTGATCTGTGTTGAAATTATTTTATAAGCTTCCGCAATTAATTTTTATAATTAACACTATCACCCTATTCACCCCTCTCTCTAGGGTGAAATCGATCCTACAAGTGGTATCAAAGCTAGGAATAGAAGTCAATTTTTGTTTTAAAAAATTCGTTTTTCAAAAATCAATTTTTGTTTTAAAAATTCGTGTTTCAAAAATCAGTTTTTGTTTTAAAAATTTGAATTTTTAAAATGGCTTCTTTTAATAATACTTTTGTTGAGGGTCGTTCCAATATTATTCCTTCTATTTTCGATGGAACAAATTTTTTGAATTGGAAATTGAAAATGGAATTTTATTTAAAATCTGTTAATATTAAATGTTGGGATATTATTGAAAATGGGTGTGATATAACAAATAAGAAAATTATCTCGATTAATGCTCTTGCTATGCATGTATTATATTCTCATATTAATCAAGATAATTTTAATTTCATTTCTCATTGTGAATATGCACAGGAAATCTGGAATACTTTCGATGCAATATATGGTGCAAAAGTCAACAGCAATGAGAAATCCTCCACAACCGACTCAGTTAAAGAAATGTGCTTAACAGGATTGGTAAAAGGCGGTTGTGATGAGGATGATGATAATGGAGCAGCTGAGCTGACACTAATAATAAAGAGATTCAAAAAGTGGAGCCACAAATATGGAAATTCAGCTCTAAATCAACAATTGAAAAGCAGAATAATTAAAGCACTAGACAACTCGGAAGAACACGGGATCATTTGCAACAAACCCGGTGATATCAAGCCCAATTATTCCCGATTTCAACGCGATTTTGAAAAGAAATCAAAACGGAGAAATGCTACAGCCACGTGGAATAGAAGAGATGAAGATAATCAAAGTACTAGCAGTGAGAGTGAGAAAGTAGATATGTGCCTTCATGGAAATATAACGGATAGCAACGATGAGCGAAGCGAGGTATCAAAACTCACTCACTCTGAATTACTTATTTATTTCCACGAAGTAAATGGCTGTTTTGAACGACTTAGGGAGAAATATGCTAAACTTAAATCACAAAAAGTTACCTTGATAGAATAAAATGAACAACTTGATCAATTAGTTAAAACCTATCAAAGTAGGATCCCTAAGTGTGATAAGTGTCCAACATTTGAAGAAGAAATTAAAAAATCGAAAATTAAAATGAAATCACTTGAAAATGAAATTCTGATTTTAAAAGAGAATGAAAATACTAGAAGAGAGAATTCTATTAAAAAGTGCACACAATTGTTAAATGAAAATGAGTCTCTCAAAACACAAGTCCAATCAACGACTTTAGATAAATTTTCAAATAGTGAAAAATTATTGAATATGCTATTAGGAAAGCAAACTGTTAATACGGTTAGACAAGGACTTAGATATAATAAAACGAAAATTGTTGAAAGCAATATTAATCAAGTCAACTGCACAATTTGTAGAAAATATGGACACAATCACAATAATTGTTGGTATAGACCCAAACATGTTAAAACTATACCGATTTGAGTTCCAAAAGGCGCAAATATAAAAACTCTCGAAGTTAAACAAGTTTGGGTGCCGAAGGGAACAATTATAAATAGTTTTGGGTCTTCGAAAAATTGTTTTTCAAAATTTTCTGCCACTAACAACCATGGACCTATAAAAACAAATAGTTCACATAAATCTTTTCCCGTGTAGGTGTGGTGGCAGGCTAAGGAACAACAATAGTGCTACTTGGATTCTGGCTGTTCCAAGAGCACACCGAGCGACAAAGCAAAGTTCCTTAGCCTAGTACAAAGGTGACAGAATCACAATGGGCAACAATGAAAAATATCGTAATGGTAAAAATAGGTAAAGGTATATTTATTTGAACGATATATTAAATGTGATAATCTGCACCATATTCTGAATGAAAATCAGCCAATATTGAGATGATGAAAACATGATAATTTTGACTCTGACTTATTCAACATAATTGGCTAGATTATATTCTTATGCCAAAAACACTATAAAAATCTTTAGATTCTTTGAATTACTTCATATATATCAGTTTGGATTAAAAATAGTGTTTTGTTGGATAATACATTTGATTGTAAATATGGCTAAATCTATATTCATGGTTTTTGATTGTTTACACGGCTTCATTTCAAATTCAAGAGAATGTCATTTAAATTGCTGTTAAAATTGAGTTTGAAATTTTTGGTGCACACTTCATGGTTTGGTCAATCAAATTCAATTAATGATGAGTTTGAGTGAAAAAGAAATTCAGATGTAGATTACACTGGTAATCTAGTTGATAGAAAAATTACTAGTTGAACGTGATTTTTGAGACATTTAGTAACTGCATCGTTTTTCAAAGAAAATATCTGCATATTTTTCATTTCAAACAATTTTCAAACAGCAGAAAATTTTCTTATAAAACCCCCTTCGAGAAAAACATTTTTGACCATATTTTCAGATTAGTCAGTTTGAAAAATTGATTTCATAATTATTTTTGAATTTGATTTTAAATGACTATTTTGACTAATCTGACTCCCTAATGATTATCGAAAAGAAAAATAGTGATTGAAAAAGTGACGAGTGTTGATATTTGTCATATATTATGACTGAGACGGTATAATTAGTAAATTTCTTTAGAAATTTAAACAAGAGTTATAAAACTTTTTGTTGGTAAAAATTCCATGACCATCTCTATCTCTATCATATTTCTAACGACCATCACTCATCAAAATTCTATATAGTTTGTCGATATGTGGTACTTTAAACAGGAATCGTTCGTTTTTCATTTTTACATTTTAAAAAAAAAATAAAAATAAATAAATAAATACCAAAGTATTCACTCTCATTTAAAAGTCCTCACGGTTATGCATGGGTGAATTACTTGGAATTTGTTATGTGCTTCCATGCTCATTTAAAAGTCCTCACGGTTATGCATGTATGGAAAGCATATCAAAAGTTGATTTTTAAATAATAAACAAGTTGATTCTAATCCCATTTAAAAGTTCTCACGGTTATGCGTGGTTAGAAGAAACTTGAATTCGTGTTTTTTAAAATAAAAAAAAATTGGAATACTACTAATCTCATTTAAAAGTCCTAACGGTTATGCATGGTTAGTAGATATTCAAATTTCTGATATAAATATACCACAAATAGACACAACTGTATGGTTTTATATGAGACATAATTCCCATCATTCTAAAAGTGGAATATGCGCCTAACAAAATATTTATGATTCTTGTTTGATTTTTTATTGAAATTTAATATTTATATTCAATTGAGTTTTTAATGTTGAATTAATATCGATAAAATTATCTCTATTTTCTCTAACACTATTATTCTTTTGCTGATAACAAAAGGGGGAGAGAAAAGTTAAGATTTTGTCAAATAAAATCAAGCAAAGATCAAATATTTTCTATTTGCATTTAGGTTCATTTGCATATTTTTGTTTTTATGCATATATGTAGGGGGAGCTTTGTGTAGAAAGGAAGCATTTAAATAAGGGGAGCAGTTAGAGCATATGAATGATCAAATACATTTAACATATTCAAAATCTTAAATATATGTTTGTTATCATCAAATGGGGGAGATTGTTGAATATGCGCTTATATGATTTTTGTTTGATGATAATAAACATATATAAATTCGTTTAAATATATTTGTTAATGTACTATTTTATTTTTCATAGATTAAATAAATATTTGCTGAATAAAATTAAATAACACAGAATTTGAATTCAAACAAAAAATTTATTCAAAACAAATATTTATTACAATTTTGAATAGTACAAATTCAAGCTCTCACTATACATATACAATTTTAATTACAAATTCATCACAATTTCATATTTACATTTAAGCTCACTACACATCATTCATTCACTCAATTCGTATTTTATCTTCAGCTTCATTCCAGTTAGAATCCAGCATCTGAGCAATCTGCAAAAATATTCACTAACGCAGTAAAATTGAAAAAGAAATATTTTTGCAATATAAAATAAAATGTGAATTTTGAAAATAATATTTGCCTCAGTTATTTGGGTTGTTCGTCATCATTTACATTTGAATTCATCACACATGAACAATGTGACATGCACAGTGTATCACTGTACATGCCACAAGGCCGTGCACACCGATATACACTTGATAATGTTATAGGGACAGGTGAGCACAAGGTCAAACCCAAAATAAAAGGACGGGTTCAACTCAGGTGCAATATAAATAAAATCACAACACGTGCACAAGGTCAAACCCGAGCTATTAGCTGGATTCAACACAGGGCAGTTGTACAGACTACGACTTCAAGCATGCAAGCAAGATGGTGATCGATATGCAGTACAGTAAAGTGCAAAGCAAGTGCAACAGATACAGTGAAGCAAAAATATGGCAGAACTCAGCATCAGGTCGAGCACAATGCAAATATAAACTGCAACAACACATTGCATCTATACTGGAAAACAAATGCACCAAGTTCATATGTACAGCAAACAACACGAGTGCATAAAGACAGTGAAATAATGACCGGAAGCACAGAACAACTCAATTGTGTATACATGAAGGAGTTGTACCAACACAAATACCACAGTGAGAAACACCTCAGAAATCTACAACTTCAAATAACTCAAGTGAATATGTATGGTGATGCACCAAGTAAATGCACAGCAAAAATGGAACCAACATGAAACCAAATCAAACTCAGTTCAACAAGACTACTATGCAGTGTACATGAATACAACAACAGGTGAATGTGCAGACTCAACCAAAGAAATGAAACCAGAGTTCAATACATATGAGGCCAGCAATGCTCAAGTGAAGTTCAGGTCTGACCACACATCAAATATGCAATAGCAAAGCAATCCAGACCAAACAACACAATACAAATGAATTCGACAAAGTATGTACACAAGTAACCGAACTACAACAAGCACAGACACACATGTATATGAAGTACACAAGTGCAACAAGCAGCAGTGTGCAAGTGCAGACCACAAAGACAAATGCACATGTCAACAGCACATGAAGGCAACAAAGAACACAAATCCATACACAAATGTTCACTGACTCGAAGGATGAATCAGAATACAAATGCGAGTGAAGCTACACAACTATATACATGTACACAAAGCCAAACTGCAACAAGACAGTACAACCCAAAATGCAAACTGCTAATACATGGGGAGTGACAATATAAAATGAACCAGAGTGCAACTTCAAAGATACTACGTGCACAATATCAAGCAAAATCAATTTGAAGCCGTGAACAACCGACCGTGCTTAATATGATAACCAAGTCAAAGAAACGAACAGTTCAGACTCAAGGCCGTGAGAGCCAAGTATCAAATTATACGAATTTGATTAAGTCAAATAAATCATCAACGTTCAACAAAAATCGAATGGCCGAAAGCATGATATTGAACAAACCAGACGAACGCAATTCTAGGGTTACAAACCCTATATAAACAAATCATCATCGGCAATCTCAGCATCGAGTTCAAGCATTGAATCAAAAAGCACAAAAGCATAAAATACGTACTGAAGCAAGGAAAGAACTCGATCAAGAAGCAGCCGAAGTGAGCAACAAGGAGAAGGGATCAAGGCTAAACGCGAATAATCACTGAGTCGATCAACATAAAGTCGGCTCTTCGAAAGCCCTAATTTGGATCAAGGACGAAAGCCCTAATTGTAATTGAATAAAAAAGAAGCCGCCATTATATCAAAAGGAACCGGAGCAAATAAAAAAAGAAAAAGGGGATCGGGTCGAATTAAAAGGGGCCGGCTGATTTTTTCTTAAGAGCTTTCATTTTATAAAATAAAGGGCTTTTATTTTAAAATTAGGGTTATTTTAATTTTAAATTGTTTTTAATTTTTATTTTCTTTTTTAAACCGTTTAATTTTCTAGTCATGTGACTAGGGGACAAACTACGTGGCGTAGTTTGAGAATTCGCAACTCAGTGGCTGAGTTGTGGCAGGGTTTTGAGCGTAGAGTTAGGTTTAGTCGATAGCGGGTGTCGTGAGTTTACGTGTGTAAGCGTCTGACTATCTAATTTCTAGTAGAAACCTTGGGGGCAGCACGTAGGCAGGTTTTTGCCGAAGCTGGGTAAATTCTGTGTCGTTCTATTTCTGCATTTTATTATTCTGCTATTTTTCTGTGCTGCTATTATTATGTGACGTGTGTTGAAATTATTTTATAAGCTTCCGCAATTAATTTTTATAATTAACACTATCACCCTATTCACCCCCCCCCCCCCCCCCTCTAGGGTGAAATCGATCCTACAAGAGATAGTTGTTATACTTTGTGACCTTGCATGTTATTGTTGTTCAGTTTATCTAACTGATTTGTTTAGCTAGACTGACCTGTGTATTTATACTCGGGTCAGACCGAGATGTTTCAGGTTAGCTGCTTTTGGACTTAGCCTATTTTGCTTCCGCATGAACTACTTCGCTAGCTTCTTTTGTTATGGCTTTTTGTATAGTTCCATTTTGTTATAATTCTGATATATGTATTCTTTTGGATTCGTCTGTATATTGTGGTTTGCTATACCATTTGACATGTATCAGTTTGTTTACTCTATTATGTATCAATATGTGTGTATATGATGATCTACTATTATGTGATGTATATTACATTTGAGTTATTATATTCTGTTCTGATAGATCCTCCAACCACCTACGGTTTTGTTTTAAGTATTCATTAGATATGTCGATCTGCTTGGTATGACAATTGTCGGTGTATTCAATAGATAGTTAGAGCAAGGCTATAGATGGTCGCTCTTAACCAGCCTTATTCTCTGTGTTAGTTGAAGGCATTACCTCGTAGTGTCCTTGGCTAGCGTGGGTATAGAGGTGGGGCGTCACAGACATTGGTAAACGAAAACCACCTCGAATGGATCTACCAAATGAATCAAGAATCAGGCCGCCCAGAAATTCACACGTAGGCCACCAGCTTCCCCTAAGGGAGATCCGCTGCTTACTGCTCATGGAAACATCTAAACTTATGGTCAAGTCATATCCGCGTATCTTTCTGATCTCCTTCTATTCATCATATTTTAGGCTTTTCCCTAATGGTGTCGACTAAAAAAGGTGCTTGTAAGGCAGGCGAGCTCTAAGATAGAATACCCAAGCAACATCATTTCCATTGTCCAGACTTATAATAATAAATCAAATAGGGAATGAAGGCCAATACTGGTAGCAGCTCCAGCTGAAACAATTACTGGTAGTGTGTCTCCCAAAGCAAAATAGGAATGTTGAGGATTCTTTATAACAGGGAATTAAATTAAAAGGTCTTTCATTACTTGGCAAAAACCACTATCCGGCCATGATTGCGCACTCAACGAAAGAGCTTTACAAGCGGAGTTCCTTTCTTTACTTGCGTGATATTGCTTGATCGGCCTTTCACCCATTGTCCAAGATTACCCTACGTTGCCCCCTATGATAGTCTGAGCTGTGTCTTAGTCCCAGCGTGGCTAATTATCCAAAAAGACCAGCCTGAACAAATGAATAGGCATAAGCCGTAGTGAAAAGTGTTCTCATTTCCCTGAGATGAACAGCAAACTATGTATGCATTGTGGCAAAAGAAAAGGGTAACCCTGAGCACTTATATCCATTGACGTCTAGGCGGCATTCTTAGCAACGTCCACTCCTGTTGGTCGTGCTTATGGACCTACATGCCTTGATAGAAGATATGGCATATTAAGCCGAGTGTCGGTAGTTCTGGCTAGGCAGCATCAATTGTTTTTGACGGGATATATATAACATTTATGGCATGATATGATCGTGCCTAGTAGCCACATATCATCTGAACTCAATATGCGATATTCTTAGTGGATCAGATTTTTCGCTTTGACTAAAGCTATTGGACCTCGGGAAAAGGATTGTGACCTGACGCCTGCGCACAAGCAAGCATGAGAGAAACAAGAAAAGTAGAAGGTTTGCAAGAAGCAAGATGAGGAAGAGGACATTTTTAATTCACAACAGCCTTAAAGGAAAGGTTATACTCCCATGGAATTTCCCATAACTGATTGCATTCACTCGTCTCCTTCCATTTCTCCATCTTATAGGTAAGGTGCACAGGGGGAATGGTTTAACAAGTAATAAACAACATGGAGTAGGAAGGTCGGTCTAATATCATTTCTAACTAGGGGAAAGGAAGGTAGCATAGCTACTTGGGTATCGTATCACCTCTACATTTATGTTGTTAACCTGTATTGAGTAAATGGTTGTACAACTAAATAGGTAAATATGAAAGATAACACTGTTATCCAATAAAATTTATCACGAACCCTGTTTGGCTAAGTCCCTCCTCCTACCAATGCTCGTCGAGACCGGACTGGGTACTTCCCATCTCTGTCGTCTTTCGATACATTCATATAGTCACAACCCAAGTCTCCTTGTGGGTATTTCTCTTCAAGAAATTTCTTGTTAAACCGACCTGCGTCTAAGATAGAAAAATATGTGAACCAGTAAATGAATATTTCTCCCGTGGAATTATCATTTCGGGGCACTCTCTCGGATTTTAATGAAACTAATGCCATTGTAACCAGAATATTGAATGGACGTGCGTCGACGAGTTTTGTGACGATTCGATGCACTATGTGATCGTGCAAGATTGAAACCATCGACGATTAACTTAGGAGAACTAAGGTATAATAAAACAAAATAGTATAATAACCTGCCTCATAAAACAAAATAGTATAATAATCTACGTAATAAAACAAAATAACGTACTTATACCTAATAAAAAATAGTATAATGACATTCCTAGTAAAACAAAATAGTATAATACAATACCTAATAAAACAAAATAGTGTAATAACCTGCCTAATAAAACAAAATAGTGTAATAACCTACCTAATAAAATAGAATAGTATAATTACTTGCCTAATAAGACAATAATATAAAAAAATATTATGATAATACTCTAATAAAACATAATAGTATAATTATTTGCCCAAGAAAACAATAATATAAAACAAAATAGCATAATGACTTGCCTAATAAAATAAAATAGTATAATTACTTACCTAATAAAACAATAATATAAAACAAAATAACATAATGATTCTCGTTCAAGTCTATCCTAAACATAATAATTCTATTTTAACTTATTACTATACTTAAACTCTAAGTAAACTCCTCCATTCCTATAAATATTCCACCACTCGAAAGAATTTTGAGGTTTATTTTATAATTGCTGAAAATTGAAAAGTATTATTTTAATAAAAGAAAAGTGGGATCTTTCTTTATACTTATCTATATAATGTTATATTTTAAATTATAAAACAAAAAGTGGAATCATTAAACGTTTATACTTATCCACATAATATAATATTTAAACCTTTATACTTATACTTATCCACATAATATTATATATATTTTTGGCAAGGCCAGCGAGGTTAGAAATGGGCCCCTACCATTTATTGATATACCAAGAACAAAGTACAACAAAGGAAAGTAACTAGAAAACAGGGAAAACAGGTATTTCAAAAGATACAGCGAAGACAGAACACAACAAAGGGACACAAAATCGCCTATAAACAGGAAAGAGCATATTGGAATTCAGTAGCAAAGAAACAGCTGGATGCCGCAATTCCAAATTTTAATCCTCCAAAGATGCCTTCTTTCATTTGAGTTATTGATTTCCTTTTACCAGTGAATATAATAGCATTTCTCTCCTCCAATATAATCTTTATAAATGTTTTCTGTGTGAACAACAACACATAGGATGCTTCTCCTTTCCATCTTGTCGCCTTGAAAATAATATTCCATTCCTCCTCGCTATCAGTAGAAACATTCCGACCAGAGATGATGGATATTGTACAACTCCATAATCTGTAGACGTATGGGCAATTGAAGAACAGGTGAAGCGTGTGCTCGTCCGCGTCATGGCAAAAGCAACATGAAGTATCAATAAGAAGACCTCTCTGACTCGGTTTTACTTTAGTTTTTAATGCATTGCCAAAAATCTTCCATAGCATCAGGTTTTGACTTGCAGAGTTATGATTCAACCAGATGCGCTTATGCCAACTGAGGGAGATAGGGTTGTCTTGACAAACAAATTGCTTATACATTTCTTTAATCGTGTATTTGCCATTGCAACATGACCAGGAAATACCGTCAGAAGGCGAAAAAAGGACTTGAAAACCACCACAGTGATTCCAGAGTTGTCGAACAGTCATATTACTAGAGTATGGGAGATAAACACAACCGTTAATAATGAAATCAACAGCCAACGCATTAGGATTAATCCCAGTTTGTGCTTGACAGTTGAAAGATAAAAGGCGACTCAGGATCGTCCCTTTGTGCACCCACGGGTCATGCCAGAAAGAAACACGACCATTTATTCCAATTCGACTTCTTGCAAAAGGAAGGGTATCAGATCTGATTTTTAGAATACTTCGCCAAGTCCAACTACTCGCTTGAGGAATGTCCATCGTCCAAAAGTTTTTGTTACCAATTATGTTTTGGTTGGACCAAGTAACCCATAAGCTGTCCTTATGATTCAATAGATTGTCTATGTGGTACACCATGGCCGCACGGTTCCATAAGAGCAAATTTTTAACGCCAAGACCACCTCTTGACTTAGGCTTTTCAAGAGTGGAAAAAGCACAAGGAGAAAGCTTATTTGAATTAATCGTACCATGCCAAAAGAAGTTAGGCATTGCCCTTCTGATCATTTTGATTAACCTGATTGGAAGAATGAAGGATCGAGACCAATACACAGTCATAGAGAAGATTATAGAATTGATCAGAGTGAGCCTACCAGCTTGACTAAGAAATCTATTGGTCCACAGGGAAAGTCTAGCTGTTATTCTGTCAAAAAGTGGAATACATTATGCATACGACACGCGTGAGGTAGCTAAAGGGATGCCAAGGTACATGGAAGTCTCTGCAGTACATGAAATGGCAGAAAAACTAGTAATCTGCAGTACATAATATTATATTTAAACTTATTCATATCTTACACTATAAGCTTTCTAATCCTAAACCTATAAATAGCCCCCACACTGTCTTTCTTTTGCTGACTTCTTTCTTTCTTCATTTCTTCCTCTTTTATTTTTCTGTAATACGAAAAGTAGCCACCACCCCTTCAATTCATTAAATCCGGAGCTAGAGGCAACGAAATTCAATGAATTTGGATTTGCTAGGATCGTGTAAGTTAGGGCATCAATTATGTATGTGTCAATGTGTATGCGATGATGGTTGGATTGCTCATCTTGAGTATCCATGCTTAGGGATTGATTGTGGAGGAGCTAAGGGTGGAGATAGGCCACGGCGTCAGGGCCATTAAGTTTCTTTGGCAAAGGCAAAGGCATGGGAGGAGTTTGGTGGCAGTCATAGGTGCTTTGTTTGAGGAAAGAAAAATGTGATAGTCTAGGGGGGATATACTTACCAGTGTATTTGTGTTTGCTATAATTAATTTTTGGTTTTGTTAAATATAAATTAGAACTGAGAACAAGGCAAGATATTATTTTTGGACCACTCGTTGCTCTGGAATGCTAATGACAACATTATTTGTAGTATAATCTCCCTTATAAACCCTTTAAAACATATATCGTGACCCGAACTTGTTATTTTACATGTTTGATATTGCATTGTGATTGGTTGAAGCGAAATTATCACTATGAACGCATTTTGACATCCTTGATATTTAACAATGTTTTGGTCAAAATGTGAATATAATGTGAAAATATATATATTTGGTTGTGTCTATATAGTTTTGGTGTACTTCATAATGTTGAATATGCGCTTATATGATTTTTGTTTGATGATAATAAACATATATACATTCGTTTAAATGTATTTGTCAATGTACTATTTTATTTTTCATAGATTAAATAAATATTTGCTGAATAAAACTAAATACACAGAATTTGAATTCAAACAGAAATTTTATTCAAACAAATATTTATTACAATTTTGAATAGTACAAATTCAAGCTCTCACTATACATATGCAAGTTTGATTACAAATACATCACAATTTCATATTTACATTTAACCTCACTACACATCACTCATTCACTCAATTCGTATTTTATCTTCAACTTCATTCCAGTTAGAATCCAGCATCTGAGCAATCTGCAAAAATATTCACTAACGCGGTAAAATTGAAAAAGAAATATTTTTGCAATATAAAATAAAATATGGTTTTTGAAAATATTATTTGCCTCAGTTATTTGGGTTGTTCGTCATGATTTATATTTGAATTCATCACACACGAACAATGTGACATGCACAGTGTATCACTGTACATGCCACAAGGCCGTGCACACCGATATACACTTGATAATGCTACAGGGACAGGTGAGCACAAGGTCAAACCCAAATAAAAAGACGGGTTCAACTCAGGTGCAATATAAATAGAATCTCGACTTCAGCACAAGGTCAAACCCGAGTTGTGAAAACTGGATTCAACACAGGGCAGTTATACAGGATACGACTTCAAGCGTGCAAACAGGAAAACCAAAACAGTGCACCAAAGCAAACTCAGGTGGACAGCACGACCAAGTATGGAAGTGACTCAAAACAGAGAATACAATATGAAGACAGCAAGTACAACTGCAATGCAACACAACTGTGTATACATGAATCAAGCTACAGCATGAAAAAGAAATGCACAGATCACACTCGAGTACACATACTCGAAGCACAGTAGCTCAACAACATCAAAATACACAACCAAGGCTACACAATGAGCTACATACAGTAATGTAACAGTGACATGCACAACTAACAAAATCAACAAGCATATGTACAGCATAAACAACGACACAAAAGTCAAGGCCGCAAATGAAATGCAACTCACATGTACACCATGATATCCAGACCAGAATGCATATGAAACCAACATGGCCAAGATGAAAAACCAGAGTTCAATGCATATGAGACCAGCAATACTCAAGACCACATAAGTCGACAATGTTACCAATGGAAACCAGACGAATAAAACAAGTGACTTGATGAATTTAACACAGCAAAGACCACATGCCAAAGCTCAGTGAAACACAAGCAAGTGCGCAACCAAACCAACATGATGACAACACAGCAAGGACGTGAATGCAGTGCACAGTGCAAGCTACAACTCCAAAAGACACTGAAATCACAAATCAAGTACATGAAGATGGCATCTCACAATATCCACAACAAACAACTACAAAACCATCAAGCAAAACATCACAACGTCAGTAACAACATAAAGCAGTGCAACTACATGCGCAGTAAAGATGGCCAGAGACAAAGCTCACAGGGGCCAGAGGATCAAAATCAATGCCGTGGTAATCAAGGTGTCAAGCCAAGTCAAGATGATCAACGACCTGTTCAAAATCAGAAGTCGCGGTCAAATATCATCACAAAAGTAATCAACATCGAAGTATTTTAAAACCAGGTCAAAGCCGGTGGAAATCAAAACGTCTCAAAATTCAAGCCGAGAATTACAAATCAAGTTGACCGAGCATTTCAAGTATATACGATTGTGAACTAGTCAGAATAAATCACAATCATCCAACAATAATCGAACGGCCAAAGCAACAAATTTTGAAGCAATCAGACGAACGAAAGACTAGGGGATCGAACCCTATAAATTGAAATCATCATCGGCAATTTTGGTTATCAAATTCAAGCAAGCATAAAATCAGTAAAGAAAAAGCATATAATTACATACCGAAGCAAGGAAAGGATTCGATCAACGAAGCAGCTGAAGTAAGCAACAAGCATTCGATCGAACATGACTTCACGCAATTAACCACTGATTCGATCAATTTAGAGTCGGCGCTTCAGAAAACCCTAATTACAGACCGAAGAGAACGAAGCCCCAAATTTGCAAGAGGAACGACCACCATTATTCACGAAAAGGAACAGAGGAAATAAAAGTCGAACGGGGCCGCTATCACAAAAACAACGGGCCGAACTCAAAAATATAAGAAGAGCAAAGGGCCGGCCATTTTATAAAAGGGGTTTTTATTTTAGGGTTATTTTATTTCAAATTGTTTTTAATTTGTATTTTCTTTTTTTTAAACCGTTTAATTTTCTAGTCGTGTGACTAGAGGACAAGCTACGTGGCGTAGCTTGAGAATTCGTAACTCAGTGGTTGAGTTGTGGCAGGGTTTTGAGCGTAGAGTTAGATTTAGTCGATAGCGGGTGTCATGAGTTTACGTGTGTAAGCGAGGGACTATCTAATTTCTAGTAGAAACCTTGAGGGCAGCATGTAGGCAGGGTTTTACCGAAGCTGGGTAAATTCTGTGTCGTTCTATTTCTGCATCTATTATTCTGCTATTATTTGTGCTGCTATTGTTCTGTGATCTGAGTTGAAATTATTTTATAAGCTTCCGCAATTAATTTTATAATTTATACCATCTCCCTATTCACCCCCCTCTAGGGTGAAATCGATCCTACACATAAAAGGAAATTAGTTTGGGAAAAATATCAAAGTATGATATTATTTGATAATCATTTATGAATGGTTATGTAAAGATTTTAAATTATAAAAATAGGTTTTTATGGGTTTTAAATAAATTATGAAATATATATTTTATAGAATATTCAGAATAAATGTTTAAACCATGTTAGAAGTATTTTGGTATATTTAGAAGTTTGAAAAGAAGTTAAGCATTTTGTAAAGAGATAAAAGGGAAGTTTTCAAATTATAACATTTGTGTTATAATAAATGGTTTGTAAAGTTAATTAAAAAGGTATATTGCCTTATTTAATAAGAGTTGACATACCTAGAGCTTTAAATGAGGGCGTTTTAAATTAACAAGTATGAAAGTGATTTTGGGTTTATAGTGACGGTGTTTAAGAAATATTTGTTTTTAACCCATTAAATTATACTTTTGAAAAGCAATAAGATCTTCAAAGAGATTTTAAAGATGACGATTAAGCATGTATGTTTTGGGTTGATAGTAAAAAATGTTTGAAATAACGTTATTTTTTATCCTTTTCAAATATGGTTTTGGAAATATGAAGTCTCCTCTATGATTTATGAATATACCTATACCATTGTGTAAGTATATGGAAATTTTTTCTAGGTATTGAAAGTAAAGTGATTTGTGAATATTCTTATACCATTAAGGTAAGTACATGAATACTTTTTAAAGTATTGAAAAGAGTATAAATGAATAACGGAATAATAGAATATTAGTATATATTTTTATATAGAGAAATGTGTGTGTGTGTGTGTCTATACACACACACAAGTTTATAAAGGAATTTTTAATTAATAAAGAGTATTGATTAATAAAAAGGAGTTTGATTAATAAAAAGGAGTTTGATTAATAGATGATGTTTTAATCAATTAGAAGTTTTGATTAATGAAAGAAGTTTTATTAGATAAAAGGAGTTTTATAAATAAAAGAGGTTAATTAATAAATAATTTATTAATTAAATAAAAAGATGATTAAAAGTCGTTTGTGTGACTTGATCGTGCATTGTGTGCTTAATCATGCTTGGTTTCCTTATGAGATTAAATCTCTGGTTTGAACTTTTTTTATTTGATAGTTAAATAATCCGACTATCAAAACTTGGCCCGTTTTGACTTAGGTGGTATGTATGAGCTTTACTTGTTCATATGGTTTGAGATCCCTCGGTAGAACTCATTCGGTGAAATGTCTCTATCTTTTGAGGGGTAGATGGGAGATCTCCTTGGGATTCTGATGCAGTACACCTATTTCTAAAAGAACGGGATTGAATCAACTAAAAACTATCGGTTGTTGGTTCAGAGAGACCGGGATTGGATATATTATCTAAAAACCACTTTGAATCGACATTAGTGTTCGAATTGAAGGCATCTTAAAGATGATCGAATCGAAGATGGAATTCTTTTAAGTGCAAGGGTTACTTGCTACTAATCCCTATGGTGATTCCAAAAAGTATGTGGTAGGAGTAGTGCCTTCGGTTTGTTCATATCTTGAAAAAATTATATGGATAAATGCTGGCATTGCATTATGCCTAGAGGGTATGTTAGTATTCCAAGTGGGAATCGTTAAAAAATTAAAACGTAGCTTCAATCCTAACACATAGGAATGACTAAAATATGGGATATGCTGCAGGGCTATGTGGGTCGCATCCATTAGGGTATGCCATCATCTTTCCAGATCACTATATATAAATTTATGTATGTTGCGATCTGGAGGAAAAAGGTTGCAAATCAACCGGAGAGATGACATATTCAGTACTATCCGGGAAGGGGTAGGCCGGTTCTGTATTAACATGGGTGCAAAATGTTTTTGCGACCTCGGTACAATTTTATAGAGGTGTACTGTGATATGTGGTACCCCGGTGTCTTGTCATTGTATGGAATCCGTTCTCCAACAAGTGCCTTTCAGACTTAATTGTATACCTATCATGCTAGAATTTAATTAATACAACAATTTTGGCTATGATTCAGTATTTATTTTAAACCCTAGACATTATCATAATATCAGAAGATTTCATATGAAATGGTTTGGTTATCGTAAAGTAAAAACTCGTCCGTATTTATATGCGTTGAGGTCTTACGAGATACCTTTATTTTTGAAAGGTTTTATAACATAAAAATCCATATGATGTGTGTTTCTCATGATGGTTTATCAGACAGATCCGAGCATTATTTTCTTATAATGCTCGGGTCAGATTGATTATATTTTTAGATTCGGTTATGGATGCTTTAGAGTTTCAGGAGGCGAGCTGAATACCTCCAAGACGTATTCACATATATTTTATTTTCCACTACATTTTTTAGTTGTATTTATCAACATTTGTGAGGATATGTTAACATAACTGTCCAGGCTGATGATAGATAGTTACTCTGATTGATGTGTGTATATTATAGTTTTTCTTTTATAAAGATCCATTGTATAATATATATTACTCATTACAATATGAAATTTTGTTCTGTCTTTTCTTTCTTTTCCCTTAACAATCTGTCTTTTCGACACATGACTGCTCGGTACGTGAATATCTTGGATGTATTAGAGTCAAATTTTAAGGATTGAAAGGGCAAGTTGTTACAGGCACCAAGTGGTTACGTACCTATAGTTATTGGATAACTACGGAATGAGTCGCTCGATAGTTTTTTTGTTGGTTAATCTAACTAAGGTCAAACAGAAAATATAAAGTGACAAAATTACATAGTTCTCTTGACTTACGAATACCGTTAATCTTCAACATGGAAGCTCCACTTTGATTATAGTTAGGTCGTGGCACGACGTCCATCGAACGATTATAGTTGGGTCGTGTGGAATCATTGGAAGTGAAACACTATTCATGAGAGGATTCATCTCCTCGGTTATATGAGATTAGTATCATAGTCAACTAAAGTCAAATCAAATTCAAAGTCTCTGATTGGAACATTTCGGTTACTAATAATTGTTATTATTGAACCAAGGACTTTGTGTTTGGACTTTAGAGTTGAATGTGGATGATATTGGAATTTTGACCATTACCAATTCAATGAGTCCAAAATGATATAGTTTTGATGAAGAGATTTGGTGTAAATAAAAGTCACAACAAGGTAATGCTTAACAAAGCAAAGTTGGATTTTACCAAAACCAAGTAAGCGATAAATTTGGCCAAAATATCTCACTATGTGTTAGGTGATGTGTGAACGTTAATATTCAAATAGTTTGATATTTATCGCTGACCAAATTTACATATGACGAGTCACACAACCAAAACGATGAATACTCCTTTGACCAAATGATTTAATTAATTTATAATCATTATAAATTAGTTAAATTAATTAATATTTATGAAATATTATAAAATTTGATTTTGATTTGATGAACAAATATTATTAAATGTATACATAAAAATTATAAATATATTAATCAATATAAGATATCGATAGGCGTATAAATTGGATTTAATTATAAAATATTTTTGGGCTTTAAATGGTTTTGATGCCCATAGAGTGGCTGATTATATTCGGCTATAATTGGGTTATATGCGACCATATGATGGCTTGTTGGAGGGAATTGATATGGATGGCTAGAATGGAAGAGAATGGGTAAGAGATAGAGGAGGATCTAGATCCTAATTTATCTCTAAATTATCATCTTATAAGCATCTCAACCCTCATTTTTTAAAGACTTTAGAAGCCTCCATCTTGCCTTATTTCTTGCTGAACCATAACCCTCTCTTTCTCCATCAATTTAAGTTAAAATCAAATCAAATACAGTTCTATTCGATAGCTGGTGGTCATCAGTTCAGGGATTAGCACTCTGTTGGATTGGAAATCAATTTTAGGAGCAAATCTCAAGGTGCACTTTCAGGCATCGGACATAAGATACATTTCTAATTTAATTTAAATATTAATATTATCATATAATGTTTATATCATTTATATTGTTAGTTAGGGGACAATTCCAATATGTAAATATATTATCATTAGATTGGTTGTATGTTTACATATTTTTTTTATATTTAAAAAAAAATTATATTTCGTTATGTATATACCTATTGTCCGCACAACATTAAAAAAACAAATTTTTTATGTTTAAATAATTCAATATTTAAATATATGCATAGTTTATAAATTTTAATACTACATATATTTACATAATATATGGTTATAAAATTATATATATAAAGTTTCATAAATTTAATAATTTCGACAGAAATAAAGTATATTTTTCGTATATACATTATTATTTAAATATTATTTAAATCAATTAGTTATGTAAATTAAGTATAATATATATATATATATATATCATAAAAATTATTCTTATATTTTATAAAATTTAATTAATACTTAATATATCCTCGGTAAAAAATATTTTCTTCTAATTTAAATTATTTGATTAATAGCCGAAAATAAAAATAGCTTTTATAATTAAGATTAAATTATAAAATTATAAATTAAACATTTAAAATTACAAAATATCATTTAGAATTTTACTAAAAATTTAAGATTTGGTTTCAAAAATAATCATTTTATTAAGTTTAAATAATATCTGCATGGATATTTGTTTTGAAATGTATTTTGAAATTAAACAAAAAAACTATGCCGTGCGCTTGTTCTGGTATGCATGGAAATTTTAAAAGTATATTTTATGTATTTTAAAACATTAATATATATATATATATATTATTTATACTCGTACATAAATATTTAATATATATTTATATATGTTTTAAAAGAAAATTATATTTATATAGATATTTTTTTCGATTTTACAACAACAAAAATAAATTTAATATAATTTATAAATGATTTATATTTGTTCGTATAGTTATATATAAAATGTTAATATTTCATTCTTTTGTATGTACATATATTGATACAAAATTAATTAAATAAAAATATAGCTTATATATTTTTGTATTTGTACATTATATATATACACACACAAAAATATATTTGTATATTATATGAGTTAATGCACATGTTGCGGTGTAAATCACAACACTTATACACGTGCATGTTAAATCTTGCACATATTGATATGTTACACATGCATACATACATAAATACATACATGTGTGCGTGTGCATGTATGATACATGTGCGTGCGTGTGTGTGTGTGTGTGTGTGTGTATTATATAACATTAATTAAATAATATAAAATCATTTTACAAATTTAAATAAAAGAAAGATTTTATTTAAAAGAAACTTAAAAATGTTCTAAATAAAATACACTTCATATTCCCTATAAAGATCCAAAATGGTTATAAAAAACTTGAAATTCACTTATTACTTCGATTACAAGTTGACCCAGTTCCAACAATGATATCAAAGCGCAGTAGCATACGCGGTCTAAATTAATCATGTTAGGATTAACTAATTAAGCTCACAGCCCAGTTAGTATGATGTCTAAAATGGTAATGTGTAGGATTGGGTTTGCATAATCTAGTACTTTACCCTACCTAGCCATCGGCCTGCCCCGAACGAATATGTGAGCCCAAAGGTTATTCTTAATAGAAAATGCTCAAATTGAATTGGGCCTTGGGCTAATTTTCAAAATTGTTTAATAATTAAGAATACAAGATTTTAAATTTAAAAGTTAGATTTAAAATAAGACATACATATATTATAAAAGGTTGTAATATAATAATTTTTAAATTTTTTTGAAAATAATATAAATTAATTTTGAAAATTTAAATTTATTAATAAGATTAATAAAATAAAATAATTAATTAAATAACTTGATTAATGAAAAATATATTCAGGTGTTATATATTATTTATGTATGTTATGATATTTTTAAATGTTTAAGATATCATAATCATACATGTATGTATATAATATGATTTTTTGAAATTAATATAATTTAATTAAAATAATTAAATATAAAAAATGCATATATGAGATATATGAGTAATATATAAAGGTTACAACATATAATAATTATTTAATATAAATGTGTTTTCTTTCTATTATAAACTTGATATAATATGTTATATTAATTAATTTAGTTAAAGTACATTTAATAGAACATCCATAAATGTTATGTTTTGTGATGGTAATTACAAAGTGCTGTAACCGTGAGTAATTTATCACAATGAAAATAAATATACCATTTTAAATATTTCCAGTCAAGATGTACCGAGATTAGATATTGATGCATATGTTGTGACTAGAGTACGTAACATTCTCTAAATGTTGAGATATTATTACTTATGGTTGTTGAGGCGCCAAGGGGTTAGATATTGATAGTTATTCGACAACTATGAAATGACTGATCACTCAATAGTTTCTTTGTTGTTTAATATAATTAAGGTCAAACAGAAAATACCAATGTGATAAAATTACACAGTTCTCTTGACTTTAGAATACTATTAATCATTAGTGTGGAAGCTCTACTTTTATTATAGCTAAATTTTGGCACAACGTCCATGGAACAACTATAGTTCGGTGGAGTGGAAGCATTTGAAGTGAACATTATTCAAGAGAGGATTCGTCTAATCGATTATATGAGGTTAGTATTACGGTCAACTAAAGTCAACTCAAAGTCAAAGTATCTGACTAAAGCATTTTGGTTACTAATGATTGTTATTATTAAACCAGGGACTTTGTGTATGGAGTTTAGAGTTGAATGTGGATGATATTAGAATTTTGACCATTATCAAATTCAATGAGTCCAAAATGATATAGTTTTGACGAAGAGAATTGGTGTAAACAAAAGTCACGGCCAAGTAATGCTTAACAAAGTAATATTGGATTTTATCGAAACCAAGTAAGCGATAAATTTGGCCAAAATGTCTCATCACCTGCTAGGTGATGTGTGAACGCTAATATTCAAATAGTTCGATATTGATCACTGACGAATCACACAACTGAAATGATGAATATTCCTTTGACCAAACGATTTAATTAATTTATAATCATTATAAACTAGTTAAATTAATTAATATTTATGAAATATTAATTATAAATTTTTTATTTTGATTTGATGAACAAATACTATTAAATGTATTTATAATAGTTATGAATATATTAATTGATATACAATATCGATAAGCATTTTAATTGGATTTAAATGTAAAATATTTTGTTCGCGCGTAAAATGGTTTTGAAGACCATATAGGGGCTGGTTATATTAGGCTATAATTGGTTTATATTAGGCCATATAATGGCTTGTTATCAGCCTTTGATTTGGATGGCTAGGATGGAAGAGAATGGGTAAGAGATAAAGAAAATCTAGATCTTAATTTGTCTTTAAATTTGCCCCTCTGTATAAACATCTCCACCCTCATTTTTTTGAACACTGTAGAAGCCTCTATTTTGCCCTATTTTTAGCCGAACCATAACCCTCTCCTGCTCCATCAATTCAAGTTAATTAAAATCAATCAAATATAATTTTATTTGATAGTTGGTGGTCATTAGTTCATGGATTAGCACTCTATTGGATTGGAAATCATTTCTAGGAGCAAAACTTATCGTTTCAAGGTGTACTATCAAGCATTGGACAAAAGGACATTTCTAATCTAATTTTAAATATTAACATTATCATATAACATCTATATCATCTATATATTATTGTCAGTTTGGGTATGATTTCAATATATAAATATATTGCCACAATCAGATTAGTTGTATATTTACATATCTTTTTATATCTAAAAAATTATATTTTTTCAGGTATATAACTATTGTAAGCACAGCATAAAAATACATTTTTTTAATGTTTAAATAATTATATATTCAACGTTTAAATATATGCATTGTTTATATATTTTAATACTACATCATATTTACAGAATATGTAGTTATAAAATTTTATATGTAAAGTTTCATAGATAAAATAATTTCAATAGAAATAAAAAATATTTTTCATATATACATATATATATATATATATATATATATCATTACACAAATCAATTAATTATGTAAATTAATTATAATAATATATTTATCATATAAATATGCTTTATATTTTATAAAATTAAATTACATTTAATGAACTCTCGGCAAAAAAAATATTTTTTTTTAATTTAAAAATTTAATTAATAGCCGAAAATAAAAATAGCTTTTAAAATTAATATTAAGTAATAAAAATATAGATAAAACTACAAAATATCATTTATAATTTTACAGAAATTTAAAATTTGGTTTCAAAAATAATTATTCTATTAATTTTTAATATGTCTGTATGGATATTTGTTTTAAATGTACTTTAAATTCAAAAAAAAACCACACCATGCGCATAACCTGGTATGCACGAATATTTAAAAAAAATTAATATTCTATAACATTAATACATACATACATACATATATATATATATATATATTATTTATACTCATACATAAATAATATATGTATTAAAAAGTATATAATTGTATATTTATATAAATACTGTTTTTGATTTTTGCAGTAAAAAAAGTTAATTTAATATAATATATAATGATTTCAATTTATTCATATAGTTGTATATATATAATGTTAATATCTCATTCTTATATATAATGTTAATATTTCATTCTTATGTTTATACACACACAAAATTAATTAAATAAAAATATAGCTTATATATATTTGTATTTGTAACATTATATATAAAATATAAATAAGAGTACATAAACATACATTTGGATAATATATTTGTATATTAGATGAGCTAATGTGTCCGTTGCGGTGTAAATCTCAACATCTATACATGGACATATTATACCTTGCATGGATTGATATGCTACACATGCACACATACATACATACATACATACATATATATATGTATATAATACACGTGTGTGTGTATAATTTATAACATTAGTTAAATAATATTAAATCATTTTACAAATTTAAATAAAATAAAGGTTTATTTAAAAGAAATTTAGAAATATTTTGAATAAATTAGACTTCGTAGGCCTAATAAAGATCCAAAATAGTAATAAAAAAAAAAAAATTCACTCATTATTTCCACCACAGGCTGACCTAGTTTCAACATACTCAACTATGATCATAACAAGTTCATCATTCCACGTATTTAACCATAATCAAGATATAGGCTAACTACCTAAGATAGAAAGTACCATCAAGTCTTAAGACTACTATATGTCGTTACCATATGATCTTCTATTTAGACTTAATTGCATTAACCTATAAAAGACTCTCATTGAGTTGTTCTTTGATTATTCCAAAACACCTCAAATACGTAACCATTTGGTACCCCTAACAGTCATGAGTAAGTCAACGTCCACCGTATGGAGAGCGTTACGTACACCAGTTTCAACGGATATATCAACATCATTTCCTTAGTATATCTTGACTAGAAAATTTACGAAGTTAGTGTTTTTTATATAGTGATTCAGTATTTTATAACAATATATAACAACACATATAATAGAAAATAAAACCAAAAGCACACTTTATTTTGAACAAAATTGTTTACAGAGTTAAACTTATATAACAATTACATAATTGTCCTTGGCGCACACCCTTAATTCCATCGACATCAAAGTGCGACTTCTGAGTGTAGGCAAATTTGATGGTGAAATTAATCATCTAAATTGAGAGTATATGTTAGTAGCTTCATAATTCTAACTATGGTATTGTGACTAGATTGTAATTATGTCTCTCTCTTGTACCTTTGCTTACTGGACATAAAGAATAATTGATAGGTTAGTAGGCAGAGATCATCGGGCCCAATCACGTTATATCTTGTATTTTGTTTTAGATCCTTCTACCCCTTTCCATGGTCGGATAGTTTGTGTTTATATTTGTTGGATTTCTTTGATAGTTAATCAGTAAGTTAGAAATTAGATATATAACATAATTTTCACTATAATAAGAGTGCTTACATAGTTAACTAGTTGACTGCAAATAACATTTATTTTTGATTGCTTGTGGTTGAATATACAGTTATTTCGTTCTTACCACAGTAACGCACATATGTGGGTAACAGTAACACTATTCTGACTAAATTCCTTCATTTTCTTTTATACTACCTGAAACTATGAACATATCCAGAGTAACATACCACCAGATCCGGTGATGGAACAATCAGATCTGCAAACATGCTTCATAGAAGTAAGCGGACTTGAAAAAATCAGTTTAACCAAAGCTAACGCCCATGAAGAAGGCGACTTCATCAAAGAGCAAGTACTAATCTGTGCTGCAAAAGAAAACAAGATTTAGTGCAGATCTGCTTAGATCTATCGAACGTGCTTATCGATAAGAAAAGAAATGAAACCGCAAATATGGAACATGGTATTTCTGACTTAAAAAGGAGAGAGGATCCAGTAAGCAACGATGATTCGCAAGGAGGTGGAAGAATCTAGAGCCACTTTCGATTCGGAGTGATTGAGGAAAAATGTAGAATGTCAGCATGAAAGATGATTAAATGGAAGTAGGTTAATGAACAAAAGAGTTCAGTTACATGGAGAGGGTATGATTAGGGCTGTAGGGTATGATAAGGGCTGTATTTCTTATACTAGATTAGTATCTTGCATAACATTATCCATCTGATTTCTACCTTTTCTTAACCATAATTATTATTGTTGTATACAATCAATGTCTAATGACCTTAATTACTTAATTACTATCCTTCTATCCCGTTTTATACAATATGGGTGCAGTTTAGGGCTGTCAAAATTCAAGCCGACCCTTTAACCCAACCCTTTTAATCCAATTTTAATAGTGTCGGGTCAAAGACTAATACGAACATTTTTGAATTGGGTCAATACCCACTTAGCTCACTAAAAACATTACACAACCCGTTTGACCCTTTTATCTGTCCAAACTCCAAAACCCTAATTTCATTTTCGTTTCTCGTTTCCTAAAAAAATGAAGACGGTCGACTCTCTCTTCCTAAATTCCTAATCGGCCTCACCTACTCGATTCACTTTTCTAAATGCTCTTGCTTTCGCGACTTCTCTCTCTCAATTCTTCAAATCTCGCACGATTTAACTTTCAAAGTTAAAAGCACCAATCAATCAAATGTATGATATTTCTGTTTGAAAATTTAATTTATGGTTGTTGATTGGATAAATCAAGAGTTAAAATCTTAAATATATTGCATTTGCAGCAAACCCTTCTTGTGGTGCAACTTTTGGTATCGCACAGATCTAAGCTGCCGACTATTGCACGGATCTAAGGTATGATATTTCTGTTTAAATAGCTTAAACTATCACATTGAATTTAGCTAGTTGGTTCAACATTTTTAGCACTGAATCCCTATGTACCTGCAGCCAAAAAGGCAAAAATATTTGCTTGCACACTGAATTTTTAAACGAATTTTGTAACTGTATATTTTTACAACCTGAAATCTACATTGAGTTCGAAGATTTAATGAAAACCAATATGAAAGTAAAACATAATAGATGTAACGACCCAGAATTTCTGTCAATTAGAATTTGTATATTTAATTGATTTTAAATATTAATGAGTGAAATTAAACAGTCGAATAAATTTTATCTCGAATAATTGAATTTAATTGGATAATTAAATCGATAATTTAATAGTTGAAATTACAGAAATAATTGAAAATCGAGTTTAATATGTTTGAAAATGATTTGGAAAATTTTATTTAATCATGTTGGAGTTAGAGTGATGTTATAGAACTTTTAAAATTGAATTTGGATTTAATTTGTGGAAATTGAATATTTTAATATTTAATTATCGATTGAAAAATAGTCATTTTTCGAACAGTCTCAGAATTGAACGAAACTAGTTCCATTGGATCCGTAATAGTTTGTTATTATCAATCGGAGTTTTCATTTGACCGTGGCAGCTCGAAACGCATCGAAATTGTTTTAATATTAATTTGGCTAGTTAAAATAGTCATTTTTCAAACAGTCTCGGATTTCGACGAAACCAGTTTCATCGGATCCATAATGTTATATTATTGTAAGGTTTCAAATTTCGTGTCAATCGGATTTACCGTTTGTCCGGGGCAAGCCAAAATGCATAGAAATTAGTTTAAATCGATTTAATTTAAAATTGATCGTTTATTGCCGTAACTCGCACAGATGATCGAATTAGCCTCCGAAACACGTTCCACTATGTTCGGAACGCGGGGTAAACCTTAGAAACGTCAGTCACCGCGCGAGATTTGGAGTTCGGAAAAATTTGATGAATAGTAAATTGGGCAATTTTCTATAAAAGGACGTTCTATTCTCTCATTTGCAAACAACTAAATTAGGGTTTCATCTTCTTTACCCTAGCCGCCAGAAATGAAATCAATGGCCGAAAACAAATCAACTTCTCCCTCAAATTCCGATCAATCTATCAACTTTCACGAGAAATTATCAACTACAAACTTGTAGACAACATCGAGAACTACATATCCAACGGTTATGATCGAAATTAATGCGGTGGATTGATGGCAATTTTCATTTGAACGCGCGCGTCTTGTTCACAGTTTTCAAGACAAGGGGGAGGACGAGCTCCACCCTGCTTTGGCCGAGTACAGTGCTTGTGATGTGCTTCGAGGGGGGGTGGCTGATCAACTTTTCGACAACGTTTGTGGGTGCGATGTCTAACCCTAGATCGGCAAAGATGGGTTAGTGCCTGCGTTTCTTTTACTGGGAAGGAGGATACGTGCGTGAGGAAGAAATGTGGATGCGGCCCAGATATTGCAAAGGGAAATGGATGGCTCTGATTTAATGAGGGTATAAAATAATAAAAGAAAATGTTAATTAATTTACGTTTTAATTTGTATAAACTTTAAAATGTTGTAACTTCTTCATACGAGGTCGAAAAATTACGAAACGAGTTGCGTTGGCTTCATTTTGACGAGCACTACACAATGGAACAGGATTGGAGTTATTTGGAGCTAGTTGAAATTTCGGGCAAAACTAAATGCACGTTTAATTTTATTCGAAATAAAACGCGAAAACGGAATTGAAAGCAAGGTGAGAACTTCTCACTCAATCAAATCGGTTTCGATTTAAATTTTAAATAGTTAGATTTAAAATTGTTGATTGAATGCTTGGATGATAATTATTATCTATTGATTGTTATATTAGACATTATACGCCGTTAGTAAGCGGAGGTTATTTATTAAAAACATATACCGCTAATATTTCACAGTACAGTGAAAATGGTATTATTTATGTATTTGGAGTTGATTTCCCGCATTTTATAGCGGATGAGACACTATTGCGCGACCTATTAAGCGGATAATATTTTTATAAATCCCATATACCGCGATAATTCCGTATTGGAACGGAATTGGTATTGTGCTAACATCTTTGGATGCAGGGAAACAGGTTGGAGGGATCCAACTGGATTCCTCAACTATATTGATTTATTTACAGATATTGTGATTGTAACGTTTGCGATTTTTCGTTGCCGAAAAACCGAAATGTTAGGGTTAAAGAAGAAGAAAGAGGTAGAAGAAGAGAGAAAAAGATAGAACAGAGCAGAAAGAAATAACATAACAACAACAGAATCTCACAATTCGCAGCGGAACAACATATAATACATAAATGAATAATCTTTAACCAAAAAACTATATCAGTTATTACATTTCATCATATTACATTACATTACATCATCAGAGTGTACAACATCAAACAAACAACGGAAAAGAAATACTATATACTAGTGAATACGTCATGCCATCCAGCTTGCCTCCTGCAACTCCTGAATTCCAGAATATCCTGATAAACCTTGCTCCTGACTGCCCGTGTGGAAATTGGTGGGCACCCAGAGTTTAGGAAGGAAAACAATAAACTCCGAGTCAGTCATGTGACTGGTGTGAGAACTCAAAACAGTTTATCTTTAAAACAAAATAGAGGGATATTTTTAAAGTCAATTCGCAATGCTTTTAAAAAGAGACTACTATAAGGCCTCCCGCACACACACACAATGCAAACGCAGAATCGGAGGAGATTTCTTCTTATGATAGTCAAAGATGCTTGATACGCATTAAAAAGAAACATTTGATATTATTACTAGTGCATAGTGCAGAAAACATTTCGAAAGTAAAGATATAAATCTTAGCCAACATACGACCATTATGGTATGCCTACTATAGCTACCATCTAAACAGTGGGGCGCCACCATAAGTAAATGGCAGGTTCTACAACTAAAACCGTACAAGTCTCGTATTGTTTCTTTGGATTTCCAACAAATGGTCAGGCCAAGGAACTTCACATTGCCACATGGAAACGCCTCTGGAATGACGTACCGAGAACCAAACCGGATCTCTGCCAACACAAGGCCGGGTTACCGCTAACTAGGTAACTACTGACACGAATATGTCATCCCACGATCGTAACCGATCTATCCGAGGATCCTCGATTTCCAACAACCACAAAATTTGTAGCAACAACATAGGTTAAATATCTGGGCTCCATACCATGATACCACCTCTATCCAGAAGGAATGACATACACTAAAGGGGCGCTACCCCCTAATAACCTTGCTGCATCCTTCCTGTTTTGACCATTTCCGGGGTGTGAGGTCCGACGAAGTCTCGCCCACAAAGCCACGCTTTATACAAAAGCTGTACTTTGGGTCAATCAAATGATCATAGAAATGATCACCAAGATAAATTATCAAACAAATGATCAAATCACAAATGATCAAACAATGATCATTTCACAGCAACACTCAGCATGCCACACTACCAAATTGGGAGTATATCACTAATAACCTTCAACTATATAACCTCTGAGCTCGTATGTCTCAGAGAAGGGTGTTAAGCTAATAGAATAAATTCTCCGCCACCAACAGAAATATATTTGAAAGAAATCAGCTTTATATCTCAATTTGTAATGTCAGACATACAATCCATACAAGTCTGTTCCGGGCTCGAACAAAACCGAAGGCACTTACAAAGAAGTCCTTGCATTCCGGATAATTTCTAATCACGTCTGGACTTCCCGTCACTAAGGGTGATAAAACCTCTATATCGGAGATCAGCCGATGCAGAGTAACTCAACGGTAATCCTTCCGTTTTCAAAAATATCTGGTCTTCAACACCGGTCATCAAATGCAATCCATAACGACGTATCACATACTCGGAATGGGTTATACGACCCCAAGGTCCTTTCCCGGATAACCCGAATAGTGAGCGCTTATTTTAAAAATAAGTGTGGCATTCAAATTCAAGCAAATCACAACAAATACCTATTTAAAGGTAAATATTGATAGTCGGATTATTTAACTATCAATAGAGATACTCAACATCACCAGATTCCAAATAATTTTCCAAATTATTTATTTCTCAAAAATATCTTTACTAGATATAAACTTCCACACTTCAACCATTTGAAAACAATTTTTCAAATCACTTTTCCTTACTCGGAAATACTTTCATTTCAAAATGGTTCATTTAAACCAATTTAAATAAATCCTTACCGATTTACTTTATATTTACGTTCCAAATCCGTAAATTTATTTCCACACTTTAAAAATAAATCAACGTTTATTTTTAAACTAATTCCCCTTTCTT
This sequence comes from Allium cepa, assembly GCA_030765085.1. Lineage (NCBI taxonomy): Eukaryota > Viridiplantae > Streptophyta > Magnoliopsida > Asparagales > Amaryllidaceae > Allium > Allium cepa. The sequence continues at coordinate 346,997,514 of CM060931.1, read as the reverse complement.
TTATAAATTCCATAGTGAATTTATAATCCCAAAATATCTATGATGTACGATTTTCAATCGATTTTCAATATTCACTTTCAATTTATCTTACGAGGATAAATTCTAAAACGTTCATTTCACATTGAAAAAATATTTCCATACTTATTTAATAATAAGTACATCACAAATCTATTTATTTTCAACATTTGAAAATATTCGATATACTTAAATCAAAATTTAGTATATATTTCATTCCTTAAGGAAATCATTCTCTTAACACATTTATTTGGGTCAAAAACGAATGTTGTGTAAAACATCGTTACGACGACCCAAAATCACTAGTATAGGGATTCAAAATTTAAATAGATATATAAATCCCAATACTATACAAAACATTTCCTTTCGGAAACCATTTACTATAACAACAGTGTTATAGTCCACCCTTTCCTTCTTTCTCGAAAACGTCTATTTCAACAATAAATGTTAAAATCTATGGTTTCGATTCATAATACATTTTAAAACATTTTTAAAATAATTAACTTCATTATATAATATTCATTTTGCCAAACATGACTATTTTATTCAATAATGTATTCACTGTTCAAAATCGTGAATATATTTCCTTTAATAAACTTAAATATTCAATTTGTCAAATTAAATTGATTTCGAATTTATAAACAATGTTTATAAATTACATTTCTATTTATAAGCTTCGCTTTATAAATCTCATTATTAACAAATTCCATTTATATCTCATTTAAATGCCAAAATCCGATTTATAAGATAATTACTTATAAATCTTCTATTTTACGAAATCCATTCATTTTATAACTTCACAATTTATAATTCTATAAATTCCGTTCACTTATGAAATTCATCTTTATTTCACATTTTACACTTATAAAAGCTCGTTTTATAATTCCAATATTTTTAACTTATAAAAATAAATTTAAAAATCTTTTATAATGATTCAAAATTCCAAATTAAACCATTTTATAAATTAATCACTATTTATTTCGAAAATCTCAATTTGGTTATATTTTACAAAAAACGGTAATTTTTATAACATAAAAATTTATAACGTTTTAATTGTTTAAAATGAATCAATTCAAAATTTTATAAAAACATATACTTTGAAAAATCACTTTAAAATCCTTTTAAAAATCAAAAAAACGTTATTTTAAACTTTAAAAATGGATCCGATAATGCAACAGCATCAAATAGTAAATCACAACAACAAATATCATATATCGATACGATAATCAACAAACATCACAATATCTGTAATCAAATCAATATTGTTGAGGAATCCAGTTGGATCCCTCCAACCTGTTTCCCTGCATCCACAGATGTTAGCACAATACCAATTCCGGTCCAGTACGGAATTATCGCGGTATATGGGGTTTATAAAATATTATCCGCTATTATGCGGCGCAATAGGGTCTCATCCGCTATATAATACGGGAAATCAACTCCAATATATACATATGCCAATATATATATATTGCTATATATAGATATATCCTATTATATCTAATATCACAATCAAACAGCGATAAATAACTGCAATCATCATTCAACATACATTCAAGCAAATTTTAAATCTAACTATTTAAAATTTAAAACGAAACTGTTCGATTGAGTGAGAAGTTCTCACCTTGATTTCAATTCCGTTCCAGCCTTTTATTTCGAATAAAATTAAACGAGCGTTTAATTTTACCCAAAATTTTTGCTAACTCTAATGATTCCAATCTAGCTCCATAACGTAGTATTCGTCAATACGGTTGTAACGCAAAAAGTTTCGTCGAATTCCGACCTCGTATGAAAGAGATATGATATTTTAAAGTTTATACAATTTTTAAAAAATTAAATTACATATTCTTTTATTTTCAACCTCTCATTTAATCATAGCCGCACGTTCCCCTAGAAGCATCAGGGCCGCACGCACGTTCTCTTCCCCTTCGTTCCCTTCCTCTAGGTCGCGTTCGAGAAACCCATATGCCGTGATTTAGGGTTACATGCCGCACCACCATAGTTCGCCTCTACCACGATCAACTACCCCCATTTCGTGCGCACGCCCCCACTCCACCCACGGCCCGAGTATGGTGGAGCTCGGTTGCATCATGGCATAGAAAAACGTGCCCGTTCGTGACGCCTTCATCGCCATTTTGCCGACCATCCATCAACCCAAAATCGATCACCACCGGTCATCACGAAGGTCTCACTCCCCTCTCCAATTTTGTAGTTGAAAACATTCGATGATAGTGAGTGGATTGAGAGGAATTTGAGAGAGAAGATGGTGAAATGTCGGCCATTGATAATAACAAGCGGCGGCTAGGGCTGAAAGTAGCTAGGGTTTCAATGTTTTGCAAAAGTGAAAACAAAAGGGGGCTTTTATAGAAAATTCACGTGACACTATTCATCCCGGATTTTCCGAACTCCAAACGAAGCGTGCCGGTTGGCGTTCCTAAGGTTTACCCCGCGTTTCGATCACAATGGAACATGTTTCGGGAGCTAATTCGATCATCTGTGCGAGTTATGGCAATAAACGTTCGATTTTAAATTAAATCAATTAAAAGATTTCCTAGGCGTTTTAGCTTGCACCGGACAAACGGTAAATCCGATTGAAACGAAACTTGAAACCTTACGATAATATCACATTACGGATCCGATGAAACTAATTTCGTCGAAATCCGAGACTGTTTGAAAAATGACTATTTTAACTCGCCAAATTAATATTAAAAACAATTTCGATGCGTTTCGAGCTGCCACGGTCAAACGATAACTCCAATTGCTACGAAAATTGAAATCCGATAATAGCAAACTATTACGGATCCAATAAAACTGGTTTCGTCCAATTCTGAGACTGTTTGAAAAATGGCCAATTTCACTAGTCGATTAAATATTAAAATATTCAATTTTCACAAATTAACTCTTAATTCAATTTTAAAAGTTCTAAAATATCGTTCTAACTCCAATATAATAAAATAAAATTTTACAAATCCATTTTAATCATATTTAACCCAACTTTCAATTTTTTCTGTAATTTCAACTATTAAATTATCGATTTAATTGTCCAATTAAATCCAATATTCGATAAATAAATTATTCGACTTATAAATTTCACTTATTAATATTTAAAATCAATTAAATATTCAAATTTAAATTATCAAAAATTCTGGGTCGTTACAATCTTCCCCCCTTAAAAGAATTTCGTCCTCGAAATTACCAAGTAAGAAAAATTACAGAATCTATTAACTTTCCCAAAATTCATTGTTAAAATTCTTACAATAACTTTACTAAATTTTCAAATCATACTTAGTTATCTTTTCAAAACAACTAATATCCTTTAACTTTCAACTTTAAATCAAAACTTAGTTTTTCACAAAACTTTCCAATTTTCCCAAAAAAATTCTAACACCTTAAATTTTCGGAAAAATTCACCATAGTCTCCTTCACGCGGCTCGATCCGAATAAAAATGACAGTATATATATCACAAATATACATCTCATCAAGTGATGAGGCATCCCGCAGGGAAAAAAGTGTAAAAGTACGATATTTAATCCGAGATATGTACCTTATTCATTATTAGCGAGCATATACGGCTAATATAGCGCGAAAGCGAGCTCCAAATGCGAAGCAAGCGCAATCCGCACCTACTATACACTCAACAAACCATGAGAAACATGTATATATGAAAGTAATATCAATATACAACATATAGCAACATAACAACTACATATGCCTACATAGCAAATGCAACAACAGCAACAAATGCAACCATCAAGACAACTATCATCCAACTGACCAAATGAATATTCATTCATATTCTCATCAATATTCATTGAATTAGTTTTCAATTTAATCACATTTGATTCATTTACATTGGATTTTATCAACATTCATTCTCAATTCAATTAGTTAACATTCACTAATTAAATTCACATTAGTTCACTTTCAATCAAATTCAATTCTATTCAAGTTTACATATTATCCATTTGAATTCAGTTACATAGCTTCCAATTTCGCTAATTCAATTTCATTAACACTTAATGAATTTATATACAATTAAATAACAACCAATGTTTATTCAATACAACCAAATTTATTCACTTTACATTCAATTTGGTTCAACACTTTTAATTCCAATTGGATCATATTAAATTGACTTCCATTCAATTTATTCAACTTCCAATAACATTAGCTTTTAATGAATTTACACTTACATCCATTATTTCATATCAATTATTTACATTTAATTGATTAACATTTAATCCATTTGTTCAATTCAATTGCTAATTCCTTTAACAATAAAATGTTGAATTTCATTTATATAACTCAAGTTCAAATTCTTAATGACTTCATTTCATTAATTCACTTATTAATTTACTTCGATACCAAAATTAACTTCATTCAACTTCACTTAAGTTATATTTCATTTCAAGCATCTTATCAAATCCAAATCAATTTATTTAACTTTCCTTTTGTTAAATTTCAAATTACATGTCTTTGATGACAACTCAAATTTATTTCAACTTGGATTTTATTGATTTACTTATACTTCCTTTAATTTAACTTCATCCTTTAAGTTAAATTTATTCTATCAAAATTAAATCTGTATAAGTTATCAACTCATTTATCATTCCCATAAATATCTTAAATAGGATTCCAGAGTCCTTTCAAATCTTTCAAAACCATTTTTTGAAATCAATTCAATTATCTTTTGAATTTCAAAATCCAAACTCAAAATTTTCCAAACAACTTTTATTTAAAACAATTTGGCAGCAATTTCTCTTTTGGAAACCCGAAAATGAATTCTAATGATGTGGCCATCATCATCAGGATTATTTTCCAGCGATCGAAAAGAGTTTAGAGCTTTAATTTCTTCAAAACAATTTTCCAAAATATCAAATCCTTTCAAAACACTTCTTTGGAATTTCATTTTCAGATTATAAATCACATTTACAAACCCTTTTACTTATATAATTTCACTTCTTATATATAAGATTATTTCACAAGTGTAAATCATTTTAATTATAACTCCATACTTATAATTCAATTTCTTATACAATTATTCTTTTACAACTGTGGTTTTATTTAACTTATTCAACAATCAACAATCAATTCATATACACTTTAATAATTCCGAAAAATTATTCATTTATATACAAAATATAATCAAGGTAAAATTACTTCATTTACCCAATTTAAATAATACTATGTCGACATGCCTCGTTTAAGTGTTTAGAAATCCCTATCGATAATATGGCGTCCCATATACCGATCAGAATCAACAAACAGCTCAACGGATAAGCAAACACAATATAAAACATTTTTTTTAAATTCACTAACAAATACGCGCTCATAGCTATTATTACACTCACACTCATTCTAGAGTACTGCTGACTCTATCTCTAAAGAGTTATACCCAGCAGAGCCATGGTTGTCGCTTAACCATAAGCTCTGATACCAAATGTAACGTTTGCGATTTTTCGTTGCCGAAAAACCGAAATGTTAGGGTTAAAGAAGAAGAAAGAGGTAGAAGAAGAGAGAAGAAGATAGAACAGAGCAGAAAGAAATAACAGAACAACAACAGAATCTCACAATTCGCAGCGGAACAACATATAATACATAAATGAATAATCTTTAACCAAAGAACTATGTCAGTTATTACATTTCATCATATTACATTACATTACATCATCAGAGTGTACAACATCAAACAAACAACGGAAAAGAAATACTATATACTAGTGAATACGTCATGCCATCCAGCTTGCCTCCTGCAACTCCTGAATTCCAGAATATCCTGATAAACCTTACTCATGACTGCCCGTGTGGAAATTGGTGGGCACTCAGAGTTTAGGAAGGAAAACAATAAACTCCGAGTCAGTCATGTGACTGGTGTGAGAACTCAAAACAGTTTATCTTTAAAACAAAATAGAGGGATATTTTTAAAGTCAATTCGCAATGCTTTTAAAAATGAGACTGCTGTAAGGCCTCCCGCACACACACACAATGCAAACGCAGAATCAGAGGAGATTTCTCCTTATGATAGTCAAAGATGCTTGATACGCATTAAAAAGAAACATTTGATATTATTACTATTGCATAGTGCAGAAAACATTTCGAAAGTAAAGATATAAATCTTAGCCAACATACGACCATTATCGTATGCCTACTATAGCTACCATCTAAACAGTGGGGCGCCACCATAAGTAAATGGCAGGTTCTACAACTAAAACCGTACAAGTCTCGTATTGTTTCTTTGGATTTCCAACAAATGGTCAGGCCAAGGAACTTCCCATTGCCACATGGAAACGCCTCTGGAATGACGTACCGAGAACCAAATCGGATCTCTGCCAACACAAGGCCGGGTTACCCTTAACTAGGTAACTACTGACACGAATATGTCATCCCCCGATCGTAACCGATCTATCCGAGGATCCTCGATTTCCACAACCACAAAATTTGCAGCAACAACATAAGTTAAATATCTGGGCTCCATACCATGATACCACCTCTATCCAAAAGGAATGACATACACTAAAGGGGCGCTACCCCCTAATAATCTTGCTGCATCCTTCCTGTTTTGACCATTTCCGGGGTGTGAGGTCCGACGAAGTCTCGTCTACAAAGCCACGCTTTATACAAAAGCTGTGCTTTGGGTCAATCAAATGATCACTAAGATAAATGATCACCAAGATAAATGATCAAACAAATGATCATATCACAAATGATCAAACAATGATCATTTCACAGCAACACTCGGCATGCCACACTACCAAATTGGGAGTATATCACTAATAACCTTCAACTATATAACCTCTGAGCTCGTATGTCTCAGAGAAGAGTGTTAAGCTAAGAGAATAAATTCTTCGCCACCAACAGAAATATATTTGAAAGAAATCAGCTTTATATCTCAATTTGTAATGTCAGACATACAATCCATACAAGTCAGTTCCGGGCACGAATAGAACCGAAGGCACTTGCAAAGAAGTCCTTGCATTCCGGATAATTTCTAATCACGTCTGGACTTCCCGTCACTAAGGGTGATAAAACCTCTATATCGGAGATCAGCCGATGCAGAGTAACTCAACGGTAATCCTTCCGTTTTCAAAAATATCCGGTCTTCAACACCGGTCATCAAATGCAATCCATAATGACGTATCACATACTCGGAATGGGTTATACGACCCCAAGGTCCTTTCCCGGATAACCCGAATAGTGAGCGCTTATTTTAAAAATAAGTATGGCATTCAAATTCAAGCAAATCACAACAAATACCTATTTAAAGGTAAATATTGATAGTCGGATTATTTAACTATCAATAGAGATGCTCAACATCACCAGATTCCAAATAATTTTCCAAATTATTTATTTCTCAAAAATATCTTTACTAGATATAAACTTCCACACTTCAACCATTTGAAAACAATTTTCCAAATAACTTTTCCTTACTCGGAAATACTTTCATTTCAAAATGGTTCATTTAAACCAATTTAAATAAATCCTTACCGATTTACTTTATATTTACGTTCCAAATCCATAAATTTATTCCCACACTTTAAAAATAAATCAACATTTATTTTTAAACTAATTCCCCTTTCTTTTATAAATTCCATAGTGAATTTATAATCCCAAAATATCTATGATGTACGATTTTCAATCGATTTTCAATATTCACTTCCAATTTATCTTACAAGGATAAATTCTAAAACGTTCATTTCACATTGAAAAAATATTTCCATACTTATTTAATAATAAGTACATCACAAATCTATTTATTTTCAACATTTGAAAATATTCGATATACTTAAATCAAAATTTAGTATATATTTCATTCCTTAAGGAAATCATTCTCTTAACACATTTATTTGGGTCAAAAACGAATGTTGTGTAAAACATTGTTACGACGACCCAAAATCACTAGTATAGGGATTCAAAATTTAAATAGATATATAAATCCCAATACTATACAAAACATTTCTTTTCGGAAACCATTTACTATAACAACAGTGTTATAGTCCACCATTTCCTTCTTTCTCGAAAACGTCTATTTCAACAATAAATGTTGAAATCTATGGTTTCGATTCATAATACATTTTAAAACATTTTTAAAATAATTAACTTCATTCTATAATATTCATTTTGCCAAACATGACTATTTTATTCAATAATGTATCCACTGTCCAAAATCGTGAGTATATTTCCTTTAATAAACTTAAATATTCAATTTGTCAAATTAAATTGATTTCGAATTTATAAACAATGTTTATAAATTACATTTCTATTTATAAGCTTCGATTTATAAATCTCATTATTAACAAAATCCATTTATCTCTCATTTAAATGCCAAAATCCGATTTATAAGATAATTACTTATAAATCTTCTATTTTACGAAATCCATTCATTTTATAACTTCACAATTTATAAATCTATAAATTCCGTTCACTTATGAAATTCATCTTTATTTCACCTTTTACACTTATAAAAGCTCGTTTTATAATTCCAATATTTTTAACTTATAAAAATAAATTTAAAAATCTTTTATAATGATTCAAAATTCCAAATTAAACCATTTTATAAATTAATCACTATTTATTTAGAAAATCTCAATTTGGTTATATTTTACAAAAAAGAGTAATTTTTATAACATAAAAATTTATAACGTTTTAATTATTTAAAATGAATCAATTCAAAAATTTATAAAAACATATACTTTGAAAAATCACTTTAAAATCCTTTTAAAAATCAAAAAAACATTATTTTTAAACTTTAAAAATTGATCCGATGATGCAACAACACCAAATAGTCAATCACGACAACAAATATCATATATCGATATGATAATCAACAAACATCACAATATCTGTAATCAAATCAATATTGTTGAGGAATCCAGTTGGATCCCTCCGACCTGTTTTCCTGCATCCACAGATGTTAGCACAATACCAATTCCGCTCCAGTACGGAATTATCGCGGTATATGGGATTTATAAAATATTATCCGCTATTATGCGGCGCAATAGGGTCTCATCCGCTATATAATGCTGGAAATCAACTCCAATATATACATATGCCAATATATATATATATATATATATATATATATATATATATATATATATACTGCTATATATAGATATATCCTATTATATCTAATATCACAATCAAACAGCGATCAATAACTGCAATCATCATTCAACATACATTCAAGCAAATTTTAGATCTAAGTATTTAAAATTTAAATCGAAACTGTTCGATTGAGTGAGAAGTTCTCACCTTGATTTTAATTCCGTTCCAGCATTTTATTTCGAATAAAATTAAACGAGCGTTTAATTTTACTCGAAATTTTCGCTAACTCCAATCGATTCCAATCTAGCTCCATAACGTAGTATTCGTCAATACGGTTGCAAACGCAAAAAGTTTCGTCGAATTCCGACCTCGTATGAAAGAGATATGATATTTTAAAGTTTATACAATTTTTTATAAAATTAAACTACATATTCTTTTATTTTCAACCTCTCATTTAATCATAGCCGCACATTCCCCTGGAAGCACCAGGGCCGCACGCACGTTCTCTTCCCCTTCGTTCCTTTCCTCTAGGTCGCGTCCGAGAAACCCATATGCCGTGATTTAGGGTTACATGCTGCACCACCATAGTTCGCCTCTACCACGATCAACTACCCCCCATTTCGTGCGCACGCCCCCACTCCACCCACGGCCCAAGTATGGTGGAGCTCGGTTGCACCATGGCACAGAAAAACGTTCCCGTTCGTGACGCCTTCATCGCCATTTTGCCGACCATCCATCAACCCAAAATCGATCACCACCGGTCATCACGAAGGTCTCACTCCCCTCTCCAATTTTGTAGTTGAAAACATTCGATGATAGTGAGTGGATTGAGAGGAATTTGAGAGAGAAGATGGTGAGATGCCGTCCATTGATAATAACAAACGGCGGCTAGGGCTGAAAGTAGCTAGGGTTTCAATGTTTTGCAAAAGTGAAAACAAAAGGGGGCTTTTATAGAAAATTCACGTGACACTATTCATCCCGGATTTTCCGAACTCCAAACGAAGCGTGACGGTTGGCGTTCCTAAGGTTTACCCCGCGTTCCGATCACAATGGAACATGTTTCGGGAGCTAATTAGGTCATCTGTGCGAGTTATGGCAATAAACGTTCGATTTTAAATTAAACCGACTAAACGATTTCCTAGGCGTTTTAGCTTGCACCGGACAAACGGTAAATCCGATGGACACGAAATCTTACAATAATATCACATTACGGATCCAATGAAACTAGTTTCGTCGAAATCCGAGACTGTTTGAAAAATGACTATTTTAACTCGCCAAATTAATATTAAAAACAATTTCGATGCGTTTCGAGCTGCCACGGTCAAACGATAACTCCAATTGCTACGAAAATTGAAATCCAATAATAGAAAACTATTACGGATCCAATGGAACTAGTTTCGTCCAATTCTGAGACTGTTTGAAAAATGGCTAATTTCACTAGTCGATTAATATTCAAATATTCAATTTTCACAAATTAACTCTTAATTCAATTTTAAAAGTTCTAAAATATAGTTCTAACTCCAATATAATTAAATAAAATTTTACAAATCAATTTTAATCATATTTAACCCAACTTTCAATTTTTTCTGTAATTTTAACTATAAAATTATCGATTTAATTGTCCAATTAAATCCAATATTCGATAAATAAATTATTCGACTTATAAATTTCACTTATTAATATTTAAAATCAATTAAATATTAAAATTAAAATTATCAAAAATTCTGGGTCGTTACAGTGATGTTTGTTGATTATCATATCGATATATGATATTTGGATGTCGTGATTGACTATTTGGTGCTGCTGCATCATCGGATCCATTTTTGAAGTTTTAAAATAATGATTTTGGTTTTTAAAAGAGTTTTTGAAGTAATTTTTGAAAGTATACATTTTATTAAATTTTGAATTGTTAAAATAAATAAACATTTTAATTTTATTGTTATAAAAGTTATATTTTTGGAAAATAGTACTTAAGTATGATTTTGGAGTTATTTAAGTTTTAAATAACGTTTTGTAAATTATGAAAAAAAGATTAGTTTATTTAAATTTAGATTTTTGAATTATTATAAAGGATGTATATAAAAGATTTTTAACATTGATGTTTATAATATATATATAATATTGGAATTATAAAACGAGTTTATTAAGTGTTAAAATGAAGAATAAAATGGATTTCATTAAAAATTATAGATTTATAAATTGTGAAATTTTAAAATGAATAGATTTTCGTAAGATAAAAGATTATAAGTAATTAACTTATAAATTAGATTTTTGGTATAAAATTGAGTTATAAATTGAATTGGTTTATAAAAAGGGATTTTTTATAAATCGAAGTTTATAAATAGAAATGGAATTTATAGACATTATTTATAAATTTGAAATCAATGGAATTTGATAAATTGAATATAGAAATTTATTAAAGGAAGTATATTCGCGACTTTGGATAGCGAATTATTCTTTATGTAAAATGCGTAGAAATGTTGAAATTTGGCTAGTGAAGTATATTCACGATTTTGGACAGTGAATATATTATTAAATAAAATGGTTATTTTTGGGAAAGCTATATTATAAAATGAAGTTAATTATTTAAAAAAGATGTTTTAAAATGTATTATGAACCGAATACATAGATTCCAACATCCATTGTTGAAATAGACGTTTTCGAGAAATAAGGAAATGGTGGACTATAACACTGTTGTTATAGTAAATGATTTCCGAAAGGAAATGTTTTGTATAGTATTGAGATTTATATATCTATTTTAATTTCGAATCCCTATACTAGTGATTTTAGGTCGTCGTAACGATGTTTTACGCAACATTTGTTTTGGCCCAAATAAATATGTTTAAGAGAATGATTTCCTTAAAGAATGAAATATATACTTAATTTAGAATTAAGTATATTGAATATTTTGAAAATGTTGAAAATAAATAGATTGGTGAATTACTTATTATTAAATAAGTATGGAAATGTTTTTCCAATATGAAGTGAATGTTTGAGATTTTATCTTTTAAACATAAATTGAAAATGAATATTAGAAATCGATTTAAAAATCGTATATTCATAGATATTTTGGAATGTAAATTCACTATGGAATTTATAAATGAAAAGGGGAATTTGTTTAAAAATAAACGTTGATTTATTTTTGAAGTATGGGAACAAATTTACGGGTTTGGAACGTAAATATAAAGTAAATCGGTAGATTTATTTAATTGGTTTAAATAAACTATTTTGAAATGAAAGTATTTCCGCGTAAGGAAAATGATTGAAATTTATTTTTACAAGTGGTAAAGGTGAAAAGTGATTTGAAAATTTGTTTTCAAAAGGTTGAAGTGTGGAAATTATATATCTAGTAAAGATATTTTGGAAAGTAAATAATTTGGGAAATTATTTAGAATTTGGTGATGTTGAACACGCTTATTGATAGTTAAATAATCCGACTATCAATATTTACCTTTAAATAGGTATTTGTTGTGATTTGCTTGAATTTGAATGCCACACTTATTTTGAATAAGCGCTCACTATTCGGGTTAGCCGGGAAAGAACCTTAGGGTCGTATATCCCATTTCGAATATGTGATACGTCGTTATGAATTGCATTTGATGACCGGTGTTGAAGACCGGATATTTGTGAAAGCGGAAGGATTACCGTCGAATGTTTCTGCATCGGCTGATCTCCGATATAGAAATTTATTACCCTTTGTGATGAGAAGTCCGGTCGTGATTAGTGAATATCCGGATTGCAAGGACTTCTTTGTAAGTGCCTTCGGTTCCGTTCGATCCCGAAACGGACTTGTATGGATGTGTGTCTGACGTTACAGTTTGAGATGTAAAGCTGGTTTCTGTCAAATATATTTCCGTTGGTGGCGGAGAATTTATTCTCTTAGCTTAACACCCTTAGAGGTTATGTAGTTGATGGTTACTAGTGATACATTCCCAAATTGGTAATGTGGCATACGAAGTGCTGTTGAACATTTGTGAATTTAAGCACAGCTTTTGTATAAAGCGTGGCTTTGTGGACGAGACTTGGTCGGACCTCACACCCGGGAAATGGTCAAAACAGGAAGGATGCGGCAAGGTTATTAGGGGGTAGCGCCCATTTAGTGTATGTCATTCCTTCTGGATAGAGGTGGTATCATGGTATGGAGCCTACATGCTTAACCTATGTTGTTGCTGCAAATTTATTGCTTTGTGGTTGTTGGAAATCGGGGATCTTCGGATATAGATCGGTTACGATCAGGAATGACATATTCGTGTCAGTAGTTTCCCAGTTAGGGGTAACCCGGCCTTGTGTTGGCAGAGATCCGGTTTGGTTCTCGGGTCGTCCTTCCAGAGGCGTACCCATGTGGCAATGGGAAGTTCCTTGGCCTGACCATTTGTTGGAAATCCAAAGAAACAATACGATCTTGTATCGATTTAGTTGTATAACCTGCCATGGAATGTGGCGGTAACCTGCTATTGAACATGGTAGCTATAGTAGGCATACGATAATGGTCGTATGTTGGCTAAGATTTATATCTTTACTTTCGAAATGATTTTTCCTACACTATGCACTAGTAATAATATCAAATGTTTTTTTTTAATGCGTATCAAGCATTTTGACTATCATAAGGAGAAATCTCCTCCGATTCTGCGTTTGCATTGTGTGTGTGCAGGAAGCCTTATGGTAGTCTCATTTTTTTAAAAGCATTGCGAATCTATTTTAAAAATTATCATGTTCTTTGTTTTAAAGATAAACTGTTTTGAGTTCTCACACCAGTCACATGAATGACTCGGAGTTTATTGTTTTCCTTCCTAAACTCTGGGTGCCCACCAATTTCCACATGGGCAATCAAGAGTTGGGTTATCAGGATATTTTGGAATTCAGGAGTTGCTGGAGGCAAGCTGGATGGCATGGCGTATTCACTAGCATATAGTATTTCTTTTCCGCTGCTGTTGTTGTTTTGTTGTTGTTGTTGTACACTCTGATAATGTAATGTGATGTAATGTAATAACTGATATAGTTCTTGTTTAAAGATTATTCATTTATCTATTATATGTTGTTCCGATACGATTGTGAGATTCTGATATTGTTCTGTTGTTTCTGTTCCGTTCTATCTTTTTCTCTCTTCTTCTACTTTTTCTTCTTCTTTAACTCTAACGGTACGGTTTTCCGGCCTTCGATTGCTCGGCAGTTGATACAGTGGACGTATTGATGTCGGTTTTCGAGCGTCGAAAAGTCGCGATCTTCACATTTGGTATCAGAGCATATGGTTAAGCAACAACCATGGCTTTGTTGGGTATTGCTAATTAGAGATAGAATCAATAGTACTCTAGAATGAGTTTGAGTGTAATAAAAGATACGAGCGCGTATTTGTTAGTGAATATAAAATGTTTTATATTGTGTTTGCTTATCCGTTGAGTTGTTTGTGAATTCTGTTCGGTAGATGGGACGTCATATTATCGATAGGGATTTCTAAACACTTAAACGAGGCAAGTCGACATAGTTTCATTTTACATCGGGTAAACGAAATAATTTTACCTTGATTATATTTTACATATAAAGGAATAATTATTCAGAATTATTAAAGTGTATATGAATTGATTGCTTGGTTGTTGAAAATATAAATATATATAAGTCAATAAATGTTGTTTGAATAAGTTGAATAAAAACAACAATTTTTAAAGAATAATTGTATAAGCAAATGAATTATAAGTATGAAGTTATAATTAAAATGATTTACAATTGTGAAATAATCTTATATATAAGAAGTGGAATTATATAAGTAAAAGATTTATAAATGTGATTTATAATCTAAAAACAAAATTCTAGAGAAGTGTTTTGAAAGGATTTGATATTTTGGAAAATTGTTTTGGAGAAAATTAAAGCTCTAAACTCTTTTCGGTCGTTGGAAAAAAATTCCGATGATGATTGCAACATCATCGGTGTTCATTTTCGGGTTTCCAAAAGAGGAATTGCTACTAGATTATTTTAAATGAAAGTTGTTTGGAAAATTTGGATTTGGGTTTTGGAAATTCAAAAAGGATAAATTGAATTGGTTTCAAAAATGGTTTTGAAAGATTGAAAGGACTCTGTAATCCTATTTAAAATATTTATGGGAATAATAAATGAGTTGATAACTCATACAATTTGAGTTTTGATAGAATAAATTTAACTTAAATGATGGAGTTAAATTAAAGTAAGTATAAGTGAATCAATAAAATCCAAGTGATAATTGTTGAATATAAGTTGTATAACTTATAGAATAGGAAAGGATAAGTAAAACAAATTGTTAAAAATGGTTAAACAATTTTGTTAAGCAAAATAAATCTGAATTTGAATAAGTGATAATAAATTTGGCTTTGGTAAAAAGTTAAATAGGAATGAAATCTGAACTGGATTTATAAGTGAAAATTTAAGTGAAGTTAAACAAATAAATTGAAATGAAACAATGAATATAAGTGTTAATTCATTAAAAGCCAATTTAATACTAAACCAGTTGGAAGCTAAAGTAATTGACTTAATAGAAGTTGAAAGCTAATGTAATTGAAAATTGAATAATTGAATGAAAGTCAATTGAATGTTGAACTAATTGAAATTAAAAGGGTTGGACCAAATTGAATGTAAATTAAATAATTTGGTTATGTTGAATATACATTGGTTGTTATATGGTTGTTAATTGATTATATATATATAAATTCATTAAGTGTTAATGAAATTGAATTAGCAAAATTGGAAGCTAATGTAATTGAATTCAAATTGAAAGTGAAGTAAATGAATTTGAATGGAATTGAATTTGATTTGGAAGTGAACCAACTTGAATGTAAATTAGTGAATGCAAACTAATTGAAATTGAATATGAATAAATGTTAGTTAAATCCAATGTAAATGAATCAAATGTGATTTAAATTGGAAAACCAATTCATTAAATGTTAATGAGAAGTAAATTTATATTGATTTGGCAGTTGCATTTATTGCTTTTGATTGCATTTGCTATATTGGCACGTGTAGTTTTTATGTTGCTATATGATGTATATTGATATTACTTTCATATATACATGTTTCTCATGGTTTGTTGAGTGTTTAGTAGGTGCGGATTGCGCTTGCTTCGCATTTGGAGCTCGTTTTCGCGCTATATTAGCCGTACACGCTCGCTAACAATAAATAAGGTACATATCTCGGATTACATACCGTACATTTACACTTTTTCCCTGCGGGATGCCTCATCACTTGATGAGATGTATATTTGTGGTATATATACTGTCATTTTTTTTCTGGATCGAGCCGCGCAAAGGAGACTATGGCGAATTTTTTCGAAATTTAAAGGCGTTAGAAAATTTTTGAGAAAATTGGAAACTTTTGTGAAAACTACATTTTGATTTTGGAATTGGAAGTTAAACAATAGTAGTTGGTTTCCAAAAGATAACTAAGTATGATTTGAAAACTTAGTAAAGTATTGTAAGAAGTTTAACTATGGACTTTGGAAAGTTAATGGATTTTGTAACTTTTTCTTACTTGGTAATTCCGAGGACGAAATTCTTTTAAGGGGAGAAGTATGTAACGACTCAAAATTTCTGTCGATTAGAATTTGTATATTTAATTGATTTTAAATATTAATGAGTGAAATTAAACAGTCGAATAAATTTTATCTTGAATAATTGGATTTAATTGGATAATTAAATCGATAATTTAATAGTTGAAATTACAGAAATAATTGAAAATCGAGTTTAATATGATTGAAAATGATTTGGAAAATTTTATTTAATCATCTTGGAGTTAGAGTGATGTTATAGAACTTTTAAAATTGAATTTGGAGTTAATTTGTGGAAATTGAATATTTTAACATTTAATTATCGATTGAAAAATAGTCATTTTTCGAACAGTCTTAAAATTGGACGAAACTAGTTCCATTGGATCCGTAATAGTTTGTTATTATCAATCGGAGTTTTCATTTGACCGTGGCAGCTCGAAACGCATCGAAATTGTTTTAATATTAATCTGGTGAGTTAAAATAGTCATTTTCAACCAGTCTTGCATTTCAACGAAACTAGTTTCATCGGATCCATAATGTTATATTATTGTAAGGTTTCAAATTTCGTATCAATCGGATTTACCGTTTGTCCGGGGCAAGCCAAAACGTATAGAAATTAGTTTAAATCGATTTAATTTAAAATTGATCGTTTATTGCCGTAACTCGCACAGATGATCGAATTAGCCTCCGCAACACGTTCCATTGTGTTCGGAACATGGGGTAAACCTTAGAAACGCCAGTCACCGCGCGAGATTTGGAGTTCGGAAAAATTCGATGAATAGTAAATTGGGCAATTTTCTATAAAAGGACGTTCTATTCTCTCATTTGCAAACAACTAAATTAGGGTTTCATCTTCTTTACCCTAGCAGCTAGAAATGAAACCAATGGCCGAAAACAAATCAACTTCTCCCTCAAATTCTGATCAATCTATCAACTTTCACAAGAAATTATCAACTACAAACTTGTAGACAACATCGAGAACTACCTACCCAACGGTTATGATCGAAATTAATGCGGTGGATTGCTGGCAATTTCCATTTGAACGCGCACGTCTCGTTCACAGTTTTCGAGACAAGGGGGAGGCCTTGCTCCACCCTGCTTTGGCCGAGTACGGTGCTTGTGATGTGCTTCGAAGTGGGGGTGGCTGATCAACTTTTCGACAACGTTTGTGGGTGCGATGTCTAATCCTAGGTCGGCAATGATGGGTTAGTGCCTGCGTTTCTTTTACTGGGGAGGAGGATACATGCGTGAGGAAGAAAGGTGGATGCGGCCAGATATTGCAAAGGGAAATGGATGGCTCTGGTTTAATGAGGGTATAAAATAATAAAAGAAAATGTTAATTAATTTACGTTTTAATTTGTACAAACTTTAATATGTTGTAACTTCTTCAGACGAGGTCGAAAAATTACGAAACGAGTTGCGTTGGCTTCGTTTTGACGAGCACTACGCAATGGAACTGGATTGGAGTCAATTGGAGCTAGTTGAAATTTCGAGTAAAATTAAACGCACGTTTAATTTTATTCGAAATAAAACGCGAAAACGGAATTGAGAGCAAGGTGAGAACTTCTCACTCAATCGAATCGGTTTCGATTTAAATTTTAAATAGTTAGATTTAAAATTGTTGATTGAATTCTTGGATGATAATTATTATCTATTGATTGTTATATTAGACATTATACGCCGTTAGTAAGCGAAGGTTATTTATTAAAAACATATACCGCGAATATTTCACAGTACAGTGAAATTGTTATTATTTATGTATTTGGAGTTGATTTCCCGCATTTTATAGCGCATGAGACCCTATTGCGCCGCCTATTAAGCGGATAATAGTTTTATAAATCCCATATACCGCGATAATTCTGTATTGGAACGGAATTGGTATTGTGCTAACATCTTTGGATGCAGGGAAACAGGTTGGAAGGATCCAACTGGATTCCTCAACTATATTGATTTATTTACGGATATTGTGTTGTTTGTTGATTATCATATCGATATATGATATTTGGATGTCGTGATTAACTATTTGGTGTTGTTGCATCATCGGATCCATTTTTGAAGTTTTAAAATAATGATTTTGGTTTTTAAAAGAATTTTTAAAGTAATTTTTGAAAGTATACGTTTTATTAAATTTCGAATTGTCAAAATAAATAAATATTTTAATTTTATTGTTATAAAAGTTATATTTTTGGAAAATAGTACTTAAGTATGATTTTGGAGTTATTTAAGTTTTAAATAACGTTTTGTAAATTATAAAAAAAAAGATTAGTTTATTTAAATTGAGATTTTTGAATTATTATAGAGGATGTATATAAAAGAATTTTAACATTCATGTTTATAATATATATATATATATAATATTGAAATTATAAAGCGAGTTTATTAAGTGTTAAAATGAAGAATAAAATGGATTTCATTAAAAATTATAGATTTATAAATTGTGAAATTTTAAAATGAATAGATTTTCGTAAGATAAAAGATTATAAGTAATTAACTTATAAATTAGATTTTTGGTATAAAATTGAGCTATAAATTGAATTGGTTTATAAAAAGGAATTTTTTATAAATCGACGTTTATAAATAGAAATGGAATTTATAGACATTGTTATAATTCGAAATCAACGGAATTTGATAAATTGAATATAGAAATTTATTAAAGGAAGTATATTCGCGACTTTGGATAGCGAATTATTCTTTATGTAAAATGCGTAGAAATGTTGAAATTTGGTTAGTGAAGTATATTCACGATTTTGGACAGTGAATATATTATTAAATAAAATGGTTATTTTTGGGAAAGCTATATTATAAAATGAAGTTAATTATTTTAAAAAGATGTTTTAAAATGTATTATGAATCGAATACATAGATTTCAACATCCATTGTTGAAATAGACGTTTTCGAGAAATAAGGAAATGGTGGACTATAACACTGTTGTTATAGTAAATGATTTCCGAAAGGAAATGTTTTGTATAGTATTGGGATTTATATATCTATTTTAATTTTGAATCCCTATACTAGTGATTTTGGGTCGTCGTAACGATGTTTTACGCAACATTTGTTTTGGCCCAAATAAATATGTTTAAGAGAATGATTTCCTTAAAGAATGAAATATATACTTAATTTAGATTTAAGTATATTGAATATTTTCAAAATGTTGAAAATAAATAGATTGAAGAATTACTTATTATTAAATAAGTATAGAAATGTTTTTCCAATATGAAGTGAATGTTTGAGATTTTACCTTTTAAAGATAAATTGAAAATGAATATTAGAAATCGATTTAAAAATCGTATATTCATAGATATTTTGGAATGTAAATTCACTATGGAATTTATAAATGAAAAGAGGAATTTGTTTAAAAATAAACGTTGATTTATTTTTGAAGTATGGGAACAAATTTACGGGTTTGGAACGTAAATATAAAGTAAATCGGTAAGGATTTATTTAATTGGTTTAAATGAACCATTTTGAAATGAAAGTATTTCCGCGTAAGGAAAATGATTGAAATTTATTTTCAAAAGTGGTAAAGGTGAAAAGTGATTTGAAAATTTATTTTCAAAAGGTTGAAGTGTGGAAATTATATATCTAGTAAAGATATTTTGGAAAGTAAATAATTTGGGATTTGGTGATGTTGAACACGCTTATTGATAGTTAAATAATCTGACTATCAATATTTACCTTTAAATAGGTATTTGTTGTGATTTGCTTGAATTTGAATGTCACACTTATTTTTGAATAAGCGCTAACTATTCGGGTTAGCCGGAAAAGGACCTTGGGGTCGTATAACCCATTCCGAATATGTGATACGTCGTTATGAATTGCATTTGATGACCGGTGTTGAAGACCGGATATTTGTGAAAACGGAAGGATTACCGTCGAATGTTTCTGCATCGGCTGATCTCCGATATAGAAATTTATTACCCTTTGTGGTGGGAAGTCCGATCGTGATTAGTGAATATCCGGATTGCAAGGACTTCTTTGTAAGTGCCTTCGGTTCCGTTCGATCCCGAAACGGACTTGTATGGATGTGTGTCTAACGTTACAGTTTGAGATGTAAAGCTGGTTTCTGTCAAATATATTTCCGTTGGTGGCGGAGAATTTATTCTCTTAGCTTAACACCCTTAGAGGTTATGTAGTTGATGGTTACTAGTGATACATTTCCAAATTGGTAATGTGGCATACGAAGTGCTGTTGAGCATTTGTGAATTTAAGCACAGCTTTTGTATAAAGCGTGGCTTTGTGGACGAGACTTCGTCGGACCTCACATCCCAGAAATGGTCAAAACAGGAAGGATGCAGCAAGGTTATTGGGGGGTAGCGCCCCTTTAGTGTATGTCGTTTCTTCTGGATAGATGTGGTATCATGGTATGGAGCCCAGATACTTAACCTACGTTGTTGCTGCAAATTTATTGCTTTGTGGTTGTTGGAAATCGAGTATCTTCAGATATAGATCGGTTACGATCGGGGAATGACATATTCGTGTCAGTAGTTACTCAGTTAGGGGTAACCCGGCCTTGTATTGGCAGAGATCCGGTTTGGTTCTCGGGTCGTCTTTCCAGAGGCGTACCCATGTGGCAATGGGAAGTTCCTTGGCCTGACCATTTGTTGGAAATCCAAAAAAACAATACGATCTTGTACGGATTTAGTTGTATAACCTGCCATGGAATGTGGCGGTAACCTGCTATTGAACAAGGTAGCTATAGTAAGCATACGATAATGGTCGTATGTTGGCTAAGATTTATATCTTTACTTTCGAAATGATTTTTCCTACACTATGCACTAGTAATAATATCAAATGTTTCTTTTTAATGCGTATCAAGCATCTTTGACTATCATAAGGAGAAATCTCCTCCGATTCTGCGTTTGCATTGTGTGTGTGTGCGGGAGGCCTTATGGTAGTCTCATTTTTTTAAAAGCATTGCGAATCTATTTTAAAAATTATCCTATTCTTTGTTTTAAAGATAAACTGTTTTGAGTTCTCACACCAGTCACATGACTAACTCGGAGTTTATTGTTTTCCTTCCTAAACTCTGGGTGCCCACCAATTTCCACACGGGCAGTCAAGAGTTAGGTTATCAGGATATTCTGGAATTCAGGAGTTGCTGGAGGCAAGCTGGATGGCATGGCGTATTCACTAGTATATAGTATTTCTTTTCCGTTGTTGTTGTTGTTGTTTTGTTGTTGTTGTTGTTGTACACTCTGATAATGTAATGCAATGTGATGTAATGTAATAACTGATATAGTTCTTTGTTTAAAGATTATTCATTTATCTATTATATGTTGTTCCGCTGCGATTGTGAGATTCTGATATTGTTCTGTTGTTTATGTTCTGTTCTATCTTTTTCTCTCTTCTTCTACTTTTTCTTCTTCTTTAACCCTAACGGTACGGTTTTCCGGCTTTCGATTGCTCGGCAGTTGATACAGTGGACGTATTGATGTCGGTTTTCGAGCGTCGAAAAGTCGCGATCTTCAGTAATGAAGTACATAATTGAATATTGAAAAATAAAATGAATAAATCACTCAAATAACGTTTTTCTAACGACCATGTCACTCAAGTACCAATACCATAAGCAATTTTAATTGAGTTGATGTGATAATTTCATGGTTGATAATTTTATTGACATCTTATCTTTGAGCACTACATATGCATAACAACCATATATTAGACAACTTTTTTAAATACATAAGATTATTACATAAATAAACCTTTTTTTTTTCCAGACTTCAGGCAATAAGATAGCAGATGCCACCTTATATCAGAGTGCCTTTAAATCAACACGGCAAGAACTAACAATTAGATATAGAACACTAAAGTTGAATATAAATTACATTAAAGAGAGGACATTTAGTTCGTGCTTCTAGTTGCCTTTGCTTTTGCTTTAAGAACTTCTCCTTTCCGTTATGCATGAAATTTGTATGTTTTGCTAGTATTTGATTAAAAAGGTCATTGCTACTGCCATTGCATTGTTTCTCCTTGATGTTTACTTGTTGGATATTTTAGTTTTGTTTCCAAATTACCGTATACTGGTTTTGATGGTGAAATTGTAAAATAGCGAAACCTAAGCAAAACCAAATTTTCTTGGCTCCAAGTAGTTGAAAATTCATGTTTACGTTAGTTGTACTGTGACATTGTAGTATCAATGTTGAATATTGCACCATCTGTCGCTTTCTACTTCTCATGCAAGAAAACAGAGAAAATAAGTGGTAAAGAAATCTGGCTTTTCCTTATTTTTTGTTGTTTCCTTACTGGAGTCTTTATGGTGCGTGTTTATTGATTCTTTGAAACTCGATATTTAAATACTATTTGTAAATTAGCATATCAATGTCTACTGAAATGTTGAACTTGTATTACTGTCTCTATTAGTGTAGAAAATTTAGATATGGGCTATAGCAGTATTACTATTTGTAAAACTTTTGAAGTGTGGACAACTAGTTCTTTTGTAATCATAGATTGTTTAAAGTTATTTCAGTTTCTGCTATAATACAAGTCTAGACTATTTTCAAATCTAGAAGTTTTTAAAGAATGCATAAAAAGTTTTTCTTATTTTTTGTAGAATATGAATATTGGTGAAGATGATACCCAAACAAGAGACATGGTAGGATTGGAGGTTGATCTTGATTCGGTGGGTAGTTCCATAGGAAGTAAACGAAAAAGAAACACATATTCCGATGTTTGAAAATATTTTGAAAAACATGAAACCATTGAAGGTGAAAAACGTACATGTTTTTGTAAAAAGTGTAAAATGAAATATATATGTGTTGATAAGTATGGGACCAATAATTTGAGAAGACATACAAAGAAATGTTATGACCAAAACGTGGAAGACATCCATAGAGGAAATTTTAGTCAAATAAAGTATATAAATTTAACGACTAAAGCAATTATTCGGCATAACTTACCGTTTAATTTTTTTCAAATCGAAAGTATCCACGAATTGGTTTCTTATTTAAATGATGAAGTGATAAATTTATCAAGAAACACTTCGCGTTATGATGTTATAAAACTTTATGAGAATGAGAAAGTTAAACTTAAAGATTTTCTGAATTCGTGTAGTGGGAGAATGAGTATTACTTTAGATTTATGGACTTCAATCAATACAGATGAATACATGAGTTTGACAGCACATTTTATTGATAATGAATGAAATTTGCAAGAAAGATTGCTTAGTTTTTGTTTATTGCCACCTTCTCATTCGGGTTCGGTCATATTTGAAAAGATATCAAGTTTGTTACTTAGTCGAGGAATAGTTGATAAAATATTTTCACGTACACTAGATAACGGATCTTCCAATGGTAAGTTCATTGAATTATTAGGATCGCATCTTAATTATAGACAATCATTAGTTGCGGATGACCAATATTTACTGTTAGATGTGCGGTGCATATTTTGAATTGAATGGTTCAAGACAGTTTAAAATCCATTACTACTTGTTTGAGCAACATACGAGAAAGCATAAAATATATCGAGGCTCTCAATCTAGAAAAAAAGTTTTATTGAATGCATATGCAGTCTTTCTTTGGATAAAACTAGGAAGGGATTACGTCATGATGTTTCCAAGAGATGAAACTCCACGTTTATTATGCTTAAAAGTGCAATATATTACGAAGCTCCTTATCGCTTGAAACATGTAGATTCTAGTTATACTTATTGTCCATCATTTGAAGAATGAGAGAAAGCAAAGAAAATTACACGTTTTTTGAAAGTTTTCTATAATGCCACATACTTGTTTTCGGGAACAAATTATCCAACCGCGAATTTGTTTTTTTTAAGAATTTGTCATGGTTCATTTAACTTTATAAAAGACTTTGGGTAGTGATGATTTTATGTCTTCCATAGCACGCGATATGTTTAAAAATTTTGATAAATATTGAAAAAGAGTTTAGTGTGTTTCTTTCGATTGCTTGTATTTTAGATCCACGTTACTAAGTAAATTTTGTCCGATTTTTTTATGATAGGCTATATGGAAATACCATAGAATTTGAAAAGGTAAATTTTTTTGGAAGAGTTGTTCTTTGAATATTCAAGAAAAGTACAAAAATAGTCGCCTATTGAAACAAATGCTACAAAAGGCACAGAAACTTCATATTCATTTATGAGTTCTTATTCACAGGAACGCGAAGATATGTTAGAACAATTTGATTCTTATCAAGATTCGAAATTTGTTGGCAATTCTACTAGATCAGAACTTTATTCATATTTAAGTGATGGATTGATTGATTGAAAAATAGAGTGTGACATACTCTCATATTGGAAATCACAACAATTCAAGTATCCTATTTTACCCCTTATGGCGAAAGACATATTGGCTGTACCGTTAACTACCGTGGCCTTAGAAAAGTGCTTTTAGCATTGGTGGTAGAGCAGTCGACGACTATCGTAATTCACTAAAAGAGGACGTTGTTGAAGCATTGTTATGTACGAGAGATTGTTGTATGGTGGTACTATTATACAAACATTCGAAGATCTTACCGAAGATATTACAAAGTTCCATTCTCAAGAAGAGGATGCATTAATCCATGATGTTAGGTACTTTCTTATTTTCAATATATTTTCAATTGATAATTTTTTACGATATTTGCAACTATTTTTACACTATTGTCAGCACGGAGACTAGTGGCAAATCTCTTCCGCAAATAGAAAATTGAGTTCGTACTAAATGAGTAGAGGTATCCTTTTTTTTCTTGATGTATGCTTGAAAATGATAGATAATATTTTTGGTCTACATTAATATTATATCTGCATTTGCATGTTCTTTCTTGGAAAACGGTGTATTTCTATTTTTGGTCTAACTTACAGTATCTGCATTTACATTAATATTTTTGGTCTATATTAATATTATATTTGTATGTGCATTTGCATGATAGATAACTATTTTTACAATAAGTCAAGTTTTCCTAACGAGGGAAAAGATGAGCCATGTATAACATGGTTTATAACAAGATTTAAAAGGACAGAAAAATAAAAAACAATTTAAACATACTTGTGTTATACTGCTTACAGTAGATAAATGCTTATATTATACTCTAACCAGGTACCTTGCGAAAGAAACCAGCAATGCTAAAACTATAGTTTTATACAGATTTTTTCAAGGAACAACAGAGGTGAACCAGTCAGGTTTTCTGCTTCTATTTTCTGGGTTGTAATTAAAAAGACATTTATACTTTGCTAGATGTTTGATGGTCATAATTGTTGGGTCTTGTGAAATGTAAAATTAACTTTCGCATTTCCTGAGTCTGTTACGAATGGTAGTGATTCTCTCTCTTTGTATTACTGGTATCTTCTTTGTTTCAAAGATGGCTTCTGTTGATGTTGTATTTTGTATGCCCTCTAGTTTATTGCTTTCACTATGTTATTTAACATTGCAGTCTGTGTTATTGTTTTAGATTTTTATTATGCATTGGATGTTTTTTTCTTCTTCTTCACTTTTTGACGTTTAAAATGGGTTAAACAGGTTGACCCATATATGAAACGGGGTGAATCATATTGATCCTTTTAATAAATGTATTAAAAGAGTTTGGTCACAAAATGGATTAAGTCAATTTTGACCCGATCCATTACGATTCGACCCACCCGTTTGACGGGTCTAGACTGCAGTTACATGGAGGTAATTAAATAACATATGAACACTTTTGCTCATACATTACCACGTAAATTACACAGTTATTGATCATTTTAGAAGTTTCAAATAGGAATGTGAAGGTCGTAGCTCCCCGTAGACTTCTCCATTGCTTATCGTCAATGCTGGGCAGCTGGATATAAATCAAAACAATAATGATTGCTAATTTAATCTGATGTAATTTTAAAGATCACAACATGCATGATTTTAGAAGTTTCGATTATACCAATACCAATTTCCATCATTCCATGTAAGCAAACAAAGGTTACACTCACCTTAGATCCAGTCACCTCCCAAAACCCTCTCAGTCTTCTTCCCCGCAATTCCCCAAATTTCAGAAAATCTCAATCCTAATCATGCCCTAATTTTCCCGAAACTGTAATTTGTTCAAATAGTCATACTCAACGATGATGCGCGATCCCTTTTCCCAGTTTCCAGTCCATCGCGCCGTCTTCCCCTCTACTGCCTCCTCCTCTCCCTCACAATTTTCCGCCTTCTCCCGCTCCCCTTCCACTAACTCTAGTTCCTCCTCCTCCTCCACTTCTTCTACTACTACTCACAATCTTAGATTCGCCTCCGCCTTGATCCCCGCCGCCGCCTTCCTCCTCGACCTTGGAGGAACTCCAGTCATCTCTATTCTGACAGTTGGTCTTCTAATCTCCTACATTCTCGACTCCCTCCGTTTAAAAGTTGCTTCTTTTCTGGCTATTTGGTTCTCCCTCATCTTCTCCCAGTTAGCCTTCTTTTTCACTGCGAAGATTTCATTGCATTCTGGCCCTTTGATGTGTTTGGCGATTTTTTTGTGTGCGGAGACGACCTTCTTGATTGGAGTATGGTTATCGTTACAGTTTAAATGGATCCAGGTTGAGAACCCCAGCATGGTTAGGAATCTGGAGAGAGTTTTGTTTGCTTGCTTGCCAGTTTCTATGCCCGTGCTCTACACATGGGCAGTGGTAGCTGGCTTGGGGATGGATAATGCTGCATATTACTTGATGGTATTTTGTTGTATTTTTTATTGGGTTTTTTCAATTCCAAGGAAGTCAGGGTTTACAGGTTCAAAGGAAGGTTCAGGATTGAATGAGGATTGGATACTTAGCCCGCTTGAGAGTTGTATGCATACATTGTATGTGTTATTTATGCCCGTCTTGTTCAGAATTGCATCACATCACTCTGTGGTTTTCAAGTCGTACGCTTCTTTCTGTGATCTTTTGCTGTTGTTTTTTGTGCCATTTTTGTTTCAGTTGTACGCATCAACTAGGGGTGCTTTGTGGTGGGTTACTAAAGATAGTTATCAAGTGCACCGAATTAGGGTTGTAAACGGTGCAGTTGCTTTGGTTGTGGTTGTAATTTGTCTTGAGGTTAGGGTTGTGTTTCATTCATTTGGAAGATATGTGCAAGTGCCACCTCCATTTAACTATTTGTTAGTGACTGTTGCTATGTTGGGTGGAGGGTTGGCGGCTGGTGCTTATGCAGTTGGGATGATTGCAGATGCAGTTAGTTCGGCTGCTTTCATGGTTTTATCAGTTTTGGCTAGTTGTTCTGGCGCAATTGTAGTTGGCCTTCCATACATGGTATGCTCTGAATTTACAATAACTTGTGTTCGTATATCAGAGGATGTAATAATGACCTCAAAGTGATTAGACATTTTTCAAAGCTTTTGGAACTCTATTATTAGGTAAACTATAATAGAGTAATATGATATCATAACAAAGTCTACCATGTGATTAACCACTACATGTGTTTCATGAGACTTGATACAAATGTTCATGTGTATGGCTAAATATTTGTCATGTGGTGTTTTGAAAACAGTTATGCATTAGAGGATTGATGTAATAGGATAAATAATAAAAGTTAAGAGATCAATGTGGAATGATGTCACTGTTTATGTTGTTGCTTAGTTTTTAATAATAAATGGTTCGCTAATATTGTATGTGAAGTCTAAAGAAAGCCTCATCCGTATGTGCCTTAGCGGCATATGTCCTATGCATCATCATGTATCAAGTTAACGTGTATGTATTAAGATACACCGTACATATGGAGGCTTGTTGCAAATAGTCTTAAAATAGAAGATTAATATGATATGTTGCAAACATTCTAGTAATACTGTTTTCACATTATTATTGAAAACCACCTTCATCGAACTTTTTTAGTGAATATGAAGATAAGTGGTATTACAGAAAATACATTATAAAGTATATACTGTGCAATGTTTTGAGTACTTGAACTTCGCACTGAAGAAAGTTATTTCATATGATACTGGTAGCTGCCTATGTTGCAACAAACTTCACAAAACTGTTATGTAAGTTGCAATCGTCAAATATTCCTTGAAATAATTATTTAATTTTATTGTACTAAACTTACAAGGAATATGTCTATTTCCCTTCTTCTAAGCTTGTACTGTATTGTTGCATGGGCATTATATAGTCTAAGCATCTATTGATGTTGCAGGCTCGTTGCGTTCTTCGACTCTCTTATGGATACATGGCTAAAATTTCTTTGATGCTTTTTTCATGTTGTGTTTCAGTCCACCAGCTCCTAATTGTATATTTTCTTGAAATGTTTAACGACCAATCAGCTAATATTTTGTTAAAATATTCTGTAAGTTCCAGGGCACATGAGACATAACTAGTATCACAAAGAAAGTATTCACATTTTTTGAAAATAAACTGCAAGTTGGAGCAAACTAGGTGTCACTGTCATGTTTAAGTCTTGAATTGGTTCAGTTTAACTATTCACACATCTGCAACTTCCATACATCATTTTGGTAAATGGCTCCTATGTAAATTGCAATCGTCAAATATTCCTTGAAATAATTATTTAGTTTTATTGTACTAAACTTATAAGGAATATGTCTATTTCCCTTCTTTTAAGCTTGTACTGTATTGTTGCATAGGCATTATATAGTCTAAGCATCAATTGATGTTGCAGGCTCGTTGCGTTCTTCGACTTTCTTTTGGATACGTGGCTAAAATTTCTTTGATACTTTTTTCATGTTGTGTTTCAGTCCACCAGCTCTTAATTGTATATTTTCTTGAAATGTTTAACGACCAATCAGCTAATATTTTGTTAAAATATTCTGTAAGTTCCAGTCCACATGAGACATAACTAGTATCACGAAGAAAGTATTGTCACATTTTTTGAAAATAAACTGCAAGTTTAACTATTCACACATCTGCAACTTCCATACATCATTTTGGTAAATGGCTCCTATCTCTTTTTTTTGTTTTTGTTTGTTTTTGTTTTTTTTTTGTTTTTTTCCATACATAGACTCATCTCCAGTATTTTCAGTAGTAGTTACATAAATTAGTTTAACCCACAGATTTTGCCACCAGTGCAGTATAAGCTACTATGGCAACCTTTCTTTAGTTTTATGATGTTGATGTAGCTAACAAAGGATTTAGCTAGGTCATCAGTTTGGTACCATAATCTTACTGAACTTTTACAAATACTGAAATGAACAGTTCGACTACATTTTGATTTTGAGTTGTTTTTGGTAAAATTAATGATAATAACTATCCTCTATTGAGTGGGATGGGTATTATAATGGGGAACCAATCTAATGAGCTTCTTGCCTGAAAAGTTTAGAACACTTTTACCGCAAACTTTTATAATCTAGAAGTACTAAACACAATAATATTTCAGGCAGTATTTAGTGAATATGTTTGAGCATGTACCTTTTATTTGACGTGTTCTGTTCTTGATTACATCATTTACTATCTGAACTACTTGGATAAAAAATTTACATGCCATATATTTTCTGAATATCTAGTTTTTGTCCCATCTATTAGAAAACTATATACGTTTGTGTTTTTTTCCTCTAGACCTTATTCTTCAAAGTTGACAATAAAATAGAAACAAGTATTCTTATGTTTGTTTATGTCTTTAACCCCAGGTTTTTTATTGCAGTTACTCCCTCTTCCTGTCATCTCAGGCATTTATTTTGCCCGATTTCTCACAAAGAAAAGTGTGACATCATATTTTACATTTGTTACAGTAGCCAGTTTGATGGTCCTTTGGTTTGTCATGCACAACTACTGGGACCTCAATATTTGGATGTCCGGCATGCCTTTGAAATCCTTCTGCAAGTTGATTGTTGTGAATGTCATACTAGCGATGATTGTTCCTGGTTTAGCACTTCTCCCACCTAAACTGCATTTCTTGACTGAACTAGGTCTTATAGGCCATGCATTGCTTTTGTGCTACATAGAAGATCGGTTCTATAACTATTCTACAATATACTATTTTGGTTACGCCGATGAGGTGATGTATCCTAGTTATATGGTGTTGTTAACAAGCTTTATGGGCTTTGCTTTATTGAAAAGGTTGTCCGTGGATCATAGAATTGGACTAAAATCTGTATGGATTTTGACTTGTTTATATACTTCAAAGCTATCAATGCTCTTCATTACATCTAAGACTATAATGTGGGCATCAGCAGTTTTATTACTGGCAGTTTCACCACCGTTGCTGCTTTACAAGTTTGTTTTCTGCCAATGTGTATTTAAGATTAATTTGTTACCACTTACGCGTAATAGATTCTAATCGTATCATATCATATGGATGACTATACAGAGATAAATCTAAAGCTGGAGGCTCAAAGATGAAAGTGTGGCAAGGATATGCACATGCATGTGTGGTAGCTGTATCAGGTTGGTTATGCAGAGAAACAATATTCGAAGCTATCCAATGGTGGAATGGAAGACCACCATCAGATGGTTTGCTTTTAGGATTTTATATACTTCTAACTGGAATTGCTTGCATACCCATAGTTGCTCTCCACTTTTCCAGTGCTCAGGTACCATACAAGTTTGAAGGAAGAAGATTTATCTTTTTGCAGCATTTCTATTGTAGTCTTGTTGTTACTTACCCTATTTTGCACTGTACACATGTCAAAGCCTACGTTACCTGGTATGCATATCTATCGATGCAACATATGGGGAGAAAATGGAAATGCTACATACTGCGGAATGCAACACGCTAGCAGTAGGCTTAATCGTGACACTTAGCTAGAATGGAATACGCATGGTCGGAATGCTAAATGTTTGTGTAAAAAACACTTGAAAGAACGTTATGTGAAAAAAAGAAGATTGAATGAGTATAAATTGAGAACTCATGAAATGCATATAGATTACTTCACATTGTTATGATTGTTGAAAGTTAAAATCAAAATATGACTTATAGCCTTATCAATTGATTTAAAATGAATCTTCAATATTTGTTTATATTTTAAATAAGTATTAATGCATATCTATTTAATACAAATATATTTTAAAATGACTGTTTTAATCAAGGTATTAGGTCCCCGCCAGAATGCTGGAAATTCGGTTGTATTGGACGAATGTTAGTCAGAGTTGGTCTGGAATCGGGCAAGAATCCGATTCTGAAGTACGTAATTAAAACCCTATTTTTATCAACATATTGACTTTTGTCGCTTTTGAATAGCAAGCTTGTGAAATAAGAGACGATGAATCAAAGTCAAGAATAAAAAAAGAAAAGTAATTTTGAGTTTATAAATAGAGGAAATTAAAGATTGAACTCTTACCTATACTGAATTCTAGCTTCTCGCAATTTCATCTCAAACTCGATCAACTTCCTCTATCGAACTATGTTTTTTCTTATTTTCTCGTGTTTTTATCTATTTTGCATTTGCTTTAGTTTATGAAATGAGAAAGTAGCGGAAGGGAGAAAACAAATTAGCGAGTGGAGTGACAAGATAAGTTGGTTTGGAGTTGGTATCGTATGTTAATATGGGGTCATGAGTTGGGTTTTAACATTCTGATTTGGCTTAATTAATTAATGAGGTGATTAATATGGTGATTTAATCACGACTTTGTATAATTTAATTAGTGTTTGGATTGTTTAATTTAACATGTAGGATTTTGAAACCGAAATCAAAACCAAAAACCAAACATTCAAAATTTATCGTTACTACAAAAATTTCAAATGATTGAAAACCGAAATCGAGTTCTCGAACCTTTGCGTTGATAAAAAATACACGATTATGTGGAATAAAATATTATGTGAGTTTCATTAGGTTTTTAAATCTTCAATCAAACATTAAAGGTACAACCAAAGGAACACTATCTCTTAAAGAACATTAAAAAAGTTATATAATATTGTGTGATAACTTGAGTAAATAACAAGTACGACTAAGTAACTCTTTGAAGTTAATAACGAGTGTTTGACACATGCGATGTACATGCATGTATAAATATATAGGTATAAAAAATACTTATGCGTATATAATTTTTTCCCAAAATGTATTTGCTAAAATTTGATAAATATTTTATTCTAGTGATTAACAACATATCAGTGTTTTAAATTAGAAGAACATTATTATCTTTTTTATTGTGTTTTTTTCTAGATATATTGTTTTTTTAAATAATTACTTATCATATTTTCATAATATTTTATTTTGAGAAGTTTGGTTCAGTGTTGTCTCGTTCTTGTTTGTAGCCGTTATTTTCAAATTTATTCTCTTTCTAAATTTATTGATTTTCATTTAATATTGTCGTCTGGATTAGAGGTGGTATAGAAGTTCATGTTCCTACAAAAATGCGACACTGAAGGTATTACTTTAATTGTTAAATATAAAATCTATTAAAGTTCAACAAAATAACCATATAAGAAATATATGCGATTTAAAGAAAATTTGAAATTATTCAAGTTCAGTGTATTATAAGATTCGAGATTAGAAAAAATATGAACATTTATATAAATGATCTCGGTTTCCTATTTCAAGAAAAAAGAAAATGAAATAAAGTATGCATGATATTATAATTTAAAATTTTCATTTTGAAAATTAAAAGCTAGGAAGATCAATTAAATATGATTCTTTTTAATAAGAGAGACATTTTTTTATGAAGCAAGGAAGGCAAATCAATAAAATATGGTGATTTTTGTAATTCAAAACAGCGAAGAATGTATGTTTAGCAAAATCATGGTAGTATGCAATGTTCAAAAGACCCACCTCAATTCTCACCTCAAGGCATTGGCAGGTCTTGAGGGTTGCTTAAAAAGGCTTTTTACCTTGGCTGCCGGCAGTTTGACACGTGTGGAGTGTACCATACATACGTTTTGCACGCCTCAAGTCGTTGAGGCATACAGCTCAAGTAAAAGAAATTGCCTTCAACTATAAATATTGGGTTTGATAGAAGTTACAAAATCAACCAGCAAGGAAAAAAACAAAAGTTAAAGAAAATCGAAGTCGGTGGTTCTTTTTTTTTTCTTTTTCAATTTCAGTATGAGCATTTTGAGCAAGAATGTTTTTGAAACAATATCGAGAGCTACATGATGCTTTTCTCAAAATGCTATTTAAAGAATATTTCCAGATTATCGACACTGAATCTTCGAATAAATTTCGCAGATCAATTCTAATTTGTAGAAGGAAAATAAAATAAAATAGTATATGTGATTTTCTACTGCTTGCAATAGAGATTGATTTCACTAGGATCGATCATAAAATTATTTTCGAATATCTAAAAAAAAGTTAAAAGATTAATAAAGGAGAGAAAATAAACAGAATACATACTTGTTGCAGAACTGAAAACTGAATGTGACTTCTGCAGACTTACCAATAAGGATTGAATCATGTATACGTATTTTATTATAGTTTCCTTTAGTTTATTTATACTTTTATGACTGAATAGTAATGAATGATTACTGATAAAATAAATAAAATGCATACTATCGCGAAGCTGAAAATTGATTGTGACTTCTTCAGACTTGCCGACAAGGATTGAATAATGTATGCGTAGCATCGAGCCCTTGGATTTTATTTTATTATATTAGTTTCCTTTTGTTAATATATACCTTTACGAATGAATAATAAGGAATGATTAAGAGTTAATTAAATGTTTATATTGTTATTTGTTTATAGTTTTATATGGTAAATGATTAATTTATGTATGAATCAAATAATAGTAATAAGCAATATTAACTTCCGTTTCAACGTTTTCGCAAAAAAGTTACGCCTTGATGTCTTGAGGCTTACGCCTTGCGAGGGGAAAATGTCTCGTGTGCGCTTTCTCCCTTCAAAACTCTGGTAGTACAATGAAGATAGAGGTTTAATAAAAAATATATTAAATAAATGTCTGTAAAATAAAATCGTTAATGATGCATGTTTTAATAAAGTATGTTCTGGCACTAAGCTTAAAAGGTGGCACTAAGATTATAAAACAAATAAATTTAAAACATATGAAAACATATTTATAAGAGCTAGGTTTCAAACTCACGATCATACATAAAACAAATTTTACTTTTTACAAGAGTGATTTGAACTCGCGTCCTCATAAAAAATAAAAAAGTATTTTGTATAAGTGGGTATGCGTAACATTAGAATTCAAAAATCTTGTTTTGAAATTTAAGAGTTAGGAAGATCAATTGAATTTGAACACATTTTAATAGAAGAAATATTGTATTTTTTTGAAAGAGAGGAATAAAATAAAGTAGATGTCTGTAACTCGAAACCGTGAATCGCGTATGTTGATAAAAACCATGTGGTATTAGGATGAAGACACAAGGTTCCAAAATATTAAATATCCAATAAATGTTTATAAAACAAAATAATTAAGAATATATGTTTCAAAAGTTATCTTATTGTTATGTATATTATAAACATACGAAGAAAATGTATTTTTCAGCTAGGATTTTGAACCACTGACCATACTGAAAATAAAATGTATATTTGTTTAAAGCGGTACTGGAACTCGTGAACTAATAAAGATAAAATGTTTTTTTAAGAGTGGAATTTTGATTACCCAATCCGGTACTGGTGATCATCGTGCCGAGATTTCATGGAATTCTGTTTTGGATGGTGTAACTAGAAAAAAAGATTTATATTTGTAAATACCCAAGATATGAGAGAGGCGAGACGTCATCGAGCAATTAAGGGAGGTGATGCAGCATCTTGGAGGTAGGGTTGTTATAATGACAATAATTTTATCATTATCGTACCATTGCCACTCCATTGGTAATCAAAAATTATAAAATCAATATGTCGCTGCAATGGATATAGTAGTGGTAAATTTATCAACATTGTCGGTTGAAATAATGGTAACAAATTATTAAAATTAACGCTAACCGTAAATTTATCAATCTTTTCATATGCTTATTTTATTGATCTTAATTTATATTTTACAAATAATCCATCTTTTAGGATGGTTGTTACCCATTTTATACTTCTATATTCTTTTTTTATTTTTTTTGACTTTTTTGAAGTTTTTGTTGTTGAAATTTTGATGTATTTGTACGCTATAAATGTTGATTCAATCTGAAATCTTGTAGTTTCTGAAATGTATATTAGCGTAATAAAGTATATGTTAGTGGATGTATCATTGATTACGTTAAACATGAGCATTCCTTTTGCTAAAGTGTAAGTACGCAGTCGAATTTTTATCGTTTTTAATGGTAAATTTATCATTCTCAGTCAACGGAAACTGATTTACCGGCATATACCAAAGCATTGGCAGCGATAATGATTTTAACTTTTTTTTCCAGTTGAATTGGCATGGTAATGGTAACTATTACCATAACATCCTTAGATAGAGAGAAGAGAGCGAGCACATTTTTTTTCTCTGTTGACCAGGGTTTCTCTCTAATAAAGAATAAAGTAACATACCTAGATTTTGGGGTTTAGGCTTAGGAGTTTTTTATTAACAATTTAATTGTAATTATATATGTAGTATTTAATTATTTATTAATAACATTATTACTTAAAAAAGTTTTGAAAAGTAATAGAACACGTGAAGGAAATGAAATAGAATTTCTATAAATTTCGAAATGGAACTGAATTTCAAAAATTTCAGATGATTGAAACGGAACTGGAAACTGGTATTTTGAACCTTGGGTGAAATGACATTTATTTTCCGACCATGGTTGGTTGCGACTTGCATATGATTCATCTTCTTTGATTAAAATAATCTACAAAAATGCTACATGCCAACCAGTTAGTTATTTATGGAAGATTTAAAAATAAATCAATAATCACGAGTGTCTACATTTAAATCATGTTCTAATTTTACAATGAAATGGTATTAAAACTTTGTCATGTTCTAAATTGTAGAATATTGATTCATATGAATTTAGAACGATGGCGATTTTCTTCACATTTGGAACTAAGTAACAGGGAAACACAAGTCATTTGAAGCTCATAAATTTACAATTGTTGTCTAGGCTCTTTGGCCATCAACTATTTTAAAGTGTATTGGATCATCATTGTAGACATCTATATTAATGGAATTTAAAATCAAATTAAAATCACGTCGTAACTTCTCCTTCAATACCTAATTTGTTTTCATCACTAAACTTCGTCAGCATGTGAAAATTTAAGAAAAACAAATGTATGTTCGTTGGAATCAGTAGCTAAGGTAGAACTTTTTTTGGCCAATAAGGAGTCATGAAAATTGATACTGATGAACCTGCTAGAGTTAAAGAGGCCAAAATATTGTGATGATAGGTGTCGATGAAAAGGAATGTGATGGAGGAATGTGTATTGATGATGAATGATACTGTTGCTTCGAAAGGCTAATCGTTGAAAAAATATGGTAAAGACCTAGGAGGTTGGGACTTAAAAGACATGAAAAGCGAAGAGGGACGATGTGAGTTGGTATGGATTTCTCAATCTATCGTGAGTATTAATTGGAACAATGGTGTATGGTGATTGAACAAGATGGTTTGATAGCTAGTTTGGTAATTGATAGTGTAAAACACAACCTCACACCTTGATTGTCATTGCGTTTTGCGTGCTATATACCCTAGCTTGCATATGAGTTGGATAAATAAATTCCTATCTTAATTATTGATTTTGGTACACATACATATTTTCTTACTATCATCTCGTTTGTTGATGATTAATTCTTTAAAATAAGCAATGGTCAGATAGCTTATAGAACAACTGTTACTTAATGAACTTCAAATGACTCATGTTTCTCAAGTAACCTAACACATCTATCTATTAAATACTAGCAAAACATAAGAATTTTCAGCTCTCTTAATAATTCTAGAAGTTTTCTCCACTCTCTTTAAAATATTTTATTTTCAAATTTTTATAAGTTATCATTTTTAAAATTTGAATATTAACTTCGGGTCCCTATTTATTGTTTTAAATGTAAAACGGATCCCGGTATATAATTTTTTATAAATTAGGTCTTTACTCATTTAACATCACCCTAGACATCCGTAATTCATTTAAATTCAATCTTTAAAATATGATAATTTTTTGTAAATTAATCGGATTTAAGAATCGTATTTACCATTAAGTCACAAATTCAACAAACTTTTCAATGATATCAATCGTTGAAACCAACAATAAAATTTTAGAAGTCATAATTTTACATGGCGGTTTTAACTACATTAAGAAAATGCAGTTATAAGTAGGACTGTCAATGAGCATGTTTCGATTCGGGTATCTTAAAATCCGGGCCCGAGCCCGGTTACAATATTCAAAACCCAAGCTCGCATCGAACCCTCTGGGTATTTCAAACTAATACCCGAGTCCGACCTGTCGGGCTTAGGAATGACAATTGGACGGGTTAGGGCGGGTTCCTTGTGCCCTAGGCCCGCCTCGGGTTTTTTAGACCTCGCTCCGGACCTGCCTCGTAGACCCTGTGTGGGTCCGGAATTTTACCCGAAACCCGAAACCCGTATGGGTCAGGGTAGACCTGTCCCGCCTCGAGACATGACCCTTCCTGCCCCGAGACCCGATGAGGTTTTTTGTATTGATTCAAAATTGTGTATTAATGTACGTATTTATATATTTGTTGTTAGTAAATGGTACATTAAATACAAATAATAATGTGTTTACAACGACAAGGGAAGATAAAAAAATGTGGTGCACAAAATAGTTCAAAAAAATATGCATATTTTATTGTATGATTATCAATGATGCGGCTTAATACTATAAAACTTTTATAGCTTATTGATTGAAACATTATAATATCTATGTCATAATCAGATGTGTGTAAAGATTAACAAATCGTCATTATAAAACTAAAGCGATTTCATGAGATCTCAGTAGTGTGGGTCGGGTTGAGTCTGGTCAGTCAAGCCCCAATCCGACCCTAGACCCGGAGCTCTCAAGAACGGGTCACAGGTCTACCCGCTTTGATAACCCAATGTTGCATGTCTGGACAGGCCAAAACAGGGAGGGTCAACTGAGTTTGGACCCTAGACCCTCCCATTGCCATCCCTAGTCGGGCTTTTTAAGCCCGCTGGATAATACATGTATATCTAACCAAAAATATTTATGTTAAAACAATACATAAAATTGCAATTTTTATAACTTACAGATATATAATCGTTAAAATACAAATTAGATGGTGACGTATGCAAGTTCACAATAATAATATGCAAAAATATCTATCTGCAAACAAAAAAAATAGTAAAAAAATAACACATATACTCATGTTTAGAAACTACGAAAAACAAATAATCGGGTCGGGTTCAAACCGGGTCGAGTTTTGACTAAACCATACCCGACCCTAATAGTAACCGGGTCGGGCCTGCGTAGTTGGCGTCAAAATCCATACCCGTATTGTTAGGACGGGTTCGGACCAAAACCCGTACCATTGACATATCTAGTTATAAGTAAAACTTACAGTAAACTAATTTAGCTATTTTTTTTATTTGTGTTAATAAAATGTAGGTTTAACTGCATTAACCGCGTTGAGAAAATACAGTCATACCAACAAACGCCAAAAATATGAATTATGCATTGCTTCATTATCGTGCAGTTTCTAACTGCATCATGGTGATGCAGTTAGAATTATATCATATTAATGCTTGTTTAACTGCATTAATAAAACGTGGTTATAACATCATATTAATGTAATTTTAGCTGCATCTTAGTGATGTGATTTTTAAATGCATCATAGCGATGCAGTTAAAACCGTGTCATGTTAGTGCAAATTGAAATGCTTTAAAAGATGTAGTATGCAATATCATATAGCTGCATTTTACTACTTGTAAAAGTGAGAAATGCTTTGACAGTTGCAGTAATTAACTTCATAACTATATGCAATCAATTTTTTAATATTTAAATATAGATTTAAAATATATTTATGATGTAGTTTAATATTATTTTTTGTGGTTTTTACATTTTTGAGATGTAGTTTTTTAACCGCATGACTATTATGAAGTTAATTTCTTTTAATAATTTGATACAATATAAACTAGATCTATTTTACTGGAGTTGAAAGGTGCAGTTTTAAATAGGTTATTATGTTTTAGTAATTAATTTGAGCATTTTAAGCCTTAAAACTGTATTTTAAAATTTTAGTAATTAACTACATGATTTTTATGCAGTTAATTTCTATTATACTTTGAATATTTTGAAAATAGATCTATTTCATCATGTTTGAAAGAAGCGGTTATGAGTAATGAAATATTGTTTCATGTAGATTTTAGCAATTTTAAAATCTTAAAACTGCATTGAAAGATGTAATAATTAACCGCATAACTGTTATTCAGTTAATTTATTTAAAATTTGGAATCAGTTTTAAAATAGATTTATTCTACTTCATTTGAAAATTGCAGTTTTAAATGACTCTAGTAATTAACTGCATACGAGTTATACAGTTTTTGTTTTTTATAATATTTTGAATCAGTTTCAAAATAGATCTACTTTACTATATTTTACAAATTTAATTTTTACATGTTGTATATATAACGTCCATCATTAGAAAGATAATAAAATTTGCGATTCAATGGTGCAAAAGATTTGTTACTTCGACGTCCTACAATTTTTTTTTTGCATTTTAAAGATTCAAATTAAATGTGTTAAAATAGAGGTGAATAACATGCGGCAAATCAGAAGATGTCGGAGCAGGGACTTGATTTACAGAAAATTATTTGTAGGGACTTTATGTCCATTTTAATTATTAATAAGGATTTGTCATCCAAATTCCCTTTTCAAATACCTACATTTCAAAAAAATAAATACAATT
Organism: Allium cepa; assembly: GCA_030765085.1. Taxonomy (NCBI): domain Eukaryota; kingdom Viridiplantae; phylum Streptophyta; class Magnoliopsida; order Asparagales; family Amaryllidaceae; genus Allium; species Allium cepa. The sequence continues at coordinate 346,957,393 of CM060931.1, read as the reverse complement.
ATTTACAAATCTTTTCTTAATTCTCTTGTAAAATATTACATTCGTACCCATAAATTTAAGTTAGTCATGTAATCCAAAATTTAAACTTTTTGATAAACTCAGTTAACTAATATTTAATCCATCAAATAAAATCTTAAAATGTGACAATTTCAATATGTATACCATAGCCGCATCGACAAATTGGTAAAATTAATTTTTCATTTAGATACAAAGTTTTATTGATCACATAACATTAATGATATATGTTAACAACAACAATAAATTTATTTATAATATGTTTATCTCGATGAAGTTATCGCGCATTGCACTGAAAAATTCTGTTTTTAACTTCAAATACGTACATTTTAATATTTCCACAGTTACTTGCAAACTCTTCTCAGTTCTCTTTTAATATTTTATATTTAAATCCATATATTTAACTAATTATGTTATCTTAAATTTAAACTATTTAAACAAATTCAATTAACTAACATTCATTAATTCATCTAATAAATCGTAAAAATATAACAATTTAGATATGTATACAATACTCATGTATGAGAAAAAATGATAAAATTATTTTTTATTCAAATATAAAAATTACAAATCAAATAATATAAAACGTATACATAAATAATAACATTTTTTAAATTTATAACTCATTTATCTCAATTTTTTTTTGCACATTGCATAACAAATATTTGTTTTAACAATCATTAAAGGATAAATTTATAATTTAGGATAAATTTATAATTTACAACATTGCAATTTAAGCGCATGGATTTTACACCAATAAAATTTAGGTTATATAAAATTCTTATTTTCAACATGATATTAAATTTTACCCAACCCATAACTCTACTAAATGCTACAAAATATTATTTTTTAACTATCAAAATTTTAAACATGACTCTTTTACAACAACATGATATTCATTATCAGCTGCAAAGTTAAAATGGTTTAATAATTGAAATCTCAAATAATGAATAAAGGTTCGTGAATGGATAAACTAGGCATAAGATGCTATTCACAAGTACAATTACCTACAAAGCTCTTCTACTTTTTTACATTCAACTCCTTGTGAATCATCCAAATAAATTCAAGTATGTAAATTTTATTATTTCAATTATGAATCCTTAAAAACAATTTAATATGTATGACATCCATGTTAAGAATCCATATTAAGAAGCAGTGAATTTATTTTTTCATTTATAAAAACAATGTATATTGCATAACATCAACTATTTACATATGTAGTAATAACAATTTTAACTCTCTGTGTGTAAGTTTTCCACATGGATATGTAGTTAGTAAGGATTAAATCCTTTATCATACATCCGAGTGTTGCAAGTCATTTTAATTCGTAATCATCTATCTCAATAAATTTATCATATATTACATGATAAAATTCTGTTTTAACAATAATTCAAATTAAATATTATTTTTGAAAACATTACCATGTGCAATGTACGGATTAAACACTAGTCAATATCTAATATGAAGGAAATCATTGTTGTTTTAAATCCAAACGTATGATAAAATTCTGTTACAATTTGTTATAGAATAATACACGATTTAAGTATAGACACTCATGATTTCATATGATTTCTGATTTATCAACAGGTTAGAACCAAATTTTGAGGTTTCAACCGAAACACCAAGATTTCGATCGTTACGTTTTAGTTTCGGTAGAGATGGAAACGAGACCAAATTAAAACTCTGGTTTAGCAAAAAATGAAACACTAAACTTTATATTTTACATAAGAAACTCGAAAGAAAAAAAAATTAATTTGAGCTTCAAATCTATTAATATTCGAAATATGAAATTTTAAGTTAGGTGATGTACAAATCACAAAAAATTTATACGGTATAACTAGAAAAGGTTGGAAATAAAGTAATGACCAAATGTTTTTAACACTATGAATGTTTGATCAACATTGTTTGTTTATATTTTGTTTTTCAATCAAAGATAAATGATACATTTTGTTTTAATAAATTAAACAAATATATATGCAATTATATAAAAAATAAATAATGAAATCCGAAACCGGAATTCCTGGAATTTAGAAATTAGATCGAAATTTCGAGATCTCGAACCTTGGTTAGAACACTTTTTTTTTCATCTAACCAACCGATTGGCATTCATGAATCAGTATCTTTTTTTTAACCAACAAAAATGAACCATTAGTGCAACCGTAAATAACTCAGCTTGGTCAGCCATTAATATTACTTCTCTATAATCCTAACACAGTCAAGCTACAATCAACATGCTACTAGATGTCTCATTTTTACGTCTATGTTATATGGCTACACTAACAATCGGTAGATGGATCTTTTAGTAAATGACATTTAAATAAGCATAAGATCTTGAACTCCAGTAAATCCCACTAGATCAATGTGATATTTCGAAACATGCTAAATTGTAGTACAGTTAGAGTCTGGAAATGCTTTCCTGCTCCATAGATTTACAATCATTGTTCCTACCTTGGACTTGTGGGTGATCTTTTAGTTTTCAGGAATTCTGCTCTTAAAATCAGGATATGGTTGGAATAATAGTCTGTATGACTTATGGGACAGAATCTCTTATACTAAGAAGCACGTTGGTGGTAAACTTTGCTTTATCATGCTCCCGGAATTTGTTTTTAAAATCGAACTGATTCAATATGGAGGCTCATTATATTAGAACTTAGATAGAAATTAGGCAGGTCATGCATGATTCAGAAAATTGGCATTGGAAAAACAGCCCACTAAAACTTAATCTTAGTCACATCATGAGCATTCACTTTGGCATACTTAAGTAGACCAGACCTTTAATACTTAATCTCCAAATTGTGGTGCATCTTTAGTTGATTACTCTTTGTGCTATTATTGGCTTTCAATACTCATCTAATTTTGTTTTTTACATTACTGTATTATAGTCAGCGAAGAGATTCCTAGTGTTGGTGGTGGCCACAGGTGTATTATTCATACTTCTACAGCCACCGGTTCCTCTCTCTTGGGCTTACAGATCGGAACTAATAAGATCTGCACACCAATCTTCAGATGACATATCAATATATGGTTTTGTTGCTTCAAAACCTTCATGGCCATCCTGGCTACTTATTTCAACAATTTTACTCACGTTATCAGCTGTCACTTCCGTGATCCCCATAAAATACATAGTAGAGTTGAGAGCTTTCTTTGCAGTTGGAGTAGGGCTAACATTGGGTATCTACATCTGTGCTGAATATTTCTTCCAAGCTGTAATCTTGTTCCCTTTCCTTGTTGCCACTATCGTCTCTGCTTCAGTCTTCATAGTGTTCACTCTCTTACCATCAGCGTCAAGTACAAAAATCTTACCATGGGTTTTTGCTTTCTTAGTTGCTCTATTTCCAGTAACTTACCTTCTTGAAGGACAGATTAGAGCAAAAAGCTTTGAAGAAGGTGAAGAAAGCGAAGAGGCAAACAAGTTATCTACTATGTTGGCTATCGAAGGTGCTCGAATGTCCCTTTTAGGTCTCTATGCTACACTATTCATGATCTTTGCTTTAATAATAAAATTCGAGCTAGCTTCAATTTTGCATGAGAAAGCTCTAAACAGAGGAGTCGTCAATACACCAAGTCATTCTGGATATCTGCCACCGAAAATGAGACTTAGCCAGCAAAGAAGAGCATCTACAGCGCCTTCCTTAACTATCAAAAGACTTGCAGCTGAAGCAGCTTGGATGCCTGCTGTAGGCAATTTTTCAACCATTCTATGCTTCGTTATTTGTTTGATCATAAACTTCAACATAACTGGAGGATCGAACCGTGCAATATTTTTCCTTTCTCCTATACTGCTGCTTTTGAACCAAGATTCAGATATATTAGCAGGTTTTGGAGATAGACAACGTTATTTCCCAGTTACTGCAGCAATTTCTTCATATATGGTATTAACCGCTCTTTATAGAATATGGGAAGAAGTCTGGAATGGAAATAGTGGATGGGGAATCGAGATTGGAGGGCCTGGATGGTTCTTTGCCGTTAAAAATATTGCTCTTTTGATTCTCACATTGCCAAATCACATTCTGTTCAATAGGTTTATGTGGGATTATGTGAAGCAAACGGATGCTACACTGCTGTTAACGATGCCTCTTAATCTGCCATCTATAGTGATTACAGATATAATTTCGATTAGGGTTTTGGGATTGTTGGGAGTGATTTATTCACTTGCCCAGTATTTGATTTCAAGGAGAACTAGATTAGCTGGAATGAAATACATTTGAAGCAGTTTACCCCTTTGATTATGATAAGTTTGGGGTAAGTTTTTCTGTATCTGAAAATTAAGTCTACTTCTTGATTCAACTGGTAATGACTGTAGCAGGATTTGTTGCTTTGTTGCAGGTTCTGCTGTGGTGTTTGTTCGAGTCTGCCTATACATTTCAGAGAAAAATGCCGATAATTGTAACAAATATACTTTTTTCTGTGTAAACTTATGAAATGTAATGGGAATTTGTTGGGCTTCTGTGCCCCTGATGTTGGAGCTGAAATGAATTAGAGCTTTATAGAGGCGACTTTTTGAAAATGAAATGTGTGAGATGTAGGGAATAATCTTTACGATCTATTTATTACAAATGAGTAGGACGATGCAATATTTTACGTAGAGGTGCTATTCGTTTTGCTAATTGATGAATGGCTGCCTAGCTTGTTGAATGATACCTCTGGTAAACATCAGTGGAGACTCATCTGGTCGTTCTCAATTCAAAATTGAAACCACCAACAGGAACTGAGTGTTGCAACGCATGTTTAAGGATTTACTTAGAAGATGTTGGCTGTTTAGTTTTCCATCTTCAAGTTGGCGACATAACCCATTTCCTATGGAAAAAAATGGCAGTAATAATTTGTATGTTGAATTTTGCTTGTTACGGAAGTTCTGATTACATAACAGTGAATCAGTACATGTTCCATTTCTTTTTTCTTTGAACGCCATATGACTCCAGTGACGTACGTTGATCAATTGGTTGATGGGAGCGAAGTAAGTCAAATATATTTTTAATGATTAATTAAGAACATAATATAAATTATAATATTATTAAATAATATAAATTATAATATTACTAAACATTTGTAATTAATTATATTATTTTAGTATTCCATGCAGATAAATAAATACCGTTACAATGCGTACTTTGTTTGTTAGAAAGACAAGCATACTGAGATACACAGATTTAGAATTTAAAGGGGGGAGATTCTGGAGAATAGGACTATAGGAGGCTGTAAAATTGTATGATGCTGATTAGAGCTCTGTTTCACCGTGAATAATTTCACCAGTTGAAAAAGAATTATCCAATATTTTTGGACTTTTTAAGTATCAACATTTTTAGAACTCTTTTTAGAACACTTAGAAAGTAGATGCATTACTAGCCATATATAGGTCTGTCAATGAATCGGATTCGATCCGGGTATCATAAAACCCAGATCGGAATCCGATTACAATAATTAAAATCGAATCCGGTTCGAATCCGTAGACTATTTCAAACCAATATCCAAGGCCGGTCCGTCGGACTTTTTAAGCCTGCTGGGTAATGTCCGTGTACTAATTCAGAATATTTGTATTGATGCCATATTTTAAAATCTCAACTTTTATAAAATTTGTATACAAACAATATTAACTTATAAACTGAATAGTGATATAAAGTTGGTTTTATTTTTTGGTTTTAACTTATAAACAATATTAACTTACAAACAATATTAACTTATAAACTGAATAGTGATATAAAATTTGTATACAAACAATATTAACTTATAAACTGAAAAAAATTCACTTTAAAGTTGGTTTTATTTTTTGGGATGTTGAAGTTAAAAGTTAAAACACAGTTAGACAATGTTTGAATATATCGGCTCTAGCCATGTTAAATATATCTTACAAATCATTGACATTGCAAACCTATATGACTTTCTTTGAGGCGAATGTATTTACCATCCTTATAGACAGTTAGAATGTTTGAAATAGTCATCCTAATCTTTGAAGAGCAGAGGTAGGGCAGTCTTTCTTAGTAGATCCATTTACGCATCCATTGACACATGATTACTAGGCTTAATTGCACTGTAGAGAAAGACCGACTGTGTCTGGAAGAGGTTGCTGTGAAGAGAAAAAAGAGGGGAAAATAAGGTTGAAAAATGATTCCAGTGGTGATATATATTCTTAGCCTGATTAAGAGGAAAAATATAAATGAAGAAGAAGTGATATTTATCATACAAATTTTAACAGATTTCAGTCTGTAGAATATAAGAATACTGTAATTATTAAATGAAAAATAGCTGAGTATATTTTGCATGCGCGCCTTCTGTTGCTAAGTTTTACTTTGCCTAATAATGGCCTTAAATTTTGAAATATATGGTTCTATAATCAGTTTGTGCATGGAGAATGGTATATGTCTATTGGTATGTTGATTTCGTCAAAGCTTATTACCATTCGATGTATAGAATCATTGAATCTCACAAGAAATTGTGTACATACAAAAATGTCAAGTATGATTATTGATGGATCAAACAGTACATGATCAAATCGTTTACTTTCACTTTATTGCATTGTTTCAGTAAGACAGCAACTAATTTAGTTCACTGTTGCGCATCTTTGAACCCTGAACACAGGACAGTATACAGTTAACCTCGTCTGTGCTGCACCTGGTAATGCAAGCCGGCCTTGATCCTCTGTCCGAGCTTCTTCTGCACTCAGCAATAAACGATGTCACCTCAGAACTGCATCCTTCTATGCATTGTGTCATTCTCGTGAATCGGTTTGCTGAGCCATTGCCATAAGTTATCATGTATAGGAAGAACAAGACCAGAACGACCATTTTGATCTCTTTTCCAATTTTTGCAGACATGATGCCAAATGTATGCTTCTTAGTAGAGGAAACTGTTTGATATATAAAGGATCACGAGGAGGATACAAAGAACCCAGTCATGCACTTCATGCTTCTAGAATGTAGTTGGGGTTTAGCTGGAAACGCTAATATGAGCAGTTCATAATGACAGAATAATCAGTCATGCAAGAATACTTTAGAATATATATAAGGGATCATTTTATTATCAACATAAAGTATTATTTTTATTTTATGTGCAACATGTAATAGTGTTCTAGGGTACATATTCGATCTTTATAATATAACAAACTTTCTGAATAGTCATCAAAGCGTAGTAGGAAGCCGAGTTTTAATGCAGGCTAAGAGACAATTCATGTTATCAGAGACGCATCCAGCTTCACATATGGCCATAGTAAGCATTTGCTTAGCGCAACCCGCACTGCAAGAAATGATTCTTTGGCCACAAGAAGCCATGCATTGTGTCAGCTTTTCCACTGGATTAGAAGGCGAAGGTGCAGGCGAAGGTGAAGGCTTAGGATTGGCATCTCCATAGCTGGCACATACTATCACTGCGAATAGTAATGAGAAGATGATGATTTGCTTGCGGGAGAACATGGTAATGTGTGCTTGCTTTGATGCTTTAGATTTGTAGATGAAGAGGGTGTTCTTTGAATTTATATATAGAGCTGATCGAATGGAATTTCGTGAAGCATTGAACAATTGCCTGTTCATGCAATTTATGCTTAAGGAGTATGAGTGTTTATGTGGACGACAAAACTGATTGATAGTTACAGAACACACAATTTTGCTCTTGTAATTTTGTGAATATTGTTTTCTCAATGAAAGGGTTTACTCTACTAAGCTTGTTAAAAGTTGTATTTATTTACGGCTAAGAGCATCTCCAACTCCAATAAATTTTTAATGTTGATTGCATTACACACCATTAATAGATCTCGTATTACATTTAAAAGTTAATCTTCAATGAAAATGTTAATTCAATTGCCACGATGACTTGACATACATCTACTAGGCATTGTCAAGTGCAATGTTTAGTTTTAGACATTTCACCTCACAACATGTATAAATTGTTTTAAAATAATATTTTTTTAATTTATAATTTGATTCGACAAATTATTTTCTAGAATTATATTTTTGTTTTCTATTTTTATTATTTTTATTATAACGGCCAAGTATTTCCTACCATAATATGTTCACATTGTGATCTACTCCTTTACGAACAAGATTAAATAGACATTACATATGTTTGCGTTGAATATGCTCTAATTAGTATTCTTTAAACGTGTATTTCGATTAGTGAGTTAATATCCATGTTTTTACGCTAGTGTTGGAGTGTCTTATAGTGTATAAAAACTTATATTTTAAATTTGTTATAATCTGTAAAGTATCAACTTGTTTCAATAAAAATATATTACACTCCTCATAACATACTTTCAGTAAGTGGTATTATAGCTTTACTGCTTTAGTGCTTACAGGAGTTTTCCAAGGCTAGAAGCTTTCCAATCATAGGTGTTAATCTCCAATGACGGTAGCCACCATAAAAAAGTTGATGGTTACAGGTTTTGTTATTGCTAATGGTGGCTGGGTTTACACTCACAAAAGATGCTTAAATGTAGAGGTAAAATATATCGACGGATTATCCTCGGGATCTGGTGAATCTCCGCTAATACGAGATAATCATAGCAGCTGTGATATTTGGTTTCTTTCAAGGTATATTTACTGTTGTTTTTCTTCACAGGTTTATTTGTCTCCACCACTGTTTATGTAAACACCACTGGATGGGTTGAACCATAACAAATCGTCTTTTGAAATACATTGAAGCTCAAGATTTCGATCTCGTCGATCAACTTCATACTAGCGAAATTGATCTGAAGTATCTTCTGAACATTATAGTGATAGAAATGTCCAGTTTACAATCTGCAATTTCACAAACTTGATAGTATGTTTATATATTTTCAATGGTTGATATGACAAAAGAAACAAAAGATAACAATAAAGATAAAGAATATTCTGAGTAATTCAGAACTTTAAGTGAGACCTATTTATAGGTAGTGAGAGATGCGTTTATTTGTGACAAGACACAACCTCTAACTTGTGAATTTGAATTTAAAGTTGCAGTTGTCCAAAAGTCTATGTCTATCTATCGACAATCGAAGTGACTGTTGATTTCGAAATAGATTCTAAATGTTCGTGACAGACTGTTCAATAGTTCCGACTTGGATGGACACTTCTGTTCATTCAAAATTGCGATTATGTCCACCCAAAAATATCTTCTTAAGCCCAAACCGAATCCTAGGCTCGACCGATTGAACGTCGACGATGTTTATGTACATTAACATGGATGATTTCTCCTTTTATCATAATAAAAAATGTTGGATGTGCTAAGAGTCCAACCTTTCTATTTATAATCATATGGTCAAACATGGTTCTTCAATAATAAACCCATAATGTGAGACTATGGTTTTGTGGGTTACGGGGTAATAGATTTTAAAGCTAATTTAACACTAGAAAAGGGTGAATAGTGTTTTATAATTTTTATGAACCTTTTTAACTTTGTTTCAAGATTTAAATCAAATCACAAATTATCAATACAGATCTATATCGATCAAGCTGTCACAAATGCAATCACAGATAAATATAAAAACAATAACATAATGTAAAGTAAGAGAGATGACACCAGGAATTTTATATTGGTTCGGATTAACCAATCCTACATCCAATCCCTTACAATACCATACAAATTTCTTTTCAATCGTCTACTTTAATTAGATAGCAAACAAATCAGAATACAGTCTCGATTTCAAGGCTACGAGATCCATCTTCCTGTCACATGGGTCTGGGGTAAACTCTATTGATTTACCGGATAACAAGATCATCCACTAAGTTTAGACGGACTATTAAGCACACCCACTTGATTTGAACAGGTAACAAGCACACCTAAACAAATAAGAGTAGAGTTGTTGATTTCAAATACGTATAGTTGTATTTGGGATATAAGATATCATGTAGCCCTTCTGAAAGTAGTTTGATTTTTGAATTTGTAGAGAGAATGCTTCCAAAATAGGAAATAATTTGTGGTGAAACAATCTAGTAGCGTATGGATTGCAACCGTGTAGTTTTGAAGAATGCTGTAAGTAGTTTTCAATAAATATTTCAGGGGAGTAAGGAGTAAGAAGAAAGTAAGCAAAATTAGTTAGAAAATTCGTTTATACTCCCGTTATATAGTGAATGAAAAAGTATCCATTCATGAAGATGTGTGTCCAAAAGACAACTCTTTTCAAATTCTAAAAAACAAACTAATGTCGATATATCTAGGAGGGTATGTCACACACCCTTGTAAAGTTTGAAAATGATTTTCTTTTAAATTGTTTTCAAACTACTATATTTTTGTAAAATAATTTAAACACAGTTTTTAAATACTTTGAATACATAAAGCTTTTATAAATATTTGTAAAGGTATATTTTTAATTTAAATAATTTATTTTTATAAAATAGAATAGATCAGAAATTTACGATAAAGATCAGAATATGCTAGCAGAGACTTTAATAATTTATTCTAATGACTCATAACTATACAATTAAGTCTTGAGCTCTTTAAATCTTTGTCTTTAAACTCACAAATCTTGATCATCTTTGAATCTTGAACTTTTGCCTTTATACCGATTGGTCTTCAAGCTTAATCATTATGTAAATATGTAATATTCTGCAATACATACTATATAACTTCAAAAAACTTCAAAAAACATTAATATCTATCTTTATATGGTTGCTGTCATCAAAATCAATATCTAAGGTATTAATAGGTTTTCCCCTCCATTTTTAAATCTTACTATCTTTTAAAAATCAAATAAGCTAATGATTTTATTTAAATAAATCTTTATATTAAAAATCATCCACAGAATTTTAACAAAATTTTGTCTTACCAGTTTTGCATGAATACTTGTGCCTAATTATATATGTTTTGTGGGATAAATGCATGCTTAGTAACAACCCATCAAAGTATGTTAGGATGAAGAGAAGGCTGAGCATTGAACCAATGATCGTATATGATGTACCAGATGTGTCTCACACCGTTTTCATATTCTACAGACAATATCAGATGATGAGACATGGATTGAACTTGAATTTAAATTTCTATTTCCCGAAATGTTGTTAAAAACAATGCAGTCCTTTATTTGAAATTCTCTATAACACACTCTTCGACCTTATCTCTATTGCAAACCTATTAAGCACTATGTATTACAACCTTTACCTTATCAATATAGGTACAAAACACTCTTCCTTGAAATTTGTATTATTTCCGATCATCGTATGATGTCCTATTTCTCGTTGAACTCAAGATTTTTCTTATTGAACTCAAGACAATATGAACATACATTGTGTTGATTTGAGTTTCCATCATCAGTGATTATTTCTTATTGGTTTTAAACCCATTCCACTTGACATTTTAGCACCAATATCCTTGCAATTCCTTCATTAAATGGAGCTATCAGCTTTTGGCTTGATATCATGTAATGTATGCGAATTACTCCAGCAGTTAACCTCAAGCATATATGCCTAGTGTTAGCCAAAAAATTAGTCTAACACCCTAATAAGTAATGAAGAACCAACAAATCGATATATAGTTATTGATTTTGGTTATATGAGGATTTACATCTCTGATCTATGAATAAATAGGATTTCTAACATTGACTTTTAGATTATACCTATATAAAATGACAACAATATGCAATATTATGAAGAAGAAAATAAGAAAAAGAAAGAACGCCAAATTATAGTGTTTCGACGATTACACCTACGTACATCCCCTTTGAATGATTTATTTTCGTTTTACAATAGATTAAAGAGATAATTACATTATAATCTCAGATTTAGAGAAAAAATAGTTAAAGATGGTAGCACCTTCCTTAATGTAAAATATGTCAATCCATTTTCTATTGCATGTACACCTGTGTTTATAGGTCTACCGGATCGAAGTTGGACCTTGGATTCGAGATCTTTATCAATAAAATCATATAAAATATCTCCAATCCAAATCAAGATAAATAATATGGCTAGATTCAAATAATTTTGTAGAACGGTGTCGATCCATTCATTGTTTGGTACCGTACCATACATGGATCAGAACTGATGGAATAGTGTGTTTCTCCTTCATATCGTCTATGAATCCATTGCAGCTTTATGATTTAGCTTTCCTTTATGTCCAAAGCCTAATTGGTACAACTATTCACCGAGAAGTTCAAAATTTGATGCATTAGTACCAATCCATTGGATCAATACCAATCATATGCTTTACCAAAATTATTTCCTTTTTTCCTTATAATGCTTCATATTCGATCGACCGTGATTCTAGTGGTCATTTCTGTGACGACTTCCCCATATCACCCGCAAATCAATGACCTAAAAGAGCGTTGTAACTATGCCAACCTAATATGGGACGATCATCAGGGGTTGAAATCTAAAGTAGAAAACCTATTGCATATCTCACAGCGCATGGATAAAAATATAATATAGAAAATATACAGTAGAATATAGTGAGCCATAACAAATGAGATTAACATCTCCACTAAATCATGAGTTATGGTACAAATTTCATAATATCCCAGTACAACATTTCCTCACTACATTCCTCAGAGTACATGGAAACAGACAGCGATAACTACAAACACATAGTAATACACCATAGCTTCTCTAAGCCCTTCTTCATACAATAGCTGTGACTCCAAACCCGTCATCTAGTATACTCATTTAAGAGTACCCAAGATGATAAGATGAAATTTAAAACCTTAGGTCAGACAATAGTCTGGTGTGAGCGGTAAGTGACTATCAAAAGCATACTGGAAAATATGGTACTAGACAAGTACAAAAACCCATACCCGACCTATCCTTGCAACCAAAGAATTAGCACATAATAATAAGATATAATATGCTACCCAAATAAATGACAATAGGATACTGTAACATAGTAGGATAGAAGAATTTAAGTAGCCTCCTCCATTGACTCTATTCCCAATCCCTTCTCCAGCATTCCTATTGATGATAGCCTACCCAAGAGAAACAGCAAACATAACAACAATAGCAACCATAACATCCATCAACCAAAATCTAGCTATCATCTTCTAAGGCCTTGAATATATGATAACTTGTATGGCCCTGTCCTCGCTTTCCAGAGACTAATGGAAATCCCAGTTCTTAATTGCGTTCCCCCATACTTTCAGATCCGAAACCCCACACGGTTGTCTCCTAAAGTACCTTCATACGGTTTGACACTAGACCCTCTCGAAGCGGTCCAGGATACACGACTGATGCTACCAGCCCTTAGGTGCCCCTGCATATAGTAACCTTGCTTGAACACAACAAGTGACGACCTACCTTTCATTCCATAGAAAGATGCATCATAAATAAGAAAGAAAGATGTAGAAATAGAATAGATAGAAGAAAGAACTAAACAATATCAGAATCTCACAGCGGAAACGGAACAAAATATAATATATCACATAACTATTACATAGTCATTACATAGAGTTACACAGATTTCACAACATCTATACATTAGACAGTTATAAAGGCCTGTCTAATACATTACAACCAAACTACAATAGACAAAGACACCACACAGCGGAAACAAATAGATATAGTTACGTCTGGACTCCTGCTCCAAGCTTCCAAAATTCGTCAAGCCAAACCTGATCACTTGGCTACTTATAAAAATTTGAGTACCCAAGAGTTAAAAAAAGAAAAAGAAATAAACTTTGGGTTAGACATGAGTCTGGTGTGAGTAAACGGGTTAAAGTTGTTTGACTTTTTAAAAATCATTTGAAAACAAAGGTATCACGTAAGACTTCTCACACATAAACATGAGTAAGTTTTTACCTTACGCTAACCAAAACAGTTGATAGGAAATGCAGTGATATTATAATAGGGTCTAGGGTTTTCAAATAAATATTCACATAGCTGAAATTGTTACATGATTAAATTCCAGCATAGTAGCCACAAAGTGGGTTATACAATCAAAACGGTAAAGGCACGTAGGGATAATGAATTTCCATCAATGGCAGAGCTACTGGGGTACCACCCATCACAGTACGTGGCCTAGATCACCGTACCGAGGATCCACCCTAAGTCCCCTGCAACACAAGGCCGGAACCATCCCTTACTGGACAGTCCCGAATAAGACAACCCCGCGGTTGTAGCTAGCAACCGCCCACACGACCGAATAAAAAGGGACTCTAGACAGGGGAAGATCTTATCCTACTTGAGCACGACTCACTTAGCCTTGTTGCACCTCCCATGTTTTAGCCATTCCCAGTTGATGAGGCTTGAGGCAACGATTACCTTTATAGAACACATCTATCTTAGAATGCTCATAGTCCTCCTGAAGATGTTATGAAAGCATTCAATCCATACAAGTTTGTTCCGGGTTCGAACGAAACCGAAGGCATTATCTCGTTACACTCATTCTGGACTCACCCTCAGAGTTAACGTCAATAACCCCTGTTCTCCGAATCTCCATCTTGAACCTGAAAGCACTATCTCCGTTGTACTTGTATTGGAATCACCCTCAGAGTTTTAACGACAAATAATTCTTACACTTCGAGTCTTCAACTTTATCTTCACTTGAATTCACGACCTAACGTTTAACTTGGATCAATGTGGTTTTCGGATAATCAAACATGATATCCGATCCCGGTCTCATCGAAATCCAAATGTCTCTTAAATGCCAAGTTGTTTAAGGTTTATAAATGATAATTCAATTCAATACTTTGAATTCACACAACATCATTCACAGATAAATATCGCACATTTATCACAGATATATCCAATATCACATCACAGAATATCACAGAATATCATCCAATAGGTATCAACCAAATCTAAACATTCTACAAACAATCATCCACAAACAGGAATGATTAATCCATATTATAATTAATTTAATTAACTTAAATTAAATTAACTACTTAAGAATTAATCACCTAATCCTGCTCAATCAATCATTAATTACATACCATTTAATTAATTAATCACTCCTTGATTACCTTATCAATTAATTAATTTATCTCTAATTTCAGATTAATTATCCTTTAACTATTAATTAATACACCTAAATTATTAACTAATAAAATTTAAGAAAAGTTAATTAATTTAATTAATTAATGATAAAGGATTAATTAAGTAATTAATTAAGTGTAATTAATTAATTTAATTAACTAATGATTAGGGATTAATTAATTTATAATTAAAGGTTATAATTAATTAATTGGTGGTTAATTGATAATTAAGACTAGATTAATTAAGTAATAGAGAATTAATTAGTTAAGTAATTAGAGGTTAATTAACTGGTAATTAAGAAGTACTTAATTAAACTGTCATGGTCTATCGTTTAATTTGGATCGATGTGGTTTTTGGATACCCAAATTTGAAAATCTGATACCGGTCTCACTGAAATCCAAAACGCCGAGCAAAATTAAACAATAAGTCGTGACAGTTGGTATCAGAGCCAGGTTAGTGGTTGAAGATTTGGACCGATGTTGCTATAGATCTCAGGTTGAAGCTTTTGATTTTTCTCTGATGTTCCTAACTATATAATATCAATTTTACAAATAATTTTAGAATTTTATATTTTGTATATATATGTGTATCTCTGTTTATGTTACAGAGATTAAATTTGAAAAAAAATTTCAAATCTTTTTATCTGTTCCCTATTAGGCTTTGAGATTCAAACAAGATTGGTTAATCTGATCATAATCTAGGTGCTAAAAATATGTTTAAGCATAATAGGATTGAAAACTATTGAAATCAAGAAAAATACAGTGGATTTCTAAAAACATGTTAAAAACCAAACATCTTAATTTGATGATTCATGTTTATAACTTGAATCTACTTTGAAAGTTAGGATTTTTAAAACAAAAATCACAATTTTTAGCATTGTAATGAGTGTGCATTTCAGGGATGACCAGAAAGTAGTTTTTGAACAATTTCTGGTGGCCGAAGGATCTAGGGTGTCGGGAACTTGGCTGGAGGTGGTAGGGAAGTAGTCAAGGCCAGGAAAAATGGTGGAAGTTATTCTTCGTCACCGTGGCGATAGGTCGAACTAGGTCTTAACCCTAGTTTAGTTTGAGGTCGAAATTATGGTCACCGCAGGTTCTCTGGTTGATCAAGTGGCATCGATCTTTAGGCAATGCCAGCATGGAAGGTCGGCAAGGCATGGCCGGAGTTGCAACGTTGTCTTGTGGTCGGAGGTGTGGGTTCGAGACAATTTCCGGTGATGGTTTTATTTCCAGTTTCATCTGTGTTGTTCGATTTTGATCTCGGGCTTGTACTGATGCTTGCGTGGTCTGGATTGTCTGTAGAGGTGTTCGTCGGTGAGACGAAGGTGTCGGCGGTGGTCATCGCCATCGCAATCGGCTGTGTAGATGCACAAGGGATGGTTGGTGTCAGTGAGTTTGGGTTTGGATATTGCCTCGAAGGAAGGATCGGGTGTTAGGGTAGGTGGCTCGAGTAAAAACTCGAGTAGACGAGAGTGTTTTTCGGGTTCCAGGTTTTTAAACTTAGTTTTTATTTAAATGGTTTAAACATTTATTAATGTAATTAATGAATTAAGTAAAGGTTGATTAATGTGATTAATTAAAAGATAATTAATCAATATAAGTGATTATTGATTATTGATTAATTAATTAATGTAATTAATTATAGTTAATTAATTAATGGGAGTAATTAAAGATTAATTACTGTAATTGTATGTGGATAATTAATTTATGTAATTAATTAAAGGCTAATTACTTAATGTAATTGAAGAATAATTAATCAAGGATGATTATTAAGATGGATAATTAAAGGATGATTAGTTAATTGGTTTGTAATTAATTAATGGTTAAGTAACCAGGATTTATAATGATGAAAGTAATTAATTTAATTTATTTTAAATTAATTAGAGATAGTGTGATTAATTAATCTTTACTTATGGATGGCTGAATGATATTGAATGCCATGGATTGTTTGATATCTCTGATATGGGATATGTGCCGATCTGTGATATGAGATGCTTTGGTTGAATTGTAATGATATGGATTATCTATTTGTGATAATGTGAATTATCAATCTGTGTGAATATAGATAATAAATTAAATTGTTTAAACTTAAACATTTTGGACTTAAAAGACAGCGTTTTGGATTTCGATGAGACCGGGATCGGATTTTCAAATTTGGATATCTGAAAACCACATCGATCCAAATTAAACGATAGGTCGTGAATCTCAAGGAAGTTCAAGATGAAGATTCAGAGTGCAAGGGCTATTATCGTTAACTTTGAGGGTGATTCCAAAATTAGTGTAACGAGATAGTGCCTTTGGTTTCGTTCGAACCCGGATCGAACTTGTATGGATTGAATGCTTTCAGAACATCGTCATTGGAGGATGATGAGCATTCTAAGTGATGTGTTCTGATAAGGTAATCATAGCCTAAAGCCTCATCAACCGAGAATGGCTAAAACAGGGGAGATGCAGCAAGACTAAGTGAGTCGCGCTCAAGTAGGACAAGATTTCCCCTATCTAGAGGTTCCTTTTATTCGGCTATGTGGGCAGTTGGTCGCAAACAACTGCGGGGTTGTCTCGTTCGGGACTATCCAGTAAGGGATGGTTCCGGCCTTATGTTGCAGGAGATTTAGGGTGGATCCTCAATACGCTGATCCAGGCCACGTACTGTGACGGGCGATACCCCAGTAGCCCTGCCATTGATGGAAACCCATTTTCCCTATGTACCTTTACGGTTTTGATTGTATAACCCACTTTGTGGCTAGTATGCTGGAATTTGATCATGTAACAATTTTAGCTATTTTCTATTTACTTGAAAACCCTATACACTATTATAATATAAGTAGATTTCCTATCAAATGTTTTGGTTATCGTAAGATAAAAACTTTTCCGTGGTTATATGCAGGAAGTCTTATGAGATACCTTTTGTTTTCATAGGTTTTTCAAAGTTAAGCAATTTTAACCTGTTACTCACACCAGACCCATGTCTGACTCGGAGTTTATTTTCTATTTTCTTAAACTCTTGGGTACTCAAATTTTTACGAGTAGCCAGGGCATTCAGGTTAGCTTTGACGAACTCTGAAGGAGAAATGGAGTAGGAGGCTTCAGCGTTTGTAGATATATAGTGTTTCCGCTGTGTTGGTATCTTTGTGTTGTATTTTGAAATGTATGATAAACAGGTTTTATAACTGTCTAATGTATTGTGATATAAAGCTGTATAACTCTGATAGATGTTGTATATTATGTAATACTTATGTGATTAATATATTTTATTCGTTCCGTTGTGAGATTATGATGTTTAGTTCTTTCTTTCTATCTTTTCTATCCCTTTCTTTCTTAATAATGATGCATCTTTCTGTGGAATGAAAGACGGGTCGTTAAAGTTTAGATTAACAAATTAAACTATAACAAAGTTTAAAATAATTTACAAACCTTTTAATCAAATGTTAAAGAAATACTTATATAAAATAAATTTATATAGGAAGAGTTTAAACTAAATTTATTTAAATTCAAAATCACTTCCTTTTCTTGTAAAAAAACTTTCTAAAAACTGTTTGAAATATGCTTTGAGGAACCTGATGGCATATTTTAAACAGTTTTTAGAAAGTTTTTTTAAAAGAAGAAGAGATTTTGAATTTAAATAAATTTATTTTAATCTCTTCCTATATAAATTTCCTTTATATAAGTATTTCTTTAACATTTGATTAAAAGGTTTGTAAATTGTTTAAAATTCTGTTAAAATTAAATTTGTTAATCATTTCATAATCCTTAGTTAATTAGGGATTAATTAATGAATAATGGTTAATTAAAGTTTAATTACTTAAGGAAAGTAATTAAAGAATTGTTAATAATTAATGTAAAGATCATTAGACAGGGGAAGATCTTATCCTACTTTAGCGCGACTCACTTAGCCTTGCCGCACCTCCACTATTTTTGCCATTCCCGATTGATGAGGCTTGAGGCTACGATTACCTTTATGGAACACATCTTGGAATACTCATCGTCCTCCATCGGCGATGGTCTGATAGCATTCATCCATACAAGTTCGTTCCGGGTTCGATTGAAACCGAAGACATTATCTCATTACACTCATTTTGGAATCACCCTTAGAGTTAACGATAATAACCCTTGCTCTCTAAATCTCCATCTCCAACCTGAAAGTACTACCTCCGTTGTACTTACATTGGAATCACCCTTAGAGTTTTAACGACAAATAGTTCTTACACTTCGAGTCTTCAACTTGATCTTCACTTGCATTATGACCTAACGTTTAACTTGGATCGATGTGATTTTCGGATAATCAATTTTGATATCCGATCCCGGTCTCATCGAAATTCAAACATTTCTTAAAGGCCAAGTTGTTTAAGTTTAAAAATTTAATTCAATTCAATACTTTGAATTCACACAACATCATTCATAGATAAATATCACACATTTATCACAGATATATCTAATATCACATCACAGAATATCATAGATTATCATCCGATAGACATCAACCAATCCAGACATTCTACACAAACAATCATCCACAAACAGAAATTATTAATCCATATTATAATTAATTTAATTAACTTAAATTAAATTAATTACTTAAGAATTAATCACCTAATCCTGCTCAATCGATCATTAATTAATTACAACCCATTTAGTTAATGATTCCTTAATTACTCTTTAAACCAATTAATTAATCTTTAGTCTCAAATTAATTATCCTTCAACTATTAATTAATAAACCTTAATTATTAATTAATATCCCTTAATAACAAATTAATTAATTCTTAATTAATTTTATAATCAATTAATTAAACTTAAATTAACTAATTAATTATCCCTTAATTATTAGTTAATAAACCTTAATTATTAATTAACAAAACTTAATTGCAAATTAATTAATCCTTAATTACTAGTTAATCAATCCTTAATTAACAGTTAACCAATCCTTAATTAATCTTTAATTTAAGATTAATTATCCTTTCATTATTAACTAATAAAACCTAATTGTTAATCAATAAAACTTAATTACAAATTAAGTACTTCTTAATTACCAGTTAATTAACCTCTAATTACTTAACTAATTAATCTCTAATTACTAATTAATTATCTCTAATCATTAATTAATAATCTCTAATTACCTAATTAATAATTCTTAATTACAAATTTATTAATCTTTGATTAATTAACTTATAACCCTTAAATTATTAATTCTTAATCATTAATTAATCAAATTAATTAATTAGACTTGATTTCCTTAATTAATTTAATTAATATCAACTCGTTAAGACCTTAATTAACCTTAAGATAAAACATTATCTTCATTAATGATTTAATTATCATTAAAACATTTTAAAACATTTTATCTTTATAATTAACTTCCTTAATTAAATCATTTAATTAAGTTTAAAATAAAATAATCATTTATCTTAACAAATTAAAGTTACCAAATCATAACCTCCTTTAAATAACTTTAAACATTTATCAAATAATAGTTTAAACTAAATTTAATTTTAAATTTTAAAACTTGCCTTTATAAAACCTTTAAAAAAACTTTTAAAAAACTGATTTTAAACATTATATCTTTAAATTACTTTTAAATTTCATTTCTAACTTAAGATTTAAAATAACTTACAGTTTTACTTAATAAAATTTAAATTAAACAAATTTCAAAACTCCTTAATCAAATGTTAAAGGAAACAATTATTATATATAAAGGAAATTTATATAAGAAAGTTTTAACTAAATTTATTTTTAAATTTCGAAAACCTTGTTTTGAAACCCTTTTAAAACTATTTAAAAATCTACTTCGGGTCTAATCGGAGCTCTACCCAATAAGATGGGAAAAAAACTTCATAGGGTCATCTTGATACTCACCTGATAACTGCTATTGTGAAATGTTGTGAAATCTGTGTAACTCTGATGTAATAACTATGTAATATCTATGTGATATATTATATTTTGTTCCGTTTCCACTGTGAGATTCTGATATTGTTTAGTTCTTTCTTCTATCTGTTCTATTTCTACCTCTTTCTTTCTTATTGATGGTGCGTATTTCTGTGGAATGAAAGGCGGGTCGTCACACTTGGTATCAGAGCCAGGTTGTATCGAGTTCAAGGTTTTAAACAAAGAGCTTGCATTTTACAAATGTTTCAAGTTCAAAAGCAAAGTAAAACAAGTTTTGAAGTTATGAAAATAATTTGTTTTCAAAGATTTAAATAAGGTTTTAGATGTTTAAATTGTTTTTAACGATAAATAATTGATTTCTAATTGTTTTACTTTAAAACAAGGTTTAATGATATAATTAAGTAATCAATTAAAATAAAGAGTTTATCTTTAAGTAATTAAGATTTTGATTAATTAAAGACAATTAATTTGTGAAGATAATAAAGGTTAATCAATTATTGTTAAGGATTAAAGAATAGTAAGTTAATGTAAATAATTTATTGATAAGTAAGAGTTTAATTAAGATAAATGATTTTTCTTAATTAATCGAGGTCTTTTAAATATAAGGAGTTAAGTAAATATTCAATTAGTTTTAGATGATTAATCAAAATAATTAACTAAATACAATTAATTAGTTTGGTTAATTAAAGATAATCACTTATGAATAAATTAAGTATGATTACTTAATGAAGTAATTAGTGGATAGTTAATGAATGAATCAAGGGAAGATCATTAACTAGTGATTAAGTTAATTAATTAGTTTAATTAATTAAGATAATCACTTAATGTAACTAATTAAGTATAATTACTTAGTGAAGTAATTAATGGGTAATTACTGGATGTAATTAATTAAAGGGAAATTACTTAATGGAGGAAATTAAGTGGAAGTAAGTAAGGTTTAATTACTTAGTGTAATTAATTAAAGGATTAATTAATATAATTAATTAAAGGGTTAGTTAATTAATTAGAGGATAATTAATTACTGAGTGCGATAAATTAAGATTAATTAATGAATGTGATTAGCTAAAGATTTCTTATCAAAGGTAACTAATTAAGAGATTAATTAATGAAAGTAATTAAAGGATAATTAATTAATTAATGTAATTAATTAATGAGAATAATTAAAGGTTGATTAATGATAATGGTTAAAGGATAATTAATTTACTTAATTAATTAAAGATTAATTACTTAATGTAATTAAAGGATAATTAATCAAGGATGATTAATTAAGATGGATATTTAAGGATGATTAATTAATTAATTTGTAATTAATTAATGTTAAGTAAACAGGATTAAGGATAATCTATGTGATTAAAGTTAGTAACTAATTTAATTTGCGATTAATTAAATTGATTAAAAATTAATCAATATTACTTATGGATGATTGAATGATATTGGATGATTTGGATATGACATCTCTGATATGTGATATGTGCTGCTTTGTGATGTGTGATGTTTGGTTGAATTGTGATATGAATTATCTATCTGTGGTAATGTGAATCATCTATCTGTATGGAAATGTTATCTTAAATAAATTAAATGGTTTAAACCCTTAAAACAGCTAGGACATTAAAATGGCGTTTTGGATTTCGGTGAGACCGGGATCAGATTTCCAAATTTGGATATCCGAAAACCACATCGATCCAAAATTATAGGTCATGAATCCCAAGCGAAGATGAAGACTCGAAGTGTAAGGACTATTTGTCGTTAAATCTCTGAGGGTGATTCCAATACGAGTTTAATGGAGATAGTATTTACAGATTCGAGATGAAGATTCAGAGTGCAAGGGCTATTATCGTTAACTCTGATGGTGATTCCAAAATGAGTGTAACGAGATAGTGCCTTCAGTTTCGTTCGAATCCGAAACTAACTTGTATGGATTGAATGCTTTCAAAACATCGTCACTAGAGGACGATGAGCATTCTAAGATATGTGTTCTGAAAGGGTAATAGTAGCCTCAAGCCTCATCAACCGAGAATGGCTAAAACAGGGGAGGTACAACAAGGCTAAGTGGATCGCGTCTAAGTAGGACGAGATTTTTTCCTGTCTAGAGGTCCTTTTTTATTCGGCTTAGTGTGTGGTTGGTCGCGCCAACCATGGGGTTCTCTTGTTCGAGACTATCCAGTAAGGGATGGTTCCGGCCTTGTGTTGCAGGGGATTTAGGGTGGATCCTCGGTACTCTGATTTAGACCAGGTACTGTGACGGGCGGTACCCCAGTAGCCCTGCCATTGATGAAAGCCCATTTTTCCTACATGCCTTTACGGTTTTGATTGTATAATCCACTTTGTGGTTAGTATGCTGGAATTTAATCATGTTACAATTTCAGCTATTTTCTATTTACTTGAAAACCCTAGACACTGTTATAATACCACTGGATTTCCTATCAAATTTTTGGTTGTCGTAAGGTATAAACTTTTCCGTGTTTATGTGCGAGAAGTCTTACGAGATACCCTTTGTTTTCAAAGGGTTTTCAAATTTAAATAACTTTAACTCGTTTACTTACACCAGACCCATGACTGACTCGGAGTTTATTTTCTGTTTTATTAAACTCTTGGGTACTCAAATTTTTATAAGTAGCCAAGGGATTCATGTTAGCTTGGACGAATTCTGGAGGAGATTTGAAGCAGGAGGCTTCAGCGTTTAGATATCTGTATTTTCTGCTATGTTATATCTCTGCGATGATGGCTGTATTTTTTTAGAGTTGGATGATAGACAGATCTTTATAACTGTCTAATTTGTGTTGTATAAGCTGCATAACCCTGATGTATATGATACTATGTAATATCTTATGTGATGTAATATATTTCATTCGTTCCACTGTGAGATTCTGATGTTGTTTAGTCCTTTCTTCTCTATCTTTTTCTCTTCTCTATCCCTTTCTTTCTTACTCATGATGTGTCTTTCTGTGGAGTGAAAGACGGGTCGTGACTGTTGGTCAAGTTCTCTCCGGGTTCGAACAAAACCGAAGGCATTATCTCGTTACACTCATTTTGGAATCACCCTCAGATTTAACAACAATAACCCTTGTACTCTGAATCTCCATCTCGAACCTGAAAGCACTATCTCCGTTATACTTGTATTGGAAACCCGAGCAGATACCCAATAAATTTAGATAGGTATATAGTTATATAAAAATTACAAATACACGCTCTCAAGATGGATAAGATTTTCCCCTGTCTAGAGTCCCTTTTTATTCGGTTGTGTGGCAGTTGCTGGCTCCAACCGCGGGGTTGTCTTATTTGGGACTATCCAGTAAGGGATGGTTTCGGCCTTGTGTTGCACGAGATTTAGGGTGGATCCTCGGTACGGTGATCTAGGCCACGTACTGTGACTGGCGGTACCCCAGTAGCCCTGCCATTGATGGAAACTCATTATTCCTATGTGCCTTTACGGTTTTGATTGTATAACCCACTCTGTGGCTAGTATGCTGGAATAAACTATGTAACAATTTCAAATATGTGAATATTTATTTGAAAACCCTAGACCCTATTATAATATCACCGAATTTCCTATCAAATGTTTTAGTTAGCGTAAGGTAAAAACTTACCTATATTTATGTGTGGGAAGTCTTATGTGATACCTTTGTTTTCAAATGATTTTTAAAGTTAAACAACTTTAACCCGTTTACTCACACCAGACCCATGTCTGACTCGGAGTTTATTTCTGTTTTTCTTAAACTCTTGGGTACTCGAATTTTTATGAGTAGTCAAGTGATCAGGTTTGGCTTGACGGATTTTGGAAGCTTGGAGCAGGAGTTCAGACGTAGCTATACCTATCTGTTTCTATTGTGTGGTGTCTGTGTCTATTGTAGTTTGGTTGTAATGTATTAGACAGGCCTTTATAACTGTCTAATGTGCAGATGTTGTGTAATCTGTGTAACTCTGATGTAATGACTATGTAATAGTTATGTGATATATTATATTTTGTTCCGTTTCCGGTATGAGATTCTGAATTGTTTAGTTCCGTCTTCTATCTGTTCTATTTCTACCTCTTTCTTTATTATTGATGATGCGTCTTTCTATGGAATGAAAGGCGGGTCGTCACACTTGGTAATCAATATAGGTAATTATAGATTAATTAATTAGTGTAATTAATTAAGGATAAATGTAATTAACTGCAGTTAATTAATTAAAAGATAATTAGTGTAAATGATTAAGGATAAATAAATTTGTGTAGTTAATTAAAGGTTAATTACTTATTGTAATTAGAGGATAATTAATCAAGGATGATTAATTAAGGTGGATAATTAAAGGATGATTAATTAATTGGTTTGTAATTAATCAATGTTAAATAAGCAGGATTATGGTAATCCAATTGATTATAAGCTAGTAATTAATTTAATTGGTGAATGATTAAATTAATTAGGAATTTTAAAACTTAAATATCTTGCTTTTGGATGTGTGGATGGTATTGGATGCCATGGATTATTTGTTATCTCTGATATGTGATATGCTGCTTTGTGGTATGAGATGTTTGGTAGTATTGAGATAAATATGGATTATCTATCTGCGATAATGTGAATCATTTATCTGTGTGAATATGATACCCTAAATATAAATTAAATTGTCTGAACCTTTAACAACTTGGATATCAAAACGGCGTTCTGGATTTCGGTGAGACTGGGATCGGATTTCCTAATCTGGATATCTGAAAACCACATCGATCCAAATTAACCGATAGGTTGTGAAATCTCAAGTGAAGTGAAGACTCGAAGTGTAAGACTATGTGCCGTTAAACTCGTATTGGAATCACCCTTAGAGTTTTAACGACACATTGCACGTGCATGAAAAACCCTGTAAACTATTTTATCTTCAACCCGTAAAAGTTCTCAAATTTAAAAATCAGAAGAAGGAAGTTCAAAAACCTATAAACAAGCCTGTAACAAATTATCAAACAAAGTTTCATTTTCAAAATGCAACCGAAAGCAAATCAAAGTTCAAGCAAGTTAATCAAGCAACATCAAGTATTTTCCAGTAAAACCTGAAATCAAAGTCTTGAATCATCTCATTATCAAAGTTTCCAGTTCAACAAAGCATTCCCAGATTTCAAAATTCAAGCACTCTGCCTTTTAAAACATGTGAGTAAACTTTTTATTTGAAAGTTTAAGTAAATATAAATCCGTGCTTGCGTATTTCTGAGGTGAATGATGCTCTGCACGTGTATATATAAGTGTAGTATCTGTATATATGAATGTGTTTTGGTGTGCATGTTTGATGACTTCTTATTCTTCTCTGTTCTTGTTACAGAGTGTTAAAGTTAGATCAAAAATTCATTTTCTCTTCCTATGATTTATGATAGGGTTTATTTTTTCAAACAATAAATGTTTGTTTAATCATAGATTTAATCTTAAAAATGAATTTAAGTAAAATATTTGGAAGTTTATCTGAAAAAATGAGAAGATAGTGGAGTTTCTTTTAAACATGTTAAAATCAAACATTTTAAATTGCTGTTTTAGGATAATAACATGAATCAACTTTGTGAAATATGATTTTTAAAATAAAAATCATGAATTTTAGATTAGGATTGGGACAGTATTTCGGTGATGACCAGGAATTGGTTTTTAAGTAAATTCTGGTGACTGGAGAATCTCTGGTGGTTGGGGTTTCGACTGGAGGTCAGGGAAGGTTCGGTGTAACGACCCAAAATTTTATTTAATTAAAATTCGTATATTTAATTAATTTTAAATATAAATAAGTGAATTTATAAGTCGAATAAATTTTATTTTGAATAATTGGATTTAATTGAATAATTAGATCGATAATTTAATATGTTAAAATGCAGAAATAATTGAAATTGGGTTAAATATGATTGAAAATGATTTGTAAAATTTTATTATATCATATTGAGGTTAGAACGATATTTTAGAACTTTTAAAATCGAATTAAAAGTTTATTTGTGAAAATTGAATATTTTAATATTTAATTGACTAGTGAAAATAGCCAATTTTTGAACAGTCTTAGAATTCGACGAAACTAGTTTCATTGGATCCGTAATAGTTAGTTATTATCGGATTTCAATTTTCGTAGTAATCGGAGTTATTGTTTGATTGTGGCAGCTCGAAACGCATCGAAATTGTTTTTAATATTAATTTGGCGAGTTAAAATAGCCATTTTTCAAAAAGTCTCGGATTTCAACGAAACTAGTTTCATCGGAATCGTAATGTGATATTATTGTAAGGTTCCAAATTTCATGTCAATCGGATTTACCGTTTGTCCGGTGCAAGCTAAAACGCCTAGAAAATCGTTTAAATCGGTTTAATTTAAATTGAACGTTTATTGCCATAACTCGCGGAGATGACCGAATTAGCTTTCGAAACCTGTTCCATTGCGTCCGGAACGTGGGGTAAACCCTAGAAACGCTGGTCACCGCGCGTAAATCGGAGTTTGAAAAATCCAAAATGAATAGTGTTTCGTTCAATTTCCTATAAATAGACCATCCATCTCTTCACAAATAAAATAAAAAAAAATTAAACCCTAAACCTAATACACAGCCGCCACCCCTTATCACCAATGGCCGAAAGTTTCGATCGTTTCCCTCTTAATCTCTCCCAATCCGTCGACATTCACGCGAAATCATCAACTATAATATTGGAGAGCTTCACGAGTGCTTTAAATCCATACGGCTAAGATGGGCTATCGTTGATCGGAGGTGGAGCAAATGGCCCGCGTTCATACTCGATTTTGCACGTGTTTTCTCGAGCATAAGGTGGTCGAGCTTGGCCAAGCACCAAGCAGTGGGCGAGCTCACGGAGGCGCACGCAGTGGAAGTTCCAGATTGACCTCTGGTGGCTTGTGGTGGTTGCAAAGTCGAGCCCTAGTTCGGCAAGTATTGGGTTATGTTCGCGTGAAGCACCTGGGAGCATGCGTATTGGAGATGTGGAAGAAGATGTTGCACGGCCAGATTTTGTTGGAGGCAAACGAACGACAGATAATAGTTCTAGGTTTAAAAATTTATAATAAATGTTGTAATTTATATATATATATAAATTCGTAAAACTTGTAAATGCATATCTTTTTCATACGAGGTCGAAAACGCACGAAACCAGTTGCGTTGGAATCGTATGGACGAGCACTACGCTATGGAATTGGATTGGAGTCGTTTGGAGTTAGTGAGAATTTCGGGTAAAATTAAACGTCCGTTTAATTTTATTCGAAATAAATCGCTAAAACGAAATTGAAATCAAGGTGAGAACTTCTCACTCAATCGAATCGGTTTTGATTTTAATTTTAAATAGTTAGATTTAAAATTCTTGAATGTATGTTTGAATGATGATTGTTATCTATTGATTGTTAAAATAGACATTATGCGCCGTTAGTAAGCGGATGTTATTTATTAAAAACATATACCGCGAATATTTCATAAACAGTGAAATTGGTATTATATATAATAGCAATATATACATTGGCATATGTATATATTGCAGTTATTGATTTTCCACATTTGTATAGCGGATGAGACCCTATTGCGCCGTCTATTAAGCGGATAATATTTTAAATCCCATATACCGCGATAATTTCGTACTGGAACAGAATTGGTATTGTGCTAACATCTTTGGATGCAGGGAAACAGGTTGGAGGGATCCAACTGGATTCCTCAACAGTATTTATTTGATTATGGATATTTTGATATTCGTTGATTATCATATCGATATATGATGTCGTTGTAGTCGTGATTGACTATTTGGTGTGTAGCATCATTGGACCAAATTTTGGAATTTTAAAAGGATTTCTAAAGTGCTTTTTGAAAGCATACGTTATAAAATATTTTTGGAAATTAATTTATTTTAAATAATAAACGTTATACTTTTAAAAGTTATAAAATTATGATTTTTGAGAAATATAGTTAAAGGTTGATGATTTTATAAAATAGTTTAAATTGGGATTTTGAATTTATTATAAAAAGTTTAAACGTAGGATTTATAAAATTTAATTATTTTATAAATCAAAATGATGAAATTATAAAGGACTTTAAAGACGTTTTGAAATAATAATATAAATTGATTTACATAAAAGATTTATAAATTTATAATCTGTAAATTAGAATATTTTGAATTATAAAACGAGTTTTTATAAGTGTTAGAATGAATTGTGAATGAATTTCATAAATGAATGAAATTTATAGAATTATAAACGGTGAAGTTATAAATGAAATTTTATAAGCAGTATGTTTATAAAATTTGTAAAGTTATTTGAAGAATAAGTTTTGGGTAAATAAATGAATCTTATAAGTTATAAGATTTATAATTTGGGAAGTTTCAAAGAACGATTTTTGAATAGGACTTTTGGTTTATAAATTGATATTTATAAATTTAGGAATCTTATAAGTTATAAGTGTTTAACTTAAATTATAGACTTTTGGTTTATAATTGAGTTATAAATTGAATAGGTTAATAAAGGAGATGTATAAAAGGAAGTAGTTATAAGATAAATAGAAATGGAATTTATAAACATTGTTTTATAAATTCGCAAATGACTTATTTTGATAAGTAAATTGTATAACTTATTTATAGAGTTATATTCACGTTTTAGACAGTGAATAATCCTTTAAAATAAAATGAATAGAAATGATGAAATTGGTTAACGAAGTATATTCACGTTTTTGAATAGTGAATAATATGTTAAAGAAATTGTTTTGAATGTGATGTTTTAAATAGAATTAAAACGATCTAACGATGTTTTCAAAACGTGTTGAGATTCGAAACCATAGATTTCAACATTCATTGTTGAAATAGACGTTTTCGAGAAATAGAAGGAAATGGTGGACTATAACACTGTTGTTATAGTAAATGATTTCCGAAAGGAAATGTTTTGTTTAGTATTGGGATTTATATATCTATTTTAATTTCGAATCCCTATACTAGTGATTTGGGTTGTCGTAACGATGTTTTACGCAACATTCGTTTTGACCCAAACAAATATGGTTAAGAGAATGATTTCCTTAAAGAATGAAATATATACTTAATTTCGATTAAAGTATATTGAATATTTTCCAAGGGTTGAAAATAAAAAGATTGTGAATTACTTATTAAATAAGTATGGAAATGTTTCCAATATAAAGTGAATATTTTGAGAATTTATCTTTTTAAAGATAAATGGAAAATGAATAATTGAAATCGGATATCAGTAGATATTGTGAAATATAAATTCACTAAGGAATTTATAAAAGAAAGGGGAATTCGTTTAAAAATAAATATTGATTTATTTTTGAAGTGTGAAAATTATTTATCTTGTAAAGATATTTTTGGGAAATAAATAATTTGGAAAATTATTTGGAATCTGGTGATGTTGTGCATATCCATTGATAGTTCAATAACCGACTATCAATATTTACCTTTGAAAGGTATTTGTTGTGATTTTCTGAATTTGAATGCTATACTTATTTTTAAATTATTGCGCTCGTTATTCGGATTACCCATTTCGAATAGTGATACGACACAATGGATAGCATTGATGAACGGTGTTGAAGACCGTGTATTTGCGAGAGCGATAGGATGACCTGTCGATTGACTCTGCACCGAGTTGCTCCGGTATAGAGTTCTCCATATGTGATGGGGAATCCGATCAGGATTGTGGATATCCGGATTGTAAGGACTTCTTTGTAAGTGCCTTCGGTTCTGTTCGAGCCCGGAACAGACTTGTATGGATAGTATGTCTGACATTACAAATTGAGATATAAAGCAGATTTCTTTCAAATATATTTCTGTTGGTGGCGGAGAATTTATTCTTTTAGCTTAACACCCTTCTCTGAGACGTACGAGCTCAGAGGTTATGTAGTTGAAGGTTATCAGCGATATATTCCCATTTTGGTAATGTGACATGCTGAGTGTTGCTGTGAAATGATCATTGTGTTGATCATTTGTGATAAGATCATTTGTTTGATCGTTTATCTTGGTGATCATTTCTATGATCATTTGTTGACCCAAAGCATGGATCTTGTATAAAGTATGTCTTTATGGACGAGACTTCGTCGAGCCTCACACCCCGGAATGGTCAAAACAGGAAAGATGCAGCAAGGTTATGAGGGGTAGCTCCCTTTAGGGTATGTGCATTTCCTTCTGGAAAAGGGTGGTATCATGGTATGGAGCCCAGATACTTACTCATGTTGAAACACTTATTATTATGGTGTGATGTTGATTACGAGCGCTCGGTTAAAGGTCCCAAAGGACCGGGGGATGGCATACTCGTGTCAGTAGTTACCCAGTTAGGGGTAACCCGGCCTTGTGTTGGCAGAGATCCGGTTTGGTTCTCGGAGACGTCCTTCCAGAGGCGTTCTCATGTGGCAATGGGAAGTTCCTTGGCCTGACAATTCGTTGGAAATCCAAAGAAGCAATACGATCTTGTACGGTTTTAGTTGTATAACCTGCCATGGAATGTGGCGGTAACCTGCTATTGAACATGGTAGCTATAGTAGGCATAAGTGTGGAATGTCTATGCTGGCTAAGATTTATATCTTTATTTTCGAAATGATTTTCTCTACACTATGCACTAGTAATAATATCAAATGTTCTTTTTAATGCGTATCAAGCATCTTTGACTATCATAAGGAGAAATCTCCTCCGATTCTGCGTTTGCATTGTGTGTGTGTGCGGGAGGCCTTATGGTAGTCTCATTTTTAAAAGCATTTCGAATTGACTTTAAAAATATTCCTCTATTTTGATTTTTAAAGATAAATAAACTGTTTTGAGTTCTCACACCAGTCACATGACTGACTCGGAGTTTATTGTTTTCCTTCCTAAACTCTGGGTGCCCACCAATTTCCACACGGGCAGTCAAGAGTTAAGGTTTATCAGGATATTCTGAAATTGCTGGAGGCAAGCTGGATGGCATGGCGTATTACTAGTACATAGTATTTCTTTTCCGCTGTTTGTTCTGTTTATTGTTGTTGTTTGATGTTGTACACTCTGATGTAATGAAATGAAATGTGTTGTAATGTAATAACTGATATAGTTCTTTGTTTAAAGATTATTCATTTATTTATTATATGTTGTTCCGCTGCGAATTGTGAGATTCTGATATTGTTCTGTTGTTTTCTGTTCTGTTCCGTTCTATTTTCTTTTCTCTCTATTTTCTATCTTTTTCTCTCTTCTTCTACCTCTTTTTTTTTTTAAAAAAACCCTAAGTGTTCGGTTTTCCGGCATTCGATTGCTCGGCAGTTGATACAGTGGACGTATTGATGTCAGTTTTTCGGAAGTCGAAGAATCGAGTCCTTACAATGTGGTATCGGAGCATATGGTTAAGCGACAACCATGGTTCTGTTGGGTATTACTCATTAGAGATAGAGTCAGTAGTACTCTAGAATGAGTTGAGTGTAATAATAGCTATGAGAGCGTATTTATTAGTGAATATATAAAATTGTTTTATATTGTGATGATTGGTTTATTGAGTGGCATATGAACCTTCGTCAGCACGGTCTCGACAACTATGCCGAAGGGGTTTATAAACATTTGAATAGAACAATTCGACATAATATTGTTTTAAATTGGGTAAATGAAATAATTTTAACTAAGTATATTTTATATATAAAGAAATAATTTTTTAGAATTATTAAAGTATATATAAGTTGATTGTTTGGTTGTTTGAATAATCTAAATTGAAGAATAATTGTATAAGCAAATAAATTATAAGAATTGAATTATAATTAAAGTAATTTACAATTGTGAAATAAACTTATATATATAAGAAGTGAAACTATATGAATATATTTATGAATATGAGTTGTAAATAAAAAAATGAATTTAAAGTTAAATGGAAATTTACTTTAGAATTTGGAAGCTGAATTGATTTATAAGTGGAAATTTAAGTTAACTAAAAACAAATAATGTTTAAATGGAAATATAACTTAAGGGATGTTGAATGAAGTTGATTTTGATATCAAAGTAAAATGATAAAGTTAAGTGATAGATACGAACTTAAGTTATGTAATGAAATTCAACTTTAGAAATTGAATTGGATTAAAGGATTGAATGAAAATCAATTTAATTGAGCCAATTGAAAGTGATGGTGTTAAACCAAAT
Source organism: Allium cepa (assembly GCA_030765085.1). Lineage (NCBI taxonomy): Eukaryota > Viridiplantae > Streptophyta > Magnoliopsida > Asparagales > Amaryllidaceae > Allium > Allium cepa. Next base: position 346,924,583 of record CM060931.1, on the reverse strand, counting down.
TGAATGAATATAAGCAAAGGAATTTGGTTGAAATTAATAAACATTGGTTGTTATTTGATTGTTGGTTGATTGTATATAATTCATTAAGTATTATTGAAAATTGGAAGCTAAAGTAATTGAAATCCAATTGGAAGTTAAGTGAATCTTAAATGGAATTGAATTTGATTTGGAAGTGAACCAACTTGAATATGAATTAGTGAATATAAACTAATTGAATATGAATGTTAGTAAAAACATCCATTGTTAATGAATCAAATGTGATTAAATTGAAAACCATTTCATTGAATATTAATGAGAATATGAATGAATATTTATTGGTTATGGATGATAGTTGGTTGATGGTTGAATATATTGCTTTTACTACATTTGCTATGTTGGCATATATAGTTATTATGTTGATATATGTTGTATATCGATACTATTGTCTATATACATGTTCTCATGTTGTTTGTTGAGTGTTTAGTAGGTGCGGATCGCGTTTGCTTCGCATTTGGAGCTCGCTTTCGCGCTATATTAGCCGTATATGCTCGCTAATAAAATATAAGGTACATATCTCGGATTACATACCGTACTTTTATATTTTTTTCCCTGCGGGATGCCTCATTACTTGATGAGATGTATATTTGTGATATATATACTGTCATTTTTTTCCGAATCGAGCCGCGCAAAGGAGACTATGGCGAATTTTTCCGGAAATTTAAGGCGTTAGAAAAATTTTGAGAAAAATTGAAAAATTGTGAAAACTTTAATTTTGATTTGGAATTGAAAGTTAAACAATAGTAGTTGTTTTTGAAAAGATAACTAAGTATGATTTGAAAACTTAGTAAAGATTTATAAGAAATTTAACTATGAATTTTGGGAAAGTTGATAGATTCTGTAACTTTTCTTACTTGGTAATTTCGAGGACGAAATTCTTTTAAGGGGGGAAGTCTGTAACGACCCAGAATTTTATTTAATTAAAATTCGTATATTTAATTAATTTTAAATATAAATAATTGAATTTATAAGTCGAATAAATTTTATTTTGAATAATTGAATAATTAAATCGATAATTTAATATGTTAAAATGCAGAAATAATTGAAATTGGGTTAAATATGATTGAAAATGATTTGTAAAATTTTATTATATCATATTGAAGTTAGAACGATATTTTAGAACTTTTAAAATCGAATTAAAAGTTTATTTGTGAAAATTGAATATTTTAATATTTAATCGACTAGTGAAAATAGCCAATTTTTGAACAGTCTCAGAATTTGACGAAACTAGTTTCATTGGATCCATAATAGTTAGTTATTATCGGATTTCAATTTTCATAGCAATCGGAGTTATCGTTTGATCGTGGCAGCTCGAAACGCATCGAAATTGTTTTTAATATTAATTTGGTGAGTTAAAATAGCCATTTTTCAAAAAGTCTCGGATTTCGACGAAGCCTATTTCATCGGATCCGTAATATGATATTATTGTAAGGTTCCAAATTTCATGTCAATCGGATTTACCGTTTGTCCGGTGCAAGCTAAAACGCCTAGAAAATCGTTTAAATCGGTTTAATTTGAATTGAACGTTTATTGCCATAACTCGCACAGATGACCGAACTAGCTTTCGAAACCTGTTCCATTACGTCCGGAACGCGGGGTAAACCCTAGAAACGCTGGTCACCGCGCGTAAATCGGAGTTTGGAAAATCCAAAATGAATAGTGTTTCGTTCAATTTCCTATAAATAGACCATCCATCTCTTCACAAAAAAAAAAAAAAAATTAAACCCTAAACCTAATACATTGCCGCCACCCCTTATCACCAATGGACGAAAGTTTCTATCGTTTCCCTCTCAATCTCTCCCAATCCGTCGACATTCACGCGAAATCATCAACTATAATATTGGAGAGCTTCACGAGTGCTTTAAATCCATACGGCTATGATGGGCTATCGTTGATCGGAGGTGGAGCAAATGGCCCGCGTTCATACTCGATTTTGCACGTGTTTTCTCGAGCATAAGGTGGTCGAGCTTGGCCAAGCACCAGGCAGTGGGCGAGCTCACGGAGGCGCACACCGTGGAAGTTCCAGATTGACCTCTGGTGGCTTGTGGTGGTTGCAAAGTCGAGCCCTAGTTCGACAAGTATTGGGTTATGTTCGCGTGAAGCACCTGGGAGCGTGCGTATTGGAGATGTGGAAGAAGATGTTGCATGGCCAGATTTTGTGGGAGGCAAACGAACGGCATATAATAGTTCTAGGTTTAAAAATTTATAATAAATATTGTAATTTATATATATATAAATTCGTAAAACTTGTAAAATGCATATCTTTTTCATACGAGGTCGAAAACGCGCGAAACCAGTTGCGTTGGAATCGTATGGACGAGCACTACGCTATGGAATTGGAATGGAGTCGTTTGGAGTTAGTGAGAATTTTGGGTAAAATTAAACGTCCGTTTAATTTTATTCGAAATAAATCGCTAAAACGAAATTGAAATCAAGGTGAGAACTTCTCACTCAATCGAATCGGTTTCGATTTTAATTTTAAATAGTTAGATTTAAAATTCTTGAATGTATGTTTGAATGATGATTGTTATCTATTGATTGTTAAAATAGACATTATGTGCCGTTAGTAAGCGGATGTTATTTATTAAAAATATATACAGTGAATATTTCATAAACAGTGAAATTGGTATTATATATAATAGCAAAATATATATTGGCATATGTATATATTGCAGTTATTGATTTCCCGCATTTGTATAGCGGATGAGACCCTATTGCGCCGTCTATTAAGCGGATAATATTTTAAATCTCATATACCGCGATAATTTCGTACTGGAACGGAATTGGTATTGTGCTAACATCTTTGGATGCAGGAAAACAGGTTGGAGGGATCCAACTGGATTCCTCAATAGTATTTATTTGATTATGGATATTTTGATATTCGTTGATTATCATATCGATATATGATGTCGTTGTAGTCGTGATTGACTATTTGGTGTGTAGCATCATTGGACCAAATTTTGGAATTTTAAAAGGATTTTTAAAGTGCTTTTTGAAAGTATACGTTATAAAATATTTTTGGAAATTGATTTATTTTAAATAAATAAACGTTATACTTTTAAAAGTTATAAAATTATGATTTTTGAGAAATATAGTTAAAGGTTGATGATTTTATAAAATAGTTTAAATTGGGATTTTTGAATTTATTATAAAAAGTTTAAACGTAGGATTTATAAAATTTAATTATTTTATAAATCAAAATGATGAAATTATAAAGGACTTTAAAGACGTTTTGAAATAATAATATAAATTGATTTATATAAAAGATTTATAAATTTATAATCTGTAAATTAGAATATTTTGAATTATAAAACGAGTTTTTATAAGTGTTAGAATGAATTGTGAATGAATTTCATAAATGAATGAAATTTATAGAATTATAAACGGTGAAGTTATAAATGAAATTTTATAAGCAGTATGTTTATAAAATTTGTAAAGTTATTTGAAGAATAAGTTTTGGGTAAATAAATGAATCTTATAAGTTATAATATTTATAATTTGGGAAGTTTCAAAGAACGATTTTTGAATAGGACTTTTGGTTTATAAATTGATATTTATAAATTTAGGAATCTTATAAGTTATAAGTGTTTAACTTAAATTATAGACTTTTGGTTTATAATTGAGTTATAAATTGAATAGGTTAATAAAGGAGATGTATAAAAGGAAGTAGTTATAAGATAAATAGAAATGGAATTTATAAACATTGTTTTATAAATTCGCAAATGACTTATTTTGATAAGTAAATTGTATAACTTATTTATGGAGTTATATTCACGTTTTAGACAGTGAATAATCCTTTAAAATAAAATGAATAGAAATAATGAAATTGGTTAACGAAATATATTCACGTTTTTGAATAGTGAATAATATGTTAAAGAAATTGTTTTGAATGTGATGTTTTAAATAGAATTAAAACGATCTAACGATGTTTTCAAAACGTGTTGAGATTCGAAACCATAGATTTCAACATTCATTGTTGAAATAGACGTTTTCGAGAAATAGAAGGAAATGGTGGACTATAACACTGTTGTTATAGTAAATGATTTCCAAAAGGAAATGTTTTGTTTAGTATTGGGATTTATATATCTATTTTAATTTCGAATCCATATACTAGTGATTTTGGGTTGTCGTAACGATGTTTTACGCAACATTCGTTTTGACCCAAACAAATATGGTTAAGAAAATGATTTCCTTAAAGAATGAAATATATACTTAATTTCGATTAAAGTATATTGAATATTTTCCAAGGGTTGAAAATAAAAAGATTGTGAATTACTTATTAAATAAGTATGGAAATGTTTTCCAATATAAAGTGAATATTTTGAGAATTTATCTTTTTAAAGATAAATGGAAAATGAATAATTGAAATCGGATATCAGTAGATATTGTGAAATATAAATTCACTAAGGAATTTATAAAAGAAAGGGGAATTCGTTTAAAAATAAATATTGATTTATTTTTGAAGTGTGAAAATTATTTATCTTGTAAAGATATTTTTGGGAAATAAATAATTTGGAAAATTATTTGGAATCTGGTGATGTTGTGCATATCCATTGATAGTTTAATAACCGACTATCAATATTTACCTTTGAAAGGTATTTGTTGTGATTTGCTGAATTTGAATGCTACACTTATTTTTAAATTATTGCGCTCGTTATTCGGATTACCCATTCCGAATAGTGATACGACGTAATGGATAGCATTGATGACCGGTGTTGAAGACCTGGTATTTGCGAGAGCGATAGGATGACCTGTCGATTGACTCTGCACCGAGTTGCTCTGGTATAAAGTTCTCCATATGTGATGGGGAATCCGATCAGGATTGTGGATATCCGGATTGCAAGGACTTCTTTGTAAGTGCCTTCGGTTCTGTTTGAGCCCGGAACAGACTTGTATGGATAGTATGTCTGACATTACAAATTGAGATATAAAGCAGATTTCTTTCAAATATATTTCTGTTGGTGGCGGAGAATTTATTCTTTTAGCTTAACACCCTTCTCTGAGACGTACGAGCTTAGAGGTTATGTAGTTGAAGGTTATCAGCATATATTCCCAATTTGGTAATGTGACATGCTGAGTGTTGCTGTGAAATGATCATTTGTGATAAGATCATTTGTTTGATCGTTTATCTTGGTGATCATTTCTATGATCATTTGTTGACCCAAAGCATGGCTTTTGTATAAAGTATGTCTTTGTGGACGAGACTTCGTCGAGCCTCACACCCCGGAATGGTCAAAACAGGAAAGATGTAGCAAGGTTATGAGGGGTAGCTCCCTTTAGGGTATGTGCATTTCCTTCTGGAAAAGGGTGGTATCATGGTATGGAGCCCAGATACTTACTCATGTTGAAACACTTATTATTATGGTGTGATGTTGATTACGAGCGCTCAGTTAAAGGTCCCAAAGGACCGGGGGATGGCATACTCGTGTCAGTAGTTACCCAGTTAGGGGTAACCCGGCCTTGTGTTGGCAGAGATCCGGTTTGGTTCTCGGGGACGTCCTTCCAGAGGCGTTCTCATGTGGCAATGGGAAGTTCCTTGGCCTGACCATTCGTTGGAAATCCAAAGAAGCAATACGATCTTGTACGGTTTTAGTTGTATAACCTGCCATGGAATGTGGCGGTAACCTGCTATTGAACATGGTAGCTATAGTAGGCATAAGTGCGGAATGTCTATGCTGGCTAAGATTTATATCTTTATTTTCGAAATGATTTTCTCTACACTATGCACTAGTAATAATATCAAATGTTCTTTTTAATGCGTATCAAGCATCTTTGACTATCATAAGGAGAAATCTCCTCCGATTCTGCGTTTGCATTTTGTGTGTGTGTGCGGGAGGCCTTATGGTAGTCTCATTTTTAAAAGCATTTCGAATTGACTTTAAAAATATTCCTCTATTTTGATTTTTAAAGATAAATAAACTGTTTTGAGTTCTCACACCAGTCACATGACTGACTCGGAGTTTATTGTTTTCCTTCCTAAACTCTGGGTGCCCACCAATTTCCTCACGGGCAGTCAAGAGTTAAGGTTTATCAGGATATTCTGAAGTTGCTAGAGGCAAGCTGGATGGCATGGCGTATTACTAGTACATAGTATTTCTTTTCTGCTGTTTGTTCTGTTTATTGTTGTTGTTTGATGTTGTACACTCTGATGTAATGAAATGAAATGTGTTGTAATGTAATAACTGATATAGTTCTTTGTTTAAAGATTATTCATTTATTTATTATATGTTGTTCCGCTGCGAATTGTGAGATTCTGATATTGTTCTGTTGTTTTCTGTTCTGTTCCGTTCTATTTTCTTTTCTCTCTATTTTCTATCTTTTTCTCTCTTCTTCTACCTCTTTTTTTTTTTAAAGAAAACCCTAAGTGTTCGGTTTTCCGGCATTCGATTGCTCGGCAGTTGATACAGTGGACGTATTGATGTCAGTTTTTCGGAAGTCGAAGAATCGAGTCCTTACATTCGGAAAGCTCGACAAAAATATCAAGAAGGTGGATAAACCGCCGTGGCGTCGGCGGTGGGTCGAATGGGTTTTAAACCCTAGTTTATGTTGGGGTCAGAATTTTAGGTCATTGCAACGCCTCTGGTGATCGAGTTGCACGAGGATTTGGGAAATGGCAGCATGGAAGGTCGGCAAAGCGTGGCTGGAGTTGTGCGACGTCTGGTGGTCGGAATCGCTTGGACGAGGGGTTTTCAGGCTTGGGTTTTTGGTTCCAGGTCTGACTGATTTGCTCGATCTTGTTTGTGGACTTGTGATAGAGTTTTAGTGATCGGATTTGGTTGCAGCATCGATGGTCGATGTGTTGGAGGGTTCATCGGAGGTCGGAGGCGGCTGTGACGCCAGTGCATGTGCATGGTGGTTTTAGTTTGTCAGTTGTTTGGTTGTGGGTTTGACTCAAAGGAAGTATCGGGTGTTTGGGGGTAGTGACTCGAGTGTAAACTCGAGTAGGTCTTGAGTGTTTAGTCTTTAGGTTTTCAACTTAAAATAAACTAAGTTTTTTTAAAAAAAATGGGAAGAAGAAAGGAACTTGGGATGGCTCCCGGGTAGTGCTCGGGTTAGACCCGCAGTAGATTTTTAAACAATTTCAAAAAGGGTTTTAAAACAAGGTTTTTGAATTTTAAAAATAAATTTAGTTAAAACTTTCTTATATAAATTTCCTTTATATATAATAATATTTCCTTTAACAAAGAAGTTTTGAAATTTGTTTAATTTAAATTTTGTTAAGTAAAATTGTAGGTTATTTTAAATCTTAAGTTAGAAATGAAATTTAAAAGTAATTTAAGATATAATGTTTAAAAAAAGTTTTTTTTTAAATTTTTTTAAAGGTTTTATAAAGGCAAGTTTTAAGATTTAAAATTAAATTTAGTTTAAACTATTATTTGATAAATGTTTAATGTTATTTAAATGAAGTTATGATTTGGTAACTTTAATTTGTTAAGATAAATGATTATTTTATTTTAAACTTAATTAAATGATTTAATTAAGGAAGTTAATTATAAAAATAAAATGTTTTAAAATGTTATAATGATAATTAAATCATTAATGAAGATAATGTTTTATCTTAAGGTTAATTAAGGTCTTAATGAGTTGATATTAATTAAGTTAATTAAAGGAATCAAGTATAATTAATTAATTTGATTAATTAATGATTAAAATTAAGGGTTATAAGTTAATTAATTAAAGATTAATAAATTTGTAATTAAGAATTATTAATTAGATAGTTAGAGATTATTAATTAATGAATAGAGATAATTAATTATGTAATTAGAGATTAATTAGTCAAGTAATTAGAGGTTAATTAACTAGTAATTAAGAAGTACTTAATTTGTAATTAAGTTTTATTAATTAATAATTACGTTTTATTAATTAATAATTAAAGGATAATTAATGTCAAATTAAAGATTAATTAAGGAATGGTTAACTGTTAATTAAGGATTGATTAACCGGTAATTAAGGATTAATTAATTTGTGATTAAGTTTGTTAATTAATAATTAAGGTTTATTAATCAATAATTAAGGGATAATTAATTAGTTAATTTAAGATTAATTAATTGATTATAAAATTAATTAAGGATTAATTAATTTTTTTATTAAGGGATATTAATTAATAATTTAGGTTTATTAATTAATAGTTGAAGGATAATTAATCTGAGACTAAAGATTAATTAATTAGTTTAAGGAGTAATTAAGGAATCATTAATTAAATGGGTTGTAATTAATTAATGATTGATTGAGAAGGATTAGGTCATTAATTCTTAAGTAATTAATTTAATTTAAGTTAATTAAATTAATTATAATATGGATTAATAATTCCTGTTTGTGGATGATTGTTTGTGTAGAATGTCTAAATTGGTGATATCTATTGGATGATAATCTATGATATTCTGTGATGTGATATTGGAGATATCTATGATAAATGTGTGATATTTATCTGTGAATGATGCTGTGTGAATTCAAAGTATTGAATTGGATTAAATTGTTTGAACTTAAACAACTTGGCCTTTAAGAAACGTTTGGATATTGATGAGACCGGGATCAGATATCAGATTTGATTATCCGGAAACCACATCGATCCAAGTAAAACGTTAAGTTGTGAATTCAAGTGAAGATCAAGCTGAAGACTCGAAGTGTAAGAAATATTTGTCGTTAAAACTCTAAGGGTGATTCCAATACGAGTATAACAGAGATAGTGCTTTCAGGTTCGATAAGGAGATTCAGAGTGCAAAGGTTATTGTTGTTAACTTTGAGGATGATTCCAAAATGAGTGTAATGAGATAATGCCTTCGGTTTCGTTCGAACCCGAAACAAACTTGTATGGATGAATGCTATTAGACAATCGTCAATGGAGGACGATGAGCATTCCAAGATGTGTTCTCTAAGGGTAATCATAGCCTCAAGCTCCATTAACCGAGAATGGCTAAAACAGGGGAGGTGCAGCAAGGCTAAGTGAGTCGCGCTTAAGCAGGATAAGATCTTCCCTTGTTTAGTGTCCCTTTTTATTCGGCTTTGTGGCCGGTTGCTAGCTATAACCGTGGGGTTGTCTTATTTGGCACAGTCCAGTAACGGATGGTTCCGGCCTTGTGTTGTAGAGGATTTAGGGTGGATCCTTGGTACGGTGATCTAGGCCACGTACTGTGATGGGCGGTACCCTAGTAGCTCTGCCATTGATGGAAACTCATTATCCCTAGTGCCCTTACGGTTTTGATTGTATAACCCACTTTGTGGCTAATATGCTGGAATTTAATCATGTAACAATTTCAACTATGTGAATATTTATTGAAAACCCTAGACCTTATTATAATATCACTGGATTTCCTATCAAATGTTTTAGTTAGCGTAAGGTAAAAACTTACCTATGTTTATGTGTGGGAAGTCTTGCATGATACCTTTGTTTTCAAATAATTTTTAAAAAGTTAAACAACTTTAACCCGTTTACTCACACCAAACCCATGTCTGACCCGGAGTTTATTTCTCTTTTCTTAAACTCTTGGGTACTCAAATTTTTATGAGTATCCAAGTGATCAGGTTTGGCTTGAAGTATTTTGAAAGCTTGGAACAGGAGTCCAGACGTAGCTTTATTTTTTTATTTCCGCTGTGTAGTGTCTTTGTCTGTTGTATTTTGAAATGTAATGGATGCACAGGTCTTTATAACTGTCGATTATGAAATGTTGTGTAATCTGTGTAACTCTGATGTAATAACTATGTAATATCTATGTGATATATTATATTTTGTTCCGTTTCTGCTGTGAGATTATGATATTGTTTAGTTCTTTCATTTATCTATTCTATTTCTACCTCTTTATTTCTTATTGATGATGCGTCTTTCTATGAGGTGGGTCGTCACAACTTAAAGCCCAAAACCTTTCTTCAAATGGTTTAAACAAATTACCATTTTCCAATCTTTAAACAAAAAGAGTCACTTCACGAAGTTCAACAATCTTTCACAAAGCTTCATTCATAGCTTTCGAAACAATTCCATTTCAAACTTGAAATCTTTTCAACACAAATTGGGAATCCTTTCTTTATTTGAAAGCTATTATCATTTGAAAACAAATACATTTTGTTTTGGAAAAATTTGATCAAATACACACAAGTTATAGCCTTTAAAAGAATAAACCAGAAAACCTACGAACTGCCATTTTATTGGCCAGTTCTAATTTAAAATTCCCAAAACAATTTATTTAAAAATAGTTTTAAATTCATATATAGAAATTGTATCAGCCTTTCAACCCTGTTTTCCAAATTAATATTTAACAAGATATAGTTTATTCAAAACTAAATTTCAATTTCAAAACTTCCATTTCAAAGGCTTTTCATACCCAGTCCCATTCCATTTTCAAAACCATTTGGATTTAAAATTCAACTCTCAAAACCATTTTGAATATAATAATATTAAATTCAAATATCTGTGACTTAACTGATTTGCTCATGAAATCCATATTTGTGTGTGTATGGTGTAGTCTAAGGGTTTTACACAATAGTGAAACACCATCAATCATTACAGATTCAATTACCGCAGTATCGATAAGCGGTATAATCTTATAACGCTTATCTTCCATTCATAGATTCATAGATAAAAAAAATCATCGCAGCTAAATAAATTACATTCATCACAGCTCAAATCAAAATAATTCATATCATAAAGTATCACACATTAAGGATATCATAAAGTATCTTACTCCCTCAGAGATGCGCAACGGAAGCAAGATAACAGCTGTTCTAGAGTGGAAGCAACCCTAGACTCCTTGGAAGTTTGCAGTTTTCTTGGATTAGAGGATTTCTTCGGGAATTTTTTCAGGATCTGAAGGTGAGATTGGCGAGTGCATCTGTTTTGTCTTTTTCGGATGGGAGAAGTAAGTTTGAAGTCTTCTGATGATTGCGAGTAGAGTTTGTGTTCTTGATTTCAGAAGATCTTGAGAGGATCATTATGTTGGGTTGTTTTTGATCTAGTTTCTTTCGAGAGACATCAGTGGAGGTTAAGATGATCGGGAAGGATGAAGGCAGCCCAGGATTGTCAGAAGAGTTTTATGGATATGAGATAGAGAAATTTTGATTTTGAAGTCAGAGATTTGATTTTGGATAAGTTTTCTCCAATCAAAGGAGCTATAAGATTTGGTAAGACTGAGAAGCTAGCTCTGAGATATATTGGATCTTTTTGTTCTTGTAAAGATAAGTGTTTTGGTTATAGGGTTGAAATTGCCAGTTTGGAAAACTAGGACTCAATGTATTTCGCGTATCTCTGAGGGAGTACGTGTATGATCCATCACTGGTTGTGGAACCAGTAGTTCAGGAGGATTTGGTAGTTGAGTCGGACTTGACCGTGGTCAGATATCCTGTTCAGTTTTGAAGATCTAGATGAGTAGGAGCTTAGAAGCTAGTAGTGTAGATTGTTTGGATTCAGTAGAACGAGCATCCCACTGTTTATACCTGGGAAACTCTAGATAGTGTTAGGAAGGTCTATCCTAATTTGTGTCAGGATCATTAGATTTGTTTGATTGAGTGAATTGGTTGCTATGGTTGTTAGCATATGGTTGATAATATATGCTCGTGGTTTAAAATCAAAATCTTTGATGGGTTATTAAATTATCTTTGCTTTTAAATTTCGAGGACGAAATTCTTTTAAGGGGGGAGGAATGTGATGACCCGGAATTTTGGGCAATATCAATTTAAAAATTTGTATTAATAATTAAATTGATTTGATAATTTTCTTTTATAATTTTAATTTAAATTGGCAAGTTTATTCTTTTAAAAGCAAATAAATATTTAATTGGTGAATTTTATCTTTTAAAGTTAATAAAATGTTTTCTCTTTATAATGTATATATTGTAAATAAAAAAACTTTGGTTTGAATTTAATAAATAAAAACATGTTTCTAAAATATATATTTTGGTAATTTGGAAGTTATGATTGAATTTAATATAAAACTTTTCAAAGGTTATTTAAATAAATAACCATGTAGTTTCAAAGTACTTAAGGTAAGTGTTTAATTGTTTAAAATATTCTTTTTTAGCTTAAGTTTAAATTTAAATAAGATTAACATAAAGGTTTGTTTTACTTTTCTTTTTAAATATTTCTTGATAAATATGATTTGTAAATATATATAAAAGTTTAAAATACAATTCACAAACATATAAAACATATGATACATTAATTCATTTAGTAATATAAGTAATTTATAAATAATGAGATAATTTCCTTTATAAATTTTGTAGGATTGAAAAAATTGTTATTTTCAAACAACAATAATAATATGTTGTTTTTATATATAGATATAAATAGATTTTAAAGAAAATAGAATTATTATTTTCAAATTGAACGTGTAGTTATATATGTAAATATCTAAGTTGATTTTAAATTGGATTTTAAATTTAATTTGAATTTGAATTTGGATTTAAAACTTAAATTAAAAAGATAGATATTTTAAAATATTTTGGATTTAAAAATATACGTATAAGGTTTTATTTGTATATAATTTGTTTTATAATATTTTCTTTAAAGAAGTTTATATATATATTAAGATAAGTATTTATTAATTAGTAAATTTAATATAAAAGCTTATTATTAACATTTAAAATTAAATAAAAATTTCATAATTACAAGTGTTAAATAGTCAGGTCACATTAGTACGAATGTTAGATTGTAAACAATAGTAAATAATAAACGTTAAAATTTTATACAAGTGTCACTTTTAGTTTTAATTTTCTTTTATTTTTGATAAATCACAATTTAGCCTTTATAAACACATGCTTCTTACCTTCAATTTTTTTCTTTCTTCTTCAATTCAAAACTAAGAAAAAAACTCAAACCATTCCTCAAACCAGAAATAAATTAATAGCCTGTAAATCATTTTCAAAATCAAAACCAAAGCTTGTACATTTCTTTAACCTGTGATCTAATCAAAGCAAGCTCAGGAAAATCAAAGCAGTTTCATCTCTGTTTCAAATTTTAGTCATCTCTACAACATGTTTCCAGATCATAACTTCCAGTTTTCAAAATCAAGAGGGTTTCAAGTTTTTAAAGTTTCAAAGCTATTTCAAAAAGGCTACGCTCATCTTTTTAACTGGTGAGTAACACCCTTTTTAAAAGCTTACGTATATATAAATCTGGTTGCATGTGTATTGCTGGAAATAAGTATGTTTTGTGTGAATATATATAAATGATTTTTCTGTATATATATAACGTATATATGTGTGCATGCCTGTTATACCGTGACATCTCTGTTCTCAGTTTCAAAGCTCAAGATTTTAATCAAAATTCATTTTCTCCTAAACTAATCTTGTTAGGACTTAGGTTTTAAACAAAATCTGTTTGTTTAATCATAGATTAATATTTAAAATTACATTTAAGTGAATTAAATTTGAAATTTCTCTGGAAAACCAAGTAGAACAGTGCAAGGTTGAGTAATGTTAAAAATTCAAACATCTTAATTCATCAATTCAGGCATATAATCTGAATCCTTAACCAAAATCATGATTTTTAGAAGTGAAATCACAATTTTTAGTTTTGGGTTGAGCGAGCAGTTCGAGTTTGATCAGAATATGAGTTTTAGGTGGTTTCTGATGATTAAGATGCTCAGGGAGGTCGGGGACTTCACTGGAGGTAGAGGGATGGTTGGTGAGCTCGGCAAAAATGGCAGAAGGGTGTATAAGTCATTGAGGCGGCGGCGGTGGGTCAGATTTGTTTTAAACCCTAGTTTTTGGTCAGGGTTGGAAAAATAGTCATCTCGGCGCCTTTGGTGGATCGAGTTCCACTAGACCTTCGAAAATGGCAACGGGGGAGTTGGCGAAGGCATAGCCAGAGGCTCAGGCATTCCGGTGGTCGGAGGAGTGAGTTTGAGGGTTTTTCCAGGTTATGGTTTTGTTTCAGATTTATGCAGGGTTGCTCAAATTCGATTTTGAGTTAGTATGGATGTTATGGAAGTCGGGATCTTGTATAGGGATGATCGTCGACAGGTTTGAGGAGTCCTGGATGGTCGAAGATGGCTGGATCGCCGGTGCATGTGCATGGTAGTGGTGTTTGTGTCAGAAGTTTTGGTTTGTGGATTGTTCCGAAGGAAGGCTCGTGTTTTTGGGTAGGAGACTCGAGTGAGGTCATGGGTTGTTCGAGAGTGGAATTTGTTTGCAGATTTTAACTTTAAAACTTAAATAAAATTTGAAAAGAAGAAAGAAATGGATTTTCATGGGTTAGGGCTTGAGTAGCCAACGAGTTGAACCCGAAGCATATTTTAAAACAGATTTTAAAATTTTTAAATAGGCAAGGCTTTGAATTTAAATAAATTTAGTTTAAACTTTTCCTTATGTAAATTTCTTTATATATAATAAATGTTTCTTTACATTTGATTAAGAGGTTTTGTAATTTGTTTAACTTAAATTTGTAATCATTTTAAATCTTAAATTTGAAACGAAATTTAAAAGTAAATTTAAAAGTAAAATGTTTCGAATGCATATGTTAATGATAATTAAGTCTTTGATAAGGATAATGTTTTATCTTAAGTTAATTAAGATTTAATGATTTGAGATTAATTAACTTAATAAGGTAATTAAAGAGTAATTAATAAATTTGATTAATTAATGATTAAGGATTAATAAATAAATAATTTAGGGTTGTAAGTTAATTAATTAGAGGTTAATTAATTTCTAATTAAGGATCATTATTAGATAAGTAAAGATTATTAATTAATGATTAGAAATCATTTAATTTAAGTAATTAAAGATTAATTAAGTTATAATTAAGCATTAATTAATTGGTAATTAGAGATTAATTAACCGGAAATTAGGGATTAATTAATTTTTAATTAATAATGGTTAATTAAAGTATAATTACTTAATGAAAGTATTTAAAGGAATTAATTAATCAATGTAATTAATTAAATTAACGTGATTAGTTTAAGTTAATTAATTAGTTTAATTAATTTAAGATAATCACTTGATGATTTGTTAAGTATAATTACTTAATGTAATAAATAAAGTGTAATTACTTAGTGAAGTACTTAATGGGTATTACTGGATGTAATTAACTGAAGGATAATTAATTTATGGAAGTAATTTATGTTTAATTACTTATGTAATTAATAAGAAGGATAATTACTTTGTGGAAGTAATTAAGGATTAATTACCCTGTGTAATTAATTAAAAGAATTAATTAATGTAATTAATTAAGGAGGTAATTAATTAATCAAAGTAATTAAGAATAGTTAATTACTATAGATGATTAATCAAGGTTGATTAATGAATGTGTTTAATTAAAGATTAATAATTTAATGCGATTAATTTGAACAATAATTAACTAAAGAAGTAATTAAGGGATCATTAATTAATGTAATTAATGAAGGAATTAAGGGTTGATAAATTAAATGATTATTAATCAATATAAGTGATTATAGAATAATTAATTAATGTAATTAAGGGTTAATGTAATTAATTACAATTAATTAATTAATGGGAGTTATTAAAGGTTAACTACCATAATTGTTTGAGGATAATTAATTTGTGTAATTAATTAAAGGCTAATTACTTTATGTAATTGAAGAATAATTAATCAAGGAAGATTAATTAAGATGGATAATTAAAGGATGATTAATTAATTGGTTTGTAATTAACTAATGATTAAGTAGGCATGATTTATAATGATGAAAGTAATTAATATAATTTATTTTAAATTAATTAGAGATAATGTGATTAATTAATCTTTACTTATGAATGGCTGAATGATATTGAATACCTTGGATTGTTTGATATCTGATATGGGATATGTGCTGATCTGTGATATGAGATGCTTTGGTTGAATTATGATGATATGGATTATCTATTTGTGATAATGTGAATTATCTATCTATGTGAATATAGATAATAAATTAAATTGTTTAAACTTAAACTACTTGGACTTAAAAGAGGGCGTTTTGGATTTCGATGAGACTGGGATCGGATTTTCAAATTCGGATATTCGAAAACCACATCGATCCAAATTAAACGATAGGTCATGAATCTCAAGTGATGATCGAGATTAAGATTCAAAGTGCAAGGGCTATTGTCGTTAACTCCGAGGGTGATTCCAAATGAGTGTAATGAGATAGTGCCTTCGATTTCGTTCGAACTCGGAACGAACTTGTATGGATTGAATGCTTTCAGAACATCGTCGTTGGAGGACGATGAACATTCTAAGTGGTGTGTTCTGATAAGGTAATCGTAGCCTCAAGCCTCATCAACCAGGAATGGCTAAAACAGCGGAGGTGCAACAAGGCTAAGTAGGTCGCGCCCAAGTAGGACGAGATTTTCCGCTGTCTAGAGGTCCCTTTTTATTCGGCTGTGTGGGCAATTGGTTGCAAACAATTGTGGGGTTGTTTTGTTCGGGACTATCCAGTAAGGGACGGTTCCGGCCTTTTGCTGCAGGGGATTTAGGGTGGATCCTCGGTACGCTGATCTAGACCAGATACCATGATGGGCGGTACCCCAGTAGCCCTGCCATTGATGGAAACCCATTTTCCCTACGTACCTTTAAGGTTTTGATTGTATAACCCACTTTGTGGCTAGTATGCTGGAATTTAATCATGTAACAATTTCAGCTATTTACTATTTACTTGAAATCCTTAGATACTATTATAATGTAACTAGATTTTCTATCAAATGTTTTGGTTATCGTAAGATAAAAACTTTTCCGTGTTTATGTGCAGAAGTCTTACGAGATACCTTTTGTTTTCAAAGGTTTTTCAAAGTCAAGCAACATTAACCTATTACTCACACTAGACCCATGTCTGACCCCGAGTTTATTTTCTGTTTTCTTAAACTCTTGGGTACTCAAATTTTTACAAGTAGCCAAGGGATTCAGGTTAGCTTTGACGAACTCTGGAGGAGAAATGGAGCAGGAGGCTTCAACGTTTGTAGATATATAGTGTTTCCGCTGTGTTGGTATCTCTGTGTTGTATTTCGAAATGTATGATAGACAGGTTTTATAACTATCTAATGTATTGTGATATAAAACTGTATAACTCTGATAGATGTTATATATTATGTAATACTTATGTGATTAATATATTTTATTCGCTCCGCTGTGAGATTCTGATGTTGTTTAGTTCTTTCTTTTCTATCTTTTCTCTTTTCTATCCCTTTCTTCTTAATAATGATGCGTCTTTCTGTGGAATGAAAGGCGGGTCGTTAAATTTGCTATCAGAGCAACTTGTATCGATACCAACTTCTGTGTGTATTGTTCTCTTTAATATTTCATTAAGAAGTTTTGAAATTGTTTAATTTAAATTTTGTTAAGTTAAATTGTAAGTTATTTTAAAGCTTAAGTTAGAATGAAATTTTAAGGTAATTTAAAGGTATAATGTTTAAAAGCAGTTTTTAAAAGTTTTAAAGGTTTTTGCAAAAAAAAGTTTTTAAATTTAAATAAAGTAAGTTTTAAATTTGAAACGAATCCTATTTTTAAAATCTATTCTTATAAAAATAAATGTTTTTAAGTAATTGATTTGAGAAATTATGTAAAGTGTTTAACTTGAAATTGTTAAGTTAATTTTTAACTGATTTTAGATCTTAAATTAAAAAGATTTAATCATAGAAGATAATTTTTAAAGTTAAAACAGGGGAGGTGCAGCAAGGCTAAGTGAGTCGCGCTTAAGCAGGATAAGATCTTCCCTTGTTTAGAGCCCCTTTTTATTCGGCTTTGTGGGCGGTTGCTAGCTATAACCGTGGGGTTGTCTTATTCGGCACAGTCCAGTAACGGATGGTTCTGGCCTTGTGTTGTAGAGGATTTAGGGTGGATCCTTGGTACGGTGATCTAGGCCACGTACTGTGATGGGCGGTACCCTAGTAGCTCTGCCATTGATGGAAACTCATTATCCCTACGTGCCCTTACGGTTTTGATTGTATAACCCACTTTGTGGCTAATATGCTGGAATTTAATCATGTAACAATTTCAACTATGTGAATATTTATTGAAAACCCTAGACCTTATTATAATATCACTGGATTTCCTATCAAATGTTTTAGTTAGCGTAAGGTAAAAACTTACCTATGTTTATGTGTGGGAAGTCTTGCATGATACCTTTGTTTTCAAATAATTTTTAAAAAGTTAAACAACTTCAACCCGTTTACTCACACCAAACCCATGTCTGACCCGGAGTTTATTTCTGTTTTCTTATACTCTTGGGTACTAAAATTTTTATGAGTAGCCAAGTGATCAGGTTTGGCTTGAAGTATTTTGAAAGCTTGGAACAGGAGTCCAGACGTAGCTTTATTTTTTTATTTCCGCTGTGTAGTGTCTTTGTCTATTGTATTTTGAAATGTAATGGATGCACAGGTCTTTATAACTGTTGATTATGAAATGTTGTGTAATCTGTGTAACTCTGATGTAATAACTATGTAATATCTATGTGATATATTATATTTTGTTCCGTTTCTGCTGTGAGATTATGATATTGTTTAGTTCTTTCATTTATCTATTCTATTTCTACCTCTTTATTTCTTATTGATGATGCGTCTTTCTATGAGGTGGGTCGTCACAACTTAAAGCCCAAAACCTTTCTTCAAATGGTTTAAACAAATTACCATTTTCCAATCTTTAAACAAAAAGAGTCACTTCACGAAGTTCAACAATCTTTCACAAAGATTCATTCATAGCTTTCGAAATAATTCCATTTCAAACTTGAAATATTTTCAACACAAATTGGAAATCCTTTCTTTATTTGAAAGCTATTATCATTTGAAAACAAATACATTTTGTTTTGGAAAAATTTGATCAAATACACACAAGTTATAGCCTTTAAAAGAATAAACCAGAAAACCTACGAACTGCCATTTTATTGGCCAGTTCTAATTTAAAATTCCCAAAACAATTTATATAAAAATAGTTTTAAATTCATATATAGAAATTGTATCAGCCTTTCAACCCTGTTTTCCAAATTAATATTTAACAAGATATAGTTTATTCAAAACTAAATTTCAATTTCAAAACTTCCCTTTCAAAGGCTTTTCATACCCAGTCCCATTCCATTTTCAAAACCATTTGGATTTAAAATTCAACTCTCAAAACCATTTTGAATATAATAATATTAAATTCAAATATCTGTGACTTAACTGATTTGCTCATGAAATCCATATTTGTGTGTGTATGGTGTAGTCTAAGGGTTTTACACAATAGTGAAACACCATCAATCATTACAGATTCAATTACCGCAGTATCGATAAGCGGTATAATCTTATAACGCTTATCTTCCATTCATAGATTCAAAGATAAAAAAAATCATCGCAGCTAAATAAATTACATTCATCACAGCTCAAATCAAAATAATTCATATCATAAAGTATCACACATTAAGGATATCATAAAGTATCTTACTCCCTCAGAGATGCGCAACGGAAGCAAGATAACAGCTGTTCTAGAGTGGAAGCAACCCTAGACTCCTTGGAAGTTTGCAGTTTTCTTGGATTAGAGGATTTCTTCAAGAATTTTTTCAGGATCTGAAGGTGAGATTGGCGAGTGCATCTATTTTGTCTTTTTCGGATGGGAGAAGTAAGTTTGAAGTCTTCTGATGTTTGCGAGTAGAGTTTGTGTTCTTGATTTCAGAAGATCTTGAGAGGATCATTATGTTGGGTTGTTTTTGATCTAGTTTCTTTCGAGAGACATCAGTGGAGGTTAAGATGATCGGGAAGGATGAAGGCAGCCCAGGATTGTCAGAAGAGTTTTATGGATATGAGACAGAGAAATTTTGATTTCGAAGTCAGAGATTTGATTTTGGATAAGTTTTCTCCAATCAAAGGAGCTATAAGATTTGGTAAGACTGAGAAGCTAGCTCTGAGATATATTGGATCTTTTTGTTCTTGTAAAGATAAGTGTTTTGGTTATAGGGTTGAAATTGCCAGTTTGGAAAACTAGGACTCAATGTATTTCGCGTATCTCTGAGGGAGTACGTGTATGATCCATCACTGGTTGTGGAACCAGTAGTTCAGGAGGATTTGGTAGTTGAGTCGGACTTGACCGTGGTCAGATATCCTGTTCAGTTTTGAAGATCTAGATGAGTAGGAGCTTAGAAGCTAGTAGTGTAGATTGTTTGGATTCAGTAGAACGAGCATCCCACTGTTTATACCTGGGAAACTCTAGATAGTGTTAGGAAGGTCTATCCTAATTTGTGTCAGGATCATTAGATTTGTTTGATTGAGTGAATTGGTTGCTATGGTTGTTAGCATATGGTTGATAATATATGCTCGTGGTTTAAAATCAAAATCTTTGATGGGTTATTAAATTATCTTTGCTTTTAAATTTCGAGGACGAAATTCTTTTAAGGGGGGAGGAATGTGATGACCCGGAATTTTGGGCAATATCAATTTAAAAATTTGTATTAATAACTAAATTGATTTGATAATTTTCTTTTATAATTTTAATTTAAATTGGCAAGTTTATTCTTTTAAAAGCAAATAAATATTTAATTGGTGAATTTTATCTTTTAAAGTTAATAAAATGTTTTCTCTTTATAATGTATATATTGTAAATAAAAAAACTTTGATTTGAATTTAATAAATAAAAACATGTTTCTAAAATATATATTTTGGTAATTTGGAAGTTATGATTGAATTTAATATAAAACTTTTCAAAGGTTATTTAAATAAATAACCATGTAGTTTCAAATTACTTAAGGTAAGTGTTTAATTGTTTAAAATATTCTTTTTTAGCTTAAGTTTAAATTTAAATAAGATTAACATAAAGGTTTGTTTTACTTTTCTTTTTAAATATTTCTTGATAAATATGATTTGTAAATATATATAAAAGTTTAAAATACAATTCACAAACATATAAAACATATGATACATTAATTCATTTAGTAATATAAGTAATTTATAAATAATGAGATAATTTCCTTTATAAATTTTGTAGGATTGAAAAAATTGTTATTTTCAAACAACAATAATAATATGTTGTTTTTATATATAGATATAAATAGATTTTAAAGAAAATAGAATTATTATTTTCAAATTGAACGTGTAGTTATATATGTAAATATCTAAGTTGATTTTAAATTGGATTTTAAATTTAATTTGAATTTGAATTTGGATTTAAAACTTAAATTAAAAAGATAGATATTTTAAAATATTTTGGATTTAAAAATATACGTATAAGGTTTTATTTGTATATAATTTGTTTTATAATATTTTCTTTAAAGAAGTTTATATATATATTAAGATAAGTATTTATTAATTAGTAAATTTAATATAAAAGCTTATTATTAACATTTAAAATTAAATAAAAATTTCATAATTACAAGTGTTAAATAGTCAGGTCACATTAGTACGAATGTTAGATTGTAAACAATAGTAAATAATAAACGTTAAAATTTTATACAAGTGTCACTTTTAGTTTTAATTTTCTTTTATTTTTGATAAATCACAATTTAGCCTTTATAAACACATGCTTCTTACCTTCAATTTTTTTTCTTTCTTCTTCAATTCAAAACTAAGAAAAAAACTCAAACCATTCCTCAAACCAGAAATAAATTAATAGCCTGTAAATCATTTTCAAAATCAAAACCAGAGCTTGTACATTTCTTTAACCTGTGATCTAATCAAAGCAAGCTCAGGAAAATCAAAGCAGTTTCATCTCTGTTTCAAATTTTAGTCATCTCTACAACATGTTTCCAGATCATAACTTCCAGTTTTCAAAATCAAGAGGGTTTCAAGTTTTTAAAGTTTCAAAGCTATTTCAAAAAGGCTACGCTCATCTTTTTAACTGGTGAGTAACACCCTTTTTAAAAGCTTACGTATATATAAATCTGGTTGCATGTGTATTGCTGGAAATAAGTATGTTTTGTGTGAATATATATAAATGATTTTTCTGTATATATATAACGTATATATGTGTGCATGCCTGTTATACCGTGACATCTCTGTTCTCAGTTTCAAAGCTCAAGATTTTAATCAAAATTCATTTTCTCCTAAACTAATCTTGTTAGGACTTAGGTTTTAAACAAAATCTGTTTGTTTAATCATAGATTAATATTTAAAATTACATTTAAGTGAATTAAATTTGAAATTTCTCTGGAAAACCAAGTAGAACAGTGCAAGGTTGAGTAATGTTAAAAATTCAAACATCTTAATTCATCAATTCAGGCATATAATCTGAATCCTTAACCAAAATCATGATTTTTAGAAGTGAAATCACAATTTTTAGTTTTGGGTTGAGCGAGCAGTTCGAGTTTGATCAGAATATGAGTTTTAGGTGGTTTCTGATGATTAAGATGCTCAGGGAGGTCGGGGACTTCACTGGAGGTAGAGGGATGGTTGGTGAGCTCGGCAAAAATGGCAGAAGGGTGTATAAGTCATTGAGGCGGCGGTGGGTCGGATTTGTTTTAAACCCTAGTTTTTGGTCAGGGTTGGAAAAATAGTCATCTCGGCGCCTTTGGTGGATCGAGTTCCACCAGACCTTCGGAAATGGCAACGGGGGAGTTGGCGAAGGCATAGCCAGAGGCTCAGGCATTCCGGTGGTCGGAGGAGTGAGTTTGAGGGTTTTTCCAGGTTATGGTTTTGTTTCAGATTTATGCAGGGTTGCTCAAATTCGATTTTGAGTTAGTATGGATGTTATGGAAGTCGGGATCTTGTATAGGGATGATCGTCGACAGGTTTGAGGAGTCCTGGATGGTCGAAGATGGCTGGATCGCCGGTGCATGTGCATGGTAGTGGTGTTTGTGTCAGAAGTTTTGGTTTATGGATTGTTCCGAAGGAAGGCTCGTGTTTTTGGGTAGGAGACTCGAGTGAGGTCATGGGTTGTTCGAGAGTGGAATTTGTTTGCAGATTTTAACTTTAAAACTTAAATAAAATTTGAAAAGAAGAAAGAAATGGATTTTCATGGGTTAGGGCTTGAGTAGCCAACGAGTTGAACCCGAAGCATATTTTAAAACAGATTTTAAAATTTTTAAATAGGCAAGGCTTTGAATTTAAATAAATTTAGTTTAACTTTTCCTTATGTAAATTTCTTTATATATAATAAATGTTTCTTTACATTTGATTAAGAGGTTTTGTAATTTGTTTAACTTAAATTTGTAATCATTTTAAATCTTAAATTTGAAACGAAATTTAAAAGTAAATTTAAAAGTAAAATGTTTCGAATGCATATGTTAATGATAATTAAGTCTTTGATAAGGATAATGTTTTATCTTAAGTTAATTAAGATTTAATGATTTGAGATTAATTAACTTAATAAGGTAATTAAAGAGTAATTAATAAATTTGATTAATTAATGATTAAGGATTAATAAATAAATAATTTAGGGTTGTAAGTTAATTAATTAGAGGTTAATTAATTTCTAATTAAGGATCATTATTAGATAAGTAAAGATTATTAATTAATGATTAGAAATCAATTAATTTAAGTAATTAAAGATTAATTAAGTTATAATTAAGCATTAATTAATTGGTAATTAGAGATTAATTAACCGGAAATTAGGGATTAATTAATTTTTAATTAATAATGGTTAATTAAAGTATAATTACTTAATGAAAGTATTTAAAGGAATTAATTAATCAATGTAATTAATTAAATTAACGTGATTAGTTTAAGTTAATTAATTAGTTTAATTAATTTAAGATAATCACTTGATGATTTGTTAAGTATAATTACTTAATGTAATAAATAAAGTGTAATTACTTAGTGAAGTACTTAATGGGTATTACTGGATGTAATTAACTGAAGGATAATTAATTTATGGAAGTAATTTATGTTTAATTACTTATGTAATTAATAAGAAGGATAATTACTTTGTGGAAGTAATTAAGGATTAATTACCCTGTGTAATTAATTAAAAGAATTAATTAATGTAATTAATTAAGGAGGTAATTAATTAATCAAAGTAATTAAGAATAGTTAATTACTATAGATGATTAATCAAGGTTGATTAATGAATGTGTTTAATTAAAGATTAATAATTTAATGCGATTAATTTGAACAATAATTAACTAAAGAAGTAATTAAGGGATCATTAATTAATGTAATTAATGAAGGAATTAAGGGTTGATAAATTAAATGATTATTAATCAATATAAGTGATTATAGAATAATTAATTAATGTAATTAAGGGTTAATGTAATTAATTACAATTAATTAATTAATGGGAGTTATTAAAGGTTAACTACCGTAATTGTTTGAGGATAATTAATTTGTGTAATTAATTAAAGGCTAATTACTTTATGTAATTGAAGAATAATTAATCAAGGAAGATTAATTAAGATGGATAATTAAAGGATGATTAATTAATTGGTTTGTAATTAACTAATGATTAAGTAGGCATGATTTATAATGATGAAAGTAATTAATATAATTTATTTTAAATTAATTAGAGATAATGTGATTAATTAATCTTTACTTATGAATGGCTGAATGATATTGAATACCTTGGATTGTTTGATATCTCTGATATGGGATATGTGCTGATCTGTGATATGAGATGCTTTGGTTGAATTATGATGATATGGATTATCTATTTGTGATAATGTGAATTATCTATCTATGTGAATATAGATAATAAATTAAATTGTTTAAACTTAAACTACTTGGACTTAAAAGAGGGCGTTTTGGATTTCGATGAGACTGGGATCGGATTTTCAAATTCGGATATTCGAAAACCACATCGATCCAAATTAAACGATAGGTCATGAATCTCAAGTGATGATCGAGATTAAGATTCAAAGTGCAAGGGCTATTGTCGTTAACTCCGAGGGTGATTCCAAATGAGTGTAATGAGATAGTGCCTTCGATTTCGTTCGAACTCGGAACGAACTTGTATGGATTGAATGCTTTCAGAACATCGTCGTTGGAGGACGATGAACATTCTAAGTGGTGTGTTCTGATAAGGTAATCGTAGCCTCAAGCCTCATCAACCAGGAATGGCTAAAACAGCGGAGGTGCAACAAGGCTAAGTAGGTCGCGCCCAAGTAGGACGAGATTTTCCGCTGTCTAGAGGTCCCTTTTTATTCGGCTGTGTGGGCAATTGGTTGCAAACAATTGTGGGGTTGTTTTGTTCGGGACTATCCAGTAAGGGACGGTTCCGGCCTTTTGCTGCAGGGGATTTAGGGTGGATCCTCGGTACGCTGATCTAGACCAGATACCATGATGGGCGGTACCCCAGTAGCCCTGCCATTGATGGAAACCCATTTTCCCTACGTACCTTTAAGGTTTTGATTGTATAACCCACTTTGTGGCTAGTATGCTGGAATTTAATCATGTAACAATTTCAGCTATTTACTATTTACTTGAAATCCTTAGATACTATTATAATGTAACTAGATTTTCTATCAAATGTTTTGGTTATCGTAAGATAAAAACTTTTCCGTGTTTATGTGCAGAAGTCTTACGAGATACCTTTTGTTTTCAAAGGTTTTTCAAAGTCAAGCAACATTAACCTATTACTCACACTAGACCCATGTCTGACCCCGAGTTTATTTTCTGTTTTCTTAAACTCTTGGGTACTCAAATTTTTACAAGTAGCCAAGGGATTCAGGTTAGCTTTGACGAACTCTGGAGGAGAAATGGAGCAGGAGGCTTCAACGTTTGTAGATATATAGTGTTTCCGCTGTGTTGGTATCTCTGTGTTGTATTTCGAAATGTATGATAGACAGGTTTTATAACTATCTAATGTATTGTGATATAAAACTGTATAACTCTGATAGATGTTATATATTATGTAATACTTATGTGATTAATATATTTTATTCGCTCCGCTGTGAGATTCTGATGTTGTTTAGTTCTTTCTTTTCTATCTTTTCTCTTTTCTATCCCTTTCTTCTTAATAATGATGCGTCTTTCTGTGGAATGAAAGGCGGGTCGTTAAATTTGCTATCAGAGCAACTTGTATCGATACCAACTTCTGTGTGTATTGTTCTCTTTAATATTTCATTAAGAAGTTTTGAAATTGTTTAATTTAAATTTTGTTAAGTTAAATTGTAAGTTATTTTAAAGCTTAAGTTAGAATGAAATTTTAAGGTAATTTAAAGGTATAATGTTTAAAAGCAGTTTTTAAAAGTTTTAAAGGTTTTTGCAAAAAAAAGTTTTTAAATTTAAATAAAGTAAGTTTTAAATTTGAAACGAATCCTATTTTTAAAATCTATTCTTATAAAAATAAATGTTTTTAAGTAATTGATTTGAGAAATTATGTAAAGTGTTTAACTTGAAATTGTTAAGTTAATTTTTAACTGATTTTAGATCTTAAATTAAAAAGATTTAATCATAGAAGATAATTTTTAAAGTTAAAACAGGGGAGGTGCAGCAAGGCTAAGTGAGTCGCGCTTAAGCAGGATAAGATCTTCCCTTGTTTAGAGCCCCTTTTTATTCGGCTTTGTGGGCGGTTGCTAGCTATAACCGTGGGGTTGTCTTATTCGGCACAGTCCAGTAACGGATGGTTCTGGCCTTGTGTTGTAGAGGATTTAGGGTGGATCCTTGGTACGGTGATCTAGGCCACGTACTGTGATGGGCGGTACCCTAGTAGCTCTGCCATTGATGGAAACTCATTATCCCTACGTGCCCTTACGGTTTTGATTGTATAACCCACTTTGTGGCTAATATGCTGGAATTTAATCATGTAACAATTTCAACTATGTGAATATTTATTGAAAACCCTAGACCTTATTATAATATCACTGGATTTCCTATCAAATGTTTTAGTTAGCGTAAGGTAAAAACTTACCTATGTTTATGTGTGGGAAGTCTTGCATGATACCTTTGTTTTCAAATAATTTTTAAAAAGTTAAACAACTTCAACCCGTTTACTCACACCAAACCCATGTCTGACCCGGAGTTTATTTCTGTTTTCTTATACTCTTGGGTACTAAAATTTTTATGAGTAGCCAAGTGATCAGGTTTGGCTTGAAGTATTTTGAAAGCTTGGAACAGGAGTCCAGACGTAGCTTTATTTTTTTATTTCCGCTGTGTAGTGTCTTTGTCTATTGTATTTTGAAATGTAATGGATGCACAGGTCTTTATAACTGTTGATTATGAAATGTTGTGTAATCTGTGTAACTCTGATGTAATAACTATGTAATATCTATGTGATATATTATATTTTGTTCCGTTTCTGCTGTGAGATTATGATATTGTTTAGTTCTTTCATTTATCTATTCTATTTCTACCTCTTTATTTCTTATTGATGATGCGTCTTTCTATGAGGTGGGTCGTCACAACTTAAAGCCCAAAACCTTTCTTCAAATGGTTTAAACAAATTACCATTTTCCAATCTTTAAACAAAAAGAGTCACTTCACGAAGTTCAACAATCTTTCACAAAGATTCATTCATAGCTTTCGAAATAATTCCATTTCAAACTTGAAATATTTTCAACACAAATTGGAAATCCTTTCTTTATTTGAAAGCTATTATCATTTGAAAACAAATACATTTTGTTTTGGAAAAATTTGATCAAATACACACAAGTTATAGCCTTTAAAAGAATAAACCAGAAAACCTACGAACTGCCATTTTATTGGCCAGTTCTAATTTAAAATTCCCAAAACAATTTATATAAAAATAGTTTTAAATTCATATATAGAAATTGTATCAGCCTTTCAACCCTGTTTTCCAAATTAATATTTAACAAGATATAGTTTATTCAAAACTAAATTTCAATTTCAAAACTTCCCTTTCAAAGGCTTTTCATACCCAGTCCCATTCCATTTTCAAAACCATTTGGATTTAAAATTCAACTCTCAAAACCATTTTGAATATAATAATATTAAATTCAAATATCTGTGACTTAACTGATTTGCTCATGAAATCCATATTTGTGTGTGTATGGTGTAGTCTAAGGGTTTTACACAATAGTGAAACACCATCAATCATTACAGATTCAATTACCGCAGTATCGATAAGCGGTATAATCTTATAACGCTTATCTTCCATTCATAGATTCATAGATAAAAAAAATCATCGCAGCTAAATAAATTACATTCATCACAGCTCAAATCAAAATAATTCATATCATAAAGTATCACACATTAAGGATATCATAAAGTATCTTACTCCCTCAGAGATGCGCAACGGAAGCAAGATAACAGCTGTTCTAGAGTGGAAGCAACCCTAGACTCCTTGGAAGTTTGCAGTTTTCTTGGATTAGAGGATTTCTTCAAGAATTTTTTCAGGATCTGAAGGTGAGATTGGCGAGTGCATCTATTTTGTCTTTTTCGGATGGGAGAAGTAAGTTTGAAGTCTTCTGATGTTTGCGAGTAGAGTTTGTGTTCTTGATTTCAGAAGATCTTGAGAGGATCATTATGTTGGGTTGTTTTTGATCTAGTTTCTTTCGAGAGACATCAGTGGAGGTTAAGATGATCGGGAAGGATGAAGGCAGCCCAGGATTGTCAGAAGAGTTTTATGGATATGAGACAGAGAAATTTTGATTTCGAAGTCAGAGATTTGATTTTGGATAAGTTTTCTCCAATCAAAGGAGCTATAAGATTTGGTAAGACTGAGAAGCTAGCTCTGAGATATATTGGATCTTTTTGTTCTTGTAAAGATAAGTGTTTTGGTTATAGGGTTGAAATTGCCAGTTTGGAAAACTAGGACTCAATGTATTTCGCGTATCTCTGAGGGAGTACGTGTATGATCCATCACTGGTTGTGGAACCAGTAGTTCAGGAGGATTTGGTAGTTGAGTCGGACTTGACCGTGGTCAGATATCCTGTTCAGTTTTGAAGATCTAGATGAGTAGGAGCTTAGAAGCTAGTAGTGTAGATTGTTTGGATTCAGTAGAACGAGCATCCCACTGTTTATACCTGGGAAACTCTAGATAGTGTTAGGAAGGTCTATCCTAATTTGTGTCAGGATCATTAGATTTGTTTGATTGAGTGAATTGGTTGCTATGGTTGTTAGCATATGGTTGATAATATATGCTCGTGGTTTAAAATCAAAATCTTTGATGGGTTATTAAATTATCTTTGCTTTTAAATTTCGAGGACGAAATTCTTTTAAGGGGGGAGGAATGTGATGACCCGGAATTTTGGGCAATATCAATTTAAAAATTTGTATTAATAACTAAATTGATTTGATAATTTTCTTTTATAATTTTAATTTAAATTGGCAAGTTTATTCTTTTAAAAGCAAATAAATATTTAATTGGTGAATTTTATCTTTTAAAGTTAATAAAATGTTTTCTCTTTATAATGTATATATTGTAAATAAAAAAACTTTGATTTGAATTTAATAAATAAAAACATGTTTCTAAAATATATATTTTGGTAATTTGGAAGTTATGATTGAATTTAATATAAAACTTTTCAAAGGTTATTTAAATAAATAACCATGTAGTTTCAAATTACTTAAGGTAAGTGTTTAATTGTTTAAAATATTCTTTTTTAGCTTAAGTTTAAATTTAAATAAGATTAACATAAAGGTTTGTTTTACTTTTCTTTTTAAATATTTCTTGATAAATATGATTTGTAAATATATATAAAAGTTTAAAATACAATTCACAAACATATAAAACATATGATACATTAATTCATTTAGTAATATAAGTAATTTATAAATAATGAGATAATTTCCTTTATAAATTTTGTAGGATTGAAAAAATTGTTATTTTCAAACAACAATAATAATATGTTGTTTTTATATATAGATATAAATAGATTTTAAAGAAAATAGAATTATTATTTTCAAATTGAACGTGTAGTTATATATGTAAATATCTAAGTTGATTTTAAATTGGATTTTAAATTTAATTTGAATTTGAATTTGGATTTAAAACTTAAATTAAAAAGATAGATATTTTAAAATATTTTGGATTTAAAAATATACGTATAAGGTTTTATTTGTATATAATTTGTTTTATAATATTTTCTTTAAAGAAGTTTATATATATATTAAGATAAGTATTTATTAATTAGTAAATTTAATATAAAAGCTTATTATTAACATTTAAAATTAAATAAAAATTTCATAATTACAAGTGTTAAATAGTCAGGTCACATTAGTACGAATGTTAGATTGTAAACAATAGTAAATAATAAACGTTAAAATTTTATACAAGTGTCACTTTTAGTTTTAATTTTCTTTTATTTTTGATAAATCACAATTTAGCCTTTATAAACACATGCTTCTTACCTTCAATTTTTTTTCTTTCTTCTTCAATTCAAAACTAAGAAAAAAACTCAAACCATTCCTCAAACCAGAAATAAATTAATAGCCTGTAAATCATTTTCAAAATCAAAACCAGAGCTTGTACATTTCTTTAACCTGTGATCTAATCAAAGCAAGCTCAGGAAAATCAAAGCAGTTTCATCTCTGTTTCAAATTTTAGTCATCTCTACAACATGTTTCCAGATCATAACTTCCAGTTTTCAAAATCAAGAGGGTTTCAAGTTTTTAAAGTTTCAAAGCTATTTCAAAAAGGCTACGCTCATCTTTTTAACTGGTGAGTAACACCCTTTTTAAAAGCTTACGTATATATAAATCTGGTTGCATGTGTATTGCTGGAAATAAGTATGTTTTGTGTGAATATATATAAATGATTTTTCTGTATATATATAACGTATATATGTGTGCATGCCTGTTATACCGTGACATCTCTGTTCTCAGTTTCAAAGCTCAAGATTTTAATCAAAATTCATTTTCTCCTAAACTAATCTTGTTAGGACTTAGGTTTTAAACAAAATCTGTTTGTTTAATCATAGATTAATATTTAAAATTACATTTAAGTGAATTAAATTTGAAATTTCTCTGGAAAACCAAGTAGAACAGTGCAAGGTTGAGTAATGTTAAAAATTCAAACATCTTAATTCATCAATTCAGGCATATAATCTGAATCCTTAACCAAAATCATGATTTTTAGAAGTGAAATCACAATTTTTAGTTTTGGGTTGAGCGAGCAGTTCGAGTTTGATCAGAATATGAGTTTTAGGTGGTTTCTGATGATTAAGATGCTCAGGGAGGTCGGGGACTTCACTGGAGGTAGAGGGATGGTTGGTGAGCTCGGCAAAAATGGCAGAAGGGTGTATAAGTCATTGAGGCGGCGGCGGTGGGTCGGATTTGTTTTAAACCCTAGTTTTTGGTCAGGGTTGGAAAAATAGTCATCTCGGCGCCTTTGGTGGATCGAGTTCCACCAGACCTTCGGAAATGGCAACGGGGGAGTTGGCGAAGGCATAGCCAGAGGCTCAGGCATTCCGGTGGTCGGAGGAGTGAGTTTGAGGGTTTTTCCAGGTTATGGTTTTGTTTCAGATTTATGCAGGGTTGCTCAAATTCGATTTTGAGTTAGTATGGATGTTATGGAAGTCGGGATCTTGTATAGGGATGATCGTCGACAGGTTTGAGGAGTCCTGGATGGTCGAAGATGGCTGGATCGCCGGTGCATGTGCATGGTAGTGGTGTTTGTGTCAGAAGTTTTGGTTTATGGATTGTTCCGAAGGAAGGCTCGTGTTTTTGGGTAGGAGACTCGAGTGAGGTCATGGGTTGTTCAAGAGTGGAATTTGTTTGCAGATTTTAACTTTAAAACTTAAATAAAATTTGAAAAGAAGAAAGAAATGGATTTTCATGGGTTAGGGCTTGAGTAGCCAACGAGTTGAACCCGAAGCATATTTTAAAACAGATTTTAAAATTTTTAAATAGGCAAGGCTTTGAATTTAAATAAATTTAGTTTAAACTTTTCCTTATGTAAATTTCTTTATATATAATAAATGTTTCTTTACATTTGATTAAGAGGTTTTGTAATTTGTTTAACTTAAATTTGTAATCATTTTAAATCTTAAATTTGAAACGAAATTTAAAAGTAAATTTAAAAGTAAAATGTTTCGAATGCATATGTTAATGATAATTAAGTCTTTGATAAGGATAATGTTTTATCTTAAGTTAATTAAGATTTAATGATTTGAGATTAATTAACTTAATAAGGTAATTAAAGAGTAATTAATAAATTTGATTAATTAATGATTAAGGATTAATAAATAAATAATTTAGGGTTGTAAGTTAATTAATTAGAGGTTAATTAATTTCTAATTAAGGATCATTATTAGATAAGTAAAGATTATTAATTAATGATTAGAAATCAATTAATTTAAGTAATTAAAGATTAATTAAGTTATAATTAAGCATTAATTAATTGGTAATTAGAGATTAATTAACCGGAAATTAGGGATTAATTAATTTTTAATTAATAATGGTTAATTAAAGTATAATTACTTAATGAAAGTATTTAAAGGAATTAATTAATCAATGTAATTAATTAAATCAACGTGATTAGTTTAAGTTAATTAATTAGTTTAATTAATTTAAG
This sequence comes from Allium cepa, assembly GCA_030765085.1. NCBI lineage: Eukaryota > Viridiplantae > Streptophyta > Magnoliopsida > Asparagales > Amaryllidaceae > Allium > Allium cepa. The sequence goes on along the minus strand of CM060931.1, from coordinate 346,892,327 downwards.
ATAATCACTTGATGATTTGTTAAGTATAATTACTTAATGTAATAAATAAAGTGTAATTACTTAGTGAAGTACTTAATGGGTATTACTGGATGTAATTAACTGAAGGATAATTAATTTATGGAAGTAATTTATGTTTAATTACTTATGTAATTAATAAGAAGGATAATTACTTTGTGGAAGTAATTAAGGATTAATTACCCTGTGTAATTAATTAAAAGAATTAATTAATGTAATTAATTAAGGAGGTAATTAATTAATGAAAGTAATTAAGAATAGTTAATTGCTATAGATGATTAATCAAGGTTGATTAATGAATGTGTTTAATTAAAGATTAATAATTTAATGCGATTAATTTGAACAATAATTAACTAAAGAAGTAATTAAGGGATCATTAATTAATGTAATTAATGAAGGAATTAAGGGTTGATAAATTAAATGATTATTAATTAATATAAGTGATTATAGAATAATTAATTAATGTAATTAATTAAGGGTTAATGTAATTAATTACAATTAATTAATTAATGGGAGTTATTAAAGGTTAATTACTGTAATTGTTTGAGGATAATTAATTTGTGTAATTAATTAAAGGCTAATTACTTTATGTAATTGAAGAATAATTAATCAAGGAAGATTAATTAAGATGGATAATTAAAGGATGATTAATTAATTGGTTTGTAATTAACTAATGATTAAGTAAGCATGATTTATAATGATGAAAGTAATTAATATAATTTATTTTAAATTAATTAGAGATAATGTGATTAATTAATCTTTACTTATGAATGGCTGAATGATAATGAATACCATGGATTGTTTGATATCTCTGATATGGGATATGTGCTGATCTGTGATATGAGATGCTTTGGTTGAATTATGATGATATGGATTATCTATTTGTGATAATGTGAATTATCTATCTATGTGAATATAGATAATAAATTAAATTGTTTAAACTTAAACTACATGGACTTAAAAGAGGGCGTTTTGGATTTCGATGAGACCGGGATCGGATTTTCAAATTCGGATATTCGAAAACCACATCGATCCAAATTAAACGATAGGTCATGAATCTCAAGTGATGATCGAGATTAAGATTCAAAGTGCAAGGGCTATTGTCGTTAACTCCGAGGGTGATTCCAAAATGAGTGTAATGAGATAGTGCCTTCGATTTCGTTCGAATTCGGAACGAACTTGTATGGATTGAATACTTTCAGAACATCGTCGTTGGAGGACGATGAACATTCTAAGTGGTGTGTTCTGATAAGGTAATCGTAGCCTCAAGCCTCATCAACCAGGAATGGCTAAAACAGCGGAGGTGCAACAAGGCTAAGTGGGTCGCGTCCAAGTAGGACGAGATTTTCCGCTGTCTAGAGGTCCCTTTTTATTCGGCTGTGTGGGCAATTGGTTGCAAACAATTGTGGGGTTGTTTTGTTCGGGACTATCCAGTAAGGGATGGTTCCGGCCTTTTGCTGCAGGGGATTTAGGGTGGATCCTCGGTACGCTGATCTAGACCAGATACCATGATGGGCGGTACCCCAGTAGCCCTGCCATTGATGGAAACCCATTTTCCCTACGTACCTTTACGGTTTTGATTGTATAACCCACTTTGTGGCTAGTATGCTGGAATTTAATCATGTAACAATTTAAGCTATTTACTATTTACTTGAAAACCTTAGATACTATTATAATGTAACTAGATTTTCTATCAAATGTTTTGGTTATCGTAAGATAAAAACTTTTCCGTGTTTATGTGCAGAAGTATTACGAGATACCTTTTGTTTTCAAAGGTTTTTCAAAGTCAAGCAACATTAACCTATTACTCACACTAGACCCATGTCTGACCCCGAGTTTATTTTCTGTTTTCTTAAACTCTTGGGTACTCAAATTTTTACAAGTAGCCAAGGGATTCAGGTTAGCTTTGACGAACTCTGGAGGAGAAATGGAGCAGGAGGCTTCAACGTTTGTAGATATATAGTGTTTCCGCTGTGTTGGTATCTCTGTGTTGTATTTCGAAATGTATGATAGACAGGTTTTATAACTATCTAATGTATTGTGATATAAAACTATATAACTCTGATAGATGTTATATATTATGTAATACTTATGTGATTAATATATTTTATTCGCTCCGCTGTGAGATTCTGATGTTGTTTAGTTCTTTCTTTTCTATCTTTTCTATCTTTTCTCTTTTCTATCCCTTTCTTCTTAATAATGATGCGTCTTTCTGTGGAATGAAAGGCGGGTCGTTAAATTTGCTATCAGAGCAACTTGTATCAGATACCAACTTCTGTGTGTATTGTTCTCTTTAATATTTCATTAAGAAGTTTTGAAATTGTTTAATTTAAATTTTGTTAAGTTAAATTGTAAGTTATTTTAAAGCTTAAGTTAGAATGAAATTTTAAGGTAATTTAAAGGTATAATGTTTAAAAGCAGTTTTTAAAAGTTTTAAAGGTTTTTGCAAAAAAAAGTTTTTAAATTTAAATAAAGTAAGTTTTAAATTTCAAACGAATCCTATTTTTAAAATCTGTTCTTATAAAAATAAATGTTTTTAAGTAATTGATTTGAGAAAATTATGTAAAGTGTTTAACTTGAAATTGTTAAGTTAATTTTTAACTGATTTTAGATCTTAAATTAAAAAGATTTAATCATAGAAGATAATTTTTAAAGCTAAATGTTTAAAGATGTTAATGATAATTACGCAATTTATAAAGATAATGTTTTACCTTAAGGTCAATTAAGGTTTTAATAAGTTGAGTTTAATTAAGTTAATTTAGAAATTTAAGTAATTAATTTAATTAATTAATGATAAAGGATTAATTAAGTAATTAATTAAGGGTAATTAATTAATTTAATTAACTAATGATTAGGGATTAATTAATTTATAATTAAAGGTTATAATTAATTAATTGGTGGTTAATTGATAATTAAGACTAGATTTATTAAGTAATAGAGAATTAATTATTTAAGTAATTACAGATTAATTAATTTTGTAAGTAGAGATTGATTAATTAAGTAATTAGAGATTAATTAATTAGTTAATTAGAGGTTAATTAACTATTAATTAAGGATAGATTAATTGGTAATTAAGAAGTAATTAATTTGTAATTAATCTTTATTAATTAATAATTAGGTTTTATTAATTAATATTGAAAGGATAATTAATTTATGACCAAGTGTGACGACTCGCCTTTCATTCCACAAAAAGAGCATCATCAATAAGAAAGAAAGAGGTAGAAATAGAATAGATAGAAGAAGGAACTAAATAATATCAGAATCTCACAGCGGAAATGGAACAAAATATAATATATCACATAACTATTACATAGTCATTACATCAGAGTTACACAGATTACACAACATCGACACATTAGACAGTTATAAAGGCCTGTCTAATACTTTACAACCAAATTACAATAGACAAAAACTCCACACAGTGGAAAAGATAGACATAGCTACGCCTGGACTCCTACTCCAAGCTTCCAAAATTCGTCAAGCCAAACCTGATCACTTGGCTACTCATAAAATTTTGAGTATCCAAGAGTTTAAGAAAAACAGAAATAAACTCCGGGTCAGACATGGGTCTTGTGTGAGTAAATGGATTAAAGTTGTTTAAGTTTACAAATCATTTGAAAACAAAGGTATCATGTAAGACTTCCCGCACATAAACATGGGTAAGTTTTTACTTTATGCTAACCAAAACATTTGATAGGAAATCCAGTGATATTATAATAAGGTCTAGGGTTTTCAAATAAATATTCACATAGCTGTAATTGTTACATGATTAAATGCCAACATACTAGCCACAAAGTGGGTTATACAATCAAAACCGTAAAGGCACGTAGGGATAATGACTTTCCATCAATGGCAGGGCTACTGGGGTACCACCCGTCACAGTACGTGGCCTAAATCACCGTACCGAGGATCCGCCCTAAATCCCCTGCAACACAAGGTCAGAACCATCCCTTACTTGATAGTCCCGAATACGACAACCCCGTGGTTAGAGCCAACAAGCGCCACACAGCCGAATAAAAAGGGACTCTAGACAGGGGAAAATCTTATCCTACTTGAGAGCGACTCCCTTAGCCTTGCCGCACCTCCCCTGTTTTAGCCATTCCCGGTTGGTGGGGCTTGAGGCTAGGATTACCTTTAAAGAACACATCTTGGAATGCTCATCGTCCTCCATTGATGATGGTCTGATAGCATTCATCCATACAAGTTCGTTCTGGGTTCGAACAAAACCGAAGGCATTATCTCGTTACACTCATTTTGGAATCACCCTCAGAGTTAACGATAATAACTCTTGCATATTGAATCTTCATCTCAAACCTGAAAGTACTATCTCCATTATACTAGTATTGGAATCACCCTCATAGTTTTAACGACAAATAGTTCTTACACTTCGAGTCATCAACTTGATCTTAACTTGAACTCACGACCTAACGTTTAACTTTGATCGATGTGGTTTTCGGATAATCAAATCTGATATCTGATCCCGGTCTCATTGAAATCCAAACTTTTCTTAAAGGCCAAGTTGTTTAAGGTTTGAACAATTTAATTCAATTCAATACTTTGAATTCACACAGCATTTACACGGGTAAATATCACACATTTATCATCAACTATATCCAATATTACATCACAGAATATCATTGATTATCATACAATAGATATCAATCAATCTAGACATTCTACACAAACAATCATCCACAAACAGGAATTATTAATCCATATCATAATTAATTTAATTAACTTAAATTAAATTAATTACTTAAGAATTAATCACCTAATCCTGCTTAATCAATCATTAATTAATTATAAACCATTTAGTTAATTAATCACTCCTTGATTACCTTATCAATCAATCAATTAATCTCTAATTTCAGATTAATTATCCTTTAACTATTAATTAATAAACCAAAATTATTTATTAATATTCCTTAATGAAAAATTAATTAATCCTTAATTACTAGTTAATCAATCATTAATTAACAGTTAATTAACCTCTAATTAATCTTTAATTACAGATTAGTTATCCTTTCAGTATTAATTAATAAAACCGAATTATTAATTAATAAAATTTAATTACAAATTAGTTACTTCTTAGTTACCAATTAATCAATCCTTAATTAACAGTTAATTAATCCCTAATTAACTAATTAATTAATCTCTAATTACTTAATTAATCAATCTCTAATTACAAAATTAATTAATTTCTAATTACTTAAATAAGTAATTCTCTATTACTTAATTAATCTAGTCTTAATTATCAATTAACCACCGATTAATTAATTATAACCTTTAATTATAAATTAATTAATCCCTGATCATTCGTTAATTAAATTAATTAATTACCCTTAATTAATTACTTAATTAATCCTTTATCATTAATTAATTAAATTAATTAATTTTACTTAAATTTCTTAATTAACTTAGTTAATCTCAACTTATTAAAATCTTAATTAACCTTAAGGTAAAACATTATCTTTATAAATGGCATAATTATCATTAACACCTTTAAACATTTAACTTTAAAAATTATCTTCCGTAATTAAATATTTTTAATTTAAGATTTAAAATCATTTAAAAATTAACTTAACAATTTCGAAGTTAAAACCTTTACATAATTTTCTCAAATCGGTTACTTAAAAACATTTATTTTTATAAGAATAGATTTTAAAGAAAAGATTCATTTTAAATTTAAAACTTACTTTATTTAAATTTAAAAACTTGTTTTTTTAAAAAACCTTTAAAACTTTTAAAAACTGATTTTGAACATTATACCTTTAAATTTCATTCTAACTTAAGTCTTAAAATAACTTACAATTTTACTTAACAAAATTTAAATTAAACAATTTTAAAACTTCTTAATCAAATGTTAAGGAGAACATTTATTATTCATAAAAGAAATTATATAAGAAAAGTTTTTTTAAACTAAATTATTTAAATTTTAAAACCTTGCTTATTTTAAAAACTTTTAAAAACTGTTTTTAACCCTTGCTTTGAGTTCAACCCGAAGACCATTTGGGACTTGCCTCGAGTAAAACCATTTCCTTCATTTTTTAAAAACTTTGTTAAAATTTTAAAGTTAAAAACCTGAAACAAATTTCACTCACGAACACGAAACAAAACTCGAGTCCATCCCTCGTTCACCCGAGTCTCTCTTCGAGCAAATACCCCTACCCAAACAATGACACTGTTCGTCGACGAAAATTCTATCGGTTTAAAAAACCGTCGAACGAATTTAAATTAAAAATAACCGCAAGCGCACGGTGTACGAATGTAGCACGCGGCGAATACGGGTCGATCCGCAGGGAATTGATGATTTTAAAATTCCATTCAATCAAATTAACCAAACTTGAAAGTGTGATTAGCTAAAAATGTAAGAAACTAACAAAAACTAGCAAAAGAAAAATAGATAAAAATATGAGAGTTAAACGACAATTTAGAGGCAATTTTCACTCTCTAAATCACATAAATCAACAAAATGAAGTTATGATCTCTCTTTTCTTGTCATTAGTGAATCAGTTGATGTGCTTATCATAAGTATGGTATATTTGTGCTATTAATTAGCTCAATATAAACCATCAACTATAACACAACCACTAATACACTTTTAAATCTCATAAAATACGACAAAAAATTTGAAAGAAAAAACTATTTTAAGCATGGCCTATTAACTATTAAATAGAAATATAAGCCATCAAATTTTAATTTCAACAATCACTTCTTTGCCATAATCATATGTAGATGAAGAGGCAATTTTTGTTTTGTTTGTTTAAGCATAGCCTATTTGTTATGAACAACATAGACTATCAAATTCAAAGCTAACAACATCATTAAACCACTTCAATCATTCTCATTAAGCACAAAAAGAGAGCATAAACATCAAATTAAGTTGAAGCTACATGATTAGAGAGCTTCATTACCCCTAAATTGAAGGGGTTTAGCCTCTCATATTTGTTATCGTATGAACAAATGTAGCTAACAACATGAAAGCAAAATGAAGAGGAAAAAGAGAGCAAAATGAAAAGATAAGCTAATTAACTTGCATAAAAGAAAAGAGATCTACACTACAACATGAAAGTAAATGAACATGAAAAGGTAAGAGCATGTATTAAATTGCATAAAATAAAAAAGATTACATAAAATAAAAATGGCTAAGTAGCCATGAAAAGAGAAAGATGAGCTTTCATTTTATTTTTGATCTTAACTAAACTAAAGAGAAGGAGGGGAGGTTACATGAAACATAAGGGATATTTATACAAGTGTTAAAACCCTAATTCATTTTTTTGGGGAATGCCCAAAATGCCCCTTAGGAAGTGTGGAGGCCAAGTAATCATTAACATGTCTTAATCCCCCATTAAGTGTACATGAAGCCATTAACTCCAAAAGCATGTGCATTAGCCTTTAATTTGTACATTAAGGTAGGTGGGTAGGTGGGGTCCTCCATGTTCTTCACTTTGAATTATTTCCATCTTCATTCCTTTGTATTAATTTTGTGCATGCATATCTTTATGAAACCACTTCTATTTGAGATCAATTTCCTACAAAAATATATACAAATTTTCAATTAATTTTTCTCAAAGAAATATATGCACACAAATGACCGTTTTGCCCATATATGAAGATGAATATGTGACAATTTGGAATCATTTGAATTTTTGGTTTAAACAAGTTAAAATACCCGACATGATCATTTATTTAATTCAAATAGATTAAATATGATGGTAAAAATATGCACATTTACGTGCACATCAAATACCCCCACACTTATCTTTTTATTCGTCCTCGAATAAAGGAAAACCAAGATAAATCCGTTTTCATAGGGAGCACGATTGCATTGAGCATATGCAACAAGCCGTTAAACCTCTGGGTATCCCCAGTAGGATGAGTGTTGTCTCGTGAGGGTTTTTAGCGGATACTACCCACAAAATCCAAATGCAGGATGAAAATATTTACAAAATGCAAGATTTATTTACAAAGAGATGAATGCAAGTTTTTGAAATATTTACAAAATTAAGGATTTATTTTTAAATCGACACAGATAAGTTAAATATTGGTTTTGGTCATTATCTTGAAATTTTAAGTCATTTACTTGTCAAATTTCCAACAAAAATCAAGTTATCATAACAAATAGACAATAGTTTAACTTATTGTTTCGGTTGATAACAAAGTGTAATTATAAAATAGATCCTTAGTTGATTATCAAAGTTTATCAAAGTGGTATTTTCATTTCTTTTCAATAACAAATCAAATCAAATAAGTAAAAATAGTGCTAGGATTTCAATTGCTTGCTCTCTCATTATTTGTAAGAAAAATTACACACCTAGCTCAGATAAACTGAGGCCAGATATACCACCCATGCACTGCCTTTCGGGCTTATGTGAGGTGAGTACAGAGCATGGCGGGTGCACACACTTTCATGCATATACTATCGACCGTAGGTGGTTTTTATTAAGTCTTTTTTTTACATGTGTTCCATACATCATAACCGTGAGGACTTTTAAATGAGTATGAAATCACATAATCAAAAATTCCAAGTAATCACCCATGCATAACCGTGAGGACTTTTAAATGAGAGTGAATACTTGGATGTTATTATTTTTTATTTTTATATTTTTTTGAGAGGGAGTTTTGCAAAATCATCTTAGCACCATTTAACTTAGAAGACAAAAAAAATGTTATATCCTTTACTTTAAATCAACCACTTTTTAAAACAAAGATTTTCAATTAGGATGTACTTCATAATTAACACATATGAATCCTCCTATATACTAGTTAAGCCATTATTATTTGTAATCAAACTTCATTTTTATTTTTGTTAAGACCAATAAATTTTCAAAAATTTCAATTTAATAAACCAAAGCTATATATTTATCTTATAGTGTTTCTTTTAAAAATAAATCAAAAGAAAATTTATCTTTGGGATTTTTTTTTGATTTTTTTTTTGATTTTAAAGCAAAAATAAACCATGAAAAAAAATGAAGATGAGTCTCCCCCCCACACTTGATTTTGACCGTGTCCCCACAGTCAACCCAAGTGGAAGGAGAAAATATAAAAACCTAACCTTTATTTAAATAAAAATGAAAACATGATTATTTACAAGTCATCAGAAAGTATGCCGTTAAAGAGTAAATGAACCGGTCTTCCAAGAACCGATTCATTTGTCTCACCAAGTATGTAAGACACAGCTCAAGCGCAGAAAACCAAACCATAAAAGATTTCGAAGTTGAACATTGATTTGGAAAAACGAATGTTTTTTTATTGAAAATTATACGAGTTGTTTTGTTTTCGATGATTTTTGGGGTCGATAAAACAATTGATTAAAGTTCTAGTTTATTTTCACCAATTTGAAATTCAAGCTTATTATTGAAAACATTTTCAGAGTTATTGATTTCGAAATCAAAATGGTGATTTTCATCTTCCCCATCGGAATTTAACAACTCGTCATCCAAAAATCCAAAAAATTCGTGTTCATTAAATTCGTCTTCCTTTGTTGGATTATCAACAACTTTATTACATAAATCAAGTTCAAAATTCAAAGTTGTTGTATTCAAATTTTCAGAAAAAGGAAGATCGAAATTTAAATCGATTTTCTCACCCTCAATAGAATTGAAATCCAACTCAATTACCAAATTTTCAACAACTTCGTTAAGATCATCATTTTCCATTTCAAAATTTGTTATTTGAAAATCGTCGATTTGGGTAAAAGATGGATTATTGCTTGACTTGTCACACGTTGGGATTTGAGTATGTTTATCACGTTGATTCAAATATGTTTCGAACACCAAATCCATGTGATCATTATACATTTCATTCATTTGTTCAACAAAGTCAAATTTATGATTACTAACTTGAAACTTTTGATTTGTACTTGTTGAGGACAAGAATCGCCAATTTCAATAAATGGTGGATTTGATTTTTCGGAAGTTGGGATTTGATCATGATTTTCACGAGAAGTTTTGTATTTCTCAAGTAATAAATCCCCGTTGTCTTCTTCCATTTGGTCAACAAAATCAAATTCATGATTATTAGTTTGAAAATTTTCACTTTGAATTTGATGAGGACCAAAGTTTTCAGTTGTATTGTGGTTGAGATTATACCCATTGCCAAATTCGTTTGAAAAATTGTTTCCATTTTTGTTTTGAGTTTGAAATTCATTTTGGAGATCAAAATTGAATTGGCATGGGTTATGATCGAAATTGTTCGAATTTTGAATTGAACTCAAATTTTGAAATCCTTGACTCGAGTTATTACACAAATATGAATTGCACAAATCATTTATCTCTTGATTTTGTTGTGTAGAGAGTTCGAGTAAAGATGAAATCATTTCAATGCTATTTTCAAGAGTCGAAGGTTGATCATCGTTTTGAAAACTTTGTTGTTCAAAATTTGAATTATTTACAAAATAGTTGTCGATAAAATATCCATAAGAATTTTGAGTGAAATTGTATGGATTGTACTGATTTTCCAAACTAAAATCAAGTGAGTAAGAAAAAGGAAACTCGGACATTTTCAAGAATTTTTTTTTGGTTTTTTTTTATAAAAGAAAAATATTTACAAATAGAATTTATTTTTCAAATTGAAAAATTGATTTTTGTTTTGTTTTTGGATTTTCAATTTTTTTTGGCTTTTGAAAAGATTTTATATTTTTTTATTTGGATTTTTGAAATTTCAAAGTAGAAGGATTTAAAACATTCAAAGAAAAATAAAAGGAATATTTACAATTTTTTTTAGTTTTGGATTTTTGAATTTTTTTTTGTTTTTTTTAAATATGCATGAACTAATGCAACTAAATGAATGCAAGGTTAATTTCAAATTATTTATCCTAAGTTAACCCAAAATTGTATAATCACACTTTGTCTTAATTCAACAAGATAGTTCTCAGCCAGGTAATGGGCATGGGTTATCGGTGCACCACAAATCACCGTTGCAATGCAGCCGAAGGTTTAAGTACCTTCAGAGGAACAACACTATAATATTTACGAATCACCGTAATATTTATAAATGGTTATTACTCTGCCGTAGCCTAGACACCAAGAAATTAAATTGTTCAAAGAAGACAATTTGTCAAAATACAATTAAGTGTTATCGATTTCTAACCGTTATTATCATTAATCAAAATTTTAGGATGAAATGCAAAGCAGAAGTTAAATGTGAATTTACAATGCAACTACGATGAAATTTGTTTTGTTTTTGTTTTTGTAAATGCAAGCAACCAACAATGCAAATAAAAACAATAGATAGGGCAATCAGTTATTTTTTTGGCAATCTAAGCAAGGCAAGCACTTCTCCAATCTGCTTTGGCAACCTGAAAATAAATAACAAGATATATATACAATTTTTTTATAAAACAAAATCGAACGAAATAAAACCAAGGAAAATAAAACAAAATTGAATGAAGTTAGAAACTTGTTTGGATTTTTTTTGGTATATTTTCTATATAACAAAGAAGAAGGAAAAAAAATGATAATTACGCAATAGGAAAAAAAAATTGGTTGAACTCTATTTTTTTAATATATCAAAGAAGAAATTAACTCGAAACAAAACAAAAACAAACTTTAATTTTTCTTTTTGAAAGGATGAAACAAAAATAAAAACAAAGCAAACAAAACAGATTAAGCAAAAGCTTTTTTTATTGGACTAAAAACAAATTAACAAAACAAAATTAAAAAGAAAAGAAAATCACCCACTAACTTATAACCCGGCCCGTTCTGAAAACTGGTCCACTTCAAAATGGTTCACAAACAAAACCAAAATAGCGACTTCAGTTATTTCACAATTCAAACAAAATCTAAATTTCAATTTGCAAATTCTCGATTTGCAATCACATCCAAATCAGAACCCCAAATTCAACCCAAACTTGGTTCGACTCCTAGTTGCAAGCGTTTGGGTTAACAGTTGTAAGTCAGAGGCACGACTGCGTGGTTGGAGTATGGCGGGGGAGTCTGCTGTAGGCGAAGGAGGAGGTGGAGTTTGCTGATACAATTTCAGTTGATGGGGAGCTGTTCGAAGTGATTGCGGGTTCGAGATAAAGCGTGGTTAGGTGGTCGCGATTGTTTTGTGTTGTTCGATTTATGTGCTGGTCGTGATGATTGTCGATGTGGTTCTTGGTTGAGGGATGGCGATTGCTATGGAGTTGATGTTGAAGATGGTGGGAGATTGGTGGAACTGTGCGGCTTGGTGATGGAAGAACACTATGATGGTGATGGGGTGTTTGTTGATAGGAGGAGCTTCTGCTTTTCTGGTAGGCACTGTGATGGTTGCAGGTAATCAAAGAAATATGGATGAAGTTTGAAGATTAGTCAGAGGCTAAGTATGGTTGAAGAGTAGTGGATGCAGATGATGGTGTGGATTGTAAGTTTTGGATGAAGGCAGTGAGAGGAGGTGTAGTTTGTAGGAGATTGACAGTTGTTGTCTATGCAGTGTAGTACAAGGTGGTTGTGATGGCTGGAAAATGGATGTGGAGTGTAGTAGTAGCAGTTTGAAGTTGTATTGTGTGCACTTGGAAGGTGGTTGTTTTGGTGAGCACTGCACAATGGAAATGAGGCAGAACTTTAGGGGGTTGTTGGTGGAGAATGGACAAGGCAAGTGCGTTGGAATAGTTTTGATGCATGCAGCAGAGTTGTAGGACGATAAAGTTTGTTTGTGGGTATGTACACTGTTGTATGGTTGAAGAAATGAAGATGAAATGTGCTGCTGGTTATTGTTTTGAAGAAATGAAGATAATGTGCACCGTTGTGGGAAGTAGGGTAAACTTGGTGGCCAATGGTGTTGTTTTGATGGCTGTGAGGTAAAAGCGTATGTGGGAAAGGAATGGATAGTTGAACTGTGGGACTTGTGGCAGATGTAAGGAGGAATGGTACAGTTTGGAGTGGTGGTATTGAACTGGCAGATGTTGACACTGGTGGTTTTGGAAATGCAGTGAATGTCTGTGAAGAAGTAAGGCAGAGGAGGAGATAGATGAATGTTGGTGATTGAACTAGCAAACAAAGGAGCTTCTGGGCTGTGGAAATGACTGTTAGATGAAGAAGTGCAGTGTGTATGTATGTAACAGAGAATTGTAAAACAGTGAAACAGAGAACAGTTTTGCACAATGCACAGGTTTGCATAAAGAAAAATTGTAAAATGTAAACTCAAATGAATTTTTTTTTATAAATTGTCTATGTTTTTTTAATATAAAAAGAAGAAATGCAATTGCAAATGAACTAGAAAACGACAAACACAACCACAATCAAAAATCACACAAACACAATTTTTTTTACAATGCAAGCTAACACACAAAACAAACACACAATAAAAGCAAATAAAAATAATTCGAAGAATAGAAAATAAAAATCAAAACAAATCCCCGGCAACGGCGCCAAAAACTTGTTCGTCGACGGAAATTCTATCGGTTTAGAAAACCGTCGAACGAATTTAAATTAAAAATAACCGCAAGCGCACGGTGTACGAATGTAGCACGCGGCGAATACGGGTCGATCCGCAAGGAATTGATGATTTTAAAATTCCATTCAATCAAATTAACCAAACTTGAAAGTGTGATTAGCTAAAAATGTAAGAAACTAACAAAAACTAGCAAAAGAAAAATAGATAAAAATATGAGAGTTAAATGACAATTTAGAGGCAATTTTCACTCTCTAAATCACATAAATCAACAAAATAAAGTTATGATCTCTCTTTTCTTGTCATTAGTGAATCAGTTGATGTGCTTATCATAAGTATGGTATATTTGTGCTATTAATTAGCTCAATATAAACCATCAACTATAACACAACCACTAATACACTTTTAAATCTCATAAAATACGACAACAAAGTTGAAAGAAAAATCTATTTTAAGCATGGCCTATTAACTATTAAATAGAAATATAAGCCATCAAAATTTAATTTCAACAATCACTTCTTTGCCATAATCATATGTAGATGAAGAGGCAATTTGTGTTTTGTTTGTTTAAGCATAGCCTATTTGGTATGAACAACATAGACTATCAAATTCAAAGCTAACAACATCATTAAACCACTTCAATCATTCTCATTAAGCACAAAAAGAGAGCATAAACATCAAATTAAGTTGAAGCTACATGAATAGAGAGCTTCATTACCCCTAAATTGAAGGGGTTTAGCCTATCATATTTGTTATCATATGAACAAATGTAGCTAACAACATGAAAGCAAAATGAAGAGGAAAAAGAGAGCAAAATGAAAAGATAAGCTAATTAACTTGCATAAAAGAAAAGAGATCTACACTACAACATGAAAGTAAATGAACATGAAAAGGAAAGAGCATATATTAAATTGCATAAAATAAAAAAGATTACATAAAATAAAAATGGCTAAGTAGCCATGAAAAGAGAAAGAGGAGCTTTCATTTTATTTTTGATCTAAACTAAACTAAAGAGAAGGAGGCCTAAGAGAGACTAAGAGAAGAGAGATTGAGAGAGGAGGTTACATGAAACATAAGGGGTATTTATACAAGTGTTAAAACCCTAATTCATTTTTTGGGGAATGCCCAAAATGCCCCTTAGGAAGTGTGGAGGCCATGTAATCATTAACATGTCTTAATCCCCCATTAAGTGTACATGAAGCCATTAACTCCAAAAGCATGTGCATTAGCCTTTAATTTGTACATTAAGGTAGGTGGGTAGATGGGGTCCTCCATGTTCTTCACTTTGAATTATTTCCATCTTCATTCCTTTGTATTAATTTTGTGCATGCATATCTTCATGAAACCATTTCTATTTGAGATCAAATTGCTACAAAAATATATACAAATTTTCAATTAATTTTTCTCAAAGAAATATATGCACACAAATGACCGTTTTGCCCATATATGAAGATAAATATGTGACAATTTGGAATAATTTGAATTTTTGTTTAAACAAGTTAAAATACCCGATATGATCATTTATTTAATTCAAATAGATTAAATATGATGGTAAAAATATGCACATTTACGTGCACATCAGACACAAACCATCACTTGTGCACATGCACGCTAGCTCGCCAAAGCTCCGACTACCTACGACACCTTCAGCACATTGACCATTGGCCAAAACATCGATCCTGACCACCAATTCGCTAGCACAGGCCACCGATCAAAATCGAGGCATGCATATGAAACTTGAACAAAAACCCAAACCTGAAAAACCCCTCGTCCAAGCGATTCCGACCACCAGAGGTTGAGCAACTCCAGCCTCACCTTACCGACCTTCCATGCTGCCATCTCCTAAAGTTTCGAGCAACTCGAATCACCAGAGGCAATGCAGTTCGCCAAAAACCCGGCCTCAACATAAACTAGGGTTAAGACCTAGTTCGACCTACCGCCGCCGCCACGGCGACGAAGAAAAACTTCCACCATTTTTCTCGGCCTCGACCACTTACCTACCACCTCCAGCCAAGTTCCCGACCACCCTAGATCCTTCGGCCACCAGAAATTATTCAAAAACTAATTTCTGGTCATCCTCGAAATGCACACTCATTACAATGCTAAAAATTGTGATTTTTGTTTAAAAAATCCTAACTTTCAAAGTAGATTCAAGTTATAAACATGAATCAGCAAATTAAGATGTTTGTTTTTTAACATGTTTTTAAAAATCTACTGTATTTTCTTGATTTCAACAATTTTCAATCCTATTATGCTTAAACATATTTTTAGCACCTAGATTATGATTAGATTAACCAATCTTGTTTGAATCTCAAGGCCTAACAAGGAACAGATAAAAAGATTTGAATTTTTTTTTCAAATTTAATCAGTGTACGTAAACAGAGATACACACAGATATACATATCAAACATGCATACTTAATACATTCATATACACATGGATATCACTTATATATACACAAGCAAGCATCATTCATCTCAGAATTTCACAAGCAACAAACATTTATTTACTTAATTTTTTAAAAAAAAGCTTACTCACTTGTTTTAAAAAGGTAGAGTGCTTGAAAACCGGAATTTGGAAACTGAAGCTTTAAACTGGAAACTTTGAATTTGCTGAGATGATTTAAGACTTTGATTGTGATGCTGGTTGAAGCTTGTTTACTGATGATTGCTTGATAAACTTTTCTTCAGGTTGCATTCGAAAATAAACCTTTGTTACAGGCTTTTGATCTTTTCTTTGAGAGTTTTTACAGGGTTTTGAACTTGAGTTGTTAAATGTTTACAGGATTTTTGATTTATTTTGAGGAATGTTTTCAGGTTTCGATTCTTCTCTGGTTTGAAAAGTAGTTTACAGGTTGAGTTTTTCTTGCTTTGAAAATGAGAAGATAAGAAAAAGAAATGAAGAAAGAAGGTGAATGTTTATATAGTGTTAAATTTAGGATTTATTAAAATTAAGAAAATGAAAAATAAAAAGTGACACTTGTTCAATTCAACAACATTTGTCATTTACAATCCTTTATTGAATTACACTTATTATCAACATGCTTTATAATTAAACACTTGTAATAATACAGTTTATTTGTTTCAAAATGTTAATATAAAGCTTTTATATTTATTTTTCTATTAAATAAGTACTTTTCTTAATTAATAAATGCTTTTCTTAAATTTAGATAAATAAAACCCTTTAAAGAAAATAGAATAAAAACCAATTATATTAAATAAAATCATATATAATATATTTAATTCATTTTTAAATGTTAATATAAAACTTTTGTATTTATTTTATGATTAAATAAATACTTTCTAAATTTATATAAATAAAATTCTTTAAGGAAAATAGTATAAAAAAATTATATAAAAAACCTTATTCATATTTTTATATCCAAAATATTTTCAAGATATATATCCCTAAAATTCAAATTAAATCCAAATTTAAATTCAAATTCAAATTTAAAAATCTAATTTAAAATCCACTTATATATATATATATATATATATTTATTTATTTGAACAAAAAAATTTAAATTTGTAAATAATTATTCTATTTAAAATCTATTTATATTTATGTATATAAACAACACATTATTATTTATTGTTTGAAATAACCATTTTACCAATTTAAAATAATAAATAAAGGAGATTATCACATTTTAAATTTCTTGAAATTCCGGGATATCACATTCCTCCCCCCTTAAAAGAATTTCGTCCCGAAATTTAAAACAAAAGATAATCCAAAATTTATATTTTATTTCAACAATTTCAAGCATACATATCAACCATACACTATCAACCAAACAAACAATTTCATTCAATAAACAATTTATTCAAACAAACATCACTAGCTATCCGGGTACAATTCCGGATAAGTTTTCCTAAAACTATCCAGAGTTTCCCAGGTACAATTTTGGGATCCTCACTCTATATAACCTTAACTTGCTACACCACCTTGCTTCCGAGTTGTCTCTCATCTTGATCAACGATCTGGACAGGATGCCTGACAATAAGTCCGGTTGGATCACTAAATCTTCCTGTACCGCCGGCTCCAAAACAAGAGATGGATCATTCACTTATTTCCTCAGATGAGATACGTGAAATACATCATCTGGACTGGCAATTCAATCCTGTAGACTACAACACCAATCCTAACGAGCACGCGGAACGAACCAATATACTTTGGGGCAAGTTTTCCCGTCTTTCCCAAATCTTATCGCTCCTTTAATCGGGGAAACTTTAACAAAGATTAAATTTCCAATCTCAAATTCCAGTTGTCTTTGTCTCTTGTCTGCATATTCTTCTAGCGATCATGTGCTGCTCTCAAACTCTTTTTGATAAGCTCCATCTTCGTAGGTGCCTCTTGGATCAAAAACTGGACCAAGAACAAGATGATCTCCCGGCTCTACCCAACAGGATGGGAATCTACCAGGTCTTCCACATAAAGCTTCATAGGGTGCCATCTTGACACTCACCTGATAACTATACGAGATTCCATTAAATGCAGATGGTCCTCCCAAGATCCACCAAAATCCAAAACACAAGCCCTCAGCATATCCTTGAGAATTCAATTCAGCCTTTCCTTCGGACTGGGAATGATAGGCTGTAGTCAACTCAAACTCGAACCCAAAGCTGATAGCAAAGCCTCCCAAAATTTGTTGGTGAAGATAGGATTACGGTCACTAACAATGCTGACTGGAACACCATGTAATCGGACAAACTCTCTTAAGATAAACTCAGCCAAAGATGCTGCAGAATGGGTTTCCTTAACCGAAATAAAATGAGCGCTCTTGGTTAGCGGTCTATGATTACCCATATTCCTTCATCTCACTTTTTTGTCCTTGGCAAACCATCGATGAAATCCAAAAAATCATTTCCCATTTCTACTTCGGAACTTCCAAAAGCTACAACAAACCTGCGGTCTTCTACTGATCACCTTCACCTGCTGACAGATTGCATATCCATTGACAAAAGCATCTACATCCTTCTTTATGCTCGGCCACCAGAAGACTCTCTCCATCCTTATACAACTTTGAAATCTCTGGGTGGATATTCAGCCTAGAGCGATGATTCTCTAACAGAACTTCTTGCTTCAAATCCTTGAAATTCGGAACACAAATCCTTCCGTTGATCCTTAATGTTCCTTGGTCATCAATCTCAAAAGTGGAACACTTGTTGAGTAGGATTTAGTGAACCCGCTCCGGATTCCATGGAACTTCTGTGTTTTCTCTATGGATCTATGAACTGTGTTTTCAGGAATGTGATGACCCGGAATTTGGGCAATGTCAATTTAATAATCTTTGTTAATAATTAAATTGGTTTGATAATTTTCTTTTATAACTATTTTAAATGGGCAAGTTTATTCTTTTTAAAGCTAATAAATATTTAATTGGTAAAATTTATTTTCGAAGCTAAATAAAAATATATTCTATTTATAATATATGTATATATGTGTGTGTGTGTGTGTGTGTGTGTGTGTATTGTAAATAGGAAGTCTTTGATTTTAATAAAAGATATGTTTTCAAATCGTAATACATATGTATATATATATTGTGATTTGAAGCTATGTTTTAAAATTTAATATAATAATTTTTAAGGCTAATAGTAAATGTTTTCTATTTATAATGTATATATTTGTAAATAGGAAAGCTTTGGTTCAAATTTAAACATGTCTTCAAATTTTAATATATATTTTGTAATTTGGAAATTATGATTAAATTTAATATAATACTTTTCGAAGGCTATTTAAAAAGTTAAACTTTATATTTCTTACACAACAAAGATAATATTATAAAAGGTTTATTCATTTAAATTATATTTCAGCTTAAGTTTAAAATAAGATTTAACGAAAGGTTTATTTTTTTGTTTTTATTATTCTTTCTTTTTAATTTTAACATGGATATATATATATATATATAAATAAACATAAATTAATAATACATAAACATATGAATATAAAAAGGATTTAAACATTTGTATACATACAATTCAAGCATTTGACATTTGTAGGGTGATTAAAACATGTATTCAACATGAGTTAACTTGGAGCATGCAAACTAAACAAATGGCAACATTATTTTTCCTTAAAATTTAATTATATATATATATATAATGTTTTAGAAAATTTGGCTATTCTTATTTCAGTTCAAATTTTTTCTTTCTCAATGTTTTCTTCTTCTTCCTAAAACTGAAACCGAAAATCAAAATGGATCAAAACAATAACACAAACATCAGTTTTCAAGTTTCTAAACCTGTGATCAGGCAAGAAAGATCAACCAACTAGATTCAACTCAAATTAAATCAAACAGCAAGCATTTCATTTCAACAATCAAAGACAAAACTTCCAGACTAAAAAGGCAAAGGCTTGTTCTCTGTTTTATTTCCTGGCGAGTAAATCTCTTTCTTTAAAAACAGTTTTTAATCGATGTTTATATTAATACATGTGATCAATATGTATAGAAAATGTTGTTGTATGATCTGCATGGTTGTTCTTTTATCTGGAAAATATTTTGCGCTGCTCTTTTCATATGAGAATTTTACTGTGTGTATATATCTTTGTTCTTGTTTTGATCACAGTTCAAATAACAATAAAAAATTCATATCTCTCAATTGAGGCCATATTTGGAGGTTGGAAGTGTATCTGCCGAGGATGTAGACCCAATAACGCCTCGAGTGAGCTTTGCAGCATGGTGTAAGGATTTCACCAATCTCTGAAGGAAACTTTTTGAAGGTTCGGAGTCCATCATTAAAGTGTAAGCTTGGCTGTGCTCGGGTGAGCAAATTTTCAAGAGTTTGGATCTGTCAGATAAGCAGAAGCTAGTAACGGTATCTTGGCAACTTCAAGAAGAAGCAGCTCCGTGGTAAGATGTAGTATCCATGGATGTTCTTGAAGGTGTTTCTCTTGAAGGAAGCTAAGGAATACCCACCGCATGGAAGACCCGATTGTATAGGAATTTGGAATTTGAAGTTGGAGACTTTATTTCTGGTTGAGGTTTTCTCTGGTAAAGAAGAGCTATAAGATTGGGTAAGACTGGAAGCTAGCTCTGATACCAACTGTCATGACCGATCTTTCGACCATAGAAAGACGCATCATTAATAGGAAAGAAAGAGATAGAAAAGAGAAAATATAGAGAAGAAAGAACTAAACAACATCAGAATCTCAAAGCGGAATGAATAAATTATATTACATCACATAAGATATTTTTTAGCACCATAATTGGTCACTAACACCCTTGAGATAGATTTTGTAGAGAGATTAATGAAGAAAGTAAATTAAAACAGAGAATTGTATGCTAAATTAAATGCAAAGGCAAGAACACCGGATTTATAGTGGTTCGGCATAACTGCCTACGTCCAGTTTGAAGGTAATCTTTATTGCTTTACTCAACAATTGATTACCGATACAATCCGTACACCAACTACTTGAATACAAATGCTAAGTAAAGGGAACGAGTCTTGAATTCGGCAGTCTCCCTAGTGTTCTCGAAAAGGTACCTTTCACTGTGTCCCTGCCCCACTATTTATAGACGAAGATGGGTTGGACTTCCCTAATGGGCCTAGGAGCAAGATACCTTGGCCCGTGGTGGGTGACTTCTGTGCGCCGAGCTGCAAATTCCAAACGAAAAATGCCGAGCCACATGTCCAAGCCGATCTTTACCTCTATGCCGAACGAGGCAGTGTGTTGAACGAGGCAGGAATGCCGAATGATACTGGAATGCCGAATGTGGCTGGAGTGCCGAACGAGGTTCATGCTGAACGAGGCTGGAATGCCGAACGAGGCTCTATGCTGAGCGGGGCTAGAATGCCGAACGAGGTCCACACCGAACGACCCTGCTATGCCGAACAACCTTGCCATGGCGATCGAGGCTTCATGCCGGTGAGGCTTCTACCAAACGAGGCTCTATGCCGAGTGGTACTTATGCCGAGCCTCTAGTTACTTGGTCAAACATCCAGGTAACACTTGCCTCCCAAAGTGCATCATGTGGATGAACATGATGCGCTTTGAATCACGAGTCCTCCGTGTTTTCCATCGAGCCCCTATTCCGAATGCCAATCGAGGCATTGTATGCCGAACGACATACTAATGCCGAACGACATACGAATGCCGAACGACATACTAATGTTGAGCGACATACGGATTCCGAACGTCATTAATGCCGAATGATGGAGGTGCCTTGACTGGTTCTACCGGTCACTGTCCCTTCACCTTCTTTCCTTCCTACTATAAAGGTCAGTACTTCTCTTCCTCTTCCCTTTTTACCTTTTACCTCGGCTCTAATATTCTTACGAACTTACCTCCTTCCAGACTTTTACCAACACCTCAACTTCCTTTTTGATTCCCGTATCCTACTCGTCCCTTCTCGACTGCCCTTAATCACAAATCTGAGAAGATTTTGCTTCTAAATCAAGCACATCGCCGAAACTTGACCCTCTCTTCTAGGTACGAACCATTTACCTGCTCAACTCTTCCCAATTAGGGATTTAAGACAAGATTTCAACTCACGATCTTCCTCTAACCCATGAATAATGATAGTCCCGTAGAAAAGGAAGTTGGACTCTAGGTTTAAACAAGTCTTGAGATTAACCGGAGAGGAAGGTGGAAGAAAGCGTTGTCCTAATGGGAACCAGTTAGGGTTGAGATGTTCGGTCACAGGTGGCGTGCGAGTTGAAGTGGCGTGTGACCGACCACCTTGGAGGGTATTTAATTTGTATGAAGGAAAGAGTTGGAAGATGTATGGAAGTGGCTCAGCATGACTCCCTCATGCCGAACGAGGTAAGGGTGTGTAGGAGTAGAGTTGAGGTTGGGGTTGCGTGTCGAGCAGTGTGGTTTTATTTATCTACAGCTCGGCATGACCCCCTATGCCGAAAGGGTGTTAGAGGGAGTGAAGGTGAACAGTGGGAGATGGGTAGAGTGTCGAACAAGGTGGCTCGGCATGACATGTTGGATGACTCGTTCGTGCCAAGCGGTAGAGAGGATGTGTAGGAAGGGAGTTGGTGTTGAGGGTGAATTGCCGAGAAACGCTACTCGGCATGATTGCGGTTTGGCATGTCTTGCCACATGCCGAACGGTAATGATAGATGGTAGGAGAGTGGTGTACAACAACAACACTAGTCGAACATAATGCATAGTTTCTCAACCTATTTATGCGCGAATATATGACAATGAACAAGGACGACTTAAACAACTAAGCACACTAGACAATCCAGACTGATAACTCCCGTGTTTAGACAACTGTAAACTTGAACTTAACTTGCTTAGAACAGTTAATAACTTTTCACATACAGTGTCGATGCTTAGTTCAAAACATAAACCTTCTTACGAAAAGCTCACGCGGACGGGCAGCGATGATGGTCTTCGAAGATGATAGTTCGAAGCCCAACTTTATCTCACCAACTCAGTGTATTTTAATTTCTTGGCATTTATATTTGAATGATCGCACCAGTTCACACACCACACGGGGGGATTATTTATGTTGTTAAGTCTAATGTCGATTGCTTTTCAAGTATAGTTCAAACAGGTATTTTGCCAGAGTTAGCCATTCACTAGAGATGTCTAGGAAATCTAGCTCCGCCACGATCTCGGACAGACCCGGGCCATCCTCTCAACAAGAAGTAGTTGGAACTTCAAATCTGTCGAATACTCTTGCACAAGACATGCCAAGCCCCCGACCGCATCTGTCGACTTGGCTCTCGATGCCTTGGATGCAGCGATCTTTTTAGACGATCCGATCGATTCCTAAGCCTTGAAGATTATCGAAAGCACGTTTCGTCGTATATGCTCAGTCCATGGGATTCCTTTCGACGATGTGTTGGTTCCATCGGGGCAAGATTGTCATGGCCTGCAACAGATTCATGTGTTGGGTCGGTAGCGTGCCACCATTCAACTCCTTTCTTCGCGATCTACTATAGTATATCGAGATTGCCCCTTCACAATTACATCCAAACAGCCATGCATTCATATACGACACTTGCATTCTCTTCATGAGTGTCCTCTTCAGGCTTTCGACTCCTGGAGACATCCACTATATCTATCGCTTCAAAAGACGGTCAGATAACCCATCTTTTTTTATTTCTCGAGCCGCATAGCAAGTTTCAAATCCTGGCCGGGGCATGGAGCAAGTTTTCTCAATATAAGCAGGAGTGGTTCTATGTGCGCTGTCCTTCCGGCTTTGCGAGGAGATGGATGGAAGGGAGTAAGTATTTTTTCTTGATCAATACTCATGTTTAGTAGAAGCCCCACCTTTTCTAACTCTTCCTCTATTTCTTCAGGTATTAACCCATGTCCCAAAGGCCTCGGATATTGTGAAGCTGTCGAAGCTATCCGAGCTATTCCCGCAGAATCCGAGACATCAGATCTCTCATTTCAAATGAGTCGCTCATGAAGTTTGGTTTGCTAGCGGAAGATCGCCGAATAAACCTCCCTCCAGGCATCACTATAACCAGGCCTGCCTCGAACAAAAGAAAAAAAACAGGCCGGGTCTTCATCACCTAATGCCCTTGACACGCTAGAGGAGGGAGAGATTAGAGAAGGCAAGACGCCCGAAGTATAGGGTGAAAATGTTAGTCCCACATGGGACCCGGTAGTCGAGTTTCACGACCTCGAAATGGCACTTTCCCCTTCAAAGGGAAAGAAGAAATTTACCTATAAGTTGAGGAAGAAGAAAGTAGGTGGAACCTCTAAAGTCACCCTTATTCCAGTGGAGAGAGAGCCTTCCCCCCAACACTTAGAAAGTTCTCTGAAAGGTCTGTCGAACCTCACTATTCCTAATGATATGCTTAACTATGGCTTTGACGATCTGGAGGCTCTTAAGCTTCATTCGCCCATGAGAGGCAATACAAGCGCTCAAGCCCAAAACCAGGGAGAAAAAACTCATATTAGTAGAGATAAAGAAAATGGTCCGTCGGGGGGAACACTAAGACACACACACAAACACGTGCACTTCACCTTGCAC
Source organism: Allium cepa (assembly GCA_030765085.1). Lineage (NCBI taxonomy): Eukaryota > Viridiplantae > Streptophyta > Magnoliopsida > Asparagales > Amaryllidaceae > Allium > Allium cepa. The sequence goes on along the minus strand of CM060931.1, from coordinate 346,867,996 downwards.
TTAAATTTCTGCCATCACTGTACTCTTTGCTGACTTTTCGTTATGAAAATTCTATGTAGGTGACATGGGGCATACATATGGACTTGACCGTCTTCGTGGTTCATCTATTTTTCACCACTTCGGCCAAGATTCGGGTTCTTGCAAGTGTTGAGATAGAGATGATTCCGACGATCAAGACTACCACCATCGAGAATCATCCTACCGAAGGAAAACCTATAGTCAGTCCTCCTACCCTCGTTATCCTCCTCCTCAATCGAAGCACAATAAAGGAAAGTCCGCACATAAGGGGTCCCAGCCCGAGGCCCATCGAGATCAAGACTCTGGGTCATCCAGTACCAGGCAATCCCGGGATCCCTACAGAACATCTACAATCTCCAAGAAGACTCCTCTCACTCCTGTATCTGATCCATCGGTAGCAGAACGACTTGTTGAGCTTAAAGCCGCATTCCCAAAGATATGCTTTAATGGCTCTAAATTTCTCCCGGCGATTCACCAGATTCCAGGACATGTCAAGCAAAGCGCTATTTCTTGTACTAATGAAATCTATGTCTAGCATGATGCATTTGTCCACTTAGCCAAAAAAGTCTCAGAAGTCTCCGTCGAGTGTCAACATGAGATTGATCGCCTGAAGCTCGAGGCTATCCATGATAAAGACATTATCAAAGCTTAGGACAAAGAGCTCTCTGCGTATAAGTCTCAACTTGAAGCCGCCCAACAGAGTGCTAAGGATACTGCGGAGGCCGTCAATCGTCTGGCTCAACTCATAAGAAAGAAATCAACGAGGCGGTCCAATGTTGTGGGGCCCTGACTTTAGAAAAGGATTCAATGCAGAAGGAAAGGGATGCATTTTCCCTCTGAGTCAAAGAGCTGGAGGATCAACTCCGTAGAGAAAGAGAGGAGAAAAATGCTGCCCAAGAAGAGTCGCAACGATAATGCGACGAGATCGTTGCTACGCGGCTTCTGAAGGCAAAGCTCGACGATGAGCTTTTTAAGGTCGGGATGCTGAAGGATGAGGCCCATGAAGAGGGTAAGAAAATAGCATCCACGAAGATTGACTCTCCCCTTAAGGCAGCTACAGAGGCTGGCAGGGATGAGATTAAGTGCATGTTTGACCCACTGATAGCCGAATTCAACACCCGTGTCCTCATGCATAGGGATTTAACTTTTCTTGGCGAATGCTACCTTGAATCTCTAGCTGAGGCATGGGAGACTTTAATAAAGATCTGGAAGGTCGAGCTAGGCACTGAAGAGTTTGATAAGGAAGCCTTGGTGAAAGAATTTCTTAGGGGGAACGAGCCTTCCCACTTGTCTGCAGCGAAGGCGCTCTACTACAAAGGTTCCCCCTCATCCAAAGGAAAAGACATCGTTGACGGTCCGTCTGGAGCCGAGTCTTCAGTCCTTCCTCTTACTCAATCGGCTGATCAGCCAATACTCGATCCATTCGAGCAACATGCTTGTTATGACCCAGAAGACCCTAGTCTCGGCATCCACATTCTATCTCCCATTTCGAAGTGTGAGACTCCCTGGACGATTGAGAGCCCGCAAGAAGCCGATACATAACTCTTCCTTGTAAAGTTCAAAGAGCCGTCATTTTCAGCATAAGATTATTTTATTCTAACGTTTGTTTCCTGTGATTTTGTGCAGGCCATTCTGATCCCGAACCCACTCCAAGGAGCGATGACGCTAAGGAGGAGATGGGGAAAACAAGCGAGGCCACTCACGAGGGAGAGACTCCCGGTCCAGATGCTCAAGTGATTGAGGCGCTTGATGAGTATAAGTCCTAGACATTGTCTTCTGTCGAAGGTAGTTATGAAATTGAGATCACAACTGCCTCTGAGCACACTTCTAAAATGAGCATGACTCGCTGAGGAAAAGAAAAGGACAGCTGAAATCAAAGTCGAGCCCTGAGTCATGGACCTAGATGATCCTCTAAACAAGACTTTGAAGGCCATCCTCCCTGGTGGGTCCTGGCCATTAAAGGTCCCTCATTCTTCCTCAGTTGTCACCTCCTTACCGAGCAAAACTTCCAAGAGAAAACGCGTGGAGGAGGGGTCATAAGAGAAGATGAAGGAGGACAAGAAACCGAGGAAGTCAAAGAAGTAGTTGCTACTCTCGTTCGACAAGAGTTAGTTTAGATTATGTAATTATTTTTATTTATTTTCATAGTCAATGTAAATAGACTTTTGACTCCGAGTTTTGGAGGAGTTGTAGCAGAACCTTATTTTGGATGAATAAAACTTAGTTCTTTTGTCTTTCAAAAGACTTTCGTCGTTCAGCTTTTTGTATAATTATGGTAAAAAACCAGGCTATTGTGGGTTACATAACTCCCAATTCATTTTCATATATGCCAGAAATTCTTTGGAATTGTACATCCTTTATTCTATGCTTCGGGTACTTAGAATACTTTTCAGTCCCTAGGCTAGGGACTTGTTGACTTCAAGTCATTTGTATCCTAGTCCGCACTCCAGGGACTTGGAGAATTTTAAGCCGTTTATACTCCAATCCGCACTATGGGGACTCAGAGTACTCCAGTCCACACTCAAGGGACTTGAAGATTTTAGTCATTTATACTCTAGTCCGCACTGTGGGGACTCAAAGTACTCCAGTCCACACTCAGGGGACTTGAAGATTTTAGTCATTTATACTCTAGTCCGCACTGTGGGGACTCAAAGTACTCCAGTCCACACTCAGGGGACTTGGAGATTTTAATCATTTATACTCTAGTCCGCACTCTGGGGACTCAGAGTACCCCAGTCCGCGCTCGGGGGACTTGGGAGATTTTAGTCGTTTCTGCTTTGGTCCGCACTCAGGGGACTCAGAGTACTCCAGTCCACACTCAGGGACTTGGAGATTTTTAAGTCGTTTATACTCTGGTCCGCAGTCAGGGGACTCAGAGTACTCTAGTTTGCACTCAGGGGACTTGGAGATTTTTAAGTCGTTTATACTCTGGTCTGCACTCAGGGGACTCAGAGTACTCCAGTCCGCACTCGGGGGACTTGGAGATTTTTAAGTCGTTTATACTTTGGTCCGCACTTAGGGGACTCAGAGTACTCAAGTCCACATTCAGGGGACTTGAAAATTTTTAAGTCGTTTATACTCTGGTCCGCACTTAGGGGACTCTGAGTACTCTAGTCCGCACTCAGGGGACTTGGAGATTTTTAAGTCGTTTATACTCTGGTCCGCACTCAGGGGACTCAGAGTACTCAAGTCCGCACTCAGGGGACTTAGAGATTTTTAAGTCGTTTATACTCTGGTCCGCACTCAGGGGGCACAGATTACTCCAGTCTGTACTTAGGGGACTTGGAAATTTTTAAGTCGTTTATACTCTGGTCCGCACTCAGGGGACTTAGAGTACTCTAGTCTGCACTCAAGGGACTTGGAGATTTTTAAGTCATTTATACTCTGGTCCACACTCAGGGGACTCAGAGTACTCCATTCCGCACTCAAGGGACTTGGAGATTTCTAAGTCGTTTATACTCTGGTTCGCACTCAGGGGACTTAGAGTACTCCAGTCTGCACTCAAAGGACTTAGAGCCTTCAGGATGTTCATGCGCGTTCATACGTCAGACAGAATAATGTAATCTAGTGGTTTTCCATAGAATTAACATACATAGAAACATCAATGATTATGGAAAAGATGGCTTCAAGCCTTTATTAATGAAAATAAGCTAAATTGTCTTATTACATGCCAAAAACTAAGAATAAAAATATGCTGGAAATAATTGCAACTAAAATATGAAAGAAATGAACTAAGTATAATAATGTCGCAAATGCTCGCTATTCCATGCTCGGGGGAGTGTCGCACCATCGACGGTCGCTAGCTTGAAAGTTCCCTCTCCAAGCTTCCGTTCAATGACGTATGGACCTTCCCATGTGGGATTGATATGCAATGGGACCGGTAAAACTCGTTTCAAAACGAGGTCTCCCACATCAAAGATTCTCGGCCAGACCTTTTAATTATAATATCGAGTGACTCGGTGTCTGTATGCAACCACTCTTAAATCAGCTTCTTCACATTTTCATCAATGAAGTCCAATGATTCCAGCAAAAGATCCCGATTCGACTCAGGTCGTAATAAGTTACCCGATGTGATGGAACTTCAAGTTCTATGGGTAAAACAGCTTCCATGCCATATACTAACGCAAATGGAGTATGGCCAGTCGTGGACTTGTGGGTGGTTCTATAAGCCCAAAGCGCTGTTGGAAGTTCATCTACCCACTTACTTCTAGCCTTTTCCAAACGCTTTTTTAATATGGACTTGATTATTTCGTTCACGGCTTCCACTTGTCCATTGGCTTTTGGATGAGCAACTGCTGCAAACTTTTTCTCAATGCCATATCTTTGGCAAAATTCTTTGAAATTTTTGCTTTCAAATTGAGTTCCGTTGTCTGTAACGATAGTCGCTGGAAGGCCAAAACGGCATATAATGTTTCGTACAATGAAATTAATGACCTTTTTGGTGGTGATCGTGGCCAAAGGCTCTGCTTCTGCCCACTTGGTAAAGTAACCAACCACAACTATCGCGTATTTCGCACCACCTTTGGAGATGGGCAATGAACCGGCTATGTCGATTCCCCACATCGCAAACGTCTAGGGACTAACCATTTGCGTGAGTTCCGTCGGTGGAGCTCTCAATTTTTTTGCATATTTCTGGCATTTGTCGCATCTCCATACATAGTCTGCAGCGTCTCGATTTATAGTTGGCCAATAGTATCCACAGCAGAGGATTTTCTTTGCTAATGTCTTCCCCCCAGTATGGTCACCGCATTCCCCTTTATGGACTTCTTTCAGGACTCGTTTTTTCTCATTGTAGGAAATGCATCAGCGTTAGGGGGTCGAGAATCCCCTCCGATACATTATTCCATCCTGCATTACATATCACAAAGCCTTACAAACGACTTGTCGTCTTTCTCTCCTTCTTTCGAGCAAGACCCTGTGTAACAAGTATTGATTAAATGGGGTCATCCATGATTCCTTCTCGATATTTGTTTCTAACACTAAATCTACCTCCATCATATTTATACTCGGAGCATGTAGAGTTTCAACGGGAACCAATCCTATTTGCTGTGCATCGCCAGTGCTTGCAAATTTTGCCAATGAATCGGCTTCTCTGTTTTGTTCACGCGGGACATGCAAAATATCATAATATTCTAGATTTGCTAGCAGCTCTTGAACCCATGCAAGGTATGGGGCAAGCCTCTATCCCTTCGCTTGATAATCCCCCTGCGCCTAGTGCACCACCAGTTGTGAGTCGCAAAAGATTTCAACCGATTTTATCCCCAGTTCTCTGATAAGTCTCAAGCCAGCAATCAATACTTCATACTCGGCTTTGTTATTTGTCGCTGGGAATTCGAGCTTTAAAGCATAAAAAACTGATCGGTTTTCAGGAGTCGCAAGAACTATGCCAGCCCCTGAGCAACGGCCATTAGATGCCCCATCGGTATACAACTTCCATTGAACGGGAGGTATGACATTGTTACCGTCTGATTCGTCTGACATGGTGAATTCAACAATGAAGTCTATTAGTGCTTGCCCCTGTATGGCCCTTCATGGCAGGTAGGTAATATCGAACTGACTCAACTCGATATTCCATTTTAACATCCTTCCAGAAGTTTCCTGTTATTGGAGCACCTGTCGCAAGGGTTGGTCGGTATAAACACTAATTGAGTGTGCCTGAAAGTATGGCCGGATCTTGCGTGATGCAATCATCAAGAAATAGGCTAGTTTCTCAATCTTAGGATAATTTCTTGCTGCCCCCATTAAACGTTTACTGACATAGTACACCGGCTTCTAAACTCGGTCCTCCTCGTGAGCCAGAGCCGTACTGATAGCATGCTGAGAAACATCCAAGTACACGTACAACATCTCATGGTCTACCGGTTTCGACTGTATCAGGGGGGTTTCTAAATGTCTTACTAGAGCTCGGAACGCTTCATCACAGTCGGATGTTCACTCAAAATTTCTCTTTCCTTTCTTTATTACACTGAAGAAAGGAATACTCTTATCTGTGGCTCTGGATATGAATTGACTCAGTGTGGCCACCTTCCCATTCAATCTTTGCACTTGTTTTATAGTTTTAGGCACTTGTATGTCTCGAATGGCTTGAATCTTCTCCAGGTTAGCTTCGATTCCCCGCGCATTCACAATAAAACCCAAAAACTTCCCTGATGCAACTCTAAAGGAACATTTCAAAGGATTGATCTTCATCCCATAATGTATGAGTATATCAAACATCTCTGCTAAGTCTCGAATGTAGTCGTTTGACTGTCGTGACTTCACGAGCATGTCATCAACATGGACTTCCATTGTTCTACCAATCTGGTCTTTAAACATTCAATTCACCAGACACTGATAGGTTGCTCCCATGTTTTTCAATCCAAAAGGCATTACTACATAGCAATATAACCCCACGTCTATGAAAAAAAGGGTGTGTTCTTGATCTGGAATGTGCATCGGGATCTGATTGTATCCCGAGTATGCATCTATAAATGACAATAACTCGTGTTCAGCCATGGAGTCGACGAGCTGGTCGATTCTGGGTAAAGGAAAACTATCCTTCGGGAATGCTTTGTTCAAATCAGAGTAATCAACACAAGTTCTCCACTTCCCGTTTGCTTTCCTTACTAACACAGGGTTGGACATCCATTCAGGGTAGAGGGCATTGCGGACGAACCCATTGGCTTTGAGTTTGTCCACCTCCTCTCTGAGAGCAGCGGACCTCTCCGGGTCCATGCCTCTCCTTTTCTATTTTACAGGAACGTACTTGGGTCTATGTTCAACATATGACTCGCAATAGCGGGAGAAATCCCGCACATATCAGAATGTGTCCAAGTGAAAACATCCAGGTTCGCTTGGAGGAAATCAGTGAGATCCTCAGCCATTGACGGGCCGAGTTGCGATCCAATCTTAAGAACTCGTGATGGGTCATCCTGGCTGACTGGAATGTCAATCGCCAGTTCAATCGGTGCTGCTTTTGCTTCCCTGGGTTCCCCATCATCATCTCTCTGATCTATGTCTCAATAGGTCCGAGAGTGTCGCCCGAGCCAGGGCTTGGGCACTACTTGTCAATCTCTAGTATTTTGGATGTAGACGGAGCTGTCCGCAACCTTTCCTTTCTCTCGCCATTGGCCTCTCTCACCCAGCCACATAACATGCACGACCAGTCACCTGATCACCATGCACCACACCGACTTCCTTGTCTGTCAGAAATTTTAACGTCAAACACCACGGGGCCAAAGTTCCCCTAAACTCTGCCAGGGCTGGCCGACCCAGTAACACATTATATGGAGAATCAACATCCAACACTACAAACGTTTGGATTCGCACCCTCCTACGCTCACCTTCTCCCAGTTCAACTGGTAATTCAACATACCCCACCGCATCTGTTGCTGCACCATTAAAGCCATGGATACGGGCTTTAGATGGCTTTAAATCTTTTGTCTCCATCTTCATTTGGTCGTATGCCTTTTTGAAGATGATGTTAACGGAACTTCCACAATCAATTAAAATTCTTTTGACATAAGCTGGCCCGAGCATCGCAGATATGACCATCGGGTTGATGGTTGGAGCCTCTACCTTGTCCGCATCTCGGCTTCTAAACATTATATCGTCCGTCATCATGCATTACCGCTTTGTAGGGGTCCCATCCTCCATATTCGAACAACATTCGTAATCCACATGCCTTAAGGAGTTAGCATATCGCTTCATCTCTTGCCAGTTCTTGTTTGCAGGGTGAGGTCCACCGACTATTGTGTTTATGACCAATCTACCCATGGTTCGGGCAGGTTCCTCTGGTTGGTGTGGAGCCAGCCCACGTCCGGGGTCTGATGTTCCCTGCCTGCTCTCCTGTGGGTTCTTGACAAATTTCTGCAATTTTTTCTGTCTGATCAGTTTTTCTATAGCATCGTGGAGGTGTCTACACTCGTCCATATTATGCCCGTAAGTTTCATGAAAGCAGCAATACTTCCCAGTCCGCTTCTGCTCCTCTGTTGACTCCTTTAGGCGTGGCTTTCTATACTGGAACATACTACAAGTTGATAGATAAATATTCTCAAGAGATGCAATCAGTGAGGCGTACTCATTGTAGGTCGAAATCCTTGGCTTCCATTCCCCTTCTTCTCTTTTCTTTCTGGGATTTCCTCCTTCGGATCCTTTAGATTACCTAGGTCTGTTCTGGACATTGACTTGAACCTTTCCCGAGTTGTCATCAGATTGTTTCACGGTAATGTTACTTTTCACAGACTCCTGAACATGCCCTGGTGCCTTATCTCGCCTTGTCCATCTAGCTTCCTCTCTTCTTATGAATTGATGAGCCTTTGAATAGGAATGCTCCAGCGTTGTTGGAGGCTTTCCTACCAACCAATCTCCGAACTCTGAATCCGGATCTACTCCTCGCATTACCGCCATTAGAATTGCGTGGTCGTTAGGGTTGCTAACTTCAGTAGCCGCAACATGGAATCTCTGTAGGTACTCTTTCAATGACTCTCCCGGAGCCTGGATTATACTTGATAGGGACATCACATCGTTAGGACGAGCGACATGTATCCTTAACTGTTCTACAAATTTCGTCGCCAACTCGTCAAAGCTGGATATAGACCGTAGGGGAAGTCGAGTGAACCATATGGTGGCGATTCTGGATAAAGTGATCGAGAAGCATCTACACTTGGTCGCGTCATTCGCTCTAGCCGAATCCATCATCCACTCATACCTTATCACGTGTTTCCTGGGATCAGTCTTTCCTTCATAGGCCGGGATAGTTGGCATGCTAAATTTCCTGGGATACTCGGCCTATAGGATGGTATCGTGAATGGAGTATGACTCTTGAATATTCCATAATCTTCGTTGGTTAAGCCTTGATTTTCTCTCATTAGCTGTCGGACCATAGCTGATAAGTCTGGAGTTTGTACAGAGAGTGGAAGGTTGGGCTCTGTTCTACGGGATCACTCGAGTTGATGTCCCCTCTATTGGCGATCTGCCAAACGTGTATTTAGAAGGCTAGCTCCATTAGGGCCTTGGTGAGCCAGGCGCCTTGTCTCCACACGCGTTCCGGCTCCTAAGTTTCCCGTTTCTGTTTGAGTGTGGTCTCCAAGATGTGAGTGATCTCTAGTTGATCGATCAGTTGCACCTGCTTACGCAGTTTCAGTTTTACGTCTTCTATGCCTGGGAGGTTCATCGGATGAAGTCCAGCTATCGGATGAAGAATAAGGAACAGGGCTACCTCCAGCATTCTGATGCTATTGCTATGTAAGCTGTGTCATGAGGTTAGCATTAGCTTGAATTTGCTCAGCAAGTTGCCTTCTACTTTTCATGAGTTCTCTTATTAGATCGTTGAACTCCGTCCTAGTGACAACTTCCGTTTGGTTATGAGCTCCGGCAGTCCTATGCTGAGATTAACTTGCTGATTGCTAGGTCCTATCTGTTGTACGCTAGCAGTCTCGTTGACATCCACGTTATAAGAGGCTGATCAGGTACGTGGTCTTCCCATAGTAGAATTGTTGATCGAAACTCTGAGTAGATTCAACGGACGTCCTGTCAATAAGTTGGATCTCCTTCGGGGGATTTATTCAATCCAGTAGCTACAAAGCAGATCTAGCGATCTGAGAATTCGATTCTAAATGAAGGCACCAAAATATTAGCACCAGTATTGGTCACTAACACCCTTGAGATAGATTATGTAGAGAGATTAATGAAGAAAGTAAATTAAAACAGAGAATTGCATGTTAAATTAAATGCAAAGGCAAGAACACCGGATTTATAGTGGTTCGGCGTAACTGCCTACGTCCACTCTGAAGGTTATCTTTATTGCTTTACTTAACAATTGATTACAGATACAATCCGTACACCAACTACTTGAATACAAATGCTAAGTAAAGAGAATGAGTCTTGAATGCGGTAGAGTCTCCCCAGCGTTCTTGAAAAAGGTCCCTTTCACTGTGCCCCTACCCCACTATTTATAGACGAAGATGGGTTGGACTTCCCTAATGGGCCTAGGAGAAAGACACCTCGGCCCGTGGTGGGTGGCTTCTGTGCGCCGAGCCACAAATGTCGAACGGCAAATGCCGAGCCACATGTCCAAGCCGATCGGTACCTCTATGCCGAACGAGGCAGTGTGTTGAACGAGGCAGGAATGCCGGACGATACTAGAATGCCAAATAAGGATGGAATGCCGAACAAGGTTCATCTCAAACGAGGCTGGAATGCCGAACGAGGTTCATGCAGAACGAGACTCTATGCCAAGCAGGGCTGGAATGCTGAACAAGGTCCATGTCGAATGACCTGCTATGCCGAACGGCCCTACCATGCCGATCGAGGCCTCATGCCGGTCAAGGCTTCTGCCAAACGAGGCTTTATGCCGAGCGGTACTTATGCCAAGCCTCTAGTTACTTGATCAAATATCCATGTAACAATATTATATAATATCATATACATCAGAGTCTTACAGCTTAAACATCATAAACTAGATAGTTATAAAGACTTATCTAGTCATTACAACTCAAGTACAATACAGACTTCATCACAGAGATACAATACAACGGAATCACTATATATCTATAAATGCTGAAGCCTCATGCTCCATATCTCCTCCAGAACTCGTCGAAGCTAACCTAAATCCCTTGGCTGCTCGCAAAATTTGAGTACCCAAGAGTTTAATAAAACAGAAAATAAACTTCGGGTCAGACATGGGTCTGGTGTGAGTAAACGGGTTAAAGTTGCTTAACTTTGAAAATCATTTGGAAAGAAAGGTATCTCGTAAGACTTCCTGCACATAAACATGGAAAAGTTTTTACCTTACGATAACCAAAATATTTGATAGGAAATCCAATGATATTATAATAGTATCTAGGTTTTCAAGTAAATAGAAAAAAGCTGAAATTTTTACGTGATTAAATTCTAGCATACTAGCCACAAAGTGGGTTATACAATCAAAACCGTAAAGACATGTAGGGAAAATAGGTTTTCATCAATGGTAGGGATACTGGGATATCGTCCGTCACAATACGTGGCCTAGATCAGCGTACCGAGGATCCACCCTAAATCCCCTGCAACACAAGGCTGGAACCATCCCTTACTGGATAGTCCCGAACAAGATAACCCCGTAGTTGGCGCGCGATTCCAACTGCCCACTAAGCCGAATATAAAGGGACCTCTAGATAGGGGAAAATCTCGTCCTACTTAGGCGCGACCCACTTAGCCTTGCTGCACCTCCCCTGTTTTAGCCACTCCCGGTTGATGGGCTTGAGGTTGCGATTACCTTTTAGGACACATCTATCTTAGAATGCTCATCGTCCACCTGACGATGTTCTGAAAGCAATCAATCCATACAAGTTCGTTTCGGTTTCGAATGAAACCGAAGGCACTATCTTGTTACACTCATTATGGAATCACCCTCAGAGTTAACGAAAATAGCCTTTGCACTCTGAATCTCCATCTCGAACCTGAAAGTACTATCTCCGTTAAATTCATCTTGGAATCACCCTTAGAGTTTTTAACGACGAATAGTTCTTACACTTCGAGTCTTCATCTTGGTCTCCACTTGAATTCACGACCTAACGTTTAATTTGGATCGATGTGGTTTTCGGTTATCCAAATTTGCAAATCCGATCCCAGTCTTACTGAATCCAAAACGCCGTTTTAATGTCCAAGTGGTTTAAGGATTAAACAATTCAATTTATTATCTATATTCACATAGATAGATAATTCACATTATCACAAATAGATAATCCATATAATCACAATTCAATCAAACATCTCATATCACTAAGCAGCACATCTCATATAGAGATATCACATAATCGAAGGCAATTCCATTTCATTCAATCATCCATAAGCAAGATAAATTAGTCACATCATCTCTAATTAATTTAATTAACCACTAATGAATTAAATTAATTTCTTAAATTACTTTTAAATCCTGCTTACTTAACATTAATTAATTACAAACCAATTAATTAATCATCCATTAATTATCCATCTTAATTGATCATCCTTGACTAGTTATTCTTCGATTACGTTGAGCAATTAGCCTTTAATTAATTATTCCTTAACAATAAATTAACCCTTAATTATTCTCATTAATTAATTATTAATTAATTCCATTAATTAATGATCCTAAATTAATTACTTCCATTAATTAATTAACTATAATTAATTATATTGATCCTTAATTAATTATATTAATTAATTATACTTTAATTAATCACTTCCATTAATCAACCTTAATTAATTACATGCAGTAATTAACTATCCTGTAATCACTTACCTTAATTAATTAACTCCTTAATTAATTATATTAATCCTTTGATTAATCACACTAAGTAATTAATCCTTAATTACTTTCATTAAGTAATTTTCTTTAATTATTTTTCATTAAGTAATTCCCCTTTAATTAATTACATCCAGTAATTACACATTAATTACTTACACTAAGTAATTACACTTATTAATTACATTAAGCAATTACTTAATCAATCATCAAGTGATTATCTTTAATTAATTAAATCTAGTTAATTAACTTAAATTAATCACATTAATTTATTTAATCACATTGATCAATTAATCCCTTTAATTACTTCCATTAATTAATTACTTTTTAAATTAATTGCCTTTAATTATTCAGATTAATTAACCCTTAATTAGTCAAGTAATTAACTATCCTTAATTAATTAAATCAATTATCTTAAATTAATTATTTTAAATAATTATCTCTTAATCATTAGTTAATGATCCTTAAATTTATTACATTCATTAACTATCCGTCAATTACTTCACTTAGTAATTATCTTTTAATTTACATTAAGTGATTAACTTTAATTAATCCCATTAATTAATTATCCCTAATTAATCACAACCTTAGTTAATTTAAGATAAATTCTTTTATCTTAATTAAATACTTTGTTACATCATTTTACTTCATTGGAAAACATATTGTAATCAATTATATAATTGAAAGTATAAAATTTTCTTTTAAAACAAAACAATTTAACATTTAATTTTAATTATTAAAATCTTTGAAAACTTGTTAAAACTTGTTTAATAAATTAAATAAATAACTATCCTTTGAAAACTTAATTATCATCCCTTTAAAAGCCATTTTCTCTAAATATGTTTAAAAACTTGGTTAAACATTCCTCTTGAAACATATTTATTTTGAATACACTTTTAGACTTAGCTAAACTTCTTCTTTTGAAACTAATTATTTAATAACTTTAAAACTTGTTTTAAACACTTTGCTTGGAACTTTTTTTAAAAATGTTTTAGCTTAGAAAACTTGATTTTGTTTTGCTTTAAACTTTAAATTTTCTTTGCATTAAATAAACCTGGTACTCTTTCCTTAAGTTTAAAAGCCTGGAAACAAAATTGCTTACAAAACTAAAAACCCGGCTACAGAAGTAAATCAACCCAAGCCAAAGGCGCAAAAACTCAAACACACTCCCGAGCAAACACTCGCGTTCCTCACTGCATCGAGTCAAACATGCAAACTACACGAGACAGACCCGAAACCAAGCTTCTTCCCTAAATCTTAGACTTCTTATCCATAAGCCCCTTGATCCTCAAACCATATCACCGAATTCAACAAAGAGCCTTGAGATGGGCAGACATTTCCTCAAGAAACTTGGGCTTCAAACCAAGCACAAACATCTCCCTCTTCTAGGGGGGGTGACAATGAGACCATGTCCGTAGCGAGGCAACTTATCGACCTTAGTCTCATATTCCAATTACAGATAATCCTTGGAAGTTTGTAGTTTTCTTGGATTAGAGGATTTCTTCGAGAAGATTTTCAAGATCTGAAGGCGAGATTGGCGAGTGCATCTGTTTTGTCTTTTTCGGATGGGAGAAGTAAGTTTGAAGTCTTCTGATGATTGTGAGTAGAGTTTGTGTTCTCGATTTCGGAAGATCTTGAGAGGATCATTATGTTGGGTAGTTTTTGATCCAGTTTGTTTCGAGAGACATCAGCGAAGGTTGAGCTGATTGGGAAGGATGAAGGCAACCCAGGATCATCAGAAGAGTTTTGTGGATATGAGACAGAGAAATTTGGATTTCGAAGTCAGAGATTTAATTTTGGATAAGTTTTCTCTGATCAAAGGAGCTATAAGTTTTGGTAAAACTAGGAAGCTAGCTCCAAGGTATATCGGATCTTTCTGTGTTCTTATAAGGATAAGTGTTTTGGCCTACAGGGTTGAACTGCCAGTTTGGGAGACTGGGATTCAATGTATTTCACGTATCTCTGAGGGAGTACGTGTATGATCCATCACTGGTAGTGGAACCAGCAGTTCAGGAGGATTTGGTAGTTGAGTCGGACATGACCGTGGTCAGATATCCTGTTCAGTTTTGAAGATCTAGATGAGTAGGAGCTTAAGCTAGTAATGTAGATTGTTTGGATTCAGTTGAGCGAGTATCCCAGTGTTTATACCTGGGAAACTCTAGATAGTGTTAAGAAGGTCTATCCTGATTTGTGTCAGGATCATTCGATTTGTTTGATTGAATGAATTGGTTGCTATGGTTGTTAGCATATGGTTGATAGTATATGCTTGTGGTTTAAAATTAAAATCTTTGATGGGTTATTAAATTATCTTCGCTTTTAAATTTCTGGAACGAAATTATTTTAAGGGGGAAGGAATGTGATGACCCAAAATTTTAGGCAATATCAATTTGAATAATCTGTATTAATAATTAAATTGATTTGATAATTTTCTTTTATAATTTTAATTTAAATTGGAATGTTTATTCTTTTAAAAGCAAATAAATATTTAATTGATTAATTTTATCTTTTAAAGCTAATAAAATGTTTTTATTTATAATGTATATATATTTGTACATATTAAATAGAAAAGCTTTGGCTTGAATTTAACAAATAAAAACATGTTTTTCAAATTCTAAAATATAAATTTTGGTAATTTGGAAGTTATGATTGAATTTAATATAAAACTTTTCAAAGGTTATTCAAATAAATAACCATATAGCTACAAATTACTTAAGGTAATTGTTTAATTATTTAAAATATTCCTTTTTAGCTTAAGTTTAAATTTAAGTAAGATTAACATAAAGGTTTGTTTTACTTTTCTTTTTAAATATTGCTTGATAAATATGATTTGTTATTATATATAAAAGTTTAAAATACAATTCACAAACATATAATATACGATACATTAATTCATTTAGTAATATAAGTAATTTATAAATAATGAGATAATTTCCTTTATAAATTATTTTGAATTGACAAAATTGTTATTTTCAAAGAATAATAATAATATATTGTTTTTATATATAGATATAAATAGATTTTAAAGAAAATAGAATTATTATTTTCAAATTGAATGTATTGTTATATATGTATGTATATAAGTTGGTTTTAAATTGGATTTTTAAATTTAATTTGAATTTGGATTTAAAAATTAAATTCAAAAGATAGACATTTTTAAATATTTTGGATTTTAAAATTTATGTGTAAGATTTTATTTCTATATAATTTGTTTTATAATATTTTCTTTAAAGAAGTTTTTATATATATATATATATATATATTTAGATAAGTATTAATTAATTAGTAAATTTAATGTAAAAGCTTATTATTAACATTTAAAATAAATAAAAATTCATAATTACAAGTGTTAAATAATCAAGTCACATTAGTAACAAGTGTTAGATGATAAACAATAGTAAATGACAAATGTTAAGTTTTTATACAAGTGTCACTTTTAATTTAATTTAATTTTTAATAAATCACAATTTAGCCTTTATAAACACATGCTTCTTACCTTCATTTCTTTTTCCATCCTCTTCAACTCAAAAGCTAAGAAACTCAAAGCCTGTAACAAATTCTCAAAACAAATCTGTAATCAATACTTCTCAAACCAGAGGCTAATCAAATTCAATAGCCTGTAAATCATTTTCAAACTCAATAAAACCAAAAGCCTGTACATTTCTTCAAACTGAGATTTAATCAAAAGCAAGCTCAAGAAGAAAAATCAAAGTTGTTTCATCTCTGTTTCAAATTTTAGTCATCTCTACAACAAATTTCCAGATCATAACATCCAAGTTTCAAAATCAAGAGGGATTTCAAGTTTCTAAAAGTTTCAAAGCTATTTCAAAAGGCTCTGTTCATCTTTTTAGCTAGTGAGTAACGTTCTTTTTAAATGCTTAAGTATATGTAAATCTGGTTGCGTGTGGATTACTGGAAATAAGTATGTTTTATGTGAATATATATAAGTAAGATTCTGTGTGTGTGTGTATATATATATATATATGCATATATAGATGTGTGTGCATGCCTGTTATACCTGAGACATCTCTGTTCTCAGTTTCAAAGCTCAAGATTTTAAATCAAAATTCATTATGTCTTTATCTGATCTCTGTTAGGACTTATGGTTCAAACAAAATATGTTCGTCTAATCATAGATTAAGATTTAAAATTCTATTTAAATGAATTGAATTTGAAATGCTTTGGAAACCAAGAAGAACAGTGCAAATTTGAGTTATGTTAAAAATTCAAACAATTTAATTTATCAATTCAGGCTAATAATCCGAATCCTTATCTAAAAACATGATTTTTAAAAGTGAAATCACAATTTTTAGTTTTAGGTTGAGCATGTAGTTTGAGTTTGATCAGAATATGAGTTTTGGGTGGTTTTTGATGATCAAGGTGATCAGGGAGGTCGGGGACTTCATTGGAGGTAGAGGGATGATCGGTGAGCTCGGCAAAAATGGCAGAAGGGTGTATAAGTCACTGAGGTGGCGATGGTGGGTCGGATTTGTTTTAAACCCTAGTTTCTTGTAATATCCCAGAATTTTTAGCAATATAAATTTAATACTCTATTTAAAATTTAATAGATTTGATAATATTTTTAATAATAAATTTAGATAAATTCTATGATCTTCTGTAATAAATATTTAAATGGGTGATTTATCTTTTGAAAGCTAATTTAATTGTTTCTATTTATAATGTATATATATTATATATTGTAAATAGTTAATCTTTGTTTTAAATTTAATAAATAAAGACATGTTTTCTAATTATAATATTTTGGTAAATTTGGAAATTTGATTTAATTTAGTATTAAGCTATTAAATAGATAACCATACAACTTTTAAATACACAAGATAAATGTCAATTTGTTTAAATATGATTCTAACTTAAGTAAGTTTTAATAAAAAGGATTTTTTTAATTAAAGAGATAGTTTCCATTATAAATTATTTTATTTATGAGTTATATTTAATTAAAAAAAATGTAATATAATGTCTTTACAAATAGATTTGCAAATACAAATAGAAATCATTATTTTTAAATTTATTTATATTTTGGGAAATTCTGATTAGTAAATTTAAAATATAATCTTTCAAAAATGATTAAGATAAGGTAAATCTTTTAAAATTCTAAGATTGAGCATAAATCAAACATATGTTAAATAAAAATAATAAGTAAATGTATAAAAAAATATATATAACTAAAACAAGGTAAAATAAAATAAAAGATAAGATGTGTTTACAAAATAAGTATAAACACATATGCTGTCATATAAAACAAATTTTAACTAGAATATTATTTTTATTCCAAGGCAAAAACAAAAGACAAGAAAACAAATAAAAATATACATGTTATACAAACAAGTAAAAACAGTATGCAGGTTTGAAAGTGCAAAAGGAAAATATTAACATATTCACATTCAATTTTAAACAAGCTGTAAGTCAAGCTAATGACAATGGCATTTAATGCTAAGAAAAAAGCACCATCACTTCTAGTACACAAAAAAAAAAATATCTCAGCCTCCAAATGAACCTACATAATAAAATAAAATAAAAAGAAACATCTACATACCCAAATAAGATAAGTATGAAACAAGACAAAATAATAAAAGTAATCAGGCAAAGATAAAAGTACGAAAACATAAGCAGGCAAGTAAATTATGCATATACTGTAAAATAAAGATACAAGGCAAGAACAAAGTGTAAAAGTAATATATTATGTAACTTGTAAGTAATGTATGCAAGGCAGGAATAAACAAAAATGTCTATGCATGAAGTATAAAAACAAAACATGCAAGAATCTTATATAGGAAGTTACATATGCTGCAAAATAGAAAATATCTTTGGACACAAAAATGAGATAAGTGAAACATAAAGTACCCTTGCATTAAATGCTTCCATTTCTCAGCATACAAACAAAGTCATTTCGAATTGTATGAAGATCATTTCAGCCTCCATTTGGAAATATCTCTGATCAAAGACAATACCTAAACCAGTAAACACCTTCTTAATACAAACCTGTCTGCTTATTTATATATGCAATGCTTTTTGTTTAGTTCGTTCAACACAGCTAAAACAAAAAACATAAGTAAGCTTTTCTTTTTACAAAATTTAAACAACAAATCAAACATGCAAAGCATTTTCAATTCAAAGCCTGCCTGTAGTTCATTTTCTTCAACCTGAGATGAAGCCATCTCTGCATGCAACTACGAGTTTTTAAATTAAAGCACTTTAAATCAAGCATTTAAATTTAAAGTTTTCAAATGCATCTGGAGTCAAGCTTGTGTATCTCTGGAACCTGTAGGCTGCACCTTGTCAAACTAAAACATTTTGGCATTCTTGTTTTCAAGAGTTTTCAGGCTAGAAAAAAAAAGTTCAAAACTATTTCCAAAGCTAAAGGGTGTTCTGTCATCTTCTTTACAGGTGAGTAACAACACATTTTAAAAAGCTTTAAATTGGATGTATAGTTTTGGAATGTATGTGTTTAGTATGAATATGTATGGATGTGTGAATATGGGTATATATATTCCCTGTATCTTCTCTGTTACCAGTTTATTTTTAGCTCAAGATTTATTCAAAAATCTTTTTCTCTTGAACCATTTGCTGTTAGGATGTAGACTATAAACAAAAGGTATTTGTTTCATACTAGATTAGAGTTTAAAAATTTATGTAAACAAAAACAAGTTGGATTTGGCTCTGGAAAATTAAAAGAACAGAGATGATCAAGTTACGTCAAAATTTAAATTCCATAATTTATTAATTCTGGGTTATATATCAAATCTCTAATCAAAATCATGATCTTTAAACCTGGTTTGATGATTTTTCATTGTGTGGTTCGAGAGCAGTTCGTTTTTGTTTGCAAATTGGTTTTCGACCAAGTTCTGATGATCGGTGGGGTTGTGTTGGTCGGGGCTTTGGCTGGGAATGGAGGAACCTACGGGAATGACTGGAAAATTGGTCGGAGGTGGCAATGATGACGGTGGCATCGGCGGCGTGAGGTTTTAATCAGGTGACCTAGTTTCTACTGGGTCGAATGAATCGACCACCACGGCACGTACAATTGATCGAGTGCTTCAGGGTTTGGGGTGGTGGTAGCTTGGTCGGAGTCGAAGTAATGGTCGGAGCTGTGGATATTCTGGTGGTTGGTGCGGCGAGAACGAGCCGTTGACAGGCTTGAGGTGATGTTTGCTTGTGGGTTCCAGGTTTGGGTTTAGGTTCTCGTATTCGAATTTCGTGGCGGCGACGTGGTTCAAGTGGTCGGGGGATGATCTGGGAGTGATCGTCGATGTGCTCGACGATAGGGCGGTGGCCAGAGTTGATCATAGTCACGGTGCAAGTGCACCATGCACTTTGGTATCCGGTAGTTTTTGGGGTGAAGTGCAGAGGTGAGGCTCGAGTTTTTTTCTTGGGTAATTCGAGTACCAGACTCGAAGTATTTTGGTTAGCGACTCGAAGCAATCTTGTCTGGTCTCGGGTAGGTTAGTTTCAGGTTTATAACCTGACAGTGTTAAGTGAGTTTTAAAATTTAAATGAAATGTAATTTTTAAAACAGGATTAAAAACAGGGTTTTAAATTCAAAATATAAGTCTGGTTTCAAATGAGCTTTTGAATCCTAGTTTTTAAATGAAATTTAAATTTAAAGCAAGATTTAAATCAAGTTTCAAATCAAGTCTAAATTATGGATTCAAGTTTATTTTGAATCCAAACCTTGAAGTTAAATCAGTTTTATTAATGTAAATGTTGAACAAGTTTAAATGTTTTAAAGTAAAATTTAAAAGTGAATTTATTTTCAAATAAATGTTTAAACTTGATAAAATTCTTTATAAAAAGTTTCCTTTAATATTTGAATGAAAAGTTATGAAGTGATTAACTTAAATATGGAAGTTAAATAACCAATTTATTTTAAAGCTTGATTTGCTTAATAAAATTTAGTAATTTAGTTTAAACCCTTGCTTATATAAGTAGCTTATATAAGTAATTAATGCCTTTGAATTTATTTTAAGGTTTATAAATTTATCTAAATTGGGATAAATGTTAAATGGTTAACATTTAGAATCTTAAGTTCAAAATGGAATTTGAATTGAAATATAGAAGTATAATGTTTTAAATACACTTAAATGTTAATGAAGTCATTGAAAGAGTAAATGAATCATCTTAGAAGTAATTAAGATAATAAAAGAATTTAATTCATAAGGGAATTAAGAAATGACTTAATTATTGATCTTAAATTAATAAATTAGATTAATTTATAATTAGAGATTAATTAAGAAGTGTTATTAGTTAACGGGGATATTTAACTAAGGATAATTAAGTATTAATTAAGGTGATAAATTTTAGTAATTAATTAGATTAATTAATTAAGATAATATATTGGTAAATGGTTTAAATAAAATTTCTTGTTAAAAGTAATTAAGGATTAATTACTTATTGCAATTAATTTTGATAATGTGATTAATTTAAGTTAATTAATTTACTTTAATTAATTTAAGAAAATCATTTGATAATGAAATTACTTAGTGTCATTGATGGAGCATAATTACTTAGGGAAGTAATAAAGGATAATTACTGGAATGTAATTAGTGAAAGATGGTTTATAATGAAGTAATTTGGGTAATTACTTTTGTTATTAATCAAGGGATTAATTAATGAAGATAATTAATTAGTGAATAATTAATTTGTTAATAAGTAATTAAGGGTAGTTAATTACTGGATTGATATCAAGGGTGATTAATAAATGTATTTTAAAATTTAGATTAATTACTAAATGTAATTAATTTAATAAAGTAATTAATTTAAATATAAATTAGAGATCATTAAATTATATAATTACTGATGAAATTAAAAATTGTTTAATTAAGGATCAGTTAATAATAAAGTGATTAATTAATGCAATTTATTAAGAATAAATATAATTAATTTTAGTTAATTAATAAAAGAATTAATTAAATGTTAATTACTATGAATGATTTAGAATATTAACGTGTGAAATTAATTTAAGACTAATCACTTACTGTAATTAGAAAGTGATTAATCAAAGGTGTTAATCAAGATGAATATCTAGAGAATAATTAATTAATTTTATTTATAATAAATTAATGGTTTTACGAGCAGGATTTATAGATAAAGTAATTAATTTATTTTACTTTAAATTAATTAGAGATGGAAGTAATTAATTTAATTCAATTTAAATTAATTATAAATGGTATGATAATAAATCATTACTTTTGGATGATGATATTGATATTTCATTCGACGATTGTGAACTCAGATATGAGATGAATAATATCTATGTGATATGGATGTATGGGTTAAGTAGGATAATATTTAATAATCTGTTTGGATAATAATATTGATTATCTGTTTATGATGATAATGTGGTTATCTATTATGAGATGTGAATTATCTATCTGTGTGTATATTGATAATATTGATTTGAACTGTTAAGACTAAATAGACAACTTGGCCTTAAAAGATACGTTTGGATTTCGGTGAGACCGGGATCGGGTTTCCATATTGGGACATCAGAAAACCACATCGATCCAAATTAACGATAGGTCGTGAATCTGAAATGAAGACGAAGATTCAGAGTGCAAGGGTTATTGTCTTTAACTTTGAGGGTGATTCCAAAATGAGTGTAACGAGATAATGCCTTCGGTTTCATTCGAACCCGGAACGAACTTGTATGGATTGAATGCTTTCAACACATCGTCAGGTGGACGATGAGCATTCTAAGAATAATGTTCAATAAAGGTAATCGTAGCCTCAAGCCTCATCAACCGGGAATGGCTAAAACAGGGGATGTGCAGCAAGGTTAGGTGGGTCATGCCCAAGCAGGACAATATTTTTCCCCTGTCTAGATGTCCCTTTTTATTCGGCTTGGTGAGCGGTTGGTCGCACCAACTGCGGAGTTATCTTGTTCGGGACTATTCAGTAAGGAATGATTCCAGCCTTGTGTTGTAGGGGGTCGGGAGTGATCCTCGGTACGTTGATCTAGGCCACGTACTGTGACGGGCGGTACCTCAGTAGCCTTGCCATTGTATGGAATCCAAAATCCAATAAGTGCCAACGATTTTGATTGTATTACCCACTTTTGTGGCTAGTAGCTGGAATTTAATGAATGTAACAATTTCGGCTATTTTCTATTTACTTGAAAACCCTAGACCTATTATAATATCACCGAATTTCCTATCAAATGTTTTGGTTAGCGTAAGGTAAAAACTTTTCCATGTTTATGTGTGGGAAGTCTTACGTGATACCTTTTGTTTTCAAAGGTTTTCAAAATTAAGCAACTTTAACCTGTTACTCATACCAGACCCATGTCTGACCCGGAGTTTATTTATGTTTTTCCTAAACTCTCGGGTACTCAAATTTTTACGAGTAGCCAAGGGATTCAGGTTAGCTTTGACGAATTCTGGAGGAGCAATGGAGCAGGAGGCTTCAGCGTTGTAGATATATATATAGTTCCGCTGTGTTGGTATCTCTGTGTTCTTTGAGTTGTACTGTGTTGAGTTGTATAACTAGACGGGTGTCTATAACTGTCTAGTATGTGATGTATTATCTGTATAACTCTAATTGATGTTGTATATTATGTAAATACTTATGTGATTATTATAATTTATTCATTCCCCTGTGAGATTCTGATGTTGTTGTTCTTTCTTCTCTATCTTTTCCATTTTCTCACCCCTTTCTTTCTTCAAGACGATACGGTTTTCTGAAGCGTAGAAAGCCGAGTCGTCACAGTTGGTATTAGAGCGCTAGGTTGAGTGAATACCTAGGCTCTTGAGTGATTTTCTTCTTGAGAGAACGTATTTGTATTTTGATTATATATATATATATATATTTTTCTACCTATTTGTTGGGTTACCTGTTCGGGTTTTCCCAATATAAGTTATAAAGGTATATAGAGTAGTAGTGTGTGAAACACGACTACAAATGGTTGGAGTTTGAATGTTTGAGGTTGCAATGTATCTGTCGAGACTGTAAACCTAATATCATCTCGAGTGAGCTTTGCGTGGTGTAAGGAATTCACTAATTTCTGAAGGAAATCAGTTAAAGTTCGGAGTTCATTATTGTAGTACAAGTTTGGGTAAGTAGAATTTGGATTCGGTCAGTTGAGTAGAAGCTAAAGAGGGCGTCTTGGTAAATCAGGAAGTAGTTGTGTGAGGAGATGCAGTAGCTATGGATTGTTTTCAAAGATGTTTTCAGGAGCTTTGGATAAAGAAGTGTTCTGCATTAGTGTTAAGGCTGAGTTCGGCTAGGTGTTTATATTTGGCTTTGAAGTCCGAATTTTTCAAGAAATTTTGATTAGGAAGTCTGGCATCTATGGCAGTGTTGTAGCTCAGATTTGTTCTTCCGGCACGCATGGGGGTCACCTGTCAGCAGTTTTCTAGAGGAGAACTTCAGTAGCAGCTGTGTAGATCTATTTCTTCGGAGGATTGGCTAGAAAATCTTAAGCTGTTCTGATTGGTAAAGAGAGAGCAGTATCTTTGGATATTAGACTAGGTTGATCGCAAAAGTGACTTGCGGTAGATGATTGTTCTCTTGGGTTTTCAGAGATTTTTCTGGATGTCTTCAGGAAGTCTGCATTTTGTCTGTATCTGGAGATGTAGTTTCCTTATCGACTTGGATTCCAGAGGTGATACCGGTGATTTAGCTTGGTAGAAGGATGGGTTCTTGTGAGGGAGAAATTGGTAAAGCGATTCGGGTTTTGGAAGAACTTCTGAGTTTTCTTTATGGATCTGTAAACCATATTTCTGGGATGTGATGTCCAATTTGTGCTCGTATGCATCATCAACATTTTCATCTGTTCTAGATCAGAGTTGTGCAGCGGAAGCAGTTGGGAGTGCATCTGTTTTTCTTTTCTGGAAGGAGGAGTTGTTTTCTACTGATGATAGTAGAGGTTGTGTTATTGATTGTAGTTGATCTTGCGAAGATCATTCTATTGAATTGTTTTTGGTTCAGATTATTTTAAGAAGCATCAGCGAAGGACGAGCTGATTAGTGGAGATGAAGGCAACCCTGGATGGTCAGATGAGTTTGTGGGTAAGTTTTCTCTGCTTCAAAGGAGCCTTGTATCTTGGTAAGACTGAGAAGCTAGTTTCGAGGTGTTCTGGATTTTCTCTATGTTCTGGTAAGATTAAATGTGGGTCTTATGAAGTGGATTGCTAGTTTGGATAGCTGGGATTTGATGTGTTTCACGTATCTCTAAGGGAATACGTGTATAATCCATCTCTGGTTTTGGAACCAGCAATGCAGGAGTTTTGGTTGCTGAATCAGACTTGTCTGTAGTCAGATATCCTGTTCAATTTTATAGATCTAGATGGGTAGAAGCTCTATAGCTTAGTTGTATTGATTGTTTAGATTCTGTAGAGCGAGTATTCCGATATTTATACTTGGGAAACTCGAGAAAATTCTATCCAGAATTTTTGTCTGGACATTTAGATTGGTTGATTAGGTGGATTGGATGCTATGATTGTTAGTATACGACTGATAATATATACTTGTGTTTTAAAAATAAAATCCTAGATAGATTATTAAATTACCTTTGCTATTAAATTTCGAGGACGAAATTCTTTTAAGGGGGAAGGAATGTAATATCCCGGAATTTTTAGCAATATAAATTTAATACTCTATTTAAAATTTAATAGGTTTGATAATATTTTTAATAATAAATTTAGATAAATTCTATGATCTTCTGTAATAAATATTCAAATGGGTGATTTATCTTTTGAAAGCTAATTTAATTGTTTCTATTTATAATGTATATATATATATATTATATTGTAAATAGTTAATCTTTGTTTTAAATTTAATAAATAAAGACATGTTTTCTAATTATAATATTTTGGTAAATTTGGAAATTTGATTTAATTTAGTATTAAGCTATTAAATAGATAACCATACAACTTTTAAATACACAAGATAAATGTCAATTTGTTTAAATATGATTCTAACTTAAGTAAGTTTTAATAAAAAGGATTTTTTTTAATTAAAGAGATAGTTTCCTTTATAAATTATTTTATTTATGAGTTATATTTAATTAAAAAAATGTAATATAATGTCTTTACAAATAGATTTGCAAATACAAATAGAAATCATTATTTTTAAATTTATTTATATTTTGGGAAATTCTGATTAGTAAATTTAAAATATAATCTTTCAAAAATGATTAAGATAAGGTAAATCTTTTAAAATTCTAAGATTGAGCATAAATCAAACATATGTTAAATAAAAATAATAAGTAAATGTATTAAAAAAAATATATATAACTAAAACAAGGTAAAATAAAATATCAGATAAGATGTGTTTGCAAAATAAGTATAAACACATATGCTGTCATATAAAACAAATTTTAACTAGAATATCATTTTTATTCCAAGGCAAAAACAAAAGACAAGAAAACAAATAAAAATATACATGTTATACAAACAAGTAAAAACAATATGCAGGTTTGAAAGGGCAAAAGGAAAATATTAACATATTCACATTCAATTTTAAACAAGCTGTAAGTCAAGCCAAAGACAATGGCATTTAATGCTAAGAAAAAAGCACCATCACTTCTATTACACAAAAAAATACATCTCAGCCTCCAAATGAACCTGCATAATAAAATAAAATAAAAAGAAAACATCTACATACCCAAATAAGATAAGTATGAAACAAGACAAAATAATAAAAGTAATCAGGCAAAGATAAAAGTATGAAAACATAAGTAGGCAAGTAAATTATGCATATCCTGTAAAATAAAGATACAAGGCAAGAACAAAGTGTAAAAGTAATATATTATGTAACTTGTAAGTAATGTATGCAAGGCAAGAATAAACAAAAATGTCTATGCATGAAGTATAAAAACAAAACAGGCAAGAATCTTATATAGGAAGTTACATATGCTGCAAAATAGAAAATATCTTTGGACACAAAAATGAGATAAGTGAAACATAAAGTACCCTTGCATTAAATGCTTCCATTTCTCAGCATACAAACAAAGTCATTTCGAATTGTATGAAGATCATTTCAGCCTCCATTTGGAAATATCTCTGATCAAAGACAATACCTAAACCAGTAAACACCTTCTTAATACAAACCTGTCTGCTTATTTATATATGCAATGCTTTTTGTTTAGTTCGTTCAACAAAGCTAAAACAGAAAACATAAGTAAGCTTTTCTTTTTACAAAATTTAAACAACAAATCAAACATGCAAAGCATTTTCAATTCAAAGCCTGCCTGTAGTTCATTTTCTTCAACCTGAGATGAAGCCATCTCTGCATGCAACTACGAGTTTTTAAATTAAAGCACTTTAAATCAAGCATTCAAATTTAAAGTTTTCAAATGCATATGGAGTCAAGCTTGTGTATCTCTGGAACTTGTAGGCTGCACCTTGTCAAACTAAAACATTTTGGCATTCTTGTTTTCAAGAGTTTTCAGGCTAGAAAAAAAAAGTTCAAAACTATTTTCAAAGCTAAAGGGTGTTCTGTCATCTTCTTTACAGGTGAGTATCAACACATTTTAAAAAGCTTTAAATTGTTTTGGATGTATAGTTTTAGAATGTATGTGTTTAGTATGAATATGTATGGATGTGTGAATATGGGTATATATATTCCCTGTATCTTCTCTGTTACCAGTTTATTTTTAGCTCAAGATTTATTCAAAAATCTTTTTCTCTTGAACCATTTTCTGTTAGGATGTAGACTATAAATAAAAGGTATTTGTTTCATACTAGATTAGAGTTTAAAAATTTATTTAAACAAAAACAAGTTGGATTTGTCTCTGGAAAATTAAAAGAACAGAGATGATTAAGTTACGTCAAAATTTAAATTCCATAATTTATTAATTCTGGGTTATATATCAAATCTCTAATCAAAATCATGATCTTTAAACCTGGTTTGATGATTTTTCATTGTGTGGTTCGAGAGCAGTTCGTTTTTGTTTGCAAATTGGTTTTCGACCAAGTTCTGATGACCGGTGGGGTTGTGTTGATCGGGGCTTTGGCTGGGAATGGAGGGGCCTACGGGAATGACTGGAAAATTGGTCGGAGGTGGCAATGATGACGGTAGCATCGGCGACGTGAGGTTTTAATCAGGTGACCTAGTTTCTACTAGGTCGAATGAATCGACCACCACGGCACGTACGATTGATCGAGTGCTTCGGGGTTTGGGGTGGTGGTAGATTGGTCGGAGTCAAAGTAATGGCCGGAGCTGTGGATATTCTGGTGGTTGGTGTGGCGAGAACGAGCCGTTGACAGGCTTGAGGTGATGTTTGCTCGTGGGTTCCAGGTTTGGGTTTAGGTTCTCGTATTCGAATTTCGTGGCGGCGACGTGGTTCAAGTGGTCGGGGGATGATCTGGGAGTGATCGTCGATGTGCTCGACGATAGGGTGGTGGCCAGAGTTGATCATAGTCACGGTGCAAGTGCACCGTGCACTTTGGTATCCGGTAGTTTTTGGGGTGAAGTGCAGAGGTGAGGCTTGAGTTTTTTTCTCGGGTAATTCGAGTACCAGACTCGAAGTATTTTGGTTAGCGACTCGAAGCAATCTTGTCTGGTCTCGGGTAGGTTAGTTTCAGGTTTATAACCTAACAGTGTTAAGTGAGTTTTAAAATTTAATTGAAATGTAATTTTTAAAACAGGATTAAAAACAGGGTTTTAAATTCAAAATATAAGTCTGGTTTCAAATGAGCTTTTGAATCCTAGTTTTTAAATGAAATTTAAATTTAAAGAAAGATTTAAATCAAGTTTCAAATCAAGTCTAAATTATGGATTCAAGTTTATTTTGAATCCAAACCTTGAATTTAAATCAGTTTGATTAATGTAAATGTTGAACAAGTTTAAATGTTTTAAAGTAAAATTTAAAAGTGAATTTATTTTCAAATAAATGTTTAAACTTGATAAAACTCTTTATAAAAAGTTTCCTTTAATATTTGAATGAAAAGTTATGAAGTGATTAACTTAAATATGGAAGTTAAATAACCAATTTATTTTAAAGCTTGATTTGCTTAATAAAATTTAGTAATTTAGTTTAAACCCTTGCTTATATAAGTAGCTTATATAAGTAATTAATGCCTTTGAATTTATTTTAAGGTTTATAAATTTATCTAAATTGGGATAAATGTTAAATGGTTAACATTTAGAATCTTAAGTTCAAAATGGAATTTGAATTGAAATATAGAAGTATAATGTTTTAAATACACTTAAATGTTAATGAAGTCATTGAAAGAGTAAATGAATCATCTTAGAAATAATTATGATAATAAAAGAATTTAATTCATAAGGGAATTAAGAAATGACTTAATTATTGATCTTAAATTAATAAATTAGATTAATTTATAGTTAGAGATTAATTAAGAAGTTTTATTAGTTAACGGGGATATTTAACTAAGGATAATTAAGTATTAATTAAGGTGATAAATTTTAGTAATTAATTAGATTAATTTTGGCAAAGCCAGCGGGGTTAACTGGGCCCCTACCAGTTTTATTGCAAACCAATAAAAAAGAGTACAACATAAAGTAAAGGTAAAAATCAAAAAAAACTACAAGCACAACAGTCTCTGTTCGTCGACGGAAATTCTATCGGATTAGAAAACCGTCGAACGAATTTAGGATTAAAATTTATACCGCAAGCGCACGGTGTACGAATGTAGCACGCGGCGAATATGGG
Organism: Allium cepa; assembly: GCA_030765085.1. NCBI lineage: Eukaryota > Viridiplantae > Streptophyta > Magnoliopsida > Asparagales > Amaryllidaceae > Allium > Allium cepa. The sequence goes on along the minus strand of CM060931.1, from coordinate 346,839,105 downwards.
TCGATCCGCAGGGAATTGATGATTTTAAAATTCTACTCAATCAAATTAACCAAAGTTGGAAGAGTGATTAACTAAAAATGTAAGAAGCTAACAAAAACTAGCAAAAGAAAATGATGAAAATATAAGAGTGTTAAGACAATGTAGAGGCAATTTCCACTCTCTAGATCACATAAATCAACAAAATGAAGTTATGATCTCTCTTTTCTTGTCATTAGTGAATTAGTTGATGTGCTTATCATAAGTATGATATATTTGTGCTATTAATTAGCTCAATATAAACCATCAAACTATAACACAACCACTAATACACTTTTAAATCTCATAAAATATGACAACAAAGTTGAAAGCAAAATTTATTTTAAGCATGGCCTATTAACTATTAATTAGAAATATAAGCCATCAAATTTTAATTTCAACAATCACTTCCTTGCCATAATCATATGTAAATGAAGAGGCAATTTGTGTTTTGTTTGTTTAAGTATAGCCTATTTATTATGAACAACATAGACTATCAAATTCAAAGCTAAACAACATCATTAAACCACTTCAATCATTCTCATTAAGCACAAAAAGAGAGCATAAACATCAAAATGTTGGATCTACATACTAGAGAGCTTCATTACCCCTAAATTGAAGGGATTAAGCTCTCATATTTGTTATCATATAAACAAATGTAGAAAACAACATTAAACAAGAAGAGAGAAAGAGAGCAAAATGAAAAGAAAAATTATTCTACTTGCATAAAATAAAAGAGATCTATACTAGAACATGAAAGAAAATAAACAAGAAAAGAAAATGAACATGTAATTAAAAGGAAACACTAAATAACATTGCATAAAAAAGAAAGAAAAATACATGAAGAAAAATGGCTAAGTAGCCATGAAAAGAGAAAGAGAGCTTTCTTTTTTTTTCTAAACTAAAACTAACTAACCAAGAGGAAGATCTACAAGAAACACAGGGGTATTTATACAAGTGTTAAAACCCTAATTCATTTTTCTAGGGAATGCCCAAAATGCTCCTTAGGAAGTGTGGAGGCCAAGTTATCATTAACATGTCTTAATCCCCCATTAAGTGTACATGAAGCCATTAACTCCAAAAGCATGTGCATTAGCCTTTAATTTGTACATTAAGGTAGGTGGGTAGGTGGGGTCCTCCATGTTCTTCACTTTGAATTATTTCCATCTTCATTCCTTTGTATTAATTTTGTGCATGCATATCTTCATGAAACCACTTCTATTTGAGATCAATTTCCTACAAAAATATATACAAATTTTCAATTAATTTTTCTCAAACAAATATATGCACACAAATGACCGTTTTGCCCATATATGAAGATGAATATGTGACAATTTGGAATAATTTGAATTTTTGGTTTAAACAAGTTAAAATACCCGATATGATCATTTATTTAATTCAAATAGATTAAATATGTTGGTAAAAATATGCACATTTATGTGCACATCAAATACCCCCACACTTACCTTTTTATTCGTCCTCGAATAAAGAAAAACTAAGATAAATCCGTTTTCGTAGGAAGCACGATTGCATTGAGCGTATGCAACAAGCCGTTAAACCTCTGGGTGTCCCCAGTAGGACGAGTGTTGTCTCGTGAGGGTTTTCAGCGGATACTACCCACAAAATCCAAGTGGGGGATGAAAATATTTACAAAATGCAAGATTTATTTACAAAGAGATGAATGCAAATTTTTGAAAATATTTACAAATGAAGGATTTATTTTTAAATTGACACGAATAAGTGAAATATAGGTTTTGGTTATTCTCTTGAAAATTTATGTCATTTACTGGTCAAAATTTCCAACAAAAATCAAGTTATCATAACAAATAGACAATAGTTTAACTTGTTGTTTCCGTTGATAACAAAGTGTAATTATAAAATGGATCCTTAGTTAATTATCAAAGTTTATCAAAGTGGTATTTTCATTTTTTTCAATAACAAATCAAATCAAATAAGTAAAAATAGTGCTAGGATTTCAATTGCCTGCTCTCTCATTATTTGCAAGAAAAATTACACACCTAGCTCAGGTAAACTGAGGCCAAATATACCACCCATGCACTGCCTTTCGGGCTTATGTGAGGGGAGTACAGAGCATGGCGAGTGCACGCACTTTCGTGCATACACCTATCGATCGTAGGTGGTTTTTATTATGTTTTTTTTACATGTGTTCCATACATGCATAACCGTGAGGACTTTTAAATGAGTATAAAAGCACATAATCAAAGATTCCAAGTAATTCACCCATGCATAACCGTGAGGACTTTTAAATGAGAGTGAATACTTGGATGTTATTATTTTATTATTATTTTTTTTAAGAGAGAGAGAGAGTTTTGCAAAATCATCTTAGCACCATTTAACTAAGAAGACAAAAAAAATGTTATATCCTTTACTTTAAATCAACCACTTTTTAAAACAAAGATTTTCAATTAGGATATACTTCATAATTAACACTATGAATCTTCCTATATACTAGTTAAACCATTATTATTTGTAATCAAATTTCATTTTTATTTTTGTTTAGACAAATAAATTTCCAAAAATTTCAATTTAATAAACCAAATCCATATATTTATCTTATAGTGTTTCTTTTAAAAATAAATCAAAAGAAAATTTGTTTTTGGAATTTTTTTTATTTTTTTTTTGTTTTTGTGATTTTAAAGTAAAAATAAACCATGAAAAAAAAGAATGAAGATGAGTCTCCCCCCACACTTGATTTTGACTGTGTCCCCACAGTCAACCCAAGTGGAAAGAGAAAAATAAAAACATAACCTTTATTTAAATGAAAATGACAAGATGATTATTTACAAGACATCAGAAAGTATGCCGTTAAAGAGTAAATGAAACGGTCTTCCAAAGACCGATTCATTTGTCTCGTCAAGTATGCGAGACACAGCTTAAGCGTAGAAAACCAAATCGTAAAATATTTCAAAGTTGAATCTTGATTTGAAAAAACGAATGTCGTTTTGAAAATCGTACAAGTTGTTTTATTTTCGATGATTTTTGAGGTTGATAAAACAATTGATTGAAGTTCAAGTTTATTTTCACCAATTTGAAATTCAAGCTTATCATTGAAAACATTTTCAAAATTATTGATTTCAAAATCAAAATGGTGATTTTCATCTTTCCCATCGGAATTTAACAACTCGTCATCCAAAAGTCCAAAGAAATCGTGTTTATTGAATTCGTCTTCCTTTATTGAATTATCAACAACTTTATTACATGTGTCAAGTTCAAAATCCAAAGTTGTTGTATTTAAATTTTTGAAATCGAGAAAAGGAAGATCGAATTTTAAATTTAGTTCCACACCCTCAAAAGAATGGAAATCCAAGTCAATTACCGTGGTTTCAACAACTTCATTAAGATCATCATTTTCAGTTTCAAAAGTTGTTGTTTGAAAATCGTCGATTGTGGTAAAAGATGGATTATCGTTTGACTCGTCACACGTTGGAATTTGATTTTGTTGTTCACGTTGTCTCATATAAGTTTCAAACAACGAATCCGTGTGATCATCGTAAATTTCATTCATTTTCTCAACAAAGTCAAATTTGTAATTATTAACTTGAAAATTTTCGATTTGGACTTGTTGAGAACAAGAATTGTCAATTTCGACAAACGGTAGATTATTATTTGATTCTTCACAAGTTGAGATTTGATTATGATTTTCACGAAAAGTTTTGTATTTTTCAAGTAATAAATCCCCGTTATCTTTTTCTATTTTTTTAACAAAATCAAATTCATAATTATTAATTTGAAATTTTCATTTTGAATTTGTTGATAACCAATTTTTTCATTCGTATTATTATCGAGATTATTCCCATTGCCAAAATTATTTGAAAAGTGGATCACATTTTCGTTTTGATTTTGAAATTCATTTTAGAGTTCAAAATTGAATTGGCATGGGTTATACTCGAAATCGTTTGAATTTTGAAGTGAATTCAAAATTTGATTATTTTGAAAACTTTGATTCGAGTTATCGCACAAATATGAATTACACAACTCATTTATCATTTTATTTTGTTGTATAGAGATTTCAAGTAGAGATGAAATGCTATTTTCGGGATTCGAGGGTTGGTCATCGTTTTGAAAACTTTGTTGCTCAAAATTCGAATTGTTTAAGGAATAGTTGTCATTAAAATATCCATACGAATTCGGAGTGAAATCATATGGATTATATTGATTTTCAAAACTATTATAAAATTCAAGTGAATATGAAAATTCGGACATTTTCAAGAATGTTTTTGGTTTTTTTTTATGAAGGAAAAATATTTACAAATAGAATTTATTTTTCAAAATGGAAAATTGATTTTTTTTTCAATTTTTTTTCTTTGTTTTGAAAAGGTTTTATATATTTTTTTTTGGATTTTGGTTTTTCTAAATTTTTTTGGATTTCTGAAATTTCAAAGAAAAAGGATTTGAAAATTTCAAAGGAAAAGGAATATTTACATTTTTTGTTTGTTTTGGATTTTGAATTTTTTTTTTGTTTTTTTTAATATGCATGAACTAATGCAACTAAATGAATGCAGGGGTTAATTACAAATGATTTATCCTAAGTTAACCCAAAATTGTATAATTACAAATTGTCTTAAATCAACAAGATAGTTCTCAGCCAGGTAACGGACAGGATTTATCGGTGCACCACGAATCACCGTAGCAATGCAGCCGAAGGTTTAAGTACCTTCAGAGAAACAATTCAGTATAATATTTACGAATCACCATAATAATTATAACTGATTATTGCTCTGCCGTAGCCTAAACACCGAGAAATTAAATTATCGAAAAAGGACAAATTGTCAATATACAATTTAGTGTTATTGATTTCTAACCGTTATTATTAATCAAAATCTAAGATGAAATGCAAAGCAGAAATTAAACGTGTATTAACAATGCAACTACAAATGATTTTTGTTTTTATTTGTTTGTTTGTTTGTTTTTTTTTTGAATTTTTTATATATAAATTCAAATGCAAGCAATCAACAGTGCAACTAATAAAAACAAGAGATATATACAATGCAAGGAAAATAAAACAAAAAAAACTATTAGCAAGCAGGCAATTTTTTTTTGGCAGCAGTCTTCCTTCTGAAATTCTGCTTTGGCAACCTGAAATATAAAACAAGAATATGTACAATTTCTTTTTTTTGTGTTTTTTTTTGTTTCTTGAAAGGAAACTTAAAAGTAGGGTTTTACCTAAAAAAAAATTGAACAATTTTTTTTTTTGAATTTAAACTAAAAGAAAAGTTGAAAACAATTCAACTTGACCCTAACCACAACATTTTTTTAAATATAAACAAAGAACAGAATAAAATTTACGAAAGAACTAATGAATGCGATCAACCCAAACAATTGCAGCCTTTTTTATTTTAATCGGCCCGGCCCAAGTAAAAGATGTATACTTTAATACAGAAAAGTTATTTTTCTTCACCGAATGAAGCAAATTTCAAAATTCACACGCAAAATTCCAAAGTAAGAAAACCGAATCAAATTCACACGCGAAATTCCCAATTCACACTTTACAATTCAAAAGAAAACCAAATGAAATTCCCACGCGAAGGATTGATGTCGCTGTCAGTTCTTTATTGAAGTTGCGTTCGATTTGGAGTTTGATGAAGATTTCGGGTTAAGGTGGTGAAGCCGTGAATTTGGGTAGTAGTTGATTGGGTTGCGATGGAAGCTATTGCAGTGAAGAACGAGGCAGTTGCAGTAACTTTTGAGGTGGCGTCGTAGTCGAGGTTGGTGGGTTTCGAAGTGGGGTTTGGGTTGTTGCGATTGATTTCTGGTTTAATGTCTGGAGGAGGCGAGGGCGAAGTCGAGTTTGAGATTGCTGTTGCTTGGTGAGGCAAGCAAGGTAGGGGAGATTGTGTCGAGTTTAACTGGCGATGTTTGGGGGTGGTGATGGTTTCTGGTGGAGGAAGTTGCAGTTTATTGAATGGAGTTCTGCAGTGTAGACGATGCAATTTAGTGGTAATGATGGTGAATGAATGGTTGTCTGCTTTGACAGTATGATGACTTGGCAGAGGGGGGTTGTAGTTTGGGTGTTTGCTATCAGTCAGGGTTTTTGTGGTTGCTGTAGTTTTGTTGGTGACTGGGTGCAGTGAAGTTTAAGGCCGTGGATGGTGAATGGTGTAGCTTTTATTGAAAGGAGATGGTGATGGCAAGGGGTGTACTGTTGATATGATGGCAGGGCTGTCGAAGTTGATGGAAGGCAGCAGTGTTTGTGAGTTTGTAGGGGATGCTGTTGATGGTCTAAGGCGGGCTTGCTTCTGTTGAATGTTTGTAGTTGAGTGATGGGGGTTGGTAAGGATGACAATATGGTCAGTGGTAAAGGAATGTTAAGTGGTGATAGAAGTTCCAGGCAGAAGCAATGCAGGTGGTGATAGATGATCAGAGATAGGGCAGAGGCAAGCAGTTGAAGTGGTGGGCTGTTTTGCTGCCTTGATGAAGTGGAGTGTAGATATTTTGAAGCAAGGCAGTAGAAGTTTGAAAGAGGAGACAGGGGTGAAGAAAGTGTAGTTTATGGTTGTGTGTGACAGTGGAGCGTTTGCGTGCGGTAAGGTTATGGGTGACAGTGTATGCACTATTTGGATGATCAGGAGTAGAAATGAGCAGTTGACAGTTTATGGAAATGCACTGATTGGACAGAGGCGGGATGGTTCGGGGCAATGGGTTGTGATTGGTTGAAAGCAGTTGTTTGTTTGGCTTGACGGTACTGTGAAGTCAGCGTTGTGATGTAGGCAAAATGGCAGAGAGGATGAGTGTGAATTGAAGTGGAGGATGGTAGAGGCTACTGAGAAGAATGTGATGAGCTGTGGTGAATTGATGAAGTGAATATGGATGGAAGAAAAAAAATTGTAGGTAGGAGAATATGTGCACAGTGCACTGGGATGATATGCTCAATGCAACAGAAAGAGTAACAGAGAGATGGTGAGAAGCAGTTAAATGCAAACAGAAAACAGAGAGGGGAATTCAACAATGCAATGTAACAGTTTTTTCTTTTTAAACTGTCAATTATGATTGCAATGTAAATTGTAAAATGAATGAAACGGGAACAAAATATTTTTGTTTTGTTTTGAAATTTTGTAATTAATTTTTTTTTTGGGAATAGAAATGCAAATGAACAATCAACTAAAAAAACAATAACAACACACAACAAAAATCAAATAACACACAACAATTGTTTTTTAATTGCAAACACACACAAAATAAAACACACGAAAATGAAAACAAAAATAATTCGAAGAATAGAAAAATGAAATCAAACAAATCCCCGGCAACGGCGCCAAAAACTTGTTCATCGACGGAAATTCTATCGGATTAGAAAACCGTCGAACGAATTTAGGATTAAAATTTATACCGCAAGCGCACGGTGTACGAATGTAGCACGCGGCGAATACGGGTCGATCCGCAGGGAATTGATGATTTTAAAATTCTACTCAATCAAATTAACTAAAGTTGGAAGAGTGATTAACTAAAAATGTAAGAAACTAACAAAAACTAGCAAAAGAAAATGATAAAAATATGAGAGTGTTAAGACAATTTAGAGGCAATTTCCACTCTCTAGATCACATAAATCAACAAAATGAAGTTATGATCTCTCTTTTCTTGTCATTAGTGAATTAGTTGATGTGCTTATCATAAGTATGGTATATTTGTGCTATTAATTAGCTCAATATAAACCATCAAACTATAACACAACCACTAATACACTTTTAAATCTCATAAAATATGACAACAAAGTTGAAAGCAAAATTTATTTTAAGCATGGCCTATTAACTACTAATTAGAAATATAAGCCATCAAATTTTAATTTCAACAATCACTTCCTTGCCATAATCATATGTAAATGAAGAGGCAATTTGTGTTTTGTTTGTTTAAGTATAGCCTATTTGTTATGAACAACATAGGCTATCAAATTCAAAGCTAAACAACATCATTAAACCACTTCAATCATTCTCATTAAGCACAAAAAGAGAGCATAAACATCAAAATGTTGGATCTACATACTAGAGAGCTTCATTACCCCTAAATTGAAGGGATTAAGCTCTCATATTTGTTATCATATAAACAAATGTAGAAAACAACATTAAACAAGAAGAGAGAAAGAGAGCAAAATGAAAAGAAAAATTATTCTACTTGCATAAAATAAAAGAGATCTATACTAGAACATGAAAGAAAATAAACAAGAAAAGAAAATGAACATGTAATTAAAAGGAAACACTAAATAACATTGCATAAAAAAAAAGAAAAATACAAGAAGAAAAATGGCTAAGTAGCCATGAAAAGAGAAAGAGAGCTTTCTTTTTTTTCTAAACTAAAACTAACTAACCAAGAGGAAGATCTACATGAAACATAAGGGGTATTTATACAAGTGTTAAAACCCTAATTCATTTTTCTAGGGAATGCCCAAAATGCACCTTAGGAAGTGTGGAGGCCAAGTTATCATTAACATGTCTTAATCCCCCATTAAGTGTACATGAAGCCATTAACTCCAAAAGCACGTGCATTAGCCTTTAATTTGTACATTAAGGTAGGTGGTAGGTGGGGTCCTCCATGTTCTTCACTTTGAATTATTTCCATCTTCATTCCTTTATTTTATGCATGCATATCTTCATGAAACCACTTCTATTTGAGATCAATTTCCTACAAAAATATATACAAATTTTCATTTAATTTTTCTCAAAGAAATATATGCACACAAATGACCGTTTTGCCCATATATGAAGATGAATATGTGTGGAATAATTTGAATTTTTGGTTTAAACAAGTTAAAATACCCGATATGATCATTTATTTAATTCAAATAGATTAAATATGTTGGTAAAAATATGCATATTTATGTGCACATCAGTCTCATCCCCAAGCATCAACCAAAGATTGTGGGAAACCAGAAGCACAATATTTCAGCTGAGTATGAGTTCGAGACTTGACTTCGTTCCAGATCATTACATCAGTTCTTCTAACATTATCAAAAACCATAGCATTCCTCTCTGCCCAAATCACAAACATACTACTTTTCAAAACAACAACTAAATTACTTGATAATATATTGGTAAATGGTTTAAGTAAATTTTCTTGATAAAAGTAATTAAGGATTAATTACTTATTGTAATTAATTTTGATAATGTGATTAATTTAAGTTTATTAATTTACTTTAATTAATTTAAGAAAATCATTTGATAATGAAATTACTTAGTGTCATTGATGGAGCATAATTACTTAGGGAAGTAATAAAGGATAATTACTGGAATGTAATTAGTGAAAGATGGTTTATAATGAAGTAATTTGGGTAATTACTTTTGTAATTAATCAAGGGATTAATTAATGAAGATAATTAATTAGTGAATAATTAATTTGTTAATAAGTAATTAAGGGTAGTTAATTACTGGATTGATATCAAGGGTGATTAATAAATGTATTTTAAAATTTAGATTAATTACTAAATGTAATTAATTTAATAAAGTAATTAATTTAAATATAAATTAGAGATCATTAAATTATATAATTACTGATGAAATTAAAATTTGTTTAATTAAGGATCAGTTAATAATAAAGTGATTAATTAATGCAATTTATTAAGAATAAATATAATTAATTTTAGTTAATTAATAAAAGAAGTAATTAAATGTTAATTACTATGAATGATTTAGAATAATTAACTTGTGAAATTAATTTAAGACTAATCACTTACTGTAATTAGAAAGTGATTAATCAAAGGTGTTAATCAAGATGAATATCTAGAGAATAATTAATTAATTTTATTTATAATAAATTAATGGTTGTACGAGCAGGATTTATAGATAAAGTAATTAATTTATTTTACTTTAAATTAATTAAAGATGGAAGTAATTAATTTAATTCAATTTAAATTAATTATAAATGGTATGATAATAAATCATTACTTTTGGATGATGATATTGATATTTCATTTGATGATTGTGAACTCAGATATGAGATGAATAATATCTATGTGATATGGATGTATGGGTTAAGTAGGATAATATTTAATTATCTGTTTGGATAATAATATTGATTATCTGTTTATGATGATAATGTGGTTATCTATTATGAGATGTGAATTATCTATCTGTGTGTATATTGATAATATTGATTTGAACTGTTAAGACTAAATAGACAACTTGGCCTTAAAAGATACGTTTGGATTTCGGTGAGACCGGGATCGGGTTTCCATATTGGGACATCCGAAAACCACATCGATCCAAATTAAGGATTGGTCGTGAATCTGAAATGAAGATGAAGATTCAGAGTGCAAGGGTTATTGTCGTTAACTCTGAGGGTGATTCCAAAATGAGTGTAACGAGATAATGCCTTCGGTTTCGTTCGAACCCGGAACGAACTTGTATGGATTGAATGCTTTCAGCACATCGTCAGGCGGACGATGAGCATTCTAAGAATAATGTTCAATAAAGGTAATCGTAGCCTCAAGCCTCATCAACCGGGAATGGCTAAAACAGGGGATGTGCAGCAAGGTTAGGTGGGTCATGCCCAAGCAGGACAAGATTTTTCCCCTGTCTAGATGTCCCTTTTTATTCGGCTTAGTGAGCGGTTGGTCGCGCCAACTGTGGGGTTATCTTGTTCGGGACTGTTCAGTAAGAATGGTTCCGGCCTTGTGTTGTAGGGTGTCGGGAGTGATCCTCGGTACGTTGATCTAGGCCACGTACTGTGACGGACGGTACACCAGTAGCCCTGCCATTGTATGGAATCCAAAATCCAATAAGTGCCAACGGTTTTGATTGTATTACCCACTTTTGTGGCTAGTAGCTGGAATTTAATGAATGTGACAATTTCGGCTATTTTCTATTTACTTGAAAACCCTAGACCTATTATAATATCACCGAATTTCCTATCAAATGTTTTGGTTAGCGTAAGGTAAAAACTTTTCCATGTTTATGTGTGGGAAGTCTTACGTGATACCCTTTGTTTTCAAAGGTTTTCAAAATTAAGCAACTTTAACCTGTTACTCATACCAGACCCATGTCTGACCCGGAGTTTATTTATGTTTTTCCTAAACTCTCGGGTACTCAAATTTTTACGAGTAGCCAAGGAATTCAGGTTAGCTTTGACGAATTCTGGAGGAGCAATGGAGCAGGAGGCTTTAGCGTTGTAGATATATATATATATATATATATATATATATAGTTCCGCTGTGTTGGTATCTCTGTGTTCTTTGAGTTGTACTGTGTTGAGTTGTATACTAGACTGGTGTCTATAACTGTCTAGTATGTGATGTATTATCTGTATAACTCTAATTAATGTTGTATATTATGTAAATACTTTTGTGATTATTATAATTTATTCATTCCGCTGTGAGATTCTGATGTTGTTGTTCTTTCTTCTCTATCTTTTCCATTTTCTCACCCCTTTCTTTCTTCAAGACGATACGGTTTTCTGGGGCGTAGAAAGCCAGGTCGTCACATTTCTGGTCAAGGTCGGAAAAGTAATCATCTCGGCACCTTTGGTGGATCGAGTTCCATCAGACTTTGGGAAATAGTGGCGGGGGAGTTGGCGAAGGCGTGGTTGGAAGCTCGGGTGTTTCGGTGGTCGGAGGAGTGAGTTCGAGGGTTTTTCCAGGTTATGGTTGTGTTCCAGGTTTGTGCTGGGAAGTTTGAATTCGATTTTGAGTTAGAATCGAAGGTATGGTGGTCGGAATCTGGTTTAAGGATGATCGTTGACAGGCTAGAGGAATCGTGGATGGTCGAAGATGGCTGGATCGCCGGTGCATGTGCACGGCAGTGATGTTTGTGTCAGTAGTTTGGGATGGGGTTTTGACTCAAAGGGGGACTTCGGGTTAGTGGAGTGATGATTCGAGTGAGGCCACGGGTTGTTTGTGAGTGAAACTTGTTTCCAGATTTTAACTTTAAAACTTAAACAAATTTTTGAAAAGAAGAAAGAAACAGATTTTTTCGGGTTAGAGCCCGAGTAGCCATTGGGTTGAACCCGAAGCATATTTTAAACAGTTTTTAAAAAGTTATTTTTAAAAAATAAGAAGAAGAGAATTTGAATTCTAAATAAATTTAGTTTAAACTCTTCCTATATAAATTTCTTTTATATAAGTATTTCTTTAACATTTGACTAAAAGGTTTGTAAATTGTTTTAAATATTGTTAAAGTTAAATTTGTTAATCATTTTAAATCTTAAATCAGAAATGAAATGTAAAAGTAAATTTAAAAGCGTAATGTTTTAAATGCATATGTTAATGATAATCAAGTCATTGATAAGGATGATGTTTTATCCTAAAGTTAATTAAGATTTCATGATTTGAAATTTATTAAATTAATAAGGTAATTAAAGAGTAATTAATTAATTTAATTAATGATTAAGGATTAATAAATTAATAAGTAAGGGTTATAAGTTAATTAATTAGGGGTTAATTAATTTGAAATTAAGGATCATTAATTAGATAAGTAAATATTATTAATTAATGAATAGAAATTAATTAATAAGTAATTAAAGATTAATTAAGATACAATTAAGCATTAATTCATTGATAATTAGAGATTAATTAACCTGAAATTAGGGATTACTTAATTTGTAATTAATAATGGTTAATTAAAGTATAATTACTTAATGAAAGTAATTAAGGGAATTAATTACTCAATGTAATTAATTAAATTAATGTGATTAGTTTAAGTTAGTTAATTAGTTTAATTAGTTTAAGATAATCACTTGATGATTTGTTAAGTATAATTACTTAATGTAATTAATAAAGTGTAATTACTTAGTGAAGTATTTAATGGGTAATTAATGGATGTAATTAATTGAAGGATAATTAATTAATGGAAGTAATTTGAGTTTAATTACTTTGTGTAATTAATAAGAAGGAAAATTACTTAATGGAAGTAATTAAGGATTAATTACTTAGTGTAATTAATTAAAGAATTAAGCAGTTTTAAGAAGTTAATTAATTAATGTAAGTAATTAAGGTTAGTTAATTACTAAATGTGATTAATCAAGGTTGATTAATGAATGTGATTAATTAAAGATTAATTATTAAATTTGAAAATATATAAATCAAAGAAGTAATTAGAGGATCATTAATTAATGTAATTAATGAAAGTAATTATGGGTTAATTAATGCGATTAATTAAAGGATAATTAATCAATATAAGTGATTATAGGATAATTAATTAATGTAATTAATTAAGGGTTAATATAATTAATTATAGTTAATTAATTGATGAGAGTAATTAAAGGTTAATTACTGTAAATGGTTAAGGATAATTAATTTGTGTAATTAATTAAAGGCTAATTACTTAATGTAATTAAAGAATAATTAATCAGAGATGATTAATTAAGATGGATAATTAAAGTATGATTAATTAATTGGTTTGTAATTAAGTAATGGTTAAGTAAGCAGGATTTATAGTGATGGAAGTAATTAATTTAATTTATTTCAAATCAGTTAGAGATAGTATGATTAATTAATCTTTGCTTATGGATGGCTGAATGATATTGAATGCCTTGGATTGTTTGATATCTCTGATATGGGATATGTGCTGATCTGTGATATGGGATGCTTTGGTTGAATTGTGATGATATGGATGATCTATTTGTGATAATGTAAATTATTTATCTGTGTGAATATAGATAATGAATTAAATTGTTTAAACTTAAACAACATGGACTTAAAAGACGTCGTTTTGGATTTTGATAAGACAGGATCGGATTTTCAAATTTTGATATCCGAAAACCACATCGATCTAAATTAAACGATAGGCCACGAATTTCAAGTGATGATCGAGATGAAGATTCAAAGTGTAAGGGCTATTGACGTTAAGTCTAAGGGTGTGAGATAGTGCCTTCGGTTTCTTTCGAACCCGGAACGAACTTGTATGGATTGAACGCTTTCAAAACATCGTCATTTAAGGACGATGAGCATTCTAAGTGATGTGTTTTGATAAGGTAATCGTAACCTCAAGCCTCATCAACCGGGAATGGCTAAAATAGGGTAGGTGCAGCAAGGCTAATATGGGATGCGCCCAAGTAGGATGAGATTTTCCCCTATCCAGAGATCCCTTTTTATTTGGCTGTGTGGGCAGTTGGTTGCAAACAACTACGGGGTTGTCTTGTTCGGGACTATCCAGTAAGGGATGGTTCTGGCCTTTTGTTGCAGGGATTTAGGGTGGATCCTCAGTACGCTGATCTAGACCAGGTACTGCGACGGGCGGTACTCCAGTAGCCCTACCATCGATGGAAACCCAGTTTCCCTACATACCTTTACGGTTTTGATTGTATAACCCATTTTCCCCACATTTCTTTTATATAAGTATTTCTTTAACATTTGACTAAAAGGTTTGTAAATTGTTTTAAATATTGTTAAAGTTAAATTTGTTAATCATTCTAAATCTTAAATTAGAAATGAAATGTAAAAGTAAATTTAAAAGTGTAACGTTTTAAATGCATATGTTAATGATAATCAAGTCATTGGTAAGGGTGATGTTTTATCTTAAAGTTAATTAAGATTTCATGATTTGAAATTTATTAAATTAATAAGGTAATTAAAGAGTAATTAATTAATGTAATTAATGATTAAGAATTAATAAATTAATAAGTAAGGGTTATTAGTTAAATAATTAGGGGTTATTAATTTGAAATTAAGGATCATTAATTAGATAAGTAAATATTATTAATTAATGATAAGAAATTAATTAATTAAGTAATTAAAGATTAATTAAGATACAATTAAGCATTAATTGATAATTAGAGATTAATTAGCTGGAAATTAGGGATTAATTAAATTGTAATTAATAATGGTTAATTAAATTACAATTACTTAATGAAAGTAATTAAGGGAATTAATTACTCAATGTAATTAATTAAATTAATGTGATTAGTTTAAGTTAATTAATTAGGTTAATTAATTTAAGATAATCACTTGATGATTTGTTAAGTATAATTAATGATGAAGTGAATTTCAAGTGATCCACATCGATCCAAATTAAATGATAGGTCGTGAATTTTAAGTGATGATCGAGATGAAGATTCAGAGTGCAAGGGCTATTGTCGTTAACTCTGCGGATGATTCCAAAATGAGTGTAACTGTAACGACCCACTCTTTTGGATGGTTCAAATCAACAATAAACCACACATGTCAGAATCAAACCATTCAAAAGGGAGGATTGTTAATGGGGTAAATAAGAAAAAAAAGGAAAGAGAAAAACAAAATACAGAATCTCGCAGCGTAACGACAAAATATAATAATCAAATAAACAGTTCATGAAGCTGTTTTACAAATAACATTTGATTACACTTTTACAAATTCAAATCAGAGTTATACATATATCATAAATAACCAATAATGCAGCGGAACACAGAATGTAGTGGAATAATAAATAGCAATAATATACTGAATCTTCGTCTTCGTCCACCAGAAACAGTCTTCAATGCTGAAAAACTCAGGCTGACCCGAGCATAAAGGAAGATAATACACTCGAGTCAGAACTAAAATTCTTATGCAAATTAAATCAAAAGTATATGAAATAAGGAATGCAGATAACTACATTTTTTGAAGGTTCAAATTTCTGGAAATGTTATTATTTCCATATTCAAAATAAAATGGATTTCACAATAGATCCATTCTAGTAAACTTCAAATTTACAGAACAATTCCCAGTTAAATTTCATAGTTTTAGAGATTTGATTTATAAAAATGTTCCAAAGTTTCAATATTCACTTTTTTGGAAACTTCCCAATGTTTCAAAATTTAATTTTGAAAACTTTCAAGTAAGGTAGCGACAGTTTACTTCCCAAAATCATTTTTATGGTTCAAATAGTAAATCTAAACATACTATTTTTCCTCTGATGTAAATACTTGAAATTCATGGGTTTTACATCCTTATTCAGTGTGCAAATAATCAATATGAAAATTTAAATAGTTACAATAAACTATAGGGTGATAACAAGGATATATCAAATAAATGAACAAATATACATTCAAGCACAATCCTTCAACATTCAAATCAATCAATTCAACATATCAACAAATTCAATAACATGTCACAGTAATTATTAGTCATCAAATATTGGAATTTAGCTATTCAAATTAAATATTTATAAATATTCCAAACCAACAATCAAAAATTTATCACTATATGACTTGGTTTAACTTGCAACAAAATTTTAGTATTTCGTGAGTGAGTTTAATTTAATTTAATATAAATACATATATATATTTAATTTAATTTAATATGTGTTGAATTTAGAATATGACTGAGTGATACAGCATTTGAGACTCACCTTTGGAGTTCGGAGCTTCTTTTGAAAATCCAACTACCGATTCAGATTCCAGCCTTTCCAGTTGATTGGTTCAGAGAAGTCATCTGTTGCATTGGAGACTTTACTGCATTTGAACTATTCGGTTGTATTTTTCTAACCTGATATATATAGTAGCTTTATGAACTACGATTCTTTATCTATTCCGCTGCACTATATTACTCTTTGATCTGTGATTGATTTATTTAATGTATATTTTAAGTTTTGCCAAATTTAAATTAACAATTCGGTATTTTGAATTATTCAAGTCGGATATGTATGGTTTTATTGTCGATTTGAATGGTCCAAAATAGCGGGTTGTTACAGTTGGGTCGTTACAGTAACAAATAGTGCCTTTGGTTTCGTTCGAACCTGGAACGAACTTGTATGGATTGAATGCTTTCAGAACATCGTCATTTAAGGACGATGAGCATTCTAAGTGATGTGTTCTGATAAGGTAATTGTAGCCTCAAGCCTCATCAACCGGGAATGGTTAAAATAGGGGAGGTGCAGCAATGCTAAGTGGGATGCGCTCAAGTAGGACGAGATTTTCCCGTGTCCAGAGGTCCCTTTATATCCGACTGTATGGACAATTGGTTGCACACAACTACGGGGTTGTCTTGTTCGGGACTATCCAGTAAGGGATGGTTCTGGCCTTGTGTTGTAGGGGATTTAGGATGGATTCTCGGTACGCTGATCTAGACCAGGTACTGTGACGGGCGATATCCCAGTAGTCCTGCCATTGATGGATACCCATTTTCACTACATACCTTTACGGTTTTGATTGTATAACCCACTTTGTGGCTAGTATGTTGGAATTTAATCATGTAAAAATTTCAGCTATTTTCTATTTACTTGAAAACCCTAGACACTATTACAATATAACTAGATTTCCTATCAAATGTTTTGGTTATCGTAAGGTAAAAACTTTTCTGTGTTTATGTACGGGAAGTCTTGCAAGATACCTTTTGTTTTCAAAGGTTTTCAAAATTAAGCAACTTTAACCTGTTACTCACACCAGACCCATGTCTGACCCAGAGTTTATTTTCTATTTTCTTAAACTCTTGGGTACTCAAATTTTTACGAGTAGCCAAGGGATTCAGGTTAGCTTTGACGAACTCTGGAGGAGAAATGGAGCAGGAGGCTTCAGCGTTTGTAGATATGTAGTGTTACCGCTGTGTTGGCATCTCTGTGCATTATTTTGAAATGTATGATGGACAGGTTTTATAACTGTCTAATGTATTGTGATATAAAGCTGTATAACTCTGATAGATGTTGTACATTATGTAATATTTATGTGATTAATATATTGCATTCGTTCCGCTGTAAGATTCTGATGTTTTTTAGTTCTTTATTTTCACTCTTTTCAATTTCTATCCCTTTCTTTATTAGTAATGATGCGTCTTTCCATGGAATGAAAAACGGGTCGTTAAAGTTGGTATCCAAGTGTGACGACCCGCCTTTCATTCCACAGAAAGACACATCATCAATGAGAAAGAAAGATGTAGAAATAGAATAGATAGAAGAAAGAACTAAACAATATCAGAATCTCACAGTGGAAACGGAACAAAATATAATATATCACATAGATATTACATAGTTATTACATTAGAGTTACACAGATTTCACAACATCTTTACATTAGACAGTTATAAAGGCATGTCTAATACATTACAACAAAAATACAATAGTCAAGGACACCACACAGCGGAAACAGATAGATATAGCTACATCTGGACTCCTGCTCCAAGCTTCCAAAATTCATCAAGCCAAACCTGATCACTTGGCTACGCATAAAAATTTGAGTACCCAAGAGTTTATGAAAAACAGAAATAAACTCCGGGTCAGACATGGGTCTAGTGTGAGTAAACGGGTTAAAGTGGTTTAACTTTTTAAAAATCATTTGAAACAAAGGTATCATGTAAGACTTCCCACACATAAACATAGGTAAGTTTTTACCTTACGCTAACCATATCATTTGATAGGAAATCGAGTGATGTTATATTAGTGTCTAGGGTTTTCAAATAAATATTCACATAGCTGAAATTATTACATGGTTAAATTCCATCATACTAGCCACAAAGTGGGTTATACAATCAAAACCGTAAAGACACGTAGGGATGGTGAGTTTCCATCA
Organism: Allium cepa; assembly: GCA_030765085.1. Lineage (NCBI taxonomy): Eukaryota > Viridiplantae > Streptophyta > Magnoliopsida > Asparagales > Amaryllidaceae > Allium > Allium cepa. The sequence continues at coordinate 346,820,691 of CM060931.1, read as the reverse complement.
ATAGCAGGGCTATTGAGGTACCGCCCGTCATAATACGTGGCCTAGATCACCGTATCGAGGATCCACCCTAAATCCTCTACGATACAAGGCCAAAACCATCCCTTACTGGACAGTCCCGAATAAGATAACCCCGTGGTTGTAGCTAGCAACCGCCCACATAGCCTAATAAAAAGGGACTCTAGAAAGGGGAAGATCTTATCCTACTTGAGCGCGACCCACTTAGCCTTGCTGCACCTCCCCTGTTTTAGCCATTCCTGATTGATGAGGCTTGAGGCTACAATTACCTTTATAGAACACATCTATCTTAGAATGCTCATCATCCTCCTAACGATGTTCTGAAAGCATTCAATCCATATAAGTTCATTCCGGGTTCGAACGAAACCAAAAGGCATTATCTCGTTACACTCATTTTGGAATCACCCTTAGAGTTAACGACAATAACCCTTGCTATCTGAATCTCCATCTCGAACCTGAAAGTACTATCTCCGTTATACTCGTATTGGAATCACCCTCAGAGTTTTAACGACAAATAGTTCTTACACTTTGAGTCTTCAACTTGACCTTCACTTGAATTCACGACCTAACGTTGAACTTGGATCGATGTGGTTTTCGGATAATCAAATCTGATATTAGATCCCGGTCTCATCGAAATCCAAACGTTCCTTAAAGGCCAAGTTGTTTAAGGTTTAAACAATTTAATTCAATTCAATATTTTGAATTCAAATAGCGTCATTCACAGATAAATATCACACATTTATCACAGATATACCCAATATGACATCACAGAATATCATCCAATAGATATCAACCAATCCAGACATTCTACAAACAATCATACACAAATAGGATTTATTAATCCATATTATAATTAATTTAATTAATCTAAATTACATTAATTACTTCAGAATTAATCATCTAATCCTGCCCAATCAGTCATTAACTAATTACAACCCATTGAATTAATGATTCCTTAATTCTCTTTAAACCAATTAATTAATCTTTAGTCTCAGATTAATTATCCTTCAACTATTAATTAATAAACCTTAATTATTAATTAATATTCCTTAATAAAAAATTATTTAATACTTAATTAATTTCATAATCAATTAATTAATCTTAAATTAACTAATTAATTATCCCTTAATTATAAATTAATAAACCTTAATTATTAATTAACAAAACTTAATTTCAAATTAATTAATCCTTAATTATCAGTTAATCAATCGTTAATTAACAGTTAACCAATCCTTAATTAATCTTTAATTTGAGATTAATTATCCTTTAATTATTAATTAATAACACCTAATTATTATTTAATAAAACTTAATTTACTTCTTAATTACCAGTTAATTTACCTCTAATTACTTAACTAATTAATTTCTAATTACTTAATTAATTATCTCTAATCATTAATTAATAATCTTTAATTATCTAATTAATAATTCTTAATTAAAAATTCATTAATCTTTGATTAATTAACTTAAATTATTAATTCTTAATCATTAATTAATCAAATTAGTTAATTAAACTTGATTTCCTTAATTAACTTAATTAATATCAACTCATTAAGACCTTAATTAACCTTAAGATAAAACATTATCTTCATTAATGATTTAATTATCATTAAAACATTTTATCTTTATAATTAACTTCCTTAATTAAATCATTTAATTAAGTTTAAAATAAAATAATCATTTATCTTAACAAATTAAAGTTACCAAATCATAACTTCCTTTAAATAACTTTAAACACTTATCAAATAATAGTTTAAACTAAATTTAATTTAAACTTTAAAACTTTCCTTTATAAAACCTTTGAATTTTTTTTTTAAAAAAAACTGCTTTTAAACACTGTTTCCAGGGAATTGACCGGGCAACTTAGTACTCAGGCTCTCCATCATTCGGCATCAATGGGCATTCGGCATGGGATAGCGTATGGCATCAAGGAGCGTTCGGCATCGAGAAATGCTCGGTATTGAATACCGTTCGGCCAGAGAAGTACGCTCGCATAAGATTGTTCCACGACCAAAGAATTGTTCGGCTTAGCCGTCGTTATTTAGCTACCAGGCCCACCAGGGAAGTCCAACCCACCTTTGTCTATAAATAGAGGGGCAGGGGCACAGAGAAAGGGGGAGATTGGAGAGAACATTAGGGAGACTCTGCCATTTTCAAGACTCATTCCAGACTTATTTCTTTTACTTTGCAATTGTATTCTAGTAACTAAAAATGGATTGTATCTGTAATCACCCATCAAGGAAATCAATGGAAATCAACCTCAAAGTGGATGTAGAAAGTTACGCCGAACCACTATAAATTGGTGTTCTTGTTCTCTGTAATTAAAATTTACACTCTATTCTCTGTTTTAATTTACTTTCTTCATTAATCTCTCTACACAATCTTTCTAAAGGTGTTAGTGACCAATTTTGGTGCTAACATTTTGGTGCTTCCACTGAGAATTTGAATTCTCAGGCTATTAGGATCTACTTTGCAGCTACTGGATTGCATAAATCCCCCGAAGGAGATCCATAATCATCTATAAGGCATTTGTTGATTCTACTCAGGGTTACAACCAAGAACTCTACCATGGGAAGACCACGAACTAAATCAGCCTCTCAAAATGCAGATGCCCACGAAACCGCTAGTGTGCAACAATGGGGAACTAGCAATCAGCAAGCGATTCGAGGTGCAGGGCCCTCCCACCAAAACCAATCAGAAGTTGTTTCCCGAGCAGAATTCAATGACTTGATAAGAGAACTTAAGGAAAGTAGAAGGCAACTTGCTGAGAAAATGCAAGCCAACGATGACCTCATGACTCAGCTTACTCAGTAGTAGCATCAGAATGCTGGAGGAAGCCCTGTCCCTTACTCTGAAGATGATAGTTTGACTTTTGCTGATGAACCTCCTAGGCGTAGACGCCGTAAGGATGAAGATGCACATGCAAGTGCCACTGATCGATCTACTAGAAACCAAGACCCAAATCGGACGGGACATCAACCTGCACGGTCCCGTGGAACGGAACCTAACCTCCCATCTTCCATACAAACCCTGGATTTGATGGCTATGGTCAGGCAGTTGATGAAAGAAAACCAAGGTCTAACTAATGAAGACTGGGGAGTGTCTAAGAGTCATACTCCCTTCACAGATACCGTTCTACAGGCCGAATACCCAAGAAAGTTCAGCATGCCCGCCATTCCAGCCTACGAAGGGAAGACTGACCCCAGGCAGCATGTGATGAGGTACGGATGGATGATGAATTCGGCAAGAGCTAATCACGCAACCAAGTGTAGGTGTTTCCCAATCACCTTGTCCGGGATTGCCACCATGTGGTTCACTCGACTCCCACCATGATCTATATCCAGCTTCGACGAATTAGCAATGAAATTCATAGAACAATTCAGGATACACACCACTCGTCCAAAGGACGTGATGTCCTTATCAAGTGTAACTCAAACTCCAGGAGAGTCGTTGAAAGCATACTTGCAAAGATTTCATATTGCTGCTACCGAGGTAATCAATCCTAAAGACCACGCGATTTTGATGGCAGTAATGCATGGAGTGGATTCGGATTCTGAATTTGAAGATTGGTTGGCAGGAAAGCCCCAACTACGCTGGAACGTTTTTATTCGAAAGCTCATCAGTTCATAAGAAGGGAGGAAGCCCGGTGGACAAGGCAAGACAAGGCATCAGGGCCCGTTCAAGAGTCTGTGAAAAGTAACGTCGTCGTGAAACAAACCAGAGATAATCCTGGAAAAACTCAAGTTAACATCAAGAACAAGCCCGGGCAGTCTAAAGGATCCGGAGGTGGAAATCCCGGAAAGAAAAAAGAAAAGGGAAATGGAAATCAAGGATCCCAACATACAATGAATACACCCCGTTGAACGCATCTCTTGAAAACATCTATCCATCAACTTGCAACACTTTCCAATATAGAAAGTCATGTCCAAAGGAATCGACGGAAGAACAGAAGCAGACCAGGAAGTATTGCCGTTTCCACGAGTCTTATAGGCACAACACGGAGGAGTGCAGACACCTCCATGATGCTATAGAAAAGCTAATTAGACAAAAGAAGCTACAGGAATTTGTCAAAGACCCACAGGATGGGAGGCAAGAAACATCGGACCTTGGACGTGGGCCAACCCCACACCAACCGGAACAACCTACTCGGACTGTGGGTAGATTGGTTATTAACACGATTGCTGGCAGAGCTCATCCTGCAGATAAGAATTGGCAGGAGACGGAGTGATATGCTAACTTCTTAAGACATGCGGAGTACGAGTGTTGTTCGAACGTGGAGCATGGGACTCCTACAAAGCAGCAGCGCACGATGAATGATGATATCGTATTTAGGAACAAAGATGTGGATAAGGTAGAGGCTCTTACCATTGACCCAATGGTCATATCTGCGACCATCGGACCGGCATTCGTAAAGAGAATTCTATTTGATTGCGGAAGTTCCGTTAACACCATCTTCCGGAAGGCATACGACCAAATGAAGCTGGAGACCAAGGATTTGAAGCCGTCCAAAGCCAGAATCCATGGCTTTAATGGCGCAGCCACTGATGTAGTGGGATATGTAGAATTACCAGTTGAACTGGGACAAGGTGATCGCAGAAGGGTGCGAATCTTACCGTTCATAGTACTGGACGTTGATTCCCCGTACAACGTTTTTCTGGGTCGTCCAGTCCTGGCGGAATTCAGGGCAGCTTTGGCCCCTTGGTGTTTGACGTTAAAATTTCCAACAGACAAAGGGGTTGGAGTAGTACACGGCGACCAGGAAACCGGCCGTTCATGCTATGTAGCTGAGCTCATAGAGGCACGGCGTAGGGAGAAAGGAAAGGTTGCGGACAGCTCTGTCCGCATCCAAGGTTCTGACGATTGACAACTAGCGCCCGAGTCCTGGCTCGGGCGACATTCTCGGATCCATAGAGACATAGATCCGAGAGATGATGATGGGGAACCCAGGGAAACAAATGCGGCACGGGCTGAACTAACCATCAACATCTCAGTTAGCCACAACGACCCATCAAGAGTTCTTTAAATAGGATCGTAGCTCGATCCCGTGGCAGTTGAGAACCTTACTGACTTCCACCGAGCGAACCTTGATGTTTTTGCTTGGACGCATTCTGATATGTGCGGGATTTCTCCTGCAATCGCGAGTCATATGTTGAACATAGACCCAAGACATGTTCCTGTAAAACAAAAAAGGAGAGGCATGGACTCGGAGAGGTCCGCGGCTCTCGGAGAGGAGGTGGACAAACTCAAAACCAACGGGTTCGTCCGCGATGCCCTCTACCCTGAATGGGTATCTAAACCGGTGTTAGTAAAGAAAGCGAATGGAAAATGGAGGACTTGTGTTGATTACTCCGACTTAAACAAGGCATGCCCGAAGGATAGTTTCTTGCTGCTAAGGATTGACCTACTCGTCGAGTCGACTACCGGACATGAGTTACTATCATTTATGGACGCGTACTCTGGTTATAATCAAATTCCTATGCACATCCCGGACCAAGAACACACCAGCTTTGTCACAAACGTGGGATTGTATTACTATGTAATAATGCCATTTGGATTGAAGAACGCAGGAGCGACTTTTCAACGCCTGGTGAATCGAATGTTCAAAGACCAGATTGGTAAAACAATGGAAGTCTATGTGGATGACATGCTAGTGAAGTCACGACAGTCAAACGACCACATTCGAGACCTAACAGAGATGTTTGACACACTTAGGCATTATGGAATGAAGATCAATCCGTTGAAGTGTTCATTTGGCGTAGCATCAGGAAAGTTTCTGGGATTCACTGTGAATGCCCGGGGAATCGAGGCTAACCCAGAAAAGATCCAGGCTATCCGAGATATACAAGTACCCAAAACCATAAAGCAGATGCAAAGCCTGAATGGAAAAGTGGCTGCGCTAAGTCGATTCATATCCAAGGCTATAGACAAGTGTATTCCCTTCTTCGACATTATAAAGAAAGGAAAGAGAAACTTCGAATGGACATCCGACTGTGAGGAAGCATTCTGGGTTCTAGTAAGGCACTTGGAAAGTCCCCCCGTACTGTCCAAGCCGATAGACCATGAAACGTTGTATGTATACTTGGCGGTATCCCAACACGCTATCAATACAGCCTTGGTCCGCGAGGAAGACTGGATTCAAAAGCCGGTTTACTATGTCAGTAAGCGCTTGATCGGACGGAAAGAAATTATCCAAAGATTGAAAAACTAGCCTATTGCTTGGTGATCGCATCACGCAAGCTTCAGCCCTACTTTCAGGCACACTCAATCGGTGTCTACACTGACCAACCCTTGCGACAGGTACTCCAACGACCGAAAACTTTCGGAAGAATGCTAAAATGGAATATTGAGTTAAGTCAGTTCGATATTGCCTATTTGTCGCGGAGGCCCATACAAGGACAAGCACTAGCCGACTTCATTGCTGAATTCACTGTGCAAGATGAACCGAGCAATCACAGAATCATACCCCCCGTTCGATGGAAGATGTACACCGACGGGAAATCTAACGACCGTCGCTCAGGGGCAGGTATAATCCTCGTAACTCCTGAAGACCGACCAATCTGCTACGCTTTGAAGCTCGAGTTTGCAGCAAAAAATAACGAAGCCGAATATGAAGCATTGATTGCTGGCTTAAGACTTGTTATCGAATTGGGAGTGAGATCATTCGAAATCTTCTGTGACTCGCAGCTGGTAGTATATTAGGTGTGAGGAGACTATCAAGCGAAGGGACAGCGACTTGCTCCTTATCTTGCTCGGGTTCAAGAGCTGTTGACGAATCTGGAATACTACGACATCTCGCTTGTCCCACGCGAACAAAATAGAGAAGCCAATTCATTGGCAAAATTCGCAAGCACTGGTGATGCACATCAAATGGGATTGTTCCCTGTTGAGACCCTCTATGCTCCAAGTATAGACGTAATGGAGGCAGATTTCTTGTTAGAGATCAAACTTGAGAAGGAATCGTGGTTGATCCCAATCAAGCAGTACCTGCTACAAGGGGATTTGCTTGAAAAGAGAAGCGAAAGACGCCAAGTCCTTTGTAAAGCTTCACGTTATGTAATACAGGATGTAATAATGTATCGAAGGGGATTCTCGACCCCACTACTCCGATGCATTGCCCACGATGAGATAAAACGAGTCCTGGAGAAGGTCCACGAAGGAGAGTGCGACGACCATACTAGGGGGGCGGACATTAGCAAAGAAGATCCTCCGCTATGGATACTACTGGCCAACTGTGAATCGGGATGCTGCAGACTATGTGAGAAGATGTGATAAATGCCAGATATATGCAAAAATCCCGAGAGCTTCGCCGACGGAACTCACGCAAATGGTAAGTCCCTGGCCATTTGCAATGTGGGGAATTGACTTAGTTGGTTCTTTACCCATAGCTAAGGGTGGAGCGAAATATGCAATTTGCGGTCGACTACTTCACCAAATGGGCAGAAGCAGAGCCTCTGGCCACGATAACCACCAAGAAGGTTATTATTTTCGTCGATATGGAGTTTGGAGTCTTTTGAGCCTTGGCATTAGAGTTGCAGTTTTGGATTCTTCCTTTCTCTCTTGGTGATCAAGTTGGAAATTTCTTTCCGCTGTTATATTCTGCTCTGATATTTTTGGATATATTGTATCTTATTATATCAGATATTGTATCTATCAAACATTGTATGTCAATGATATATTGTTTTTCTTCCGCTGCATTGTTGTATTTAGTGTGTTATAAGCTCCGGCGAATCCGGTTCAACGTTTGAATCTGCAGCATTTGAATACGGGTGAAGTATGGATGTTGATTTTCGAACACGATATCAACGATTCGTTGGCACTTCCAAATCTCGAGAGATTTCATAACTCCAATCCATTTCCGAGTACGAGTCCTACTACTTAATCCAGGCTATTATAGCACAGCCTCATTCCATCCTGAGCTGTTTATCAACTCCTTTGATCCTACTCCTTATCTGAGCCCCTCGACCGAAGAGCCGAAACTTCATCATGCTATAAATGCCAAACCATAGAAGCATTTAGCGAGCCACAACTTCCTACATGATCCACTATAACCCCAAAGTCTCCATCTTGGATCTCACATCCAATAGAGCCAATAATTTGGATTGATACAGATCCGATCCAAATACTCGACCAATTTGGAATCCATTTCTCTTCCAGCCTCTAGTGCACTCTCTCTATATACCATAAATCCATAGCCATCCCTCTTAGCTTCAAGTATTCTCTTCTATGCACCATAGTTGATCCAACAAAGATGATCCATCCAATCTTCAATACTTGGCATATCTTCTGATCCGACTTCATAGAGAAACTCTACAATCTATGCTCATTTCCTCCTATGGATCTCACTTCAATTGGCACGCTAATTTTGGATTGGTACCGATCTGATGTAATCGGATCGGTGGCGATCTAAATACTTAGCTCCAATTGTCATGAAATTTTCAGGGTGTCTTCCTACCATGCTTCAGAGCCTATCCTCCAAGTTTCGTGCGATTTCGACCAAATTTGCTCCCAAGATGCTCCGATCACCAATCTAAGTCCTAAAACATCCACAACACTAGAAAACGCATAAACCATAGCAAGCAGTTCCAACATAAAAGCGAATCAAACATAGAAAATCATCCAATACATCCAATACGAATATACAAATTATCCAATTCAATCTACCATCATAAATCTAGCATAGATCTAATCTAACATAGAATTTCGTAGCCAAATATGCACAAAATGACGCTAGCCAATGATCTAATCTCAATTATATGTTTAATTATTTTAAGCTAGGGTTTCTAAATCTGAAATTGCCTAAGTCTTATCAGTTTAATTTGATAATTCTAACATATAATCATCTAACTATAACATATAATCCATCATAGACCAGTGAGAGATCATAATCACTCACTAAATCTACCAAACCTAAGAAATATGATGAACATCCAATCCGAACCATGAGAAATCGGATGATGATACAATCCAAATGATGAAATCAATCTCCTAACTGAAAATCTAGCCTCTAATTTGAAACTAGAGACGATCTCAGATGAAATCCAATTAGATGAATGAAGAATTATAGAGAAGAGTTAGGGTTTGGAGCTGATTCGAAATGAGAGATAAACTTTTAAATGCTCTCTCTCACCTCATATTTATAGACAAACCTGATTAGACTAATAGGCTTGCTAATTCGACCCATTTATCCCCTTCTAATTCTGGCTAGTAGATTTTAAAACTTAAAACTGCTATAACTTCCTAATCACTTATCCGATTTTCCTATATGACCACTCTACGGGATGGGAAATCACCATCTTGAAGCAATGAAATAGGTTACAACATCTAATTCGGCGTCTATTAAAAGTTATATATGGAATAATATCTATAAGGGTAAAATGGTCACATAGGAATTTGGAAAAAAACCATAGACGTGTAGAACAACCCTAAAAACCATATCCCAAAATAGTGTAATTATAAGACCACAAATAGATTAAATAAAATTATTTTTCAATCCTTTGATACGTAAATTACGGGTCATTGCAATTCCTTTATCGCATTAAAGTCCAGTATCATCACATTGTCATTTGCGAAAAATCATGGATAACACTTGACCCCTATTGTACATTTTCTGTAGATTTGCTTTGTTTAAAAAGTAACCAAATCCCAAATCGATTGGATGTTTCCATTACTTATTTCATCTCCTTGGAAACTCGTGTCATTCAAAAAACACTTCTTTTTCACACAATCATTGAGTCTTGTCTCCTCAATCGATATAAATTATGAAATCTTGAAATTCAGAAAACTTTTCTTTTCCAATGAAGATTTCATCAATCCATAAGTGAGCCGATGTTTATAAATCTTAAAATTCACTAGTCATCACAAAGAATTAAAGTTTTTAAAAAAAAATTCCTATAATTTTCCATGGATTGGTACCAATTCATTTATGGATCCATACCGATTGATCCCTTTGTACAAATATTACCACTTAGTAAAATTTCCCATAATTCTTCATTTCAACAGCAACCATCATTCTTTCCTAGGATTCCCAATTCTTCTCATGTCTAAGTCGATCCACATTCAGCTCGAATCTCTTCAAACCGACAAGGTAGGGACATCCCCATCAACATCTACACTCACTTCGTTGCCATCGTATTATTGATCCACATCAATTTTTTCTATCCCGTTGGTCTTTGATTTGGGACAATTGACCACGTGAGTTGACTTTTAATGAGCCAAAACTTAACTTTGAATATATGAATATTAACATGTAACACCAATTTCATATTTATTTCACGCATTTTGGGTCGACTATGTAAAATCTAAATCGATTGACACAAATCGATGTATGTAGAATACATTGGATTTGAGGATTTTGCTGAGTTTTATCGTTGAATTGTTTAAAGAAATAGGTATTTGAAAAACTAAAACGAGACTTTAGAAAAAGAATTTTGTGATTATAAGGAGAAAATTGAAAAAATTACCAAAACTTGCAAATTTTGAAAAAAATATAAGTGTTTTAAATTTGATTTTATCAAATTCCATACCTTAAATGATAAGGGTGGTTTGGAGCTAAAGTTAACAATAGTTTTAGATATGCGCTTTTGTATGATAAAAATATTAGTCCTAGTACTAAAATTCGAGATAACTTTAGAACCACTTGATGTTATAGTAAAGTTTTGTACTAAAATAATAAAAAATATTTTTATGGATCTAAATCAATTACAAATTAAATTAAATTATGAATACATGCGAATATGAGAAAACGTGATAAACAATTATATGTTAGCAATTATGTTGACAAAGTAGTCTATAAAAATTATCATTTTAAGGTTTCAACCACACTCTCTTAGGTATGGTCTCCTAAAACATATACATATGTACATGCATATATATATATATATATATATATATATATATATATATGTATGTATATATGTATATAAGATACCCTCGGTACGTATATAGATGTTAAATTATATTTTGTTTATGTATTTATTTATTTTAGAGGTACGACCATACCTGTTTTGGTATGGTTCTCACCTTCTGCCTAATCCGTAGACCCTATTTAATCAAAATAAGAGTATTATTTCTTACTGATACCTGAACAAAAAAAAGCGATAGATTTTGAAATGCTGATGTTCCATATATTTGATGGAAATATGAGCTTTTATGGAATAAGGAACATCAAATTCGCAAAATCAGACTCATTTTGTTTATATCCTAAGTAATAAAATGTTTGGTTAGCCTTTTAAATTTTTGTTTATCACTGAACCTTAATTTTGATAAAATAAATTTAGATGCTCATAAATTAAAAAAATAGTATGGACATAACCAAGCTTAGTGTTTAAAATTTAAAAATATCATGCATTAAATGATTACAATATATAGTTTTGATAATATTCTATGCATGTTATATTTTTTCCTCCTTTACCGATGACAGAAAGGGAGAAAAATTAGCATTGATAGAGGGAGTATACAGATACATAGGAATAATATATTAAGTGATAGTACTTTAAATGTTATATTTTTGTAAGTCATGTGGTTATCATCGTTAAAAAAAGGAAGAATGTTTGGAACATGATTTAAGCGTTATATGAAAAAATAAGTGACAGTGCCACTACATGTTTATCAAGATATTGCATGATTTGTAGCATTGTACAAAGAGCGATGCCAAAAGTAACAAGGCGATAATGAAGAAAACAACAAAATAGAGCATATATAGCTGCGTTGGAGTGAATGAGCTTTTAAAGAATTATAATGAAGTTAACAAATCTATTGAAGCAGATATATATGTTAAAGATATACTAGAAGATAAATCATAGAACTGAAAAGAAAAGTTTGTTATATAATGAATTGTAACGACCCAGAATTTCTGTCATTCGAAATCATATTTGAATTTGAAAGATGTTAGAAAATTTTTAAAATTGATTTAAAAGTTAATTTATAGAAATTGAATATTATAATATTTAATTGGCGAGTGAAAATAGTCATTTTTCAAACAGTTTCAGATTTCGACGAAATTAGTTTAACCGAATCCGTAATATTATATTATTGTATGATTTCAAATTTCGTGTCAATCGGATTTTCGGTTTGTCCAGGGCAAGCTAAAACGCGTAGAAATCGGTATAAGTGAATTTTAAATTTAAAATATTCGATTTGAAAACCTATCTTTCAAATACGATCGTATTGGCTTTCGATATATATTCCATTGCGTTCGAAATAGGGGTAAAACATTATAAAAGCCAGGCGGCACGCTTCGTTTCGAGTTCGAAAAAAATCGGATGAATAGTGTCGCAACATTTTCTATGAAAGGCCTCACTATTTTCTATTTTGCAAAACATTAGGGTTTTAAACCCTAGCCACCACCTTCAGATTAATGGCCGAAAATATTCGTTCATTCTTCCCTTAATCCCTCTAAATACATCGACAATTATCAAAAACTTCCAACACGAGATTTGTAGAGCGTATCGAGACCTTTAGATCCATACGAAGATGATCGAATATCGTCGAGTAAATCGATGGCAAAAGGGGTTTGAACGCATGAAGTTCATGCACGTTTTCCCATGCAAGGGTGCAATCGAGTTCAACGAGACTAGGGGTGGTGGTACCATTCACGAAGGGCAATCGAACGATGGTTCCTGATCGACGTCTCGATCATCGGGGTTGGCTCAATAATTGATTCAAAGTCAATGGCCATAGGTTTATATGCGTACGAGCTTGAACGTGAGGGAAGAAGCATAAAAGCACGGCTGAGATTCTATCAGGCAAACGTATGGCCAGATCTATTCTAGGGTTTGTTAATAAAAAAAGTGTAAATTATTAAATTTAAATTCGTATTAACTTCTAAACGTCATAACTTGTTCATACGAGGTCCGTTTTTGACGAAATGAATTCCGTTGTGTTCATATGGTCGAGCATTACATTATGAAGCTAGATTGGAGTTGATTGGATCTAGTGAGAATTTTGGTTGAAATTAAATGCTTGTTTAATTTTAATCGGATTAAATCGCTATCGCAACGACTACAAGCAACGTGAGTACAACTCACTCTTTCTGACTCACTAATATTTTTATATAAGTGAGAAATAATATTATTTATGACGACTAATGATTGTTTGGATGGTATATGATATATTGATTGGTATTTGGATATATATCGGCCTAGTGGAGCAGATGACCCTATACGTTTCCGTGTATGAGCGGATGATCCTTTGTACGCGCGTCTGCCTTGAAGCGGACATTATACACATATTCTAATATGTATATTTGTTGCAGGTGACATGTTGGAGGGATCTAACTAGATTCCTCAATAGTATTGATTTATTTACAGATATTGTTATATATTCTGTTACCATATGATATATGATATTTTGGATGCCGTGATTGTTGTATTTAGTGCTGTTGCAACATTGGGCCTATTTTGATAAATTCAAAAATGTTAAAGTGATGATTTCCAAATTTAAAAGGGTTTTAAAGTGATTTTTGAAATTATACGTTTTATTGAATTTGGAATTGATTCATTTTAAATAAATAAACGTTATAATTTTTATGTTATGAAAATTATGGTTTTTGTGAAATAAAACCAGAATATGATTTTTGGAATGTGAAGTTAACTATTTTGTAAAATGGTTTATATAGGAGATTTATAAAATGGATATTTTATAAATTAAAATAGTAGAATTATAAAACAAATTTTATAACTGTTAAAATGAAGTTATAGATGGAGTTTATAAGTGAATACGATTTATATAATTTGTGAAGTTACAAAAGAACAAATTTGTAAATAAATTTATAAGTAATTACCTTATAAATTGGATTTTCGCATGTAATTGAAACATATATGGAATTGGTTAATAAAGGGATTTTATTCATAGTAGTTTTTATAAAATGAAAATGGAATTTATAAACATTGTTTTATAAATCCGTAATCAAATAAATTTGATAACTAGATATAGAAATTATTAAAGGAGATATATCCACGATTTTGGACAGTGGATAATCTTCTAATTAAATATGTATAAGTGTTGAATTTGGTTAGAGATTTATATCCACGATTTTGGACAGTGGATAATTCCGAATTAAATGTGTAGAAGCTTTAATTTGGTAAACGAATTATATTCATGATTTTGGACAGTGAATAATATATCAAATAAATGTTTTAGGAAGTGATATTTTAAAATGGAGTTAAATGGTTTAAAGATGTTTTAAAATGTGTTAAGGATTGAAACCATAGATTTCAACATTCATTGTTGAAGTAGACATTTTCGAGAAATAAGGAAATGATGGACTATAACACTGTTGTTATAGTAAATGATTTTCGAAAGGAAATGTTTTTTATAGTATTGGGGTTTTTATATATATATATATATATATATATATATATATATATATATATATATATATATATATTATTTTCGAATTCCTATACTATTGATTTTGGGTTGTCGTAACAATGTTTTACGCAACATTCGTTTTGACCCAAAATAAAGATGTTTAAAAGAATCTTTTCCTTAAAGAATAAAATATATACTTAATTGTGATTTAAGTATATATAATATTTTCTAAGTATTGAAAATTAATGGATTTGTGAATTACTTATTAGTAAATAAGTATTTGGAAATGTTTTGCAATATAGAAAGTTGAAATGTTTTGAGAATAAATATTTTAAAAGATAATTTAAAGTGAATATTTAGCAAGTGATTTGATTAATAAAAGATTAATTAAAAGGCCCAGTGATTGTTATAGTGCTGGATATTTGTTTGTTTGTTTTGATAGTTAAATAACCGACTATCAAACTTTGCCAAATTTTAGTTCCTCGACTTGATGTGGGACTATTTAGTCGTACACTTAGTACGTAGCCTGTAACAACCCTGAATTTTGAACAATTTAAATTGAAAATATTTAATTAATTTTAAATATTTGAAGGATGGTTTAGTTTGAATTCCCAATATAACTATGAAATTGGCGATTAAATTTTAGAATTTAATCTATTGAAAGTGAATAAAAATTTGGATTTGACTTTGGAGTTTGAAAGTGAATATTTAAATTTGTATTTAAAATTCGAACTAATGACTTAGAAAAATAATTTGGATTTAAGAATTATTATTTCTGTAAATTTATAGATTGATGGTTAGTTTTAATAACATTTTTCTTTAACTTAAATAAAATGGGATAAATTTTATCAATACAAAATACAAGTATAAAATCTAATTGTAAAACATGTTAATAAAAAATGATGTTGAGAAAAAAACAAATTGAAATCAAAAATGAAAAAAATTATATAATAAAATATATGAATATCTATTGTACAAAGTAAATAAATGCAGCCACATAGCATAGACTTTATTGATATTTCAATTACTTTTGATTCATTGATCTTCTGCATATTTCATAGACTGTATTGGCGAGGCAGTGCATGCGTGCGTGCACTGCAGCCAATCGATATTGATGTTTTAAATGATATTTCAATTGTTTAAATTGATTTGATTTAAATTGATGATTTTGTTGTTAATTGCCGTTTAGGCAATTCTGTTGTTTTCTAAATTTTCTTCATTAATAATCTTTCTATCTATCTGTGTTGGAAATTTGAATCTACTGATTTGTTGTTTTAACACTGTTAAGTGTTATATTTACCATCATTAGATTTCTTTGTTAAAAGGGTCGGATAGGTGAATTTATCTTTGACTGTCGTCTAATTGTTGTTTGATTATTACCGCCTCTGTGCACTAATAACTGAGTTTGAATTAGACTGACCCGTGTATTATTTTCTTTTGAATGTAATACTCGGGTCAGACCCAGTATTTTACAGCTTGATGATTTTCGGGCAGCGAAGTTAGAGAGAGAGGGGGAAAACGCTTCACTTTAGCTTTTCGGGGATTTATTTATTTTTGTACTTAAAAGAAATATTCCGCTGTATAAATTAATGCATTGTACAAACTTTGATATATGTAAGA
Organism: Allium cepa; assembly: GCA_030765085.1. Taxonomy (NCBI): domain Eukaryota; kingdom Viridiplantae; phylum Streptophyta; class Magnoliopsida; order Asparagales; family Amaryllidaceae; genus Allium; species Allium cepa. Next base: position 346,804,747 of record CM060931.1, on the reverse strand, counting down.
AAAATTCATTATGTGAAATATAATTATTCTGTGTTTCTGTGGCTGATTCTGTTTAAACTCTATAAACTGAATAACAATCCGTCATTTTGAACATTTCAAGTTGGTTTAATTACCGACTAGGGGCGGTCAGAAGGGCGGGTCGTTATAAAAAGTGGTATCAGAGCTTTGGTTTATACAAAGCTCAGTTTATGATATTTAATATGAATAGTTACTAGAACCACTTTAAAGAAAACGTTTTTCAAATCTAAAGAAGTATAAAAAATTTGTTGTTTTTGAAAATAAAAGGTATTTTGAAAATTCAAATTTTTTTGGAAATTCCTCTCTAAATTTAGGTTTGCGATAGTTTCTCTTGGATAAGGTCTCCTTAGATTTGAGTCCCGATCATTCGAAAACCATTATCGAATTGCTGACTTTTATGAAAAATAAAATGTAAAGTGAAGTGAATTAATGAATTGGTTTAAATCCAATATTTTGAATATCTCCAAAGTAAAACATTGTGAAATAAAATGCCATGTCAATTTAGTATAGCCAAGAGGATCATTAAACTATAACTTGGGAATTTGATTCTGAATTCTTTTGAAAATTGATTTCAAATGTTTTGAAGAATGATTTAGTAAATAAATGGATTATAAGTACTTAACTTATAAATGGACTTTTGGTATATAATTGAGTTATATAAATTGAACTGAATTATTAAAGGAGATATATTCGTGATTTTGGACAGCGAATTATCCTTTAAGTTAAATATTGTGATAGTAAATGTTGGTTGGGAATTTTATCCACGATTTTGGACAGTGGATAATCCTTTAAATAAATGTGTAGAAACATTGAATTGAATAAATAAGTATATTCATGATTTTGGACAGTGAATATATTATTAAATAAAACGGATATGTTTTAGGGAAGTGATATTATGAAATGAAGTTAATTATTTTAAAAGATGTTTTAAAAATGTATTAACTATCGAATATATAGATTTCAACATTCATTGTCGAAATAGACGTTTTCGAGAAATAAGGAAATGATGAACTATAACACTGCTGATATAATAAATGGTTTCCGAAAGGAAATGTTTTATATAGTATTGGGATTTATATATCTATCTTAAATTCGAATCCCTATACTAGTGATTTTGGGTCGTCGTAACAATGTTTTACGCAACATTTGTTTTGACTCAAATAAATGTGTTTAAAAGAAAGCTTTCCTTAAAGAATGAAATATATACTTGATTATGATTTAAGTATATTGAATATTTTCCAAGTGTTGAAAATAAATGGATTTGTGAATTACTTACTATTAAATAAGTATGGAAATGTTTCCCAATATGAAATGGAAAGTTTGAAATTCTATCTTTTAAAGATAAATTGAAAAAAAAAGTGAATATTTGAAATTTGTTTCAAATGTTTAAGTGTGGAAAATTATATATATCTTGTAAAGATGTTTTTGGGAAATTTGGACAATTAGTTCAACTTGAAATTTTTCAAAAAGATTGAATCTTGAGTTAAATTGAGTTTAACTTCGACATCAAAAATAATATAAGTTGAGTTTTGAATTTCGGATAGTCGATTTGGATTGTATGTCTAACATGGTGAATTGATGACATAGCAATTGATCTCTATTAAATATATATCTGTGGTGGCGGAGAATTTATTCTTTTAGCTTAACACCCTTCTCTGAGACGTACGAGCTTAGAGATTATATATCGGTAGACATCAATTATGTGTTGAGAATTGACGATGTAACGTAAAATCCAAATCGAATGTGAAGTCGATAATGAATTGGATTATGAATGTGAATTGGGTTTGAGATAACCTTAAATTTTCAAATCGATTTAGAGGAAAATTTTAAATCGGTAACGAGATGAAAAATTTAGAAATCCTCTATTTGTTATGGGTATGGGATATTGTGGTTTTCGGAACTTATATATGTGAATGTAATAATTCGAAAACCATCAGTTTGGAAAGTCATCATTATGAAAATCCTATGTAAGTTTACATAGGTATGATATGTACGAAATGTGAAATGAAGTACTATATGTATATGACATTATGTTTTCTAAACTGAGGATATGGAAAAGTACCTTCCATTTAAATTTTGTGAAGGTGTTGGAACTCGGTGTGAGTGTCCATTTGAGATTCGTAGCTACGTAGAATTTCCATAAGTTGGAATGTCCATTTGGACTAGAATCCCTCATGATGGATCATCGTGATGGGATCATGTGAATTGATGATGTATGCTAGCGTAATTCATGGGGCGTGATGCCTACAGTTACAAGCGATTCCACTGGGATAGTGGCGCAACCGCCGCGTAAACTGCGATCTAGAGGCCAAAGCGTAATTTGAGGGGCGAGATGCCTATAGTCACAAACGTTTCTACCGGGATAGTAGCGAAACCGCCGTGTGAACCGCGATCTATGGCAACAACCATGGCGAAATTCAAGAGATGTGAAATCTACAGATTACAAGCGATTCTACTGGGATAGTAGCGTAACCGCCGGGTAAAATGTGATCCATGGGGGAACGTGCTTTCCATATCCATTTTTAAAAGAATTTTTAAAAGTATTTTCACTGGGAGTTGAAGCAAGTATACTTAGTACTTGGAGATTTTTAGTCCTGCGCCTAGCCAGCGTATGCCTAATGTCTGTAAGAACGACGATAGACTTGTTAAACTTCGAGTTAGCAAGTATTTCAAAACTTTAGATAGCAAATCAATAGTCTGAAATTAGAATTACATAATTCCAACCTAATTGAATTAAGGAAGAAGATCTTTTAAAATATCTTGAAAGTCCACAGCTTTGAAAAATATATGATATGCAAATCTCTAGCATGAAGAATTTCAAGTCTAAATCTGAGTTTTGTAAGTTGAAAATTTTGGTAAAAGACTTTTACGTCTTGATTGTAGAATCAATGAACAAAGGAGATAATGAACAAAGCTAGGGAGATAAAATAAATGGAATAAATCCTATATTTTAATAAGATTCGAACTTGGTAAAAATTGTGTAGGGTATAAATATCGGTGAAATTTTAACAATCCTTTTTCCTAACATATAATTTCGGGACGAAATTCTTTTAAGGGGGAAGATTGTAACAACCCTGAATTTTGAACAATTTAAATTGAAAATATTTAATTAATTTTAAATATTTGAAGGATGGTTTAGTTTGAATTCCCAATATAACTATGAAATTGGCGATTAAATTTTAGAATTTAATCTATTGAAAGTGAATAAAAATTTGGATTTGACTTTGGAGTTTGAAAGTGAATATATAAATTTGTATTTAAAATTCGAACTAATGACTTAGAAAAATAATTTGGATTTAAGAATTATTATTTATGTAAATTTATAGATTGATGGTTAGTTTTAATAACATTTTTCTTTAACTTAAATAAAATGGGATAAATTTTATCAATACGAAATACAAGTATAAAATCTAATTGTAAAACATGTTAATAAAAATTGATGTTGAGAAAAAAACAAATTGAATTCAAAAATGAAAAATATATATATAATGAAATATATGAATATCTATTGTACAAAGTAAATAAATGCAGCCACATAGCATAGATTTTATTGATATTTCAATTACTTTTGATTCATTGATCATCTGCGTATTTCATAGACTATATTGGCGAGGCAGTGCACGCGTGCGTGCACTGCAGCCAATCGATATTGATGTTTAAATGATATTTCAATTGTTTAAATTGATTTGATTTAAATTGATGATTTTGTTGTTAATTGCCGTTTTGGCAATTCTGTTGTTTTCTAAATTTTCTTCATTAATAATCTTTCTATTTATCTGTGTTGGAAATTTGAATCTACTGATTTGTTGTTTTAACACTGTTAAGTGTTATATTTACCGTCATCCGATTTCTTTGTTAAAAGGGTCGGATAGGTGAATTTATCTTTGACTGTCGTCTGATTGTTGTTTGATTATTACCGCCTCTGTGCACTAATAACTGAGTTTGAATTAGACTGACCCGTGTATTATTTTCTTTTGAATGTAATACTCGGGTCAGACCCAGTATTTTGCAGCTTGAAGATTTTCGGGCAGCGAAGTTAGAGAGAGAGAGGGAAAACGCTTCACTTTAGCTTTTCGGGGATTTATTTATTTTTGTACTTAAAAGAAATATTCCGCCGTATAAATTAATGCATTGTACAAACTCTGATATATGTAAGAAAATTCATTATGTGAAATATAATTATTCTGTGTTTCTGTGGCTGATTCTGTTTAAACTCTATAAACTGAATAACAATCCATCATTTTGAACGTTTCAAGTTGGTTTAATTACCGACTAGGGGCGGTCAGAAGGGCGGGTCGTTACATAGCCTTCTGTGTAGGCTTGATTATCGTTTGTGTTGAGGATTGTTGATTCGTATAGTGCGGAGTATTACTCCAATCTATCGAGCTTCCTTCTTGGCCCGAAGGATAGCAAGTTGAAAGTTGGAAATGCGATAAGTCTATGAGACTTAGTTTCTGTGTAAGGTTGAGAAACGATTTTGCGTTGTTGGTGCGAAAAGAACGGGATCAGATTTATCTGAAAACCACTTTGAACCAACGTATATGCGACGATTGTGCAGGTTGCTTTGTGATGATATTGCTATTTTGGATTTTCATAGTGAAGACTGCTTATTGATCGTTTTAGGTTAAAATCCCAATATACATCCAGTAGCAGTGGTCTCTTCATTATGAAATATCCTATGCAAGGACTATTCGCTACTAATCCTAGGGATTTCCCGACAAGATGCAGTAGGAAAGTACCTTCAGTTTGTCCTGTTCCTGGGCAACTTGTATGGATGTTTGTCTGATGTTGCATTTCTATATATTACGTACATTGGTTTTTATAAACGTACATTAGTGGTGGCAGAGAAGGCAACTTCTCTTAGCTTAACACCCTCCTTGAGACATATGAGCTTAAGGGTTGTATTATTGTGGAAGGCAATTAGTAGTCAACGGAAATGGCCGTATGGCATTCAAAGTGATGTGATTGTGATATGTGAAAGGTAATCGTTACCTCTAGCCTCATCAACCGGAAATGACCAAAACAGGGTTAGATGCAGCAGGGCTAAGTGGGTCATTCCCATTAGGATATGATCACCCTATTCTTGATATATCTTTACACGCTATGACGTCGTGTATCTGATTATTGTGGTTTGTATGCTAGAGGGCCCTCGGTAAAGTTCGGTAACGGCCGAAGGATGATATATTCGGTACCATCTAGTTATAGAGGTGGGTCGGTCTTGTGTTGGTAGAGGATCCTTTGTGATGGTCCTCGGTACATTCTTCTGGAGATGTATTGCCGGATGGTAGTCCCTTCACCTGGTCTTTTGTATGGAAATCCAAAACCCACTACGTGTTTGCCATTTTCATTGTATTACCCAGTTGGACTATATGCTTTAATTTAATCAATGTAACAATTTCGGCTATGATTAATATTATTTGTATATAGTAGACACTACTATAATATAAGAGGATTTGATATGATATGTTTTAATTATCGTAAGGTAAAAACATGTCCGTGTTTATGTGTGGGCGTGTCTTACGAGATACTTTTGTTTTGATAAAGGAAAAGTTTGGCAATTTAATAAATTCAATTGAGTGTGTTTCTCACACTGGTTTACAGACTGATCCGGGCGTTCTTCCCTTTCAATGCTCGGGCAGACCGAGTGTATTTACAGGTTCAGATTTGGTGCTTTTGGAGCTTCAGCAGGAGAGCTGTAGATCTTCATTTTCGTATACACGTATCTGTTTTGATTATTGATTATCCACTGTGCTTAGTTGTTGTTATTATCGGCATTTGTAAGGACATGTTATTATAACTATTCAAGCTGATAACTCTGTTTGATTGTTGAACTATGATTGATGTGTATATATATACAGTTTCTGTTTTGTAAAGATCATTGATATGATATTATATATTTTCCGCTACGATGTGAGATTCTACATTGTTCTGTCTTCTCTCTTTCTTCTCTTCTCTTGTTCTCTCTTTCTTCTCTTCTCTTCTTCTTTTTTTTCTTTCTCTTGACTTTCCGTCAGTTTGTGCTTTTTGGGTCGGACATGTGTGGATTATTGTCAATTCAAAGGGTACGGATTTGCCGGTCGTCACACGTAGTATCAAAGCTTAAATTTTGTGTATTCCTAAGCTTTGATGTGTACTCATTATAGATAGGGACAATGGCACCCTAGATTGAGTTTGAGTGTATTATATATATGAGCGCGTATCTATTAGTGAATATAAAATGTTTTATATTGTGTTTACTTATCCGTTGAGCTGTTTGTGAATTCTGGTCGGTATGTAGGACGCCATGTTATCGATAGGGATTTCCAAACACTTAAACGAGGCAAGTAGACATAGTATCATTTTTAATTGGGTAAATGAAATAATTTTACCTCTATTATATTTTTTATATAAAGAAACAATTTTTCAGAAATTATTAAAATGTATACCAATTGATTGTTTGGTTGTTTGAAAATGTAAATGTATATAAGTTAATAAAAGCTGTTTGAATAATCTAAATAGAAACAACAATTGTAAAAGAATAAATTATATAAGCAAATGAATTATAAATATGGAATTATAATGATTTACAATTGTGAATAAACTTATATATAAGAAGTGAAACCATATGAATATATTTATAAAAGTGAGTTATAAATAAAAATGGATTTAGACTAATTATTTGTGAAAATTTAAATCTCGTTTATTTTGAAAGCTGTTTTTCAAAGTTAAAGAGGTTATATTATTATAAATCTTAATAAGATGAAAGAATTTGAAATAATCTTATGTAAGTAAGTGAATAGTGAAATTATATAAGTATAGATTTATAAATGTGATTTATAAATAAAAGGATTTTTAAAAGAATATAAAGCACTGAATTCACTACTTTTACTGGGAAATAATAAGGGTGATGACTGCAGCATCATCAGTATTATTTTTGACTTTCTATGTGATTGATTTGCTACCAATAGTAAATTAAAATTGAAGTTTATTGTGATAAAAAAAATTTGAATTTAAAATCCAAGTTGTAATTGATAAATATAAGTGAAAATGAGTTTTGGACTTTATAATATGAAATGGTAAAGATTTAGCTTTGGTAAAGTTGAAATAAATGTGAGTTAGCATAATAAATATATGATTTGAAATTTAACTAAAGAAAGTTAATAAAGTGAATTGGATTTGAAATTATAAAGAACAAGTTTAGTGAATGGAAGTGAACTTAGGTAGATGTTCACGGAATTATTAATAATTAAGTTGTATAACTTAGGAAATGAGAAAAAGTAAGTAAAACCAATTGTTAAAATGGTTAAACAATTTTGTTAAGCAAAACAAGATATGAATTTGAATAGCAGAATGAAATTTGACTTAAGTAAAAGTTAAATAAAATAGAATTTGAAATAAATTAGTAGTGAACTTAAGCTGTATAGTGAAAGTAAATGTAAGTGAGCATGAAATGAAATATAACTTAAGTAATTTTGAATCAAGTTGATTTTGAGTATCGAAGTAAATTAGTAAAGTGAAATAAAATGAATATGAACTTGAGTTATATAAATAAATTCAACTTTATTTGTATATTGAATTAGCAATTGAAATAATGAAGTATGGATTGAATGTTGATCAATCGAATGAAAATGTAGTAGTCAAATGAATTAGAAATTGAATATCAAACAATTGAAATTAAATGTGTTAAACCAAATTGAATGTAAGCGAATTAAATAAATTTGGTTGTGTTGGATATACATTGGTTGTTAGATGGTTGTTAGTTGATTGAATAAAAATTCGTATGGAATTGAATTAATGAAATTGAAACTAAAATAATCGAATCCAAATTGAAAGTGAAGTAAGAATAAATAGAAATGAAATTGATTTGATTTGGAAGTAAACAAACTTGAATATAAATTAGTGAATGTTAACTAATTGAATATGAATAAAATCCAATGTTAATGAATCAAATGTGATTTAATTGAAAACAAATTCAATGAATATTAATAAGAAGTGAATGAATATTGATTTGGTTATGGATTTATTGGACAGATATGGATTTATTGGATGATAGTTGTTTGATGGTTGGATTTGTTGCCTTTTGTTGCATTTGCTATATTGACATATATAGTTGTTGGTATATGTTGTCTATTGATATTACTTTCATATATACATGTTTCTCAATGTTTGTTGAGTGTTTAGAGGTGCGGATGGCGCTTGCTTCGCATTTGGAGCTCGCTTTCGCACTATATTAGCCGTATATGCTCGTTAATAATATATAAGGTACATATCTTGGATTACATATCGTACTTTTACACTTTTTTACATATCTTGGATTACATATCGTACTTTTACACTTTTTTCCCTTCGGGATGCCTCATCCTTGATGATGAGATGTATATTTGTGATATATATATACTGCTATTTTTTTTGGATCGAACCGCGCAAAGGAGACGCTGGCGATTTTTTTTGAAAATCTAAGGCGTTAGATTTTTTTTTGGAAATTTTGGAAATTTTGTCATAAATACAATTTTGATTTTGAGTTATAAAAGTTAAACAATATTGGTTGGTTTTGAAAGAATAACTATAAATGGATTTGAAAACTTAGAAAAGTTTTTATAAGAAGTTTAACTGATGGATTTTGGGAAAAGTTAAAAGGTTAAATAGATTTGGTAAATCTAGTTTTAACGAATTATTTTGAATAGTAATAGATTTTGTAACTTTTTCTTACTTGGTAATTTCGAGGACGAAATTCTTTTAAGTAGGGGAGAATGTAACGACCCAGAATTTCTGCCATTTGAAATTTGTATATTTAATTAATTTTAAATATGTAAAAGTTAAGTTTATAAGCTGAATAGATTTTATTTCGAATATAGTGATTTAATTGGATAATTAAATTGTTAATTTAATATTTGAAATTGCGTAAATAATTGAAAATTGAATTTAAAATGAATAAAAATGATTTATAAAGTTGAATTAAATCATATTTGAATTTGAATGATGTTAGAAAACTTTTAAAATTGATTTAAAAGTTAATTTGTAGAAATTTAATATTTTAATATTTAATTGGCGAGTGAAAATAGTTATTTTTCAAACATTCTCGGATTTCGACGAAACCAGTTTCATCGGATCCATAATGTTATATTATTGTATGATTTTAAATTTCGTGTCAATCGAATTTACGGTTTGTCTGAGGCAAGCTAAAACGCATAGAAATCGGTTTAAGTGAATTTTAAATCTAAAATATTCGATTCGAAAACCTATCTTTCAAATACGATCGAATTGGCTTCCAATATATATTCCATTGCATTCGGAATAGGGGTAAAACATTATGAACGTCAGGCGGCATGCTTCATTACGAGTTCGGAAAAAAATCGGATGAATAGTGTCGCAACATTTTCTATAAAAGGCCTCACTATTTTCTATTTTGCAAAACATTAGGGTTTTAAACCCTAGCGGCCACCTTCATATTAATGGTCAAAAACGTTTGTTCCTTCTTCCCTTAATCCCTCTAAATCCATCGACAATTATCAAAAACTTCCAACACGAGATTTGTAGAGCGTATCGAGACCTTTAAATCCATACGGAGATGATCGAATATCGTCGGGTAAATCGACGGCAAAAGGGGTTTGAACGCATAAAGTTCATGCATGTTTTCCCATGCAAGGGTGCAACCGATTTCAATGAGACTAGGGGCAGTGGTGCCATTCGCGATGGGCAATCGAACGATGGTTCCTGATTGACGTCTCGATCATCGGGGTTGGCTCGATAATTGATTCAAAGTCGACGGCCATGGGTTTATATGCGTACGAGCTTGAACGTGAGGGAAGAAGCATAAAAGCACGACTGAGATTCTATCAGGCAAACGTACGGCCAGATCTATTCTAGGGTTTGTTAAGAAAAAAAGTGTAAATTATTAAATTTAAATTCGTATTGACTTCTAAACATCATACCTTGTTCATACGAGGTCCGTTTTTGACGAAACGAATTGCATTGTGTTCGTATGGTTGAGCACTACATTATGAAGCTTGATTGGAGTTGATTGGAGCTAGTGAGAATTTTGGTTAAAATTAAACGCTTGTTTGATTTTAATCGGAATAAATCGCTCACGCAACGACTACAAGCAATGTGAGTACAACTCACTCTTTCTGACTCACTAATATTTTTATATAAGTGAGAAATAATATTATTTATGATGATTGATGATTGTTTGGATGATATATGATATATTGATTGGTATTTGGATATATACCTGCCTAGTGGAGCAGATGACCCTATACGTTCCCGTGTATGAGCGGATGACCCTTTGTACGCGCGTCTGCCTTTATGCGGACATTGTACAAATATTCTAATATGATATTTGTTACAGGTGACAAGTTGGAGGGATCCAACTGGATTCCTCAACGGTATTGATTTATTTACAGATATTGTTATATATTCTGTTATCATATGATATATGATGTTTTGGATGCCGTGATTGTTGTATTTAGTGCTGTTGCAGCATTGGGCCTATTTTGATAAATTTAAAAAAGTTAAAGTGATGATTTCCAAATTTAAGAGGATTTTAAAGTGATTTTTGAAAGTATACGTTTTACTGAATTTTGGAATCGATTCGTTTTAAATATATAAACGTTATAATTTTTATGTTATAAAAATTAAGGTTTTTGTGAAATAAAACTAGAATATGATTTTTGGAATGTGAAGTTAACTATTTTGTAAAATGGTTTATATAGGAGATTTATAAAATTGATATTTTATAAATTAAAATATTAGAATTATAAAATGAATTTTATAAGTGTTAAAGTGAAGTTATAAATGGAGTTTATAAGTGAATACGATTTATATAATTTGTGAAATTATATAAGAACGAATTTGTTAATAAATTTATAAGTAATTACCTTATGAATTGGATTTTGGCATGTAATTGAAACATATATGGAATTGGTTAATAAAGGGATTTTATACATATTAGTTTTTATAAAATGAAAATGGAATTTATAATCATTGTTTTATAAATCCGTAATCAAATAAATTTGATAAGTAAATATAGAAATTATTAAAGGTGATATATCCACGATTTTGGACAATGGATAATCCTTTAATTAAATATGTAGAAGTGTTGTATTTGGTTAGAGATTTATATCTATAATTTTGGACAGTGGATAATTCTGAATTAAATGTGTAGAAGCTTTAATTTGGTAAACGAATTATATTCACGATTTTGAACAGTGAATAATATATCAAATAAATGTTTTAGGAAGTGATATTTTAAAATGGAGTTATGTGGTTTAAAGATGTTTTAAAATGTGTTAAGGATTGAAACCATAGATTTCAACATTCATTGTTGAAATAGACGTTTTTGAGAAATAAGGAAATGATGGACTATAACACTGTTGTTATAGTAAATGATTTTCGAAAAGAAATGTTTTTATATAGTATTGGGGTTTATATATCTATCTTATTTTAGAATCCCTAATGTTGATTTTGGGTTGTCGTAACGATGTCTTACGCAACATTCGTTTTGACTCAAAATAAAGATGTTTAAAAGAATCTTTTCCTTAAAGAATAAAATATATACTTAATCATGATTTAAGTATATATAATATTTTCTAAGTGTTGTGAATTACTTATTAGTAAATAAGTATTTGGAAATGTTTTCCAATACAAAAAGTTGAAATGTTTTGAGAATATATCTTTTTAAAGATAATTTAAAGTGAATATTTGGCAAGTGATTTAATTAATAAAAGATTAATTAAAAGGCCCAATGATTGTTATAGTGCTGGATATTTGTTTGTTTGTTTTGATAGTTAAATAACCGACTATCAAACTTTGCCAAATTTTAGTTCCTCGACCTGATGTGGGAACTATTTAGTCGTACACTTAGTACGTAGCCTTCTGTGTAGGCTTGATTATCGTTTGTGTTGAAGATGTTGATTCGTATAGTGCAGAGTATTACTCCAATCTATCGAGCTTCCTTCTTGGCCCGAAGGATAGCAAGTTGAAAGTTAAAAACGTCATAAGTCTATGAGACTTAGTTTCTGTGTGAGGTTGAGAAACGCTTTTGCATTGTTGGCGAAGAGACCGGGATCGGATTTATCTGAAAACCACTTCGGATCAACGTATATCCGACGATTGTGCAAGTTGCTTTGTGAAAGACTGCTTGTTAATCATTTGGGGTTAAAATCCCAATATACATCCAATAGCAGTGATCTCTTCATTTTGAAATATCCAATGCAAGGACTATTCGCTACTAATCCTAGGGATTTCCCGACAGAATGTGGTAGGAAAGTACCTTTGGTTTGTCCCGTTCCTGGACAACTTGTATGGATGTTTGTCTGACATTGCATTTCTATATATTATGTACATTGGTTTTTACAAACGTACATCAGTGGTGGTGGAGAAGACAACTTCTCTTAGCTTAACACCTCCTAGAGATATATGAGCTTAAGGGTTGTATTTTTGTGGAAGGCAACTAGTAGTCAACGGAAATGGCCGTGTGGCATTCAAAGTGATGTGATTGTGATATGTGAAGGTAATCGTTACCTCTAGCCTCATCAACCGGAAATGACCAAAACATGGTTAGAGCAGCAAGGCTAAGTGGGTCATTCCCATTAGGATATGATCACCCTCTTCTTGATATATCTTTACACGCTATGACATCGTGTATCTGATTATTGTGGTTTGTATGCTAGAGGGCCCTCGGTAAAGGTCGGTAACGATCAGAGGATGATATATTCGGTACCATCTAGTTATAGAGGTGGGTCGGTCTTGTGTTGGTAGAGGATCCTTTGTGATGGTCCTCGGTACATTCTTCTAGAGATGTACTGCTGAAAGGTAGTCCCTTCACTTGGTCATTTGTATGGAAATCCAATACCCACTACGTGTTTGCTATTTTGATTGTATTACCCAATTGGGCTAAATGCTGGAATTTAATCAATGTAACAATTTCGGCTATGATTAATAGTATTTGTATATAGTAGACACTACTATAATAAAGAGGATTTGATATGATATGTTTTAGTTATCGTAAGGTAAAAACTTCTCCGTGTTTATGTGTGGGCGTGTCTTACGAGATACTTTTGTTTTGATAAAGGAAAAGTTTGGCAATTTAATAAATTCAGTTGAGTGTGTTTCTCACGCTGGTTTACCAGACTGATATGGATGTTCTTCCCTTTCAATGCTCGGGTTAGACCGAGTATATTTATAGGTTCAGATTTGGTACTTTTGGAGCTTCAGCAGGTGAGCTGGAGATCTTCATTTTTGTATACATGTATCTGTTTTGATTATTGATTATCTGCTATGCTTAGTTGTTGTTATTATCGGCATTTGTAAGGACATGTTATTGTAACTATTCAAGCTGATAACTCTGATTGATTGTTGAACTCTGATTGATGTGTGTATATATACAGTTTCTGTTTTGTAAAGATCATTGATATGATATTATATATTTTCCACTGCGATGTGAGATTCTGTATTGTTCTGTCTTCTCTCTTTCTTCTCTTCTCTTCTTCTCTCTTCTTTTCTTTATCTTGAATTTCAGTTAATTTGTGCTTTTTGGGTCGGACATATGTGAATTATTGTCGATTCAAAGGGTGCGGATTTGCGGGTCGTCACACGAGTTGTTATCGATTCCTTTAAAGTTTAAATTTGTTGAAACCATAAAAGTGATATAGTACATGTCAGCTGAACTTGGAGTGATGTTCTCATGTTTTCTTTGTTTTGATGCCCCTCTTCGCTCTAGCGTTGCTCTTCTTAATTTTAGTTTCATTTCTTTTCATTCCATTACTCTTCAATGAGTTATTGTGATGACCCCACTCCACGTCTAGTACCTATATAACTAATATTTGACTCTAATGAAGTGCACTTCATCTGTACCTGGCCGATGGTGAAGCGGTCAAGTGTTAAGTATGATTCAATCAATGAAGAACCTGTAGTATTTATCATAGCACATAAACAAAATATAATAACATAGTTATAAAATAAGCAATATAATAGCATAATCAGATGAACCAAAATAAAACAACATATTAGGGTGCAGCAGGTTCATAAGATTATAAAAAGTAGAAATAACAGAGTTTATACATCTAAACTAAATAAACTCTAAAGATAACTGTCTCTAAATATAACAAGTGATAATTAGGGCATACAAAATCTTTTTTCAATGCACATTAAATGTTTTTTTGGAACTCGTGATGTAGCATAAACTTGACACTTGAACAACTAAGAAAGTACTTGCTAATTACCTTTTAGTCTAAATAGAAATGTTAATTAAGTTTTTTTTCCATTTGAATAAGGGCTTTATATTAACTCATACTTAAAAAAAATTGGCTCTCTTCATGCTCATGTTTCTTTTGAAATGTTAGAGAACTCACTAATATTGCTATAAGCTATGTTTTAATGCTGAGTAGGGTGTATGCTATGTGACATAAACACTTTATAAGATATATAAGTAAATATTTGGATAGTTTACCCGTGCCGGTGTTTGTGATTGATATATTATGATTCTGATCGTGTTTTGATCTTATATATCTCTTTCTTGTGTTTGAGATTTTCCTCGGTGCCATCTGCACAAAGAAGATTTTGGAAAAAAAAATTCAAAAACTTAGGCACTTAGAATATTTTTGATAAGACATATTAAGAAAAAAAAATTCCAATGCAGTTTGGTGCATGTGTGTATGTGCACTTGTATTATTAAGAAAAACAAATGTGGGCTGTTGTAATGCAACATGCAACAAGACATTATCTTCATCCATCTAAGAAAAATTTGATGTTTAAAAAAGTTATGTAAATCTTCATCCATCTAATAATAGAAGGTACTACCAATAATCTGTAATTTTCATTACAGTTTTATATAATTATTTTCAAATTGTTCTGAATTTTCAAGAAGTACTACTAATGACCGAATACATGCATGCAGAAAGGCTTTGAGCAGTTCAAGTTCTTAGTGATGCATTTGGTATTTGTAGATGTTAACTTTGAACTATGTTGTCTTTTGTTATCATGAATATGTATTGAATTTGGTAACTCATGCATTGAACTTATTTTTTGTTAGTTGATACTTTATTTTGCTATCATGAATATGCGTTACATTTGCTGATTACTATATTTTATTCATTCATACATTGTTCAAATGGTTATCGATTTAAAGAAGATCCATTTTGATTGTTATTATTAAAATGTAATAGTGGGGTGCATCGAATATATAGCAATATAAAGCATAGCTCCTTAAAAGCGTTATAACTACATGACATACGTGCTATAAAGAAATAATGCAATATATGAGGTTACTGTCAAAGGATAGCAGCAAATAGGCGTTATTATATCTACACATTTTAAAGCGGTATATATATGCTGTAAGTGGATATAGAATATACTATACTATAGAATTACTATTTTATAGTATCTATACTTTGTTATAAAGATTCTACTATTTTCGTTAAGATTGAGATGTTTAGCGGTAATAGTGAGCTACCGTCCTTATGTAACACAGTGGCTACTTTTTGCTATGAAATCATGCTCTTTTATAGCATTTTTTGTGTTAGAAATGTGCAATTCTTTTTTATAACATGTTGATATACATGGTTAATCAAACCGCTATAGTTGTGTTTAATAACGGCTATATGCCGCTAAAAGACTGTTTTTCTTATAAAGTATTTAGACTTTACGAATCAATGATTGATGGATATTTGGGCTTGAAAACCATTCAAACATGCTAATTGTTATTGATATTATTATAGGATACCAACAGATTATTGTTATTTCTTAAACCCGATATATAAACAGATAGGACAGGGTTCCCCGATGGAAGAGACGGTCGACAAACGTGTACAGGATGGCAAGTCCTCTCATCGGAGAGTGAGCGGATGGACACACTTGGATATTATGTCCCCGCATCAATGAGCGATCAGATTGGGCTCAACCTAGATATATGATTATGCGATCGGAAGAGAACGTAAATTAAACTTTGGGATTTGAATGCCTCTAGATTTTAAAGCAATTTGATAATGCTTACTGGACTATGCTACTGTCTTGATTTGGACTTACTTATGATGGAATGCTAGGTCACATCAGGTAACTCAAAATAATGCTCCAATCGGTGGCAGTGTACTTATATTATTAATGATTCATGATTATCTAATATATGATTTATCCATGATGGTTAATACTGTAACTTTGCATTATTGATAATAATGTACCTTTGCAGGTTAATGTCCTTTATGACATAGAGAACAAAAAGGACTTTGATGTAAAGGTCCACGTTGATTTAAATTATCATAACCATTTAGGTAAGAATGCAAACAAATAGTTTGACCCCAAGAATTTGGAATGGAAGGAAGGGGAGAAATACAAAAATGAGGAGTGTAAGAGTGTCATACACTAAGGCAGGGATTAAGGAGTAGAAATAAATCAAATAAATAATACTCTTATGCTATGTTCAAGGTCTTCATAAGTTTGGAAGAGTGGAAGAAGTTAAAATGTGAATTCAGAAGAATCAAGCTGATTGTGTTGGAGTTTTGGAAAATAAATTGCATGCAATGGATATAAATTACCGATATTAAGATTAGATGACAAATGGACTATAGTCAGCAATATCATGTGCTACTTTAAATATAGGATCATAATTTTGATAATTAAAGAGATATGGGAAAACGCCATTATCAGTACGAGCAATCAAAATATCATATTGGAATTTCGGAACTTTAGTGGAGCTAGATTCAAATTTTCATTCATTTATTCACAAAATTTTGAGTATTTGAGAGTAACCTTGAGGAGAAATTTAAAAGAAGATGCCTATCAATACTTAGGCTACGGTTTATCATGGGAGACTTCAATCATATCAGATATACTAGTAAAAAAGGGAGGAAATCAAGTTCCTTTTAGCAAAACAACTGAAATAGACGGAATAATGTCTAAAAATGGGTTATCAAAAGTGATTGTACATGGATATCAATTCATGTGGTGGTAAGATCCATATAAGAACGTTCTGTCTAGATTGGATAGGGTGCTGATCCATACAGATTGGATGAGAAGCTTCCTAACTTTGCGATTAGCCATCTACCTTCCAGTTGTAGCAATCAAACTCTCATACCTATCGCAATGGTGGAGCAACATCAGATTATTGCTAAACCATTCAAATATAAGAATCGCCGGTGCTAGATGTAGATTATCAAGGAATTGTTGAAGAGGATTGGAAACTTCAAGTGACTGGTAGATCGCTGTTTTTTTAGGTTAAAAAGTTGAAAGCAATGAAGGAGAAGCTTAGACCATGGAGTAGAGACACAATAGACAAAATGGATGTGGAATTATTAGAAATAAGTGTATGGGGTTGCATCATAACCTGGAAAATGATTTCTATGAAGATAACTCAAAGGCACTTAAGATTATGAAGGAAAAATTGGAGAAAGCAATTCAAAAGGGATACATTGATACTAGGAAAAATGCTAAAGTGTACTGGCTGCCCTTGGGTGATGTTGCTACCTCGTTCTTCTATGGAAAAATGTCAAATAAAAGAAGCTTTAACAATTGAATAGGTAGTATTTGTGTTGAAGGAGTTATATGTAATAACAAGGTGGATTTTGTTGATAAAGTGGTTGATATAGTTAGAGGTATGCCATAGGGGAAATTAAGTAATTTGTTATATATATCTAATTCGATAACCAATCTTGTTCAAAATAAATGGTATTTTCTTTCTATTATATACTTGATATAATGTGTTATATTAATTATTAATTTAATTAAAAGTACTTTAATAGAAAATCCATAAATGGTATATTTTGTGATAGTAGTTACAAAGTGTTATAACCATGAGTAATTTTTTACAATAAAATTAAACATACCATTTTAAATATTCCTAGTCAAGATATGTCGAGATTGGATGTTGATACATCAATTGAGACTAGATTATGTAACACTCTCTAAATGTTGGGCAGTTTATTACTCATGACTATTGGGACAATAAGGGTTTACGTACTGATAGTTATCAGGTAACTATAGAATGACTCACTTGATAGTTTTATGTTGGTTAATTTAATTAAGGTCAAACAGAAAATATTGATGTGATGAAATTACAAAGTTTTCTTGACTTGAGAATACTGTTGATTTTAATTTAGAAGGCCCGCTTTGATTATAGTCAAATTATGGCACGACATCCATCATACGACTATAGTTTGATTAAGTAAAATCATTGGATGTAAAATACTATTCAAAAGCAGATTCATCTCCTCAATTATATGAGGTTAGTATCACGTTGAACTAAAGTCAATTCAAAGTCAAACTCTCTGGCCAGAGCAGTTCCATTAATAATAATTGTTATTATTAAACCAAGGACTTTCTGTTTGGACTATAGAGTTGAATATAGATGATATTGGAATTTTGAACATTACCAAATTCCATAAGTTCCAAGTGGTATAATTTTGACGAAGAGAATTGGTGTAAATAATTATCCCTATAGAGTAACGCTTAATAAAGTAGATTTTTACCGAATCTATGTAAGCAATAAATTTGGACATAATGTCGCACCTTTGGCTAAGTGATATGTAAACGTTAATATTCGAATTGTTCGATATTAATCGTTGACCAAATTTACACCTAAAAATCGCACAACCAAAATATTGAATACTCACACTCCACCTGATTTAATTAACTATGATTGTTATTTATTAATTAGATTAATTACTGTTCATGAAATAATAATAATAATTTATTTAAGTTGTGTTGATCAATATTAAACATTGTGTATATAATAGTTATAAACACATGTATCGATATACGGTATCGATGTGCATTTAAATTAGATTTAATTACACATGTATTTAGTCGGGCTTGAAGCAGTCATAAGGCTCAAATGAGGGTTGGTATGGCTGACTATATGGAGGGTTGAATGGGATTGAATAATGACTCAAAATGTGGGAATGGGTAAGAAAAGTGATCCTCATTTTTCTCCTTTGAACCTTAACTATTTATACACCTCACATCCCATTCTAGAAAAGATTAACTAAAGCTTCCACCCTCCCTAGATCTTGCTAGCCACTCTTTTCTCTCTCCTTCTCATTTTTCAAGCTCCTAGATAAAAAAAATTAAATTTGAAGATCAGTGGTGTGACGACCCGGATTTCTATGCCCAGAAAACCGCTTCGTCATGAAGAAAGAAAAGGGTGAGAAAATAGAAAAGATAGAGAAGAAAGAACAACAACATCAGAATCTCACAGCGGAACGAATAAATTATAATAATCACATAGTATTTACATAATATACAACATCAATCAGAGTTATACAGACAAAAGATCACATACTAGACAGTTATAAACATCTGTCTAGTTATACAACTCAATACACAAAACAACTCAAACAATACGACTCAGAGATATCAACACAGCGGAACCATATGTATAACTATAACGCTGAAGCCTCCTGCTCCATTGCTTCTCCAGAATTCGACAAAGCTAACTTGAATCCCTTGGCTACCCGTAAAAATTTGGGTACCCGAGAGTTTATGAAAAACAAAAATAAACACCGGGTCAGACATGGGTCTGGTATGAGTAACAGGTTAAAGTTGCTTAACTTTGAAAATCTTTTGAAAACAAAAGGTATCACGTAAGACTCCCCACACATAAACATGGAAAAGTTTTTACCTTACGCTAACCAAAGCTTTTGATAGGAAATTCTGTGATATTATAATAGGTCTAGGGTTTTCAAGTAAATAGAAAATAGCCGAAATTGTTACATGATTAAATTCCAGCTACTAGCCACAAAAGTGGGTAATACAATCAAAACCGTTGGCACTTATTGGATTTTGGATTCCATACAATGGCAGGGCTACTGGGGTACCACCCGTCACAGTACGGGGCCTAGATCACCGTACCGAGGATTACTCCCTTCATCCCCTGCAACACAAGGCCGGAACCATTCCTTACTGAACAGTCCCGAACAAGATAACCCCGCAGATAGCCGTCGCTACTGCCCACTAAGCCGAAAATAAAGGAACATCTAGACAGGGGAATATCCTTGTCCTGCTTGGGCATGACCCACCTAACCTTGCTGCACCTCCCCTGTTTTAGCCATTCTCGGTTGATGAGGCTTGAGGCTACGATTACCTTTATAGAATACATTTTCTTAGAATGCTCATCGCCCGCCTGACGATGTGTTGAAAGCATTCAATCCATACAAGTTCGTTCCGGGTTCGAACGAAACCGAAGGTATTATCTCGTTACACTCATTTTGGAATCACCCTCTGAGTCAACGACGATAACCCTTGCATTCTGAATCTTCATCTTCACTTCAGATCCACGACCTATCGTTAATTTGGAATCGATGTGGTTTTCGGATGTTCCTAATGTGGAAAACTCGATCCCGGTCTCATCGAAATCCAAAACGTGTCTTTTAAGGCCAAGTTGTCTATTTAGTCTTAACAGTTTAATTCAATATCATCAATATACACACACATGAATAATTCATAATATCACAATAGATAATCACATCATCATGAACAGATAATTGATGTTATCATCAAAACAGATAATTAAATATTATCATACTTTAAATCAAGCATCCATATCACATAGATATTACTCATAACATATCTGAGATCAGAATCAATCAATGAAATATCAATATCAGTCATCCATAAGCAATGATTTATAAATCACAATCTATAATTAATTTAAAATGAATTAAATAAACTACGTCTATCTCTAATTAATTTAAAGTAAATTAAATTAATTACTTTATCTATAAATCCTGCTATACAATCATAAATTAATTTTGAATCAAATTAATTAGTTAATCTCTAGATATTTATTCTTGATTAACTTCTTCAATTAATCACCTTCTAATTACAGTAAGTAATTAGTCTTTAATTAATTTTCCAAATTAATTATCCTAAATCATTTATAGTAATTAACATTTTATTACTTTATTTATAATTAAATACAATTAATTACATTATCCTTAATTAATCACTACATTATTTATTATTTCTTACTTTAAACTATTCTTAATTTCATCATTAATTACATTAATTAATGATCTCTAATTTATATTTAAATTAAATTACTTTATTTAATTTAATTACATTAAGTGATTAATCTTTAATTAAACACAATTATTAATCACCTCGATTAATATCAACCAGTAATTAATTTCCCTTAATTACTCATATTAATAAATTAATTATTCCATATTTAATTATCTCCATTAATTAATCCTCTGATTAATCACAAAAGTAATTATCCAAATTACTTCTTTAACACATCCTCTTCACTAATTACATTCAGTAATTATATTAATTACTTCCTCAAGTAATTATGCTCCATTGAATATACTAAGTGATTATACAAATCAAATCATCAAATGATTTCTTAAATTAATTAAACTAAATTAATTAACTTAAATAAATCATTTTATCAAATTAATTACAATAAGTAGTTAATTTCTTCATTACTTTTATCAAGCAATTACATTTAACAATTTATAATGGATTATCTAATAAATTTTGATTAATTATCAAAATTAATCACATTCATGAATTTAATTAATAATCCTTTAGTTAATTACCATGATTACATTTCTACATTTATTTCTTAATTAATTCCTAATTATAAATTAATCTAAATTATTAATTTATAAATTAAATACATAAGTCATTCATTAATTAACTTATTCATTAAATATTTTTAACTCCTTAGTTATTCCTAAGATAATTTATTTCTTTACTAATGACTTCATTAATATCTATGTGTGTTAGCACTTTACCTTCCAAAATTTTAAATTTGAATCCCGTTTGGAATTTAAGATTTCAAAGTATTATTTATTTAAACATAAATCAAGTTTAAATTCAATTTATAATCTTGTGAATAACTTTAATTACATACACATGAAACTTAGATAAGAAAGCCTTTAAATTCAATTGTTTGAATCTTAATTTAAATTTAAATTTCCAAAGACATTCATATTTAAAACCGATTTAAACCTGCAGATTTATATTCCAAGTTTACTTTGATTTAAACTCCCCTCCAACAACTTGATTTTCCAAATCCAAATCTATTTTAAAACTTTAAAATAGTTATTCAAAACTGAGTTTAACCGTAGAATTTAGATCATTGTTTAAATCAAATATTTCAGGTTTTAGTTTTGTCTGGTTTAAACCTGAAACTTTCAAAATGAATTCAGAAATACAAAATTTTAATTTAAACTTAAATCTGGATTTAAATCTAACCTTACACTAATTCAACTTTTGGATTATGGTTAGCTTGCAAATTTTAATTTGCTTTTAAATTTTGTTCAATGTAAAACTGCAGGCAGTTTAAGCTACCTGTACAAATATAACCAACCGAGACCAAATCAAGAACGCTTCGGGTCGACTATCCAGTTGCTTCGAGTAAGGCGCACGAACTACTCGAGTAAACTCGAGTTCCTCGCTGCTCATAAAAAAAAAAACAACAGACTTCAACACTATATGCACAGTGCACATGCACCAATCTCCCACCTAACTCCGACCACCTTTGACGACTGCCACGTGTCATATATCACCACCTCGTCCAGTTTCGACCATCAAGACTTCCACGCATCCCTGAAAGGCGAATTCGAGCCTCAAACTTAACCTGAAACCACCCTTACAACCTGGAAACACCAGACCATTTCCACCTCACGACCTGTCAACGGCTCGCCGCTGCTCCTCCGACCATCAGGGGTCCTGAAACTTCAGTCTTGCCTTCGTCACTCTCCAAACCACACACTCCCAGAGTTCTATACCACTCGGTCCAACATAGGTGACGAAATCGCCTCGTTCTAGGCCACACCAAATTCCAGAACTAAACCCTATATCATTCTCATACTATCATAGTTTGCAACAGAAAAATTCTTCAACATTTTTCCTAGCTACAATGATGTTTAAGCAAGCTTCAGACAAAATTTTACCATTCACAGTTTCTTTGATTATCAAAAATTGATCAAAATTTGTTTTCCATAAAATTCCAAAATCTACATTCAATCCAATAGTAAAAATTTGGATTTTTGTTTTAAAAAATCATACTTTTCAAAGATGATTCGAGGCATGTACTTAAATCAGTATAATTCGAAATTTGATTTATCCCATTATTTAAGTTTCCACTGTGTTTTCTTGCTTACAGGAAATTTTCTAACTTAAGCTACTTAAACTTGTTTTCAAAAACCTAAATGGTGTTTAAATAATCATGTGTAAAGTTCTTTTTTTTAAAAAAAACAAATCTAACAATGATCTGTTAAGGGAAATTTAATTTTCCCTTATTTCTAAATCTCTGCAGTTTGAATACAGAGAAGAGCAAGCAATATACACACATAAGAATCATTACAAAACCAAGCATTCAAACATACTCATTTACAGACAACTGATTAGTTAACATTTTTGTTTTAAAATATGAAATTATTTACCTTAAAGTGAAAACAGAACAGTTTTACTTGCAACTGTTTATTGTTTGAAAAGCAGTTTAATTTTGAAACTTTAACATTTTAACAGGATATCTTACTGTATATATACATTATGCAGTAATTTCATTTCACTAATGCCTAGAGAAAAGAATATATACAAATATTTACACAAATATATTGAGCATCCAAATATTAGCATGCAACAGATTTTAAAACTCAAGTTATTTAAAAGTGTTACTCACTTTGATTAAAAAGAAAGGGACAGAGCACCATTTGTTGAAACAGCCTAATCTTTAAAACTGGGAACAGTTTTGCTTTAAATCTTCCAAACCCCTTTGTTTTTGTTGAAAAGTGTTTCCAGTTTTATATTTGAGTTTGTATGAAAAAAAATAAAATGAAGAAGCTTGTTATTCTTCACAAATGAACTGAGAAGATATGTATATATAGAAAGAAAATATTACAGAGGAAGGTGGCATCTGAGACAAGCAAATGCTGTGCACTGTTTACTCTTGTTTTATCAGGCAGAAATTTTCAAAATGGAGGCTGAAAAGATTTTAAACAAATTCGAATAGACTCTTGTTTGCTGAAAAATCTGAAACATTAAATGTTAATGTACTCTATGTTCCCTGTTTAGTTAATTTAATCATTTCTTATGTATAGATATTTTAATTGGCTTTCTACCACTCTTCTCTAATCTGCATATGTTTTGTACTTTGTTAATTTGCTTGCTTTAGCTTGCTTAGCAAACTATTTTATATGCTGAACACACAAACATATGATTACTAAGCTTTAATTTTGTTTTATTACTTTACTTTGTTTTGCATTCTTACTTACAGACAGCAGAAATTATTTTGTCTGGTGACTTTTATTATTTTGTTTTCATACTTATCTGAAATCTTAGTCTATAAGCTTCTTGTATTTTGTATATTTTATTTCTTTTACCATCCATACATTTACTTTGTCTTGTAACTTGATACTTGTATTGTATTTTCTTGCCTGCATATCTATTGTTTTATACTTTATGTTTATGCTTGTTGGATTCTCAATCTACAAGCTACAGACCCATTTGTATTTAGATAATTTTTTTTCCTTCTTGATATGAAGTTGTCTTCAGTCCTATTATAAATTTAACTTATATATTTATTCAATATTAAATAAAAATCAAATTCCTAATTTTCCAAAAATATTAGAGTTAGAAATCATGTCTTCATTTTATTAAACTTAAAACAAAGGTTATCTATTTACAATATATACAGATATATATATTATAAATAGGAAACAATTTAATTGGCTTTTAAAAGATAAATTATCAGTTAATCATTTGTTTAAAAGAAGATTATTAAATCAATTCAAATTATTATTAACAAATATTATTAAATCAATTTAATTTTATCACAGATTATTAAATTGATATTGCGTCAAATTTCCGGGATATCACAAGTGGATGCTGCATTTAGGTTGATAGCTCTTTCTAGATTTTGAAATCTTCTTCAAGGAATTTTGATCCAATATCTCAAGATGTTTCATCTAGGCTATAGACAAGGTAAATATTCTATATTTTCATTTTCATTTACATATTCATATACAATTATTCATTTTTTACTATATGCTTAGGTAGTATATATATTTTATAATGTATCTACATATATCGGTGCTTTAGGTGATAATATATATGCTTATAAATAAATAAAAATTACATATGTATTTTCATACATATTGCTCATGGCTTATAAATTTCGTTTTTCATGCTAACATGATTACAACAGAATTGATTTAAATATAGATATTATTTAGTAAAGTATGTTATATATATTATGAATATTTTTAACTTCATTTATAGATTCGATAAGGAAAGGTATTTCTTATGTATATATATTATATATCCGAATATAATGTAATACTTTATTTAATTTAATTTTTACACTAAATTTGTATATATACATATATAAATTATATAAAATATATGTATATAAATTTGAATATAATATGTACAAGTGCATACTTGTTTTTGAAAAAAATTAATTTAATATTAAATCAGTACAAAATTAATTAATATAAAAAAATTTGTTAACTAAAACAATTTAAAACCGAAAAAGGGATTTGTTATAACCGAAAATTATGTATGTTTATGCATATATACATTTATTATTAATTCACATGAAAACATATTCACTTATATAAACATTTTATATATAACATTTCCTAAATATTATTTCAAATAAAAAACCAAGTTTTTTAAATATAAACATTTTTTAGTATATTATATTTATTTAAAATTGGTATGTCAAATTAAATTTGAAGTTACTAATATTTAATTTATAGGTCTAGATGCAAATCTAAAATTTGAATTTTAAATTTGATATTGGCTTTTATTGTTATATATAACACATTTATAATTATGTTATATTGCAACATAGTGTATTTATGTATGTATGTGTGTATATATATGTATGTGTGTGTAAAATATATTTAAATAAATGCTTATATTTCCAAAGATTATTTTGTAATGATATAAAACTACATATATAGGGGTAATATGCCCGTTGCGATGTAAATCTCAACATATATTACAAACATGTTAAATCATGTATACCATTTGTGTTGCACGTGAACGTACACACATTTGTGTATATGATACACATGTTACATTATAATTATAATAATAAAATAAAACTTTATTTATCGATTTAAATAAAATATTGTTTTATTTAAAAGAACCTTTAGAAAAGTTTCTAAATGGATTTAGACCACATAAGCCAAATAAAGATCCAAATGGTAAAAAAATTGAAATTTACATAATTGCTCTGCTACGTGCTGGCCTTGTTCCAACAATGGCATCAAAGCCAGGTTGCCTATGTGGTCTAAATTAGTCACATTAGGGCTAACTAATTAACATCACAAATAAGTTTGCTGGGTGTCTAAGAAAGGTAGTGTCTAGGCTGGATTACTGGGTAATCAAGTACCTTATTATACCTGGCTACTAACCTGGCACGAACAATTATGTGAGCCCAAAGGTTGACCCTAATAGAAAAGGCCCAATTTGAATTGGGCCTTAGGTTAATTTTAAAATTGTTTTGAAAATTAAAATAAAAGTTTTAGATTTAAAAAGTTAATTTAAAATAAGAAAATATTATGAATGTTATGATATAGATTTAGAATTTTTTTCATTTTGGCCTCATTTTGGAAACTAATTATACAAATAGCTCTATTTACAAACTAATATCATTTAAAGCCTTGTTTTGACCAGTGCAGGGTGAGACGGGGAAAACACACTAGCACAATTTGAAATGACGGTAGTGTTAATTTTTTTTATATGGTAACGTATATGCGAATTTTGAAAAGTCACCCATATAAACCAAAAATGCATATGTCTTGGCGACTTTCCAAATTTTCCAGTGGGCGACCTTTGAAAAGTTGCCCAGTCGAACGCACATTAAAAAAATTTAAAACACACTGGTCCCACGCCAGTATGTTTTGACCAACAATCCACTGCGCTGGTCAAAACATGGCTATAAATGATATTAGTTTATAAATAGGGCTATTGGTGTAATTAATTTGCAAAACAAGGCCAAAATGAACCCTATAGATTTTCAACTTGTTTCGAAAATTAGAATAGAAGTTTTAAATTTAAAAGTTAAGGTTAAATTAAAACACATATTATAAAGGTTATATTATAATTTCTGAAAATGTTATAAAATTGATTTTGAAAATGTTATTTTTAATAAGATTAATAAAATAAATAAATAAATTAAATGAGTTAATTAATTAAATATATATGCATGTATAATATATATAATGACATATGTTATGCTGTCTTAAATTGTTTAAGACAATGTAAGTATACATGTATGTATAAAAGAATTTTCTTAATCATTTTTTTTATTTAAATTGTTTAATTAGATAAATTAAATAAAAATTAATTTATAAATCAAAATGCATATATAAAAGATACATGTGTATTACTAAAAAGGTTATAATATATATATATATTTAGTATAATAAATTATAATTGAATAATATAATAATTGATTAAAGTGTTAATTGAGTAAATAATGTTTAATTATTATAGTGTTATACATTAATTATTATATAAGTCAAATAAAGTATAAAATTTATATGATAATAAAAATTATATAATATAAATGTATAAACTAAAGATGGAACGTTAAAGAAACCCTAAATAGACTTGAGGAATAAATACATTCGCAAAAGTATGTATACCATGATTTTCGATGTGCCCGACACTTAAATCATGATGATATTTCATTATAAATACATTATTCCATAAGTTGACATCACCCAATTAAAATTTATTGAAGATTATGATTCTCTAATGTAAGCATTGTCCTCTACTGTGTGTGTGTGTGTATATATATATATATATATATATATATATATATATTAATAAGATACTTGCATACCCTCTGATTGTTGAACAAACTCAATCTGGAGATGTTATTTGTAGTATTATTAATATATTGACTAGACAAGGCAAGATAACTATAAGTATTTGTTGAGCAAACTAAAGGTACATATACTATCTCTAGGCATTGAGACCTATAAAATTAATAACAAATTAATTAATTAACAATAAGGCTAAAATTGAAAATTTTATAAACATCGGATTTGACCATGAAAGTTACACCATTGCGTTTGTGGCGATTTTTTGATCAACTTTCATATAAAAGTTTTGTAATTGGAGCTCAAATAGAAAAATTATTCATGTTTGAAGTTTTTGAATTTAAAATAATTTGAATAAAATTCAAATTTAAAAAATTAAATAACGTTAACGTTTGAAATTAATATGGTAATAAATAAGTCAACGTTAGGGTTAATTAACTTTAATGAAAACGTTAACGGTAGAAAGTGAAATCGCCATGAAACATTAATTAAACTGGCAATAAATATATGTTCCAAATAAATAGATCGGTCGATCGCCTAAGGAGGAGCGACCGAATGGTGATTGTGACGGTAGCTTGATTTTTGTCTGGTGCGGACGGTCCGAATTATATTATTTTAAACCATATTAAATCCCATGGTTCTAGTGCCTTCTAACTACTATAAATAAGTGGCTAGCCCCTCTCTTTTATTCACAAATTATTTGGAACTCTAACGGAACTCTATCAGTCTCCTTCTTCCCTATGATTCAGAATCACTTAGGATTTCTAGGTAAGGGATTTTAGATATTTAAATATTCAATCTTTTACTTTATTCTCCCTTAATCATTGATTCTGAATTTAATTTATATACAATAAAATTGTTGTGTACTCCAAAAAGAAGAAATCTGATGGAGAAATTAGGAGTGAAAGTGAATCAAATCTAAAAGGGAGTAGGCAAATTCTCTTTGGGTTGAGATCTTAGATTTTCATATTTTAATATTTAAACAGTAGAAGTTTGGATTTTTTTATGCCTTAGAGAATTTTGCTCATGAAAACCCTAAAATTAAACCCTAAAATCCCCCTACAGTTGGAGGTATTCTTGGTAGGATATAGTATAGAATGTATAAGACATATTTCTTATCTAAATGATGCTGCCAAATATTATTGTGGTAAGACTTGAGATTTCATTCTCCAGACATTGTTGTTATGACACCCTCCTCATTACAATACACATGTTGGGGTAGTAGATGCGGATTGAGAGGTTGAAGGCGAAGACAAGGACTTGTGGTAGTTATCTATCTATTTATGTTTTTGATATACGTTGATGTACCCATTTTCCGACATGTTGTTGTTGTTTTGAGATATTATATTTTGAATATTGGTATGTTATGTTATGTTTTTGAGATTTGAATAATTAGAGTACTTATTTTTGTATTATATTTTATCCATTCCATTGTGAAATTCTGATAGCAAGACAGATAGTTCTATATATTGTTCATTGTACTAATTTTATCAACCAACATCTAGCTCTAGAATGAGTCTAAGGTTCGATGGGCTTTTATTTGGTCGAAAATTGGACCTGTTTCTAGGTGGGTTGTTGCATTTGGTATGAGAGGTTAGGTTACCCGATCAACGGGGATATGTATATATAAGAGTTCGTACTTATTATTTTTGAAAGTATTATTCAAAACCCTACACACATACACATACACTCCCTACACACTCTATTTTAATATACGCAAACCAACGAGGCAAATATTTTATTTCAACAAAAAATACTATCTTAGTAAGTTGTAACTAAAAGTTTAAACTTACAAATATTTGATTACAGTTGAAAATCATTCCTCTAAGGTTGGATCCCCCTCTTCCCAAGACACACCCACTATTTGAGGGATGCCAAAATGGTTCGAGCAATACCTAAGGCATGCAGGACAAGTTCCTAATCCTCAGTAAGCTCCACTGGCGACACTTGTTTCTCTGCCCATTGAAGGGGCACCCCGCCCTATAGACTATCCCAAAATATGCATGGACTTTCAGAATATGGGAAGATGGACGTATATGGGGGATTAAAAATTCTTTGAGGTGAAGGATTGGATTAATGCTTTAAACATATATTCCGGGAGCTGGGATGGAAAGAATAGATTAAGAGAGGATGGCTGCATGGAATTTAATGGGTGGTGCATTGGATTAGTAGACCATAGTAGTTGAAAAGAATGCTGAGAAAGGAATCACTTGGCTCCAATTTAAGACTCGATTTGACTATCGATTCATGTCCAAAGCAGAAGTAAGTTTTCAGTTGGAGAAGTTTATACAGTTGAGACAGGGAGACTCCACATTGAAGAGGTATATCAATAAATTTACCGAATTGGCTAAGTTTGGATTGAGTCTGATTGGCACCCACAAAAATAAGGCTATGAAGTTAGTCAATGACCTAAATTCTACATTAGGGAGTTTCTTTTAGCCCCATTACCCGCAGGTGCCGCTTATAAGATGATAGCTGAAATGACCTTGCTGCATACCTATACTTTTGCTTAGAGGCGAAAGAGAAAGAGGAGGAAAAATTGGAGACCACAGAACCAAGGTAGAGCTAAGAATGGAGGATTTTGGGAGAAAAAGAAGGCCAAGGGGAAGATCATGAAAGAAGGTGTGGTATATCGTTGATGCTAGAAGAAAGGACATGTTGCTAAGGATTATAAGGTAAGTTTGATGAGGGAGAAGTTTAAAGGGAAGTGTTATCACTGCCATGAAGAGGGACACTACAAGAATCGATGTTCAAAGCTTGCAAGGCAATGACAAAGTGGGCAAGCTTATGCCATTATGGCTGTAACCACCACAAGTAGACCTCCTCCTAGAGATTATGGAAAAGCTACAATGGAAGGTACAACCATTATTTTCAAGAATATTATATGCACCCAATTTGACTTGGGAGCATTACATTCGTTCATAGCTAAAAGTGTAGTTAACTCGTTGTGCCTGAAAACCAAGTTGTCTCCGACCCAATAGCCATGTTAAATCCTATTAACAGGTCGGCACCCCTTTTTTCAAATTTGTAAAGACCTAATTGTGGATATAAGTCACATTAATTTTACATGTAACGCGTATGTTCTTGGTTTTGAGGAGTATGGACTTATCTTAGGGATGGATTGGTGGTCTTACAACAGGTTGTGATAGTAGGACTGTATGGTTAAGGAATTGTAACGAGTGAGATATAGATGTTCATTATACACCCAAAGACTCAGTCAAACTAGGATATTTATATTCTATTAGCCTATCACAAGACGATCTCTCATCTGTACCCGTAGTTCAAGAATTGCTCGATATTTTTGAAGAAGTCTTGGGTCTCTCACCCCGAAGGGAAATAGAGTCCAGAATTGATTTGGAGAAGGTCAGTAGACCTGTTTATCCTCCATTAAGGTACATGGCCCCCAAATAAAGGTGAGAGTTGGAAAATAAAATTTCGGTGCTATTGAAGAAGGGATTCATTTGCCATAGTACTTCTAAATAGGGAGCACCAATTGTCTTCACCACTAAGGCAGACAGCTGTTTAAGGCTATGTGTTGACTATTGAGAGCTTAATAAGCTAAATAAGAAGAATAGGCATTCCTTTCCTAGAATAGATGATTTGTTTAATCATCCTATTAGAGCTAAAATCTTTTCCCAGTTGGACCTAACAACTGGATTTCATCAGTTGAGGATAGCCGAGGATTACAACAGAAGATGGCATTTCGCACTCCAGATGGACTGTATGAATGTGAAGTAATGCCTTCGGCTGATGAATGCTCCCGTATACTTTGTAGATTCGATGAGTAGAGTATTTCGGGTGCAACTAAATAAGTGCTTGTAGTATTTGCTAATGACATTCTAGTTGGCATTAATTGGCAGTAATGGAGGTTAGGCCAACATTGATGGACCATATAGAGCACGAGAAATAAAAAGATGCGAAGATAGTAGATATTTTCGACTAGCTAAATAGAGGAGAGCATTTTCCCCATGACAGTAGGTATGCAATTAATGAAAGATGATGCTTTAGAGGAAGTTTTGGCTGAGTGTCACCATTCTAGGATGATCATTAACCCTGGTGGAGATAAAATTTAAAAGGATATGAAGTGGATTTTTTATTGGCCAGTGATGAAGAGAAAGGTAGCAAAAATTTTCTCTAGGTGTTTGATGTGCCAAAACCTTAAACTGGAACAAGGGAAGCCTGGAGGACTGTTGTTAGCACTAGAGGTGCTAACTTGAAAATTGGGGCATATATCGATGGACTTTATAGATGGTTGTCTAGAAGTTAAAAAGGCAATGAAGCAATTTGGGTTATAGTGGATAGACTCACTAAATGTGCTCACTTTATTCTCGTTAGAAGTAATAGGATTGCAGCATCTCTAGTGCAAATTTACATATTAAAGAAGTGGTACAACTTCACGGAGTTCCTACTGGCATTGTTAGTGATAGGGACCCCTTGTTCACTAGTGAATTTCAGAGGAGTTTGTAGTTAGCTTTAGGAATGACGTTGAATCTTAGCACCTCATACCATCCGCAAACCGATGGCTAAACGAAAATGGTGAATACCATTTTGGAAGATTTATGGAGAGCTTACATCATGATTTTGAAGGATATTGGAAGCATCATTTACCCATAGTAGAATTCCCATACAGCAATAGTTACCAAGCGATAATTGGCATGACACCCCTCAAAGCGCTTCATAAGAGACGTGCAAATTACCTAACTACAGGTGGAAATCACCGAATTTTTTTATTGGACTAGATATGATTTGTGAGACCTTGGAAAGGATAAAGATGATTAGGCAGTGAATGAAGGCCTACAAGACCGTTAGAGTTCCTTTGCTGACAAGCGAAGAAAAGTGTTGGAACTCGTGTTCGTAGATGTTGTATTTGCTAAGCTTTCCCCTCTTACGAAGGTTATGAGTTTTGATACAATGGGGAATTTAGGGCTGAGGTCTGCTGAGGCTTTATCGATTTTAGAAAGAGCGGGGAAACTTGCATATCAAGTCGAGCTTTCGGATAGGTTAGCAGGAGTCCACGACGTCTTTCATTTTTCGCAATTGAGGAAATGCCTTCATAGCACTGCCACCGTAGTAGAGCCTGATCGGTTAGTAAGTATTTTGACGAAGCCAATAGCACCCCATGCCACTGCACGCATATTTGGGTACGGAACTAGGAAGCTCTATAGTAAATAAACTAGGCTGGTCCGAGTACAATTGGGAGATAATCCGACGAAAAGCACATGTGAAACTGAAGAGAAGATGAAGGCTTCTCATCTCGAGTTTTCCTTTGGTAAACTTTTTCTCTTCAAAATTTAAGTTTGTGGTTGCATCATGGTGGTAGGGGATGGTTTCTACACTATTTACTCCTATTTTTACACTCATGTAGAATTTTACGCATATTTAGGCTGCTTACATACATCCTTAAATGTGACGATCTTGCATTCCATTAGGACTGAGCTCACCTATTATATGTTGCATACAAAATCACACTCCATTCTTGGTTGAGTAGATGGTTGTGTAGATAACTTGGTTGTATAACATGGATACTGAGTGCATATAACAATATCTATCCTTAGGGATTTCAGGGACGTTATCCTTTTAGGGTAGGAGAATGTAACAACGCATAAAATTAATAAGAAATTATTAATTGATAATACGACTAAAAATGAAAATTTCGTAAACTTTGGAATTTGGCCACCCAAGTTAAACCATTGTGTATGTGGCGATTTTCTGATCAATTTTCATATATAAAGATAATCGGAGCTCAACAGAAAAGCTAATCACATTTGAAGTTTTTGAATTTAAAATAACTCGAATAGAATTCAAATTTTAAAAATTAAACAATATTAAAGTTTGACATTAAAATGGTAATAGATAAGTTAACTTTCAGGTGTATTAATGTTAACAAAAACGTTAATGGTAGGAAGTAAAATAGGTATGAAATAAAAATAACAACCAAGCAATAAATATACATTCCAAATAAATAGATCGGTCGACCGCCCAGGGAGGAGCGGTCGAACGGTGACTATGATGATGGCTAGCGTTTTGTTAGGTGAAAACAACCTGAATTTTATTATTTTAACTGACTAAATCCGACCTGCTAAACCCTATAAATAAGAGGCAAACCCTCTCACTTTTATCCAGAAATTATTTGGAACACTAATAGAGCTCTGTTAGTCTTCTTCTTGTCTACAATTTAGAATCACCTCGGATGTCCAGGTAAGGGATTTTAGATATTTAAATACTCGATTTTTAATCCTATTATTCCTTAGTCTCTGATTCTAAATCTAATTTATATATAACCCAATTATTGTATATTCCAAAACAAAAAGATCTGAAGGAGAAATTAGGAGTGGGCGTGAATCAAATCCAGAAGGGAGCAGACAAATTCTCTACGAGTGAAAATCTTAGTTGTTCACATTTTAGTATTTGTATAGTAGAATTTTGGATTTGTTTTATCCCATAGGGAATTTTGCTCTTGAAACCCTACAACTAAAAACCACAACCCCATACGAAATGTTAATTCATATGTTTGTTCAAATCATAATTATTTTATGTTAAAATAGTAGAATTTGTTTTGTTATTGCAATTTGAATATTTAATATTTTATTCCATTTCCAACTTTTCTCTAATGTTGTGTTAATGGGTTCTAAAAGTAAATAAAGTTATGAAATGATATGCAAAATATAAATTCTCTTATTCAAGTTTGCACTGCAAATTTCTGTAATTTAGATAAGAAGGAATCCTTTTTTCACTTCAGGTTCGCTTATGTAAAAGCTGAATGAAATATAAAAAAGTATAAATTGTAAGTTTTGTTTCCTTGAGATAGAAGCGTTTATTCTACTATATTAACCAATCCACATGCATGTCCGATGGACGTGTACGTTGAAAAATATGATCAATTTGATATAGGTCATAAAATAGGCCATTGCCGTTAATCTATCATTTGTTGATTAAATAATGTATAGTTTCAATTTTTTGTAGTTTATATTATTTTTAAAGGTCTTAATATTAATAGCAAACAGATAAATCTGGAAAAGCTTCAGTTTGATCCAAGTACATTTTCCAGCAGGAACGTACTTGTTGGGGGCATGAATAAGTGGAAAGATCCGAATTCCAAAGTGTAAGCAAACATATTAGGTCCAATATAAATAAGAAACTTATATACATGACTGCATTAATCTAGCATAGATTATTTTCGCACGCACAGAAAATTCAGTAATATTCATGAGAAAACATATACCATACTTTAACCCACAATTCAAAATTCAAATAATATATGTACTTAATTCGCAAGGGGTTGTTGGGTTTTTTATCCATTCCACTATGATTACTCATTACCGAAATCCTAGTTTCAGATGAGATACTTCAGTGCGCAGAAGATAATATTTTGCTAATTCTACTTATCCAAATATGAGATATTCAAATGGATGTCAGTAGGCTGTTATAATTTATCCTTTGTTCGTTCTCTTTATGCAATCAAAATAATTAGTAGGAATAATACCTTGGCCTGAAGTGGTTGAAAAAATATTTCAAGATAAGAGATCTATTTATATTCGGAGCATGAATTCACTTGTTCACTCAAGTGCAAATATATTTTTCTTAAAGCTTGTTCATAAAATTTGGTTTACATTCTAATAAGATGTAGAAATCATACTTTTTCTGTCTGTCACGATCCATCCTTCTCGACCCTCGAAAAGCGACACAAAATACGCCACAGTATAATATGACGACGATTGAGTGTCGAAAAAGACAGATTGTTTAGGAAAAAGAAGAAGATAGGAGGAAGAAGGAACTAAACAATAACAAAATCTCACAATCGCAGCGGAACAAAATATAATAGATAATAACAGATCTTCACACAAAATGAAAACATATTTTTTTTATAGATTACATCATCAAAGTATCATAAACAAACAACAATTACCAGTCTGGTAGTTATAACAGCCTGCCTCACAGCATGCTGGCAATTTCAACAAACACAGCAGCAGAAATAAACAAATACGGATAACTCGTCTCGGTCTCCAGCTCTTCTCCTGAGCTCCCAAGCATCCTATCTTGTATTTATATTACTCGATTTGACCCAAGCATTATAATAAAATAACACTCGAGTCAGTCTAGAATACTAGCATGAGAAAATACACTCAAACTGATTATTAAAGTTCAAAAATCCTTTGAAAATCAAAAGCATCTCGTAAAACCACACCACAAATAAACATGACGGGTTTTACCTTACGATAGCCAAACCATTTCTTATCAAAATCGTCTGATATTATAATAATGTCTAAATACAAATACTTATTCAAAATAGCCGAAATTATTACATTTATTAAATTCCGGCAATACTAGGTTCTACAATCAAAATCATAAATGGCACGTAGGGAGAATGGATTTCCAACTAATGACTAGGCATTGGGGTACCACTTGTCACAGTACCTGGTCTAGATCAGCGTGCCGAGGATCCACCCTAAATCCCCTGCAACACAAGACCGGGACTACCTCTTACTGGATAATCCCGAATAAGATCATCCCCCTGTTGGGATCAACAAGCGCACGCACAGCCGAAATAAAAAGGACATCTAGACAGGGATGACCTTATCCTAATTGGCGTGACCCACTTAGCCTTGGTACATTACCCTTGATTTTCAGTCATTCCCAGTTGATGAGGCTCGAGGCTAAGCGTATTACCTTTTTAGAACATTTCACTTAGAATGCTCACCGTCCTCCGGACGATATTCTGAAAGCATTCATCCATACAAGTCCGTTCTAGGTCCGAACGGAACCAAAGGCACTACTCCAACTACATCCATTTTGGAATCACCCTTAGGATTAGTAGCGAGTAACCCTTGCTCTTCACTGCTCCACAAACTCTTGTCTTCATCACGAAACATACTTGTTGGATCGAAGTGGTTTTCGGATCACAAATCCGATCCCGGTCTCTTCGAAACAACATTCGCTATTATCCGATAAACTCACCCTCGGTTCTTTAGGAAATACACAGACGAAGATATGATCAGAGTTCACCTCCTAACTGTTAGTGGACGGATTTCCTTACTAACGCCTTAGAAGAATGAACGAGTTTATATGTACAGTATAGCATCCCGAACGGTAACTATACCATATAATTCTCATACCTCTTCTAGAAATTTTCAAAGTATATCTGGGTCCAGATTTGATAGTCGGCTATTTAACTATCAAATAAACAAACAATTTAACCAATTATTTCATTTCCTTTGTAAACACAAAGTCTCATAAAACTTTCTTAAAATTTAAATCATTTTTCTTTAATATATATACTTAAGATATTTAAAAATAAATTACTTAAATCCCTTTGCCCAAAATAATAGTTATGAAATTCTATAATAAATTTCCAAACAAAATTTTAAGCCACAAACTATATATATATATTTTTTTAAAAGTTTATATAGAGTATAAATATTAGAAAATTTCTTTTAAAAACATAATGCCAGCTTAACCTTTTTAAAATAATTACTACTAAAATTTATTTGAATAGATTTACTTTAAAATTCTTAAACAATCAAAAATAATAAATTACTCTAAAACATTCTTTTTAAAACAATTTTTAAAATTTTAAACTTATACTAATAAATTCTTTTGAAAAATATAATTGGCTTTCAAAAATACACTTCCATTTCAGAATAAACCAAAGATTCCTTTTATAAATCCTGCTTGATTTCTCTCAATTCAAATTTACGCTTCAATCCCGTAAATTTCTTTCAACACTTTAAAAATAAAACACTTTTTATTTTTAAAAACATTTCCCATCTCCTGAAAATCACTTCCAAAATATATACTTAACTTATTTAAAATATGTTACTAAATTCTTTATTCAAAATATAATTTTGAAAATCTATAAGAGTTCCCTGAGTAACTTAATCAAAAATTTCCTTTTAAAATAAAGTTATTATATCAAAATTGTTTATTAAAATTTCCTTTAGAAAACATAATACTAATTTACCTTTAAAATACTTAAATATCATAATTACTTAAATAAATATTTACATTTCACTTAAAATAATTAAAAATTATAATTTTTCTAAAACATCCCAGAACACATTTTTAAACTTCTAGTTTATAGTTTGAAAGCTTTTCTTTGAAAACATACTTAGTTTTCCAAGAAAATACATTTCCCTTCTTTTAAAAATAATCTCACTATTACTTTTAAAATAATTTGCACCTTCTTATAGAAATTCCCACCAAAAATCTATATTTCAAATTCATCCGCTGATAAATATTCCAAACCAATTTCTCAAATTTAATTCCTTTAAATTCATTACATAAAAATTTCTTTTCATTTCCCTTTAAAAACCCAATTCATTTTATTTATATTTTAAAATACCAGATTATACCTACTCAACCATAACACAGCATAACAAAATTCCCAAATTAGTCTATCACAGGATATCAATAAAATACATCACAGATTATGAAGATAATTTCTATATCGTGAGGGATCCAATTGGATCCCTTCTACTTGTTTCCCTGCATCCATAGATGTTAGCACACAAATAAATATCAATCCAATTGGATAATAATTTTCCCATTCAACCAATCAATCAATCATTTAAATATTAACTATTTAAATTAAATAGCGTCCAGATGTGAGTGAGATTAACTCACCTTGAATTCAAAATGCCGCGTTCAAATTTTATGTTAAATCGAACACGTTCGATTTAATGAAAAATTTTCACTTGCTCAAAATGACTCCAGATCTGCACCACAGCGGGCTGCTCGTCGCTGCGATTCCAGTGCTTCTTTTTCATCGGAATCTGATCATGCATGCTTGAGATATTCAGTTTTAAAGATTTTGAATTGAATTTTAAACTAAACTCTTATTTAATTTCAATGAATTGCCATTAGCCGTCCAATCGGAAAACGAGATCAAGTCTACTCCTAACTTCCTCTACCTCGCGTTCATTGCCAGGGTTTGACAAAACCCAACGGCCGCCATCCCACTTCAAAAGTCGTTGCCTCCTCGTTGATTTCGACGGTGATCAGAAACCACCACAAGTAGCGCCTACTTCCACCCTACCATCCTGAAACCAAGAGCCACTCCGCCCCCTCATCGCTATGAAATCTCCCCTTGAACGCACCGCCTTCCCCATGTTTTGCCACCCATCCATTCCGCCATATGCAATCATAGCCGTTGGATATCTAGAGCTCATCGAGCTCTACGATATTGTAGTTGGAACCTTTGGCTAAAAGTCGATAGATGGGGAGAAAATGAGGGAGGAAGCACATAAATTTTCGAACATTGGATGAAAACAACGGCTGCTGCACTTGAAAACTAGGGTTTAGTCGATCGGCCTTATATATATACACATAAACCAAATATTTTAATATTAAATTCATTTTAAACAACTTTTTCAAACAATCTCCAAGCAATGCATGCCGACAGACGTTTATAAGGTTTTACCCGCGTTCCAAACGCAATGGAACATGTTTCGGAAGCTAATTCAATCATATGTGGAGGATAGCCTTTTAAATCGATTTAAAATATTAAATTATCGATTTAAATTTCAACGCGTTTCTCACTTGTACGAACAAACGGTCACTCCAAACACCACAAAAATTGAAATCCGAAAATAATACACTATTAAGATCCAATGGAGCTAGTTTCGTCGAATTCCAAGACTGTGCCCTAGAAGGCTATTTTAACTCGTCGACTAATTCGAGCGATTTTTAAAATCGTCCAAATCACTTAAAATTTCAGTTTTAAAACTTTACTAACTTAATTATAAATCATATAGAATTTATAATCACATTAGAAAACATTCTGATTCATTTCGAATCAAAATCTGAATATTCGCATTATTATTATATATTAGTTTCCATTATTAAATTAATATAAAATTTTCAAATTTAACTTATCGACTTTTAACTCCATCCAAAAGTCCAATATTATAATTCAAATCCAACTAGACATAAAATAAATTTTAGAAAGCATTTTCATATCTATTTACATCTAGATTTACAAATTATTCCAATTCCAAATATTAGATTATTATTATTCAAATCCAATGAATTGCCATATTTGAAATTTTAACTAATTTTATTAATTTAACCAAAATCTTCTTATTTCAAATCAAATTATAGTTCATATTCAACACTTAAAATGAATTAAATGTTCAAAATCTAACGACTGAAATTCCGGGTCGTTACATTCCTTCCCCCTTAAAAAAAATTCGTTCCCAAAATTTGTTAAGGTATGAAAATGCTTCCAAACTCATTTACTTACCCAAACTTACTTAGTTAAAAACTCACATTCATTTCACCAAAACTTTTAGCTCAATTCCGAAATCATTTTCTTTATTTTATCTCAAAAGCTTTGTTTACAACATCATTTCAAAAACCAATTTTTCTAGTTAACCCAAAATTCTCAAAATACCCAAAAAAGTTCTAACTCCTAAAATTTTCGAATTTTTTTGACAGTGTCTCCTTTGTACGGAGAGCGTTTCACAATATCACAATAGACATAAATATATGCACATCAACCCACACGGTTGGAAAACAAAATATTTCACAATTTATCATAATATATTATCATTTTTCAATTTTATTGCATAGGCGTACCTTTTGATTAGAATTTTAAAAGCAAGCGGCTAATTAATATTGCATTTACGCGCTCCAACTCTATCGATTATCTCCCGTACCTATACTTACTCAAACAAGCACATAAGTTTTCAATAATATGAGATTTTAACAACCTTCCATTCATTAATCTTAGCCAAACACATCAATTGCATAGCCCAAACAACAAATTTTCATAATTCAACATGTTAACCATCTTTATAAGCAACCACAGGGTTCAACACTATTTTAATCTCCTTTACAACTCCATATTTCATTTTACTCTACTCAGAAGGATTTACAGCCAAGTTTGCTACATTCAATTCATATTTACCACAACCAACTCAAAATTACTTCAATATGATCAACATGTGCCTACTTATATAAACTTACTTCTATGCAATTCCAAATTGATCCACAATCAATTTTATCTCCAATTTGATTTATTTGCATCATATTCACAATTCACTTTCATTTATATGCAAATCCACTAAATTAAATTCCATCCCATTCCAATTTATTCAAAAACCAACTTTATTTACTTCCCTTAATTTATTAACTTTGTTTACCACAAAAACGAGTAATCTAAATGAAAATTTGATGTTATTCAAGCAAATAACCATTACTTAGGTTTTATACCCACTTTAAATTAATTCCAACACAATCTATATTAATTTCAATCCATACCGAATTATTCACAACCTTTACATTCTTATTCCATTAAAATTATTAAATTAAATCCCTACTCCCACATTTAAATTTCATTATCCATACAAGTTCATTCAAGACCATTTCATAAGTTTGACAACAAACATTTCACAATTTTCTTAAGTTATCTCAACTCCATTACATCTACATTTCTTCTTACATCAATTTTATTTCCATTTTAATTTGATTCTCATCTAATCAAATTCCAATCCATTTTAATTTTAATTTTATCCACCTTCTCAATTTATTTCTGAATTTATTAATAATATGACCATTCCAATTATTCTAAACCAGAACTGGGTTTTATTTTGCTTTTCCAATATTTAACAAGCTACCAAAATTTTATTCATCCCATTACTCTTTTTATTTAATTCAGCTTATGCTAAATTCATCTTCAAACAATTCTTTTGAATTTAGTTGAGTGAGAATTTATTTCATTTAATATCATTTCAACTAAATGAATTTTTCTTTCAATTCAATTCTTTTCCAAATTTAATTCATGTTTAACTAAATTTTATTTAGCCAACTTAAATTCATTCCATTTCCTTTACTAATTAAATAAGAATTAATTCCATTCAATATTATTTATAACACAACTGAATTTTGATTTTTACTTTAATCCAAATTTAACTCAATTCCTTTAATTTAAGTTAAATCCAATTTTTATTTCTCCATTCAATTTAAATTTTTATTTTCTAATATATAAGTCCAAAAACTTATTTACTTCCATTCACCTTTTATATTTCACTTTGCCTTACCTCACTTCACATTTCATTTAGGATTTAAGTTTTAATTTCCCATAAAATGCCAATCATTTTATTTAGGTTTACAATTTCATTTCCTATCCATAAGCTCACCAACTTATTTATTTAAAATCTTATATTGTTCATTTGTGTCCATTTACATCTTATAATCACAATTCTAGATTATGTATGTAAAACTTAATAGCTTAATTGCATAAATTTTCATTACACAATTATAACCCACAATTATAATCATATTTCATTACAACTTTATATCCAATTTCAATTCAATTTCAATTTCATTTAACTTATCCTGAGTTAAATTCAAATATATCTTATCCACTTCCAAGCACTCAAGTTAAATTTTAATTCTAGGATTAAAATATACATTTTCTTTTCTTAATTATCAACTTAACTTTATAAGTTCAATAGTTGATTCATCTTAACTTTTCACATTATTTAAATAGAATTCTCAAAATTCAATTGCCCGGTTTTTATTCCAAAATATTTTGAAATCATAAACAACACAACCCTACTTGGTATATCAAACCAAACT
Organism: Allium cepa; assembly: GCA_030765085.1. NCBI lineage: Eukaryota > Viridiplantae > Streptophyta > Magnoliopsida > Asparagales > Amaryllidaceae > Allium > Allium cepa. Next base: position 346,762,391 of record CM060931.1, on the reverse strand, counting down.
TTCGGATTTCCAAAACAACTAGTTTTTACCGAAACAAATTTCCCTTTTGAAATTTCTAAAACAACTTGTATACCCAACAAGTCCAAACAAATACCATAACCAATCTCCACGGTAGCAATCCATCACTTTAAAAACTCAAAAATGAATATTGATGATGTGATCATCATCAGAATTATTTTCTAGCGATTGAAGTGGGCTTCCTTACTTTCACTAATTCCTTTCAAAACAATTTCCATTCAAAAATATTTCCCAAAATAATACTTCATTATTGCCTTCAAACACTTTGGAAAACATTTCAAACATTCCCAAGATTTTAAATTCCCAAACCTTTTGTTTAAATTCATTTAAAACCCTTTTCAAAATTTTTGGGATTTAAATTCTGGTTTAAATCAAATTTTAGTTATACTTATAGAATTCTGTTTGGTTATAAACCATTTCAAATTTTAAATTCTTATTAGATTATAGTATTAACAACTAACATCCAAATATATATAATGATTTCAAAAAAATTCATTTATATCAAAATATAATTTTGGGTAAAATTATTTTATTTACCCACTTTAAAAACAATACTATGTCGGTTTATCTTGTTTAAGAGTTTAGAAACTCCTATCGATATGGTTGTACTTCTCGTACCGACTAGAATTCATAAACACTCAACCAATAAGTCAACATAGTATAAAAACAACTTTTATGTTCACTAACAAGTACTCAACTCATTATATAGTACTATTGACTCTTTTTAATGAGTAATTTCCCCACTAAAGCCAAGGTTATCGCTAACCTAAGCTCTGATACTAACTGTCATGACCCGTCCTTCTCGACCCTCGAAAAGTGACACAAAATATGCCACGGTATAATATAATGACGATCAAGTGTCGAAAAAGATAGATTGTTGAGGAAAAAGAAGAAGATGGAAGGAAGAAGGAACTAAACAATAACAGAATCTCACAATTGCAGCGGAACAAAATATAATAGATAATATCAGATCTTTACACAAAATGAAAACATATCTATTTTATAGATTACATCATCAGAGTATCACAAACAAACAACAGTTACCTGTCTGGCAGTTATAACAGCCTGCCTCACAGCATGCTGGCAATTTCAACAAACACAGCAGCGGAAATAAACAAATACGGATAATACGTCTCCGTCTCCAGCTCTTGAGCTCCCACGCATCCTATCCTGTATTTATAATATTCGGTCTGACCCGAGCACTATAATAAAATAACACCGGAGTCAATCTGGAATACCAACGTGAGAAAATACACTCAAATTGATTATTAAAGTTCAAAAATCCTTTGAAAATCAAAAGCATCTCGTAAGACCACGCCATAAATAAACATGTCGGGTTTTTACCTTACGATAGCAAAAGCATTTCTTATCAAAATACTCTGATATTATAATAGTGTCTAAATACAAATACTTATTCAAAATAGCCGAAATTGTTACATTTATTAAATTCCGACAATACTAGGTTCTACAATCAAAACCGTAAATGGCACGTAGGGAGAATGGATTTCCAACTAATTACTAGGCACTGGGGTACCACTTGTCATAGTACCTGGTCTAGGTCAGCGTACGGAGGATCCACCCTAAATCCCCTGCAACACAAGACCGGGACTACCCCTTATTGGATAATCCCGAATAAGATCACCCCGCGGTTGGGATCAACAACCGCACTACACAGACGAAATAAAAGGGACATCTAGATAGGAATGACCATACCCTAATGGGCGCGACCCACTTAGCCTTACTGGATAACCCCTGATTTTCAGTCATTCTCGGTTGATGAGAATCGAGGCTAAGCGTTACCTTTTTAGAACATTTCACTTAGAATGTTCATCATCCTCCTAACGATGTTTTGAAAGCATTCATCCATACAAGTCCGTTCCAGGTCTGAACGGAACCGAAGGCACTAGTCCTACTACATCCATTTTGGAATCACCTTTAGGATTAGTGTGACGCCCCACCTCTATACCCACGCTAGCCAAGAACACTACGGAGTAGTGCTGTCGACTAGCACGGAGAATAAGGCTGTTGAGGAGCGACCATCTGTATAACTGCTTTGTGCGAGCATCGATATGTCAGATAGTATAACATGCATTTCTTTCGAGAGGAAATCCGACATACCGACACAAACTCAAAGCTACTACACAGTGGCTATAAAGGTCTTCGAAAACAAATATAGAAATAAACATAACATAAATCAGTCACAGACAATTCATATCACAAAGGCGGAAATAGATATGAATATTACACATGAAAGTGTACATCAGAGTAGTGGTCAAAAGGATCCACAATAATACAAAGGAATAGATACAAGTGCTAGACAAAAGAATAAGTATACATCAAGGAGTCTGTATCTCAAATGTATACAACAAAAACTACTAAACTAGAGTAGTTAGCCAAAAGTCAGAAGATGGTTCCAGGTAGGAAGCCATGAGTAAGCACCTGTAATATCTCAGTTTGACCCGAGTATTATTTAAGAAGAAAATAATAAACGGATCAGTCTAGCTATAAATACCAGAAGAAGTGATATATAATAAGAGATATGACATAAACATATAATAATCACAATGCCAAGCTGTGATAAATAAGTAATTGAAAATCAACAAGAGATTAATCAATATCACAATAATCTACTCAAGATAAAAAGGAATGTCATACTCCTAATTTCATTCACCAAGCCACAATAATTGACATATATATCAATGGCCATCGTAAAAGTTGGTGAAACATAAATTCCAGAAATCAACACACGAAATCCAGAAATCACAAGGAAAGGATCAACGACGTCGTACAGCGGGACATCCGATGAACCAAATCACAATCAAAGGGAACAACGACGTCGTACAGCGGGACGTCCGATGAACCAAACCACATAGACATAGCACGATGCTAGTCTAAAACCTAAAATGATCGTCATGATCAAAGAGAAGTGTCGATTACAATAAGCTAGTAAATATATGAGCTTAGCTTCATGTCCCATAACCACTAGCTTAACTTAAATATTTACGAACAAATTGTAGGTCTCCACTACAAAATTGTCACAAGAGATTCAATCGAACAAGTCTAAGAATTAACCGACGAAGTAAACGCAAGCGTTTCATACCACTCGTTTTACTAAGTCGTTTAATTAGATTTCTCATACGAGCGAGGTAAAGGTTTGTATATACTAATAGATTGGAAAACTGTTTTATAAACGAATTTGGTATTAAAGTAGAGTTGAAATCATTTGAAGAAAGAGTTTTGATATTTACTACTAGTATAGAAAACCTTTATATTTTTAAAGTGACAAAGCACAAGAGGGATTGTAGAAACAATCAATCACAAAGATCACATTCGAAGATGTGAATAAAAATCCAATGAAATCGATAAAGGATCCATCGAAGTGGATATATCTAAAATTCCCAAAGAAAATAAGTCATCAAAGATGATAACAAATGACAACAACAAAAGGGAGACAACACGAATCGATTAAAGTTGGATATTCAATCCAAAAAGGCAAATTGGACTAAAACAGCAGGTTCAGTCGACTGAACAGAAGATTCAGTCGACTGACCCTGTGCCTGGGAATTTTCCAGGTTCAGGAAACTTTCTGTTTCCAGGTTCAGTCGACTGTGCAGAGTTTTTCAGTTGACTGAATCATGCCTGAAAACTCTCGGGTTTCAGGTTCAGTCGACTGAACAGAGTTTTCAGTCGACTGAATCATGCCTGGGCTGTTTTTCAGCCTTATGTAAATGAAGAGCAAACTCTTCCAAAATGCAACCGGACGAACATTGGCTCTAAGGGTTTATGCCAATCGGCAACCCGGCCCTATATGCTCCTCGATGCATCACCAAAAGCATGAACAAACATCCATAAAAGGATTTCACACAAATTTGACTTAAAAACTCAAAAATTGGAATATTCACAAAACCAATCCAAATCAAGAGCAAATGCACATGAAGAAGTGTTAGGAATTCATACCCAACAACCAAAGATAATTATAGTCATAGATGTGAGATAAAAATCTGACCTTTGAACTAAATTTATGCAGATGAAGCTTGAAAGCAAAGAGGAATCAACCACTCTTCAAGTCCAACTCTAGAAGCTTGAATCTAAGCTAAAAAGAAGAACATTTCTTAAGTTAGGTTTAGGAAATTTCTGAAATTCAAAGGGAGAATGAGTTGGAGAAGAAGAAGAGGAAGCTTACCAATGGGTTCTCATGAACTTTGGAGCAAGGAGATGGATTTGCAAAGCAAGCTAGGGCTTTGGAGTTTTAATTTCCTCTTCCACCCTCCATTAACATAAAAGCTTGAGTATTAGGAAAATAGAAGAGAAGTGAATGAAGAGGAGAGTGTTGGAACTGAGTTAAGTGGCTAATTGGCTCAGCCCAACCAAAGCCCTAAGCGGGAAAAAGTAGCAAAAATCAACTTTCTCCAAACATATCAAGCTTATACTCAAAAAGGTCGCAAACGGAATTTTGAACTCAATGGAGGTGGTCTCGAGTCCTAATTCGACCGTATGCAAAAAGTAGGTTTTCGGACCAAAATCCGATGAACGATAAAATATTTAAATAAAATATTTAAATATAAAATCGATAAATATGCGGGTTGTTACAGACTCCCCTCCTTAAAGAAATTGCGTCCTCTCAATAAGTAAGAAGGAAATATATGAAGTAACAACCAAAGAAGCATATTAACACAAAAGAAAATTTGAAATAGGAAGTTCACCATAAAGTGCACAAAAGAGTTAGCAAGAAATCTGGTGAAACTTCAATTTCCACAATAACACCGGGCTCAAGAATGAAAACCGGAATCCCTAAGGTATTCCCGTAGATAAAAGACGTGGGGAACGTCAAGAATAGCAGAAAATTGAGCCGGTGCAACGGCGTAGTACAAAAACGGTACGCCCAATGAACCTAAGCAAAGACATCGATGTAGTACAAACGGTACATCCGATGAATCAAAAGCAAAGACATCGATGTAGTACAAACGGTACATCCGATGAATCAAAAGCAAAGACATCGATGTAGTACAAATGGTACATCCGATGAATCAAAAAGCAAAGACATCGATGTAGTACAAACGTACATCCGATGAATCAAAAGCAAAGACATCGATGTAGTACAAACGGTACATCCGATGAATCAAAAGCAAAGACATCGATGTAGTACAAACGGTACATCCGATGAATCGAAAAGCAAAATCATGGATGTAGTACAAACGGTACATCCAATGAATCAGAAGTAAAGACATCGATGTAGTACAAACGGTACATCCGATGAATCAAAAAGCAAAGATATCGATGTAGTACAAACGGTACATCCGATGAATCGAAAAGCAAAGACATCGATGTAGTACAAACGGTACATCCGATGAATCAAAAGTAAAGACATCGATGTAGTACAAACGGTACATCTGATGAATTCAAAAACAAAGACATCGATGTAGTACAAACGGTACAACCGAGAATCAAAAGGAAAGACATCGATGTAGTACAAACGATACATCCGATGAATCAAAAAGCAAAGACATCGATGTAGTACAAACGGTACATCCGATGAATCAAAAGTAAAGACATCGATGTAGTACAAATGGTACATCCGATGAATTCAAAAGCAAAGACATCGATGTAGTACAAACGGTACATCCGATGTATCAAATAGCAAAATCATTGATGTAGTACAAACGGTACATCCAATGAATCAAAAGTAAAGACATCGATGTAGTACAAACGGTACATCCGATGAATTCAAAAAGCAAAGATATCGATGTAGTACAAACGGTACATCCGATGAATCGAAAAGCAAAGACATCGATGTAGTACAAACGGTACATCCGATGAATCAAAAGCAAAGACATCGATGTAGTACAAACGGTACATCCGATGAATCAAAAGCAAAGACATCGATGTAGTACAAACGGTACATCCGATGAATCAAAAGCAAAGACATCGATGTAGTACAAACGGTACATCCGATGAATCAAAAGCAAAGACATCGATGTAGTACAAACGGTACATCCGATGAATCAAAAGCAAAGACATCGATGTAGTACAAACGGTACATCCGATGAATCAAAAGCACAGACATCGATGTAGTACAAACGGTACATCCGATGAATCAAAAGCACAGACATCGATGTAGTACAAACGGTACATCCGATGAATCAAAGCCCGAATGCTTTCAGAACACCGATGTAGTACAAAAATGGTACGTCCAATGAACCGAACACAATAAAAGAACATCGGACGCAAGTTCATAAAAGAAATGAGATGAAACTCAATAAAACGAAGTACATCAAAACGCCCGATGAACTTGATAAAAAGATAATTTCATTCGGTCATCAACAAAGAAACAACCCCTTGTAGCTTACGACTAAACGCATTGGCAACACGATTTCCCCTTCGGGAATAAAAGGAATATCAAGATCATAGGAAGCTAGGAACTCGAGTCGACATGAAGTTCCTTATAAGAAAATAAATATTCCAAGGATTTATGATCGAGATGGAGAACAAATTCCTCCCCTAAAAATGATGATGCAAAACTCTAAAAGTAGAAACAATAACCGCGAGCACTAGATCATGAGTGGTATATCTAGTCTTGATAGGCTATAATGATTTAGAAGCACAAGTGATAGCACGTTCTCCTTTGCAAGAGAACGGCATACAACCAATATGACTAGTATCGGTACAAATAGCAAAATCTTGGTTCCCCTTCAGGAATCACAAGAATAAGAGTATCGAAAAGAAAGAATTTCTTTTAAATAATCTCCTTTCCTGAAAAGTTAAAACTTTCATAATTACATTTTTATTTTTATGTAATAATCTTTCTACAAAAATTTTACATTTTTCAAGTTAATATACTGTGTCTGATTGTCTCATCAAAGCGTTTAGGAAATTCCTATCGATAACGTTGATCAAGCGCATCGACCAAAATTATTAAAGCACTCAACGGGCAATACAATCACAAAATCATCTTTTATAGGATAAATAAATCTCGTAAAAAGTTTTAAGAATTTTCTTTGTTCATTTCAAGAACAAAAATCCAGTTATACTTCTAAATAAATCTTATGAAAAAGATTTTGCAAAATTTTAAATTGTTATTTTCATCCAAATATCAATAAATAAAAGAATGGTCTCATCGAAATATTCATAGAATATTCGATTTATAAAATGGATGAAATAAGCTGGACATACTGAATGACATAATAATTCATTCATAGAATCATAAAAAGTGCGGAATGCGGTAAGTGGAATGCTAACTTCCGCAACTCGTAGCAATTGAAAACCGGTGGTAAGGTCAAACTGAAAAGACCTTAGCACCACACAAAAGATTACTTAGGTGATAATCCTAAGACAAGGTCAAAGATTTCGGAAAATTTCTCCAACTACATGAATGAGAGAAATAACACTTTCCTTATAAGTGGGCTTAAGGAATAAAATGATGCCATCAAGTTGGAATCAAAATCATAAAGGAAAAATAGAAATCTGCTTAACAGATTGAAAAATGTCGAAGAGGGAAAGTCCACACGAGAAAATAGGATATGGGCTTCACAACGATTAAGCCAATCCTTACAAAGTAAATTCTGAAGCCTAAGTAAAAATATCGGCTTGGAAAGATAAATCACATAAAATAATTTCGACATCAAATAAAAGCGAATTGAGGGTTGCAGATCTACCATTCGGATTCGCAATCCGCAAAGAAGTCATCAAACCCAAAATGTTCAAAGAAAAAGAATCGACAAGTTCTTTTGATATAAAATAGTGAGATGAAACCCATATCAAAAAGAACTCAAATAGAAAGTTCACGTATTAAAACAATGCCATCAAGGATTGAATGAAAATACCTTGACCAAGAGAAGAGTTGCCAGGGGCCTGCAGCTTTCCTTCTCACTTGCTTGGAAGCTTAGGACACGAAGATAAAAGATGACCCGAACCTTTGCAATAACGGCAAAAGAGAGGTTTCGGGCACTCCCCTACATGGTGGTCTGTGGAACCACAATTGTAGCATCGTCCACGACTAGAGGTAGGAACTTTTGCTACCTGAGTTTGTTGCTTCCCTTTCTTATTAGAATCGGGGCCTTTGAATTTGATAGGCCTCTTCAAGTTATTGTCGAAGTTCCGTTGGGCACGCGCAACTTCAACATCACCTTCATTATCGGCCTCTTCAAGACGAAGAGCGATATCAATAAGCTGATCAAATGAAACCTCAAGTTTCAGAAGTAATGGCTTCTTAAGATTCTTATTCAAGCCATAGACAAATCTCTGATTTTTCTTCAATGGGGTATTAATGTACTCAACCCCGTATTTGGACAGAGATTCGAAGGATGCGACATAGTCTGTCACAGAAGATTCACCTTGAACAAGGTCTATGAAACGCCGGGCTAAAGTTACTTTTTCAGCCTCCGGCACAAATTTCGATTCGGATCTTTCCCGGAATCGCTCCCAAGTGAGATCCGCTTCAACGATTTCAGAAATTAGGAGCTCATACCAATCTAACGCTCTTTCTTGGAGCATGCTAGAAGCCACTTGGACTCGATGTAGATCAATAAGGTTCATGCGAGAAAAGATGCGATCGCATGATTTGAGCCAAGCTTGAATTTCGATAACACTCTCGGATCCCTTGAATGGCCTTCCACCCAAATCGGTGTAGTCTCTGCACAAGCGTGCAAAACCGGATCTAGGATGAGTAGGCTCTGGACTGGGTCCGGCTGCTTGAGCGTTCTTAACAAGATCTAGAAGCTGCTGGGCAGACATAAATACTCCATCCTGGGGAGTAGCACTAGATTGACCGGCGCTGGGACGGCCAGGTCTAACCATTTCTCTTCTTTAAGAAAGAAAGAAAGAAGAGGAAAGAGTTATTCTCAAAATAAATTTCAATCAAACTTTATTGATAAAATAAGGAATCATAAAGAAAATAGGATGAATCGGTACGAAGACTCGAATTAAATCCTAAAGCACGACTCCTAAGATAGACTTAGGACGATGATCCTTGTTAAGTTATTCTACATTGTTCCGAAGTTTGGCTCTGATACCAAGCTGTGACGCCCCACCTCTATACCCACGCTAGCCAAGAACACTACGGAGTAGTGCTGTCGACTAGCACGGAGAATAAGGCTGTTGAGGAGCGACCATCTGTATAATTGCTTTGTGCGAGCATCGATATGTCAGATAGTATAACATGCATTTCTTTCGGGAGGAAATCCGACATACCGACACAAACTCAAAGCTACTACACAGTGGCTATAAAGGTCTTCGGAAACAAATATAGAAATAAACATAACATAAATCAGTCACAGACAATTCATATCACAAAGGCGGAAATAGATATGAATATTACACATGAAAGTGTACATCAGAGTAGTGGTCAAAAGGATCCACAATAATACAAAGGAATAGATACAAGTGCTAGACAAAAGAATAAGTATACATCAAGGAGTCTGTATCTCAAATGTATACAACAAAAACTACTAAACTAGAGTAGTTAGCCAAAAGTCAGAAGATGGTTCCAGGTAGGCAGCCATGAGTAAGCACCTGTAATATCTCAGTTTGACCCGAGTATTATTTAAGAAGAAAATAATAAACGGATCAGTCAGCTATAAATACCAGAAGAAGTGATATATAATAAGAGATATGACATAAACATATAATAATCACAATGTCAAGCTGTGATAAATAAGTAATTGAAAATCAACAAGAGATTAATCAATATCACAATAATCTACTCAAGATAAAAAGGAATGTCATACTCCTAATTTCATTCACCAAGCCACAATAATTGACATATATATCAATGGCCATCGTAAAAGTTGGTGAAACATAAATTCCAGAAATCAACACACGAAATCCAGAAATCACAAGGAAAGGATCAACGACGTCGTACAGCGGGACATCCGATGAACCAAATCACAATCAAAGGGAACAACGACGTCGTACAGCGGGACGTCCGATGAACCAAACCACATAGACATAGCACGATGCTAGTCTAAAACCTAAAATGATCGTCATGATCAAAGAGAAGTGTCGATTACAATAAGCTAGTAAATATATGAGCTTAGCTTCATGTCCCATAACCACTAGCTTAACTTAAATATTTACGAACAAATTGTAGGTCTCCACTACAAAATTGTCACAAGAGATTCAATCGAACAAGTCCAAGAATTAACCGACGAAGTAAACGCAAGCGTTTCATACCACTCGTTTTACTAAGTCGTTTAATTAGATTTCTCATACGAGCGAGGTAAAGGTTTGTATATACTAATAGATTGGAAAACTGTTTTATAAACGAATTTGGTATTAAAGTAGAGTTGAAATCATTTGAAGAAAGAGTTTTGATATTTACTACTAGTATAGAAAACCTTTATATTTTTAAAGTGACAAAGCACAAGGGGGATTGTAGAAACAATCAATCACAAAGATCACATTCGAAGATGTGAATAAAAATCCAATGAAATCGATAAAGGATCCATCGAAGTGGATATATCTAAAATTCCCAAAGAAAATAAGTCATCAAAGATGATAACAAATGACAACAACAAAAGGGAGACAACACGAATCGATTAAAGTTGGATATTCAATCCAAAAAGGCAAATTGGACTAAAACAGCAGGTTCAGTCGACTGAACAGAAGATTCAGTCGACTGACCCTGTGCCTGGGAATTTTCCAGGTTCAGGAAACTTTCTGTTTCCAGGTTCAGTCGACTGTGCAGAGTTTTTCAGTCGACTGAATCATGCCTGGAAACTCTCGGGTTTCAGGTTCAGTCGACTGAACAGAGTTTTCCGTCGACTGAATCATGCCTGGGCTGTTTTTCAGCCTTATGTAAATGAAGAGCAAACTCTTCCAAAATGCAACCGGACGAACATTGGCTCTAAGGGTTTATGCCAATCGGCAACCCGGCCCTATATGCTCCTCGATGCATCACCAAAAGCATGAACAAACATCCATAAAAGGATTTCACACAAATTTGACTTAAAAACTCAAAAATTGGAATATTCACAAAACCAATCCAAATCAAGAGCAAATGCACATGAAGAAGTGTTAGGAATTCATACCCAACAACCAAAGATAATTATAGTCATAGATGTGAGATAAAAATCTGACCTTTGAACTAAATTTATGCAGATGAAGCTTGAAAGCAAAGAGGAATCAACCACTCTTCAAGTCCAACTCTAGAAGCTTGAATCTAAGCTAAAAAGAAGAACATTTCCTAAGTTAGGTTTAGGAAATTTCTGAAATTCAAAGAGAGAATGAGTTGGAGAAGAAGAAGAGGAAGCTTACCAATGGGTTCTCATGAACTTTGGAGCAAGGAGATGGATTTGCAAAGCAAGCTAGGGCTTTGGAGTTTTAATTTCCTCTTCCACCCTCCATTAACATAAAAGCTTGAGTATTAGGAAAATAGAAGAGAAGTGAATGAAGAGGAGAGTGTTGGAACTGAGTTAAGTGGCTAATTGGCTTAGCCCAACCAAAGCCCTAAGCGGGAAAAAGTAGCAAAAATCAACTTTCTCCAAACATATCGAAGCTTATACTCAAAAAGGTCGCAAACGGCATTTTGAACTCAATGGAGGTGGTCACGAGTCCTAATTCGACCGTATGCAAAAAGTAGGTTTTCGGACCAAAATCCGACGAACGATAAAATATTTAAATAAAATATTTAAATATAAAATCGATAAATATGCGGGTTGTTACAATTAGTAGCGAGTAACCGTTTCTCTTCACTGCTCCATCTTCGACTCCAAGCTCTTGTTTTCATCATGAAATGTACTTGTTGGATCGAAGTGGTTTCTGGATCACAAATTTGATCCTGGTCTCTTCGAAACAACATTCGCTATTTCCCGGTGAACTCAACCCCGGTTCTTTAGGAAATAAACAGACGATGATAAGATCAGAGTTCACCTCCTAACCGTTAGTGGACAGATTTCCTTACTAACGTCTTAGAAGAATGAACGAGTTTATACGTATAGTATAGCACCCCAAACGATAACTGTACCATATAATTTTCATACCTCTTCTAGATATTTTCAAAGTTATATTTGGGTCCAGATTTGATAGTCGGTTATTTAACTATCAAATAAACAAACAATTCAACCAATTATTTCATTTCCTCCGAAAACGTCAAGTCTCATAAAACTTAGATTCTTAAAATTTAAATCATTTTTCTTTAATATACATACTTAACATATTTAAAATAAACTACTTAAATCCCTTTACCTAAAATAATAGTTATGAAATTCTATAATAAATTTCCAAATAATATTTTAAGCCATAAACTATATTTTTGAAATAAAAGTTTATATAAAGTATAAATATTAGAAAATTTCTTTTAAAAACATAATGTCAGTTTAACCTTTTTAAAATAATTACTACTAAAATTTATTTGAATAGATTTACTTTAAAATTCTAAAGCAATCAAAAATAATAAATTTCTGTAAAACATTCTTTTTAAAACTTTAAACTTATACTAATAAATTCCTTTGAAAAATATAATTGGCTTTCAAGTAAATATACTTCCATTTCAGAATAAACCGAAGAACCCTTTTATAAATCCTGCTTGATTTATCGCAATTCAAATTTACGTTTCAATCTCGTAAATTTCTTTCACACTTTAAAAATATAATACTTATCATTTTTAAAACATTTCCCATCTCCTGGGAATCACTTCCAAAATATATACTTAACTTATTTAAATAAGTTACTAAATTCTTTATTCAAAGTATACTTTTGAAAATCTATAAGAGTTCCCTGAGTAACTTAATCAAAAATTTCCTTTTAAAATAAAGTTATTATATGAAAATTGTATGTTAAAATTTCCTTTAGAAAACATAGTACTAATTTACCTTTAAAATACTTAAATATCATAATTACTTAAATAAATATTTACTTTTCACTTAAAAATAATAATTTTTCTAAAACATTCCAAAAACACATTTTTAAACTTCTAGTTTGTAATTTGAAAGCTTTCTTTGAAAACATACATAGTTTTCCAGGAAAATATTCTTTCCATCTTTTAAAACAATTTGCACCTTCTTATAGAAATTCCCACTGGAAATCTATATTTGAATTCATCCGCTGATAAATATTCCAAACCAATTTCTCGAATTTAATTCCTCTAAATTCATTACTTAAAAATTTCTTTTCATTTCCCTTTTAAAACCCAATTCATTTTATTTATATTTTAAAATACCAGATTATACCTATTCAACCATAACATAGCATAACAAAATTCCCAAATTAATCCATCACAGGATATCAATAAAATACATCACATGTTATGAAGATAATTTCTATAGTGTGAGGGATCCAGTTGGATCCCTCCAACCTGTTTCACCGCATCCACAGATGTTAGCATACAAATAAACATCGATCCAATCCGATAATAATTTTCCCATTCAACCAATCAATCAATCATTTAAATATTAACTATTTAAATTAAATGGCATCCAGATGTGAGTGAGATTAACTCACCTTGAATTCAAAACGCGGAGCATTCAAATTTTACGTTAAATCGAGCACGTTCGATTTAATGCAAAATTTTCACTTGCTCAAAACGACTCCATATCTGCACCACAATGGGCCGCTCGTCGCTGCGATTCTGGCGCTTCTTATTTCGTCAGAATCTGATCTTGCATGCTTGAGATATTCAGTTTTAAAGATTTTGAATTGAATTTTAAACTAAACTTTTATTTAATTTCAATGAATTACCATCAGCCATTCAATCAGTAAATGAGATCAAGACCACTCCTAACTTCCTATACCTCACGTTCATTGCCAGGGTTTGACAAAACCCAACGGCCGCCATCCCGCTCCAAAAGTTGCCGCCTCCTCATCGATTTCGACGGTTATCAGAAACCACCACAAGAAGTGCCTGCATCCACCCTACCATTGCCAGAAACCACTAGCCACTCGGCCTCCTCATCGCCATGAAACCTCCTCTCGAACGCACGGCCTTCCCCTTCGTTTTGCCACCTATCCACGCCACCATACCCAATCACAGCCGTTGGATATCTAGAGCTCATCGAGCTCTACGATATTGTAGTTGGATTCTTCGGCTAAAAATTGATAGATGGGGAGAAAATGAGGGAGGAAGCACACAAATTTTCGCCCGTTGGACCAAAACAATGGTGGCCGCACTTTAAAATAGGGTTTAATCAATCGGCCTTTTGTGTGTGTGTGTGTATACACACACACACATAAAGCAAATATTTTAATATTAAATTCATTTTAAACAACTTTTTCAAACAATCTCCAAATAACGCATGCCGATAGGCGTTTATAAGGTTTTACCCACGTTCGGAAAACAATGGAACGTGTTTCAAAAGCTAATTCAGTCATATGTGGAAGGTAGCTTTTTAAATCGATTTAAAATACTAAAATATCAATTTAATTTCAACGCGTTTCTCACTTGTACGAAAAAATGGTCACTCCAAACACTACGAAAATTAAAGTATGATGATAATACACTATTACGGATCTAATGGATTTCATTGAATTCCGAGACTTTTCCCCGGAAGGCTATTTTAACTCGTCGATTAATTCGAGCGATTTTCAAAATCGTCGAAATCACTTAAAATTTCACTTTTAAAACTTTACTAACTTAATTACAAATCATATAGAATTTATAATCACATTAGAAATCATTCTGATTCATTTCGAACCAAAATCTGATTATTTACATTATTATTATATATTAGTTTCCATTATTAAATTAATATAAAATTTCAAATTTAACTTATCGACTTTCGATTCCATCCAAAAGTCCAACATTATAATTCAAATCCAACTAGACTTAAAATAAATTTTAGAAACCATTTTCATATCTATTTACATCCAGATTCACAAATTATTCCAATTTCAAATATTAAATTATTATTATTCAAATCTAGTTGAATTGCCATATTTGAAATTTTAACTAATTTCATCAATTTAACCAAAATCTTCTTATTTAAAATCAAATTATATTTCACATTCAACATTTAAAATAAATTAAATGTTCAAAATCTAACGACCAAAATTCCGTGTCGTTACGTTCCTCCCTCGTTATAAAAATTTCATCCCCGAAATTTGTTAATGTAGGAAAATGCTTCCAAACTCATTACTTACCCAAACTTACTTTGTTAAAAACTCACATTCGTTTCACCAAAACTTTTAGCTCAATTACAAAATCGTTCGCTTTATTTTATCTCAAAAGCTTTGTTTACAACATCATTTCAAAAACCAACTTTTCTAGTTAACCCAAAATTCTCAAAATCCACAAAAATTTTCTAACTCCCAAAATTTTCAAATTTTTTTGACAGCGTCTCCTTTGTACGGAGAGCGTTTCACAATATCTCAATAGACATAAATATATACACATCGACCCAAACGGTTGAAAAACAAAATATTTCACAATTTATCAAAATATATTATCATTTTCCAATTTTATTGCGCAGATGTACCTTTTGATTAGCATTTTAAAAGAAAGCGGCTAATTAATTGCATCTACGCGCCCCAACTCTATCGATTATTTCACGTACCTGTACTTATGCAAACAAGCACATAAGTTTTCAATAATATGAGATTTTAACAACCTTCATTCATTAAACTTAGCCAAACACATCAATTGCATAGCCCAAACAACAAATTTTCATAATTCAACATGTTAACCATCTTTATAAACAACCACGAGGTTCAACACTATTTTAATCTCCTTTATAACTGCATATTTCTTTTTACTCTAGTCAAAAGGATTTACAACCAAGTTTGCTACATACAGTTCATATTTACCACAACCAATTCAAAATTACTTCAACATGATCAACATGTGCCTACTTATATAAACTTACTTCTATGCAATTCCAAATTGATCCACAATCAATTTTATCTCCAATTTGATTTATTTGCATCCTATTCATAATTCACTTTCATTTACATGAAAATCCACTAAATTAAATTCCATCCTATTCCAATTTATTCAAAAACCAACTTTATTTACTTCCTCAAATTTATTAACTTTGTTTACAACAAAAACGAATAATCTAAATGCAATTTTGCTGTTACTCAAGCAAATAACCACTACTTAGTTTTATACCCATTTTAAATTAATTCCAACACAATATATATTAATTTCAATCCATACCGAATTATTCACAACCTTTACATTCTTATTCCATTAAAATTATTAAATTAAATCCCTACTCCTACATTTAAATTTCATTATCCATACAGGTTCATTCAAGACCATTTCATAAGTTTGACAACAAACATTTCGCAGTTTTTTTAAGTTATCTCAACTCCATTACATCTACATTTCTTCTTACATCAATTTTTTTTTCCATTTTAATTTGATTCTCATCTAATCAAATTCCAATCCGTTTTAATTTTAATTTTATTCACCTTCTCAGTTTATTTCTGAATTTATTAATAACATGACCATTCCAATTATTCTAACCAGAAATGGGTTTTATTTTGCTTTTCAAAATTTTATTCATCCCATTACTCTTTTTATTTAATTTAGCTTACTCTAAATTCATCTTCAAACAATTCTTTTGAATTTAGAGTGAGAATTTATTTCATTTAATATCATTTCAACTAAATTACATTTTCTTTCAATTCAATTCTTTTCCAAATTTAATTCAAGTTCAACTAAATTTTATTTAGCCAACTTAAATTCATTCCATTTCCTTTACAAATTTAAATAAGAATTAATTCCATTCAATATTATTTATAACACAAATGAATTTTTATTTTTACTTCAATCCAAATTTAACTCAATTCCTCTAATTTAAGTTAAATCCAGTTTTTATTTCTCCATTCAATTTAAATTTTTATTTTCCAATATATAAGTCCAAAAATTTATTTACTAACCTAAGTTCATTCACCTTTTATATTTTACTTTGCCTTACCTCACTTTACATTTCATTTAGGATTTAAATTTTGAATTTCCCATGAAATGCCAACCATTTTATTTAGGTTTACAATTTCATTTCCTATCCATAAGGTCACCTACTTTTTTAAAATCTTATATTATTCATCTGTGTCCATTTACATCTCATAATTACAATTATAGATTATGTATGTAAAGCTTAATAGCTTAAGGGTATAAGTTTTCATTACACAATTATAACCCACGGTTATAATCATATTTCATTACAACTTTATATCCAATTTTAATTCAATTTCAGTTTCACTTTTTTTAACTTATCCTAAGTTAAATTCAAATATATCTTAATCATTTCCATGCACTCAAGTTAAATTTTAATTCCAAGATTAAAATTTTCATTTTCCTTTCTTAATTATCAACTTAACTTTATAAGTTTAGTTGACTCATCTTAACTTTTCGCATTGTTTAAAAAGAATTCTCAGAATTCAATTGCCCGGTTTTTATTTCAAAATATTTTGAAATCATAAACAACACATCCCCAATTAGTATATCAAATCAAACATCCGGATTTCCAAAACAACTTGTTTTTACCGAAACAAATTTCCCTTTTGAAATTTCTCTAAGAACTTGCATACCCAACAAGTCCAAACAAATATCATAACCAATCTCCACGGTTGTTGTGGTCGCTGCTATCGCAACGGCGGGGATTTGTGTGTTCAATGTCGTTCTTATAGGGGACGTGGTATGGGCGCCACGTCTTGCTGTTCGTCATGATGGACGAGGCAGTGGTCTGGGAAGGGACAAGGCTAAGGTTTAGGCCGCGTGTAGTTGAGGGTGTGGGGTTCTCGTTGTTCTCGAGTAGGGATGGTATCTCGAGGAGCAGCGATTGGCGTGATGAAGCAAGAGGTCGGAAGTGAGGTGATTATCCGTGTTTTGCGGCTTTAGGTATTTTCATTTATTAATTTAAATTCTATAAAAATGTGTGTATATATATATGCCTTCCTATTTTAATTGTAATTTAAATAGGAAAAGAAAATTTTATTCACAGATAGTTCCCAAAGAAAAATAAAAAATATGTATATTTACACATTTTAATTTACTGGCTATTTAAAATAATGTGTAATAGTGATTTGTTTAATTTACTTTAGTTACAAAAAGGGTTTTAAAAGGAAAGAAAATGTATATATGTAGATAAGATTTTGGAAAAAAATAGGAATTGTAAATGTTTAAGTAATTTATATAAAATCAAAATTATTAGCCAATTAAATTATTAAAGGAAAATGGGTTTAAAAATTTAATTATTAGTTTAAATCAAATAAATCTATTAAATGGAAATTTATTATTCGATTTTTTCGAATATTAATCAACTGTATAAAATTGTTTATACAAGGTTAAAACCTTGAAATCAAGTCAGAATTGGATTGGATTGCAAATAAATGGGTTGCATGCGTAGTCAAAGGTGAGATCTTCTCACTAAATTGGAATTTCTAGTTTAATTTTAAATAGTAAAATTCAATATTATTGATTGTGTGCTTGAATGATAAATTATTATCAATTATATTGGATTAGACCCTATGCGTCACATAATAGCGGATGATATTATATAAGTCCATATACCGCGATATTCCACCTCGAAGTGGAATTGGTATTATATATGTATTTGGAGTGAATGATTTCCCGCATTATATAGCGGATGAGACCCTATACGCCGCATAATAGCGGATGATACTATATAATCCATATATCGCGATATTCCACCTCGAAGTGGAATTGATATTTAATTGTTATGCTAACGTCTGTGGATGTAGGGAAATAGGTTGAAGGGATCCAATTGGATTCCTTAAATATTTGAATTTGTTTCAATGTTATGTGTTGATTTGTTTATAATCTGTGTATGATTATATTTGTGGTTGAAATCATTGAGGGCTATAGTTCGGTTGAAATATATTTGTGGTACCGTAGGATACCAGAAATAAATAAAATTGGATTTTTGAAATTTAAGCAGAAAATCTATAGTGAAATCCTATTGAATAAATTTCAAAATATGGGAAAAGATTTTTATAAATGGGTTTTTGAATAATATTGCTTAATAGTTGAAGAATTTATAAAAAATTCAGATTTTAAATAGTTTGGGAGAAATAAAAGGAATTTGTTTTAAAAGATAATAAATTTGGTGTTTGAATGAAAATTTCTTTGGTGTTTGAGAATAAATATTTGGAAAATCAATTTGGAGTTTTGAAAATAAATTGGGAAATCGATTTGAAATTGATTTGGTGTTTTAAAATAAATCTTTGGGAAATTTATTTGGAAATCGGTTTGGTGTTTGAAATAAATGTTTGGAAAATCAATTTGGAATTTGATTTGGTGTTTGAAAGTGAATATTTGAAAATCGATTTGAAAATCGTATATTAGTGGATATTTGGAAATTTAAATTCACAATAGGAATTTACAAAGAAAAGGGAAATTTGTTTTAAAATAAACATTGGTTTATTTTTGAGTGTGGAAAGAAATTTACAGATTTGGAATGTAAATTTATAATAAATCAAGAAGGATTTATTAATTGATTTAAATGACCATTTTGAAATGGAAAGTGTATTCTCCCTGGGAAGCCGATTATGTTTTCAAAGTAACTTTTAAATTATTAATTTAAAGTTTAAAAGTTAGTTTTTAAAAGAATATTTTGGAGAAATTATTTTCTTAAGTTATTTTGAAAATTTTTGAAGTAAAGATTTATTTAATTAATTATAGAATTGATTATTTAAAGATTTAATTAATATTTGTTTTGGAAAATGATTATTTAAATAGTTATACCTAATAATTTTATTTTTAAAATTATTTTGAACTTGAGTTTTTATATGAGATATTGATATTAAATTTCATAACTAATGTTTTAAATAAAGTGTTTAAGATTAGTTTTATTTTACATATTTCCAAGTATATATGTTTGGATAAGTAATTTAAATTATTTTAAAGTATTTGAACTTGGCATATTTTCAGTGGAAATGAATAAATATTTGGAAATATATTTCCCGTAAGGAAAAATGATTTGAAATTTATTTTCAAAGAATTGGAATGTGGAAAGTGATTTGAAATTTATTTTCAAATGATTGAAGTGTTAAAATTATATCTTGCGAAGATATTTTTGAAAATAAATAATTGGGAAAAAATTATTTAAATCTTGATGATTGTTGTGATTGTTGATTGTTAGTTAAATAACCGACTATCAATATTGGCCTTTTAATGGCATTTGAATTTCGATGCAACCGGGGGTCGGATTCCAAATGGATATTTTAAAACCACATCGAACCTTTGTGATTGTGATGGATCTTTTGTTTAAAAGATCAAAGTGGAAATTTGTTGTGATTTATTTGAAATCTGAATGAACACTTATTTTTAAAAATAAGCGCTCATTATTCGGATTAGCCGGGAGAGGACTTTGTGTCTTAAAACCCATTTCGAATAATGATATGACAAAATGGAATTGCATTTGAAATGGTGTTGAAGACCGGGTGTTTTCGAAAGCGAAAGGACAACCCGTCGAATGTCTCTGCATCGGGTTGCTCCGTTGTAGAGATTTTATCACCCTTTGTGATGGGGATTACGGACGTGATTAGTGAATATCTGTATTGCAAGGGCTTCTTTGAAGTGCCTTCGATTCCATTCGATCTCGGAACGGACTTGTATGGATGTATGTCTGATGTTACACTTTGAGATGTAAAGCTAGTTTCTATTAAATACATTTTTGTTGGTGGCAGAGAATTTATTCTTTTAGGTTAACACCCTTCTCTGAGACATACGAGCTCAAAGGTTATGTATTGATGGTTACTAGTGATACATTCCTAATTTGGTAATTTGGCATGCGAAGTGCTGCTGATCATTTGTTAATCGAAGCATGGCTTTGTGAAAAGTATAGCTTTGTGGACGAGACTTTGTCGGACCTTACAACCCGGAAATGGTCGAGACAGGAAGGATGCGGCAAGGTTATTTGGGGTTAGCGCCCCCTGAGGGTATGTCATTTCCTTCTGGAAAAGGTGGTATCATGGTATGGAGCCTAGATACTTTACTTATTTGGTTATTACAAATTTATTACTTTGTGGTTGTTGCTTTGTGGTTGAGAATCCTTGGGTAAAGGTCGCTAACGAACGGGGGATGGCATGCTCGTGTAGTAGTTACCTAGTTACAGAGGTAACCCAGCCTTGTGTTGGCAGAGATCCGGTTAGGTTTTCGGAGCGTCCCTCTAAAGGCGTACCCATGTGGCAATAGGAAGTTCCTTAGCCTGACCATTTGTTTGAAATCCAATCTCTAATACGCGCCTTGTACGGTTTTAGTTGTATAACCTGCCATTTACTTGTGGTGGCACCCCACTGTTTAGGTGGTAGCTATAGTAGGCTTAGTTTGAAATGTCTATGATGGCTAAGATTTATATTATACTTTTGAAATGTTTTCCACGCTATGTACTAATGACAATATTAAAAAGATTTTTGGGTATCAAGCATGTTTGACTACAATAAGGAGAAATCTCCTCCAATTCTGCGTTTGCATTGTGTGTGTGGCGGGAGGCTTTATGGTAATTTCATTTTCCAAAAGCATAGCGGATTCCTTTTTATTTTCTTTGTGAAAATAACCGTTTTTAAGATCTCATACCATTCACATGACTGACCTGGAGTTTATTATTCCCTCTCTAAACTCCGGGTGCCCATAATTTTCCACACGGGCAGCCTAAAGTCAGGTATCATTATTCTAGAGCGAAGTCAGAAAATAAATGCTGTAGAGATCTGGAGGCAAGTTGGATGGCGAGACGTATCACTTATATTATATAGTGTCCGCTGCGTAAGAGTTGGTGCAAGTCAGTTTTCATGTGGTCAAGTTAAATGCCAGTGTTGTATCGTGTTGTTGTAAACTCTGATAATGTGATGTATAAAATGATATAGTGCTTTTGTTTTAAAGATTATTCATCTATCTATTATATTTGTTCCATTGTGAAATGTGAGATTATGTTGTTGTTTCTGTTTCTTCTTCTATCTTCTTTAACCCTAACGTTTTGGTTTTTTGGCATTCGAATGTGCGGCATTTGATATAGTGGACGTATTAATGTCGACTTTCGAGCGTTGAAAAATCGGGTCATTTCAGGCAGCAACAAGGAATCGCCGTTGAATATAAGGAATGTTGGTATGAAACTAGGAATTTTTTATTAGAAATATGCGGAAGCCATGAGAAAACCTCAATGGAATGGTGAAGAGTAGCAAAGTACAATTTTGTGAGTCTTATGGTATACTCATGAAGAATTAATGATGTAGAGGAAGAAAATACCAAAGTTTAAGGATATTGTGAAGAGATTTTGATTTAGAGAAGGTAGTAGTATGGTTGGAGAAGAGAGCAGTGAGTGTCAAGCACACATGAAGGACGTTGGTTGACTCAAAGCTAAAAGAAGGCAAGATAGATGGTAGGGAAATTATTCCACCAAACAAAATTTTCAAGTGAGCTATTCTAAATGTGTATAGTTCATATTTCTTACCTGCTACGTCGTAAGGATGTACAATTTACCTATAATTAGATACAATGATTTAAGTAATGGATAGACCGCATTTATTAGAAGCCAAGAAGGAGAGTTAAGGAAGGTAGGTGGTGATGCAATGACATACTAGGAATGTCCATCTTAATTTGGTAAGGGGTGTTAGGACCATAACATCATTAACCTCAGTTGATAATGAATGACAACTTCTAGCAAAATTTTCTTTTAGGAGTTTTAGGTTGTAACCGCTAGTTGTCTCCCTTAGGTTATTAGAAAAGCATACGATATGGTATGAGATATGTTCTTGTTTTATCATTACCTTGACTTGATGGATGAGATTAGATATATATATAAATATATTGGAAAATAGTGCAAACAATGAGATCGCATAAGGACACATAATTACCATACAAAATGTAGTTAAGACTAGAAGTTCATAAAATAAATTAGAAAATCAAGTTAGCAACTAGAAATTAAAAATCCTTAGAACCCAAAACTTCAGAATTTTAGGAAAAATAAATTTTAAGGAACGGAGGACAGAGAAAGGTTTTTGTGAAATTATGGGTCACCGTCCCTATGCCTTAAAAGCTAAAATTTAAAAGATGGTTGTAGGTATTTTTGTTGTTTTAAAGTCAAAGAATAGGAAAGGTTCCCCAAATCTAGAACTAACTACATAATACTAGGGCCAATCATATAAAGTAGCTCATAGACCGAGTCTTAATTATGTTAAGATATGGCCTAATTGTTTTAAGGATGGAGTGGTAAATATTTTGTGAAAATACATTCGAATGCTTTTAATTTTTTTTGTTTAAACGCTTTTGGAAAGTTGGGTTCAAACACATTTGGAAAATTTTGGCCAAATGCTTTTGAGAATTTGAATATTTAAACTGTTTTTTAAGTTTGATTGAAAAGGGAAAAGGATTTTTGATGGAAAATGAATTTTATTTTCAATTTTCTATGGCCACATGCATAATGTAGGGCTGGTCGACGTGTTAGCAAATATGAATTTTACTGTTCGAAAAGGATGACAGTATACTAAATATAGATTATAACAAGGGAAAATGTTCCTTTAGCTTTGGAATTTCTATTTTCAAACCCTGTTGATAGTAACCAAAAACTCGCGCTTAGGATAGTTATTCTTTAATATCCAAAAAGCAAACCTCCTTATGCGAATTGTACTTGGAAAAGTTGAAAATGTTTTGGGGGCAAAAGAGAAGGTTCCAAGGTACAACTGAATAGGTACGCAAAAGAAAGATGGAATTGTAAAATTTTCCATCTAAATTCCTTTTTCTGCATAAGAGTGTAGATTCAGAAATTGGATTTTTGGATGTTAAAAATTGTGCGCTATATTTTGCATGGTAGGGATTGGATGCAATATTAGTTAAACCATACTTCAACTCAGAGGAGTGTGGAAAATATTGTATGAAAAACGGTTTTTGGAAACTAGCATACATATAGTACTGCCTGCATATCTAAGTTATTTGCATCATATTTTCAAAATATTTTAGAAAGATTGCATTATATACAAGGCTCCAATTTAGAGTAATTTTGCATATGTTTACATGTTGTGATAAACCATGCACTATGTACATGTTTAACTGCAAAATTGGTTGTACACTAATTGGTTGGATAACTTAGATTGGTTAAGCACTTTGTCACATGGTTCAACCCTTATGGAACATTAGGGACAAAATTCTTTTAAGTCAGAGGGATGAAAAATGTAACACTTCGTAAAATTAATGATAATTAATAAATAATTAATAAGGTCCAAAAATAGAATTTGAGCAAGTGTTGGAATTTTACCATAAAATATGCACCATTGTGTTCATAGCGATTTTCTAAGCAATTTTCATATTTAGAGTTTTGCAATTGGAACTCAAACGAAAATTTTATCAACATTTGAAGTTTTCAGAGCGAGAACAATTAAAAATGAAAAAGGAAATAAATAACATTAAAGATGGGACATCACTGGTCGAACATCCATAGGGGAGTGGTCGATCATTTCGAACGTGGCGGTTAAGGTTTGAACCTTGGCCAATGGCCTGGATTTAATTATTTTAATCTAAAGGTTACGTTTAATTAGTGTACCTATAAATAAAGGCACAACCCCTCACTTCTCTTCTCATATTTTTCTCATCCAAGAAGTGAAGCTCTTCCATTTTCCCTTCTCCACTACTACTAAAATTTAAAGATTATTATATATAAATATATAATTGGAGAAGGGTAGAAAATAAAAGCGAGGAAGAGAACGAGCGAACCAATACTGTGAAAAAATGTAATTTTTATAATTATAAATCTGTACCTCTCTTAACCCCAAATCTCTTATTAGATCTATAATTCTAATAGTATATATACGTCTTGTTATACAAATTATTTTTGATTAGAAAGGAAAAGAAGTCAAGTAAAGGAATTGATTCAGTTTTGGAGATTTGGAAAGCTTAAAAGGTATGTGATAAATTATATAACTTATATAATATTGAAATTTGTATCATTGGATTTCATTTAATTATTATGCCTATATAAGATCTGATGAATTATAGACTTAAAATAAGTGTATAGGAATATTGCCTACATATTCAATAAAATAAGTAACTGGAATAGAAATAGTATATGCAACCTAATCCAAAAATTTGAATTCGGCACCAAATATTTATTGTGGAATGTTTTTTATTCTTAATCTATTATTGAGTTGTAAATTAGGTTTCCCTAGTTCACTTAGAATGTGAATTTCTATGTTTTGATTTATTTTGAGCAGGTTTCTTGTAATTTCCATAAATTATTCAATTCCAAAATATGTATAAAAGCACGTCATTTGAATTAACAAGGGATGTACCAAAAAGGGAAAGAGATTTGTAAGTTATAGATATTCTTTTCTATAGTTTACAATGTCTATTTCAATAAAAGAAATAACTCATTATAATTCCAAACGAAGCAGTCCCACATTGGTTTATTTATGGAATATTATAACGGTAATCCTTTTTGGAAGGATACTTTTAATAAATTAAAATGTGGAAAGAAATGTTCTAGTTTAGAAATTAATATAAATATATAAATAAACATGTATAACCATGCTTAACGTTCAAAAATAGAAATATATAAATATGATTCACGACAATATTCGTATTAGTTATTAACAACGCAGTAATTATAGGACTAGGATTCATGGACATTAATTACAAATTTAATCGGCAATAAATTTGTAGTTAATCGAGAGTGAAAAAGGAATTAATTGAGGAACGAGTAGAAAATTTAATACATCATTTATGGGGAAATTGAATAGGCATGGTGGGTGGATTTTTGAAATTTGTAAATAGATTAAAGGTGTTAAACGAGGATTGGTCAGAGATTGTCCAATTATGACATAAATGACAAATTGTAATGGTTAACTGAGATTTATTGGACATTAGAAGGAAACGAAAGCGTAAGCGTGCAAAATAGAAATAACTACGTTGAGAAAAATTAAGTATCAAATGTTAATACTATTAAATACACGTAGAAGGCAATATAATTTTCATAGTAGAAAATTATATAGCCTAAATTTACATTTAGGACAAGCGTGAATTAGGATTAGCCCAACACTTAAGCCTTTGGTGATTGGTTTGGTTTAGTCGGTTGGGATGCAAGGTCAGTAGAGTTACAAAACAAAAGTCTACCTTTTACCTAAAGGCTACCAGCAGTTATATATACTTACTACTGATGTGAGACATCTCCAACCATAGAACCCATGGAGAAGGGATATGCATAAAATATAGGATCCGTTTTTGGGATGGAGGTATTACGTGACTATTATAGGGTCCGTCTCCTCCCTATTTAGGAAGTATTAAATGATCAAGGTTAGTGGTTAGGCACGATAGTGGATATCTCGAGAAGGGTCCGCTTCGGGTTTGAAGTATTGAGTAGCTATTATAAGGTACCCCTCTCCCATACAGAAATATTAGGAGGCATGATGAGATTCGATGTGATTTCAGCTAGATAGTATTAGAGAGGACTCCACATTGGGATGGCATTAAATGACGAGAACCTGCCTAAAATGTGGGTATTAAATGGTCAGAGTCTGCCTAGTTTCCATTGAAAAGGTATTAAGTTTTTTGGGTCCTATCTCATACATTGTTAGAAAATGACTAACGGCATTTGCGTGAGACATGGAAAGGCCTTGTGCCTACAGTTTAAGGTAAGTTGTAGGGTTGGGATGCTTTAGTAATAAGACAGTTATATTATAAAGCCTTATCTTAGTGTCATAAGTCTCTGTAGTTGGGATCGATTGACTAGGGGTTATGTGGCGAAGGTCCCGCTTCGAGGACTTTTGGTATTAAATGACCACTAGGTTTGTCTCCTCCCTATTTAAGAAGTATTAAATGGTCCGGGTTTTGGGTAGTGAAATGCTTAGATGTAAATGAATATAGTATGTATACACATAATGATTCCTTGGAGAAGGTTAGGTTAGGCATATCATATGCGCACTTAAGATTTTAACAAATTAGCCACAAACAATAGACATAACACATAAATGGAAACCAATTGGCATAAATTAATAGGATAGGTAAAGTATGTGATTTTTCAATCACCAAAATGTTGTTCTGACCCTGATAACAACCCATAGGTTAGGTTTAGAAGCACTGGATACTAGATGGGAACTGTAGATGGTGAAGTCTTCTTATTCATGCTCGATGCAAACAAGGAAATTAAGTACTGATATTCGAGGAAGTAGCCTTAGTCGTTTCTGGTGTGAGTTTATGTTAACCGTACTCTGATATACATGTGTTTATTGCTGGTTAACAAAACCAACGCTCTGTATCTTAATTGATTTGGGTTTCGAATTAAATGAAATTCGGATCCATTAAGATGCGGGTTGTTATAGTGGTGAGGTATATATACAAGTTAGGAGAGTGGAATTATGACCAAGTTATAGGGAAGTGGGGTTAGACAAGAGCACATAGATGTCGGTCCAGCTAATTTGGTTACTTGCATTGTTGCTTTGGAACTGATACGAGACATCGTCTATAATAAGCACCTACATAGGGCACAAGGTTAGTCCTAATTTAGTTAGCCAAGTCTGCCTAGATAATTTAGCTTCCAATACCTACGTGTTGGATTAATGTGAGACATTACATTTAGATTAGGAATCAATAGGTGTAGGACCTTCTTTCGGGTTTGGGGTATTAAGTGTTTGTTGTAGTCCTACCTCCTTCCCACTTAAGAAGTATTAAATGGTCGAGATTTATCATTTAAGTGTGGTAGGGAAGAACCTCGGGAGGAATTTGCTTTGAGTTGAGGTATTAAATGGCTATTTTAAGGTCCGCCACTTCCCATAAAGAAGTATTAAGTGGCTTTATGAGATTTCATACGATGTCAGTTAGGGAGTAACAAAAGAGGTCCGCCTTGGGTTTAGATATTAAACGATGGGGATCTTCCTAGGTTATATGTATTAAATGGTTAAAGTCTGCCTAATTCCCATTAAAAATGTATTAAGTGGCTTAGGTACTTTCTCTTACATTTTAGGACCGACTGTAGTTGCGGAATGGACTGGAAAGGCCTTCAGGCTTATAGTTGGAGGTATTCTTGATAGGATATAGTATAGGATGCGTGAGACATATTTCTTTTCTAAATAAAAGTGCCTAAATATTATCATGATAAGGCTTAAGATTTCATTCACCAGCTGTTCTAACCCCTTCGGACATTTTTGTCTGAATACAAACACACAGGTCAGGGGAGATGATGCTGATTGAGAGGGTGAAGATAGAGATGAAGACTTGTGGCAATTATCTATTTATTTATGTTTTGATATACTTTGATGTACCCATTTTCAAATAGTGTTGTTGTTTTGAGATATTGTATTTCAAATATTGGTTGTTATACTATGTTACTGAGATTTGAATAAAATGAGCACTTATTTCAGTATTATGTTTTATCATTTCCACTGTGATATTCTAACAGCATAGATGGATAGCTTTGTGTATTGTTCATCGTATCAATTTAACCAACCAATAGCCAGCTTTGGAATGATTCTAAAATTCAACGGACTTCTATTTATTGAAAATTTAGGCCCATTTCAAAGTGGATTGTTACATAGGCCATTACAAATTGGTAGGTATGAATAAATAATTTTTGTCGATTTGTTGAGAAAAGTCAAAGTCGAAATGACACTAGGAAAAGGAATCATGGTTTAGGATTTGTATATGATACAACCAATAAGGAGTTGCTCATTGTTTGTAGGATTATGAGTTGTTGAGCAAACTCAAATTCAAATTCTCTAAACATACGAGTCCTAACATCTACTAGCGAAGTTGAATGACTTCTCTATTTCGTCTTAGGTTTTGGAGAAACATAAAAGACAAGTGGAACCCTTAATAGAAAAATGAAATGGAAACATTTAACCTTTCTAATATTATAAGAACATCTGCTATACAAAGTTATAATCTACATTGATAAATTTGTGCATTTAAAATAATTGATAAAATATTATCAACTAAAATATATAAATGAAGTAAATTAATATTGACAAAGAAATATTAAATATACTTACTAATAAATTTTTGCATGTTAACCCATGCAAGTGCCTAGTTATACACCCACTAAATAAGTTCATAACTTGGTCACACATGAGCTTACTTGTTGAGACTATGTATTATCTTCAATGAGTTTCAAACTCTAAAAGCAGTAAATTAATATGGATATTTATCCATATACGATCACATGTAAATGTTATATGGTGAATGGCCACAACTCGTAATCTACGAAACATCGATGAAATTAGTTCATTGAAATAAGCAAGTAAACTATAGTGTATGATCTTATTTTCGATATGATTGATTACAATAGTGATCTTGTTATGTTAAAAGTAGCACTAGACTAAAGATTACAAGATAGATCTAAGAGTTTGATCACTGAAATGTCAGTTTGATCAGTTTGCATAAAGTATATGTTATTTAATGTCCCAAAAGTTAAGGATGACCAAATACCCTTTTGTAAAGAGTTCGTAATGATATTTTAGTAAGGATTTACTTTGAATGATTCAACCATTTAATGGAAATCGAGTGTATAAGAGTGGATGTGACCTAAGGCATAGTTGGGATGAGGATAATGAATGATCACTTCTGCTTATAAAGAGACATTGGAAATGAGAACTGTAAAATAACTGATACTTAAAATTGGAATGGTAAATATGATTTTCATTCCAAAATGTATTTTCACGTAGGAAATTATTTTCTATGATATTTATTTCTTCTAATTTAAGATATTTTATCTAAAAATTCTTGATTGTAAACTAGTTACAGTAAATGAAATAAATAGCTTATATTAAGTGGTCGAATGGGGCTTCGAATTTTATACACTATTAGAGTAATCGCAGAAATAGTGGAAGCATGTCATGTAACACTTATTTTTCGCATTAAGTTATGAAAATTGTTTTTCTAAAACATACCAAAAATTATTTATGAAATAATAACCATTTCAACGTTGACTGAAAAATAGACATAGTTTTATTTTAAAATGAATATTATTTATAAAATAAAACTATAATATTGGTATTTGTGATGCACTGGAAATCTTAATTTATTTGCAACTACTTTGGAATTATGGACTAAGTCAAAGTCTAGAGAAATAATTCTTTAATTATATGATGATTATAAATCATATGGTACTAGTGAATTATATCTCAAACAATAAAGGGTAATGCACCCATTCGGTGGGAGCGATCATAGGAGCTGATGAAACCTTCGGATTGATACATATAGATGTATGCAGTTAAAAGTTTATTAATACCAAAATGGTTCCATGGACTTCATTTTGTTCACAAATGAGTTATCACCGACATGGACATGTGTATTTGAAACAAATTTAGTATGTCTATGATAAACTCATAGAGTATAAAATCAAATAAAATAAAACAACGTGCAATAGAAAATAAAATTGATCTGATTTCATCCAATAGGTGAGTTTATTCAAAAGAGTTCCGAATGTACTTAAAACTGAATTAAGATTCAATCATAGAAGTCACTCCTCCCTACGACACATAATGATATATCGATAAGGAGTAATCCAGCTTTGTTGAATGAAGTACGATTAATGAATGAAGTTGAGTTAACTTCTTTCTATATGGTTATGTACTTAAGAAGAGTACATAAGTTTAAAATTAACTTTATCTAAAGAATGGTTTACAAAACCATACAAGATAAGGGTTTATGAGAAACCCCAAAATATCATAGGCCAAGGAGTTTGCAGGTTGTGTGAGTCGAAAGGTTACACGTAATAATTGTTCGCAAGGGATTTTGTATGAATCGCCTCAAAAGAATTTTGGTTATAATTGTCATTGAATAACCCATCTATGTTTTGAAGATAATATTTGTAAACTAAAATCAAAACAGTTATATATATATATATAAGACAAATCATATAGTGTTCCATTGCACCAAGAAACAATTGTTGTTTCAAGAAATACCAACTTCATAGTGAAGGAATTTCCTTTATAAAATATTAATGGTAATATGGATTTAGATATGATCCGAGGATAAAACTGACTACAAAGGATGATAAAATTAACCAAACCTAAACGAACACAACACATTAGAATGTCTAATAAATATTTTAGCATATTAACGAGAAATTGAGTTTCTTATCAAATCGAGAAAGATAATCCTTGGCTGTCAATTAAACCAATAATATTATTGATTCCAAGATATGGTATGATGCAAAAATCCAAAATAGATCCAAGTATATTATTAAAATATGATTTTGGTAGTTATACCCAAAGGGATATGATCCATTGGTTGTGATTGTGTCTTTAAGAGAAAGACTTGTGCAATTGGAATTTAATGAGCAACATTGATAAGAATAACTTCGTAAATTTAATTTTTTGAAATCAGCGTAATATATTCATCATTCATCTTGCTTAAGTTAATTTAGATTTACTCACAAAATTATCTCTTGATATGACTTGTATTTTGGTACATATGTTTTGAAATAGAAAAATTCAAAATATTGATTAGAATAGACTATTTGCACATAGTAAACAAAATGTCTTGAAGTCAGTGGAAGCGGAGTTTTAGGATATGATCAATGAAAGGATATGTAAGTATCATTCTAAAAGCATCAGAATTGAGCAAGTATTTTGATAGAAATATTGAATAGTTTGATTTTCAGTCAAAACGCGGAGGAAGCGTGTGTCCATAAAAAATAACCACTAATAGTTATGTAGAATAAGTTATGTATATTTTTCTAGACTGTAAGTAAACAATGTACTACCGATTATTAGCGATGTACTTATGTTAAAATCAGTAATAGTTTAGTTGTTTAAATACTCGATATTGGATTTGTAAATTATATTTTTATATTAAGTATAAAGGATGTTCGGAATGTCTTAAAATGACACATAAAGACATATTATTAAAATAATTAATAAGGAGCAAGTAAGAAGGATTCCTTATGCTTTAGCAATAGAAATTATCATACATTTTGTATTATCTATAATATCATAATTTTTTTTTACATATTTGATACATGAAGAAAATATCAAATCCAAATTAAGATCCCTAAATGGTAGTTTAAAGTATTTTCGAGTATTTACGAAATACTAGAGAATTGTTGATAGGAGCAACAAACTTCTTATGAAGGAGTGTACGAAATTAAACTTCGTGAGTGATATTGAGTATAATATGTCGAAATTAGATTCACATTCAAATCCTAATTAAGAAGTTTAAATTTGGCAATTTTCCAAAAGAAAAGTTATGGCTGATTTAACGAAAGGCTAAGCACATTGTCTTAAGTAGCGTAGCAAAAAAGCAATGTATAAATATAAATGCACAAAGTTAAAACTGAACTAGAGATACTTCCAATTATTAAGAATACCACATTATTGTTATATAATAACAATGTAACAATAAGAGCTCACCAGAAGTCATGAAACATACACCAAATATTTCCATATGATAAAACTAGTTTATCAACATCAAAAAGAGTTGATTGACAAAGTAGAAAATTAAAATAACAATGCATATCCATTCATAAAGGGTCTAACTTGATTAGTTCTGACTAAACTGATCGAAGGAATAGGATAGAGATTCCATAGTTGGCCCCAAATGCAAGTAGAACATTGATAGATTTAGAGGTATGTCTTAAGGGTAATTATGTAATTTGCTAGATATATCTAACTCGACAACCCATCATGTTTGAAATAAAATGTATTTTCTTTTTATTATATAGTTGAGGTAATATGTTATATTAATTAATTAAAAGTATATTTAATAGAAAATCCATAAATGGTATGTTTTATTACAAAGTGTTGTAACCATGAGTAATTTTTCAAAATGAAGTTAAACATATCGTTTTAAATATTCTTAGTCAAGTTGTATCAAGACTGGATATCGATACATTCGTCGAAACTAGAATACACAATGTTCTCCAAATGCTGTGCAGTGTATAACTTATAACTACTGGAGGGTAACAAGGGGTTAGTACCGACAGTTATTGGATAATTATGGTATGACTCGCTCAATATTTTTTGTTAGTCAATATAACAAATGTCAAATAGAAAATTTAGATGTGACAAAATTTCATAGTTCTCTCGAGTTGAGAATACAGTTGATCTTCAATGTGAAAGCTCCACTTTGATTATAGTTAATTGTGGCACGATATTTATCGAATGACTATATTTAGGATGACTGAAAGCATTAGAAGTGAAACATCATTCAAGTAAGGATTCGTCTTCTCGGTTATATCATGTTAGTATCACTGTTGTTATCCGGCCTTTTGGCCGGCTATATTCAGAGTGACTAAACAAGTTAAAAGGGACAGTCATTGAGGAAGGCAACCTAGAGAGATGATTATTAGGCTCAGAGATCAAGCATAGGCAATGGTATAAAGCGATGATCAACCAGGACCAAGAGATGGACTCTTCAAAATATTCTAAGTACAGACTAGTACCTCCCCTAGGTACGGGATCGATGCCTATCCCTTCCCCTAGGAATCAATATAAATCATCAATTTTTGTCCTAAAATGGGCGAGATCGATATAGAATGACAAGGAAGGCTCCATAAAGCTACATTTAAAATCTCAAGTTGTTTGGAGTTTGTAAGCTCAAGTTATGGACAAATTACTTCACCTAAGAAAAGGATCGTATAAAAGGGATTGTATCAAAGGGGTCGTATCAAAGGGATCAGATCGTATCCAGCCCATCAGTGTAACTCAATGGAAAACGATCAATATCTCAAAATCCAAAATTCCAATACACATAAAACTTTAGGGACAAGTTGTGGTGATCCTAGGGAGTCTACACTAGGGATCGCACCCCAGAAAGAGTTAGTAACAGGGATCGGCCGTCTTCCCTCAGTAGGGATCGGGCAGAATCCACTAACAACTGACATTGCAACAAAGATCGAGCAATTACTCAAGTTCTACTAATCCAATTGACATAAAACCTGGAGGCTAACCATATTGCAATATGGGAAAGGTCCCATAGGGATCGCACTTCCAAATTCCTCCAAAATAGGGATCGACACTAATCCTTATTCCTTAGGATTTAGGCCATGCGATCCCTCTGGGTCCATATGGCACTTGAGATCCTTCAGTTGAATTTTCATGGAGATATTTCACCATCTTCCTCGATCAATAAAAACTTGATCGTTCATTTTTGAGACCTTTAAGTGGATTATTGCTTTGTACACTTTTATAATTAAAGATTTTCATCTGATACCTCTTGTACTCAGTTTAAAAAGTGATTAATAAAGCTATCTCTTCAAAGTGGATGTAGGTAAATAACACCGAACCACTATATACTGCCGTGTCTCTGTTATTTTCTTATTTCTCATTGATTTACTTCTATATTCTCTCTGTTTACATTTAATATTCTTCATTTATTGCTCCATAAAATTTCTATTGGGCGTTTGTACTAATTTTTGGTGCAAACATTTTGGTGCTTTCATTGAGAGACGAATTCTCAACTTGATTGGATCTATTCACTGACTTGTGGATTCCCATATTCACGAGATAGATCCAACTTTCTACTGAAAAGTTTCTGTACCATCCCTAATTTTTAATCACATTATTTAGGAGATTTAATTAGATAAATAAAATAGAATAATGTAAATAAATAGAGTGAGAAGGGGATTGAGATTTGAAAATAAAATTAAGGGCCGTGCTTAATTGTTCAAATGGGCTTAAGAATGATTTATAGGCTAATTGTTTACACAGAGGCAAGTTGGGAAATAGTCGCACCTTATTACCATAACCATTATATATCCATGGCTTACCATCCATTCACGTTCATTTCTCATTTTCATAAAACATAAAACGCAAATGTAAAACAAAGAGGAGCCGACCATTGCTAGGAGAAGAAAAATTCAAGTAAAGCGTAGAATTAAAGCAAGGGGAATAAATCCTAATCTCAATCTAATCTCCTTATCGTAATCAAGGTGAATAATAACCTATATCGTCTCTATTCTATGTTTTTGATCATTTTTTTTAGGATTTAAGATTAAATCCATTTTAACGTTGCTTTGGATGATGATATGTTTGGATTATAACAAGTTTGATTTAAACAAGATTGTTTAAATACGATTTAAAATAGTTTTAAGGGTAAAACTGATTATAATGATTTTCATATGCCATAAGGAACTTATATTATGTAAAACATGATTTTGGAGTTGGGTTTTAATTTTCATAATCTTCCAAGTTATGGAGAATTTATTATGAATTTTCAAAGGAAAATATGGTTAATTGGGTTTAATAACTTATTTCAGAAATTATATTGAGAATTTGGGTCTGAAATTTTGATATGTTAGATGACATATTAAAGGTGAATTTCTATGATTTTTGGGGATTTTTCCTAAGTGATTTACTATGAGAATTAAATTATTTTGAAAGGAAGACCTAAATGATTTAATTGTTTTGCTTAAAGGAAGGGCTTATTTGTTAAAATTAATCGTGGTTTAGATTTAAATTTATGCGGCGGTTATTTTTGTAAAGAATTTGAAAAGTTGAGGCAATCAATCACATGTTTACAAGTAGGCAGGTTAGTTAGAAAGTATTTGCTTTAATTGGCATTAATCAGCTTTTACCCAGAGCCTCCATTAGAAGCACCTTTTGACTCTGTGCTTCCACTTTGACTCTGTCGAAAACTACCGTAGTCGGAACCAATAAAAGGGTATCAACAATGTTGGTACAAAGTGAATTAGAGAAAGGCATAAGGTATAGTATCGAAACCTTTACTTCTAATGGGGTCGAAACCTATGTTTTGCTTTCAAATGATAAGTGCCTGCCTTGTTTTGCTAAAAGCTTTTGAAGGGATCAAAATAGATTCTTTCGAAGGATTCATTTTTAATTTCATTGCCATCTCTTGTTAAATTGCAGCTTCCGAAGTAGTTACTTAGTTTTAAATCCAATGCTTTCGAAAAGCGTGGGTTCGACCAAATCGAAACCCCTCTGCCGTTCTTTTGGCCTTTAGAATGTAGTGAAGTAGTTACTTAGCTTTTTTTAAACTTACGCTAAGCCACTTCCTAAATTCTTTTGAAAGGGTTCAAGGGTTTCGAAAGCAATGGCTTCAAAAGGGTGTTTCGATGCTAACCTTCAATGTTTCACTTAAATTTTTTGAAGCTTTCGAAAGGATGGCGCCGACGCCATCAAACTTTCCTCAAACAATTTTGTATCAAGATTAAAGGTTTCAAAAGGGATAATTTCGTATATATTCACTTTGATCCAAAAGATGTTTTTGAGTAAACCTAATGGTTTCGAGGCTATTTTTCTAAGGATTATGGAGTAATGTTTTGATACTTTTGAAAAGATATATTTTGGTTTCAAAAGAGATGATTTAAAGAGCTTTGAAAGATTTACATGTAATGTTTTGAAAAGAAGTTTTCTATGCTTTCGAAGGAGGTAATCGAGGGGTTTCGAAAGTAATGTTTTAAGGTTTCGAAAGCCTTAGTTTTTAAAATAAATAATCCATTCTCATTTTAAAGGAAAACCATAGCATAAATAAATAGTTTTGAAGTGATTTTAAGTATGGAGTTTTTGAAGAAGTTTTCCTTGATTAATAGGTTAAAGGGATTAACCAAGTTATATATGTTAGAGGATTTTAAGGATATTAAACCACATATGTTGGTATTATTATGTTATTTTTTTACTTCGTCATATGTATATATTCATATTGTAATCGATCCATAACTATATGTTAGGGAGAAAGGGTAGAGTAACCAGCTAGGTTGACCCAATAGTGAATATAATTTGAATTAACTCATGAATGAGTGAATTGCATCTAGGAGGTTAGATAGACCAGAATGTAGGATGCCTAAGTAGTTAAGTTGTCAGATAGACAAGTTCATAATAAACCCATGAAAACTATGTATAAAAGAAGTTGTCAGGGAGATAGGTTCATAGTAAACCCATGAAAAATATAATTAGATTAAATTATTGGCAGGGGACAATAGGTTTGTAGTAAACCTATAAAAAAAATATCTGGATTAAGTTATTGACAGACGTCGATAGGTTCCTATTCAACCCATAAAAACTAGGATAAGAGGGAAATTATTGGAGTTGCCAATAGGTTCAGGGAGAACCCATGAAATAATGAAGTTATTTCTAGGGGCCAATAAGTTCTTAGTGATCCCATGAAAACTAGAAATATAATAAGGAGTCCATAAATTTAAACAGGTTAATAGTAAGCCCATGAAACCAATGAAACTGGACAGGGGTGTCCATAAACATTAAGAAGATTATTAGTCATCCCATGAAAACTAATAGGTTAAACGTGACCCTAGAAACTATAAATGAGACAGTTAGTTAGAATGAATAGGGATGGAAAATCCAAAATTGATTTACTTCTTTGCATATCATCATATTGTTTTGAATTGGTTTAACAATTGTGGATGCAAGAGTGTAATGACCCGATATTTTCAACCATTCGCATCCACACATGTCGGACTAGCATTGTTCAAAATACCGAATTGTTAATTTAATTTGGCAAACTCAGCATAAACAATATATAAATAATCACAGACACAGAGTAATATAATGCAGCGGAATAGATAAAGAATAGTAGTTCATGAAGCTACTATATACATCAGAGTTAGAAATAAAATGCATCAGAATATCTCAAATACAGTGAAGTTTCAGTACGAACCGATGACTTCTCTGAACCAATCAATTGGAAAAGCTGAAAGCTGAATCAATAGTTGGATCTCCAAACGAAGCTCCGAACTCCAAAGGTGAGTTTCTAATGTTGTATCACTCAGTCTGATCCGAGCGTAAAGCAAAACACAAAACACTCGAGTCAAGATTAACATTCTTATATCAATAAATCCAACTCAAGCGAAATATCAACTAGAATACAAGTAACTCAAAGGATGTTTGGGATAACCATCCTCTAAGGATCTGTGGAACTATCTACAAGGTAGAAATATACACTATAACACCGTGGTCATTCCAATTTATTTATACTTCAAAACAAAAATATCATTTTCACTAGATTTATATATTTCTAAATTTCGCAAATCGCTTCAAAATCAACTCTACTCTCCCATTCAAATCAAATTCAATCTCACTTTATCTATTTTCATTCAATTCAATTTTCTAAATAATAAATTCAAATTATATTGATTTCAAATACAACTCTGAATCACAATTGAAACATTTAAATTCTAGTATATTTCAAAGCTCAAATATTCAACATTTCATAGTTCAATTTAACAGTTTCATATAGATCTCGATTTAACCTCATTGTTATTTAGTCCTGAAATATTCACTTAATAAATTCAATATAATTTAAATAATCTAAAATTTCAGTTTACTAAATATTTCCTTAAATTCATTTAAACGTGAAATGTTCATTGACTTACTTAAATCAAAATCACGTTATACAATCATATCTTTAGATCTCAATTTTGAGAAGTTTCAAATTGATTTAATCAAATTAAATCCTTAATTGATTACAATTTCAAATATATTTCGGTTTTACCTTCCCAACCTTAACTTATTCAAGTTATTACCAAAATCTATTTGAAATATACATGAAAATGCTAAAACATATTATATGTATTAAATCAATCCTAATTAAATTTAATATTATCACTTAACCAATATATATCATTACCATTCTATATATAATATATTCAAGAATCAATATTTATTACAACTATATATTTCTTTCCAAAACCATAAAGTTCATTTTCAAAATATTTATATAGACCAACGACGTCGGTGTACAATTTTCTATTCTACGGTAGAGTGATACAGATATTATCATTTCAAATCTGTAATTTAATATATATACGGGTGGATATCATTTCAACCCGTAATCCCAAATTCAATTCAAATGAAAACCACTTGGGTCTATCATTTCAACCCATGACGATTTCCTCCTATTCTAAAGTCCATTCGGGTATGTATCATTTCAACCCATAGTGAATTCTAGACTAACAGGGAACTTGCAGAGTGATAACAGATATGAACAAAATATAACAGACATGAATCATCAGTAACAATATAATATAAACAATAGGATATGGTGTCATATCCCACAGGTGAACAGTTACAGATAATAGCATATAGAACAATTTAAATACCGCAGCACCATATTTCAATTGTCTTTTCAATTGAAATCAAATTTAATAAATAAAAGAACGTTAATCGTGAGTGATTGCTCACCTTTCGAGGCCAGAGAATATAGAAGATGACATGGATACGCACAATGATACGAACACTAAAATTGAATTATAAATCAGAGTACGAATTTCAAAGCAAAGTAGGATTGGCACGAATTAGACGAAAGAGGCTGAAAATCAAGAATTGATGAATTGAATGAGAATCAGTCTGATATATACATAAATGTTTGCTATTTTTAATAAAAATCAATATTCCATCTCTAAGAAAACTTAAAGTCGAAGTGGATATGTATAATTTACATTTTTTTAAACTCAATACATAAACCAATAGTTTTAACATATGAAATAAAACATATATGTTAAAAAAATATTTATATTTTTCCAAACCATTTTAATTTTTACACATTATATTGACATATCGACACATTACATTTATAAAATCAACCACATGCCTCAATACCAATAATAAATACTTTGAAATCTCCAAACAATATAAATTCTTATAGATGTGCTAATACTCATACATATAAAAGCTTTATATAAAATAGTATATATATATATATATATATACACAACATAAAAAAAGAAAAGCTTACTTAAATATTTCCAAGCTAATATAAACTTATAAAATTAGAAAATTATATATATATATACTACCGCCTTATAACCAATATATAATAATTCTTATATAACTAAGTATATATATATTTTTCGACAACCATTAATATGAAATATATATACCCATATAAAGTTTTACCAGGGTTAATTTAAAAATACAAGTATATAATAACACACGCAACACACTATAAAAAACAGACTTATAAATAATTGCATGTTATATCTACCCATCCCACAAAACACGTAAGCTCATTTTATAAAAGTTCATTTGAAAACTTAGTATAATATAAATTTATATAACTAAAAATTTACCTAAACCCAAAAAAATTTCTTCCCTGACACTCCTGCTCCTATAAACAATTACCAGATCTATATATACCTATTACATTTAAAACTAAATCACCACTTAGCTACTCCATGATAATACAAATGGTACATATAAATTTGTATACCTATGTGAGAAAGAAAGGTGGCTGAGGTGATTGGTTAGACAAGGTAGGTTGAAAGCAGCAAGGAGGCGCAAGGAAGTTTTGTAGAGGAGAAAAGAAGAAATAAATAATTAAAACAGGGAAGATCTACAGAAAATGGGAAAGAAAAATTGAAAACAAACGTACCAGATTTTATGAATGAGCAAGGACAAGAAAAAGGCAGGGAAATATATATACCAGAAAAGAATAAGAGAACTGTGAACGGTCATGCTTTGATTTTGTAAATAATTAAAGCAATTGGTTTCTTTTTTTTTGGGTTACACGGTTGAAAAATTTGAAAACATAAAAGGGAAACAAAGAGTGAAAAACTGAACTGTCAAAAATGAAAAAAATGTTTCAGCGGTTAAAACAAGTAACGTAGGAAAAATGAATAGGCACAATTTGGGAAACGTATCACATAAAAAATATAAAGCAGTAGTTGAGGATTTTAGGCAATAAATATTCACGTTGATTTATACACGCAAATAAAATATGAGCTGTAGCAAAACCAAATAATGAAAAGAGGAAAAACGTACATACGTTATACGTTTCTTCAAGTGATCGTGCAGAACAATAGATATAGGGAGAACTTTGTGCTGAGGAAAGAAACGAAATGGAAGATCTCATAAATAAATGCGAATATTAAATCAATTTGAACAGTTTCAAACGATGAATAGTCAGATGAAGATAAACAAATAGCAACCATCAAATCCCTTGATTTGCTGAAGGTTAATTAAAGCAACAAACAATGCTTTTATATGATTTATATCAATTATTATATATAAGGAATGAACTGATTAAACAGTGCAGAGGAGAGAGAACGACCGTATATGAATTGAACAAGGGTGAAAGTTGCATGAAAAATTTCAGAGTAATGAAACTAAACGTTTGATTTTGTACTGTTGGCAATAAAATAAATGAAAAGTAACAGAAAACACTTGATTGACGTAGATAATTAAAGAAATTAATATGTGTGCAACACGTTTCAAAATTTGACGGTAGGAGAATTAACTGTCACAATTAAAGGTACTGATATAAATGTAAAGTAATGTGATTAGAAACTATTCGTTTCTTATTTATTTATTTATTTATTTCATATATAGTTAGTACAATATACGCTAAATTTATAACAAAAGTAACGTATCTAAATTTATACGTTACTTATTTATTCTCTACCTATTTTTAGTAAAATATACGTTTTAAAGAATATTCATTAGCTACGTACCATTTATATGCTAACTAAATAAAACAAAACGGACATAACGTTCAAATTAAAACGTGTATTTTAAATAGCCTATTTATACTCTATTAACTTTAAAATTTATTACTTAATTAACTTTTGATTTGTTTACATTGGTTTGATTTACTTAACATTTAACAAATAACTGATGTATATGCGTAAAAAGAAAACGTAAAATTTATTTCCTATATATTATTCAATTTAAAATTTTATTTATTAATCAATTAACTAAGAAACAAATGTGTATACGTATGAAGTTTATTTCTTTTACAGAATATTAATTACTTGATTTAAAGGTGTATAACCTATTTTTAAAAGAACAAAAGTGGAAATAAAATGTTGTTACCAATATATTCAGTTAAATTAAAAGATTTGAAAGTTAGAATTTAAAAGATTTAAATTCCAATAAATGTTAAACTTTAACAAAAAATAAGAGTTATAGAATTGGCTTATATTAATAAAATTTTGGTGACTATTTATAATTAAATAGTATTTAGTAAAAAAAATTCAACTTTTTTGTTAATTAAAATCTCAAAGTTTATAAATAAAAGAATAAAATACTTGTTAGAATTTTTGGGTTGTTACACTCTCCCATACTCAGAACTTTTCGTCCTCGAAAAGGAACAAAGTAGAAGAATAGAAACAACCAGATGAAAAATTAGACTTTGGAAAACAAATTAAACAATTTATTTAAAACCATATAATTTTTTTATATTAATTAATATTTAATAGTTTGGTTAAACTCATTTTATTAAACCCTTCAATTATTTATGAGATCAATTATTTATATAAAACACTAAAAAAATTTTTTACTATTAAACCAGGTATATATAAATAAACAATATTTTAAAGGATATATTCAAACGAAGGAAAGAAGGAAAGAAGATGGATTCGGAAAATAGAATATCGGTGAATAAAAAACTGAGCAAATAAGGTAGATCCAAAAGAATAGTATCGGGCACTAATCGTAAATTTCAAACCATAAGAGTCACAATTTCAAATATTAATACAAAATTTATTTGTTGAAAAATACTTT
Organism: Allium cepa; assembly: GCA_030765085.1. Lineage (NCBI taxonomy): Eukaryota > Viridiplantae > Streptophyta > Magnoliopsida > Asparagales > Amaryllidaceae > Allium > Allium cepa. The sequence continues at coordinate 346,720,085 of CM060931.1, read as the reverse complement.
TATAATAAAATACCTTTATATCGAAACAAAATTTTCTTTCGAAAATACTTTTATAACTCAATGTTTCAACAAGTTTATCCTCGTTCTTGCAGACTCTGTCCATGCGTTGATCTGGTGCAAAGCTAGAATTCTTCATGTACTTAGTAGACATGTCTCAACACCCAGTGAAAATACTGAAAACTTTAAAAACAGATATGGAAAGTACAATTCAAAAAAAATCACCTAGATCGCAGGATACATAACAATGGTTACGCCTGGATCCCCCAGGAAACATCCATATCCCTTAAGCATTTACTGCCTTGTGAATTACGCCATGATAACCAAAACCCGTGGACCGCAGAATACATAACAATGGTTACGCCTGAATCCACCAGGAAATATCCATATCCTTTAAGCAATCTCTGCCTTGCGGATTACGCCACGACAACAAAACCGGTAGACCGCAGGATACATAAAAATGGTTACGCCTAGATCCCCTAGGAAACATCCATATCCTTTAAGCAATCTCTGCCTTGCGGATTACGCTACCCCAAAAAAAATGACAGTGGGTTAAGCCACGGTAGGACACTCGAGTATCACATCCGGAATACCAAAAATCAAAGAGAATAATTGTTGATACACGAAGATTTTGATCAATGACAATGAGCTTCAACAAATAGGAAGAGAATGCAAAAGCTAGAAGAAGATAGATGAAGACCAAAGTATAAACACTAGTATGATTTTCTATGTGTCGTAGTCTAGATTATTTGTTAAAATCTATCCTCAAGAGATTTGCACGAACATTAGAACACATTCATAAAAACTTCATTCACATGTTCACTGTGCATACTTTTATACTTTAGTCGACTGAACAGACATGGCCAGTCGACTGAAACTGTACACATATACAAAATTGCACAGTTTCAGTCGACTGAATTACCTGTGCAGTCGACTGAAATTGTTCCTGAAAATTTTTCTTTGTATTTTCAGTCGACTGAATCTCCTGCTCAGTCGACTGAATTTAAACCTGCGAATTTTCTCTTAAAAGACACCTTCTTCTTCCCAAGAGTTGCAACCATTCATCAATGGAAATGGAAGCATCTCTTGTTTGCAACCTTTGACAACACATGCATCTCTTCTACAAGTATAAATTCATGATTCTAACATCATTTAATTCACCGAATTCTCTTGCTTTAATCTTATTATTCTCTTGTTCATATTCTCTAGATATTCTCAAAGCAATCACCAATCTATTGCTTGAATCACTGTTTTTGTTTATAACATTCTTTTGATTCATAGCAATTCACAGTTCCTAAATCTTCACAAACATATTGCATATTCTTGAGGATAAGATTATAGGAATATTGTACTACATTAGACTCATTAGTGTTGACAAGAACACAACAAGTCGAATATTGTATTTTAGTAATTGAGTTGAAGTCCTCTTCGGTAGTTGAGGCAAGAAATCCCGTTCGGTTGTTCGGGTAAGTTGTAAACCTATTCCTCCGGGTAAAGTGAGGGTGTTAGTTAGTGAAATTCCTAAGAGAAGCTTAGGGACTGGACGTAGGACGAGAGGTCCGAACCAGTATAAAATCCTGGTGTCTCCTTGCATTTACATACTTCATTTACCTAGACTATTTCATTATTCCATATTACACGATCCTACCGTATAGCCTCTTTCAATTGGTATCAGAGCAAGGTTGTCCTATAACCATAACACCGTTATTAGAAATATTGATAATATGGAAAATAACGCAAGTACAAGCACAACATCTGCCTATAGTTCTACATTTGCAGAAGGACAATCCACCCAAAGACCTCCTCTATTTAATGGACTAAACTATAACTATTGAGCTACAAGGATGAGGATTTATATGCAAGCAACAAGTTTCGAAGCCTGGAATGCTACTCAAGCAGAGTTAGTTGTACCTACAACTGATTATCCTACATGGACACAAATTCAAAAGAATGAAGCAAGTGCAAATGCCAAAGCTATGAATATGCTATTTTGCGCCCTGGATAGAAATGAATTCAACCGTGTTAGCATATGTACTACTGCATATCAGATATGGGAAACTCTTAAAGTCATACATGAAGGCACAAACAAGGTTAAACAAACAAAGATATCCATGTTGAAGAATCAATTCCAAAACTTTAGAATGCGACAAAATGAATCCATCAATGATATGTACTCAAGATTTCAAGACATTCATCATGCTCTAATCGGACTAGGAGAAAGATACATGGACTTTGACATTGTGTCTAAAGTTCTAAATTCACTCTCTAATGAATGGGAGAGAAAAGTACTAGCAATCGAGGAAGCAAATGATTTATCTACAATGAAACCAGAAGAATTGATTGGAAATCTTATGTCGTATGAAGTAAATATGCAAGCTAAAAAGGATCAAGCTCAAGAAAGAAAGAATATTGCTTTTCATGTGGAAAAGGAAGAATCAGAGTTTGAAGATGAGGATCTAGCATTTATAGCCAAAAATTTCAAGAAATTCCTAAAGTATAGAAAAGGAAACAAAAACGGATTCAAAAAGAATTTCTTGAACAAACCATCATCCTCAAATATAGAATGCTTCAATTGTCATAAGAAAGGACATATGCAAAAAGATTGTCAAGAACAAATGAAGGAAAATCAGCAAAACTTCAACAACAAAAACAAGAAGGATAAATTCAAAAAGAAGGCATTTTCTGTAACATGGGACGATTCAGATTCATCATCATCCGAAAGTGATAGTGATAGCGACAATGAACAGGCAAATGTATGCTTCATGGCTCAAGAATCTGAGGTAAATAATTTAACTTTTGACGATTTAATTGAAGTAAACACTGAACTTTTAAGCACAATAAAAATTCTTAAAAAGAAAATTAAGGAAATTCGTGAAAATCAAAACAAAGCTGAGTTTGAGAGAGATATGTTAAATGATGAAAAGAAAATTCTTGAAGAAGAACTTGAAAAAGTACAAGAATCTTATTCAAATTCGGAAACTCAATTGTCACTTTTAAGTCAAGAAATTGAAACTCAAAAATTAAAGAATGATATAATTATTTCTGAAAATCATGATTTAAAAACTAAAATTAGACAAGTTGAGTTAGAAAATAATAGTCTTCAAACTAGATTAGAGAACATCACTAAAAATGTTTCTAACTTTAACAAAGGAAGAGAAACTTTATCTAAGATTTTAGAAAATTCTCAATCCTCTTCAAATAAACATGGATTAGGATATAATAAGGAGTCAAAAATTCCTAAAAAGAAAAATACAAATTTTAAAAGGAATATGGATTCAAAATAACAAAAATTAATTAAGAAACCTACTAAAACAAAAGTACAAAACAAGGTAGTTACAATTTGGGTACCAAAAACTAACAATGCATTAATAAGGAATAAATATATTAAAACATTTATGGATAATGTTCATCATAATAAAAACTATATTTATAAAAAGGACACTAAACCAAATTGGGTTTGGTTTCCTAGAACTCTAACTTCTTAGGACCCTATTAAAAAGTGGGTACCAATAATTTCATATTTATTTCAGGTCCCACTTAAAAAGAAAAAATGGATATTAGACAGTGGTTGTTCAAAACACATGACCGGAAACAAAGATATGCTTAAAAACATCACATACTTTGATGGTGGCTCGGTTACCTTCAGAGACAATTCAAAAGGCTATATCATTGGCAAAGGAGATGTGAACAATTATGGTACATCAAATTTACCTTTTATAACAAATGTTTCATTAGTTGAAAATTTAAAACATAATCTACTTAGCATAAGTCAATTATGTGACAAGAGTTTTAAAATAACTTTCTCGAATAATAAATGTAGTATTTTTGATCAAGACCAAAATATTATATTTGAAGGAAAAAGAGATAGAAATATTTATGTTCTAAATATGAATATTAATCATAATTCAAGTATGTGTTTACTTGCCAAAGATAATGATCCTTGGTTATGGCACAAAAGATTTTGTCACATAAATTTTAAAACTATTAGAAAACTTTCTAAAAACGAATTAGTAAGAGGATTACCCAAAATAAATTTTAAAATAAATAATTTTTGCGATGATTGTCAAAAAGGGAAATTAACGAAATAATCTTTTAAATCTAAGAAAAATATTTCAACTTTACAACCATTAGAATTACTACATATGGATTTATTCGGACCAACACAAGTTGAATCCATTAATCATAGTCGATACGTATTTGTAATTGTTGATGATTTTTTAAGATATACATGGACTATTTTTATGAAAAATAAAAGTGACACTTTTGAGCATTTTAAAACATTTGTCAAAAGAATCCAAAACATTAAAAACTTGAAAATTAAAAATATTCGAAGTGATCATGGAGGCGAATTCGAAAATGAAGATTTTGAAACATTTTGTAAAAAGAAAGGAATTAATCATAATTTCTCTTTTCCTAGAACTCCTCAACAAAATGGAGTTGTAGAAAGAAAGAATAGAACATTACAAGAATGCGCAAGAACATTGTTAAATGGGTGTTCTCTACCAAAACATTTTTGGGCAGAAGCAGTTGCTACTGCATGTTATGTATTAAATAGAATTTCAATTAGACCTTTAACTAAAAATACTTCTTATGAACTATTCAATAATAAGAAAACAAATATATCTTATTTTAAAATATTTGGATCAAAATGTTTTATTTTAAATACAAAAGATCAACTAGGAAAATTTGATTCAAAAGCTGATGAAGGAATTTTCATAGGATATTCTGAACGAAGTAAAGCATATCGAGTATTTAATAAACGAACAAACTTAATTGAAGAAACTTCACATATATCTTTTGATGAAAACTTTAATAAAAATTTAAATATAAAAGATGATGAATAATTAATAAATATAGAAGAAATAAACCCTGAAAATAATAATGAACTAAGATCTCCTCCTAGAATATTACGAGATCATCCAACTCAAAATATAATAGGAGAAATAAATTCTCAAGTTAGAACAAGAAATCAACTAAATCAAATGGGACATGTAGCTTTCATTTCATCTATAGAACCTAAAAATCCAAAAGAAGCATCAACAGATGATTATTGGATTATCACAATGCAAGAGAAGTAAATCAATTTGAACGTAACAATGTTTGGGAATTAGTTCCCCGTCTAATAATCAATCAGTAAGTGGAACAAAATGGATTTACAAAAATAAAGTAGATGAACAAGGTAATATAACAAGGAATAAAGCAAGACTAGTAGCACAAGGGTATAATCAAGAAGAAGGTATTGATTTTGAAGAAACATTTGCTCCCGTTGCAAGATTGGAAGCAATACGTATATTATTAGCCTTTGCTTGTTTTCACAATTTTAAACTTTATCAAATGGATGTTAAAAGTGCATTTTTAAATGGTTTTATTAAAGAAAATGTATATGTAGAACAACCTCTGTTATTTATACATGAAAAATATCCGGATCATGTATTTAAATTAAAGAAAGCACTATATGGTCTTAAACAAGCTCCTCGTGCTTGGTATGAAAGACTTAAAAGTTATTTATTAAACTCAGGATTTAAAATTGGAAAATTAGATCAAACACTTTTTATTAAAAATACCGCCAAAGATATTTTAATAATTCAAATATATGTAGATGATATTATTTTTGGTTCAACAAATGAAAATTTGTGTAAAGAATTTTCAGATATAATGACTAATGAGTTCGAAATGTCTCATATGGGAGAACTATCATATTTTCTCGGACTTCAAATCAAACAATTAACAAATGGAATTTTTATAAACCAAGAAAAATATTGTGATAATTTAGTAAAACGATTTGGTATGGAAAACACTTCTGCTAAACCTACTCCTATGAGTACCACTACACATCTCGATCGAGATGAAAATGGCAAAAGTGTAGATCAAAAATTGTTTAGAAGTATGATAGGTTCTTTGCTCTATTTAACCTCTAGTAGACCTGACATAATGATGAGTGTTTGTTTATGTGCACGTTTTCAATCCGATCCTAAAGATTCACAATTAAGAGCAGTAAAACGTATAATGCGATATCTTAACCAAACTAAAGATTTCGGTCTTTTTTATCCAAAAGAATGTTCGTTTGAGTTAGTATCATTCAGTGATGCTGATTTTGGTGGATCCCGAACGGATAGAAAAAGTACAAGTGGTACTTGCCATTTCATTGGAAAATCACTTGTGTCTTGGTTTAGTAAGAAACAAAATTGTGTCTCACTTTCCACATGCGAAGCAGAGTATATATCAGCTGCTTTAGCTTGCACACAAGTTATATATATGCAACAAACACTTAAAGATTTTAATATAAATTTAACAAATTCTACAATATATTGTGATAATACAAGTACCATAAACTTATCTAAAAATCCTGTTAATCACTCTCGTACAAAACATATAGATATTCGCCACCATTTTTTACGAGACAATATCGAAAAAGGAATAATTAATTTAGAACATATTTCTACCGAAAATCAAATTGCCGATATATTTACTAAACCTCTATTAGAAAACTCCTTTCTAAAACTTCGACGAGAATTAGGTATAATATCCTTTAAAGATATCAATTAAATATAATTTTAAAATATTCAATCATTTCAGTCGACTAAAAAAATCTGTTCAGTCGACTGAATGAAAATATCCAATATTTTTCAGAAATGTTATATGTTACATTATGTAATTTTTAAACCACACGTTTTAAAACTGAATTATTAATATGAACCATGCTTTTCTATCAATATTCTCCTAACCACTAAATCATTATGCGGTTACAAATTTTAAATAAATTATAACCATTAGTTATTTAGTAAAGCTCGACTATAAATAAATTCAAATATTTTTTTTTTACATCTCGATCTTACAATTAAAAGCCTAATCAAATTTCAATACAAAATGTCGTCCAACAACTCCTTCTCTCCAATCAATATCACCTCGTCAGTTGATAACACTCCAACATCGCCAAAAATTCCCACACCAACACCAGCACATGAGCCGGTTTACAAATGGGAAAATTATCGTACTGGTTTAACACTAGAATCTAAAAAGGCAAAACGAGGACTATTTATTTCTCCTGACACAAAAAGATAGATTGATGAAATTCATCACTTTCAACAACAACAAATAGATCTTCAATTAGAGCTATACTTCGTGCAAAAAGTTACGGCACGACGTTTGAGTTTTCTAGAACAAATCGGTTTACGCTTCTGTGGATCAAAGAAGAATCAAGTGGCTGAACCTCTACCTCACGCTGTTAGCTCACTTGATCCATCTTCATCTTATCGTACACCGGTTGATCCTGTGAATCCTTGGATGTCTCCTAAAACTCCTCAATATAGTCCGAATTCATGGGATATAAATTACATGAAGAATGAAGAAAAGAAAACTCCAAGTTCATCTCCAAAGAAATAGTTAGATGTTGAAATATTTATGTAACTATTCCTTTAAATAAATTGTTTAAAATTCAAAAATTAACTAAAATAGCAAACATTGCATGTTTCAGTCGACTGAATTCCCCTGCTTAGTCGACTGAAAATATGACAGAAAATCACATATGCAAAGTTCAGTCGACTGGAACCATCTGCACAGTCGACTGAAAATTCAACAACAAAATTTTTGTAACAAAATTCAGTCGACTAAAAGTACTGCTCAATCAGCTGAATATATCACAGAACACTTCGGCCTTTGATTCAGTCGACTGAACAGAACATTCGGTCGACTGAACGCTGCTTCCCAGGCAGAATTTCCCCTTTTAAGCACCAAAATTTACCATACCTATTCACTTTTACCTCCTACAAACCTTCTTCCCCAAATCTATTCGAAACCCTAGCTCTCAAATTCCTCAAAATCAAATCAATTCTCACCAAAATGGAACCAAAAAGATCAAGAGCCTCATCTTCTTCATCCTCCGAGCCAATTGATGCTCAAATAGCACAATGGCTTTATGATGGAACTGCTGTCGCCCGATGGAACAAGATGAAGAACTCTCGAATCTTTGAGCATTCTTTCGTTGATTTTCATAGCTTTCAAACCTACAACCTTCAAGCATTAACAGATCCGGCAGGTTTGACTCCACTTCTAGACTTGAAAAGAAATGATCATGCCATTAATCATGTAATGGTAAAATTATTTTACGCTAATCTTAATCTTGGACACCAAACTCCAAGAAATCCAAACAATGGTATTTGGAGTATGGTGTGTGGAAAGAAAGTTTGGTTCTCCTTGGATAGAATAGCACACATTTTAGAGTCTCCAAATATCGGGAGAAAGCTAGAGGATATAGAATTCAACCCACATATTCGCGACAACATCAACCATCGATTTATGGAGGATAATATCAACTTTAGGGATTTTAAGTCCACCTCCCTTCGACCTATGGCGAGAATTCTCCATAAAGCCCTAATGAGAACAATTACACCTCGTACGGGATCGTACGAAATTGTCTACCAAAATAACTATCGAGCACAATATGCTATTTTTGGCAATATACAAGTTAATTGGGTACAACTTATTCTTGATGAGTTTCTCACTTTCAACAATGGCAAAATGCGCACTATTTACTTTGGAGAGTACATCATGCGACTTCTCCTAAATGTCGATACGCCATTACCTGAATCAGAGAATACAATGGTCCATCAGATTAACCATCGGACCATAAGCCTAATGCAACTCCCATCTCGACCTCCTCGCATAATATCACTTGCCGAATGGGAAGCAAGGCATCAAGAACAACAACAACAACAACAACCTCCTCAACCTCGCCACGAAGAACAACTCGAGCAAGATGATGAAATTCGTCTTGTTGACCCAAGCTTCACTACCAACCAATCCTTGGGGATATTGTCAAGAAATCAACAAATTCTTGACACTCGTCTTAAAAAGGTAGATCATAAGCTTGATAAAATCAAAGGATTCTTCAACAAGCTTTGGGATGCAATATCATGCTCAAGCACCACTACTGCTTCAACATCGCGCGGCAAACGTCCGGCACCCACGTTTACATGGACGACATCCGAAGAGCATACAAGTAGCAGCGCAAGCGGAGCTAGTTGTGGCCAAGGAGGAAGAGCACCTAGACCACCAATAGGAGGACCCGTCATACGTGAACCAACTGGAAGGGAAGGTTCATATGACTGGGATAAGGATGAGTGATTTTGTTGTTTTGATGTCTATTTTTTAAAAACTTTCTAATGGCTTGTATAAATAGCTATTTTATGCTTGTCTGTCATAACATTTTTATTTCTCTTAATTCATGCTTATATTCTCTATGATTTAGTGATTGTTTTGATACATTATTACTGCTGTTAGTTCTTCCTTATTGTCGATGACAAAGGGGGAGAAAATCTATGGTACTAACTTTGTTTTGTAGAAAAGGTAGTGCATACATTCAAGGGGAGAAAGTAAGTATATACATCTCTAGAATAGTATTGTCATCAATCAAAAAGGGGGAGAATGTTGATACACGAAGATTTTGATCAATGACAATGAGCTTCAACAAATAGGAAGAGAATGCAAAAGCTAGAAGAAGATAGATGAAGACCAAAGTATAAACATTAGTATGATTTTCTATGTGTCTTAGTCTAGATTATTTGTTAAAATCTATCCTCAAGAGATTTGCACGAACATTAGAACACATTCATAAAAACTTCATTCACATGTTCACTGTGCATACTTTTATACTTCAGTCGACTGAACAGACATGCCCAGTCGACTGAAACTGTACACATATACAAAATTGCACAGTTTCAGTCGACTGAATTACCTGTGCAGTCGACTGAAATTGTTCCTGAAAATTTTTCTTTGTATTTTCAGTCGACTGAATCTCCTGCTCAGTCGACTGAATTTAATCCTGCGAATTTTCTCTGAAAAGACACCTTCTTCTTCCCAAGAGTTGCAACCATTCATCAATGGAAATGGAAGCATCTCTTGTTTGCAACCTTTGACAACATATGCATCTCTTCTACGAGTATAAATTCATGATTCTAACATCATTTAATTCACCGAATTCTCTTGCTTTAATCTTATTATTCTCTTGTTTATATTCTCTAGATATTCTCAAAGCAATCACCAATCTATTGCTTGAATCACTGTTTTTGTTTATAACATTCTTTTGATTCATAGCAATTCACATTTCCTAAATTTTCACAAACACATTGCATATTCTTGAGGATAAGATTATAGGAATATTGTACTACATTAGACTCATTAGTGTTGACAAGAACACAACAAGTCGAATATTGTATTTTAGTAATTGAGTTGAAGTCCTCTTCGGTAGTTGAGGCAAGAAATCCCGTTCGGTTGTTCGGGTAAGTTGTAAACCTATTCCTCTGGGTGAAGTGAGGGTGTTAGTTAGTGAAATTCCTAAGAGAAGCTTAGGGACTGGACGTAGGACGAAAGGTCCGAACCAGTATAAAATCCTGGTGTCTCCTTGCATTTACCTACTTCATTTACCTAGACTATTTCATTACTCCATATTACACGATCCTACCGTATAGCCTCTTTCAACAATATCGATAGAATGAATCCACAATTTGGCCACAAAGCAGATATCAAGCAGAAGGCACTTTCCATATCTTTATTTCGAAAATATATATCATATAGTACCTTTTCAAATCAGTTTCAAATATCATACTTATATAAGGTCCATTATATATAGGACTCTATTTTTAAATCGAATACTTTCCAAATCAATAGTATAACAAATCACACTTATATAGACTTCGATTATATAAGATTTCTCTTTCCAAATTGAGTACCTTTCAAATCAATAGTTTTCAAATCAACTTCATACTTATACAAATCCATTTTATATAAGTTTGACCACTCCCAAATCAAGTACTTGATAATATAAGGTTCTCAATTTCAAATCATTTCAATATCAATTCCGTTTTAAAATCATATATGATTTCACCAATTTTTCTTCCAAATTAAATATCTCACGTCAAACAAATTCATTTCCAAAATCACCATATAAGTACTGGTTTTAATTCCAATCTAATTTCAAAACCAAGTATTTTTCTCAAAATCAATTATACTCAAAATGGTTTCCAAATTTATAATTATCCCTTTAAAACCTTTAAACTATTTATTTCTATATGAAAAATCCAATTTTCCTTTTGCAAATTATTTATTTAACAAAAGTTTCAAATTTTACTTATGTCGTACTCTTCATACTTTAAAAATACAAAACTAAACTTATATTCTTTATCAAATATTTTATACTCTTTGAAATTTTCTTAGCTTCAAATTTTAAACCTTGATTTGGAAGTGTTCTATCCTTGGAAATAGTTGGTGAAATCATTTTCAATCCAAGAGTTGGAAATCAGCAACAAATCAGTAAATCAATTTTTATAATAGAGTTATACTAAATCAAATTCGAAACTCAAGGATTGAACACCGGCTTCCTTTGAATCATTTCAAGTATATATACATATAGCTTTCGAATATCGAATTATATTTCGGAATTTGAAATCAAAATTTGTTTCACAATATCACTCGCATAGCAAAGCTACTAGAGTGGCCTCTTCCCCACTCTGAAACTCGAAAATCAATGTCGATGATGCGTGCACTCATCACCGAAATTATTTTCCAACAACAAAAGTGAGTTCTGGACATCTATTTTCTTGAAAACTTCATTGAAATTTCTTCTAAATCGTTGGAATTCATTTGAACTCTTTTGAAATATTTCTTATCCGGAAAATACTTTTAAATCATATTATTATTATATATTTTTGAAATCTCAAAACCTAATTTCAAAATATCGAAGTTCAATTCCTCGAAATCTAAATTCAAAATCCTTCAGTTATAAATCCTTTTATATAATCGAATTCCTTATAAATTTCAAAATTTCACATCCTTTCAAATTTTTAGACTTTCGTTTTTTAAAAGATATATAATCCTTATCGAAAATATTTCGCTTTTATATATAAAATAAAATCATATTTATCAAAATAATAATTTCGGTATAAAATAATTTTTAAATACAAACAAAACCCGATTTTCAAAGAATGATTTAAGAATGGATTTCCAAACAAAGATAGAGATACAGGTTAGAGGGACTCTAATCAAATAGAATTCTGATTCGAAGATAGGCTCGATCGACGATTAGGTAATTAAATTACAGAAATAGAAGATGGATATACTTATATAAATCGCGAGCGAGCTTAACCGGGTCAACCGTGACTTCAGGAAGATGATCGATGCGGATTTCTAGGGCAAATCGACATTCGATTGCCAGATATAGAATTCGGCATAACCAGAGATAGCAGCATCTAAAACGAGGATATATAAATCTTCGGTGAATCAAAGCTATTGTGAAGGAGTTTCACCCCTTTACAAATCATTTAGTGGAGCTATGGGATACTCTAGAATTTAGAAAACACGAATAGGAAAAGACAAGAATGGATTTTTGAACCGAGGGACATTCCAAAATTCAACGGAACTTCTAATCAAGAGAAAGGAGTTCAAGCTCGAACGGAAGTGATTCCGTAATTAAATTTACCATACATGCTAAATTTGCCTAGAGCCAAAGCTCTGATACCAACTGCAACGACCCAATATTAATACCGAATTGTTAATTTAATTTGGCAAACTCAGCATAAATAGTAAATAAATAATCATAGATCACAGACACAGAGTAATATAATGCAGTGGAATAGATAAAGAATAGTAGTTCATGAAGCTACTATATACATCAGAGTTAGAAATAAAATACATCAGAATATCTCAAATACAGTGAAGTCTTCAGTATGAACCGATGACTTCTCTGAACCAATCAACTGAAAAAGCTGAAAGCTGAATCAATAGTTGGATCTCCAAACGAAGCTCCGAACTCCAAAGGTGAGTTTCTAATGCTGTATCACTCAGTCTGACCCGAGCGTAAAGCAAAACACAAAACACTCGAGTCAGGATTAACATTCTTATATCAATAAATCCAACTCAAGTGAAATATCAACTGGAATACAAGTAACTCAAAGGATGTTTGGGATAACCATCCTCTAAGGATCTGTGGAACTATCTACAAGGTAGAAATATACACTATAACACCATGGTCATTCCAACTTATTTATACTTCAAAACCAAAATATCATTTTCACTAGATATATATATATTTCTAAATTTCGCAAATCGCTTCAAAATCAACTCTACTCTCCCATTCAAATCAAATTCAATCTCACTTTATCTATTTTCATTCAATTCAGTTTTCTAAATAATAAATTCAAATTATATTGATTTCAAATACAGGTCTGAATCACAATTGAACCATTAAAATTCCATTATATTTCAAAGCTTAAATATTCAACATTTCATAGTTCAATTTAACAGTTTCATATAGATCTCGATTTAACCTCATTGTTATTTAGCCCTGAAATATTCACTTAATAAATTCAATATCATTTAAATAATCTAAAATTTAAGTTTACTAAATATTTCCTTAAATTCATTTAAACATGAAATATTCATTAACTTACTTAAATCAAAATCACGTTACGCAATCAAATCTTTAGATCTCAATTTCAAGAAGTTTCAAATTGATTTAATCAAATTAAATCCTTAATTGATTATAATTTCAAACATATATCAGTTTTACCTTCCCAACCTTAACTTATTCAAGTTATTACCAAAATCTATTTGAAATATACATAAAAATGCTTAAACATATTATATGTATTAAATCAATCCTAATTAAATTTAATATTATCACTTAACCTATATATATATATCATTACCATTCTATATATAATATATTCAAGAATCAATATTTATTACAACTATATATTTCTTTCCAAAACCATAAAGTTCATTTTCAAAATATTTATATAGACTAACGGCGTCGGTGTACAATTTTCTATTCTACAGTAAAGTGATACGGATATTATCATTTCAAATCTATAATTTAATATATATATATATATATACACATACGGGTGGATATCATTTCAACCCGTAATTCCAAATTCAATTCAAATGAAAATCTCTTGGGTCTATCATTTCAACCCATAACAATTTCCTCCTATTCTAAAATCCATTCGGGTATGTATCATTTCAACCCATAGTGAATACTATACTAACAGGGAACTTGCAGAGTGATAACAGATATGAACAAAATATAACAGACATGAATCATCAATAACAATATAATATAAACAATAGGATATGATGTCATATCCCACAGGTGAACAGTTATAGATAATAGCATATATAACAATTTGAATACTACAACAACATATTTCAATTGTCGTTTCAATTGAAATCAAATTTAATAAATAAAAGAACGTGAATCGTGTGTGATTGCTCACCTTTCGAGGTTAGAGAATATAGAAGATGACATGGATACGCACACTGATACAGACACTGATATTGAATTATAAATCCGAGTACGAATTTCAAAGCAAAGTAGGATTGGCACGAATTGGATGAACGAGACTGAAAATCAAGAATTTATGAATTGAATCAGAATCAGTCTGATATATACAGAAATGTTTGCTATTTTAATAAAAATAAATATTACATCTCTAAGAAAATTAAAAGTTGAAGCAGATATATATAATTTACATTTTTTAAACTCAATACATTAACCAATAGTTTTAACATATGAAATAAAACATTTATGTTAAAAAAATCTTTATATTTTTCCAAACCATTTTAATTTTTACACATTATATTGACATATCACCACATTACATTTATAAAATCAAACACATGCCTTAATACCTAATAATAAATACTTTGAAATCTCCAAACAATATAAATTCTTATAGATTGCTAATAGTCATACATATAAAAGATTTATATAAAATAATATATATATATATATATATATATGCACAACATAAAAAAAGCAAAGCTTACTAAATATTTGCAAAAGCTAATATAAACTTATAAAATCAAAAAATTATATATATATACTGCCGTCTTATAACCAATATATAATAATTCTTATATAACTAAGTACATATATATTTCAACAACCATTAATATGAAATATATATACCCATATAATGTTTTACCAGGGTTAATTTGAAAACACAAGTATATAATAACACACGCAACACACTATAAAAAAACAGACTTATAAATAATTGCATGTTATATCTACCCATCCCAAAAAACACGTAAGCTCACTTTATAAAAGTTCATTTGAAAACTTAGTATGATATAAATTTATATAACTAAAACTTTACCTAAACCCAAAAAAATTTCTTCCCTGGCACTCCTGCTCCTACAAAGAATTACCAGATCTATATATACCTATTACATTTAAAACTAAATCACCACTTAGCTACTCCATGATAATATAAATGGTACATATAAATTTGTATACCTATGTGAGAAAGAAAGGTGGCTGAGGTGATTGGTTAGACAAGGTAGGTTGAAAGCAGCAAGGAGGCGCAAGGAAGTTTTGTAGAGGAGAAAAGAAGAAATAAATAATTAAAACAGGGAAGATCTACAGAAAATGGGAAAGAAAAATTGAAAACAAACGTACCAGATTTTATGAATGAGCAAGGACAAGAAAAAGGCAGGGAAATATATATACCAGAAAAGAATAAGAGAACTGTGAACGGTCATGCTTTGATTTTGTAAATAATTAAAGCAATTGGTTTCTTTTTGTTTGGGTTACACGGCTAAAAAAATTGAAAACGCAAAAGGGAAACAAAGAGTGAAAAACTGAATTGTCAAAAAGGAAAAAAATGTTACAGCGGTTAAAACAAGTAACGTAGGAAAAACGGATATGCACAATTTGGGAAACATATCACATAAATAAAAAAAAATAAAGCAGCAGGTGAGGATTTTAGGCAATAAATATTCACGTTGATTTATACACGCAAATAAAATAAGAGCAGTAGCCAAACCAAATAATGAAAAGAGGAAAAACGTACGTACGTTATATGTTTCTTCAAGTGATCATGCAGAACAATAGAAAAAGTGAGAACTTTGTGCTGAGGAAAGAAACGAAATGGAAGATCTCATAAATAAATGCGAATATTAAAGCAATTTGAACAGTTTCAAACGATGAATAGTCAGATGAAGATAAACAAATAGCAAGCATCAAATCCCTTGATTTGCTGAAGGTTAATTAAAGCAACAAACAATGCTTTTATATGATTTATATCAATTATTATATATAAGGAATGAACTGATTAAACGGTGCAGAGGAGAGAGAACGACCGTATATGAATTGAACAAGGGTGAAAGTTGCACGAAAAATTTCAGAGTAATGGAACTAAACGTTCGATTTTGTACCATTGGTAATAAAATAAATGAAAAGTAACAGAAAACACTTTACTGACGCAGATAATTAATGCAATTAATATGTGTGCAGCACGTTTCAAAATTTGAAATGGAAGGAGAATTAACTGTCGCAATTAAGGGTACTGATATAAATGTAAAGTAATGTGATTAGAAACTATTCGTTTCTTATTTATTTATTTATTTCATATATAGCTAGTACAATATACGCTAAATTTATAACAAAAGTAACGTATCTAAATTTATACGTTACTTATTTATTCTCTACCCATTTTTAGTAAAATATACGTTTTAAAGGATATTCATTAGCTACGTACCATCTATATGCTAACTACATAAAACAAAACGGATATAACGTTCAAATTAAAACGTGTATTCTAAATAGCCTATTTATACTCTATTAACTTTAAAATTTATTACTTAATTAACTTTTGATTTGTTTACATTGGTTTGATTTACTTAACATTTAACAAATAACTGATGTATATGCGTAAAAAGAAAACGTAAAATTTATTTCCTATATATTATTCAATTTAAAATTTTATTTATTAATCAATTAACTAAGAAACAAATGTGTATACGTATGAAGTTTATTTCTTTTACAGAATATTAATTACTTGATTTAAAGGTGTATAACCTATTTTTAAAAGAACAAAAGTGGAAATAAAATGTTGTTACCAATATATTCAGTTAAATTAAAGATTTGGAAGTTAGAATTTAAAAGATTTAAATTCCAATAAATGTTAAAATTTAACCAAAAATAAGAGTTATAGAATTGGCTTATTTTAATAAAATTTTGGTGACTATTTATAATTAAATAATATTTAGTAAAAAAAAATTCAACTTTTTTGTAAGTTAAAACCCCAAAGTTTATAAATAAAAGAATAAAATACCTGTTAGAATTTTTGGGTTGTTACAAAGAGCATAGTATGTGGTTTTATAAATGTTTTAGGCTACTAGTGAAGGGAAAAACCATTTCGCTAAGCGGCATAGTCTCACTAGATATCCAAATGATTTGAGATGGTAGATTATTATTCATACCGGGCTTTATGTCTGACTCGAAGTTTTTGTTTTCCCCTTAAACTCTCAGGTACTCAATTGATTTTGAGTAGTTTGAGAGTTGAGGTTTTCAGGTACCTCTTTAGACAAATAAGCTTTCAGAGACGTGCATGAGACATGATAGCTATCTAGAGTTCTCTTTTATTTTGAGTCCGCTATATTATTATTGTAAACGAAAAGTTGTTTAATTGCCTATACACACACACACACACTGATCTTCCAAGGGAGCATCTTCATATGTCACTCCTAGCTCATGTTGTAATAAGTATATTATCTTTGAACATGGATCTCGTATAGGGATTATGTAATGAACTGGAAATGCTTTGAAATGGAATGTGAAAGCTGTTTGTTGATTTTAAATTTTTTCTATATCCATATGTTTCTGTTATATCAATGTATCTAACGTTATCGTATTTGATCGTCAAGGATTAGTAACTATGGATGACTGCAGCATCCTTAGCCATTTGTTTTGGGTCTCCAAGTAGGAGATATTACAAGTTGGTATCAAAGTATAGGTTTATAAAACTTAAAAGTAATTTAAACCTAAAAGATTTTGAAAACATAATCCAATGAATCAAAAAATAAGATCGGGGTTTGGGTTAACGCTATAATAATGTACTTGTATTTGAATATATATGTATATATATGTATGTATTCCTCTCTCTCTTAGACCATTCTTCTGTATTTTTCTAAGGCTCGTATGAAGATTTACGAGAAAGAGAATATGGAGGAAGGAAACAGAAAAGGAAATATCGGTGGAGGAAGTACCACAGCCAACGGAAATGCTCGACCCACCAGGTCGACAAGCTAATGCTAATCGAAATGCTGATGCCAATGTGGGTACTGGAAATCCACTAGTGCATATGGGGGCGATGTATCAGTTCTTTGCCAATATGATGCAAGTGGGAGCTGCTACTGGTGTTGCTGGAAATGTTGGAGGAGCTAATCCTGTGGCTCCAGTTGGGAATAATTATGCTAAGCTGAGCAGAAATTACACCAGTCTTGGTGGAAAGCTATTCATGAGGATGGAGAATGCCATAGAGGTAGAGAATTGGCTATCGCAGTGTGAGAGAGTATTTGCTGATCTAGGTTTAGCTGATGAGCAGAAGAGGAGCTGGCCTCTATGCAGTTGCAAGGGCCCGCACTTTATTGGTGGAACAATGTTACTGTCGGACTACCAGCGGAGGAATTGACTTGAAATTATTTTCAAAGGATATTTGAATAGAGATTTATGTCTGAGGTTGCTAGATCAGCGCTACTGAGGATTTTCTAGATCTGGAGCAGGGAGAAATGTCGGTTGTTGAGTATGCCACTAAGTTTGATGAGTTGTCCCATTATGGAAATAATACTATAGACATCATCGTCAGGAGAAATAAGAGGTTCATTAGGGACTGAGGCCCAAAATTGCTAGGGCGACCCTGCCACATCTTCATAATCCTAGTAATGTAGAGGTGGAGATGGAAATCCGTCATGAAGAGATGTTTTCTGTTTGTTCTAGAGAGAAGCCAGTTGAACCCAGGGTTCTCAAGGAAAGAAGAGGAAGTTCTTTAAGAAGAAGGGAGGCCAGAAGCGGGAGGCGGTCAATAAGGCAAAGGCTGATTTAATTTGCTTCAAATGTGATAAGAAATGTCATTATTCTCTTGAGAGGTCGTGCAAGGGGAAGAAGGCTGGGGATAAGAAAAATGTGAAGTGCTTCAGTTGCGATCAAGTTAGGCATTATGAGAACCAGTGACCAGACCGATTGGGGTCGATAAAGGAAAGGTTTTCGCTATTGGACCATCATTTGCAACGCCAACTGCAGCTGCAAAAGGGAAGATTGGTGGAAGGTACGTTTTCGATTCAGAGTATACCAGTTAGGATACTATTTGATACCGATGCATCACATTCATTTATATCTTATAATTTGGTTGATAGGTTATACTTAGAACCCACATACCTTATTACTTCCTTAAGGGTTGCGAATCCAATAGGAGGGTATGCAACTTTGAGGATGAGATGTGACCAGTTAGAACTTGACTTGTTAGGTCATAAGTTTGCATGCAATCTGTATGTTCTTGATTTCGTAGATTTTGGAATCATTTTGGGAATGGATTGGTTGAGTAAGTATGAGGCTAGGATATTTTGCCAGGATGGGGAGATATCACTAAGACACCCTGATAGTCTGTAACGACCTATAAATTCTCGATAATAAAATTTGTTATTTTAACAAGATTTTGTAATTTAATTTGGAAAAGATTAAAAAATTTATAATTTAATATTGAAATAAACTCTAAAATGAAATATAGTAATAGTAATTAAAACTAATTATAAACAATTTGAATAAAATTCTAATAAATGAAGTAGTGAAAGTGTTATACCTGGTTATAAATTGAATATGAGAAAATAACAGTAAGTATTGAATTTATTTTTGAAATACCACATTGTTAAAAGTAATTGAATGTAAATTAAGGTAATAATGTTAATGCAAGTAAATAAATAATTAATTTAGTGCAATCCCAATTAATTGAAACCAATTGTAAGGTTATAATTGATTTTAATTAGTAAATTGGGAAATAAATTCAAAGTTATATTAATTGATGAAATAATACGTAATAAATTATAATTTGATAAAATCAATGTTAGATAAGTAATTATAATATTTTTTATTTGATAATAAAGTATGAATGGGATTAAATTAGGCAAACCCATGATAATCATTAATTGTTTACCCATTTATTTAATCTATTGAATTAGATCTAAATCCATTGCAATTAAAAGTAATTAAAAACTACGTTAATATGAATTTAGTTGATGACTGTAAAAATATTAGGGTAATTAGAGATATACTAATGTTAAATTTATCCATAAGATGATGATTGATTGAATAAAGAGATTAAATACAAACTGTATTAATCTAATTGAAATTAAAAATATAATTTATTTGAATTTACTTAAATTGAAGGTAAACACTATAAATTTTGCAATAAATCCTTATTTTATTGATATGAAAATTTTGGTTAATGAATTAGAAGTTTATTTGTAATCAAAAATGATAGAAATGGTAAGTAATTAAATTTGAATTGAAGAAGTGATTAATTAATTTAATATTAAATTATTTAATTAATTGAAATATAGCCATTTTGGCCACTGACTCGGATTTCGACGAAACCAGTTTCTTCGGATCCGTAACAGTGAATTATTGTTGGATTTCAAGTTTCGTAACGATCGAATTTGTCGTCTGATTGTACTGGCTCGAAATGCCTAGAAATCGATATAATTGAAATCAATTGAAATCAATTTTGAATAAGCTAATTTTAACGTAACTTATTCATACGATGGAATTAAGACTTGAAACCCGTTCCATTGAGTGTAAAATCATTTAAAATATCTATTTTGATATATGGTTTGTCGTTTCGGAGGCAGAACGGGCTTTTCGGGTCGTTTATCATTCCAACCCAAATCATATCCGATCCATTATTTCTATTTTAACCTACCTATTTATATCCAGTTATAAACCCTAGCCAATCCTCATATTCTTTTGTCTATACGTACAATTCAATTTTCCACTTCTCCTTCTTAATGGCAGACAAATTAGAACCAGTTCCAAATCCAATTACAATCCAAAATCAAATCAAAAAATTTCAAACTCCTCAATACATATCGAATTATATATCAGTTTGAAGTTCTCGACGAGCGCAAATCAAATATGTGATTGTTTTTTCGATCTGGGTAGCTGTATTGCCGGATTGGGCGATTTAGTCTCGGCCGTTCATTGGCATTTGATGATCTTCGACGGATCGTCGATTTGAGTGTAGCATTTTGTAGAGGCACAAAGGGGAATGCATCAGCATTGTTCGCATCTCGATCTGATGGTTGGATTTTCACCAAAAATTCAATTAGGGTATAATGATCACGGTAGTTGTTGGCTCAGGCACAGTGATTTTCGTTTGCGAGGTGGTCACGGCCATGGGGGGTTGGTGCTGGCGTTCTCGGTGTGGAATTCTGGCGTGGCCGCGGTGGACTTTGGCGACGCGCGTTGAACGAAGGCGGCAGATAATTTTGGGTTCATGCGTTTCTGTGGCCTGGGAGGATGATACCGTGTCGCGGTGACGTGGCGTGTAGGGGTGAGTGATTTCTTTTATTATTTGTTTTGTATATTTTATATTTAATCATTTAATGTTCTAATGACCATAAATTTTTCTTACGGACTCGATTTCATGTGCGGTTTGATCCGTTAGATCACATTGAAATTCGAGACATTTTAACGCTCGTTTGGACAAATTATGAGACTGTTCAAATTTTGGGTTTAAATTGGATTTAAATTCAATTTAAATTCAAAAGATGAGTGTTTTAACCCACTCACAACTTCTAAAATTCCTTATGTTTGTTAGATCGATTTATAATGTGATTAGAAATATATTTATGACTCTTTGGCATATTTTGAATCATCATCCCAGTTTGTTTGAATTTATTTGGATAAAATAGTTATTTAATTTATTACTGAATATAAACTACTAGTAAATACCTGTTATTTATTATCTGTTCTATATTGATGTTATTGATTGAATTGGATGATGATTGTGATAAATGATTGATGATTGATATTGGATGAATGGGTGTTGTATTTATATTGTTATAAACCGCAAATTGTTATGGATTTTTATTTCATTCGGGATTGCGGTTTGAAATGATATATAACCGTATTTATAATTTAAATTATGGATTGAAATGATAAATACCCGTATCACTTGACCATAGGATAGAAAATTATATAAAGATACCGTGGTCTATATATATAAATGTTTTTGAAATGATTTCTATGGTTTTGTAGAGAAATATGTGGTTTTATATAAATATTGATTTTAGATATTATATAAATGTTGTTTTATTCTTGATTTTTAAGCTATGTATAAATTTGTTTTAATATAGAATAAGCTTAATAATAAGTTTGATTTTTATTGAAGATAATATGGTTAAGTATTTAAATTATATTTTAATATAGAGTTTATAATGATTTAAATAAATCAAGGCTGGAAGATAAATTGAAAATTTATTTGAAATTGAATTTATTTAAGGATTAAACTCAAATAGCTTGATGTGAAATTTATTAAATTTGAAATTTTAGAAGGTATGATTTTTATAACTTGATTTTGGTTTAAGGTGAATTAAATGAATATTTCAAGTATAAATAAATTGAAGGAAATATTTAGTTATTTGTAATTTGAGTTTTATTTAATGATAATGGATTTATTATATAAAGTATTTCAAAACTATATAATAGAAAATTGAATTGTTGAATCGTAATTACCAAACTTAGTTTTGAAATTGTTGAATACTTAAAGTTTGAAATATATTGAATTTGAAATGGTTTATTCTGTGGATCAAATCTGGTTTGAAATCGATAAATTTAGAAAATTTTATTTGGAAACTAAATTGAATTGAAATTTATGATTTAGGATTTGGTTAAATATAAAATGTAGAAATTCGAGTTGCGTTGGATTTAAGTATTGAAATTGAAGAAGCTACTTTATTATATAAAGTATTTTAAATATTCAAACCATTTAAGTGGTGGAAGTTATGTCCAAAGTTATGAGTTTCAAGGTACTATAAATTGAAAGTGTTGTAGTCAAGGTGTTTTGATTTCAAAATGCTATAACTTTGAAAGTGTTATGATTTTAGAAAGAATATATTTAAAATGAAAATGATATCATATTGATTTGGTTTTGAAAAGGGCAATGGTATTTGGTTTTAAAGTATATACTATTTTGAAAATGACGGCGGTGTTATAATAACGTTTGGTTGTAAAAGAGACTGGGATCGGAAGTTGTCATACTCTTTGCCAACTCCAAAAAACACTTTAACAAACATGTACGTGGTGGAGATTCCAGAATGAAGTAGGATGGCGGCGACGTTCTATTGAGGTATATACGTGGACCCGATTCTCGTGAGTTGGCATAAGGTGGCTAAAACAGGAGCGCTTACGGGCCAGAGAGGTAGCCCCTCTTATCGGAAACACTCCATCGATATTATATTCTGACTTTGAGATTGATTTGGTGGCCACTTTTGATTCTTGATTTTTGGGGGTGTTGCTCGAGGTGGGCGGTAGCTGTGCGCTATGCGTCACCATCAGCCTGGATGCGTAATTGGTATATCTACCCTGGCATTGCCTAGTTGTACCGTGTCACCTAACCTAGCACGCCTTGTACGAGTTTGATTTGTGTCGTACCTATGGAGTATCCTCTGGTAGCCTCCCGATCAGGAGGTATTACGGTACTGTATAGACTACTAGCACTAAGTTAAGGTGGAAAATGTAAAGCCTTAACGCTATTTTAAAGTAATTTTATTTTACTATTAGACATTATTATAATAGAGAAATATTACTACATAGTAAATAGTTTAACGGATCCTTAGGAGATGTGAATCCCAAGCATTTCTTAAGTTACTGCACTCACATTTGACACTGGATAGGAGATGTCAAATCCCGTAAACATCTCTGATGCCGTTCCACTCATCTTATTTACCGTTGATTTAACTTACATAAGATTTTTTAGTTCTAACTCAAGTATTTTGTCTTTTCAATTCGCTCGAGTCACCCTGAGCATTTCAGGGTTTGAAGGCCTTACTTTTGGAGGACGAAGACGAAGATTTTATTACTATTATTTACTATATTGTTCCACTACATCACATTGTTCCACTACATTGTTATTATTCTTTGGTATGTATAACTCTGATTCTGTGTTGTATAAGTATAATCAAATGTTTTGTAAAACAGATTCATGAACTGTTATTTGATTATTATATTTGTCATTCCGCTGTAAGATTCTGCTTTGTTTTTTTCTTTCTTCCTTTTTCTTATTCACCCCAATAACAGTTTGCCCTTTTGTATGGTTTGAGTCTGACGCATGTGGTTTACCGTCGATTTAAAACGTACAAAAAGGCTGGTCATTACATAGTCATAACCGACTTATATACTCAGTGGAAAATTTTGATTGGAGTAGTTGTGCTTTGTTAAGTGCTTTGGAGGTAGGAGAAGAATTAAGTCAGGTTCGAGTAGAAATGGAGTTTGCAGATGTCTTTGAGCCGGTCATAGGACTACCACCAAAAGGAGCTAGGGAGTTTCAGATAGATCTTATGCCAGGAGCTGAACCTTAAGTAGACCACCTAGCAGGATGACACCGACCGAGATGAAGGAATTGAAGGTGGGATCTTGAAAAAACGAATTTTATTAGACCAAGCAGTTCATCTTACGGAGCGGCCGTGGTGTTCGTGAAAAAACCAGATGGGTAATTAAGGATGTATCGACTATCGTAAGTTGAACAAGAGGACGATTAAGAACAAGTATCCTTTGTCGAGAATTGATGATCTATTTGATCAGTTGTGTAAAGCCAGAGTGTTTTCCCAATTGAATTTGGCAACAGGATTCCATCAGTTAAGAGTGATAGAGGATAGTATTCCTTTAATAGCATTCCGAAGTAGGTATGGTTCGTATGAGTGGTTAGTAATGCCATTCAGGTTAACGAATGCCTTAGCTTTCTTCGTGGATTTGAAGAAACGAATATTCCGAGAGTACTTGGATAGGTTCATGCTTGTGTTTACAAATGACATTTTGGTATATTCAAAGGATGAAAGAGAGCATTAGGATCATCTTAGAGTAGTGCTTGAGATTCTTCGGCAGCATCGGCTAAAAGCAAAGTTTTCCAAGTGTCATTTTTGGATAAGAGAGGTTAAGTTTCTTAGTCACATGGTTTCAAAAAAGGGCTTGTCAGTCAGTCCAGATAAGATCGAAGCTATTAATAATTGGAAGAGACCAGAGATGGTAACTGAGATTAGAAGTTTTCTTGGACTTGCTCGCTATTACCGAAGATTCATCAAGGATTTCTCGCGGATAGCAGCGCCTTTGACTAAGCTAACTAGGAAGTATGTGAAGTTTATCTGGTCTGACAAATGTGAGGAAGCGTTCCTTAAGTTAAAGCATTTGTTGACCAATGCAACTGTGCTAGTAGTTCCAGATGAAAACCAAGGGTTGGTGGTGCATACTGATGCATGTGGGACTAGAGTAGGAGTTGTGTTGATGCAGAAGGGTAAAGTTATTGCCTATGGTTCACGATAGCTTAGACCGTATGAACTCAGATATCCTACTCATGATTTGGAGTTGGCTACGGCGATCTTCGCATTGAAGATTTGGATGTATTATGTCTTAGGGGAGAGATTTGAGCTATACACAAATCATAAGTCTTTAAGGTACTTATTCTCTCAGAAGGAGCTGAATATGAGACAACAAAGGTGGTTGGAGTTTTTGGCAGCTTATGATTTCATTATAGATTATACACCAAGGAAAGGTAATAAAGTAGTGGATGCTCTTAACAGAAGAAATCAGAATGTGGTGTTAACTATGTTGGTAGAATGGAAGGATTTAGAAGCTTTGACTACCTGTAGTGTGCAGTTATGATCAACTGCTAATTCTAGGCAAAGTACCGCCAAGTTGTCCTGTTTAGAGGTTCGACCAGTGTTGATCGAGAGGATTGATTCTAAGCGGAAGGAGGATCCATTATTAACCAAGAAGATTAGAAGACTTGAGGTTGGAACTGAGATTGATGATACAAAAGATTTAAGTCTTCACCAAAGGGGATGGTTGAGAAAGAAGGTACGGTTGTGTGTTCCAAATGTTGAGGACTTGAGAAAAGAAGTTCTTGGAGAATGTCATCGATCCAAGTTTATGATTCATCCTAGAGGGACCAAGATGTGTCAAGATATGAAGAGGAGATTCTACTGGGAAGTTATGAAGAGGGATGATGGCTTGTGGGTTAGGCACTATGCAAATTGTCAGCAAGTAAAAGCCGAACATTAGAAGCCGAGTGGATTGCTTCAATCTCTAAAGATTCCAGTTTGGAAATGGGATTCGATATCAATGGATTTTATAAATGGGTTTCCAAGATAAAATAGAGAAAATGAAAGTATATGTGTCGTAGTTGACAGGTTGACTAAGAGTGTCCATTTCATTCCAATTATGTCAATCAGGATCGCACCTGTTTTAGTTAAGTTGTTTATGAAGAACATAATTAGACTTCATGGAGTTCCTAGTAGCATAGTCAAAGACAGAGATACTTTGTTCACTAGTGAATTCTGAAAGAGTCTACAGGATGTATTAGGTACCAAGCTCAAGATAAATACTGCATATCATCCTCAGACGGATGGCCGGACAGAGATAGTCAATAAGGTACTCGGGGATTTGTTAAGAGCTTGTGTATTAGACTTTGGTGGATCTTGGGAAGATCACATACATTGGTTGAGTTTTCCTATAATAATAGTTATCAAACTAGTATAGGAATGATGCCTTTTGGAGCTATGTATGGAAGGCCATGTAAATTACTAACATGTTGGTTGCAGACTGGAGACAGATTAGTCCAAGAAAGGATGAAGGAAACTCAGTCCAAACAGAAAAGTTACGCAGATAAGAGGCGTAAAGACCTAGAATTCTCAGTTGAGGATAAGTTTTTCGTTAAGGTATCACGTATGAAGGGTGTGGTGCGATTTGGAAAGTCAGGGAAGTTGGCATCAGGATATGTTGGTCCATTCCAGATTAAAGAGAGGATTGGAAAGCTCGGATACAGAGCAGAATTATCAAGAAGTATGGCAGGTGTCCATAATGTATTTCATGTATCTCATCTTCATAAGTTTGTGCATGATCCAGAGACCATTATTCCTCTGACAGGGTTTGAAGATTTGATAGTAGAGCCTAATTTGACTTTTTTTAGACAACCAGTTCAGGTTATAGCAAGATATGCGAAAAGATTAAGGAACAAGGCATTCAAGTTGATGAAAGTTCGATGGAGCGGCAACGAGAAGGACAATACTTAGGAGATAAAAGATAGGATTAGAGATACTTATCATGATCTTCTTTGAGGGTATGTCTATATTATATTTATATAGATAGTTGCTAGGCAGTAGACTAGTATGGTTGTTAGGAGTCGTTATAGATGATTACTATGTTTAGTATTTAGTCCTTACTGAATTTCGAGGATGAAACTCTTTAAGGATGGGAGCCTGTAACACCCCTAATTTTTAAAAACACTGTTCAACAGATTTAATTAGATAAATTAAATAAATAATGTTAATGAATAGTGTGATGAGGGGATTGAAATTTGAAAATAAAATTAAGGTCCGCGCTTAATTGTTTAAATGGGCTTAAGAATGGTTTATAGGCTAATTAATTTACGCAAGGGCATATTGGGAAATAGCCGCACCTTATTACCATAACCCATATATATCCACGACTTACCATCTATTCATATTCATTTTTCCTTTTCACAAAACATAAAACGCGAATGTATATCAAAGAGGAGCCAGCCATTGCTAGGAGAAGAAAAATTCAAGTAAAGCACAGAATTGAAGAAAAGGGAATAAATCCTAATCTCAATCCAATCTCCTTATCCTAATCAATGTGAATAATAATCTATATCATCTTTATTCTGCGTTTTTGATCAATTGTTTTACGATTTAAGATTAAATACTTTTTAATGATATTTTGGAAGGTGATATATTTGGATTATAACAAGTTTGATTTAAACAAGATTATTTAAATTTGATTTTACACGGTTTTAAGGGTAAAACCGATTATAATGATTTTTAAACGCCATGAGGAATTTATATGTTGTGTAAGACACGATTTTGGAGTTGGGTCTTAATTTTCATAATCTTCCAAGTTATGGAGAATTTGTCATGAATTTTCAAAGGAAAATATGGTTAATTGGGTTTAGTAATTTACTTCAGAAATTATATTAAAAATATGAGTCTGAAATTTAGACATGTCAGATAACATATTAAAAGTGAATTTCTATGATTTTTAGGGATTTTTCATAAGTGATTTACTATGAGAATTAAATTATTTTGAAAGGAGGACCTAAATGATTTAATTGTTTTGGTTAAAGGAAGGGCTTGTTTGTTAAATTAATATTGGTTTAGATTAGAAATTATATGGCAATTATTTTTGTAAAGAATTTGAAAAGTTGAGGCAACCAATCACATATTTATAAGTAGGTAGGTTAATTAGAAAGTATTTGCTTTAATTGGCATTAATCAGCTTTTATCCAAAAAAGTAGGTTCCGTCTCTATTAGAAGTACCTTTTGACTATGTGCTTCTGCTTTGACTCAGTCGAAACCTACCATAGTCGGAACAAATACACAAGGTATCAACAATGTAGGAACGAAGTGGATTGGAGAAAGGCAGAAGACATGGTATTGAAACCTTTACTTCTAATGGGGTCGAAATCTAAGTTTTGCTTTCAAATGATAAGCGCCTACCTTATTTTGCTAAAAGATTTCGAAGGGATCTAAACAGAAGTGGTGACGCCCCACCCTAAGACCCACATTCACAACGTGCATTACGGAGTAATACTGTCTATTAATGTAGAGAATTGGGCTGGTTTGGAGCGACCATCCGTAAGCTTTGTCTTAAATATGTATTGAATACGTCGATTGGGTGCTCTAATTTTTTTCGTTTATCTTTCTCAAGTGGATCATATACTCAATATGTGTTTAACACAAAACTGCGGTGGCTAACGGATCCATCAGAACAAAATAAAACAACAACAAATATAACATATCATAGAACAATAGTCACACACACACACACACACACACACACACACATATATATAAACAGATACATCATAGTACACTACATACTGATACAACAGTGGTGGTACATGGACCAAAATATATACATCGAGTCAAAATGAATAAGCACATATTAGAGTTTACAAAACACTACAAAGCTAAACAAAAGATGACTAGCAGAAAGCCATAACGGAAGCAGCAAAGCAGAAATCACTTGAAATAACTCGGTCTGACCCTTGTATGTAAAATACATGGGTCAGTCTAGATTAAATAACCGAGTAGCATAAGATTGGTCAAGTATAGGGATAAATGATAACAATTCTTCTCGAAAGACAAGAAGCAACATCAAATATATGGCAACCACTAAATGTCATAAGGGGTTTCTCGAAAGAGGCAAGATCAATGACAATATCAACTAAACACAAATAATCGCCTCATATCATCGACATGTACAATAGCCAATAGAATGGCTTTCATCAATACCATAACTCCTAAATAGGAAATCACAAATCTCAAAAAGGCCAAAGGATGGAAACCACAATCCACAATATGTTGATCTCGGTCAAGAGTTCAAGACTCCAATATGTAATCATCACATAATAAAAAACAAGTTAGCACTCAAGCTATATAAATAAACCAACATGGGAAACAATGGTGAGAACATTCATAAATCATCTAAATTCTAAAAATCAACGTAAAGAAATCTAGAAAAGCAACATTGTAAAGTATAGGACCCAACAGTCCCAAAAGGTAGCCCAACAACTGTATATGTAGAAAGGACCCAACAACTGTATATGTAGAAAGGACCCAACAACCCAATAAGTGGCCCAACAACCTGCCAAGTACCATGTATTGGAGACCCAATAACCTCAAATAGGACCCAATGGCCCATGATTAGCCTAATAGCTATATATGTTTACATAGGACCCAACAATCCAAGTACTGGCAATAACAACTTGAAGATCCATGAAATGTGTATAGCTTCAAACAAACAAGTACGGAATAACTGAAAAAGTAAACGCATGTGTCCCATAGCACATGTTTTACTAAGTTTTTTAATTCTCCTTCTCATACACTCGAAGGGTGCAAAAACGTGTATTTTATATAGAGAATACTTTGCTTTGAGAAAACTAGTTTTAAACAATTTTTGAAATCGTTTGGAAAACATATATTTGAAATTTCTCTTCATTATAGAATTTTTTTTTAATAGCTTGAAAAATAATTGTAAATATTGTAAAATATTTATTTCAAAAGCTATTTTATCATAAAAATTATTTCAAAATCATTCTAGAAAACATATGCTCAAAAACAGCAAAAATCATCGAAAATGCCACAAGACGGGCATATAAAACCGTCACAGAAACACGTCAATCCAGAGTATGGATCAACCAAAATGTTGGCTTACCTATTGATAGGTTAACGCTCTTCAAAATAATTTTAAGCATCATAAGAATTGATCACACGAGACAGTGATATATGCAAAAAATCACAAAAACAATGCACTGAACAAAAAAATCGACCAGGAAAAACAAACATGCTCAGATCGACCCATAGATCAACCTTTTTTGTGCCTAGGTCGACCCTAAGGTCGAACTATGCATTGTTTCGGTCGACCCTAAGGTCGACCCCTAGGGGCTTTGGGTCGACCTATAGGTCGCGGTTCCTACAGGCATTTTCTGCCTATTTCGTTCGAGTTTCGAGCAATGAATTCAAGAACTTTCGAGTTGATTTAGAACATGAAATTTAACATGCATAAACTACTACACATGGAAAACAATTTGAAAAAATTTCTGCATGAATTCAAGACAAGAATTGTAAAGACCCGTAAGTCCGTACTGCTTGAATAGACACTAATCTCCTTTGTTTAATTCAAGATGAACGAAAATACGAACCCTTAGGGGTTTTAAGAAGAATTTAGAAAAAGAAAGAAGAGAGAAGAGATAAAGAAGATAGAAAATAGAAGAATTTTGAAAACAGAGAATTAGAAAAACAGAAGAAAATAGGACGGAACAGAAAACAAGAACAACAACAACAGAATCTCACAATTCGCAGCGGAACAACATATAATAATAAATGAATAATCTTTAAACAAAGAACTATATCAGTTATTACATTACATTTCATTACATCATATCATCAGAGTGTACAACAACAACATCAAACAATGCAGCGGAAAAAGAAATACTATATAAACTAGTAATACGCCATGCCATCCAGCTTGCCTCCAGCAACTCCAGAATATCCAGAATATCCTGATAAACCTTACTCTTGACTGCCCGTGTGAAAATTGGTGGGCACCCAGAGTTTAGGAAGGAAAACAATAAACTCCAAGTCAGTCATGTGACTGGTGTGAGAACTCAAAACAGTTTATTTATCTTTAAAAATCAAATAGAGGAATATTTTTAAATTCAATTCGCAATGCTTTTAAAAATGAGACTACCATAAGGCCTCCCGCACACACACACAATGCAAACGCAGAATCGGAGGAGATTTCTCCTTATGATAGTCAAAGATGCTTGATACGCATTTAAAATAACATTTGATATTATTACTAGTGCATAATGTATAACAAATCCTTTCGAAAGTAGAATATAAATCTTAGCCAACATACGACCATTATCGTATGCCTACTATAGCTAACTATGTTCAATAGCAGGTTACCGCCACATTCCATAGCAGGTTATACAACTAAAACCGTACAAGTTTCGTATTGTTTCTTTGGATTTCCAACAAATGATCAGGCCAAGGAACTTCCCATTGCCACTGAGAATGCCTCTGGAAAGACATCCCCGAGAACCAAACCGGATCTCTGCCAACACAAGGCCGGGTTACCCCTAACTGGGTAACTACTGACACGAGCACGCCATTCCCCGGTCCTTTAGGACCTTTTCAACCGAGCGCTCGATATCCAACATCACACCATAATAAATAGAGTGTTTTCAACATGAGTAAGTATCTGGGCTCCATACCATGATACCACCCCTTTCCAGAAGGAAATGCACATACCCTAAGGGGAGCTACAGCAACCCCTAATAACCTTGCCGCATCTTTCCTGTTTTGACCATTTCCGGGATGTGAGGCTCGACGAAGTCACGTCCACAAAAACATACTTTATACAAAAGCCATGCTTTGGGTCAATAAATGATCAACACAATGATCACTAAGATAGACGATCAAATAAATGATCCTATCACAATAATCAACACAATGATCATTTCAGCATCACTCAGCATGTCACATTACCAAAATGGGATATATCGCTGATAACTTCAACTATATAACCTTTGAGCTCGTACGTCTCAAAGAAGGGTGTTAAGCAAAGAATAAATTCTTCGCCACCAACAGAAATATATTTGAAAGAAATCGGCTTTATATCTCAACTTGTAATGTCAGACATACAATCCATACAAGTTTGTTCCGGGATCGAACAAAACCGAAGGCACTTACAAAGAAGTCCTTGCAATCCGGATATTCACAATCCTGATCGAATTTCCCATCACTTATGGAATCTCTATACCAGGTGCGACCCAGTGCAGAGACAATCGATAGGTCATCCTATCGCTCTCGCAAATACCGGTCTTCAACACCGATCTTCAAATGCAATTCACGACGTATCACATATTCGGAATGGGTTATACGACCCCATGGTCCTTTCCCGGTTAACCCGAATAGTGAGCGCTTATTCAAAAATAAGTGTGCATTCAAATTCAATCAATTCACATCAAATACCCATTCAAAGGGAAAACTGATAGTCGGTTATTGAACTATCAATTGATATGCATACATCACCAGATTCCAAATAATTTTCCAAATTATTTATTTTCCCAAAATATCTTTATAAGATATATAATTTCAACACTTCAAAAATAAATCAATATTTATTTTCAAACAAATTTCACTTTCACATATAAATTCCATAATGAATTTATATTTCAAAATATCCATGCATATACAATTTCAACTATCCATTTCAATTTATCTTAAAAAAGATAAATTCTAATTATTCACTTTATACTGGAAAACAATTCCATACTTATTAAATAAGTAATTCACAATCTTTTATTTTCAACACTTAGAAAATATTCAATATACTTAAACCGAATTAAGTATATATTTCTTTCTTTAAGGAAATCATTCACTTAACATATTTATTTGGGCCAAAACGAATGTTGCGTAAAACATCGTTACGACAACCCAAAATCACTAGTATAGGGATTCGAAATTAAAATAGATATATAAATCCCAATACTAAACCAAAACATTTCCATTCGGAAATCATTTACTATAACAACAGTGTTATAGTCCACTATTTCCTTTTATTTCTCGAAAACGTCTATTTCAACAATAAATGTTGAAATCTATGATTTCGAATCTCAACACAATTAAAACATCGTTAAATCGTTTTAATTCTATTTAAAATATCACATTCTAAAACATTTTCTTTAACATGTTATTCACTATTCAAAAACGTGAATATACTATGTTCACAAATTCCATTATTTCTATTCACTTTAACTTAAAGGATTATTCACTGTCTAAAACATGAATATAACTCCATTTATAAGTTATAACAATTAACTTATCAAAATAAGTCGTTTGCGGATTTATAAAACAACGTTTATAAATTCCATTTCTATTTATTTATAAAAACTTCTTTTTTTTTATAAATTCCTTTATTAACATATTTCAGTTTATAACTCAATTATAAACTAAATGTTTATATTATAAGTTAAATACTTATAAAACGATTATTTTATAAAATCGTTCTTTAAACTTCATAATTATAAATCTTATAACTTATAAGATTCATTTATTTAACCAAATCTATTCTTCAATTAACTTCACAAATTTATAAATCTTACTATTTATAAATTTCATTTATAACTTCACAGTTTATAATTCTATAAATTTCATTCATTAATGAATTTCATTTTCACTTCATTCAAACACTTATAAAGACTCGTTTTATAATGTCCATAATTCAATTTATAAATATCCATTTATAAATCTCTTAATATAATCAGTTTATATTATTATTCTAAAACGTCTTTAAATTCCTTTATAATTTCATCATTTCGATTTATAAAATAATCAAATTTTATAAATTCTATATTTAAACTTTTATCATATATTCAAAAATCCAATCTAAATTATTTTATAAAATCATTAGTTCATATTTCTCAAAAATCGACTTTCAATCGTATTTCTAAAAATCAGCTTTTTAACTATATTTCACAAAAACCATAAATTTTATAACTTTAAAAATTATAACGTTTATTTATTTATAATGGATCAATTCCAAAAATATAGTATATTTTCAAAATCACTTTTAAAATCATTTTAAAATCCCAAAATCTGGGTCCAATGATGCTACACACCAAATAGTCAATCACGACAACAACGATATCATATATCGATATGATAATCAATCAAATATCAAAATATCTGAAATTAAATAAATACTGTTGAGGAATCCAGTTGGATCCCTCCAACCTGTTTCCTGCATCCAAAAACATTAGCACAATACCAATTTCGCTCCAGTACGAAATTATCGCGGTATATGTTCTTAATAAATATTATCCGCTTAATAACGGCGTAATAGGGTCTCATCCGCTAAACAAAAAATGCGGGAAATCAACAACTGCAATATATACATATGCCAATATATATATATTGATATTATATATAATACCAATTTCACTGTTTATGAAATATTCGCGGTATATGTTTTTATTAAATAACATCCGCTTACTAACGGCGCATAATGTCTATTTTAACAATCAATATATACAATTCATCATTCAAACATGCATTCAAATATTTTAAATCTAACTATTTAAAATAAAATCGAAATCTATTCGATTGAGTGAGAAATTCTCACCTTGGTTTTAATTTCCGTTTTAGCTTTTATTTCGAATAAAATTAAACGCGCGTTTAATTTTACCCGAAATTCTCACTAACTCCAAACGACTCCAAACCAACTCCATCGCGTAGTGCTCGTCCATACGATTCCAACGCAACTGAGTTTGCATTTTTTCGACCTCGTATGAAAAAGATATGAATTTTTGAAGTTACACGTGTTTATACTTAAACTAATTACAACACTTAATATATATAATTATCAACCTATTCAACAAGAGCCACTGGATCCTTCAACTTCTCATCACAGCCGCACAACATCATCCCTTCCATCCTCTTCACGCAAGCTACAGCCCACATCACGTAACATGAACCCATTAGCTAAAATTTAGGGTTTAATTATTCTCCTTCATCGTTGCACTTGAACTCGATCGGGATACACCAACGCGAAGCTCCTCCTCTCCACCATGCTCGGCCAAGATAGCCTTGAGCTCGGCTATGTCATTCACCTAGAAAGTCGTGCACGGCCTGTAGGGAACGGCCACACCTATCTCACACTACGATGCTCCAAACTTCATCAAATCCGTATGGATTTCAAGATCTTGCGAAGCTCTACAAGTTTCATTTAGGAGTCGAGGCTTGAAGATGCATGGATTGAGAGATTTTGAGGGAGGAAGGAAATTGAATTCTGGCCATTGAAAAAGAATGTGGCGGCTGCAGTTTTAATTTAGGGTTTAGGATATTTTTTTTTTTATTTTTAGAATGGTGGCTATTTATAAGAAAAGCAAGCGTAAACACTATTCATCCCGGGAATTCCGAACTCCGATTTAGACGCCGTAACCAGCGTACCTAGGGTTTATCCCGCGTTTCGGACACAATGGAACAGGTTTCGGAAGCTAATTCGGAAGTATGTGCGAGTTATGGCTGAAAACGTTCAATTTAAATTAAACCGATTTAAGTCGATTTCTAGGCGTTTTAATTTGTACCGGACAAACGGTAAATCCAATTGACTTGAAATTTGAAACCTTACAATAATATCACATTACGGATCCGATGAAACTGGTTTCGTCGAAATCCGAGACTTTTTGAAAAATGGCTATTTTGACTCGCCAAATTTAAATTAAAAACGATTCGATGCGTTTCGAGCTGCCACGATCAAACGATAGCTCCGATTGATACGAAAATTGAAATCCGATAATAACTAACTATTACGGATCCAATGGAACTGGTTTCGTTCAATTCTGAGACTGTCCAAAAATTGGCTATTTTACAGTCGATTATTAAATATTAAAATATTCAATTTTCACAAATTAACTTTTAATTCGATTTTAAAAGTTCTAAAATATTTCTATAACTCCAGTATGATTAAATAAAATTTTCCAAATCATTTTCTATCATATTTAACTCTATTTTCAATTATTTCCATAATTTAACATATTAAATTATCGATTTAATAATCCAATTAAATCCAATAATTCAAATAAAATTTATTCGACTTATAAATTCACTTATTAATATTTAAAATTAATTAAATATTCAAATTTAAATTATTAAAAATTCTGGGTCGTTACAATCTTTCCCCCTTAAAAGAATTTCGTCCCCGAAATTACAAGTAAGAAAATTACAGAATCTATTAATTTTCCCAAAATTTATAATTAAACTTCTTACCATAACTTTACTAAGTTTTCAAATCATACTTAGTTATCTTTTCAAAAACAACTACTATTATTTAACTTTCAACTCTAAAATCAAAGTTAAAGTTTTCAAAATTTTCCAATTTTCTCAAAAAATTTTTTCTAACGCCTTAAATTTTCGGAAAAATTCGCCATAGTCTCCTTTGCGCGGCTCGATCCGAAAAAAAAAATGACAGTATATATATCACAAATATACATCTCATCAAGTAATGAGGCATCCCGAAGGGAAAAAAGTGTAAAAGTACGATATTTAATCCGAGATATGTACCTTATACTTTATTAGCAAGCATATACGGCTAATATAGCGCTAAAGCGAACTCCAAATGCGAAGCAAACGCGATCCGCACCTACTCAACACTTAACAAACAACATGAGAACATGCACATATGCAAATAATCTCAATATACAACATATAGTAACATATCAACTATATATATCACATAGCAAATGCAATAATAGAAATATATATTCAACCATCAACCAATTACATCCATAACCAATCAATATTTATTTATATTCTCATTAATATTCAATGAATTTGGGTTTTCACTTTAAATCACATTTGATTTGTTTACATTGGATTTACTAACATTCATTCTCAATTCTAATTAGTTATCATTACTAATTAAATCCAATCCACTTTCAATTCTATTCAAATTTATTTACTTCTAATTTGAATTCAATTTCATAGCTTTCAATTTCATTAACACTTAATGAATTACATATAATCAATCAACAATCATATAACAACCAATGTATATTAATTTCAACCAAATTCCTTTGCTTATATTCATTCTCATTCAATTGATTATCATTCAATCCATTTATTCAATTCAATTACAAAGTTGAATTTCTATTACATAACTCAAGTTCATATTTATTACTAACTTCATTAATTTACTTCGATACCAAAATCAACTTAATTCAATATCTCTTAAGTTATATTCCATTTAACTTGAAATTCACTTTTATTCACAACTCATATTCATAGATATATTCATATAGTTTCACTTTTTTTTATATATATAAGTTTATTTCACAATTGTAAATACTTTAATTATAATTTCAATTCTTATAATTCTTTTGCTTATACAATTATCCTTTTATATAGATTATTCAAACAACCTAACAATCACTTATATACACATTCATAATTTTAAAAAATTATTCCTTTATATATGAAATATAATCAAGGCAAAATTATTTCGTTCACCCAATTTAAAAATCAATATTATGTCGAATTGTTCTATTCAAGTGTTTAGAAACCCCTTCGGCAAAGTTGTACATACCGTGCTGAGGAAGGTTCATATGCCACTCAATAAACCAATCATCACAATATAAAACAATTTCATATCACTAACAAATACGCACTCGTATCTATTATTACACTCAAACTCATTCTAGAGTACTACTGACTCTATCTCTAATGAGTAATACCCAACAGAACCATGGTTGTCGCTTAACCATCAGAGCTCTGATACCAAATGTAAAGACCCGTAAGTCCGTACTGCTTGAATAGACACTAATCTCCTTTGTTTAATTCAAGATGAACGAAAATACGAACCCTTAGGGGTTTTAAGAAGAATTTAGAAAAAGAAAGAAGAGAGAAGAGATAAAGAAGATAGAAAATAGAAGAATTTTGAAAACAGAGAATTAGAAAAACAGAAGAAAATAGGACGGAACAGAAAACAAGAACAACAACAGAATCTCACAATTCGCAGCGGAACAACATATAATAATAAATGAATAATCTTTAAACAAAGAACTATATCAGTTATTACATTACATTTCATTACATCATATCATCAGAGTGTACAACAACAACATCAAACAATGCAGCGGAAAAAGAAATACTATATAAACTAGTAATACGCCATGCCATCCAGCTTGCCTCCAGCAACTCCAGAATATCCAGAATATCCTGATAAACCTTACTCTTGACTGCCCGTGTGAAAATTGGTGGGCACCCAGAGTTTAGGAAGGAAAACAATAAACTCCAAGTCAGTCATGTGACTGGTGTGAGAACTCAAAACAGTTTATTTATCTTTAAAAATCAAATAGAGGAATATTTTTAAATTCAATTCGCAATGCTTTTAAAAATGAGACTACCATAAGGCCTCCCGCACACACACACAATGCAAACGCAGAATCGGAGGAGATTTCTCCTTATGATAGTCAAAGATGCTTGATACGCATTTAAAATAACATTTGATATTATTACTAGTGCATAATGTATAACAAATCCTTTCGAAAGTAGAATATAAATCTTAGCCAACATACGACCATTATCGTATGCCTACTATAGCTAACTATGTTCAATAGCAGGTTACCGCCACATTCCATAGCAGGTTATACAACTAAAACCGTACAAGTTTCGTATTGTTTCTTTGGATTTCCAACAAATGATCAGGCCAAGGAACTTCCCATTGCCACTGAGAATGCCTCTGGAAAGACATCCCCGAGAACCAAACCGGATCTCTGCCAACACAAGGCCGGGTTACCCCTAACTGGGTAACTACTGACACGAGCACGCCATTCCCCGGTCCTTTAGGACCTTTTCAACCGAGCGCTCGATATCCAACATCACACCATAATAAATAGAGTGTTTTCAACATGAGTAAGTATCTGGGCTCCATACCATGATACCACCCCTTTCCAGAAGGAAATGCACATACCCTAAGGGGAGCTACAGCAACCCCTAATAACCTTGCCGCATCTTTCCTGTTTTGACCATTTCCGGGATGTGAGGCTCGACGAAGTCACGTCCACAAAAACATACTTTATACAAAAGCCATGCTTTGGGTCAATAAATGATCAACACAATGATCACTAAGATAGACGATCAAATAAATGATCCTATAACAATAATCAACACAATGATCATTTCAGCATCACTCAGCATGTCACATTACCAAAATGGGATATATCGCTGATAACTTCAACTATATAACCTTTGAGCTCGTACGTCTCAAAGAAGGGTGTTAAGCAAAGAATAAATTCTTCGCCACCAACAGAAATATATTTGAAAGAAATCGGCTTTATATCTCAACTTGTAATGTCAGACATACAATCCATACAAGTTTGTTCCGGGATCGAACAAAACCGAAGGCACTTACAAAGAAGTCCTTGCAATCCGGATATTCACAATCCTGATCGAATTTCCCATCACTTATGGAATCTCTATACCAGGTGCGACCCAGTGCAGAGACAATCGATAGGTCATCCTATCGCTCTCGCAAATACCGGTCTTCAACACCGATCTTCAAATGCAATTCACGACGTATCACATATTCGGAATGGGTTATACGACCCCATGGTCCTTTCCCGGTTAACCCGAATAGTGAGCGCTTATTCAAAAATAAGTGTGCATTCAAATTCAATCAATTCACATCAAATACCCATTCAAAGGGAAAACTGATAGTCGGTTATTGAACTATCAATTGATATGCATACATCACCAGATTCCAAATAATTTTCCAAATTATTTATTTTCCCAAAATATCTTTATAAGATATATAATTTCAACACTTCAAAAATAAATCAATATTTATTTTCAAACAAATTTCACTTTCACATATAAATTCCATAATGAATTTATATTTCAAAATATCCATGCATATACAATTTCAACTATCCATTTCAATTTATCTTAAAAAAGATAAATTCTAATTATTCACTTTATACTGGAAAACAATTCCATACTTATTAAATAAGTAATTCACAATCTTTTATTTTCAACACTTAGAAAATATTCAATATACTTAAACCGAATTAAGTATATATTTCTTTCTTTAAGGAAATCATTCACTTAACATATTTATTTGGGCCAAAACGAATGTTGCGTAAAACATCGTTACGACAACCCAAAATCACTAGTATAGGGATTCGAAATTAAAATAGATATATAAATCCCAATACTAAACCAAAACATTTCCATTCGGAAATCATTTACTATAACAACAGTGTTATAGTCCACTATTTCCTTTTATTTCTCGAAAACGTCTATTTCAACAATAAATGTTGAAATCTATGATTTCGAATCTCAACACAATTAAAACATCGTTAAATCGTTTTAATTCTATTTAAAATATCACATTCTAAAACATTTTCTTTAACATGTTATTCACTATTCAAAAACGTGAATATACTATGTTCACAAATTCCATTATTTCTATTCACTTTAACTTAAAGGATTATTCACTGTCTAAAACATGAATATAACTCCATTTATAAGTTATAACAATTAACTTATCAAAATAAGTCGTTTGCGGATTTATAAAACAACGTTTATAAATTCCATTTCTATTTATTTATAAAAACTTCTTTTTTTTATAAATTCCTTTATTAACATATTTCAGTTTATAACTCAATTATAAACTAAATGTTTATATTATAAGTTAAATACTTATAAAACGATTATTTTATAAAATCGTTCTTTAAACTTCATAATTATAAATCTTATAACTTATAAGATTCATTTATTTAACCAAATCTATTCTTCAATTAACTTCACAAATTTATAAATCTTACTATTTATAAATTTCATTTATAACTTCACAGTTTATAATTCTATAAATTTCATTCATTAATGAATTTCATTTTCACTTCATTCAAACACTTATAAAGACTCGTTTTATAATGTCCATAATTCAATTTATAAATATCCATTTATAAATCTCTTAATATAATCAGTTTATATTATTATTCTAAAACGTCTTTAAATTCCTTTATAATTTCATCATTTCGATTTATAAAATAATCAAATTTTATAAATTCTATATTTAAACTTTTATCATATATTCAAAAATCCAATCTAAATTATTTTATAAAATCATTAGTTCATATTTCTCAAAAATCGACTTTCAATCGTATTTCTAAAAATCAGCTTTTTAACTATATTTCACAAAAACCATAATTTTTATAACTTTAAAAATTATAACGTTTATTTATTTATAATGGATCAATTCCAAAAATATAGTATATTTTCAAAATCACTTTTAAAATCATTTTAAAATCCCAAAATCTGGGTCCAATGATGCTACACACCAAATAGTCAATCACGACAACAACGATATCATATATCGATATGATAATCAATCAAATATCAAAATATCTGAAATTAAATAAATACTGTTGAGGAATCCAGTTGGATCCCTCCAACCTGTTTCCTGCATCCAAAAACATTAGCACAATACCAATTTCGCTCCAGTACGAAATTATCGCGGTATATGTTCTTAATAAATATTATCCGCTTAATAACGGCGTAATAGGGTCTCATCCGCTAAACAAAAAATGCGGGAAATCAACAACTGCAATATATACATATGCCAATATATATATATTGATATTATATATAATACCAATTTCACTGTTTATGAAATATTCGCGGTATATGTTTTTATTAAATAACATCCGCTTACTAACGGCGCATAATGTCTATTTTAACAATCAATATATACAATTCATCATTCAAACATGCATTCAAATATTTTAAATCTAACTATTTAAAATAAAATCGAAATCTATTCGATTGAGTGAGAAATTCTCACCTTGGTTTTAATTTCCGTTTTAGCTTTTATTTCGAATAAAATTAAACGCGCGTTTAATTTTACCCGAAATTCTCACTAACTCCAAACGACTCCAAACCAACTCCATCGCGTAGTGCTCGTCCATACGATTCCAACGCAACTGAGTTTGCATTTTTTCGACCTCGTATGAAAAAGATATGAATTTTTGAAGTTACACGTGTTTATACTTAAACTAATTACAACACTTAATATATATAATTATCAACCTATTCAACAAGAGCCACTGGATCCTTCAACTTCTCATCACAGCCGCACAACATCATCCCTTCCA
Source organism: Allium cepa (assembly GCA_030765085.1). NCBI lineage: Eukaryota > Viridiplantae > Streptophyta > Magnoliopsida > Asparagales > Amaryllidaceae > Allium > Allium cepa. The sequence goes on along the minus strand of CM060931.1, from coordinate 346,677,801 downwards.
TCCTCTTCACGCAAGCTACAGCCCACATCACGTAACATGAACCCATTAGCTAAAATTTAGGGTTTAATTATTCTCCTTCATCGTTGCACTTGAACTCGATCGGGATACACCAACGCGAAGCTCCTCCTCTCCACCATGCTCGGCCAAGATAGCCTTGAGCTCGGCTATGTCATTCACCTAGAAAGTCGTGCACGGCCTGTAGGGAACGGCCACACCTATCTCACACTACGATGCTCCAAACTTCATCAAATCCGTATGGATTTCAAGATCTTGCGAAGCTCTACAAGTTTCATTTAGGAGTCGAGGCTTGAAGATGCATGGATTGAGAGATTTTGAGGGAGGAAGGAAATTGAATTCTGGCCATTGAAAAAGAATGTGGCGGCTGCAGTTTTAATTTAGGGTTTAGGATATTTTTTTTTTTTTTTAGAATGGTGGCTATTTATAAGAAAAGCAAGCGTAAACACTATTCATCCCGGGAATTCCGAACTCCGATTTAGACGCCGTAACCAGCGTACCTAGGGTTTATCCCGCGTTTCGGACACAATGGAACAGGTTTCGGAAGCTAATTCGGAAGTATGTGCGAGTTATGGCTGAAAACGTTCAATTTAAATTAAACCGATTTAAGTCGATTTCTAGGCGTTTTAATTTGTACCGGACAAACGGTAAATCCAATTGACTTGAAATTTGAAACCTTACAATAATATCACATTACGGATCCGATGAAACTGGTTTCGTCGAAATCCGAGACTTTTTGAAAAATGGCTATTTTGACTCGCCAAATTTAAATTAAAAACGATTCGATGCGTTTCGAGCTGCCACGATCAAACGATAGCTCCGATTGATACGAAAATTGAAATCCGATAATAACTAACTATTACGGATCCAATGGAACTGGTTTCGTTCAATTCTGAGACTGTCCAAAAATTGGCTATTTTACAGTCGATTATTAAATATTAAAATATTCAATTTTCACAAATTAACTTTTAATTCGATTTTAAAAGTTCTAAAATATTTCTATAACTCCAGTATGATTAAATAAAATTTTCCAAATCATTTTCTATCATATTTAACTCTATTTTCAATTATTTCCATAATTTAACATATTAAATTATCGATTTAATAATCCAATTAAATCCAATAATTCAAATAAAATTTATTCGACTTATAAATTCACTTATTAATATTTAAAATTAATTAAATATTCAAATTTAAATTATTAAAAATTCTGGGTCGTTACAAGAATAGAGATATATGAACACAAGAAGAAGCATGCTAAAGCATATATTTACTGTAAACTTTCAAGCAACAGGTTACAGTAAGAAAAATTTGGCAGTTTCCAGCACACAGATCTACTTTAAGTTAGAATTTGTGAGTTATAAACTCACCTTATCACAATTATTGAAAAACTTGAGCAAACTTAAAGAAGATAGAAGCGTTGCCTTTGATTAAGCTCTAGGAACTTGGAAAAAGAAAATACACAGACATGCAAACAGAAAACGGAAGTTACAGACATTTCTGAAAATTGAAATAGATGAAACTGGTTTTTGCTTGTAGATTGTTTAGCTGAAATAATTAGCTTGAAATTGTTTAATTTTGCGAAGGATTTGGAGAAATTGGAGACATAATTTCTAGGTTTACGGAGAAAAGGGGTTTCAGGTTTTCTTTCTTTTGTTTTGCAAATTAACTTACCTCGGTACGTTCAGTTTTGAGAAGAAGGAACTTTCTTCTTAGTTAAAATGCAAGTGGGCTTAAACCCAATAAGAAAAGTAATTGGATTGATAAACTAATTATCATTAATACTCTAAAACACATATATTTTCACTAAAACAACTTATATTTACATAATTTCAACTTTATAAAATCACATTAATATATTTTTATTTTTCCAAAATGTTTTCACAACATAATAAAATTATATGAAAAATTATTTTCCATTATTAAAACCTATTTTTACTTAAATGCTTTAGTTTACATATTTTAATTACATAAAACAATATTTTAATACCAAAATTACATAAAATCATTTCTCTTGTTTAATTAAATGTAACAAACCCTATTAACATTATTTTTACATCCAAATACTAATTTAGAACAAAAACACACCTTTTCATTTGCAATATCATCCATATTAAATTCCAATGTTTCATTAAAATTAATAAAAATCAACATTTAGCAATAAATTCCAAAAGTATTGCATTTTATTAAATTAAAACCATGTAATTCATTTTTATCACAAACAAACATAATAAAGTTTCTAAAACTTTATCATCAACATTTTATATTCAAAACCATTGTTTATTTAAAATAAACAATTTTATCAAATTTACACTGCCAAATTATTTTATCCCAACTCTATTAAATTATAACCACCATTATAATTTAATATCATAGGTAATCACCAAAACCAGGGTTGTTACAGACCTCCCCCTTATAAAAATTGCATCCTTGCAATTTCTAGAGAAGAGCTGTATTCAACACTACTTATTTCATCTAGCAAAGGAAAAAAAAAAGATAAGCTTGAGTTTAAAAATTCTCACCCCCAATATAAGAAGATAGAAAACCAAGATAAGATCGCTCGATAAATTCTCTAGTTTCCCAAGTACAGTCATTGAGATTAGCGGACCATTGAATCTTCATGAGCGGTACATCCTTATTTCGAAGGCGTTTCACCTTCGAAGCAAGAACATAGATCGGATGTTGCATAATAGATAAATCAGGTGAGATCTCAAGCTCTTGTAGACTAGGAGGATCAATAATAGATTCCAAATCACGAAGGCACTTCCGAAGCAGAGAGACGTGAGATACATCATGAATACTAGATAAATAAACCGAAAGTGATACTCTATAGGCAACTAGGCCTATACGCTCAGTAATAGGAAATGGTCCTATGAATCGAGGAGCCAATTTCCCGGTCCTACTGAAACGCGTCACCCCATTCAAGGGATATACTCGAATATAAACAAGATCACCAATGGAGAACTCAAGAGGCTTCCTACGATTGTCTGTGTAAGATTCCTAATGACTCTATGCCTCTTTCATTCTTTGAAAAATAAGATCGATCTTCTCTAAAGCTTCACAAATAGAATCGGGGCCTAAAATCAACTTCTCCCTAGATTCTAACCAAAAAGAAGGTGATCGACGTGGCCTTTCGTATAGGGCTTCAAAAGGAGCCATGTCGATACTAGACTGGAAACTATTGTTTTAAAAGAACTCAACAAGCAGTAGGTGGTTCTCCAAACTACCACCAAAATCAAGAATGCATGCATGAAGCAGATCCTTAAGAATATGGTTCACCGGTTCAGTCTGTCCATCAGATTGAGTATGTAAGTTGTGCTAAAGTTAAGCTTTGTACCCAAAGCTTTCTGAAGACTCTACTAGAAATTACTGGTGAAAAGTGGATCTCTATCACAAATGATCGAACTTGGAACACCGTGAAGTCTCACAACCTCCTTAATATGCAGCTTAGATAGATGAAAGTTGTCCTTTTAGATTTAATAGGAATAGAATGAGCAGATTTAGTCAAGCGATCTACAATAACCCAAATACTACTATGGCCTGATCTCGAACGAGGTATGCCATCAGTAAAGTCCATAAAGATCTGATCCCATTTACACATCGGGACCTTAAGAGGCTGAAGTAGACCACTGGGACAATGATGTTCGGATTTAAAGAGTTGACAAGTCATGCAATTACTTATATAACTTGCAACATTATGCTTCATGCCTTCCCATTAATACAAGCCTCTCATATCGACATACATCTTGCTACTGCCAGGATGAATAGTATACTTAGAACGGTAACAATCATCAAGAATGTCCCGTCTAAGATTAGAAAAACAAGGCTTGATTAATTGATTCTTCTTATAAAGAAAAAAATGAATATCAATGCTAAAATCCCTCAACTCATCCTCATGGGATTCAGACTTACGTAATTGAATAAGACGCACAAGATCTGGATCTTGCCACTAAGCATCGGCAATACGATCCAATAAGCTAGGACGACCTTACAACATAAATAAAAAGATAGGAGAATCTAAAGCTGGAGAACGATCACGAATATCACAAAGAGATAAAGTCTCCAACACATCCCACTAGGCTAACATCGTAGAGACAACCGCCAAGTGTTTGCGACTTAGCGCATCTGCAACTCAGTTCCCCTTTCTAAGAGTGTGTTGGATATCAAAATCATAAGAGGCTAGGAACCAGAGCCAACGTTGTTGCCGCATATTAAGCTCTTTCTTTATGAATAGATATTTCAATGATTTATGATCCGTATAAAGAATGAAGCGCTTGCCTAAACGATAATAACACCAAATCTTTAAGGCAAAGACTATGGCGGTTAACTCTAAGTCATGGATAGCATGGCGAATCTCATTCGAATGAAATTGCCTAGAAGCATAGGCAACTACTCGATCTCTCTCCATAAGCATGGCACCGAGACCACATTGACTAACATCCGTGTTACAATAAGATCTTGATTCCTTTCGGGAACCACAAGGATAGGAGCATTAGTGACAAGTTCTTTCAATTTCTGAATGTGGGAGAAATCCTTAATGAACCGACGGTAATAACTCGCCAATCCAAGGAAAATACGAATCTTAGAATGTTCTCTGGCCTTTTCCAATTCTGAGTGGCTTCTATCTTCGATGGATCGACAGAAATGCCATCAGAAGATATAACAGGGCCAAGGAACTTCAACTGATTCTCCCAAAATAGAACTTGGAAAATTTGGCTTTAAGTTGATGCCGACGAAGAGTATTCAAAACAATCTCCAAATGATAAGCATGATCGGCTTCGGATTTATAGTAGATACGAATATCATCGATGAATACAAGGACGGACTTATTGAGATATTCTCGGAATACTCGATTCATAAGATCGACGAAATAAGCTAGAGTGTTGGTCAAACCGAATGGCACATCGAGCCACTCATAAGAACCATAACGAGTGCAGAATGTGATAAGAGGAATGATGTTCTCCGCAACTCGTAACTGGTGAAAACCGGTGGCAAGAACAAGCTGAGAAAAGACCTTAGCACTACTCAACTGATCGAACATGTCACCGATCCTGGGCAATGGATAGTTATTCTTAATGGTTAACTCGTTAAGATTGTGGTAATCGATGCAAAGACTAAGAGTACCATCATATTTCTTAAAAAAATGATAGTGGTACCCCACAGCGAAGAACTGGACTGAATGAATTACTTAGCTTCTAACTCCAACAATTGCTTTTTGAGTTCCTCATTTTCCTTAGTGGACATCCTCGTGGGAGGATGACTAACAGGTTAAGCACCAGGAATGAGGTCAGTATGGAACTCATTGCCAGCTTGGGTCGCAAACTTGGAACAGACTCAATACATCAGAAAGATCACAGTCGACTGGAATTTGAGATACATCATCATTATCTCGGGACTCAAGAGCAAATAAAGATGCTTTGGAATCACCATCAACATTTCAAAGAACAAGAGACAACTGATCAGTCGAATTAGGATGCCTAAGATATAGGATCCTTTCAAAATATAAAATTCAGGCTTAATAACAAGCAACCAATCCATCCTCAAAATTATATCAAATACAAGATAGTGAATAACGTGCAAATTCGTACGGAAAGAAAAATCACAAAGAATAATCTCAACATTATCACACAACATGCTAAGGGTTGTGGATCCCCCGATAGGATTCACAATCATCAAAGAAGTAACAAGGCAAGAAACATCCAACGGTATAGCATCTAAAAGTTCCTTTGATAGGAACAAATGCGACATGCCTGTATTGAATAGAATTCGAATAGAACGGTCATGAAATACTATAAAACCCTAGAGCATAGAAGGAGAAGTACCTCTGGGCTGAGAAGAACCACTAGAAGCATCCACCACATTAAGCTTGCCCGACAGAATTACTAGGATCAATGGGACAAGATGAAACCGTATGTCCCTCTTTCTTGCAATAATGGCATACAAGAGGATTAGGACAATCTCAATTCAAATGATCATGCGAACCACATTTGGAACATAACTTATGAGAAGGAGGGGCTGCACCAGCCTGTGAACTGGAGACAAGTGGCTTATTCTTTTAGGGAAAAAGACATGGATTTCTGAAAAGGGAACTTCTTCTTGCTGGGGTTCTTACGAACCTCGGTCTTATCACTACTATCCTTATCCTTCTCGACTGCTTCAATGTGAAGCGTCGGTCAACCAACTCCTCAAATGAAAGCTTAAGCTGAAGCATCAAAGATTTCTTTAAATATTTCTTGAGGCAAGAAACAAACTTGAGATTCTTCTTATAAGATGTGCTAATATACTCGAGACCGTACATGGACATGGCTTCAGATGAAGATACATACTCCGAAACTGAAGACTTCCCTTGCTCAAGGAAGCGATAGGCTAAGAGGGCTATCTAGGACTCGAGAACGAACTTAAGTTTGAATTGCTCCCTAAACTAGATCCAACTAAGAGTAGACTCATCAAGCTCAGCAATAAGAAGCTCATACCAATCAAGTGCACGCTCTTGCAATATACTCGATGCTACAAGAACTCGGTGATGGTCGGAAAGATCCATGCGAGTAAAGATACGCTCGCACTTACAAAGCCATGCTTGGACTTTAAGAATAGACTCCGAACCTTTAAAAGGCTTGCCTCCAAGATGAGAGAAATCGCTGCACATACCCGTAAAAGCAGACTTGCATGTAGGTGACGAAGAAGTAGGAGCTAGAGGCTAAGTGCTCCTGAATAACTCCATGAACCGATCGGCAGACATATAAACGTTGTTTGGATGTAAGCCATTGGACGGCCCAACATCAGAACGACGACCTATGGCTCTTCCATCCATAAGCAAAAAGTTTAAAATAAGATAAGGATTTTCATAGGGTAAGATATCGTTGTTTCAATTATGGAATACTATAGAATTGAAATGCATTCCTAGACGTATTCCCAACTTATATCTACCCAAGGACACAAAAAGATTAAGGACATGATGGTTAGGGAATATGTAACACCTAGACTGTACTCTGATGTACCGTAATATATGTTCTGTTCTATGTTTGTCATATTTTGTTCAGAACTTGGCTCTTATACCAAGATACGACGCCCCACCGTCAGACCCACATTAGCAAAGAGCATTATGAAGTAATACTGTCTGTTAATAAAGAGAATAGGGCTGGTTAGGAGTGACCATATGTAAGCTTTGTCTTAAACATGTATTGAATACGATGATTGGGTCCCCTAATTTTTTTCCTTTTATCTTTCTCAAGTGGACCGACATACTCAATATGTGTTTAACACAAAAATACGGTGGCTAACGAATCTATCAGAACAAAATATAACAACAAATATAACAGATCACAGAACATCTGTTACATATATACATACAAACTGATACATCATAGTACACTACATACCGATACAATAGTGGTGGTACATGGACCACAATATATACATTGAGTCAAAATGAATAAGTAAATATCAGAGTGTACAAAACACCACAAAGCTAATCAAAAGATGACTTGCTGAAAGCCATAGCAGAAGCAGCAAAGCAGAAATCAACGGTAGGTGACTAACCTGAAATAACTCGGCCTGACCGAAGTACATAAAATACATGGGTCAGTCTAGCTTAAATGAATGATTAGCAGAAGATAGGTAAAGTATAAGGATAAATGATAACAATTCTTCTCAAAAGAGAAGAAGCAACATCAAATATATGGCAACTACTAAATGTCATACGGGGTTTCTCGAAAGAGGCAAGATCAATAACAATATCAATTGAACACAAATAACTCATGTCATCGACATGTACAATAGCCAATAGAATGGCTTTCGTCAACCCCATAACTCCTAAATAGGAAATCACAATTCTCAAAAATGCTAAAGGACGGGAACCATAAATCACAATATGTAGAACTCGGTTAAGAGTTCAAGACTCCAAAATGTAATCACCATATAATAAACAATATGATAGCGCTCGGGCTATATATATAAACCAAAAGTGGCAACTATGGTGAAAACATTCATAAAACATCTAAATTCTAGAAATCAATGTAAAGAAATCTAGAAAAGCAACACTGTAAAGTATAAGACCCAATAGTCCCAAAAAGTAGCCTAACAACTATATATGTAGAAAGGACCCAAAAGCCCAGTAAGTAGCCCAACAATCTGCCAAGTACCATGTATAGGAGACCCAACAACCTCAAATAGGACCCAACAGCCCATGATTAGCCCAATAGCTATATATGTTTACATAGGACCCAACAGCCCAAGTACTGGCAATAACAACCTGAAGATCCTTGAAATGTGCATAGCTTCAAACGAACAAGTCCGGATTAACCAAAAAAGTAAAAGCATGTGTACCATACCCCCGCTATTATCCCGCTATAACCCTGCTATATCTCACAGCGGATTTCTACCGTGGTGACTTTTCCATATAGCCTTTCCGCTTTAAGCCCCGCTACTTCCGCTATATCCCATTATTCCTGCTATATTCTATAATTTCTGCTATATCTTCTTTAAAAGAAATGAATTAAAAAATGATATTTATACATTGTAAAAATTATGAAATTAATTTATTTGATTGAATTTTTATTATATTTTCAAAAATGAAAATACTCTAGTATTCTACTAAATTCAGTTATGTTATATTACATTTTTGCGTTTATTTATAGTATATTCGCACATGTTTTTATTTAAAAATATTTATGTATTAATTATAGTTCAATTAAATATTAAATTTTCGTTTAATTACCATTTATATATTTGTAAAAACATTAAGTAAGAATTTTATATGCTATTTTAGAATCATCCGCTATATCCCGCTATATCCTCGATGTATCCCCGCTATGTCTTTTTGCACCTTCGCCGCATTGAATTAGCTGTGTACTTTAACTACATAGCCCATACCACATGTTTTACTAAGTCGTTTAATTCTCTTTCTCATACACTTGAAGAGTCCAAAAATGTGTATTTTATATAGAAAATACTTTGCTTTGAGAAAACTAGTTTTAAAACAATTTTTGAAATCGTTTGGGAAATATATCTTTTTTTAATAACTTTAAAAATAATTATAAATATTGTAAAATATTTATTTAAAAAGCTATTTTATCATAATAATACTTTTAGAAAACATGTTGTCGAAAACAGAAGAAATCATCGAAAACGCTATAAGATAGGCATATGAAACCGTCTTAGAAACATGTCAATCTGGAGTATGGATCAACCATAATGTTGGCTTACCTATTGATAGGTGAAATCCCTTCAAAACACTTTAAAACATCACAAAAATTGATCACACTAATCAGTGGTATAAGCAGAAAATAATAAAAACAATGTACAAAACAAAAAAATCGACCAAGAAAAACAAACATGCTCAGGTCGACCCATAGGTCGACCTTTGTTGTGCCTAGGTCAATCCTAAGGTCGACCTATGCAATGTCAAGGTCGACCCCTAGGATCTTTGGGTCGACCTGTAGGTCGTGATTCCCACAGGCATTTTCTGTCTATTTCATTCCAGTTTTAAGCAATGAATTCAAGCACTTCCAAGTTGATTTAGAACATGAAATTGACAAGCATAAACTACTACAAATGGAAAACAACCCAAAAATTTCCAACATGAATTCAAGACAAGAATAGAGATATATGAACACCAAAAGAAGCACTTCAAAACATTTATTTACTATAAACTTTCAAGAAATAGAATTTTGTGTACATAAAGCAAAATTTAGCAGTTTCCAGCATACAGATCTACTTTAAGCTAGAATTTGTGAGTTATAAACTCACCTTATCGCAATTATTGAAAAAACTTGAGCAAATTTGAAGAAGATAGGAGCTTTTCCTTTTATTAAGCTCTAGGAACCTGGAAAAAGAAAATACACAGAGATGCAAACAGAAAACTGAAGTTACAGACAACAACATGTTTTGAAAATTGAAATAGATGAAATTGGTTTTGTTTGTAGATTGATTACCAGAAATAATTAGTTTTAAATTGTTTAATTTTGCAAAGGATTTGGAGAAATTGGAGATTGAATTTCTAGGTTTATGGAGAAAAGGGGTTTCAAGTTTTCTTTCTTTTGTTTTGCAAATTAACTGAACTCAGTACATTCAGTTTTAAGAAGAAGGAACTTTCTTCTTAGTTTAAATGCAATTAGGTATAAACATAATAAGAAAAATAATTGGATTAATACTAATTATCACTAAGTACTCTAAAGCACATACATTTTCACTAAAATAACTTATATTTACATAATTTCAACTTTATAAAATCACACTAACATATTTTTATGTTTCCAAAATGTTTTCACAACATACAAAAATTAATTTAGCCATGGAAACTTATTTTCCATTAAGAAAATCCCATTTTTACTTAAATGCTACAATTTACATATTTTAATTACATAAAACAATATTTTTAGCATCGAAATTACATAAAATCGTTTCTCTTGTTTAAGTAAATGTCATAAATCTTGTTAACATTATTTTTACATCCAATATTAATTGGAACAAAATTCCACCTTTTTATTTGTAATATCATCCATATTAGATACTATTATTTCAATAAAATTAATAACATTTGGCAATAATTTCCAAAATTATTGAATTTTATCAAATTAAAACCATGTAATGTACATTTTTATCACAAACATAATAAATTCCTAAAACTTTATATTCAACACTTTATATTTAAAACCCATTTTTTATTTAAAAAAAATAATTTTAACAAATTTATATCTCCAAATTATTTTATTCTAACTCTATTAAATTATAACCACTACTATAATTTCATATTGTAACAACCTTGTATTTTGTAACTTATTTTAATTGTTTATTTTGATTATTTTATTTAAAAAAATTATTATATTTATTAAAATGAATAAATTTTGTTATTTTAAAAGTATATTTTTGATTTTTGTGAGAATTAAAATTCCAAACCTGAATAAAAAGAATCTTTTCCAGAAAATGGGGATTTTTGGTCAATCTGGTCAAACTTTGACTTTTAAATTTAAATTTAAATATTTGAATTCTTGAATTTTATCTCTTATTATTAAAATATATTAAATTGTAAGAATACTGCTTTTCATTTCGTTGAAATCTGATTTATATTGTGAAAGTTATGCCTTTTACACTATTATGTGAAATTTGCTGTATTTAACAAAATTGTTATTTTAATTTTTTTTATATAAATAATATTTTGTTTGTAATGTTCTAATTTATATTTACATGTGTAACATGATGTGTTATATATATATTTTAGTTTTAAAACATTTTCAAAGTGTTATTGAAATTTTCCAATGTCAGTTGGATTCTGTTTATAATTTCTAATTTCCAGCTTCAATTAATTTAAGGAATTCTCTATTTATTTTTCTATTTTCTCAAGATCTTATTTTATTCTCATTCCTACTTTATTTTGTTCCTCACTTATTTTATTTATTTGACATTTTATTTGTTTCAAAGTGAAAAAGAATTTTTTCTAGAGCCAATGGTATTTTATTTGTAATTTTCATGTCCTGTTTCCAATTTTTAAGCAATTTCTTTAATTATTTTCCTATTTTCTCTAAATTTAATTATTTATTTCACTTTGAATATGTTTAAAATAGTATTTTATTTCAAATTTTACTTTAGGATATTTTTCAAATGAAGTAGATATTTTCCAAAGCCAATGATGATTTAATTGTAAAATTTTGAACCATGTTTTGAATTTTAAGCAATTTCTTTAATTCTTTTTTCATTTTCTTTAAAATTTATTATTTATTTTTATTTTATATTACTTTATTTCGGTTTTCAAAGTAAAATTTCTGATTTTATTTTTTATTTAATTGAATTAAAGAAAAGAGAAATTTGAAGAGTTTTGGACCTTTAATATGCCTTGTCTTTTCACCTTCACTTTGCCTATTCAATGCTAAATAACACTTCCATTCATTTGCTGATCATATCTCCTTTTCTTCAGCCGATCTCTCTCATATTTTTCATGTTCAAAAAGTTTCCCAAACCAAAAAGTTCGGCCTCCGTCTTCTGAAGAAAACTGTGGTAAATATTTCACTTTTTCTACCCTTTTCTTCCTTGTTTTTGTATGAATTCTTGCATTGCTTCAACCAATATTGTTCGGCCCTTGCTCCTCCATCACCATAGCCGCCTCCACCACCACCAGAACTAGATGACACCTCCTCCAGCCCATTGCCCAACCATGGCCATGCATCACTTGATGGCCAAACTCCACCAAAAATTATTTTATTCCTTGAAACACTACATGGCCAATCACCTTCATGACTTCACCACTCCACCACATCACCTTGGCCGACCTTTGCATCATCAACACCTGCCACTTGCTGACTCAACTACCTCCGCCACACCTGTACTTGATCCTCTAGACCTGGCCGTGCTTGTGCATGCCTTGGCCGAGACTTGATTGCATAGAAAAATCCACTTTTATTTGCCTTGTGTTGAAAATTCATGCATATATCCTTCTACTCCTTCATATTCATGTACGGTCGACTTATATGAACCCAAACTTGTTCCAAATTCACCCCATAGCCATGTTTTCTAACCTATGGCTGAAGCATAGGGTTGTTGAATGCAAGTGCAAGAGTTTTGGCTATATGTTGTGCATGTATTTCTAGTTTGTTTAACAAAATTTTGGTTTGAAAATTCATGTTGTATATTTTGTTTTGTTTGCTATGTGACAAGACAAATGACTTTGGCTCTCCCACATTCGAATTGTAGTCGTGCTTTCGTGCCTTTTTGGATCTCTGTTGTGTGTCTGTATTTGCTATCTCCAGCTTGTAGATGTGAGTAATTCTCACTAGACAAATTTATGCTTATATGACTAGTAAACTTATCACAATTTAATCTGTAAAACATACCACCATGCTATATTTGTTATGTTATGATCATATGATGTTCACCCATGCTTATTTACCTGTTATACCTTATGTTACTGTTGTATAATGTTATTCTGTTTATTTATATCAGTTTATCACACTGCAAGTTCCCTTTAGATTAGAATCACTATAGGTTGAAATGATGCATACCCGAACGGATTTTAGAATAGGGAAAAATCGTTATGGGCTGAAATGATAGGCCTGAACGATTTTTATTTATTTCATTTTTACTTGGGATTGCGGGTTTGAAATGATAGAACCTGGGTTTTCTTTGTAAATTACAGATTGAAATGATATATTATCCGTATCACTTTACCTAGGCTAGAGAATGATATACAGACCCTGGTTAAAAATATATTTTTTCTAAAAAATTTAAAATATTTTGGAAATGTAAATATTATAATATTTTGATTTAAACTTAATTAAAAATGATATTATAAAGCATTATTGATTTTCTAAAAATTTATATGTGAAATAAATTAATGGTAAAGCTAGAAATTTGAAATATAAGTTATTTTGGCAATTATGATTTGGCTATAAATGGAATTTAAATTAAGTAGGAAATATGATTAATAGATTTAAATTTGAATTAAAATGAATTTAAATGATTTTTATAAGGTATTAATGATTTTTTAGTAATTTAAGAGGTGAAATAAATGAATGTTTAAGTTGAATTTTGAAATATAACTTAAATTGGAAATTTGTGAATTTTGTTTAAAAGTGAATTTTAAGTTAAGTAACTAAGATGAAAAATAAGTTATATTTGAAAATTTAAACTTAAGTGTTAAGCTAAAAGTTTAATTATAAGAATTGAAATTGAATGTGTGAATTTAATATGTGAATTATTATTAAATATTGGTTTTTGAATGAAAATTTAACTTTATAAAATCATAAATATAAGGGTATTTAGATGATTGTTTTATAAGTGAAAATATATAATTTTATAAGTTTAAAATGATTTAAATAAAAATTTAATTGTTTTTGGAATTATATTGAATATTTGGAATTTAATTAACATCATTTTTGAAATGTTATTAATTCTAATGTAAAGGATATTACAGCATTTGTAAATGTTGTAGTTGATAGAAATGAACTAAATGTTGTAGTTGATAGAAATGAACAAAAAATTATCAAGGTTTTTTAAACTTCATCCTTTCGGTATCCACCTTGTTAGAAATCTCTTGGTTAGGATTCTTATTGATTAGGATTCCTTGAACCTTGGAACGCTCCTACTGGTTCTAAAATTCAGTCTTGTCTTCCCTATTTGTATCCTTTTGGATTTTGGGGCATTCCGTGAGCCCACTTTGGAATGACCTCTGTAAAGATCGGTGATTCCGCAAATCTTTAAATGATTTGTAAAGGGATGAAACTCATTTACAATTGGCATTGATTCACCAGAGATTTCTGTATCCTCGGTTTACGGTGCTATCTATCTCCTGCTCTACCTGGATTCTATCTCTGGCAACCGACTGTCGATTTGCCTTAGATTTCCGAATTGATTATATTCCTGAATTCACGGTTGACCCGGTTAAGGTCGCCTGCGATTTATATAGGCTTATCCATCTTCCATTATTGAATTATCTAATCTTAGCTCAAGCTTATCTTCGAATTAGGATTCTATTTGATTAGAGTTCCTCTAAATTCGAATTTATATTTGTTTTGAAATCCATCCTTGAATCATACCTTGGAAATTTGTGTTTGGTTGTATTTTGAAATTGTGCATACATCGAAATTATTATTTTGATAAGGATGGCCATATTTTATATATAAAAGTGAAATGTTTTCGATCAGGATTATATACCTTTTAAAAATGAAAATTTGAAATTTCGAAAGGATTTGAAATTTTGAAAATTTTATAAGAATTTGACTTATATAAAAATGATTTATAACTGAAAGATTTTTGAATTTGAATTTCGAGGAATTGTACTCCGGTGTTTTGAAATCAGTTTTAGGATTTTGGAAAATATAATAATAATAATACGATTTGAAGATATTTTCTGAGTAAGAAATATTTCAAATGTATTCGAATGAATTCCAATGATTTCAAAGAGATTTCAAAGAAGTTTCAAGAAAATAAAAGTCCAGAACCCACTTATGTCGTTGGAAAATAATTTCGATGATGAAAGCATGCATCATTGACATTGATTTTCGAGTTTCTGAGTGAGGGAGAGGCCACTCTAGTAGATTTGCTATGCGAGCGATTTTGTGAAACCAAATTTTGATCTCAGATTTTGAAGTATGGTTTGATATTCGAAAGATATATGTGTGTGTGTGTCTATATATATATTTAAAATGAATTAAAGCAAGCCGGTGTTCAGTCCTCGAGATTCAGATTTGTTTTGGTATAACCCTATCTTTTGAAATTGGTTTACTGATTTGTTGGAAATTTCGAACTCTTGGATTGAAAATATTATTTCTTCGACTATTTTGAAGGTTCGAGCACTTACAAATCAAGGTTAACTTTTCAAAGCTAAGTAATTTTGGAAGGTATAGGGTATTTGATAAAGAATATAAGTTTAGTTTGGTTTGATTAAAGTATAAAGTAATATGATTTATATAAGTTTGAAACAGTTTGTTGAGTGAAATAAATAAGACTATTTTGAATTATACTGGTATGAAATATAGATTTGAAATATTTTTAATAAAGTATATATAGAATAATAATCTCTCCAATGGTAAATTGAATTTTTCATATAGAAATAAATAGTTTGAAGGTTTTAAAAAGAGATGGTTTTAAACTTTGTAACCATTTTAGATATTTTGATGATTGAAATGGTTTGGAAATGATTTAATCTTTATTTTGATAAAGAATGTGAATTTGAAATGATAATTGATTTTGATAAAGGAATATTTGAAGTTTATATTTGTATGAAAGGATATTTGGTTTACTTATAATTTGAGTTTATTTAAAAATAATGGATTTATGAAATGAATATTTCAAAACTAAGTAATAATGAAGTAAAATTTGAGATATATGAAATTACAAAATTTAGTTTTGAAATATGGTATATTTAAGCTTTGAAACATATTTAAGATTGAATAGTTTATTTTATGGATCAAATCTTTATTTGAAATTTGATAATATTTGAAATGGTTTTGTTGGAAAACTAAATTGAATTGAAGCTGATGGTTTGAATTGAACTATAATTGGAAATTCTAAATTTGGGTTTAATTGAATAAATTTGTGAAATGTAAAGAATTAAAGGAATTTTTTATGATTTCAAATGTATGATTTCGAAATGTTATGATTTTCAAAGTAATGATTTCAAGTATTTTGGTTTCGAAAGATTTATAACTTTAAAAGTATTATGATTTTTGAAAGCGAATATATGTTTGAAATGGAAATGAATTTGTTTGACATAAATTTTCTTGATTTGGAAATTTGGATTATTTTATAAACCTATTATTTTGAGAAACTTTGAAACTGAAAATATGTAAATAGGAAGAAATGATTTGGCGAAATCATATATGATTTTGAAACTGAATTGATATTCAAATGGTTTGAAATTGAGAACCTTGTTTACTTAAATACTTTGATTTGGGAGTTATCGAACTTATATAAATGGATTTGTATAAGTATGAAATTGATTTGTATAAGTATGAAGTGATTTGAAATTGTTGATTTGAAAGGGTACTCAATTTGTAAAGAGAAATCTTATATAATTGAGGTCTATATAAGTATGATTTGATATACTATTGATTTGGAAAGTATTCGATTTGAAATGAAATCTTATATATAATGGACTTTATATAAGTATGATATTTTAAAGTGATTTTGAAAGGTACTATATGATACATATTTTTGAAGTAAAGATATGGAAACTGCCTTCTGCTTGATATCCTATTTGTGGCCACATTGTGGATTCATTCTATCGATATTATTCTCTCTGATTTTGGTTTTTCGGATATGATACTCGAGTGTCCATCAAATTCCATGGCGATCTCCATGGTCTTATGATCGCGACTACATATCGTAGTTCACAGGGGCTGCGAGAGCCTAATGGTACGGATGTTTCCTGGGGGATCCAGGCGTAACCACTGTGTATCTATGATCTATTGGGTCGCTTGGTAGTGTAATCTACAGGGGCTGCGAGAGCCTAAGGGTACGGATGTTTCATGGGAGATCCAGGCGTAACCATTGTGTATTTGCGGTACTACCAATCTTCATGGCGTAATCACAGGGCTGCGGTAGTCAGCTACGGGTATAGATGTTTCCTGGGGGATCCAGGTGTAACCATTGTGTATCCATGATCCATGATTGACATGTTTGGTTTGATTGATTTGTTTGGATTGTACTTTCCATATCTTTTTTTTTAAAAGGTTTTCTAGTATTTTCATTGGGTTTTGAAACAAGTCTATTAAGTACCTGGAGAATTCTAGCTTTGCGCCTGATGAATGCATGGCCAGAGTCTACAGGAACGAAAGTAAACTTGTTAAGACATCGAGTTATAAAAGTATTTTGATAAATTATATTATATAAAGGATATTTTGGTCATTTATTTTACTTTTCTAAATAATTTAAAAATGTTTTAAATATTGTTTACTTCGGACTATCGGATTTGAATCAGATGACTATTCATTATATTATAAAATGTTATAAAATTTTAATTGAAATTTATATGGTTTTAAAATATCGTTCATCCTTTTGCTTTCAACCTATTTTTCCTTCTAGCTATTTCATCCTTCTTCCTCTTTGAGGGTCCTTTCCGCATTATGGAAAGAATTGGTCCTTTGGCTTATCGTTTGGATCTGCCCGAGAAACTTTCCGGAGTGCATGATGTATTCCACATCTTGCATCTTCGCTGGTATCTTCATGACCCATCTCTTTTTGTTCAGCCTTCTGATCTTGAAGGTTTGGATATTGAGCCTAATCTGACTGTCAAGAGTAAGCCACTTCGTATTGTCGACAGAGGTACGAAGCAGCTATGAAGGAATTTGTTAGTCTGGTCAAAGTACTGTGTAAGTACTGATGATCGAGAATGTACCTAGGAGACGGAGGAGAGCATTCGTGATTCGAATCCGGAATTGTTCGTTTCGGGTATAATTTGTTTTTTCTATCTTGCTTTTCCTTATTTTCCTTGCTCATTTCTTTTCGGGGACAAAAAGATTTGAGTAGGGGAGAGTGTAACAACCCTGTATTTTGTAATTTATTTTAATTGTTTATTTTGATTGTTTTATTTAAAAAAATTATTGTATTTATTAAAATGAATAAATTTTGTTATTTTAAAAGTATATTTTTGATTTTTGTGAGAATTATAATTCCAAACCTGAATAAAAAGAATCTTTTCCAGAAAATCGGGATTTTTAGTCAATCTGGTCAAACTTTGACTTTTAGACTTAAATTTTAATATTTGAGTTCTTTAATTTTATCTTTTATTATGAAAATATATTAAAATTTAAGAATACTGCGTTTTATTTCGTTGAAATTTGATTTATATTGTGAAAGTTATGCCTTTTACAGTATTGTGTGAAATTTGCTGTATTTAACAAAATTGTTATTTTAATTTTTTTATATAAATAACATTTTGTTTGTAATGTTCTAATTTATATTTACATGTGAAATATGATGTTATATATATATTTTAGTTTTAAAACATTTCCAAAGTGTTATTGAAATTTTCCAATGTCAGTTGGATTCTGTTTATAATTTCTAATTTCTAGCTTCAATTAATTTAACGAATTCTTTATTTATTTTTCTATTTTCTCAAGATCTTATTTTATTCTCATTCCCACTTTATTTTTTTCCTTATTTATTTTATTTATCTGACATTTTATTTGTTTTAAAGTGAAATAGAAATTTTTCTAGAGCCAATGGTATTTTATTTGTAATTTTCATGTCCTGTTTCCAATTTTTAAACAATTTCTTTAATTATTTTCCTATTTTCTCTAAATTTAATTATTTATTTTATTTTTAATATGTTTAAAAAAGTATTTTATTTCAAAATTTTACTTTAGGATATTTTTAAAATGAAGTAGATATTTTCCAAAGCCAATGATGATTTAATTGTAAAAATTTGAACCCTGTTTTGAATTTTAAGCAATTTCTTTAATTCTTTTTCATTTTCTTCAAAATTTATTATTTATTTTTATTTTATGTTTGTTCCAGTTTTAAAAGTAAAATTTCTGATTTAATTGAATTAAAGAAAAGAGAAATTTGAAGAGTTTTGAACCTTTAATATGCCTTGTCTTTTCACCTTCACTTTGCCTATTCAATGCTAAATAACACTTCCATTCAATTGCTGATCCTATCTCCTTTCCTTCAGCCGATCTCTCTCATATTTTTCACGTTCAAGAAGTTTCTCAAACCAAAAAGTTCGGCCTCCATCTCCTGAAGAAAAATTTGGTAAATATTTTCACTTTTTCTACTATTTTCTTCCTTGTTTTTGTATGAATTCTTGCATTGCTTCAACCAATATTGCTTGGCCCTTGCTCCTCCATCATCATACCCGCTTCCACCACCACCACAACTAGCTGCCACCTCCTCCATCCCACTGCCTAACCATGGCCATGTATCACTTGATGGCCAAACTCCACCAAAAATTGTTTTATTCCTTGAAACACTACATGGCCAATCACCTGCATGACTTCACCACTCCACCACATCACCTTGGCTGACCTTTGCATCATCACCACCTGCCACTTACTGACTCAGTTACCTCTTCCACACATGTACTTGATCCTCCAGTCCTGGCCGTGCTTGCGCATGCCTTGGCCAAGACTTGATTGCATAGAAAAATCCACTTTTATTTGCCTTGTGTTGAAAATTCATGCATATATCCTTCTACTCCTTCATATTCATGTATGGCCGACATATATGGACCCAAACTTGATCCAAATTCACCCATAGCCATTTATTCTAACCTATGGCTGAAGCATAGGGTTGTTGAATTCAATTGCAAGAGTTTTGGCTATATGTTGTGCATGTATTTCTAGTTTGTTTAACAAAATTTTGGTTTGAAAATTCATGTTGTATATTTTGTTTTGTTTGCTATGTGACTAGACAAATAACTTTGGCTCTCCCACACTCGAATTGTAGTCGTGCTTTTGTGCCTTTTTGAATCTCTGTTGTGTGTCTGTACTTGCTATCACTAGCTTGTAGGGGTGAGTAATTCTCACCAGACAAATTTATGCTTATATGACTAGTAAACTGATCACAATTGAATCTGTAAAACATATCACCATGCTATATTTGTTATCTTATGATCGTATGATGTTCACCCATGATTATTTACCTGTTATACCATCTTTTACTGTTATATAATGTTATTCTGTTTATTTATATCAGTTTATCACACTGCAAGTTCCCTTTAGATTAGAATCACTATGGGATGAAATGATACATATGCGAACGGACTTTATAATAGAGAAAAATCGTTGTGGGCTGAAATTATAGGCCTGAACGATTTTTATTTATTTCATTTTTACTTGGGATTGTGGGTTTGAAATGATAGAACCCAGGTTTTCTTTGTAAATTACGGATTGAAATGATATATTATCCGTATCACTTTACCTAGGCTAGAAAATGATATACGGACCCGTGGTTAAAATATATTTTTCTAAAATTTTTAAAATATTTTAAAAATGTAGATATTATAATATTTTGATTTAAACTTAATTAAAAATGATATTATAAGCTTTATTGATTTTCTAAAAATTTATAAGTGAAATAAATTAATGGTAAAGCTAGAAATTTGAAATATAAGTTATTTTGGCAATTATGATTTGGTTATAAATGGAATTTAAATTAAGTAGGAAATATGATAAATAGATTTAAATTTGAATTAGAATGAATGTAAATGATTTTTATAAAGTATTAATGATTTTTGAATAAATAAAGAGGTGAAATAAGTGAATGTTTAAGTTGAATTTTGAAATATAACTTAAATTGGAAATTTGTGAATTTTGTTTAAAAGTGAATTTTAAGTTAAGTAAATAAGATGAAAAATAAGTTGTATTTGAAAATTTAAACTTAAGTGTTAAGTTAAAACTTTAATTATAAGAATTGAAATTGAATATGTGAATTTAATATGTGAATTATTATTAAATATTGATTTTTGAATGAAAATTTAACTTTATAAAATCATAAATATAAGGGTATTTAGATGATTGTTTTATAAGTGAAAATATATGACTTTATAAGTTTAAAATGGTTTAAATAAAAATTTAATTGTTTGTGGAATTATATTGAATATTTGGAATTTAATTAACACCATTTTTGAAATGTTATTATTTCTAATGTAAAGGATATTACAACATTTGTAAATGTTGTAGTTGATAGAAATGAACTAAATGGCTAAACTGAATTAAGGGCTATTATAGTACTTTGTAAGTGCTGTAGTTGCTGAAATTAGCTAAGGTTTTATTTGAACTAAAGTAACCATATTACAACATCTTTTAAATGCTGTCTTTTGTTACATTGAATTGTTTAAAAGTAACTTTCCGTAGCATTTTCTAAATGCAGCGAAAGTTGAATTTTCATTGTTTTAGTAAATTTAAGTGAATAAATGAACTTTGAAAGATTTAAATTTTGGAAATTTAATAATTTAATTATTAAATATAATAACTTCATTTTAATAATTTAAAATGAAGTAATTTGTTTTGAAATATAAAGTATTTTGAAATGTGTGTTGAAATGGTATTTTGAATAAAAATGAATGTGGTTTTGAAAAGATATGTTATTTTGATATTTTGAAATGGTTGTTTTGAATGATATTGAATTTTGAAATGATATTTGATTTCGAAGTATAAATTACAATTTTGAAATTTTAACCACGGGGCGTATTTAATTTATGGTTTAACTGATCCTTAGAGGATGGGCGATCCCAAGCATCCTTTAAGTTATAGTGCATTACTACTACAGTTCACTTGAGTTGGTTTACATTATATAAGTATATATGTCCTGACTAGAGTGTTTTGTGTTTTACTTTACGCTCGGGTCAGCCTGAGTATTTACAGCTTAGCTTTGGATTTCTTTTCTGGAACTAGGAATAGCTGGAGATTCTGCTTGTCTAGTTATCTATTCTCTTTCAGTTTCAGTTGTTTTATTTCAGCTGGTATTTATAAACTTCTATATATTTGGGATTTCTATTGTATATGTTTGAGACTGATATTATGTATAATGTTTTGAGAGTTTGTTATAGAAGCTTCATGAACTACTATGGTACTTTAGTTTCCGCTGCGAGTTATTCTGATATTTCTATGCCTGTGATTCTGTAACTGTATTTCATTTGCTCCAAATTTATATACAATGCGGTATTTTGAGCAATTCAAGTCCGGCATGTGTGGATGTGAATGGCTGAAAATATTGGGTTGTTACACATATCACAGGTAATCACCAAAGCCAGGGTTGTTACAGATGCTTTCGAAGGGTTCTTTATAAATGGATTTCAAAAGGGGTTGCCGCCTCTTGTTAAATTGTAGCTTCCAAAGGAGTTTCTTTGTTTTATCCAATGCTTTCGATAAGGGTGGGTTCAACCAAGTTGTAACCTTTCTGCCGTTCTTTTTGCCTTTTGAATGTATTGAAGTCATCAATCCTTTCGAGGGTTAGCTTGTTTTTAAACTTATATTAAGCCACTTCCTAAATGCTTTCGTAAGTGTTCAAGGGTTTCGAAGGCAATGGCTTCGAAAGAGGGTTTCGATGCTAACCTTCAATGTTTTACTTAAATATTTTGAAGCTTTCGAAAGGATGACGTCGTTGCCATCAAACTTTCCCCAAACAATTTTGTATGAAGATTAAAGGTTTGGAAAGGGATACTTTCATATATATTCATTTT
The DNA here is from genome assembly GCA_030765085.1 of Allium cepa. NCBI lineage: Eukaryota > Viridiplantae > Streptophyta > Magnoliopsida > Asparagales > Amaryllidaceae > Allium > Allium cepa. Next base: position 346,655,171 of record CM060931.1, on the reverse strand, counting down.
GATCCAAAAGATGTTTTCGAGTAGACCCAATGGTTTCGAAATGGGTACTTCCATTGGTTTCGAAGTTATGTTTCTAAGGAATATGAAGTAATGTTTTGGTACTTTTGGAAAGGTATATTTTGGTTTCGAAAGAGATGATTTAAAAGGCTTCGAAAGGTTTATATATAATGTTTTGAAAAGAAGTTTTCTATGCTTTCGAAGGAGGTTATCTAGGGGTTTCGAAAGTAATGTTTTAAGGTTTCGAAAGCTTTAGTTTTCAAAAAAAATAACCCAATCTCAATTTAAAGGAAAACCATGGCATAAATAAAGAGTTTTGAAATGATTTTAAGTATGGAGTTTTTAAAGAAGTTTTCCTTCATTAATAGGTTAAAGGGATTAACCAAGTTATACATATATATAAAAGGATTCTACGGATATTAAACCATAGGTGTTGGTATTATTATGTTATTATGTTTACTTCTTCATATATATATATATATATATATATATATATATATTCACATTGTAATGGACCCATAAATGTATTTTGGGGAGAAAGGACAGAGTAACCGGCAAGGTTGACCTAGTAGTGAATATAATTTGAATTAACTCATGAATGAATAGAATTGGATCTAGGAGATCAGATAGACCAGAATGTAGGATGCCCAAATAGTTAAGTTGTCAGATAGACAAGTTCATAGTAAACCTGTGAAAACTATGTATAAAAGAAATTGTTAGGGAGACAGGTTCATAGTAAACCCATGAAATCCATGATTAGATTGAGTTATTGGCAAGGCCCAATATTTTTTAGTGAACCCATAAAAAATATATCTGGTTTAAGTTATTGAGAGACGACAATAGGTTCCTAGTCAACCTATGAAAACTAGGAGAAGAGGGAAGTTGTTGGAGTTACCAATAGTTCAGGGAGAACCCTTGAAAAAATGGAGTTATTGGCATGGGCCAATAGGTTCTTAGTGATTCCATGTAAACTATGAATAGGACCGGGAGTCCATAAATTTAAACAGGTTAATAATAAGCCCATGAAATTAATGAAACTGGAAGGGGAGTCAATAAACATTAAGCAGGTTATTAGTCAGCCCATAAAAACTAATAGGTTAATGGTGACCCTAGAAACTATAAATGACAGTTAGTCAAAATAAATGGGGATGGGAAATCCAAAATTGATTTTCTTTTTTGCATATCATCATATTTTTTTGAATTGTTTTAACTATTGTGGATGAAGGAGCATAATATATGGTTTTGTAAAGGTTTTAGGAAACTAGTGAGGGGAAAATCCGTTCTGCTAAACGGCGTGGTCTCACTAGACATCTAAATGATTTGAGATGGTATATTGTTATTTATACCAAGCTTTATGTCTGACTCAAAGTTTTTTTTCCCCGTAAACTCTCGGGTACTCAATTGATTTTGAGTAGTTTGAGAGATGGGGTTTTCAAGTACCCCTTTAGATGAATAAGCTTCTGGAGATGTGTGTGAGGCATGATAGCTATCTAGAGTTCTCTTTTATTTTGATTCCGCTGTGTTGTTGTAAAGGAAAAGTTGTTTAATTGCATATATACACACCTACACACATACTCTGATCGTCCAAGGGGGCATCGTCATATGTCTCTCTTGGCATATGTTGTAAGAAGCATATTTTCTCTGAACGTGGATTTTGTATTGGGATTATGTAATGAATTTGAAATGCTTTGAAATGGAATGTGAATTTGTTTGTTGATTTAAATTTTTTTCCATATCCATGTGTTTTGGTTATATCAATGTATCCAACATTATCGTATTTGGTTGTTGAAGATTAATAACTATGGATGACTGCAGCATCCGTAGCCATTAGTTTTGGGTCTCTAAGTGGAGGATGTTACAATTTCCATTTCAACTTAGATTTGAAGAGAAGATCTATAAGGAAACTATCCAATTCAATATATAAACATTGTTAGATGGATTAAACTCCACGATTTCATGTGAACATTTATATATGCATGTGACGTCAAGTGTTCAATGCATTTCAAACAATATAGTAAAAGAAATGGTCAGGTCCTTATGCAAATTCATATAGCAAAGAGGAATTACAATACATCGATCCTACGCATGCTCTTTTTCTCAATTCATTGCTCCAACCTATCCCTTTATCCATATTCCAATCCATTGATATTCACATTGCATGTGAATATCCCCTACAAAGCTCAAACTATGTGTGCATATCACACTGCCACCATGCCAATCTAACCTGCAACCAATCACTACACACCTCGTTTCACCTCCTATACAATAGCTGCCAATCCCTATCTCCTATAGCCCCAATGTACTATAATCGATCCCTCCTTAGAACTGCAACCGATCGCATGCCTACAACCATCTCCATGATCGATCCCTCTCAAAGCCAAATTGACTGATCCCTCACAAACACTCCACCACTGATCCCTATGTCAAGAATAAAATAATGCCGATCCTCCATGCTTTCACGACCGATCCCCATGTCACATTCATCTAGAACCAAACCCCTGTTCAACGGCTCGCCTCACTACATTCAACTACTACCAATTCCATACAAGATCGAACCCTCTATTCACTACAGCTCCACTATACTAAAACATTGGCTATGTCTGTATTCAAAAAGGTATCATATCCGATCCCTCCCTCTTGGGGGTCAGAACTGATCCATTAACACAAAAAAGGGAGAGAAAGGGATTGATTAGAGGAATTGTTATCCTTGTTTTGAAATTTTTGATTGAATATAAAGTGGGGGATCGGCGACTTAATAAAGATGTGAAGAAGGAAGGGATCGATAAAGTGAAGAAGGAAGGGATCGACTAAGTGAAGAAGGAAGGGATTAGCAAAGTGAAGAAGGAAGGGATCGGCATAGTGAAGAAGGAAGGGATCGAAAAAGTAAAGAAGGAAGGGATTGGTTCATTTAAAAAAAAAAAGAGTCTAATTTTTTTTGGGTGCCAAGCACCCGAACCAGCGCCACAGCACAGTGCCCCCACATTTTGAGTTCGAAACTCAACTTAGAGATGGTGCATTCTACCCATTTCTTTTACATCCTATGACTCACTGAGGCATAGCAGATCAAGCAGCAGTTGCTGAGTTCCAGCTAAGAAATGGATAAGAAACTACTACTCCAGTGGTACTCCCAAAGGCTAGAGGACCAAGGTGATATAACTCGAAGCAAACTCTGTATGTTTTGATACGAAGTCGAACTCGGGTAATCACCCATTCAACCCTAAGATAACCTAGGAAATTTTGGCCTGAGATCAAATTCGGGTAAAAGAAAGATTTTCTCCAAGCAAACACCAATATGGCTCCAAGTAAATTTTCACTAATCTGTTAAAAGCGATCCATCTTATTTTGGTCATAACTCGGGCATACAGATTTCCAACGACTTAAAACTTAGTGTGCCTCAAGAGGCCTTCTCACTACCTTATATGGATCGCACCCCATTTGGATGAAAGTTTGGGGAGCATTATCGATCAACGACCCCATGCTAACTAACTCGCCATTCGATTGGTATTCTCAACCATTCAAATGTTGGAAAACCATGCATACATCATTCACAAGCATTACAAGCAGCCATAACTTGAAAATGGACCAGACTAACGATGATTGGAGCATTTCCCCCAGTCGATACCCATTCATCGAAGCCGTTCGGAATGTAGAATATTCGAGGAGATTCAATGTGCCAACGATGCCAGTGTATTCTATGAACATAGGCCCTCGGCAACATCTCATGAAGTGCGAGTGGCACATGGATCCCGCCAGAGCGACGAATGCCATCGAATGGAGATTTTTTCCATATTCCTCAAAAGAATAATTATCAGTTTACATAGTTACCACCCAAGTAGATCTCCTCATCCGATCAACCAAATATAAAGTTTGCAAGAAATTCAGAATGCATGCTACTCACACCAAGGATGTGATGTCATTATCCAATTTATTCCATATGCCAGGTGAGCCGCTCAAAGACTTCTTATAGAGATTCAACATCGTCGTCACTAAATTGAGGAATCCCAACGAGAATATCATACTTGTGGTGTTGATAAGGGGAATCGACTCGAAGATAGATTTCGACGACCGGTAAGCTGGAGAGCCTCCTACGGCCTTGAATCGTTTCTATTACAAAGTGAACCTGAACCAAAGCAAGGAGAAGGTAGAGAAAACTAGGAGGAAGAGCAATGCAGTCCCATTGGCTGAAGGAATTCAAAGCGAGGGCATCAATGAGGCCTTAGAATAGGACTTAGATTCTAAGAGACAACCTAGAATCCCAAAATTTGACTCATAAACTTCTTTGAATGATTCAATTGAAAACATCTACTTAGAGATTGGAGCAGTACTAGAAACCAGCCTCGAGAGAGTCCACCAAAATCTTGAATAAATTTGAGAAATGTTGTATATGTCAAGACACATATAGTCATAACATTTTCGATTGCAGACACCTCCGAGATGTGATCGAAAGCTGACCTGAAAAGGAAAGTTTTAACAATATGTGCAAGCCCCGCATAATGGAGGGCAGGGAACATCAGACTCCTATCAATAAAGAACTTTGATTATCAGTTGAATCACCTATTTGAGAAGTGCTGGGGGAAATGGAATAACGACCATACGACGCTGCTTTACTTATCAATAAGATTTATTTCTATTTCAATTGTGTTGTGACTACAACCAACTTGAACTAAACTACTTCCTAACGATGTAGGTGACCAAGTACTTAGATTTGGGGCCAACCAACCTCCATGGACCATGATTGGACTTTTGCAGGAACATCAAGACGAGCGTGGTTCAACCGCTCATTAGCTATCGTATGCCCCTAACTTGGGGACAATGACTCAAAATAGAAAGTGGATGATGGTTGTGACTAGACCATCCACTTCCTACTCTGTGCTTCAATTCTGATAAAACATGTATGCGTTACTTAGAGCCCGACATGGCCAAAATCCAATACAAAGTGGACATGACTGACCATCCACTCATCAACCTTCGCGCTTGACTTGAAGATCGTAGAAGCACTCAGAGTGTATGAAACTCAACTATCCACACCCCAGCTCATACTTAAAGTTCACCATAAATACTTATGCCTCTCCCGAAGCTCGACAAGACTGAGGTCTAACTAAGTGGATGTAATTTGACAACCCACACATTAACTCCTACCCTAGATAGGGGCAGTTTGCAATCTCGACTTAAACCAGGCATGATTGACAGTCTACTCATCAACTACCGCCCTCGACACGAGGACATGACTGTAAAGTGAGGTGGATGTGACTTGGCCATCCACCCAACAAATCTCTCCCTTGACTTGTTGGAAGGAGTGCGAAGCAAATTGGATGAGACCCGACCATCCAAAATAAGCATGGACCGTGGATGTAATGGCCTATTTTTTGGTGCCCTTTGAATCGACAATAAACCACACGTGTCTAACACAAATTGCACGAAAAGACGGATCATTAAGTGTAGAAATAAAGTAAAGACAGAACAGAATTTCATATGAAGGGAATAACATATACTATGTCGATAAAAATCTTTACAGCTGAAAATTTTAAAATACAATATCATAGTCTAACCTAGATCCAGCCTGGACAGTTATAAACCCTTGTCCTTACAAATGTTGACAAACAAAAAGAAAATGCAGTGGATGTAGTGGATAATAGAATACAACCATACGATGATGAAGATCTCCAGCTCTGCTTTGGAAATTCCAAGCGTCTTCAGCTAAACCTCAAACTACTCGGATCTGACCCGAGTATTAAAAATACCCAAATCAGGCTTGATAAACCAGCGTGAGATACTTGAAATTTTAAATGTATAGTTCATGGCGATGTTATCTAAACCTTTGAAAAGAAGGTTATCTCATAAGACCATGCCCACACATAAACACAGACGGATTTTTTACCTTATGATAACCAAAACACTTTATACCAAAATACACTTGATATTATTTTTAATGGCATTCTTTTGAATGCACTTTTCAAATAAACCTACTAAAATAAGGTATTAATACCCAGACTAAATCTAAGGGAATATATCCAGACCAGGCCAACGGAATATAATGAATGAAATATATGATACCAAAAGGGGGTAGTTGAAATGTTTGCAAAGCATTACAACTATTTTGGGAATACAATCAAAACCGTAAATCTCGTATTGGGATTGGATTTCCAACATGATAGGAAACTAGGAAAGATCAATCTATATCCACGGCTTACAACCAAAACTCAAATGCTATTATACAATAACACAAATGGCTAAAAGGGGATACAATCTGCGAATAACATCCAAGGACTCGGACTTCGCACATACGTGCCATGAGGTCCATACGTATCTGGTACCTAGGGCTCAGAACATCTAATAACCCAAATCACTACTATCCAAAATGCGAGCATACGTCTGACCACATAGAGTCCCATCATAACCTGGGTGTGAGGCTCACGAGGCAAACGCTCAATTTTTTAAAAGCCACGTTTTTCATACAAAAGCATGCTTTGATCATAACAGGTTCCACTTTGAATGTCACACTGCCATTCCTTTGATCACTATTTTACTCCCACAAGTATACAACCTTTGAGCTCGTATGTCTCAGAGAAGGGTGTTAAGCTGAGAGAAGTTGCCTTCTCGGCCACCAAGCAGATGTACATTTGCAAAAGTCAAACGTTGTGACTCAGAAATGCAATGTCAGATATTCGTCCATACAAGTTCGTTCTAGGACTGAACGAAACCGAAGGCACTCTCCTACTACGCCTAGTAGCGAGCAGTCTGTTAGGAACTGAGTTGATGATGTTTTGATGACAACAACCTTATACAGTTATTATACTTTACTTTATAAAATATATACTAACATTTCCATACATACATACATACATATATATATATATATATGTATATAGGAAGTATATGCAGGTATCATCGAAGACTGATTAGTATAAAGACTCAAGCATCAAGATGAAGATTAGAGATTCAAGACTCTAGAGAATCAAGATTTCAAGATCTCAAGATAAGTGTCTAGTATTTTGTTAAAACTTCATAATAGCACTCTCATCTTTCTTCCAATTTTCTTTTGGGATGGAACCCAATTTCTATCGAAACCAGTGGCTTACAAACCCACGACAAGTAGCTTACAAACCTACGACAAGTGGCTTACAAACCCACGAAAATCAAAATCATTTAAACTACTTTGTACAAGTTCTCGAGTCCTATGGAGGAGCTCTGTAGGAAGGTTCTTGCAATTTCAGTTTGAATAGATTTTTCAAAATGTTTTTAAATCTGTTTTCAAAATGTTTTAGCTTTCAAAATCATGTTTTCAAATATATTTTCAAACTTTGTTTTAGCCTTGAAATATTCCTCTATTCTGATTTTAAAAACTTCTATTTTTAAAACATCAAAACTTATTCCGATTTTAAATATTACTTATATAATTGACGGTCTATATCAATTATATATATATATATATATATATATATATATATATATATTTAAAATAATGTTTTATATTCATTCTCTATCTCAAAATATTGTTTAAACACTTTACTTTGCTTCAGAGAAGTTTCAACTTGTTTTAAATTCAATTGTCTTTACAAAACAACATCTCTATAATTTTGAACTAAGGGATGTCGACATTAGGGGATACCCCATGTCGACATGGTGACAGTTGGATTCAAAATTCAGCTTTCAAAAGAAGTATCCATTTGTTCGAAAACCTTTCGCCAATAGTTATGACTGTTGTGCATCTATATAAAGGCTACCAAAACAAATTTTTTTAACAACTACTTTCTTATTTTCTTCACTCTTTCTTCTCCACCATTTATCCATAAAACTTCATATTTTCAAGATCGTGCCATCTCTGCCAAATTCTCAATAGGAAATCATTTAGATACTCTCTCTATTTGATTCTCCATCATTCTACTAATGGTCAAAGTGCTATTCAGAGTTATAGGATTAATTTGTATTCAAAAAGTCCATAGAGTCTATCCATTCAAAAGGATTGTTATTAAGAAGTATTAGGGTGATCTTGTGTCCTGTAAATCAAGAGAGTTTACCCCAGACTCGGAGATAGGAGGGCTCCTCAAGGCCTTAGAAATTGAGGGTTGTAATTTGGATATTGGCTTATAAAAATCTGTACAAGGATATTTCCTTGGTGCAGAACTGGATGTAGGAGGATTCCGAACCAGTATAAAATCCAGTGTGTTCTTTCCTTTTACTTGCTTTACTTTACTATTTGCATTTGTTATATGTTATGTGATCATTCTGTGTTAGAATTCTGTTTAGATTTGTGTTGAAAGATTTAATTTAGTCATATAGTTCATATATTCTTTAAAACACTATTCACCCCCTTCTAGTGTTATTTCTGCCTTAAGATCCTTAGTCCGCTTCCCTAACAATTCGTATCATAGCATTGTTTTTCATTGTTTTCATAATTTGAAACTTGAAAAATATAAAAATGGCATTTTTGGAAAATTGTGTTAAAACTGTTTTGAATCTATGCATTTCATCAAAGTATCATAAGTCTGCATATAGTTATTTTGAAAAATCAAGTTATCTACCGAATTGGTGTGTTATGCAGGGACAGACATGTTATATGGCTTTTGACGAATCAACACCCAATGGAAAAACTGTGCAAATTGAGAAAGATAAATGGATACTTGATATGGCTGTTCAAGGCACATGACTGGAAATCCCGAGATACTCAAGGACATTACTTATCAAGATGGTGGATTAGTCAATTTTGGTGACAACTCTAAAGGATATGTGGTTGGCGTCGGCAGTGTCGGTAACTCTAAAACTTTACTTATTTCTGATGTTTTATTAGTTAGGAACTTAAAACATAATCTGCTTAGTATAAGTCAACTTTTCGATAAAGGTTTTAAAATTAAATTTGGAAAAGATAAATGTCACATTGAAGATGATAAGTCTAATATAATTTTTGAAGGTATTAGGAAGAAAAATATTTATATCCTTAGTATGAAAATTTCAAATGATAATCTATGTCTTTTGGCTAATACAAGTGACCCTTGGATTTGGCATAAAAGATTTGGCCATTTGAATTTCAAATTATTATCTAGGATATCAAAACTTGACTTAGTTAGAGGTCTACCCAAGTTAAACTTTAATGTAGATAGTATTTGTGATGCTTGTCAATTAGGAAAACTTAAGAAAAGTTCATTTAAATTAAAAGATGTTATTTCTACCTCTAGTCCTCTAGAATTACTTCATTTAGATTTATTTGGTCCATCTCAAGTTCAATCAATTAACCATAGTAAATATGTTTTTGTTATAGTAGATGATTATTCAAGATATACTTGGACAATCTTTTTAAAAACATAAAAGTGATGCTTTTGAAATATTTAAAAACTTTTCTAAAAGAATTCAAAAACAACATTCTTTCAAAATTAAAACTATTCGAAGTGATCACGGTGGTGAATTTGAAAATGAAAATTTTGAGAATTTCTGTACTCAAAAGGGAATTACTCACAACTTTTCATTTTCAAGAACTCCACAACAAAACAGAGTAGTAGAACGTAAGAATAGAACGATTCAAGAGTGTGCTCGTACAATGCTTTCTGATAGTAATTTACCTAAACATTTTTGGGCTGAAGCAGTTGCTACAGCTTGTTATATATTAAATAGAATTTTAATTAGACCATTAACAAATAAAACTCCATATGGATTACTTTATAATAAGAAACCTATAGTTGCTTATTTTAAAGTCTTTGGGAGTAAATGTTTTATTCCTTTTTGCTGATGTCAAAGGGGGAGAAAGTTATAAAAAAAAAAAATGTGCTTGGTGTAAGGGGGAGTCATGGAATAAAGGGGAGTTGTAGTTTTAAGAAGAAGTCACGGAGTAAGGGGGAGTTATGGAGAGTTATGGTATGGTAAGAATATTTTATAAATAAAGGTTGTCATCATCAAAAAGGGGGAGATTTTTAGGAACTGAGTTGATGATGTTTTGATGACAACAACCTTATATAGTTATTATACTTTACTTTATAAAATATATACTAACATTTCCATATATATATATATATATATATATATAGGAAGTATATGCAGGTATCATCGAAGACTGATTAGTATAAAGACTCAAGCATCAAGATGAAGATTAGAGATTCAAGACTCTAGAGAATCAAGATTTCAAGATCTCAAGATAAGTGTCTAGTATTTTGTTAAAACTTCATAATAGCACTCTCATCTTTCTTCCAATTTTCTTTTGGGATGGAACCCAATTTCTATCGAAACCAGTGGCTTACAAACCCACGACAAGTAGCTTACAAACCTACGACAAGTGGCTTACAAACCCACGAAAATCAAAATCATTTAAACTACTTTGTACAAGTTCTCGAGTCCTATGGAGGAGCTCTGTAGGAAGGTTCTTGCAATTTCAGTTTGAATAGATTTTTCAAAATGTTTTTAAATCTGTTTTCAAAATGTTTTAGCTTTCAAAATCATGTTTTCAAATATATTTTCAAACTTTGTTTTTGCCTTGAAATATTCCTCTATTCTGATTTTAAAAACTTCTATTTTTAAAACATCAAAACTTATTCTGATTTTAAATATTACTTATATAATTGACGGTCTATATCAATTATATATATATATATTTAAAATAATGTTTTATATTCATTCTCTATCTCAAAATATTGTTTAAACACTTTACTTTGCTTCAGAGAAGTTTCAACTTGTTTTAAATTCAATTGTCTTTACAAAACAACATCTCTATAATTTTGAACTAAGGGATGTCGACATAAGGGGATACCCCATGTCGACATGGTGACAGTTGGATTCAAAATTCAACTTTCAAAAGAAGTATCCATTCGTTTGAAAACCTTTCGCCAATGGTTATGACTGTTGTGCATCTATATAAAGGCTTCCAAAATGAATTTTTTTAACAACTACTTTCTTATTTTCTTCACTCTTTCTTCTCCACCATTCCATATCCATAAAACTTCATATTTTCAAGATCGTGCCATCATTCTGCCAAATTCTCAATAGGAAATCATTTAGATACTCTCTCTATTTGATTCTCCATCATTCTACTAAAGATCAAAGTGCTATTCTGAGTTATAGGATTAATTTGTATTCAAAAAGTCCATAGAGTCTATCCATTCAAAAGGATTGTTATTAAGAAGTATTAGGGTGATCTTGTGTCCCGTAAATCAAGAGAGTTTACCCCAGACTCGGAGATAGGAGGGTTCCTCAAGGCCTTATAAATTGAGGGTTGTAATTTGGATATTGGCTTATAAAAATCTGTACAAGGATATTGCCTTGGCGCAGGACTGGATGTAGGAGGATTTCGAACCAGTATAAAATCCGGTGTGTTCTTTCCTTTTACTTGCTTTACTTTACTATTTGCATTTGTTATATGTTCTGTGATCATTCTATGTTAGAATTCTGTTTAGATTTGTGTTGAAAGTTTTAATTTAGTCATATAGTTCATATATTCTTTAAAACACTATTCACCCCCCTCTAGTGTTATTTCCGCCTTAAGATCCTTAATCCGCTTCCCTAACACAGTCCTCGTAATTCGAAAAATCTCCATAACAAGGAGACCACTGCTATAAATAAATCTATAGTGGGAGCAACCCAAAGCATGTCAACAAGCAGTCCTCACGCTTTGAAACTCCTCGGTATTCAATAATCATCATCTTCAACATGTATTCACTTTCAAACATATACATTGGTTCGAAGTGGTTTTCGGACAGGAATTACCTAAATCCAACTTCGGTTCCTTCAAAGCAAATTACCAATAAAAAGATGTTAAGTTCACATGTGGATAACAATCGTCAATCAATTACTTTATCTTTTATTTAAATCAAATATCTTTCTTAGATGTATTATTTTTAATTTATTTCATTTTCTTTTCAAGTGTATACGGAATCATTAATCCTCATTTATTAAATCATTTGGTTTATTCAAACCTTTCTTAAATCCTGGAATAATGCCAAATTATTTTCTCTCTTACTTAGGAAAACCTTACCAAATCATTCATTAAATCTTCATCAAAGATTTCTTATATTCAAGTTATAACTTTTAACTTAGGGAAAACATTCTTAAATCATTTATTAAATCTTAATCAAAGAATTCTATCTTAACTTCAAATCATATTCTTGCAAATCGAAGATTTTCATAATAGAGCACTACTGTTTCTTTAAATATAGTAAATTTCACCTCCAGGGACTAATGGAAAGTAATACTACATCATGATGATCTTTTCTCCAATGTTCTTTGTCTTCAGTGTATTTCAAAAATTAGTTTGAAGGGATTTTTGGATAGGAATCACTCAAATCCGATCCTAGGTTTTTGGATAGGAATCACCTAAATCCGATCTCGGTTCCTTTATGCTAATCATCGACAAAAAGGTGTTAAGTTCATATTGGGTTTCGAAAATTAGTTTGAAGTGATTTTCGGATAAGAATCACTCAAATCTGATCCCGGTTCTTGGATAGGAATCACCCAAATCCGATCCCGTTCCTTCATACTAATCATCGAATAAAAGATATTAAGTGGTTAATTAACATTTAAAGAATTTTTTTTCGTCCTTTTACCTTAAATATGATATTTTAGAGCATCCGGACTTTCCTTTCGATCTATTCCAATCCTAAAAGTGAAAACATAGGCCAGGTATGTTTAGGGTACTGGTTGCTCCATCCCTAACCTTAGTTAAACACCTTGATTTATCTTCCCAGATCTCACAAGCGAGACAAATGTACTAGTCGTTTTCGCATACTCAATTATTTGTTTTATTTTGAAATTGATTATAAGATTCCAAATTATCTTTTAAACTCTTAATTTTCCTTTTAAAAATATTCATAATTGATTGTAGAAAATATTGTTACGTTTAACCTTCTTTTAAAAAGTCGTAGCAATGGTAACGGAAAAGCACTACGGAAAGTGCTTTGTAAGCTTATTTGATTTAAACTAATTTTTAATATTCGAAAACTCATATTTTCCATTCCAAATCTCTTTTAAAACATTTTAATAGATTTATCAAATTTATTTATTATTTTTAATCATTTAAAAATATCATTTATAAAGAAATCCCTTTTTGGATTCCGAATTGCAAAACCGAAATGCTTTTAAAAATTGTTTTGGACACATTTCAAACCCTACTTAATGAAATCTTGATTTTCTTTCTTCATCAAAAAAGTATTATCATTTTGGACCAAAGAATTTTTATTCAAAGAAATTCGACTTACAAATCATTCTCTAAATTAGTTTGAAATCACGGGTCGAAATTTACGAACTACCGCTACGCGACGAGCTCGGTTTTGACCAATTTTGTGATTTGCTTCAGAACTTATCCGAAACACTTCAAATTTGTTTTAAACTATATTTAAACTATTTTAACTCGTTTAAAATAATATTTTCATCATTATAACTCATTTTTCATTTCATTTCATATTATAATACTATATTATTATAATACCATTTTCAATATTTTTAGACATTTTGAAATCATTAAAAGACTAAATAATTTCCGTACACACATTTATATGGATGTAATTTTCATTGAATTAACTATACTTACTAACCATTTCTCTTATCATTTATCAAAACAAGTTATCAACCATATCACAAACATATAATCAACCACAATATGAACCAAGTTATCATCCAATATCAACCAATATTCAACATATTAAATTCTAATTTAACATGTGTATTATCAACTTAAGTTTTATTAAAATAAAACTAAGATTTGAGTACTCACGATTTGTTCCACTCCACCAATCTTTTCCTTAGATTCTCGAATTGATTCCTGCAGAACTTCCTTCTCTTTTTCTCGCTCTGAAGCTTCCTGATATTTTCCTTCTTCTTGATGTGCTCGGCCTAGGCTATGAGGGCTCATCCATGCTCTTAGGTGGTGGTTCTCATGGCTTGAAGGTGAGGGGGTGTGGCCGTGGGTTGTGGAGGTGAGAAGGTGGAGTTTGCACTTGGTTTTGAGGTGGAGTACTTTATTTTTCCATTAATTTATTTTTCTACTATTTTTTTTCCTAAGACATGGAAGCCATTAGAGAAGCTTTTAGAAAGCTTGAGAAAGGAAAAGGAAGAAGTGAAAAAAGTGAGAAAGTGAATACTTATTTATAGAAAATGTTTTGGATCAAAATAATATTTTGTAAAAAGACCAAAATACCCTTTACTTATCTTTTAAGCAACTTTATTTTTCAACACTTAACATCATATTTCAAATCATTACTTTATGTCATTTTCACTTAATAAGTAACTAAGGAAAATAATAATTATGTTTGGTTTGATTTGATGTTTACCTTTGCTTTGAAATGAAATGTTTGTCTTTTTGTGCTTACTTTTTCTTAATTATATTTAGAATTTTCTAAGTATGTTTAGTAAAAGTAAACTTGATTAGTAAATTAATTAATACTTATACTATTTGAATATGTGTTCCTATATAAGAAAATAAAGCTGTGACGACGTTGTGAGAACTTTTAATCAACAAAATGTTGATTTTCGACAAAATGTTTTATGGTCACATTTTGCCGTTTTAGTTAAACTATTTATTTATGTAAACCAAATTTAAGAATAAATTTGTATAGTTTTATTTAAAAGTATAAACACTTATAAATAAATTAAAATAATTTATTTTATCATTAAAACATACTTTTCTAAAATCAGCATTTTGTCACTTTTGTCGATATAGGCAAATTTTACTATTTTTGTGTATACTTCTCTTTCCAAATCCTATCTAATATTGTTTAAATCATATTGCCTTTCCTAATTTATATTTAAAATCACTTTAAATAGTATATTTTAAAGTTTTCATATTCTGGGTCGTTACAACGGATGTGGTCTGACCATCCATCGCTTAATCACCAAGTGGACGTGAATCAAAGGTCCACTTGACAACTTTTGTCCTCGACACTGAGCATAAAGTTCCTTCCCATGAATGAACATGACTAAACTATTCATTTGACAAATCTTACTTTGACCTGACAGGTGGAGTATAAATTAAAAATAGGTGTGACCGACCATCCATCATAAAATTCTAGTCCTTGGAGGATGGATCTGAGTATTAACATAAAAAGATGGACGTCGTTCGACCGTCCATCTAGCTACTATGGTCCCCAAAGCAAGGATTAGAGTATAAACATCAAACGGATGTGACTGACCACCCATCGAATAACTCTGTCCCTTAGTGCGGACTAGAGTATAAACACAGAAAGATAGATATGGTTCAACCATCCATCGACCAACTCTAGTCCCTAGAGTAAAGACTGAAGTATGGACATCAAATGGGTGTGACTGACCACCCGTCGAATAAATCTTGCCCCCTAATGTGGACCAAAGTATAAACACAAAAAGATGGATGCGGTTTGACCATCCATCGACCAACTCTAGTCCCTAGAGCATGAATTGGTGTATAGACATTAAACGGGTGTGACTGACCATCCATCGAATAACTCGGGCCCCCTAGTGTGGTCCGGAGTATAAACACAAAAAGATGTACACGGTTCGACCAACTTTGGTCCACAAAACATGGATCGAAGCATTAACATAAAAAAATGGACGTGGTTCGACCATCCGCTCTCCAACTCTTGGCCTTGGCTTAGGGGAAAACACACTACTCAAGGTGGATGTAGGCTGACCATCTCCTCCTCTGCTCGAGCTCAAATTTCACTAGAACATTCATCTTACTCCCAAGGCTCGGTAGAGAAAAGATCCATACAAAAGTAGATGCAGTACGACCATCCACGCATTGACTCCTACCCCGAATGCCGAGGAAGTTTGAGAGCCTAAGCTTCAATTGGATGAGATTCGACCATCCAATCCAAGGAGGATGCGATCTGTCCATCCGAGACCTTAATTAAGCCTAAAGTACATCAAACTATTCAGGCCTTTCCCATACATTAGCAAGCCTAAAATACACATCAAGAAAGACAGACGCGACTCGATCATCCATCGATAACTCTAGCTCCCAAAGTGTGAAGAGGAGTATAAACTCACTATAGATGGAATTCGACCATCCGCAAACTAATTCTGCTAACCCAAGAATGCGGATGGGAGTACAAACTACTAAAAACTTAATATGACATCTTACTATAGCTCTGACTTAGTGATCTTTACAACTTAAAGCAACGACTGCAAGGAGGCCTTAATATAAAACCAATTGAAATGACGTCCGATGTTACGGATGACCGAATTTATCGTACCATCAAATCGACAGACAATATCGATCCAAACTTTCTATATCATGACTAAATCGGAGAGGCGTTGAAATCTTCCCTGGGAAGGGAAAGCCAGAATACTATCCAGAATAAGCACGACTCATCCTTACATAAACTAATTTGATCTCATGAGTCGACAGGAAAGAGCGTAAAGCCAAAAAAAATGTGACATGCCTGTCCATTTATCGACATTTACCCCTGACTTTGGGGGCACGAGCGAGAATTTAAGATGAATGTGAGCCGACTATTCATCGATCAAGCTTAAGTATTCGAAGCTTAGGTGGAGTATAAACACAACTAGAATGAGACTCGACCGTCTATATAGTACATTATTAACCCAAGACCACTTCTAGATGTATGATCATTAGAAAAACTAACTGCAATAGCTCAATATTGTGACTCATAACTAGTGTTTACAATTAGTTGAGGATACGAATGAAATGATACTTAGAGATAGAATCATTGGATCGATGTCCAAACTCATAGGAAAGTAACTACTATTCCAACCTAAACGATGAGCAATAGATCGCGACTACATTGAATTGAAAGCATGTTACTCGAATACACAATCAGATTCAAACTCAAGCAGGAGCCAGCTAAGCAGTTGTGTAATGACCCGATTTTTCAATGTCCGAAAATCGACATCAATACAGTCCATTGTATCAAACACTGAATAATCGAATGCCAGAAAACTGAACCTTTAGGATTAAAGAAGAAAGAGGTAGAAGAAGATATAGAAACAATATCAGAATCTCACAATCGCAGCAGAACAATATATAATAGATAAATGACTAATCTTTATAACAAAAAGAATTATCTGTTTATACATTACGTCATCAGGGTTCAAAAAAATCAACAACATAATTCAGGACAGTTATGATAACTCGTCCTCCCAAAACTGAATACATAGCTTATACGGTACAGCGGAATATACATCTACGGAAAGACGCCTCGTCATCCAGCACATCTCCTGAGCTCCACATCATCCTTTCCTATATCTATAATACTTGGTCTGACCCGAGCATTATAGTTAAATAACACCTGAGTCAGTCTGGAAAACCAAAGTGAGAAAACACACTTAATTGGATTATTAAGTTTTCAAAATCATTTGAAATCAAAGGTATCTCGTAAGACCACGCCAATGCCGGGTTTTTACCTTATGATAACCAAAACATTTTTATCAAATCCGTCTGATATTATAATAGTGTCTATAGAAAGTAAAATAGAATCTAGCTGAAATGCTTGCATCTCACATTTCAGCGTAGTTGGGTACAATCAAAACCGTATAGTCGCTTATTGGAGATTGGATTCCAAACAATGACATGGCTACTGGGGTACCATCCGTCACAGTACGTCGTCTAGATCACCGTACCGAGGATCCACCCTGATCCCTTGCATCATAAGACCGGAGCTACCCCTTACTGGATAGACCGAATAAGATCACCCTGAGGTTGGGACCAGCAACCGCCCACACAGCTACATCCATACAAGTCTGTTCCGAGTCTGTTCCGAAATCATTCGTCCATACAAGTCTGTTCCGAGTCCGAACGGAACTACTCCTACTACATCCATTTTGGAATCACCCTTAGGATTAGTAGCGACTAGCCCATGCACTTAACTACTCCATATTCGACTCCAAGCTCTTGTCTTCCTCATGAAAACGTACAAACAGGATCGAAGTGGTTTTCGGAAAATAAAATTCCGATCTCGGTCTCTTCGAAACGATCAACGCATTGGCCAAATATTGTTATTCGGTTATTTAACTATAAAATAACATTCATAAACAACCATCAGTCATAATAATTTTCCAAATAATTTATTAATTTCAAAATATATTTTCACTCTTCAATCCTTTGAAAACAGTTTTCAAATCACTTTTCTCTCGCGAAATAAATTTCCAAATATTGTTTATTCCCACTGAAAATCACCAAGTCTAAATACTTATATTTTAAAATAATTTAAATTACTTTATCCAAAAATATATACTTTAAAATACTTAAAATAAAAACTATTTAAAACACTTTATTCAAATAAAAACTTTAGCCTAACTATCTTAAAAATAAAACCAGTTTACAAAATATAGACATTAATAATTATCTTTTTAAATCATAATACCAATTAACCTTTCAAAATAATTACTACTATAACTAATTTAATAAATATTTACCCTTAAAATTTTAAACAACTTAAATAATAATTTCTCAAAAACATTCTTTCAAAACAACTTTAAAACTTTTAACTTATACTTAAAAGTCTACTTCGGAAACGTACTTAGCTTTTCAGAGAAGTACACTTTTCTTTCACACCTTTAAAAATAAACCACTATTTACTTTTAAAACAAATTATCTATTCCTTTATAGATTCCCACCATGAATTTATACTTTCAAATATTCACTGATATCTTATTTCACTTTGTAAACCCAGTTTATAAATTCCATAGTCTCATCTTCCTTCTAAAACATAGTTTCAAACACTTAATAAATTTTCAAATTGATTTTCAAAATTAACTCCAGTTTAAAATAAATTTCTTTACTTATCCAATTTTATTTCAAAACTCATTAATTTCTGATTTAACTTATTTATTATAATTTAAAATCTTATTTAAACTGAAAATACCAATTTTATACTTTTCCAAAATTGTTCTTTATCCTTCCCAAACTATTTTAAACCTTGAATTTTTAAAAACAAATTCTTTATTCCTTTAAATAATACCACTAAGCTTAAAATTTTATCATTACCATTTTTCAAAAATCTTTTTCCTATACCGGAATTTATTTACTAGAATTTAAAAATCAATTTTATTCCTTCCCAATTCCGTTCTTTAAATTTCATCCAATTTAGCTAAGATTATTTTACTTAAAATTCTCTTTTTATTTTTCTTCGAAATCTAACCTTTATATTTTTGATAACTTAAAATTCCAAAATATACTGAACCAAACATAGCATTCAATTATTTCAATTATCAATATAATCTATCACAGATTATCACATCATAGAATATGCAAACAAATTCCAAAATTTTAAGGAATCTAGTTGGATCCCTCCAACCTGTTTTTCCCTGCATCCACAGATGTTTGCACAATATAGTAAACCAATTCCACTTCGAGGTGGAATATCGCGGTATATGGGGTCATCTGCTATTATGCGGGGCGCATCGGGTCTCATCTGCTATATAATGCGGGAAATCATCACTCCAATATATATACTATTATATATAATATCACATCCAGTCAATTCAATTATTCAAACAATAATTTAAATTTAACTATTTAAATGAAATTCCAAATGAGTGAGATTAACTCACCTTTGATTTTTAATTTGCAAATCCGATCCATACCGGTTGGATTCTCCATGGTTTAGACCTTGTACAAACATTAGATGATTTTATTAATATTCGAACCTATCAAAAAATTAAATTTCCCTTTGATACATTTAATTAACCAATGATTTTATTTTAAACTAACTTTCCTAATATAAATAATTTCTAGTAACTAAAATATTTTAATAACTTAATAAAAACCATTTTACCACCACTATACATTATCCTAAAATTAAAAGGTAGGTTTAATATGCGTATAATATATCTATTTTACTTTATTTTCTTAGAGACCTCATATAGTAAAAATAATCTGTATAAATCGAACCTTTATATAAATCTCTGCATATTCTTTTTTTTTTCAAATCCAATTTGTGAATTAGATTAAGTTTTTAATTGAAAGAAGAGAAAGAATACCTGGCTGCCACAAAATCAAGCTCGGTCCCCCTCTTTCACCACGACCTGCTGCTCCCTTACGGCGATCCAAAGTCGTGCAACCCCACGCTTCCCACACCAAAGACTTTGCCGTGGGCTTCCAATCAAGTTCTACGCGAACCCACTCGAACGCGAGCAGCTTGCGAGCGCGGCCTAACCCATATGCTGCAACCAACCTTTCCCCTACGACGATGCCACCTCCAGATGAAGCTCGCATGTATGAGTTCAAGTTTACATTTCGTGCTTGAACACATTGCCGTCCGCGAGCTCGTTCGCGCTTCCTCACCGAAGCATAAGCATCGCCGACCCCTCTTGATTAGAAAATGCGAGACATCGAATTTAAAAGGAAAGCTGCCCCTTTCTCGAATTCGATCTAAATTCTTTCAGTGGAAAAGGAATTTGGAATGAGTGGCTTGACTGCTTTGATTATTAATGGAAAAGAACGAGAGAGGGAAATGTGATACGATTTATTTTGCTCAGCCATTGACATTTTGAATGGACTGATTTCAAATAATTTTAAGAACTGAGGGAGAAAGGGATTTGTTTTTTTTTTTGAATAAGTTCTATATTTTTCAAATAAGACGCATGTCTACAAGGAGAATACGTTCCCTAAAATCCATTACGTGTCTGCAAAGGCTACATTGTTTCAAAGCAATTATTATTTATATTTAATTTTAAATTCAAATTTAAATCGTCTCGATATCACCATTCAAAATATCGAACTCCTATCGAAGTGTGCTGCTAGGCGTTCATAAGGTTATGCCACTATTCCGAACGCAATGGAAAAGGTTTCGAGTCCTAATTCGATCATACGGAGAAGATAGCTTTTTAAATTCAATTATTATATTGAATTTTCGATGAAGATTTCAGTGCGTCTATCAACCGTAAGGCCAAACGATCACTCCAAACACTATGAAAATTGAAATCCAATAATAATGCACTATTACAGATCCAATGGAACTGGTTTCTTCGAATTTCGAGACTGTGCCTCGAAAGGCTATGTTTAAATATCAATTTAAATGATATATTTTCAAAACCGAACACATCATTTTTAAATTCAAATTTAAAAGTTCTATTATCTTCAGTATTGTTAATACAAATTTCCTAAGCCAACAAATTATTTTTAACAAGCCTGGAACTCTAGATTCAACAATTTTCCCAATTTCCAGTTATTAATTCAATATTTAACTTATCCAATAAATAGCGATATTTGAAATTCAAATTAGAAACTAACTTTCAAATATTTAAAATCAATTAAATATTTGAATCTCAAATATCCAAAAAAATTGGGTTGTCATATTCCTCCCCCTTAAAAGAATTTCGTCCCCAAAATTACTAGTTAAGAAGAATGATCCAATACCCATTTACTATTTTCCCAAAACCAAACAGTTTTATCAACTCGCCAAAACATACCTTTTTATTAAAGACCCACTTCACTCTAACTAACTATCCGAAATCTTCCGAAGTTTCCAAATAGCATTATTTACTCCACAATTCAAATTTAAATTTAAAATCAAATTTTAAATGATCAAAATTTTCTCAAAATTTTTTTAACTCCCTAAATTTTGAAAAAAAATTCGTCAGCGCCTACTTTGCACAGCTAGATCGATACAATTACAAAATGCCTCTACAGGACCCCAGATTTCAAAGGAAACAAAAAGCCAAGTGGCTCGACTAGAAAACCATCAAATTTCATACAGAAATTTAAATACATATCTTTTTGTTGAGCAGTTCTATTTATCTTCTGAAATCAAAAATCCCTATTCCCTTTTGCCTTTGAACTCCTGTAACCTACTTAGCAATAATGTCCAATTACAACATTCAAAATCATTTTTTACATTTCTTTACAAAAGTTTCAATATTTATTTCATTCAAGTCCGTACGATGCACATATATCATCTGTATACAATACCAAATTCGATCGCTTGCTCGATCACACAATTTCACTTCCGAACTAGTATCGCCCACCCGACTCTCTAGTGCGGACTCAGCTCTGGTTTCTTAATCAGAAACCATCATTCTTCTTGCATAGGCATAAACTATGGTAGAGAATTTTCAGAATCAATCAAAAATCCATATCCAGGGTCGCCGTCGAAAATCGAGGGAAAAATTCCAACTCGGATCGATATAACTACCTCAAAATTCTATGCTCGAACCTGGATCAAATCGCTATGCGAATAAAATGATATACGTATATCCTACGTATTTATCTCAATTGATTATTGACTAAATCAATTTTCTCCTTATTCACCTTCATTTTGATTTTTATCCACTTATTTACAATTTCCCATTTCACAACTTCCAATTTGATTTTCATCCAGTTATTAACTTAGTATATTTCCAATACCAAATTTACTTAAGAACTTTTACCCTTAACCACTTAAGTTTAATATAAGTATTTTATATACTCTTATATTATTACTTTCACTTTACCACTTGGTTCTTATCTACATTTATTCAAATTGGATTCCAATCTCGTATAGATTCAGTTTGCTTCAGTTTACTAATTAATTTCAAATCTCTATACTTTTTCCCAATTTTTATCCAGATTTTCATTTTCAAGAATTCAATTTATCTTCAAACTCTGAATATTGAATTTTTTTTCAACTATCTTCCATTCACAGCTGGTTCATATCATTATTCTAAATTAGTTCCACTTACTAATTTATTTTAAATCTCAAACAATTTTATTTCCAAGTTTTTATTATTTTAGTTCACTTTGAATTAATTCTATAACTTTACTTTATTTTACACATTTTAAATTAAATATCATCTCAATATACAATTCCACTTCATTAGCTTACCCACTTGAATCAATTAGTTTACTCACTAATTTTATTTTCAATCCTTTATTTTATTTAGTCAAATCTTGACTAACTTCCATTGCACACAGTTCAAATTAATTCCCAATATTCACTTTCAATTTTCTTACAAATGCAAATTTATTTGCCTATCCACAATTTTATTTCCAACTTATAACTTTTTATTCAAGCAACTATTTCTCTTATTTTCCTTAGACTTCTTTAAATTCGTTTTTACTCAGCTGTATTTAATTACACTCTAATTTAATTTAAATTTTAAATTTCTATAAGTTTTCAATTTATTTCCATTCCATTTGCTAACCTTCTTTAATTTATTTTATTCAATTCGCTTACATTTCTAACTTTATTCTCTAGTCACACTTACTTTTATTTAACCCTTTCAAGTTGAATCTTATTCCATAAATTTCAATTTTTTATAAATTATCAAACTTAGTTATATTTTGTAAATATTTTAAACCAACTCCAGAGTATTTTAAACAATTACTCATATTTTGAAAGCACTTTTGAAATCAATTATATCCAAAACCAAACTATTTCAAAATCAAAATCAATTTCGCAAATAATCCCAATTCAAAACATTCGAGTAGCAGTTCTTCCCTTGGAAACTAGAAAATGAACATCGATGGTGATGTAGTCATCATCGAAGTTATTTCCAACGACCGAAGAGTGTTAAATGCTTTTATCTCTTTAAAACTGTGACAATCCGGATTTTGGAGTATCTGTTATTGATAAATAACTGGATTAATTAATAAAATACTGATTTATAGATTGAACAAATAAATCTGATAATAATATTTTTATCTGGGTAAATATTTATTTGAAAATCTCCTAATTTAATTATTCAAAATTTGCAAAATTATTATTTTCAAACAAATAATAATGAGTTGTTTATTTGTGTGTATATATATATGTATAAGTAGATGGCAAATAAAGGTTTGGTTTTGAAACTCAAATATCTTAGAATAAATTGGTTCTAAAAAAATTTCTATATTTTAAAAGCTAGTGTTATATATATATAATTTTTATAAGTATATAAATGGGTTTTTATTTCACTATTTTTTAAGTTATATATAGATAAATAAAAATAATAAATGTAAAACCAAATTGATAATATGATAAATATGTATATTTTAAAGTGTAAAGACATTTATAAATATAAAAGCTAAATTTAGAATATATAAATTCACATAGAAACATATAAAACATGGATTTACAAATGTAAGCAAAATAATAGATTTAATAACAAGTGTAAAACAATTTTGTCATAAAATTTACAAGTGGCATAAGCTTTCTTTTAAGTCGAAATTTTATAAAAGAAAAGATAATTAAGATGAACTAGGCTGTTGACATATTCATGTTTAACAAATCAGAAATCAAACTAAAAAAAAAATCAATCAAACAAACTCTTTCATGTCGAAAACTGCAGCAAAGCAAAGATTTGAAGTAGGGCTTAAGTTCAGATTTAACCCAATTAAAATTGATCAGGCTCTAGTTCAAAATCAGAGGATAAAAAGGGGACAAACAAAAATTATTCAAAATTGTTTCAAAGCCTAAAGCAGAATCCAAATTCAGCATGAAAAGAAAAACCAGAAGAAATCAAAGTAGCCTTCAGTTTTTCAATTCAGCCTGTCACTGCTTTTAAATCGGTGAGTAAACAATTTTGATTTTTAAAATCTTTAAATTAGTTTAAACCATGATTCATGCAATAATCTTGAGTTTGAATTGGAGATACTAGTTTGCATGTTGATCTCTTGATTATCTGTATATATGTATGAGAATGTATCTGTGTACATGTCAATATTTAGCTCTGTTCTTAGTTTACAGACAAAATCTAAATCTAAAAAATCAATAGCTCCTTGTGTAAATACTTTTGTGTTAGGATCTTTGAAAGAGAATGGTTTGTAATTGTCAGATTCGATTTTTAAAAATAGTTTCAAGCGTGTCCATAAAGTAATGATGATAAGAATTGAATTTACAGTGCTAAGTCAAATTAAATCGAAATTTAAAGTAGTGTAATCTCAAGTTTTGTTTATATGATCTGATTCAATATTGGAAAAAATGATTTTTAAAGGGAAAATCTAAATTTTTAAGCTTGAATTTGAAGTGAATTTAAGGGTTGATCAGAAATTGGAAAACTGCCAATTTCCAATGGTCACAACATGTCGACTCGGGGTCGGTGCTGAAGCAAGTTTGGGGACGGGCGATAGCGGCAAAAATAGTCGGAGATGATAACTGTCGCCGTGGTGGCACGGCAAGTTGACTGCAGGGTTTAACAACTCTTTTGGTCATCGATGAAGAAGTGACGAATTCGTCAACAAGGGGAAGCTAGAGGTGATCGGTCATAGGGAAAGGGATGCAAGGATTCATGGAGGAGCGGAGGCCCGATTTTCAAGGCTTCAGGTGATCAGATCATCGAAGTCGAGACGAATTTTGGGATGATCGACGAAATTCAGATGAGGTTGTCCTGCTCGATTTCGAGTGGGCTGTAATTTCGTGGTTTTGGGTTGCCCAAAGGGTCGACGGTGATGTCACCGGTGAATTGAGGATCGCGGCGCCGGTCGGGGATGGCCAGAACGCTCGTGCACGTGCACGAGGTTACTGGCGAATCAGCGTTGTTTTTTTATGAGGGGAGACGTGTTTTTCTCGGGACTGGCCTTGGGGTAGAGGTTGGTTTACTCATTTTTTTCATCATATTAGAAGCATTTATCTAACAGATTTGGAATATAACAAGTTTTAAAAAAATATAAAATAAACGAAACTGGAGAAAAAGGTTGCGAACTCGGGATTTGGATCAGGAGAACGTGGGATTGTCTCAGGTTATAATCTGATGTTAACAAATTTTTAGAATCTAATGAAAATCTAGTTTTAAAAACTATTACCTTTAGAACTATTTAAGTAATGATTAATTAATTAAAGTTGTTAGTTTAAGTTAAGAATTTATTTTAAGCTTTAATTAATGAAGTTAATACTTAAGATGTTTTAAATCTTAATTAATTAAGTAGTTAATTAGGAGTTAAGTGTTTAATTAAAGTAATGGTTATTCTAATTACTTTAGTCTTATTAATAAGTAATAAGAGTATAATCACTTAATTAATTAAAGATAATCATTAAAAGAAATTGATTGAGTATAATTACTTGTTGTAATTTATAAAGTAGGGTGAGTAATTAAAGAGTAATCTCTGGAAGTAATTAATAAAAAGGAAAATTTCTTAAGATAAGTAATTAAGGATTAATTACTTAGTGTAATTAATAAAAGGGATTAAGTACTCTATGTAATTAATGAATATGATTAGTTTAAGTTAATTAATTGGTTCAATTAATTTAAATAATCACTTAATGATGGGATTGAGTATAATTACTTAATGAGTTTTATAAAGTGTAATTACTTAGTGAAGTAATTAGTAATGGTAATTACAGGTGTAATTAATTGAAGATTGAAAGTAGTTTTGGGTTAATTACCTGGTGTAATTAATATGAAGAATAATTACTTAGTAGAAGTAATTAAAATTAATTAATTAGTGTAATTAATTTAAGAATTAACTAATAAAAATTATGGGAATTTAATTAAGTGATGTAATTAATTAAGAGTAATTAATTACAGAATGGGATTAACCAAGGGTGATTAATAAATATAATTAATTAAAGATTAAGTATAATTACTTTAAGTAATTAATGAGGTGTAATTCCTTAGTGAAGTAATGAGTGATTAATTACTGGATGTAATTAATTAAAAGGAAATTACTTGATGGGAAGTAATTAAAGGATAATTACTTGATGGAAGGAATTAAGTGATAGTTACTCAGTGCAATTAATGGATTAATTAATATAATTAATCAAGGAGTTGGACTAATTGACGGAGTAATTAAGGAAGGATAATTTCTGGTTGTGATTAATCAAGGTTGATTAAGTTAATGGTTAACTATTAAATGAAATTTTAGAATAATTAACTAATGAAAGTAATTAGAGGATCATTAATTAATGTAATTAATGGATGTGATCAATCTTGCTTATGAATGATTGGATGATGATAAGTGCTTTGGATTTGTTGATATCTCTAATATGAATTGCTTTGTGATATGATATGTTGGATGGATAGTGATAATGTGCTTATCTATCAATTATGAATTGCTGTGTAAAAGTGTTATCCGGTAATTAAAGTTGAGTAGTATTTAATTGAATAATTTGAATTTAGATGAAATTGAATTCGAAGAGACCGGAGTCGGGTATTAGAAAATACCCGAAACCACTTTGATTTGTAGCCAACAAATTCTTATAAATTGAATATATGATAATGAATGAATTGTGTAATATGGATATTTAACCGTAAAACTATTGTGAGATAAATGTTGACTATGAGAATTCATAGAGGGTACGAGTCGCCCTGATATTCACACATGTCATAGATTGGTATTTCATATTATGGGTTTACTTATGCTGATTTCCAGCCTGACCCGGATGTTACTTTGATGTAATGCTCGGGTCAGACCGAGTATTACAGATTTTTAGGTAAGGTCGTTCTGGAGCTCAGTAGGCGAGCTGGATGGCAGGAACGTATGGAGTGTATCTGCTGTGATATAGTGTTGCATATTTGGGACAAGTTGTTTTAACTGTCCAGTGTTTGTGTAATGGTTGTAACTCTGATGTATTAAAATGAAATTGACTGATACAGCTTTCTTTGTATAAAGAATATTATTTGATATTACATTTTATCCGCTGCGAATGTGAGATGTTGGTGTTTCTGTTTCTTCCTTTTCTTCTATCTCTTTCTTCTTTTCTTTAACCATCTGGAATTTTCAGGATCGAAATTTTCGGGTCGTTACATTTGGTATCAGAGCAGAAGGTTAAGCGAGAACCTTGGCTCTGGTGGAATTGCTCATTAAGGATATGGTAAGTAAAACCCTAAAATGAGTTGAGTGTGTGTGTGTTTATATATATATATATATATATATATATATATATATATATATATATATATATATATATATATGGGAGCATACTTGTTATTTTCTTATATAAAGATTTTAAATGATTTTATATAAGAATATATTTCGATATATAAAGCAATATTTCTTTCTAATAACTGTTAAGGTAATTTGGTTGTTAAATTGTTGGAATTAAATTAAGTGGTAATAGAAATACAACCAAATTGAAATTAAATAAAGATAAGTTTGAAATGGATTCAAACTGAAATTAATATCTTGAATTTGGGGAAGAGTTTCAGAATAAGATAATAATGAATTGGTTTCCAGATATGATAATCTTGGTTATTATCATAAATGATTATTGTGTTTAATAATGAAATGTGTGTTAATGAGTAAGCAAAATGAAATGTTTTAGGGAAGTAAAACATTTAGGGAAGTATGACTTATAAATTGGAACTCAAGATGATCAAAATTGTGAAGTTTTAAATGTGGGTCCAGAATTTGAAAATGATTTCAAAGTGATAAAGAAATAATAAATAATATTATTTAATGTATTTGAATAAAAGGGTCCTATTTCAAACAAGAGTTGTTTGAAAATTTAAAGGAATTTGTTTTGAATTGAAACCAGGGTAGTTTAAAATTTAAAAGTATAACTTGGTGTGTAAAGGAAATTAATATGTATACATGTGGATATACATAATATTAAAGATGATATGAGATAAAATGTAAATGTTGAGTTTTAAATTTGGAAAGAGATGTGATACCCAAAGTGATAAGTTTTTGAACTTATAGGGAAGATTGTTAATGTGATGTTTAAAATTGGAAATGGGAATTCAAATTGGGTAAGGTTGGCTGGATTAAGTAAATTGAATTTACCTTTGAGAAAGTTAAATAATTTAACAAGCAACCTGAATTGGAAATTTCAAGATGAAATTGGGATTTAACTCAGGAAGTTAAATGATTAATTTGAGTTGGGAGTTCGAGTGATCTCAAAATGGGTTTGAGATGTAGAAATTTAAAATGGATGAATGTTTTAAAATAAATTGGATGATATCATTCAGTTGTTATTTATAATCTTTAAAATGTGAATTGGATTTGTTTAAATAAATGAAAAAAAAATGGATGGTGGTAATATATCCATTATTGAGATAAATTAGGAAATGAATTGAACTTTGAAGATAGAATTATTTTGAACTTTTATTTGAATTTTGAAATAGGTTAAAAATGGAATTTGGATTCAGAACTAAATGGTTTAAAGATATAAGTTGACTTGATTTAAAGGATTAAAACAAAATTTAAAATTTTAACTCGAATTTATATAATTCGGGATGGTTTAAATTTGAAATTTGAATTGAATTAGTTCAAATTGAATTTGATTTGAATTAATTGAAATTGTGATATGTATAAGTTTAAAGATTCAAATGGAAAATTCGAATTGGATTGATTTGAGATAAAATTGAAGTTAAATGAGTTCAAATTCAAATGGGAATTTGGGATTAATTCAAACAGGAATTGAGATGATTTGAAATTGAAGTGGGTTCAATTTGAAATTAGTCCAAATTGATTTGAATAATTTGGAATTGTAATTAAAGTTGAATAGGTTTAAAATCAAATGGAATTTGATTTGAATTTGGAAAGAAATTGAGATTAATTCAACTTGAATTGGAGATAAATCAAGTTCAAGGGAAATTGAAGTTATTTAAAGTGGAACTGAGTCAATTTAAATGGAAGTGGAAATTTTGATTGAATTGATTGGAAATGGAGGTAGGAAATTGAACAGTTTGACTCTGGACTATTTTCAAAATAAATTGTTTTAATATAAATCTATTTTTCCAAACTATTTATTATACAACTTTTCTTTTTAAACCTAAAACTATCTAATACTTGTTTTACAATCATTTTTGGAACTATTTAACAATTTTTCAACTGTTTTATAAACTAATTGCTATTTTTTAACTATTTTACAACTATTTTTTTATTCTTTAAAATTTCTATAATTATTTGACTATTTTCTAACTATTTTACAAATACTTAACTATTTTACAGCTGTTTTACAAACTAATAATTATTTTTCAACTACTTGACTATTTTTAATTTTTCAAGCTATTTTCTAAATTTAAACTGGATAGAGTTCAAATTGATTATGATTAAATATCTATTTGAGATAAGAATTGAGGTGATAATCCAAATAAGGATTTAAGAAATTGCGAATAGGTGAATAGAAATTAAAGTGAATGTGAATAGAAAAGGAGATTGATTTAGTTAATAATCAATGAAAATAAATACGTAGGATGTATGTATATTATTCTATTCGCATAGTGATTTGATCCGGATTCGAGCATAGAATTTCGAGATAGTTTATCGATCCGAGTTGAGATTTTTCACTCGATTTTCGACAGCGAACCTAGATATGGATTGTTGATTCGTTCTGCATATTCTCTATCATAGTTATGGCTATGCAAGGAGAATGATGGTTTCTGATCAAGAAACCAGATCTAAGTCTGCACTAGGAAGTCGGGTGGACGATACTATTTCGGAAGTGAAATTGTGTGATCGAGTGAGCGATCAGATTGGTACAGCGTACGAATGATATTCGTACGGGTTTGAATGAAATTGATGCTGGGAATTTGTGGATAAGAAATGTGAAATGGTTTTTGAAATGAAAGGTATATTTTGTGAAAATATATGATGAAGTAAAGTGGAAATTGGATATTTCTATGGTAAAAATTTACTTTATGGAAGTAAGTAATTTGGTAAGTGACTTTATAGAGCAATGATTTGAATATTTGATTTAGAATAAGCAAAGTTATATATCTTTGTTATATAAGATAAAATCCCCTTGTTGAATCTATTGCCAGAAGGAAAAGATTTTTTTCAAAGTGTTTGAAGTATAAAAGGGAATTTATACAAGTTGGAAGTGATCCAAAGATTTTTAAAGTTATACATATACATATCTGTATATATATGTAAAGGATCTTATGAGAATGATTTTGAGAAATGTTTTTTTGAACTTTTGGATTTG
Organism: Allium cepa; assembly: GCA_030765085.1. Classification (NCBI taxonomy): domain Eukaryota; kingdom Viridiplantae; phylum Streptophyta; class Magnoliopsida; order Asparagales; family Amaryllidaceae; genus Allium; species Allium cepa. Next base: position 346,624,500 of record CM060931.1, on the reverse strand, counting down.
GAAAGACTTTTTGATTTTTGGGTAAAATCAATATTGCAATTTGGAAAACCTAGTTTGAGAATTATCGATTTTAGGATAATCAATTTTGAGAAAGGTGATTTATATGAGATTCATACTGGGGGTATGATTTGAATATACTATATGTGTATAGTATAAAGTGTTTTGAAAATGGATCTGGAGAAAAAGGCGCCACCTTGAAATGAACTTCTCAGGAGTGCCACAGGGTGGTACTGCCTTGAGCCTCTAAGGGGAGGTTCTAAAGTTGATCATGTGAGGTGTCCGGACAAAACTAGTTCCTGAGGATTTTGTGTAGTGTGTAGCGGAAGTCGAGGGTGCTGATGCCTATAGAGGTATTTGGGTTATGCTGTGATGGCAGTGTAACTCGATGTCACTGCGATTTACTGCAGACCGTAGCGAAAGTCGTGTGTACTGCTGAGCGCCAACAGTCTACGTTTGATTTATATCGGTAGACTGCGACCTATGGTGACATAGCGAAAGTCGTGTGCTGCCGAGAGCCAACAGTCTACGTTTGATTTTACATCGGTAGACCGCGACCTATGTGGGAGTGGAGAAGTTTCATTCTTTTGGCAGCGAAATTCAAGGGCGCTGAGGCCTACAGTTATATGGGCATTTGCTGTGACAGCAACGTAACCCCGGTTGTAGCTACGATCTATAGCGGGTTCCATAGCGTAATCGAGGGGCGCGGGGTGCCTACAGTTACCTATGGATTTTGCAGGGACGGCAACGTAACCAACGGATTAACTGTGACCATGGATGGGAGTGATGATTTCCAAAGCATTCACACCAAAGATATTTCCTCCATTTTCAAAAATGATTTCTATATTTTCAATAAAATTATTTTCCAAGTATTTTCACTAGGTGTTGAAAATAGGTCTGCTAAGTACTTATAGACTTTCAGTCGTACCCCTGATCAACGTATGACCAAATTTCTGTGAGAACGAGGACGGACTTGTTAAAACATTGAGTTATAAAAGTATTTTTATAAAACTATTTTGGCAATATTATATAGATTTTAAAGTGTTTTAAAAATGATCAAAAATTGATTTAACTAATATTAAGTATTTTAATAAATTCTGGCTTCGTTCCTTTTCGGAGACGAAAAGATTCTAAGGGGGAGGAACGTGATAATCCGGATTTTGGAGTATCTGTTACTGATAATTAACTGGGTTAATTAATAAAATACTGATTTATAGATTGAATAAATATATCTGATAATAAATATTTTTATCTAGGTAAATATTTATTTGATAATCTCCTAATTTAATTATTTAAACTTTGCAAAATTATTATTTTCAAACAAGTAATAATGAGTTGTTTATTTGTGTGTGTGTATACATATATATAAGTAAATGGCAAATAAAGGTTTGGTTTTGAAATTCAAATATCTTAGAATAAATTGGTTCTGAAAAAATTTCTATATTTTAAAAGCTAGTGTGTATATATACATAATTTTTATAAGTATATAATTGGGTTTTTATTTCATTGTTTTTAAGTTATATGTAGATAAATAAAAATAATAAATGTAAAACCAAATTGATAATATGATAAATGTGTATATTTTAAAGTGTAAAGACATTTATAAATATAAAAGCTAAATTTAGAATATCATATAAATTCACATAAAAACATATAAAACATGGATTTACATATGTAAGCAAAATAATAGATTTAATAACAAGTGTAAAATAATTTTGACATAAAATATACAAGTGGCATAAGCTTTCTTTTAAGTTGAAGAATTTAAAAGGAAAAGATAATTAACATAAACTAGGCTGTTGACATATTCATGTTTAACAAATGAGAAATCAAACTAGAAAAAAATCAATCAAACAAACTTTTTCTAGTTGAAAACTGCAGCAAAGCAAAGATTTGAAGCACGGCTTAAATTCAAATTTAACCCAAATAAAATTGATTAGGCTCCAGTTCAAAATCAGAGAATAAAAGGGGACAAACAAAAATCTTTCAAAATTGTTTCAAAGCCTAAAGCAGAAACCAAATTCAACTTGAAAAAAAAACCCAGAAGAAATCAAAGCAGCCTTCAGTTTTTCAATTCAGCCTGTCACTGCTTTTAAATCGGTGTGTAAACAATTTTGATTTTTAAAAGCTTTAAATTGGTTTAAACTTTGATTCATGTAATAATCTTGAGTTTGAATTGGAGATATTGGTTTGCATGTTGATCTTCTGCTTATCTGTATATTTGTATGAGAATATATCTGTGTGCATGTCAATATTTTGCTCTGTTCTTAGTTTCAAGAAAAAATCTAAATAAAAAAAAAATCAATAACTCCTTGTGTAAATACTTTTATGTTAGGATTTTTGAAAGAGAATGGTTTGTAATTGTCGGATTCGTTTTTTAAAAATAGTTTCAAGCGTATCCATATAGTAATGATGACAAGAATTGAAATTTACAGTGGTAAGTCAAATTAAATTGAAATTTAAAGTAGTTTAATCTCAAGTTTTGTTTATATGATCTGATTCAATATTGGAAAAAATGATTTTTAAAGGGAAAATCTAAATTTTTAAGCTTGAATTTGAAAGGAATTTAAGTGTTGATCAGAAATTGGAAAACTATCAATTTCCAATGGTCGCAACAACATGTCGCCTCGGGGTCGATGCTGAAGCAAGTTTGGGGATGGGTGATAGCGGCAAAAATAGTCGGAGGTGATAACTGTCGCCGTGGTGGCGCGGCGAGTTGACTTTAGGGTTTAACAACTCTTTTGGTCATCGATGAAGAAGTGACGAATTCGTCAACAAGGGGAAGCTAGAGGTCATCGGTCATGGGGAAAGGGATGCGAGGATTCATAGAGGAGCAGAGGCCCGAGTTTCAAGGCTTCAGGTGATTAGATCATCGACGTCGAGACGAATTTTGGGATGATCGACGAAATTTAGATGAGGTTGTCCTGCTCCATTTCGAGTGGGCTATAATTTCGTGGTTCTGGGTTGCCTGAAGGGTCGACGGTGATGTCACCGGTGAATTGAGGATCGTGGCGCCGGTCGGGGATGGCCAGAATGCTCGTGCACATGTACGAGGTTACTGGCGAATCAGTGTTGTTTTTTTATGTGAGGGGAGACGTGTTTTTCTCGGGACTGGCCTCGGGGTAGAGGTTGGTTTACTCGGTTTTGTCATCATGTTAGAAGCGTTTATCTAACAGATTTGGAATTTAGCAAGTTTAAAAAAAATAAATTAAAGGAAACTCGAGAAAAAGGTTGTGAACTCGGGATTTGGATCGGAAAAATCATTTTCACACTCGAAAGGAATTAGATTTTCAAATTCCAAATCCTTTCAACTCATATTCAAACATTACTCTGGATTTGTTTTTAATTATAAATCACATTCATAATTTACATTTCAAATTCCATTCTATTAATGAATTTAATTCCTTAACCCTTGATTTTTATCTTAATTTCTTATTCAGCTTCACACTTAGATGATAATAATTTAAAATTATCACTTCCTAACTAAGCAACCATATAAAAGTATAATATTTAAGGAAAATTATTTCTTTAATATAAAAATAATTTGGGTAAAATTATTTGATTCACCCTATTTTAAAACAATACTGTGTCGGTTTATCTTGTCTAAGAGTTTAGAAACTCCTATCGATGATATAGTTCCACATATCGACAAGAATTCATAAACACTCAATCGATAAGTCAACACAATATAAAAACAATTTATATTCACTAACAAATATGCGCTCATATCTATTTATACAATCAAACTCATTCTAGAGTACTACGGACTCTATTTTAAATGAGTAACCGCTAGAGCCAAGGTTCTTGCTTAACCTTCAGCTCTGATACCAAGTGTAACGACCTGATTTTTCGACGTTCGAAAATCGACATCAATACAGTCCACTGTATCAAATGTCGAACAATCGAATGTCGAAAAGCTGAACCATTAGGGTTAAAGAAGAAAGAGTTAGAAGAAGAAATAGAAACAATATCGGAATCTCACAATTGCAGTGGGACAATATATAATAGATAAATGACTAATCTTTATAACAAAAAGAATTATATCTGTTTATACAATACATCATCAGGGTACAACAAAATCAACAACACAATTCAGGACAGTTATGATTACTCGTCCTCCCAAAACTGAATACACAACTTATACGGTACGACGGAATATACATCTACGAAAATACGCCTCTGCATCCAGCTCGTCTCTTGAGCTCCATAGCATCCTTTCCTGTATCTATAATACTCAGTCTGATGCAAGCATTATAGTGAAACAACACCCAAGTCAGTCTAGAAAAACAGAGTGAGAAAACACGCTCAATTGGATTATTAAGTTTTCAAAATCATTTGAAATCAAAGGTATCTCGTATGACCACGCCACAAATAAACATGTTGGGTTTTTACCTTACGATAACCAAAACATTTTTATCAAATCCGTGTGATATTATAATAGTGTCGATAGAAAGTAAAATAGAATCTAGTTGAAATGCTTGCATCTCACGCTTCAGCATAGTTCGACACAATCAAAACCGTATAGGCGCTTATTGGAGATTGGATTCCACACAATGGCATGGCTACTGGGGTATCATCTGTTACAGTACGTGGTCTAGATCACTGTACCGAGGATCCACCCTGATCCCTGCATCAAGTGACTTCAGCTACCCCTTACTAGATAGTCCGAATAAGATCACCCTGCGGTTGGGATCAGCAATCGCACACACGACCGAATAAAAAGGGACATCTAGACAGGGATGGCCTTACCCTAATTGGTTGCTAGCCACTTAGCCTTGTGTGCACCTCCCCTATTTTCACCATTATCGGTTGATAAGGCTCGAGGCTATGCATTACCATTTTAGCACACATTCGCTTAGAATGCTCATCGTCCTCCTGACAATGTTCTGAAAGCATTTGTCCATACAAGTCCGTTCCAGGTCCGAACGGAATCGAAGGCACTACTCCTACTACGTCTATTTTGGAATCACCCTTAGGATTAGTAGTGACTAGCCCTTACACTTCACTGCTCCATCTTCGACTCCAATCTCTTGTCTTCCTCACGAAAACGTTCAAACCGGAATGAAGTGGTTTTCTGGAAATAAATCCCGGTCTCTTCGAAACGATCAGCGCATTGGCCAAATATTGATAGTCGGTTATTCAACGATCAAATAACATTCATAAACAACCATCAATCATAATAATTTCCCATATTATTTATTAATTTCAAGATATCTTCATAAGATATATTTTCACTCTTCAACCATTTGAAAACAGTTTTCGAATAACTTTTCTCTCGCAAAATAAATTTCCAAATATTGTTTTTTCCCGTTGAAAATTATCAAGTCTAAATACTTAGATTTTAAAATTATTTTGTATTACTTTATCCAAAAATATGTGCTTTAAAATACTTAAAATAAAAACTATTTATAACATTTTATTTAAAATACTAATTATGGAATTTTCTAAAAGTTCTCAAGTAAAACATAAGCCATAACAAATTTTAAAATAAAAATAAAAATAAAAATTATGGAATTGTATACAAGTTTTCAAATAAAAACTTTAGCCTAACTATCTTAAAAATAAAACTACTTTATAAAATATAAATATTAATAATTATCTTTTTAAATCATAATACCAATTAACCTTTCAAAATAATTACTACTATAACTAATTTAATAAATATTTACCCTTAAAATTTTAAACAGCTTAAATAATAATTTCTCAAAAACATTCTTTCGGAAAAAAATTAAAACTTTTAACTTATACTTAAAAGTCCGCTTCGCAAACGTACTTGGCTTTTCAGGGAAATACACTTTTCTTTCACACCTTTAAAAATAAACCACTATTTATTTTAAAACAAATTACCCATTCCTTTTTAAATTTCCACAGTGAATTTATACTTCAAAATATTCATTGATATCTTATTTCACTTTATAAACCCAGTTTATAAATTCCATAGTCTCATCTTCCTTCTAAAACACAGTTTCAAACACTTAATAAATTTTCAAATTGATTTTCAAAATTAACTCCATTTTAAAATAAATTTCTTTACTTATCCAATTTATTTCAAAACTCATTAATTTAAGATTTAACTTCTTTATTATAATTTAAAATCTTATTTAAACTGGAAATACCAATTTTATACTTCTCCAAAATTCTTCTTTATCCTTCCCAAACTATTTTAAACCTTGAATTTAAAAAAATCTTTATTCCTTTAAATAATATCACTAAGATTAAAATTTATTATTATCATTTTTCAAAAATCTTTTTCCTATACGGAATTTATTTACTAGAATTTAAAAATCAGTTTTATTCCTTCACAATTCCATTCTTTAAATTTTATCCAATTTAGCTAAGATTATTTTACTTAAAATTCTCTTTTTATTTTTCTTCAAAATCTAACCTTTATATTTTTGATAACTTAAAATTCCAAAATATATTCAACCAAACATAACATTCAATAATTTCAATTACCAATATAATATATCCCAGATTATCATATCACAGAATATGAAAACAAATTCCAATATTTTAAGGAATCCAGTTGGATCCCTCCAACTTATTTTTCCCTACATCCACAGATTTTATTACAATATAATAATACCAATTCCACTTCGAGGTGGAATATCGTGGTATATGGGGTCATCCGTTATTATGCGGGCGCATAGGGTCTCATCCGCTATATAATGTAGGAAATCAATCACTCCAATATATATATATACATACTATTATATACAATATCACATCCAGTCAATTCAATTATTCAACCAATAATTTAAATTTAACCATTCAAATTTAAATGAAAATCCAATTGAGCGAGATTAACTCACCTTTGATTTTTAATTTGCAGATCCGATCCATACCGGCTTGATTCTGCATAGTTTAGACATTGTACAGACATTCGATGATTTTATTAATATCCGAACCAATCGAACAATTAAATTTCCATTTGACATATTTAATTAACCAATGATTTTATTTTAAACTAATTTTCATAATATAAATAATTTCTAGTAACTAAAATATTTTAATAACTTAATAAAAACTATTTTACCACCACTATACATTATCCTAAAATTAAAAGGTAGGTTTAATATGTGTATATCTATTTTACTTTATTTTCTTAGAGACCTCATATACTAAAAATAATCCGTATAAATCGAACCTTTATATGAATCCCTACATATTCTTTTTTTTTCAAATCCAATATGTGAATTAGATTAAGTTTTTAATTGAAAGAAAAGAAAGAATACCTCGTTGCCACAAAATCAAGCACGGTCCCCCTCCTTCACCATGACCTACTGCTCCCCTACGGCGATCCAAGGCCGTGCAACTCCATGCTTCCTACACGGAAGACTTTGTCGCGGGCTTCCAATCAAGTTCTACACGAACCCACTCGAACGCGAGCAGCTCGCGAGCGTGGCCTAAGCCCTTTGCTGCAACCAACCTTCCCCTACCTCTTGATGAAACTCACACATACGAGTTCAAGTGTACAATTTGTGCATGAACATGTTGCCACGCGCGAGTTCATTCACACTTCCTCACCGAAGCATAAGCATCGCTGACCCCCCTAATTAGAGAACACGAGACAACGAACTTGAAGGGAAAGCTGGCCCCTTTTTTTCGAATTCGATCTAAACTCTCTCAGTGGAAAAGGAATTTGGAATGAGTGGCTTGTCTGTTTCGATTATTAATGGAAAAGAACGAGAGAGGGAAATGTGATACGATTTATTTTTCTCGGCCATTAACATTTTGAAAGAACTAATTTGAAATAATTTTGAGAACCGAGGGAGAAAGCGATTTGTTTTTTCTTGAACCAGCTTCTATATTTTTCAAAGAAGACGCGTGTCTTCAAGGAGAACACGTGCCTTAAAATCCTTTACGTGTCTGCAAAGGCTACAGTGTTTTAAAGCAATTATTATTTATATTTAATTTTAAATTCAAATTTAAATCGTTTCGATATCACCATTCAAAATTTCGAACTCCTATCAAGGCCTTCCGCCAGGCATTTATAAGGTTATGCCCCTATTCTAAATGCAATGGAAAAGGTTTCGAGTCCTAATTCGATCGTATGGAGAAGATAGCCTTTTGGATTTAACTATTACATTGATTTTTCGATAAAGATTTCAGCGCGTTTATCTACCGTACGACCAAACGATGACTCCAAACATTATAAAAATTGAAATCTGATAATAATGCACTATTACGGATCCAATGGAACTGTTTTCGTCAAATTCCAAGACTGTGCCTCGAAAGACTATTTTTAGATATCAAATTAAACGGTAATTTTTCAAAACCGAACACACCATTTTTAAATTCAAATTTAAAAGTTCTATTATCTTCAGTATTGTTGATACAAATTTCCTAAGCCAACAAATTATTTTTAACAAACCTAAAACTCCAAATTCAACAATTTTCTCAATTTCCAGTTATTAATTCAATATTTAAATTATCCAATAAATGGTGATATTTGAAATTCAAATTAGAAACTAGCTTTCAAATATTTAAAATCAATTAAATATTTGAATTTCAAATATGAAAAAATTCCTCGTTGTTACAAGTTGCGCGCAACATGAAGCTGAACCCTACTCGACATTTAATTTGACATGCTTCTAAGCCTGTTCTTCAGCCATTGTGGATAATCGCTCAAAGCATCTAGAACCCATCACTATCGGAATCACTAGCTTATGGCGGGATCCAAAAGTTCAACTGGAGCGACCGCCATAACATACCGTCCTAATCGGTTATCATGTCATTGACTATGCATTAAAGAAATCTTCGAACATAACGATCGACATCAAATCCAACTATCGTTCTCCATACCTACATACACCACCAAAGTGTTGAAGTTACAATACTTGCATAGGCAAGGGGCTGGCACTGATCCCATCGCCAATGCGACATTGCAAAACCCAATTCAGACGTTCATCGTGCTAAGTATAGTTTAGTGTGGTATTATATTCAGGGCACGTGTTACAATCCATACAAGTACAAATATGCTTACCTATTTGAGTCTGAAGTGGCAAATGTCTGATTCAAGGCCGTACGCTAGTTCAAGTATTCAAGTCATATATGGGGTTTCCCATCGTTCAATTTTGAGTTTACATAGTCTAATATGTTCTTGTCAAAACAAAAACTACTTAGATCCTGCTAATACAAGGGATTGAAATTGATCTCACTGCTTGGGCAAATCCACTTAAGCGTTTTTCAGCTCACAACATAAGGCCAATATCAAGCAATAACACCACAGTCGGATATATAAAGATATAGACTTGAGAGATGAAGAACAGGAATCTAAAGAATCTAAGGCTGCTCCAATTGAGCTGGCGAATGACATACGGTCAGCCAAGACGACCTATCATGGGTCCAGAAGATCAGATCATAGCTTAGTGCCACAATGATGAAGGAACTAGTTTGCTTTCTCCAAGAAAATCTTGATGTGTTCTCTTAGATCCATTCTAACATGTGGGATCCCGCCGACTATCACAAGCTATGCATTAAATATCGACCCGAGCATGCCCCAGTGAAACAAAAGCGATGTGGCATGGAGCCGGAGAGATCTGCTGCACTTAAATAGGAGGTGGATAAACTAAAAAACAATGGGTTCATCCGCAATGCCCTCTACCAGAAATGGGTATCCAATCCAGTTCCTATGAGAAAGGCTAATGGAAAGTGGCAGACATGCGTCGACTACTCAGACCTCAACAAGGCATGCTCGAAAGACAGCTTTCCACGTTCAAGGATTGACCGGCTAGTAGAATCAACTGCTAGATATGAACTACTCCCATTTATGGATGCATACTCTAGATATAACCAGATCCCAATGCACATCCCCGACTAGGAGCACGCCAGCTTCATTACTGATCTAAGGCTATATTGCTATGCTGCAATGTCGTTTGAACTATATAATGCTAGAGCTACTTACCAAAGACAGGTTAACAAGATGTTCAAAGACCAGATCAGATGATCGATGAAAGTATATGTGGTTGATATGCTAGTGAAGTCATGGCGACCAAATAACTACGTCGATGACTTGGCGTAGATTTTCAGTGTTCTCCAAAAATATGAATGAAACTCGATCCCTTGAATGCTCTTTCGACATTGCGTCACGGAAATTCATGGGTTTCATAATTAACTCTCGCAGAATTGAAGCCAATCCCAAGAAGATTCGAGAAATTTGGAACATCCGAGCACCGAAAACAATCAAGCAGGTGCAAAGCCTATATGGAAAGGTTGCCGCCCTAAGCTGATTTATCTCCAAGGCCATCGACAAGTGTATTCCTTTCTTTAACTTGATTAGAAGAGGGAAGAGGAAATTTGAATGGACGTAGGATTGCATGGATGCATTTCAAGCTTAGGTAGATCATTTAGAGAAACCTCCCATCCTATCCAAGCCACAGGATCGTAAAGACTTATACTTCTTTTTAGCAGTGTCAGTACACACCATAAGTGACACACTGTTATGAGAAGAGAATCAGATCTAGAGGCCAGTATATTATGTTAGTAGGCGATTAACAAGTGCTGAGAGAAACTACCCGACGTTGGAGAAGTTAGCGTACTACCTGTTGATTGTGTCACGAAAGCTTCACCCTTACTTCTACGCTCACACCATCAACGTCTACATCGACCAGCCGTTACAACGAGTCATACAACGAATCGAGACGTCTGGAAGGTTGCTTAAATGGAATATCGAGCTAAGCTAATTCGATATCACTTAACTCCCTCGGAGGACTATCCAGGGCCATACATCGGTGGACTTCATAGCTAGATTCACTGCACCAAACAACTGTTCGAAGGGTAGTGGAGAACCGACCACCGATGGAAAATGTACGTGGATGGATCATCCAATGATCGTTTCTTTAGAGTCAAAGTCGTACTAATAACTATGGAGGATCAATCAACTTTCTACGCTTTGAAGCTTGACTTCCCTACAACGAATAATGAAGCTGAATACGAAGCTCTGGTTGCTGGACTCAAACTTGCTAGAGAATTGGAAATAAAACCTCCTAAAATCTTTTGCGATTCCTGGTTAGTAGTACGCCAAGTCTGGGGAGATTATTAGGCTAGGGGGCAGCTTTCTCCTTATGTCGGTCGGGTCTAAGAGCAACTAGTAGACTTCGAGCATTACACCATTACATACACCCCTAGAGAACAAAAAGAGAAAGCCAACTCACTAGCCAAGTTGGCAAGCTCCAAGGATGCGTAGAAGATGGGCTTGGTCTCGATTGAAGTACTAAATTCTCCGAGCATCAACTCAACGGAGATTGATTGGGTTCTGGAGACGGAATCGGAAAGGGAGTCGTGGATGACTCCTGTCAAAGGTTATCTGCAACGAGGGATCCTTCGTGGAAGGAGGAGTAAAAAACGACAGACCTTCGTAAAGCTTCATGCTACATCATCCATGAAGGGGTCATGTATAGAAAGGGTTTCTCCATTCCCCTAATTTAGTGTATCGCCCATGATGAAATTAAACGAGTCTGAAAAGAAGTCTATGAAAGAGAATGCGGCGATCACACATGAGGGCAAACCCTAATAAAGAAAATACTCTACTACGGCTATTACTGGCTAACTGTCAATCGAGTTGCAGCGGATTATTCTAGACGTTGCACCAAGTATCAGATGTTTGTATAAATTTCGAGAGCCCCACCGGTGGAAATTACTCAAATGGTCTGTCAATGGTCGTTTGCCACTTAGGGGTATTGACATCATCGGCTTCTTGTCATAGCAGTGGATTACTTCACCAAATGGGTTGAAGCCGAACCTTTAGCCGTAATCGTAATGAGAAAAGTAATCAACTTTATTATCCAAAACATCATCTGTAATTTTGGTCTTTCCCAACAACTGTAACTGATAGCGAGACCCAATTCGACGCTGCTGAATTCAAAGACTTCTTCCACCAACATCATATTGAGAAACCATTCATGACAGTTGCTCACCCTCAAGCTAATGGACAAGTCGAAGCTATTGACAAAATCATAAAGTCCATTCTGAAGAAGCATTTGGAAAAGGCTAGAGGAAAGTGGGTCGACAAACACCCATTAGCATTATGGGCACATAACCACCTATAAGTCCACGATTGGCCATACTTCATTTACTTTTGCTTACGGCTCCAAGGTCATCATCCCTATAGAACTTGAAGTACCTTCTCTTTGAGTTACTTATTACGACCCTTATTTCATTGAAAAATAAACAAGGAATTACAATCCAATTGCAATTAAACTATAAGGAATTAACGACAACCCACGAGTGTACAAACGCATCCGAGAGCCAACGATTACGACATGCACCTGAACGAACATGTGTATATTCTAAAATTTCAAATTTTGAAATAAATGGAAATTGAATTCTGACTTAATTCTTTCAAAAACGAGGCTGGATCAGATAGCTAAAGCTTACTAGCTCTGTAGAACCGGATACAAATAGCAATTGATGGAATACAATCCTGAGTTTATACTATCGAAAATCGAACAAGCGTCATGGTGAACAGAGAGAGATTTGACTCTCTACAGAGCATCTTAATAGCAACAAAAGGATAGTGAACATTTGAGACACTGAGTGGAATCTTCTCCGATGACCCTAACTTGACATCAATTCAAAGCACGTCATGTATGCAATAAGATGTACTTAAGATGTCAAATGTTTTCCGGGTTTTTGGCCCTGCTATATTCAGTTTGACTGGACAAGTTAAACTGGATGATTATCGAGGAAGGCAGCCTAGAGAAATGATTATTAGGCTCAGAGATCAAGGGCAGGTAATGACATGAAACGACAATCAACCAAGAACAAGAGATAGACTCTTCAATATATTCTAATTATGGACTAGTACCTCTATTAAGTAGGGGATCGGTGGCTATCCCTTTCCCTAGGGGATTTGTACATATTCTCAATTTTTGTCCCAAACTATTTTAGATCGATATAGAGCGACAAGGAAAGCCGCACGAGGCTACATTTCAAATCTCAAGTTGTTTGGATTTGGTATGCTCAATTTATGGGTAAATTACTTCACTTAAGAAAGTGATCATATAAAAGGGATCATATCAAAGGGATCAGATCATATCTACCCCAACAATGCAACTCAACGGAAAACGATCAATATCTCAAAATCCAGAAGTCCAATTCACATTAAACATTGGGGACAAAATATGGAGACCCTAGGGAGTCCACCCTAGGGAACGTACCCAAAAAGAGCTAGCGAGTGGGATCGGTCATCTTCCCTCAATAAGGATCAGCCAGAATCAGGTAACAACTCACGTTGCAGCAAAGATCGAGCAATAACTCAAGTTCTATAAACCAGCTAGTACGAAACATGGAGGCTTAGCATATTACAATATAAGAAAGCTCCTATGGGGATCGCATTCCCAAATTTCTCCAAAATAGGGATCGGCACCGATCCCTATCCCTTGGGATATGGGCCATGCAATCCCTCTTAAGGGTCCATATGGTTCTGGAGATCCTTCTACCGAATTTTTAGGGAAATATTTCGCCATCCTCCTCTATAAATACAGACTTGATTATTCATTTTTGAGATTTTTACACTGCTTTTTTCTTTGTACTTTATTATATCTAAGGATTTTCATCCGATCCCTCTTGTACTCGGTTTGAAAAGTCATTAATAATGGTATCTCTTTAAAGTGGATGTGGGAAAACAATACTGAACTACGATACACTGCTGTGTCTCTGTTATTTGCTTATTTCTTATTGCTTTACTACTATATCTGTTTACATTTAATATTCTTCATTTATTACTTTATAAAATCTCTATGGGGTTTTTGTGCCAATTTTTCGTGCAAACAACCATCAACTGAATTCATCTCAAAGTCAAAGTCTCCGGCCAGAGCAGTTTGGTTGATAATAATTGTTATTATGGAACGACTTTGTGTTTGGACTATAGAGTTAATTATGGATGATATTGGAATTTTGACCATTACCAAATTCCATAAGTCCTAAGTGATCTATTTACGACAAAGAGAATTGATGTAAATAATTGTCACTATAGGCTAACGTTTAATAAATAAAGTTGGATTTTACCGAGTCTATGTAAGCGATAAGTTTGGCCATAATATCACACTACTTGCTAAGTGATATGTGAATGTTAATCTTCAAACTGCGCGATATTAATCGTTGATCAAATTTACACCCAAGACTTACACAACCGAAATGTTGAATAATCCTACTCCACCTGATTTAATTAATTATAAATATTATAAATTAACTAAATTAATTAATATTTATGAAATATTATAATAAACTTTTTTTTAATTTTTTTCGGGTAGTATTAAATGGTGTGTATATAGTTGTTATTAATGCACGTATCAATATACAATATCAATGCGCATTTAATTTAATTGCATCTTTATTTAATCAGACTTGAAGCGGTCAGGAAGCCTAAATGAGGGATGGTATGATCAGCTATATGGAGGGTTGAATGAGATTGAATAATGATTCAAAAGGATAAATGGGTAAGAAAAAAGTGTGGATCTAGGTCCTCTTTTTGCTCTTTTGAACCCTAATTATTTATGCATCTCACATCCCATTCTAGAAAGATTAACTGAAGCCTTCACTCTCCCAAGACCTGGCCGACCACACATATCTCTCTCCTCTGCTTTTTTCATGCTTCAAATACACAAATTAAATCAATTTTGAAGATTGGTGGATTTTGCATTTAGGTTGGTAGCTCTATCTGAATTTTAGGATCTGAATCAAGGAATTTCGATTCAACACCTTAGGTGTTTCATTTAGGCTATAGACAAGGTAAATTATCCATATTTACATTTACATATTCATACATAATTATTCATTTATTATTATATGCTAAGGTAGTATATATATTTTATAATGAATCTACATATATTGGTGCGGTCTTTATTTAGATTATATATATGTGTATATGTATATGTATATGTATATGTATATGTATATGTATATGTATATGTATATCTGTGTGTGTGTGTAAATTCAAAAATATTACATATGTATTTTCGTACATATTGCTCACGACTTATGAATTTTTTTTTAATACTAAACTGATTTACAACAAAATTGATACAAATATGAATATTATTTAGTAAAGTATGTTTTATATATTATGAATATATATAACTATATTTATAGATTCGAAATAATTTTTTTTAATGTGCATATATATTACAGTTTCGAATATAATGTAATATTTCATTTAACTTAAATGTTACAGCAAATTTATATATATGCATATATAAATACATAAAATATGTGTATATAAATTTTAATATGTACGAGTGTAAACTTGCTTTCGAAAAAAAATTAGTTTTGTATTAATTCCATATGAAATTAATTAATTTAAAATAAACTACAAGGTTATTATTTTAGCCGAAAAATATGTATGTTTATACATATATACATTTATTTTTAATTTACTTGAAAATAAATTCATTTATACAAATAATATATATATAGTATTTCTTAAATATTATTTTGAACAGAAAATCAATTTTTTAAATATAGATAGATTTTTTATATAATATATTTATTTAAAATTAGTGTACTAATTTGAATTTTATGTTAATAGATATTTATTTCATATATCTAGATCTGAATCTAATATTTGAATTTTAAATTTGGTTTTAACTTTCATTGTTATCTATAATACATCTACAATTATGTTGAACAATAGTGTGTGTGTGTTTATTTGACAACACACATGTATACATAAGGGAGCTAATATGTCTGTTGCGATGCTATGCCCAGCATCGCATCTGTACACGGACACATTAAACCATATACACCATTTTATGTTGCACGTGCATGCACACATATATGTGTATATGATATACATATTACGTTATAATTATAATTATAACAATAAAATATAACTTTATTTATTAGTTTGAACAAAATATTAATTTTATTTATAAGAAATTTTAGAACGGTTCTAAATGAATTTAGACCGCATAGGCCTAATAAAGATCCAAATAGGTAAAAAAAATTGAAATTTACCTAATTACACCGTTGCATGCTGGTCTAGTTCCAACAAAGGTCAGGTACTTCTCTCAACTTTTCAACCAAAACACAAATTTTCACCACTTGGAATCATGTGCAAAAACATAATTATGGATTATAGTAGTATTTTTTTAAATGACCACTTTGACTTGTATGTGATAAAGGAAGTTATATTTAGAGGGAAGTAACCCCGATAAAATGTATCACTATAGTATATAATAATGTATTAACATAATCACTCATTTGGACTCCATATTCTTCTTTTTTTGCAGAGAAAATGTGCATTTTAGCTTCATTCATTCAATGGAAATCATACCAACCTTTTACTTCATCGGTAAAGCCTTAAACTATGGCTTTTGCAATTTTTTCATTAAAGTTTCCTTTAAGTTGACTTGTAGTAGCATACATATCATGTATTGTAATTTTATTTGAATCAAGTATTTAGTGTGGCCATCGATGTTCCATTCTATAATGGAAGAACCGTCGAAGGATGCTGCTGCATAATTTTTTTGTTCTTCAAATATGAAGTCTACTGGGGTTGGTCTCGTAGTAGGGTTTACTATCTGAGGTATTTCTGTAATTAATTTTATTGATTTCAAAATTATTTTTTGGTTTTAGTTATTCTATATTTAATTAAAAAATCATAAATTATATACTTCCTTCTCTGAATCATTATCAGACTTTAGTTTAGAAATTTCTTCTAGTGACCTATTTTCAATCATAGGTGCAAATTCCTGTTTTTTATGTTTAATGTATTTAATCCTTTCATTATTTCTTTTAAAATTTTTGAATTTTCTCCTAGTTTGTCTATATTCATTTTAAAATTTTGTGCTAGCCAAATTTTTAAATTGAACTCCATCTATTTCACAGTTTCCAATTTTATTTTTTTGGTCTTTATCAGTTTTTTGTTCAACTCTCGTAAGTTGATTACCTATTGTTTGCAATCTTAAATTGGTAAAATTATTTTGCACTATTATTTCTTCTAACTTATTATCTTTCCTATAAAGAGTAGGAGTAATTTCTTCTTTATCTATTTTAACTGATAAGTTTGCCTCTGGTGGGTGTATACTTCTAATTGTTCTTCCTGCTTTTCCAAAAAAATATTTGTTTGATAAAAGAAAAATAAAAAGTGCGTCTTCTCCAGGGCTTTTAAATCAGAGGAAACCTTTCTGTACTCAGAAAGCTCTTCTTCCAAAAATAAATAGAAAATTATGGTAAGTTTTAAGTTTTGTAAAAACTTGTAATATATAAGTCTGTAATGGGGGAAAACTAGCCTTATCTCTGTAAAATATTTCCATTTAATGAAATAAGCCTATATTCTAATTTCTCCTCCATTAGTCTTCTTCATATATTTATATTAAAATAATATTCTTGGCCAAATAATTCAACATCAGCAGAGAAAACGAAGGTCCTGAAAGTGTTTGGTATCAGAGCCATCTGAGTAGAGAAAGGTCTGATGTGGCTTAAAAGCCCTGGAGCAAAGGTACTATTTATTTCATTTATCAAACAATTATTTATTGTCCGTAGCAAAGTTACTGAAGCAATTTTTTAGTTCTAGTTTATCAAACTGTTGTTATTCTAATTCTATTTGATAAAATCTAGCTACTCTAACTTATTATTTACCTTTGAAACCCAGGATATTGTCCTTAAGCCGCATAGTTGTGTTATTCCCATTGTTGCTGTGGAAAGACATTTGTTAGGAAGTTTAAGCGTAAATCATTGTTAGTAATAAGATAGATGATATGGAAAGACTATCTAAAGCATTATCCTTTAGAAATAGTAATAGTAACAGTCTAGATAATCTAGACAAAGAAATTCTTAGTAAAAATAAAGAAATAATCACAAATGAAGGCATGAAACAAAATTTAAATAATTGAAACATACTACCTTATTCATCTTCAAACATCTAAGAAGAAAACTAGAGGTTTTATTAAAAAATCAGATTATGAAATTAAAATAGTAGAAAAGACAATTCCTTTAACAGAAGGATATAATTCATTTGACTTATTTTCAAAAAAAAACTTCTAAATTTATGTAAAGAAAAATATAAATTTGTTGATGTTGGATTAATTCAAGTTACTTTAAAGCCAACAATAAGATGAGGATTGAATGCATTTGCAAAATTTGCAGTAAGGGACAAAAGACACAATAAATTTTAGGATTCCTTATTAGGAATAGTAGAATCAATATTATGTGATGGACCGATATATTTTTCGTGTATTTCAAATTTTATTATGTATATAACAGATTTAAATTTACTATAATCTATCTGTTTAGACATTAAAGCTAAACGGTTTAATATGAAACCAGGAACACAAAATGTTATTTTTATCTATAGAAAAGGTTATACAGTAATGAATGCAATTGTTATAGATACAAAAAATATACCGATTAAAAATCTAGGTATAACTACATCGTTTATAACAGGCATTATTAAAAGTAATGTAGTAATTTCTAAATCAATTAGTTGGAATAAAATAAATTTACTGAAAAAATGGCTTCTAGAAGTAAATGAACCAACTATGGAGAAAATAAAACCTCTAAAAAGAAATTATTGAATACCCAGGTAGTTATGTTGAAATTAGATTTTTAAAAGATAGAGTCATGCACCTAAAATTAGGTTCTAACTCTAAATCAGTAGAACCAAGGTTCAACAACGCTGAATCTATTCCTTTAGAAATAGAAAAGGAAATGTAATAATTAGAAACATCATGGATGGTGTTAGTCAACTTGCATACAGGGTGGATGTACCTTCGTCTAACCCTAGATCTCCAACTGCATCAGTTATGGAATATGATGAAAATAAATCTATATTATGCATAAATACCTTAACTCCTAATAAAGAGGAAGAATTTCCTATTTTAGAATCTGGAAAGATAAAGTTTTATTCAAAGCAAAATATATATAAAGGAAGATGGTTCTTCATGAAATATCCAAAAGAATGAGAAAAATGGATTAAAAGATATAAAATATTTCTAAAAAAGATAGAGAATGACCTATCAAAAGATTATAATTTTTTCACAATGATAGAAATAATATATAAAATAGAAAAACAAAAGGATTCTTTTTCAGATTTTGATGATTTCTTAACAGTAGTAATATAAACTCTGCTTATAGAGATTAGACTACAAAAGCAGGAAAACTATTAGAAGTATACACCCACCAAAGGCAAACTTATTAGTTAAAATAGGTAAAGAAAAAATTACTATTATTTCTTATAGGAAAGATAATACATTAGAAGCTATAATAGAGCAAAATAATTTTACCAATTTAATATTCCAAATATTAGGTAATCAACTTACAAGAATTGAATAAAAATTGATAAAGACCAAAATAATATCACAGGAAACCATGAAACATATGAAGTTTTATTTAAACACTGGTTAGCAAAAAATTTAGAAAGAAATATAGGTAAATAGAGAGAAAATTAAAATTGTTAAAAGAAATAATAAAAGGAATAGATGTTTCAAACATAAAAGTAACAAATTTACACTTATAACTGAAAATAGGTCAACGGATTTTTTTTTCCAAATCAGACTCTGATAGTGATTCAGACAAAGAAGTAAACAATTTATGAGAAATGTACTTCAATATAGGATAAGAAATACCAGAAAATAATCTTGAAATCAATAAATTAACTATGGAAATACCTCATATAGTAAACTCTATTATACGAGACCAACCCTAGTAGACCTCTTATTTGAGGAATAAGAAAATTATGCAGCAGCATCCTTCGATGGTTCTGCCATTATAAAATGGAGCATCGATGGCCACACTAAATATCAGATTTAAATATAATTGTAGCACATGTCTATGTATGCTACTGCATGTCAACTTAAAAGAAACTCTGATGAAAAAATTATCAAAGCTATAGTTCATGGCTTTGTCGATCAATTAAAAGGTTGGTATGGTTTCCATTTAACAAATGAAGCTAAAATGCACATTTTCTCTATAATAAAAGCAGAATCTAGAGTCCTAATGAATGATTATGCTAATACATTATTATATACTATAACAAGACGTTTTATTGAAGCAACTTCCCTCCAAACTGATAAACTCAGGATTAATTAATAAACCTAAGGAGTCAAAAATTATACCAGTTTTGATTGTATAAAGATGTATATTTTTCAAAATTATTCACTAGAAATGATAGTAATCATGATTTCTGTAACGACCCACAAATCCGTACCCCTTGAGTTAACACTATTCTACATCAATCAACTCAAGTTGAACAGAAATATGATCCATTTGGGTTAAAGAAGAAGAGGTAGAAGAAGAAGAAAATAGAAAAACAACAACAGAATCTAACCAACGCAACAGAATAAAATATAATATATAATAACAGACCTTTACACCAAAGAAAACTATAACTGTTTATACATATATCATCAGAGTACATCATCAGAGTTCCACATCAATAACATACAACTGTATACACAGCGGAATAATAACCAAATACGGAAGTACGTATCGCCATCCAGCTCGTCTCCTGAGCTCCACAGCATCCTTTCCTGTATCCTATAATACTCGGTCTGACTCGAGCATTTTAGTTAAATAACACCTGAGTCAGTCTGGAATACCAGAGTGAGAAAACCACACTCAAATTGATTATTAAAGTTCCAAAATCCTTTTGAAAACAAAAGCATCTCGTAAGACCACGCCACAAAAAACATATCGGGTTTTTACCTTACGATAGCTAAAACATTTTCTTATAAATCCTCTGATATTATAATAGGGTCTATTTACAAATACTTATTAAAATAGCCGAAATTGTTACATCTATTAAATTCCAGTTACTAGCCACAAAGTGGGTAATACAAACAAACCTCGTAAAAGGCGCGTAGGGAGATTGGATTTCCAACTAATGGCTAGGCACTGGGGTACCACCTGTCACAGTACGTGGCCTAGATCACAGTACCGAGGATCACTCCCGACCCACTGCAACACAAGACTGGTACCATCCCTTACTGGACAGTCCCGAGTAAGATCACCCCATGGTTGGGATCAGCAACCGCCTACTAAACCGAAATAAAAAGGGATATCTCGACAGGGATGACTTTACCCTAATGGGTGCTACCCACATAGCCTTGCTGTATAACCCCTGATTTTCAGTCATTCCCGGTTGATAAGGCTTGAAGCTAAGCATTACCTTTTAGAACATATCCCTTAGAATGCTCATCGTCCACCTGACGATATTGTGAAAGCATTCATCCATACAAGTCAGTCCTGGGTTCGAACGGAACAGAAGGCACTACTCCTACTACATCCATTTTGGAAATATCCTCAGGATTAGTAGCGACTACCCTTGCACTTCACTGCTCCATCTTCGACTCCGAATTCGTTTCCCCACGAAACGTACAAACTGGATTGAAATATTTTTTGAGAAATAAATCTCGATCCCGGTCTCTTCAAAACGATCAGCGCATTTGGCCAATATTGATAGTCGGTTATTTAACTATCAATAAAGATTCACAACAACCATCAAACAATAAATAACTTACCAAATTATTTATTAATTCCAAAAATATTTTCACAAGATATATTACCACTTTTCAAACCCTTTTGAAAACAGTTTCAAACTATCTTCCTTTACAGAATAAATTTCCCAAATATTTTCTATTTCCACTGAAATCACCAAGCACAAAACTTTAGATTTTTAAAATAATTTAAAAACACTTTACTTTGAAATATACTTTAAAAAATTTAAGTTTAAAACTACTTCAATAATTTATTAAAAATACATACTATATGAATATTTGAAAATAAGATTACTTTATAAAATATAAAACTAGTTTTTCTCTTTTTAAAACAAAATACTAAGTCATCTTTTAAATAATTACTACGATAATAGATTTGAAAAATATTTACTTTAGAATTTAAACATTTTAGAAATAATAAATTTCCTAAAACATGTTTTAAAACAACATTAAATCTTTTAACTTATATTTAAAAGTTTACTTTGAAAACGCACTTGGCTATTCAGGGAAATATACTTCTCTTCACATCCTTTAAAAATAAATCACTATTTATTTTTAAACAAATTTTCTCATTCCTTTAATAAATCCCCACTGTGAATTTATTTTCCAAATATATATTGATAAATTGCTTCACTTTTATAAACCCAGTTTATAAATTCCCAAAGTCTCATTTCTCTTTTGATAATCTTAGTTTTACACAATTAAATCAATCTCCAAATTGATTTCCAATTTACTCCATTTATTCCAAAATCCATTAATTTCAGATTTAAATCCTTTGTTATGATTTAAAATACTTTTAACTGAAAATACTAATTTTAGATTTCCCAAATTACTTCTTTACCCTTTTAAATAAATTTAAACTTTGAATTTTAAAATAATTCTTTATTCCTTTAATTGATATCACTTAAGTTTACTATTCATTAATTTCTGTTTATACAAAATCCTTTTTCCTCCATACTCGAAATTATTTATTAGTATTTTAATATCATTTCCATTCCTTTTCAATCCATTCTTAATTTATTCAAATTCACTATAACTATTTTACATAAAATTTTACTCTTTTATTTTCTTTTCAAAAATCCAATTCGATATATTTCGATAACTCAGTTTACCGAAATATAGTCAAGCAAATCATAGCAATCAATATTTCCAATTAACAATAATATTCATCACAGAATATCAAATATCCATAATCATAGAATATCAAACAATTCTAAATAATTTTGAGGAATCCTATTGGATTCCTCAAACCTGATTCCCTACATCCACAGACGTTAGCACAATATAAAATACCAATTTCACTTCGAGGTGGAATATCGCGGTATATGGGTTTTGATATAATATCATCCGCTATTATGCGGCGCATAGGGTCTCATCCGCTATATAATGCGGGAAATCAATCATTCCAAGATATACTATATACTACTATATATAATATAACACACCAAATCAAATCAATCAATCAATTATTTAAATTTAACAATTTAAGTTTAAATTAAAATTCAGCTGAGTGAGATTAACTCACCTTTGCTTTTATTTGTAGTCTATTTCCATTCATTTCCATCCCAGCTTGTTTCTCGATTTTAAACCTTGTATAACATTATATAGTTTGTTAATATTCAAAATAATCGAATAATCGACCATTATTAATAGTTATTTTAAAACTTGAATCTATTTTTTCAATGAAATTCCAAATTTTTCTTTACTGTTAAATTCCGGGTAAACAAATTAAATGAATAGTTTTTTTAAAATCAACTAGTAGAATAAAAATATTTATATATATGTATATGTATGAATTCACTGTTTACATATGTATTTACTAAATTCCAATGAAAGTAAAATCCCTTCCTAACTTATATAATTTAAATTAAGATCAACCTAAACATTTTAAAATCCCTATATTTTCGAAACATTTGTTTCTATATAGATTAAACTAAAAACCACCGATACACCCACTGTATACTCCCCTCTGAAAATATCAAAACAAAATTTCCTTTACTGTAAACATACAAATATTTACATATGTCTATGATTTGAAATATAACTGGCATGTATGCCTTATTTTAAATTCATATATATATATATATATATATATATATATATAAAGAAAACAAAACCATACCTCACAGCAGCTCGCGAGCTTCATCATCGTAATCGAGGCGTACGCTTCCCTCCGATGCGATCGTTCGCCAAACCACAATGTCGGTCCCACAGATTTGACATTCCCAAAGTCGATC
Source organism: Allium cepa (assembly GCA_030765085.1). Lineage (NCBI taxonomy): Eukaryota > Viridiplantae > Streptophyta > Magnoliopsida > Asparagales > Amaryllidaceae > Allium > Allium cepa. The sequence continues at coordinate 346,600,829 of CM060931.1, read as the reverse complement.
GAAGAACCCATCCACCAAGCCCTGACTCACCCAGATCGATCGCAACCATCTATCATCGCTCGTGTTCCTGCGAGTCGCTGCTCTCGACCACTTCCTTTACGCGACCCTAGCTTCGCCGACCCAAGACGCCGCTCCTACGACTCTCGCGATAATCGTTCGAACGAATTTCGTTCGATTTCAGAAAGAGGGAAACGCAATCCAGAAACGCTCATGAACTGATTTAAACTCGGTTCGCCATTTTATTTTATTTTTTCTGTTTTGATTTTCGATTTCGTTTCTGATTTGAAGGAGGGTATTCGGGTTTTCAAAATAAAAGGGAAAGACAGCCCTGATGGGGAGGTAGCATGTTTGAACAAGAAAAAGGAGACAAGAAACGACGTTTTCGTGTAGGATGTTGTCTACGGTGATTTTGAAAAGACTGCTGGAAAGAAAAAGTTGTCGGGAATGATTTGACCGATCGAACAAACAAGTATATTTGAATTCAAATTAAATTTAAATTGTCTTCAGTTCGTAACTCAATATTTCGAACTCCTATCGAGGCGTGCCGCTAGGCGTTTATAATGTTATACACCTATTCTGGACGCAATGGAAAAGTTTTCGTGTTCTAATTCGATCGTATGGAGAAGATAGCTTTTTGAGCCCAGTTATAAAATTGAATTTTCAATTTAATTTTCAATTTAATTTTCAATGCTTTTACTTATCGTACGCTCACATAACAACTCCGATCCATACGAAATTTGAAATCCAATAATAATACAATATTACGGATCCAATGGAACTAGTTTCGTCGAATTCCGAGACTGCGCCTCGGTAGGCTATTTTTGAATTCAATTTAAACTATAAAATTTTAAAACGGAACAAATAACTGTTAAATTCAATTTTAAAACTTCTATTATCTCAGCACTATCAATATAAATTTTACAAGCCTTCAAATTATTTTAAACAGGCTTAAAACTCCAGATTCAACATTTTATCCAACTTCAAATTATTTAATTCAATAATTTAATTATCAAATAAATTGTGATATTTGGAATTCAAGTTAATATTAACCTTTCAAATATTTAAAATTAATTAAATATTCCAATTTCAAATGCTCAAAATCTTGGGTCGTCACAATTTCTGAAAAAGAAAGTTGTTATCAGGACTGCTTCATTTCTTTACAGAATGGATTAAAAACGATATTAAGTAGAAAAATAATGGAATTATCCCTTATAGCCAATACACATATAGTGAAATGGCACCAGAGATAGTTGTAGAAGGAATTCATTTATGTAATGAAATAAAATTACATAAACAGATTCAAAAGGAGAAAATTTATGGAAAAGGAATCTTAGGAGATATTTGTGATCAACTAGGTATATCACCAATAAATGAAAATAAAAGAATCAATAAATCACCTAAGAATAGATTTTATAAAAATAAAAAAATCTCGGAAAGAAAGTTATGTAGAAAGTGCTAAAATTCCTAAAAACATCATACAAATATTATAAGAAAAAAGAGCAAAACAAATCTAATAAAAAAATTCCAATATGTTGGAAATGTAAAACACCAGGTCATTATGCTAATAAATGCAAAATGAAAAATAAAATAAATAACCCTGATATATGTAACGACCCGTATTTTACGTACCAATAGATCGTAGAATTTACAGGTCGTTAGTGTTGTTTATGTTGTCTCTAGCCTGAGTCGTATGGAGAGTAACTCGTGTGTTTAAGTGTCGAGTTGTGACCGACTCATAGGCTTAGCCGAGTTAGGTCGTGCACGAGTTACAACTTTAGTACGTTGACCGAGTTAAGATGGTGACCGACCTATAGTAAGTCGTAGACGACTTTAGTAAGTGGCCGAGTTAGTCAGTTGCTGAGTTATGACCTATAGGTTTGAACCGAGTCAGGGTAGTTAACGACTCATAGAAACTGGCCGACCTAGGAGTTACCGGGTTAAGAAATGAATTGGACGAGCTAGCGAGATAGAGGAGTTACGACTTAAGGTTTGGACCGACCTATAGGGTGACCGACTTAAGGGTTAACGACCTAGAGGGTTAGGTCGTATGATAGTTAGGTCGGTAATGTTTTAGGCTGCTGAGTCATATGACCGAGTTAAGGGGAAAACGACCTAAGGCTTGGGTCGGCAGAGTGTGTTATCCCATGTGTAGTTAGGTCGGCAGTTTGAATAGGTTGTTAGGTCGTCACCTAGTTAGGTCGGCAAGCACGATGAGTCGTTGGGGGCTTAGGTCATTGAGTCGGCCTGGTTTGTTAGGTCGCATAAGAGTTAGGTCGGACCTAGTAAGTCGCTGGAGTCTTTAGGTCGGCAGTGTTTTAGGTCGCAGGAATTAGGTCGGCCGTGTGTTAACTCGTGTGACCCTGGGTTTGGTTAAGTCGGTAGGTCGTGTGATTGGTTGAGTCGACTTATAGTTAGGTCGGCCTTGGGTTCTTGAGTCGTGTGTCGTGGAGTTTGTTTAGACCGTTGGGTCGTGAGGTAGATAGGTCGGTGACGACCTATGATAGGTCGGGGATTTTAGGTCGGCGACGACCTAAGACCGAGAACGAGTTATAAGGCTTGGACGACCTAAGGGGTTTTCAGCCTATAAATAGAGGGGTTTGGCTCACTTTTTGGCACCGGTTTTTGAAGCGACGAAGTGTTGCCATTTTGAGAGCTCGACTACAACATTTCTTCATCTTCTTTTCTCCATTCCAATCTAATTCTAACATCCATCCAAGATCGAAGATCGAGATCAAAGATTCAAGTGCCAAAGTTGAAGATCTTCATCCGTTGGAGCTAGATTTCATCGATTGAAGCGAGATGTTGCCGGATCAAGCCTTGATCTCCGCTGTCCAGATCTGAAGTGTTTAGTTTTTGAGGTGTTTGGGTGATTTGGTGAGTGGTGGTTATCTCTCACGCGGACCCAAAGGAGTATATTGGATTGGTGGTTTGTTGGAGTGTTGTAGATAGTGATTTTGTGCATTTTCCTTAGATCCAAGTATAGATCCATTGTTTGTGAAGATGTTTACCTATGCAAGTTCATTTATTAAGTTATAGAAACAAAACCCATGTTTTATATTTGCTAGATCTATGCTAAAAACCCATGATTCATGTATGTTAGTTCTATGCTCATTTATTTACGAAATTGCCATTTTAGTTATAAATGCCTAATTAGATCTTGATTGAATACGTATTTGTTTGGATTAAGGTTTGCCTTGATTGATTGTTGTGAATGAGCTATCTAGTTGATAGATGTGGACAAGTATGGTCAAAGATGATTCAAAAGCTACAGAAGAGGCTCTTGAATGGTGAAAGCTGCTAAAGGCATATGAGGTGGATGTTGAAGCTCATATGTATGGATTGGATGATGTTGAGATGGAACTTTGCCATGATGCGATGAGGCAAACCATGTTGTTGAGTTGAGACTTTGCTATGGTGTGATAAAGCGAAGTACGATGTGATGTAGACTTGGCGTAATCCAGGCAGGGATCATTCCAAGCATGTTGATGACTCGAGGGATGGTTCGAGTTGGTTGATAATGGATTGCTCGAGAGGTAGCTTGAGCTAGTATGAGGATAGTCGTCAAGGAGGATGACTAGGAGGCTTGGATCTCATCGTTGTTGAAGGTTCTAGCATGCTCAAAAGCAAGAGTACATGGGGCGCCCATAACGACTACAGGCAGGTAGTCGGGACACCCAAAAGACTACAGGTAGGTAGTTGAGTACTCTGGGCAGAGTAGGTAAGTCCTAGGCACGGGTCACGATGACGTGCGGAGCTATGCCTAGAACCAGGGTTACCATTAGCCCTTGACGGATGGTCATTCAATCAACGGTGAAATCAAAGCAAGGATAACAGTGATAGCCAGAGTCATGGATGTTTGGACGTTTGGTTGTATCATCATTCGGTCTCAAGAGCGGTATTTTCTAGGTGCTTATCTGATCTTGGTTTAGGCCTTGGGGGTTTGTATTTGGAAAACATCGCCCTTGACTCGAGTGATTATTGCTTTACCTTAATTATCTGCTATGTTATGCTTACTTCTCCTTGGTGTGTGTCTGGGGGCTATCACTGTAGAAAGAGGTGGAGTGGGATGGTTTGGTTCCTATTCCTTTTATCCTTTATGCTCTTTTGGTATGTTTGATAGTTGATTTACTGCTCACTAAGACTTTGTCTGACTCAAGGTTTTATGTCTCCTCTTATTACCTTGGGCTGTTCATCCATGTTGGGATGGGCAGACTAGGTAGCAGGTGACAGGTGCTGTTCTTAGAGACCTACGCTGATGATGACGAAGACGAGCACGAGGCTTTGCATACTAGTTTTCTTACTATATGTACTGGGTGTTCCGCTGTTATATCTGATTGAGTGTTTGTAGTGAGGCTTTGATGTATGGATGATTCATGTTTGTATAAAACTACTACGATGCTTATATGATGATTTTTCTGTTATGGAGCTTCACTATATATTTCTCTATTGTATTTTATCCATGCGCTGTGAGTTGTACGATAGAGTTTGCTGTTTTATTTTACCCTGACTATCGTCCATGGCTACCTGGCACGCCTTTCAGCGCACTATTTCCTTGTTTTGGTGCAGGAGTCATGGGCGGTCGTCACATTTGGTATCAGAGCGAGGTTAATCGATTTTAGCCAACGCTCGCTGACGTAACTACGTATGAGAGACGTAATTGTATTTTGATGGATGATTACTATATATAATATAGTAGCCTAGAAGGATTTGAACTCCTTATGCAGTTGTTTCTTAAGGTGTTCTAATCATTCTTATTACAGATATTAAGGATGAGTCGAAGAGGGAGACCAGCTGCAAGGGAAAGCCGTGCTGATGAAGGAGCTGTTGATTATGGAACTATGTTCGAAGCGATGATGACTTCGATCATGAGAAGGATACCAGCTTCAGGATCATCAGTGGATGTGGGAGTTCAAGTTCAAGCTCCAAGACCGGTGGATTTTGCTAAGCTTTGCAAGGATTATACTTCTCTTGGAGGAAAAGCTTTCTTGGGGACGGAGTCGACTATTGAGGTGCAGAGATGGATTGATGCATGTCGAAGGATCTTTGGTGACTTAGGGATTGAGGATGCAACTAAGAGAAAGCTTGCATCGAGACAGCTTCAGGGAAGAGCTGCTGATTGGTGGAATTCTATCACCATTGATACCCCAGAAGAAGAGATTACTTGGGAGCAATTCCAAGTTAGATTTGAAGCCAAGTTCATCTCTACGGCTCAGAAGTCTGTTTTGTTCAAGAGGTTTGTAGAGCTCAAGCAAGGTGGGAGACCAGTTCTTGAGTATATTTCTGAGTTTGAAGCTTTGTCCAAGTATGCCAGATCGTACATTGATTCTCCCTATCAGAAGAATGAGAAGTTTGTGACTGGTCTGGATGCTTATCTTGGGAGGCAGTTAGTGGATCATTTGGACGATCCATTTGAGAAGCTTGTGGAGAAAGCCCTTAGGCATGAGAGTTTGTTTCCTAAGGAAAGTTCTGTTGTTGGTGTAACCAGGGAAGGATCTAAACCACACCAGAATGGCAATAAGAGGAGGAAGCAGCAGAAGGGTAAGGATGGCCAGAAGAAGCCGAAAGGCGAAGTGACTTGTTATAACTGCCAACAGAAGGGCCATCTTTACAAAGATTGTAAGAATCCCAAGGTGCCGGGAAAGTGTTATAACAGTGATAAGCTGGGACATATCAAGAAGGATTGCCCAGAGCCGAGGAAAGATAGGCAGATTGTGCAAGCTTATGCTTTGGGAGTTGTGCCGTCGTCTTCAAAAGCTCCGACTGCTGAAGAAAAGGGGAAGAGTGTGGTGGTTCAAGGTACTCTTTCTATCTGTGGTGTTCCAGTTAGAGTGTTGTTTGATACTGGAGCGTCGCATTCTTTTGTTTGTAATGATTTGGTAGACCGGTTAGGTTTGAGACCGGATATTGTTGATAGGCCATTGGTTGTGACTAATCCAGTTGGGGGTTCGTCATGTTTGTGTATGGTATGCCGTGGTCTAGTTGTGTCGAGTCATGATTGCTCGTTTGTTTGTGATTGCTTTGTTCTAAACTTTGCGGGGTTCGGAATTATTTTGGGTATGGACTGGCTTAGGAAGTATGCGGCTAGGATTGATTGTGAGAGGCTGGAGGTGACAGTCGGGAATGTGGAAGGGCGAAAGGTTGTGATACGATGTAAGCATGAGGAAGACGTCTTCATGAGCTTCATGTATTCGCTGGTTGTTCCACGGGATGGACTGTCATCGGTGCCTATTGTGAATGGATTTGAGGATGTCTTTGACGAAGTCAAAGGGTTGCCGCCGCATAGGGAGATCGAGTTCCATATCGATCTAGTTGAGGGAGCCAGACCTGTTGTTATGCCTCTTAGGCGGATGGCACCGAGGGAGCAGCAAGAGCTGAAGGTGCAAGTTGATGACCTTTTACGGAAAGGATTCATTCGGAGAAGTGTGTCCGAATGGGGTGCACCAGTTGTGTTCGCAACCAAAGCGGATGGATCGTTGAGGTTGTGTGTGGATTATTGTGAGCTAAATAAGTTGACTAAAAAGAACAAGTATCCATTGCCGAGAATAGATGACTTGTTTGATCAGCTTCACGAGGCTAAGGTGTTTTCTCAGATGGATTTGGCAACGGGATTTCACCAATTGAGAGTGGCGAAGGATAGTGTGCCGAAGACTGCTTTTAGAACACCATCCGGGTTTTATGAGTGGCTGGTAATGCCGTTTGGGTTGACTAACGCACCAGCATATTTTGTGGATCTTATGAATAGAGTATTCAGAGATCAGTTCAATAAGTTCGTGCTTGTATTCGTGGATGATATTTTGGTTTATTCCAGAACTGAAGAAGAGCACAAGACACACTTGAGGATTGTTTTGGAAATCTTGCGGAAACATCAGCTGAAGGCTAAGTTTTCAAAGTGTCACTTCTGGAAGAGTGAAGTGAGGTTCTTAGGCCATGTTATCTCTGGAAATGGAGTAGCGGTTGATCCCGCTAAGGTGGCAGCAATCCAGGATTGGGTAAGACCTAAGAATGCATCTGAAGTAAGAAGTTTTCTTGGATTAGCAGGATATTATCGTCGGTTTATCAAAGACTTTTCCAAGATAGCTGCACCGTTGACAGGATTGACGAAGAAGAACCAAGTGTTCAAATGGGATGATAAGTGTGAGCAAGCTTTCGTAATCCTGAAAGAGCGACTGACGAGTGCTCCTGTCTTGACTATTCCAAGTGGGAATGATGAGATGGTGGTTTACACCGATGCATGTGGCACTGGACTTGGAGCAGTGCTAATGCAGAAAGATAAAGTTGTTGCGTATGCTAGTCGACAACTGAAGCCGCATGAAAGGAATTATCCGACTCATGATTTGGAGTTAGCGGCAATTGTGTTTGCTTTGAAGATGTGGAGACATTATCTATTGGGAGTTAGATTCGAGTTGTTTACAGATCATAAGTCGTTGAAGTATCTGTTCTTCCAAAAGGATTTGAATCTTCGACAGCAACGGTGGCTAGAGTTTCTAGCATCTTATGATTTTGGTATAGCCTATACTCCGGGAAAAGGTAACGCAGTGGCTGATGCGTTAAGTCGAAGACATGCAGGATTGGGAGCCATGTTTTCGGAATGGAAGAGTCTCGAGTATTTGGCTGGATTTGATTTCAGGCCCAGATGTGAATTGGAACCTGAGATGTTGGCAAACTTATCGATAAGACCTACTCTTGTGGAAAGAATTGGCGAGAGCCAAAAGCGAGACGATAAGCTTGTCAAGATCATCCGAGATTTGGAATCTGGATTGGACCCAGAGAAGGATAAGGGATTCGAGGTCGATCGAGAGGGTTGGCTTCGGAAGCAAGGACGATTGGTTGTTCCCGATGTAGATGGATTGAGAGATGAAGTTCTGAAGGAAGGTCATCACTCGAAGTTGACAATTCATCCAGGTGGAAATAAGATGTATCGGGATATGAAGAGAACTTACTACTGGGAAGGCATGAAGAAGGATGTTGGAAATTTTATTTCCAAGTGTATGAACTGCCAGTTGGTGAAAGCTGAGCAGAAGAAGCCCAGTGGATTACTTCAGCCATTAGAGGTTCCTACATGGAAGTGGGAGCAGATATCGATGGATTTTATCGATGGTCTACCTAGGACCAGGGCAGGAAATGAAGGAATTTGGGTCATAGTAGATCGGTTGACTAAGAGTGCAAGATTCATTCCTGTTCGATCGACTAGGACTGCATCGAAGCTGGCTGAGCTTTATGTTAAGTGGATAGTTCGATTCCATGGTGTTCCGAAGAGTATAGTGAGCGATCGAGACCCATTGTTCACTAGTGGATTTTGGAAGAGCTTCCAGGAAGTTTTGGGAACCGAGTTGTGTTTGAGTACAGCTTATCACCCTCAAACAGATGGTCAGACTGAGAGAGTCAACCGAGTTTTGGAAGATCTCCTTAGAGCATGTGTTTTGGACTTCGGAGGATCATGGGAAGATCATCTTCATTTGGTGGAATTTGCTTATAATAACAGTTATCAGTCGAGTATTGGTATGGCACCATATGAGGCATTATATGGAAGACCGTGTAACTCTCCGACATGTTGGTTGGAAACTGGAGAAAAGTTGATACTTGGGCCAGAGATGATTCGACAGACTTCGGATTGTATAGAGATCATTCGGCAACGAATGAAGGCAGCCCAAGATCGTCAGAAGAGTTATGCCGATAATCGTCGAAAGGATTTGGAATTCGTCGTAGGTGAGATGGTTTTTGTGAAGATTTCTCCATTAAAGAGTGCTATTAGATTCGGGAAGAAAGGAAAGTTAACTCCGAGATTTGTTGGACCATTCCCGATTATCGAGCGAATTGGAAAGCTCGCTTATAGATTGGAATTACCGGAAAAGATGGCGGGTGTGCACAATGTTTTTCATGTATCTTCTCTACGGAAGTATGTGCATGACCCAACTACGGTGGTTTCTGCTGATAGCTGTGAAGATTTAGAGGTTGATCCAGTGGTTAGAAGACCTCGTAAGCCGCTTCGTGTTGTTGAGACCGACACGAAACAGCTTAGGAGGAAGACGATTACGTCGCTCAAGATACAATGGAGTGATGATGTTAACGACTATACGTGGGAGGAGGAAGAGAGGATGAAGGCAGCTCATCCAGAACTCTTCGAGGTATGGCCCTAAAGTGTCGTGACATCTCATGAATTTGTAGCTTGTTCTAAGTCTTAGAATTCTGCATGCTAGGCTAGAATTGGATGCATGGTTTGTTGATTGCTGTGGATGATAGGCATGCGGAATAATTTTGATTGCTGTTGATTGCTTGGAATTTCGGGGGCGAAATTCCTAAGGGGGAGAGAATGTAACGACCCGTATTTTACGTACCAATAGATCGTAGAATTTACAGGTCGTTAGTGTTGTTTATGTTGTCTCTAGCCTGAGTCGTATGGAGAGTAACTCGTGTGTTTAAGTGTCGAGTTGTGACCGACTCATAGGCTTAGCCGAGTTAGGTCGTGCACGAGTTACAACTTTAGTACGTTGACCGAGTTAAGATGGTGACCGACCTATAGTAAGTCGTAGACGACTTTAGTAAGTGGCCGAGTTAGTCAGTTGCTGAGTTATGACCTATAGGTTTGAACCGAGTCAGGGTAGTTAACGACTCATAGAAACTGGCCGACCTAGGAGTTACCGGGTTAAGAAATGAATTGGACGAGCTAGCGAGATAGAGGAGTTACGACTTAAGGTTTGGACCGACCTATAGGGTGACCGACTTAAGGGTTAACGACCTAGAGGGTTAGGTCGTATGATAGTTAGGTCGGTAATGTTTTAGGCTGCTGAGTCATATGACCGAGTTAAGGGGAAAACGACCTAAGGCTTGGGTCGGCAGAGTGTGTTATCCCATGTGTAGTTAGGTCGGCAGTTTGAATAGGTTGTTAGGTCGTCACCTAGTTAGGTCGGCAAGCACGATGAGTCGTTGGGGGCTTAGGTCATTGAGTCGGCCTGGTTTGTTAGGTCGCATAAGAGTTAGGTCGGACCTAGTAAGTCGCTGGAGTCTTTAGGTCGGCAGTGTTTTAGGTCGCAGGAATTAGGTCGGCCGTGTGTTAACTCGTGTGACCCTGGGTTTGGTTAAGTCGGTAGGTCGTGTGATTGGTTGAGTCGACTTATAGTTAGGTCGGCCTTGGGTTCTTGAGTCGTGTGTCGTGGAGTTTGTTTAGACCGTTGGGTCGTGAGGTAGATAGGTCGGTGACGACCTATGATAGGTCGGGGATTTTAGGTCGGCGACGACCTAAGACCGAGAACGAGTTATAAGGCTTGGACGACCTAAGGGGTTTTCAGCCTATAAATAGAGGGGTTTGGCTCACTTTTTGGCACCGGTTTTTGAAGCGACGAAGTGTTGCCATTTTGAGAGCTCGACTACAACATTTCTTCATCTTCTTTTCTCCATTCCAATCTAATTCTAACATCCATCCAAGATCGAAGATCGAGATCAAAGATTCAAGTGCCAAAGTTGAAGATCTTCATCCGTTGGAGCTAGATTTCATCGATTGAAGCGAGATGTTGCCGGATCAAGCCTTGATCTCCGCTGTCCAGATCTGAAGTGTTTAGTTTTTGAGGTGTTTGGGTGATTTGGTGAGTGGTGGTTATCTCTCACGCGGACCCAAAGGAGTATATTAAATTGGTGGTTTGTTGGAGTGTTGTAGATAGTGATTTTGTGCATTTTCCTTAGATCCAAGTATAGATCCATTGTTTGTGAAGATGTTTACCTATGCAAGTTCATTTATTAAGTTATAGAAACAAAACCCATGTTTTATATTTGCTAGATCTATGCTAAAAACCCATGATTCATGTATGTTAGTTCTATGCTCATTTATTTACGAAATTGCCATTTTAGTTATAAATGCCTAATTAGATCTTGATTGAATACGTATTTGTTTGGATTAAGGTTTGCCTTGATTGATTGTTGTGAATGAGCTATCTAGTTGATAGATGTGGACAAGTATGGTCAAAGATGATTCAAAAGCTACAGAAGAGGCTCTTGAATGGTGAAAGCTGCTAAAGGCATATGAGGTGGATGTTGAAGCTCATATGTATGGATTGGATGATGTTGAGATGGAACTTTGCCATGATGCGATGAGGCAAACCATGTTGTTGAGTTGAGACTTTGCTATGGTGTGATAAAGCGAAGTACGATGTGATGTAGACTTGGCGTAATCCAGGCAGGGATCATTCCAAGCATGTTGATGACTCGAGGGATGGTTCGAGTTGGTTGATAATGGATTGCTCGAGAGGTAGCTTGAGCTAGTATGAGGATAGTCGTCAAGGAGGATGACTAGGAGGCTTGGATCTCATCGTTGTTGAAGGTTCTAGCATGCTCAAAAGCAAGAGTACATGGGGCGCCCATAACGACTACAGGCAGGTAGTCGGGACACCCAAAAGACTACAGGTAGGTAGTTGAGTACTCTGGGCAGAGTAGGTAAGTCCTAGGCACGGGTCACGATGACGTGCGGAGCTATTCCTAGAACCGGGGTTACCATTAGCCCTTGACGGATGGTCATTCAATCAACGGTGAAATCAAAGCAAGGATAACAGTGATAGCCAGAGTCATGGATGTTTGGACGTTTGGTTGTATCATCATTCGGTCTCAAGAGCGGTATTTTCTAGGTGCTTATCTGATCTTGGTTTAGGCCTTGGGGGTTTGTATTTGGAAAACATCGCCCTTGACTCGAGTGATTATTGCTTTACCTTAATTATCTGCTATGTTATGCTTACTTCTCCTTGGTGTGTGTCTGGGGGCTATCACTGTAGAAAGAGGTGGAGTGGGATGGTTTGGTTCCTATTCCTTTTATCCTTTATGCTCTTTTGGTATGTTTGATAGTTGATTTACTGCTCACTAAGACTTTGTCTGACTCAAGGTTTTATGTCTCCTCTTATTACCTTGGGCTGTTCATCCATGTTGGGATGGGCAGACTAGGTAGCAGGTGACAGGTGCTGTTCTTAGAGATCTACGCTGATGATGACGAAGACGAGCACGAGGCTTTGCATACTAGTTTTCTTACTATATGTACTGGGTGTTCCGCTGTTATATCTGATTGAGTGTTTGTAGTGAGGCTTTGATGTATGGATGATTCATGTTTGTATAAAACTACTACGATGCTTATATGATGATTTTTCTGTTATGGAGCTTCACTATATATTTCTCTATTGTATTTTATCCATGTGCTGTGAGTTGTACGATAGAGTTTGCTGTTTTATTTTACCCTGACTATCGTCCATGGCTACCTGGCACGCCTTTCAGCGCACTATTTCCTTGTTTTGGTGCAGGAGTCATGGGCGGTCGTCACATTTGGTATCAGAACGAGGTTAATCGATTTTAGCCAACGCTCGCTGACGTAACTACGTATGAGAGACGTAATTGTATTTTGATGGATGATTACTATATATAATATAGTAGCCTAGAAGGATTTGAACTCCTTATGCAGTTGTTTCTTAAGGTGTTCTAATCATTCTTATTATAGATATTAAGGATGAGTCGAAGAGGGAGACCAGCTGCAAGGGAAAGCCGTGCTGATGAAGGAGCTGTTGATTATGGAACTATGTTCGAAGCGATGATGACTTCGATCATGAGAAGGATACCAGCTTCAGGATCATCAGTGGATGTGGGAGTTCAAGTTCAAGCTCCAAGACCGGTGGATTTTTCTAAGCTTTGCAAGGATTATACTTCTCTTGGAGGAAAAGCTTTCTTGGGGACGGAGTCGACTATTGAGGTGCAGAGATGGATTGATGCATGTCGAAGGATCTTTGGTGACTTAGGGATTGAGGATGCAACTAAGAGAAAGCTTGCATCGAGACAGCTTCAGGGAAGAGCTGCTGATTGGTGGAATTCTATCACCATTGATACCCCAGAAGAAGAGATTACTTGGGAGCAATTCCAAGTTAGATTTGAAGCCAAGTTCATCTCTACGGCTCAGAAGTCTGTTTTGTTCAAGAGGTTTGTAGAGCTCAAGCAAGGTGGGAGACCAGTTCTTGAGTATATTTCTGAGTTTGAAGCTTTGTCCAAGTATGCCAGATCGTACATTGATTCTCCCTATCAGAAGAATGAGAAGTTTGTGACTGGTCTGGATGCTTATCTTGGGAGGCAGTTAGTGGATCATTTGGACGATCCATTTGAGAAGCTTGTGGAGAAAGCCCTTAGGCATGAGAGTTTGTTTCCTAAGGAAAGTTCTGTTGTTGCTGTAACCAGGGAAGGATCTAAACCACACCAGAATGGCAATAAGAGGAGGAAGCAGCAGCAGCAGAAGGGTAAGGATGGCCAGAAGAAGCCGAAAGGCGAAGTGACTATTTTAACTCGCCAAATTAAAATTAAAAATAAATCGATGCGTTTCGAGCTGCTACGATCAAACGATAACTCCGATTGACACGAAAATTGAAATCCGGTAATAACTAACTATTACGGATCCAATGGAACTAGTTTCGTTCAATTCTGAGATTGTTCAAAAATTGACTATTTTCACTAGTTGATTTTAATATTAAAATATTCAATTTTCACAAATTAACTTTTAATTCGATTTTAAAAGTTCTAAAATATCGTTCTAACTCTAACATGATAAAATAAAATTTTACAAATCATTTTCAATCATATTTAACTCTATTTTCAATTATTTCCATAATTTAACATATTAAAATATCGATTTAATTATTCAATTAAATCCAAAAATTCAAATAAAAATTTATTCGACTTCTAAATTCACTTATTAATATTTAAAATAAATTAAATATTCAAATTTCAATTTCTAAAAATTCTGGGTCGTTACAATCTTCCCCACTTAAAAGAATTTCGTCCTCGAAATTACAAGTAAGAAAAGTTATAGAATTTATTAATTTTCCCAAAATTCATAATTAAACTTCTTACAAATCTTTACTAAGTTTTCAAATCATACTTAGTTATCTTTTCAAAAACAATTACTATTGTTTAACTTTCAATTCCAAATCAAAGTTAAAGTTTTCAAAATTTTCCAATTTTCTCAAATTTTTCTAACGCCTTAAATTTTCGAAAAAATTCGCCATAGTCTTCTTTGCGTGGCTCGATCCGGAAAAAAAATAACAGTATATATATCACAAATATACATCTCATCAAGTAATGAGGCATCCCGCAGGAAAAAAGTGTAAAAGTACGATATGTAATCCGAGATATGTACCTTATATTTTATTAGCAAGCATATACGGCTAATATAGCGTGAAAGCGAGCTCCAAATGCGAAGCAAACGCGATCCGCACCTACTAAACACTCAACAAACAACATGAGAACCATGCATATAGACAATAATCTCAATATACAACATATAGCAACATAACTATATATGTCACATAGCAAATGTAGTAAAACAACATATATTCAACCATCAACCAACTAACATCCATAACCAATAAATATTCATTCATATTCTCATTAATATTTAACGAAATGGTTTTCACTCTAAATCATATTTGATTTATTTACATTGGATTTTATCAACTTTCATTCTCAATTAGTTTATATTCACTAATCCATATTCAAGTTGGTTCACTTCCAATTCAAATTCGATTCTATTTAATTCCAATTGAATTTCAATTTCTTTAGCTTTCAATTTCATTAATACTTAATGAATTATATACCATCAACTAATCAATCAAATAACAACCAATGTATATTTATTTCAACCAAATTCCTTTACTTTCAATTGGTTTAATTAAATTGATTTTCATTCAATCTTTCCATAACATTAGATTTTAATGAATTAACACTTATATTCATTATTTCATATCAACTTAATTTACATGCAATCCATTCATTTAATTCAATTACAACAGTTGAATTTTATTTATATAACTTAAGTTCATATCCATCACTTAACTTTAATAATTTACTTTGATACCCAAAGTCAATTCCATTCAATAACACTTAAGTTATATTCCATTTAACTTTAATTTCATTTTTATTTACAACTCATATTCATATAGTTTCACTTCTTATATATATAAGTTTATTTCACAATTGTAAATCACTTTAATTATAATTCAATTCTTATAATTCATTTGCTTATACAATTATTCTTTTATTTAGATTATTCAAACAACTAAACAATCAACTTATATACACTTTAATAATTCTAAAAATTATTACTTTATATACAAAATATACTCAAGGTAAAATTATTTCATTTACCCAATTTTTAAAAACAATATTATGTCGAATTGTTCTATTCAAGTGTTTAGAAACCCCTTCGGCATAGTCTTGCGGACCACGCTGACGAAAGTTCATATGCCACTCAATAAACCAATCATCACAATATAAAACAATTTATATTCACTAACAAATACGCTCTCATAGCTATTATTACACTCAAACTCATTCTAGAGTACTGCTGACTCTATCTCTAATGAATTATACCCAACAGAACCATGGTTGTTGCTTAACCATATGCTCTGATACCAAATGTAACGTATACGGATTTTCGTTGCCGAAAAACCGAATAGTTATGGGTTTTAAAAAGAATTTAAGAAAAGAAAAAGAGGAGATAAGAAGATAGAAAATAGGGAGAAGAGAAAATAGAACGGAACAGAAAACAACAGAACAACATCAGAATCTCACAATTCGCAGCGGAACAACGTATAATAATAAATGAATAATCTTTAAACAAAGAACTATATCAGTTATTACATCACATTATATTACATTACATCAAATCATCAGAGTGTACAACAACAAACAATTACAACAGCGGAAAAAGAGATACTATATACTAATAATACGCCATGCCATCCAGCTTGCCTCCAGCAACTCCAGAATATCCAGAATATCCTGATAAACCTTAACTCTTGACTGCCCGTGTGGAAATTGGTGGGCACCCAGAGTTTAGGAAGGAAAACAATAAACTCCAAGTCAGTCATGTGACTGGTGTGAGAACTCAAAACAGTTTATTTTTCTTTAAAAATCAAAATAGAGAGATATTTTTATTTCAATTCGCAATGCTTTTGAAGATGAGACTACCATAAGGCCTCCCGCACACACACACATGCAAACGCAGAATCGGAGGAGATTTCTCCTTATGATAGTCAAAGATGCTTGATACGCATTTAAAATAACATTTGATATTATTACTAGTGCATAGTGTAGAAGAAATTCATTTCGAAAGTAGAATATAAATCTTAACCAACATAGACCATTATCGTATGCCTACTATAGCTACCATCCAAACAGTGGTGACCACCATAAGTGAATGGCAGGTCCTACAACTAATACCGTACAAGTTTCGTATTGGGAATTGGATTTCCAACGAATGATCAGGCCAAGGAACTTCCCATTGCCACATGAGAATGCCTCTGGATGGACATCCCCGAGAACCAAACCGGATCTCTACCAACACAAGGCCGGGTTACCCCTAACTGAGTAACAACTGACCGAATATGCCATCCCCCGGTCCTTTGGGACCTTTTCACCGAGCGCTCGTAATCAATTCACACAATCATAACAAAGTGTTTTCAACATGAGTAAGTATCTGGGCTCCATACCATGATACCACCCTTTTCCAGAAGGAAATGGACACATCCTAAAGGGTGCTACCCCTCATAACCTTGCTGCTTCTTTCCTGTTTTGACCATTCACGGGGTGTGAGGCTCGACGAAGTCACGTCCACAAAAACATACTTTATACAAAAGCCATGCCTTGGGTCAACAAATGATCAACACAATGATCACAAGGATAGACGATCAAATAAACGATCCTATCACAAATAATCAACACAATGATCATTTCAGCATCACTCAGCATGTCACATTACCAAATTGGGAATATATCGCTGATAACTTCAACTATATAACCTCTGAGCTCGTATGTCTCAGAGAAGGGTGTTAAGCTAAAAGAATAAATTCTCCGCCACCAACAGAAATATATTTGAAAGAAATCGGCTTTATATCTCAAATTGTAATGTCAGGCATACAATCCATACAAGTTTGTTCCGGGCTCGAACAAAACCGAAGGCACTTCTTACGAAGCCCTTGCAATCCGGGTATTCACAATCCCGATCGAATTTCCCATCACTTAGGAGATCTCTATACCAGGAGCTACCCAGTGCAGAGACAATCGATAGGTCATCCTATCGCTTTCACAAATACTCGGTCTTCAACACCGATCTTCAATGCAATTCACAACGACGTATCACATATTCGGAATGGGTTATACGACCCCATGGTCCTTTCCCGGTTAACCCGAATAGTGAGCGCTTATTCAAAAATAAGTGTGGCATTCACATTCAAACAAATCACATCAATTACCCATTCAAAGGGAAATATTGATAGTCGGTTATTGAACTATCACTGGATATGCACACATCACCAGTTTCCAAATAATTTTCCAAATTATTTATTTTCCAAAATATCTTCACTAGATATATAATTTCACACTTCAAAAATAAATCAATATTTATTTTTAAACAAATTCCACTTCCTTTATAAATTCCTTAGTGAATTTATAATTCCAAGATATCAATGAATATTCGATTTCAATTATTCATTTCAATTTTTCTTTTCAATTTATCTTCAAAAAGATAAATTCTCAAAGTATTCGCTTTTTATTGGAAAACATTTCCATATATTCATAAGTAATTCACAAATTTTATTTATTTTCAAAACTTAGAAAATATTCAATATACTTCAATCGAAATTAAGTATATATTTCATTCTTTAAGGAAATCATTCTCTTAAACATATTTATTTGGGCCAAAACGAATGTTGCGTAAAACATCGTTACAACAACCCAAATTCACTAGTATAGGGATTCGAAATTAAATAGATATATAAATCCCAATACTATACAAAACATTTCCTTTCGGAAATCATTTACTATAACAACAGTGTTATAGTCCACTATTTCCTTTTCATTTCTCGAAAACGTCTATTTCAACAATAAATGTTGAAATCTATGGTTTCGAATCTCAACACATTTTAAAACATCGTTAGATCGTTTTAATTCAATTTAAACATCTCATTCAAACATTTTCTTTAACATATTATTCACTATTCAAAAACGTGAATATTCTTTGTTAACAACTTTCATCACTTCTATTCATTTTGTTTCAAAGGATTATTCACAGTAAAAAATGTGAATATAACTCCATTAATAAGTTTCAACAATTTACTTATCAAAATAAGTCGTTTGCGAATTTATAAAACAACGTTTATAAATTCCTTTATTAAACTATTCAATTCCATATCTCAATGATATACTAACGGTTCATCTTATAAGTTAAATGCTTATAATTTCTTTGTTTACAAAAATCATTCTTTTTAAACTTCCCAATATAAAAATCTTATAACTTATAAGATTCATTCATTTATCCAAATATATTCTTTAATAACCTTACAAAATTCATAAATCTTACTATTTATAAATTTCATTTATAACTTCACCATTTATAATTTTATAAATCCCATTCACATATGCAATCCATTTTCACTTCATTCAAACACTTATAAAAACTCGTTTTATAATTCAAATGTTTTAATTTATAAATATCAATTTATAAATCCTTTAATATAAATCAATTTATATTATTCTTTAAAACGTCTTTAATTTCCTTTATAATTTCATCCTTTCTCTTGATTTATAAAATAATCAAATTTTATAAATCCTATATTTAAACTTTTCACAATAATTCTAAAATATCTTGATTAAACTATTTTATAAAATCAATAGCATCATATTCTCCAAAATCAGTTTTTAACTGTATTTCACAAAAATCATAATTTTTATAACATTAAAAATTATAACGTTTATTTATTTAAAATAAATCAATTTCCAAACATACAGTATATTTTCAAAAATCACTTTAAAATCATTTTAAAATCCCAAAATCTGGGTCCAATGATGCTACACACCAAATAGTCAATCACGACTATTACGATATCATATATCAATATGAAAATCCATCAAATATCAAAATATCTGAAATCAAATAAAAACTGTTGAGGAATCCAGTTGGATCCCTCCAACCTGTTTTCCTGCATCCACAAACATTAGCACAATACCAATTTCGTTCCAGTACGAAATTATCGCGGTATATGTTCTTATTAAATATTATCCGCTTAATAACGGCGCAATAGGGTCTCAACTGCTAAAAAATACGGGAAATCAATCAACTCCAATATATACATATGCCAATATATATATTGATATTATATATAATACCAATTTCACTGTTTATGAAATATTCGTGGTATATGTTTTTAATAAATAACATCCGCTTACTAACGGCGTATAATGTCTATTTTAACAATCAATAGATATCAATCATCATTCAAACATGCATTCAAATATTTTAAATCTAACTATTTAAAATAAAATCGAAACTGATTCGATTGAGTGAGAAATTCTCACCTTGATTTAATTTCGTTTTAGCGATTTATTTCGAATAAAATTAAACGGACGTTTAATTTTACCCAAAATTCTCACTAACTCCAAACGACTCCAAACCAACTCCATCGCGTAGTGCTCGTCCATACGATTCCAACGCAACTGAGTTTGCATTTTTTCGACCTCGTATGAAAAAGTTATTGATTTTACAAGTTTGTACACAATTTTATATAAACAATTCGACATAGCTTTAACTATTTTTAACCTCCATCACAGCCACTTGATTTCTTCCCATGCAAATCTGGCCGTCCACCCCTATCATCTTCCTCCACGTCTTCATCTCCAGGCAACACAAAAACAACCGAACCCATAAACAACAAACTAGGGTTTAATTATTCTCCACAAATACTCGACTATACACGATCAAACCACCATCATCTTGAAGCTCATGACCTCCACTATACTCGGCCTGAAGGGCATAAGGCTCGGCCCCCTCCTCCTCCTCATGTTGCGTGCACAACTGGCCATGAACGGCCCCACTTTGCTCCTCCATCGTCGCTCCAAATTCGATCATCACCGTATGGAATCGAAGCTCTCGTCGAGCTCTTCGACTTTGTAGTTGAGCACTTCGCGTAATTCCTTACGGATTGAGAGAGATTAATGAATGAATTTTGACAAATTCTGGCCCTTGGTTGTATAAGTGGCGGCTAGGGTTTTGTAACCTAATTTTATTTTTATTTTTTTTTAAAATTATGAAGGGGTGGGTGTATTTATAGAGAAACGATCGACACTATTCACCCGGAAATTCCGAACTCCGATTTACGCGCCGAAACTGACATACCTAGGGTTTATCCCGCGTTCCGGACACAATGGAACAGGTTTCGGAAGCTAATTCGGACATCTGTGCGAGTTATGGCTGAAAACGCTCAATTTAAATTAAACCGATTTAAATCGATTTCTAGGCGTTTTAATTCGTACCGGACAAACGGTAAATCCAATTGACACGAAATTTGAAACCTTACAATAATATCACATTACGGATCCGATGAAACTAGTTTCGTCGAAATCCGAGACTTTTTGAAAAATGGCTATTTTAACTCGCCAAATTAAAATTAAAAATAAATCGATGCGTTTCGAGCTGCTACGATCAAACGATAACTCCGATTGACACGAAAATTGAAATCCGGTAATAACTAACTATTACGGATCCAATGGAACTAGTTTCGTTCAATTCTGAGACTGTTCAAAAATTGACTATTTTCACTAGTTGATTTTAATATTAAAATATTCAATTTTCACAAATTAACTTTTAATTCGATTTTAAAAGTTCTAAAATATCGTTCTAACTCTAACATGATAAAATAAAATTTTACAAATCATTTTCAATCATATTTAACTCTATTTTCAATTATTTCCATAATTTAACATATTAAAATATCGATTTAATTATTCAATTAAATCCAAAAATTCAAATAAAAATTTATTCGACTTCTAAATTCACTTATTAATATTTAAAATAAATTAAATATTCAAATTTCAATTTCTAAAAATTCTGGGTCGTTACAATCTTCCCCACTTAAAAGAATTTCGTCCTCGAAATTACAAGTAAGAAAAGTTATAGAATTTATTAATTTTCCCAAAATTCATAATTAAACTTCTTACAAATCTTTACTAAGTTTTCAAATCATACTTAGTTATCTTTTCAAAAACAATTACTATTGTTTAACTTTCAATTCCAAATCAAAGTTAAAGTTTTCAAAATTTTCCAATTTTCTCAAATTTTTCTAACGCCTTAAATTTTCGAAAAAATTCGCCATAGTCTCCTTTGCGCGGCTCGATCCGAAAAAAAATGACAGTATATATATCACAAATATACATCTCATCAAGTAATGAGGCATCCCGCAGGGAAAAAAGTGTAAAAGTACGATATGTAATCCGAGATATGTACCTTATATTTTATTAGCAAGCATATACGGCTAATATAGCGTGAAAGCGAGCTCCAAATGTGAAGAAAACGCGATCCGCACCTACTAAACACTCAACAAACAACATGAGAACCATGCATATAGACAATAATCTCAATATACAACATATAGCAACATAACTCTATATGTCACATAGCAAATGTAGTAAAACAACATATATTCAACCATCAACCAACTAACATCCATAACCAATAAATATTCATTCATATTCTCATTAATATTTAATGAAATGGTTTTCACTCTAAATCATATTTGATTTATTTACATTGGATTTTATCAACTTTCATTCTCAATTAGTTTATATTCACTAATCCATATTCAAGTTGGTTCACTTCCAATTCAAATTCGATTCTATTTAATTCCAATTGAATTTCAATTTCTTTAGCTTTCAATTTCATTAATACTTAATGAATTATATACCATCAACTAATCAATCAAATAACAACCAATGTATATTTATTTCAACCAAATTCCTTTACTTTCAATTGGATTAATTAAATTGATTTTCATTCAATCTTTCCATAACATTAGATTTTAATGAATTAACACTTATATTCATTATTTCATATCAACTTAATTTACATTCAATCCATTCATTTAATTCAATTACAACAGTTGAATTTTATTTATATAACTTAAGTTCATATCCATCACTTAACTTTAATAATTTACTTTGATACCCAAAGTCAATTCCATTCAATAACACTTAAGTTATATTCCATTTAACTTTAATTTCATTTTTATTTACAACTCATATTCATATAGTTTCACTTCTTATATATATAAGTTTATTTCACAATTGTAAATCACTTTAATTATAATTCAATTCTTATAATTCATTTGCTTATACAATTATTCTTTTATTTAGATTATTCAAACAACTAAACAATCAACATATATACACTTTAATAATTCTAAAAATTATTACTTTATATACAAAATATACTCAAGGTAAAATTATTTCATTTACCCAATTTTTAAAAACAATATTATGTCGAATTGTTCTATTCAAGTGTTTAGAAACCCCTTCGGCATAGTCTTGCGGACCACGCTGACGAAAGTTCATATGCCACTCAATAAACCAATCATCACAATATAAAACAATTTATATTCACTAACAAATACGCTCTCATAGCTATTATTACACTCAAACTCATTCTAGAGTACTGCTGACTCTATCTCTAATGAATTATACCCAACAGAACCATGGTTGTTGCTTAACCATATGCTCTGATACCAAATGTAACGTATACGGATTTTCGTTGCCGAAAAACCGAATAGTTATGGGTTTTAAAAAGAATTTAAGAAAAGAAAAAGAGGAGATAAGAAGATAGAAAATAGGGAGAAGAGAAAATAGAACGGAACAGAAAACAACAGAACAACATCAGAATCTCACAATTCGTAGCGGAACAACATATAATAATAAATGAATAATCTTTAAACAAAGAACTATATCAGTTATTACATCACATTATATTACATTACATCAAATCATCAGAGTGTACAACAACAAACAATTACAACAGCGGAAAAAGAGATAATATATACTAATAATACGCCATGCCATCCAGCTTGCCTCCAGCAACTCCAGAATATCCAGAATATCCTGATAAACCTTAACTCTTGACTGCCCGTGTGGAAATTGGTGGGCACCCAGAGTTTAGGAAGGAAAACAATAAACTCCAAGTCAGTCATGTGACTGGTGTGAGAACTCAAAACAGTTTATTTTTCTTTAAAAATCAAAATAGAGAGATATTTTTATTTCAGTTCGCAATGCTTTTGAAGATGAGACTACCATAAGGCCTCCCGCACACACACACACATGCAAACGCAGAATCGGAGGAGATTTCTCCTTATGATAGTCAAAGATGCTTGATACGCATTTAAAATAACATTTGATATTATTACTAGTGCATAGTGTAGAAGAAATTCATTTCGAAAGTAGAATATAAATCTTAGCCAACATACGACCATTATCGTATGCCTACTATAGCTACCATCCAAACAGTGGTGACCACCATAAGTGAATGGCAGGTCCTACAACTAATACCGTACAAGTTTCATATTGGGAATTGGATTTCCAACGAATGACCAGGCCAAGGAACTTTCCATTGCCACATGAGAATGCCTCTGGATGGACATCCCCGAGAACCAAACCGGATCTCTACCAACACAAGGCCGGGTTACCCCTAACTGAGTAACAACTGACCGAATATGCCATCCCCCGGTCCTTTGGGACCTTTTCACCGAGCGCTCGTAATCAATTCACACAATCATAACAAAGTGTTTTCAACATGAGTAAGTATCTGGGCTCCATACCATGATACCACCCTTTTCCAGAAGGAAATGGACACATCCTAAAGGGTGCTACCCCTCATAACCTTGCTGCTTCTTTCCTGTTTTGACCATTCACGGGGTGTGAGGCTCGACGAAGTCACGTCCACAAAAACATACTTTATACAAAAGCCATGCCTTGGGTCAACAAACGATCAACACAATGATCACAAGGAAAGACGATCAAATAAACGATCCTATCACAAATAATCAACACAATGATCATTTCAGCATCACTCAGCATGTCACATTACCAAATTAGGAATATATCGCTGATAACTTCAACTATATAACCTCTGAGCTCGTATGTCTCAGAGAAGGGTGTTAAGCTAAAAGAATAAATTCTCCGCCACCAACAGAAATATATTTGAAAGAAATCGGCTTTATATCTCAAATTGTAATGTCAGGCATACAATCCATACAAGTTTGTTCCGGGCTCGAACAAAACCGAAGGCACTTCTTACGAAGCCCTTGCAATCCGGGTATTCACAATCCCGATCGAATTTCCCATCACTTAGGAGATCTCTATACCAGGAGCTACCCAGTGCAGAGACAATCGATAGGTCATCCTATCGTTTTCACAAATACTCGGTCTTCAACACCGATCTTCAATGCAATTCACAACGACGTATCACATATTCGGAATGGGTTATACGACCCCATGGTCCTTTCCCGGTTAACCCGAATAGTGAGCGCTTATTCAAAAATAAGTGTGGCATTCACATTCAAACAAATCACATCAATTACCCATTCAAAGGGAAATATTGATAGTCGGTTATTGAACTATCACTGGATATGCACACATCACCAGTTTCCAAATAATTTTCCAAATTATTTATTTTCCAAAATATCTTCACTAGATATATAATTTCACACTTCAAAAATAAATCAATATTTATTTTTAAACAAATTCCACTTCCTTTATAAATTCCTTAGTGAATTTATAATTCCAAGATATCAATGAATATTCGATTTTAATTATTCATTTCAATTTTTCTTTTCAATTTATCTTCAAAAAGATAAATTCTCAAAGTATTCGCTTTTTATTGGAAAACATTTCCATACTTATTTATTCATAAGTAATTCACAAATTTTATTTATTTTCAAAACTTAGAAAATATTCAATATACTTCAATCGAAATTAAGTATATATTTCATTCTTTAAGGAAATCATTCTCTTAAACATATTTATTTGGGCCAAAACGAATGTTGCGTAAAACATCGTTACAACAACCCAAATTCACTAGTATAGGGATTCGAAATTAAATAGATATATAAATCCCAATACTATACAAAACATTTCCTTTCGGAAATCATTTACTATAACAACAGTGTTATAGTCCACTATTTCCTTTTCATTTCTCGAAAACGTCTATTTCAACAATAAATGTTGAAATCTATGGTTTCGAATCTCAACACATTTTAAAACATCGTTAGATCGTTTTAATTCAATTTAAACATCTCATTCAAACATTTTCTTTAACATATTATTCACTATTCAAAAACGTGAATATTCTTTGTTAACAACTTTCATCACTTCTATTCATTTTGTTTCAAAGGATTATTCACAGTAAAAAATGTGAATATAACTCCATTAATAAGTTTCAACAATTTACTTATCAAAATAAGTCGTTTGCGAATTTATAAAACAACGTTTATAAATTCCTTTATTAAACTATTCAATTCCATATCTCAATGATATACTAACGGTTCATCTTATAAGTTAAATGCTTATAATTTCTTTGTTTACAAAAATCATTCTTTTTAAACTTCCCAATATAAAAATCTTATAACTTATAAGATTCATTCATTTATCCAAATATATTCTTTAATAATCTTACAAAATTCATAAATCTTACTATTTATAAATTTCATTTATAACTTCACCATTTATAATTTTATAAATCCCATTCACATATGCAATCCATTTTCACTTCATTCAAACACTTATAAAAACTCGTTTTATAATTCAAATGTTTTAATTTATAAATATCAATTTATAAATCCTTTAATATAAATCAATTTATATTATTCTTTAAAACGTCTTTAATTTCCTTTATAATTTCATCCTTTCTCTTGATTTATAAAATAATCAAAATTTATAAATCCTATATTTAAACTTTTCACAATAATTCTAAAATATCTTGATTAAACTATTTTATAAAATCAATAGCATCATATTCTCCAAAATTAGTTTTTAACTGTATTTCACAAAAATCATAATTTTTATAACATTAAAAATTATAACGTTTATTTATTTAAAATAAATCAATTTCCAAACATACAGTATATTTTCAAAAATCACTTTAAAATCATTTTAAAATCCCAAAATCTGGGTCCAATGATGCTACACACCAAATAGTCAATCACGACTACTACGATATCATATATCAATATGAAAATCCATCAAATATCAAAATATCTGAAATCAAATAAAAACTGTTGAGGAATCCAGTTGGATCCCTCCAACCTGTTTTCCTGCATCCACAAACATTAGCACAATACCAATTTCGTTCCAGTACGAAATTATCGCGGTATATGTTCTTATTAAATATTATCCGCTTAATAACGGCGCAATAGGGTCTCATCCGCTAAAAAATACGGGAAATCAATCAACTCCAATATATACATATGCCAATATATATATTGATATTATATATAATACCAATTTCACTGTTTATGAAATATTCGTGGTATATGTTTTTAATAAATAACATCCGCTTACTAACGGCGTATAATGTCTATTTTAACAATCAATAGATATCAATCATCATTCAAACATGCATTCAAATATTTTAAATCTAACTATTTAAAATAAAATCGAAACTGATTCGATTGAGTGAGAAATTCTCACCTTGATTTAATTTCGTTTTAGCGATTTATTTCGAATAAAATTAAACGGACGTTTAATTTTACCCAAAATTCTCACTAACTCCAAACGACTCCAAACCAACTCCATCGCGTAGTGCTCGTCCATACGATTCCAACGCAACTGAGTTTGCATTTTTTCGACCTCGTATGAAAAAGTTATTGATTTTACAAGTTTGTACACAATTTTATATAAACAATTCGACATAGCTTTAACTATTTTTAACCTCCATCACAGCCACTTGATTTCTTCCCATGCAAATCTGGCCATCCACCCCTATCATCTTCCCCCACGTCTTCATCTCCAGGCAACACAAAAACAACCGAACCCATAAACAACAAACTAGGGTTTAATTATTCTCCACAAATACTCGACTATACACGATCAAACCACCACCATCTTGAAGCTCATGACCTCCACTATACTCGGCCTGAAGGGCATAAGGCTCGGCCCCCTCCTCCTCCTCATGTTGCATGCGCAACTGGCCATGAACGGCCCCACTTTGCTCCTCCATCGTCGCTCCAAATTCGATCATCACCGTATGGAATCGAAGCTCTCGTCGAGCTCTTCGACTTTGTAGTTGAGCACTTCGCGTAATTCCTTACGGATTGAGAGAGATTAATGAATGAATTTTGACAAATTCTGGCCCTTGGTTGTATAAGTGGCGGCTAGGGTTTTGTAACCTAATTTTATTTTTATTTTTTTTTAAAATTATGAAGGGGTGGGTGTATTTATAGAGAAACGATCGACACTATTCACCCGGAAATTCCGAACTCCGATTTACGCGCCGAAACTGACATACCTAGGGTTTATCCCGCGTTCCGGACACAATGGAACAGGTTTCGGAAGCTAATTCGGACATCTGTGCGAGTTATGGCTGAAAACGCTCAATTTAAATTAAACCGATTTAAATCGATTTCTAGGCGTTTTAATTCGTACCGGACAAACGGTAAATCCAATTGACACGAAATTTGAAACCTTACAATAATATCACATTACGGATCCGATGAAACTGGTTTCGTCGAAATCCGAGACTTTTTGAAAAATGGCTATTTTAACTCGCCAAATTAAAATTAAAAATAAATCGATGCGTTTCGAGCTGCTACGATCAAACGATAACTCCGATTGACACGAAAATTGAAATCCGGTAATAACTAACTATTACGGATCCATTGGAACTAGTTTCGTTCAATTCTGAGACTGTTCAAAAATTGACTATTTTCACTAGTTGATTTTAATATAAAATATTCAATTTTCACAAATTAACTTTTAATTCGATTTTAAAAGTTCTAAAATATCGTTCTAACTCTAAAATGATAAAATAAAATTTTACAAATCATTTTCAATCATATTTAACTCTATTTTCAATTATTTCCATAATTTAACATATTAAAATATCGATTTAATTATTCAATTAAATCCAAAAATTCAAATAAAAATTTATTCGACTTCTAAATTCACTTATTAATATTTAAAATAAATTAAATATTCAAATTTCAATTTCTAAAAATTCTGGGTCGTTACAATCTTCCCCACTTAAAAGAATTTCGTCCTCGAAATTACAAGTAAGAAAAGTTATAGAATTTATTAATTTTTCCAAAATTCATAATTAAACTTCTTACAAATCTTTACTAAGTTTTCAAATCATACTTAGTTATCTTTTCAAAAACAATTACTATTGTTTAACTTTCAATTCCAAATCAAAGTTAAAGTTTTCAAAATTTTCCAATTTTCTCAAATTTTTCTAACGCCTTAAATTTTCGGAAAAATTCGCCATAGTCTCCTTTGCGCGGCTCGATCCGAAAAAAAAATGACAGTATATATATCACAAATATACATCTCATCAAGTAATGAGGCATCCCGCAGGGAAAAAAGTGTAAAAGTACGATATGTAATCCGAGATATGTACCTTATATTTTATTAGCAAGCATATACGGCTAATATAGCGTGAAAGCGAGCTCCAAATGCGAAGCAAACGCGATCCGCACCTACTAAACACTCAACAAACAACATGAGAACCATGCATATAGACAATAATCTCAATATACAACATATAGCAACATAACTATATATGTCACATAGCAAATGTAGTAAAACAACATATATTCAACCATCAACCAACTAACATCCATAACCAATAAATATTCATTCATATTCTCATTAATATTTAATGAAATGGTTTTCACTCTAAATCATATTTGATTTATTTACATTTGATTTTATCAACTTTCATTCTCAATTAGTTTATATTCACTAATCCATATTCAAGTTGGTTCACTTCCAATTCAAATTCGATTCTATTTAATTCCAATTGAATTTCAATTTCTTTAGCTTTCAATTTCATTAATACTTAATGAATTATATACCATCAACTAATCAATCAAATAACAACCAATGTATATTTATTTCAACCAAATTCCTTTACTTTCAATTGGTTTAATTAAATTGATTTTCATTCAATCTTTCCATAACATTAGATTTTAATGAATTAACACTTATATTCATTATTTCATATCAACTTAATTTACATTCAATCCATTCATTTAATTCAATTACAACAGTTGAATTTTATTTATATAACTTAAGTTCATATCCATCACTTAACTTTAATAATTTACTTTGATACCCAAAGTCAATTCCATTCAATAACACTTAAGTTATATTCCATTTAACTTTAATTTCATTTTTATTTACAACTCATATTCATATAGTTTCACTTCTTATATATATAAGTTTATTTCACAATTGTAAATCACTTTAATTATAATTCAATTCTTATAATTCATTTGCTTATACAATTATTCTTTTATTTAGATTATTCAAACAACTAAACAATCAACTTATATACACTTTAATAATTCTAAAAATTATTACTTTATATACAAAATATACTCAAGGTAAAATTATTTCATTTACCCAATTTTTAAAAACAATATTATGTCGAATTGTTCTATTCAAGTGTTTAGAAACCCCTTCGGCGTAGTCTTGCGGACCACGCTGACGAAAGTTCATATGCCACTCAATAAACCAATCATCACAATATAAAACAATTTATATTCACTAACAAATAAGCTCTCATAGCTATTATTACACTCAAACTCATTCTAGAGTACTGCTGACTCTATCTCTAATGAATTATACCCAACAGAACCATGGTTGTTGCTTAACCATATGCTCTGATACCAAATGTAACGTATACGGATTTTCGTTGCCGAAAAACCGAATAGTTATGGGTTTTAAAAAGAATTTAAGAAAAGAAAAAGAGGAGATAAGAAGATAGAAAATAGGGAGAAGAGAAAATAGAAAATAGAACGGAATAGAAAACAACAGAACAACATCAGAATCTCATAATTCGCAGCGGAACAACATATAATAATAAATGAATAATCTTTAAACAAAGAACTATATCAGTTATTACATCACATTATATTACATTACATCAAATCATCAGAGTGTACAACAACAAACAATTACAACAGCGGAAAAAGAGATACTATATACTAATAATACGCCATGCCATCCAGCTTGCCTCCAGCAACTCCAGAATATCCAGAATATCCTGATAAACCTTAACTCTTGACTGCCCGTGTGGAAATTGGTGGGCACCCAGAGTTTAGGAAGGAAAACAATAAACTCCAAGTCAGTCATGTGACTGGTGTGAGAACTCAAAACAGTTTATTTTTCTTTAAAAATCAAAATAGAGAGATATTTTTATTTCAATTCGCAATGCTTTTGAAGATGAGACTACCATAAGGCCTCCCGCACACACACACATGCAAACGCAGAATCGGAGGAGATTTCTCCTTATGATAGTCAAAGATGCTTGATACGCATTTAAAATAACATTTGATATTATTACTAGTGCATAGTGTAGAAGAAATTCATTTCGAAAGTAGAATATAAATCTTAGCCAACATACGACCATTATCGTATGCCTACTATAGCTACCATCCAAACAGTGGTGACCACCATAAGTGAATGGCAGGTCCTACAACTAATACCGTACAAGTTTCGTATTGGGAATTGGATTTCCAACGAATGATCAGGCCAAGGAACTTCCCATTGCCACATGAGAATGCCTCTGGATGGACATCCCCGAGAACCAAACCGGATCTCTACCAACACAAGGCCGGGTTACCCCTAACTGAGTAACAACTGACCGAATATGCCATCCCCCGGTCCTTTGGGACCTTTTCACCGAGCGCTCGTAATCAATTCACACAATCATAACAAAGTGTTTTCAACATGAGTAAGTATCTGGGCTCCATACCATGATACCACCCTTTTCCAGAAGGAAATGGACACATCCTAAAGGGTGCTACCCCTCATAACCTTGCTGCTTCTTTCCTGTTTTGACCATTCACGGGGTGTGAGGCTCGACGAAGTCACGTCCACAAAAACATACTTTATACAAAAGCCATGCCTTGGGTCAACAAATGATCAACACAATGATCACAAGGATAGACGATCAAATAAACGATCCTATCACAAATAATCAACACAATGATCATTTCAGCATCACTCAGCATGTCACATTACCAAATTGGGAATATATCGCTGATAACTTCAACTATATAACCTCTGAGCTCGTATGTCTCAGAGAAGGGTGTTAAGCTAAAAGAATAAATTCTCCGCCACCAACAGAAATATATTTGAAAGAAATCGGCTTTATATCTCAAATTGTAATGTCAGGCATACAATCCATACAAGTCTGTTCCGGGCTCGAACAAAACCGAAGGCACTTCTTACGAAGCCCTTGCAATCCGGGTATTCACAATCCCGATCGAATTTCCCATCACTTAGGAGATCTCTATACCAGGAGCTACCCAGTGCAGAGACAATCGATAAGTCATCCTATCGCTTTCACAAATACTCGGTCTTCAACACCGATCTTCAATGCAATTCACAACGACGTATCACATATTCGGAATGGGTTATACGACCCCATGGTCCTTTTCCGGTTAACCCGAATAGTGAGCGCTTATTCAAAAATAAGTGTGGCATTCACATTCAAACAAATCACATCAATTACCCATTCAAAGGGAAATATTGATAGTCGGTTATTGAACTATCACTGGATATGCACACATCACCAGTTTCCAAATAATTTTCCAAATTATTTATTTTCCAACATATCTTCACTAGATATATAATTTCACACTTCAAAAATAAATCAATATTTATTTTTAAACAAATTCCACTTCCTTTATAAATTCCTTAGTGAATTTATAATTCCAAGATATCAATGAATATTCGATTCAATTATTCATTTCAATTTTTCTTTTCAGTTTATCTTCAAAAAGATAAATTCTCAAAGTATTCGCTTTTTATTGGAAAACATTTCCATACTTATTTATTCATAAGTAATTCACAAATTTTATTTATTTTCAAAACTTAGAAAATATTCAATATACTTCAATCGAAATTAAGTATATATTTCATTCTTTAAGGAAATCATTCTCTTAAACATATTTATTTGGGCCAAAACGAATGTTGCGTAAAACATCGTTACAACAACCCAAATTCACTAGTATAGGGATTCGAAATTAAATAGATATATAAATCCCAATACTATACAAAACATTTCCTTTCGGAAATCATTTACTATAACAACAGTGTTATAGTCCACTATTTCCTTTTCATTTCTCGAAAACGTCTATTTCAACAATAAATGTTGAAATCTATGGTTTCGAATCTCAACACATTTTAAAACATCGTTAGATCGTTTTAATTCAATTTAAACATCTCATTCAAACATTTTCTTTAACATATTATTCACTATTCAAAAACGTGAATATTCTTTGTTAACAACTTTCATCACTTCTATTCATTTTGTTTCAAAGGATTATTCACAGTAAAAAATGTGAATATAACTCCATTAATAAGTTTCAACAATTTACTTATCAAAATAAGTCGTTTGCGAATTTATAAAACAACGTTTATAAATTCCTTTATTAAACTATTCAATTCCATATCTCAATGATATACTAACGGTTCATCTTATAAGTTAAATGCTTATAATTTCTTTGTTTACAAAAATCATTCTTTTTAAACTTCCCAATATAAAAATCTTATAACTTATAAGATTCATTCATTTATCCAAATATATTCTTTAATAACCTTACAAAATTCATAAATCTTACTATTTATAAATTTCATTTATAACTTCACCATTTATAATTTTATAAATCCCATTCACATATGCAATCCATTTTCACTTCATTCAAACACTTATAAAAACTCGTTTTATAATTCAAATGTTTTAATTTATAAATATCAATTTATAAATCCTTTAATATAAATCAATTTATATTATTCTTTAAAACGTCTTTAATTTCCTTTATAATTTCATCCTTTCTCTTGATTTATAAAATAATCAAATTTTATAAATCCTATATTTAAACTTTTCACAATAATTCTAAAATATCTTGATTAAACTATTTTATAAAATCAATAGCATCATATTCTCCAAAATCAGTTTTTAACTGTATTTCACAAAAATCATAATTTTTATAACATTAAAAATTATAACGTTTATTTATTTAAAATAAATCAATTTCCAAACATACAGTATATTTTCAAAAATCACTTTAAAATCATTTTAAAATCCCAAAATCTGGGTCTAATGATGCTACACACCAAATAGTCAATCACGACTACTACGATATCATATATCAATATGAAAATCCATCAAATATCAAAATATCTGAAATCAAATAAAAAATGTTGAGGAATCCAGTTGGATCCCTCCAACCTGTTTTCCTGCATCCACAAACATTAGCACAATACCAATTTCGTTCCAGTACGAAATTATCGCGGTATATGTTCTTATTAAATATTATCCGCTTAATAACGGCGCAATAGGGTCTCATCCGCTAAAAAATACGGGAAATCAATCAACTCCAATATATACATATGCCAATATATATATTGATATTATATATAATACCAATTTCACTGTTTATGAAATATTCGCGGTATATGTTTTTAATAAATAACATCCGCTTACTAACGGCGTATAATGTCTATTTTAACAATCAATAGATATCAATCATCATTCAAACATGCATTCAAATATTTTAAATCTAATTATTTAAAATAAAATCGAAACTGATTCGATTGAGTGAGAAATTCTCACCTTGATTTAATTTCGTTTTAGCGATTTATTTCGAATAAAATTAAACGGACGTTTAATTTTACCCAAAATTCTCACTAACTCCAAATGACTCCAAACCAACTACATCGCGTAGTGCTCGTCCATACGATTCCAACGCAACTGAGTTTGCATTTTTTTGACCTCGTATGAAAAAGTTATTGATTTTACAAGTTTGTACACATTTTTATATAAACAATTCGACATAACTTTAACTATTTTTAACCTCCATCACAGCCACTTGATTTCTTCCCATGCAAATCTGGCCGTCCACCCCTATCATCTTCCCCCACGTCTTCATCTCCAGGCAACACAAAAACAACCGAACCCATAAGCAACAAACTAGGGTTTAATTATTCTCCACAAATACTCGACTATACACGATCAAACCACCACCATCTTGAAGCTCATGACCTCCACTATACTCGGCCTGAAGGGCATAAGGCTCGGCCCCCTCCTCCTCCTCATGTTGCGTGCGCAACTGGCCATGAACGGCCCCACTTTGCTCCTCCATCGTCGCTCCAAATTCGATCATCACCGTATGGAATCGAAGCTCTCGTCGAGCTCTTCGACTTTGTAGTTGAGCACTTCGCGTAATTCCTTACGGATTGAGAGAGATTAATGAATGAATTTTGACAAATTCTGGCCCTTGGTTGTATAAGTGGCGGCTAGGGTTTTGTAACCTAATTTTATTTTTATTTTTTTTTAAAATTATGAAGGGGTGGGTGTATTTATAGAGAAACGATCGACACTATTCACCCGGAAATTCCGAACTCCGATTTACGCGCCGAAACTGACATACCTAGGGTTTATCCCACGTTCCGGACACAATGGAACAGGTTTCGGAAGCTAATTCGGACATCTGTGCGAGTTATGGCTGAAAACGCTCAATTTAAATTAAACCGATTTAAATCGATTTCTAGGCGTTTTAATTCGTACCGGACAAACGGTAAATCCAATTGACACGAAATTTGAAACCTTACAATAATATCACATTACGGATCCGATGAAACTGGTTTCGTCGAAATCCGAGACTTTTTGAAAAATGGCTATTTTAACTCGCCAAATTAAAATTAAAAATAAATCGATGCGTTTCGAGCTGCTACGATCAAACGATAACTCCGATTGACACGAAAATTGAAATCCGGTAATAACTAACTATTACGGATCCATTGGAACTAGTTTCGTTCAATTCTGAGACTGTTCAAAAATTGACTATTTTCACTAGTTGATTTTAATATTAAAATATTCAATTTTCACAAATTAACTTTTAATTCGATTTTAAAAGTTCTAAAATATCGTTCTAACTCTAACATGATAAAATAAAATTTTACAAATCATTTTCAATCATATTTAACTCTATTTTCAATTATTTCCATAATTTAACATATTAAAATATCGATTTAATTATTCAATTAAATCCAAAAATTCAAATAAAAATTTATTCGACTTCTAAATTCACTTATTAATATTTAAAATAAATTAAATATTCAAATTTCAATTTCTAAAAATTCTGGGTCGTTACAATCTTCCCCACTTAAAAGAATTTCATCCTCGAAATTACAAGTAAGAAAAGTTATAGAATTTATTAATTTTCCCAAAATTCATAATTAAACTTCTTACAAATCTTTACTAAGTTTTCAAATCATACTTAGTTATCTTTTCAAAAACAATTACTATTGTTTAACTTTCAATTCCAAATCAAAGTTAAAGTTTTCAAAAATTTTCAATTTTCTCAAATTTTTCTAACGCCTTAAATTTTCGAAAAAATTCGCCATAGTCTTCTTTGCGCGGCTCGATCCGAAAAAAAAATGACAGTATATATATCACAAATATACATCTCATCAAGTAATGAGGCATCCCGCAGGGAAAAAAGTGTAAAAGTACGATATGTAATCCGAGATATGTACCTTATATTTTATTAGCAAGCATATACGGCTAATATAGCGTGAAAGCGAGCTCCAAATGCGAAGCAAACGCGATCCGCACCTACTAAACACTCAACAAACAACATGAGAACCATGCATATAGACAATAATCTCAATATACAACATATAGCAACATAACTATATATGTCACATAGCAAATGTAGTAAAACAACATATATTCAACCATCAACCAACTAACATCCATAACCAATAAATATTCATTCATATTCTCATTAATATTTAATGAAATGGTTTTCACTCTAAATCATATTTGATTTATTTACATTGGATTTTATCAACTTTCATTCTCAATTAGTTTATATTCACTAATCCATATTCAAGTTGGTTCACTTCCAATTCAAATTCGATTCTATTTAATTCCAATTGAATTTCAATTTCTTTAGCTTTCAATTTCATTAATACTTAATGAATTATATACCATCAACTAATCAATCAAATAACAACCAATGTATATTTATTTCAACCAAATTCCTTTACTTTCAATTGGTTTAATTAAATTGATTTTCATTCAATCTTTCCATAACATTAGATTTTAATGAATTAACACTTATATTCATTATTTCATATCAACTTAATTTACATTCAATCCATTCATTTAATTCAATTACAACAGTTGAATTTTATTTATATAACTTAAGTTCATATCCATCACTTAACTTTAATAATTTACTTTGATACCCAAAGTCAATTCCATTCAATAACACTTAAGTTATATTCCATTTAACTTTAATTTCATTTTTATTTACAACTCATATTCATATAGTTTCACTTCTTATATATATAAGTTTATTTCACAATTGTAAATCACTTTAATTATAATTCAATTCTTATAATTCATTTGCTTATACAATTATTCTTTTATTTAGATTATTCAAACAACTAAACAATCAACTTATATACACTTTAATAATTCTAAAAATTATTACTTTATATACAAAATATACTCAAGGTAAAATTATTTCATTTACCCAATTTTTAAAAACAATATTATGTCGAATTGTTCTATTCAAGTGTTTAGAAACCCCTTCGGCATAGTCTTGCGGACCACGCTGACGAAAGTTCATATGCCACTCAATAAACCAATCATCACAATATAAAACAATTTATATTCACTAACAAATACGCTCTCATAGCTATTATTACACTCAAACTCATTCTAGAGTACTGCTGACTCTATCTCTAATGAATTATACCCAACAGAACCATGGTTGTTGCTTAACCATATGCTCTGATACAAAATGTAACGTATACGGATTTTCGTTGCCGAAAAACCGAATAGTTATGGCTTTTAAAAAGAATTTAAGAAAAGAAAAAGAGGAGATAAGAAGATAGAAAATAGGGAGAAGAGAAAATAGAAAATAGAACGGAACAGAAAACAACAGAACAACATCAGAATCTCACAATTCGCAGCGGAACAACGTATAATAATAAATGAATAATCTTTAAACAAAGAACTATATCAGTTATTACATCACATTATATTACATTACATCAAATCATCAGAGTGTACAACAACAAACAATTACAACAGCGGAAAAAGAGATACTATATACTAATAATACGCCATGCCATCCAGCTTGCCTCCAGCAACTCCAGAATATCCAGAATATCCTGATAAACCTTAACTCTTGACTGTCCGTGTGGAAATTGGTGGGCACCCAGAGTTTAGGAAGGAAAACAATAAACTCCAAGTCAGTCATGTGACTGGTGTGAGAACTCAAAACAGTTTATTTTTCTTTAAAAATCAAAATAGAGAGATATTTTTATTTCAATTCGCAATGCTTTTGAAGATGAGACTACCATAAGGCCTCCCGCACACACACACATGCAAACGCAGAATCGGAGGAGATTTCTCCTTATGATAGTCAAAGATGCTTGATACGCATTTAAAATAACATTTGATATTATTACTAGTGCATAGTGTAGAAGAAATTCATTTCGAAAGTAGAATATAAATCTTAGCCAACATACGACCATTATCGTATGCCTACTATAACTACCATCCAAACAGTGGTGACCACCATAAGTGAATGGCAGGTCCTACAACTAATACCGTACAAGTTTCGTATTGGGAATTGGATTTCCAACGAATGATCAGGCCAAGGAACTTCCCATTGCCACATGAGAATGCCTCTGGATGGACATCCCCGAGAACCAAACCGGATCTCTACCAACACAAGGCCGGGTTACCCCTAACTGAGTAACAACTGACCGAATATGCCATCCCCCGGTCCTTTGGGACCTTTTCACCGAGCGCTCGTAATCAATTCACACAATCATAACAAAGTGTTTTCAACATGAGTAAGTATCTGGGCTCCATACCATGATACCACCCTTTTCCAGAAGGAAATGGACACATCCTAAAGGGTGCTACCCCTCATAACCTTGCTGCTTCTTTCCTGTTTTGACCATTCACGGGGTGTGAGGCTCGACGAAGTCACGTCCACAAAAACATACTTTATACAAAAGCCATGCCTTGGGTCAACAAATGATCAACACAATGATCACAAGGATAGACGATCAAATAAACGATCCTATCACAAATAATCAACACAATGATCATTTCAGCATCACTCAGCATGTCACATTACCAAATTGGGAATATATCGCTGATAACTTCAACTATATAACCTCTGAGCTCGTATGTCTCAGAGAAGGGTGTTAAGCTAAAAGAATAAATTCTCCGCCACCAACAGAAATATATTTGAAAGAAATCGGCTTTATATCTCAAATTGTAATGTCAGGCATACAATCCATACAAGTCTGTTCCGGGCTCGAACAAAACCGAAGGCACTTCTTACGAAGCCCTTGCAATCCGGGTATTCACAATCCCGATCGAATTTCCCATCACTTAGGAGATCTCTATACCAGGAGCTACCCAGTGCAGAGACAATCGATAGGTCATCCTATCGCTTTCACAAATACTCGGTCTTCAACACCGATCTTCAATGCAATTCACAACGACGTATCACATATTCGGAATGGGTTATACGACCCCATGGTCCTTTCCCGGTTAACCCGAATAGTGAGCGCTTATTCAAAAATAAGTGTGGCATTCACATTCAAACAAATCACATCAATTACCCATTCAAAGGGAAATATTGATAGTCGGTTATTGAACTATCACTGGATATGCACACATCACCAGTTTCCAAATAATTTTCCAAATTATTTATTTTCCAAAATATCTTCACTAGATATATAATTTCACACTTCAAAAATAAATCAATATTTATTTTTAAACAAATTCCACTTCCTTTATAATTTCCTTAGTGAATTTATAATTCCAAGATATCAATGAATATTCGATTTCAATTATTCATTTCAATTTTTCTTTTCAATTTATCTTCAAAAAGATAAATTCTCAAAGTATTCGCTTTTTATTGGAAAACATTTCCATACTTATTTATTCATAAGTAATTCACAAATTTTATTTATTTTCAAAACTTAGAAAATATTCAATATACTTCAATCGAAATTAAGTATATATTTCATTCTTTAAGGAAATCATTCTCTTAAACATACTTATTTGGGCCAAAACGAATGTTGCGTAAAACATCGTTACAACAACCCAAATTCACTAGTATAGGGATTCGAAATTAAATAGATATATAAATCCCAATACTATACAAAACATTTCCTTTCGGAAATCATTTACTATAACAACAGTGTTATAGTCCACTATTTCCTTTTCATTTCTCGAAAACGTCTATTTCAACAATAAATGTTGAAATCTATGGTTTCGAATCTCAACACATTTTAAAACATCGTTAGATCGTTTTAATTCAATTTAAACATCTCATTCAAACATTTTCTTTAACATATTATTCACTATTCAAAAACGTGAATATTCTTTGTTAACAACTTTCATCACTTCTATTCATTTTGTTTCAAAGGATTATTCACAGTAAAAAATGTGAATATAACTCCATTAATAAGTTTCAACAATTTACTTATCAAAATAAGTCGTTTGCGAATTTATAAAACAACGTTTATAAATTCCTTTATTAAACTATTCAATTCCATATCTCAATGATATACTAACGGTTCATCTTATAAGTTAAATGCTTATAATTTCTTTGTTTACAAAAATCATTCTTTTTAAACTTCCCAATATAAAAATCTTATAACTTATAAGATTCATTCATTTATCCAAATATATTCTTTAATAACCTTACAAAATTCATAAATCTTACTATTTATAAATTTCATTTATAACTTCACCATTTATAATTTTATAAATCCCATTCACATATGCAATCCATTTTCACTTCATTCAAACACTTATAAAAACTCGTTTTATAATTCAAATGTTTTAATTTATAAATATCAATTTATAAATCCTTTAATATAAATCAATTTATATTATTCTTTAAAATGTCTTTAATTTCCTTTATAATTTCATCCTTTCTCTTGATTTATAAAATAATCAAATTTTATAAATCCTATATTTAAACTTTTCACAATAATTCTAAAATATCTTGATTAAACTATTTTATAAAATCAATAGCATCATATTCTCCAAAATCAGTTTTTAACTGTATTTCACAAAAATCATAATTTTTATAACATTAAAAATTATAACGTTTATTTATTTAAAATAAATCAATTTCCAAACATACAGTATATTTTCAAAAATCACTTTAAAATCATTTTAAAATCCCAAAATCTGGGTCCAATGATGCTACACACCAAATAGTCAATCACGACTACTACGATATCATATATCAATATGAAAATCCATCAAA
This sequence comes from Allium cepa, assembly GCA_030765085.1. Lineage (NCBI taxonomy): Eukaryota > Viridiplantae > Streptophyta > Magnoliopsida > Asparagales > Amaryllidaceae > Allium > Allium cepa. Next base: position 346,560,453 of record CM060931.1, on the reverse strand, counting down.
TATCAAAATATCTGAAATTAAATAAAAACTATTGAGGAATCCAGTTGGATCCCTCCAACCTGTTTTCCTGCATCCACAAACATTAGCACAATACCAATTTCGTTCCAGTACGAAATTATCGCGGTATATGTTCTTATTAAATATTATCCGCTTAATAACGGCGCAATAGGGTCTCATCCGCTAAAAAATACGGGAAATCAATCAACTCCAATATATACATATGCCAATATATATATATATTGATATTATATATAATACCAATTTCACTGTTTATGAAATATTCGCGGTATATGTTTTTAATAAATAACATCCGCTTACTAACGGCGTATAATGTCTATTTTAACAATCGATAGATATCAATCATCATTCAAACATGCATTCAAATATTTTAAATCTAACTATTTAAAATAAAATCGAAACTGATTCGATTGAGTGAGAAATTCTCACCTTGATTTAATTTCGTTTTAGCGATTTATTTCGAATAAAATTAAACGGACGTTTAATTTTACCCAAAATTCTCACTAACTCCAAATGACTCCAAACCAACTCCATCGCGTAGTGCTCGTCCATACGATTCCAACGCAACTGAGTTTGCATTTTTTCGACCTCGTATGAAAAAGTTATTGATTTTACAAGTTTGTACACAATTTTATATAAACAATTCAACATACCTTTAACTATTTTTAACCTCCATCACAGCCACTTGATTTCTTCCCATGCAAATCTGGCCGTCCACCCCTATCATCTTCCCCCACGTCTTCATCTCTAGGCAACACAAAAACAACCGAACCCATAAACAACAAACTAGGGTTTAATTATTCTCCACAAATACTCGACTATACACGATCAAACCACCACCATCTTGAAGCTCATGACCTCCACTATACTCGGCCTGAAGGGCATAAGGCTCGGCCCCCTCCTCCTCCTCATGTTGCGTGCGCAACTGGCCATGAACGGCCCCACTTTGCTCCTCCATCGTCGCTCCAAATTCGATCATCACCGTATGGAATCGAAGCTCTCGTCGAGCTCTTCGACTTTGTAGTTGAGCACTTCGCGTAATTCCTTACGGATTGAGAGAGATTAATGAATGAATTTTGACAAATTCTGGCCCTTGGTTGTATAAGTGGCGGCTAGGGTTTTGTAACCTAATTTTATTTTTATTTTTTTTAAAATTATGAAGGGGTGGGTGTATTTATAGAGAAACGATCGACACTATTCACCCGGAAATTCCGAACTTCGATTTACGCGCCGAAACTGACATACCTAGGGTTTATCCCGCGTTTCGGACACAATGGAATAGGTTTCGGAAGCTAATTCGGACATCTGTGCGAGTTATGGCTGAAAACGCTCAATTTAAATTAAACCGATTTAAATCGATTTCTAGGCGTTTTAATTCGTACCGGACAAACGGTAAATCCAATTGACACGAAATTTGAAACCTTACAATAATATCACATTACGGATTCGATGAAACTGGTTTCGTCGAAATTCGAGACTTTTTGAAAAATGGCTATTTTAACTCGCCAAATTAAAATTAAAAATAAATCGATGCGTTTCGAGCTGCTACGATCAAACGATAACTCCGATTGACACGAAAATTGAAATCCGGTAATAACTAACTATTACGGATCCAGTGGAACTGGTTTCGTTCAATTCTGAGACTGTTCAAAAATTGACTATTTTCACTAGTTGATTTTAATATTAAAATATTCAATTTTCACAAATTAACTTTTAATTCGATTTTAAAAGTTCTAAAATATCGTTCTAACTCTAACATGATAAAATAAAATTTTACAAATCATTTTCAATCATATTTAACTCTATTTTCAATTATTTCCATAATTTAACATATTAAAATATCGATTTAATTATTCAATTAAATCCAAAAATTCAAATAAAAATTTATTCGACTTCTAAATTCACTTATTAATATTTAAACTAAATTAAATATTCAAATTTCAATTTCTAAAAATTCTGGGTCGTTATAGTTCTGATTTAGAAAAAAAGAATTTAAAATTATTTGTTATTACAGAATTAATTCGAAAACTGAATTGGAAAATGAATCAAGAAATGATTCAGATAATAACTCAGGATTTGATAATAGTGATGGTAATTTTGATTATTATAAAGCCTTATACAAAACTAATGGATTATTTATTTATATTAAGAAAATAAGAAAATTTATTATGGATATCGTAGATAAAATTTTAAATTTAGAAGAGATGTAAAATATGTTAAAAAATATTTAGAGTCTCATAAAAAAAGAGAAAATGTAACGACCCACCTTTGTGGACTGTTTAAATCGACAAAAAACCACACATGTCAGACTCAAACCATTCAAAAGTGTGGATTGTTATGGATAAATAAGAAAATAAGGGAAAAGAAAGAAAAAAAACACAGAATCTCACAGCGGAACGACAAAATGTAATAATCAAATAACAGTTCATGAAGTTGTTTACAAATAACATTTGATTACACTTTATAATAAAATTAGAGTTACACATACAGCGGGAATAAATAAATAATCAAACGGAAAAACATGATGTAGTAAAGTATATATAATAATATAAATGTAGACTAATCTCCGTCTTCATCCTCCAAATATAATGGTCTTTAATGTGCTGAAATACTCAGGCAAACCCGAGCGTAATGAAAAGACAAAACACTCGAGTCAGAACTAAAAGATCTTATGTAAGTTAAATCAAAATAAGTAAATATGAGTGTAATAGCATCAGAGATGTTTACAGGATTTTACATCTCTTATCTAGTGTCTAACGTGTGTGCAATAAATTAAGAGATGTTTGGGATTCCATCTCCTAAGGATCCGTTAAACTATCTACATACATAATACAATACGCTATTATAATATATCTACAATAAAGTAAAGTACTAAAATAGCATTAAGGCGTTACCCATATCCCCCTTAACATATTTTTATAAATACAGTAGTCTATACAATATCATAATTCCTCTATAAACTGTTGTCAGAGGGAACTCCATAGCGTATGGCACAATCCAAACTCATAGTGGGCACGATAAGGTATATGACAAGGCATGCAAGGCAATGCACAGGGTAGGATACTACTGTTCTGTGGATCCGGACAGGTAGTAATGCATAGCAGCAACTACCGCCCACCTCGGAACACACTTCCAAAATTATATCAAGGGTGGCCACAAATCAATCACAAAATAACATATATTTTATCGAAGAAGCATGTGCAATTGGAGGGGCGACCTCACCTGGCCCGGCGTGGCTCTTGTTTTAGTCATATCAAGCTGACCAGAGGGCGTCAAGGCTGCGTTCGTACCTCATACACTAGCGTTTGCCAAACCATCCTACTTCGTTCTAGATTCTCCACCACGTGCACAGTTGCAAAAGTGGTTTTTGGTATTGGCAGAGAGTATGACAATATCCGATTCCGGTCTCTTTACCAACCAAATGCTTATTTCACACCAGTTTGTTCTTTTACATTTCCAAAACCGATTCATAATTGATATCAAATATCATATTCACTTTAAAATCATATCACTTTCGAAATCATATTCACTTTCAAAATCATTATTCACTTTAAATCATATTCATTTTCAAAATCATAACTACAAAATAGGTTAAACCATCATATCCAAATATTCGCATTTAAATTAATTAAATCTAAATCATAACAGTTCCAACTTTAAACAGTTTGAACATTGAAAGTAGTATATATATTGGAATAGTCATATACTAAAATAGTTTACATTTTAAAAAAGGCTATAGATTAAAATAGTGTATATATATATATATATATATATATATATATATATATATATATAATAGCAATAGTTTATATATTAAAAGGTTATGCATTAGAAATAGTTTATATATTAAAATAGGTTATATATAAAATAGTTTATATATTAAAATAGTTTATACATTAAAATAGGTTATATATTGGAAATAGTTTATATATTAAAAATAGTTTATATATTAAAATAGGCTGTATATTAGAAATCGTTTATATATTAAAATAGGTTATATATATATGTTAAAAGTTGTTTATAAATTTAAAATAATATATATTAATATAGTTTAAAATTTAAAAATAGGATATAGATCAAATAATTTGCATATTAGAAATAATTTATATATTAAAATAGGATACATATATTAAAAATAGTTAATGTATCAAAAATTGTTTATAAATTTAAAATAATATATATTAAAATGGTTTATATGAGAAAATAGTTTATATACTAAAAGAGTCTGTATATTAAAAGAGTTTATATCCAAAATAATTTAAAATTGGAATCGTTTCTTCCAATTTCACAAATCAATTCAAATCAGCTATAGTTCCAAAATTCCATTTAAATCGATCTCAGTTCAACGATTTCAATTCAAAAGGCTAAAGGTTTCAATTCAAATTCTCTTTACAAACCATTTAAATTTCTATCGATTTCAAATCTATGTTTGAACTACGAATTTAAACCACTTCAAATTTAATATGTTTAAAGTTCAAACATTCAAACGTTTGCAATAACTCAGTTTTGAAAATTTCATTTATGTTTCAAAATTCAACCTTAAGATTTCAATTCAAATTCTCTAAATAATTCATTTAAACCAATTTCAATTTCAACATTTAAAGGCTTAGATTTGGAAAATAATTCAGTTTATATAAATCTAATTTTATTTCATAATATCATTTAACTGGATTTAAAAATTAAGAATTTAAAATCATTTAATTTAACCAATCCGGTACCCGTATATAATTTTCTACTATATAGCCAAGTGATACGGATATATATCATTTCAACCCGCAATAAATTTAAATTTACGGGTAAATATCATTTCAACCCGCAATCCCGAGTTAAATTCGAAATCCATAAAATCACTCGAGTTTATCATTTCAACCCATAATGATTTTTCCTTAATTTATAAGACCTTTCGGGCGTGTATCATTTCAACCCATAGGGATTTTTCTAACAGCAAACTAAGGGAACTTGTAGTGTGATAACAACATATAAATAAACTGTTAGCGCCAAAATTTGTCACTAACATGCAAACGTAAATGAAAGCACCAATTAAAAGTCACAGATAACAGATAGAATGTTTGTAGATAGTAATAATATGAAGAATAGTAAAAATTAAAATTAAAGCAGTAGAGAACAACAGATTTTATAGTGGTTTGGCTAACTCCGGCCTACATCCACTCCAGAAGTTTTCTTTTTATTGTTGTAATAATCGATTACAGTTACAACACTGCAGAGCAGTCCTAGTCTTAGAAAATAAAAAACCAGAGAGCCGAAGGAAGATCCCCTTTCTGAACCCCCTCATGCTGTATTTATAGGCAAATCCCGAGTTACTGGGCTTCCTTAGTAGTCCGGGCCCATTAGGGCAGCCGAGCCAACATCCTTCATCATGGTACGAGCCATTTCCTGTAGCAACTTCCTATGGCGACTTCCTGTGGCGACTTCCATGCCGAATGACTTCCATATCGAGCAACTTCCATGCCGAGCGACTTTCATGTAGCAACTTTCATGCCGAGCGACTTCCATGCCGAGCGTCTTCCATGCCGAACGACTTCCATGCCGAGCGACTTCCATGCCGAGCGACCTCCATGCCGAGCGACTTCCAAATGTGTTGCATTATCTATCCATCTAGTCGACTCAAACCTACCGCAATCCATCCTCGATAACTGAGAAATCAACTTAGCTAAATCCGCATGCCCGTGTCCTTGCCGAAAGGCGGGCTAACATAAACATACATCCAATCATCCAAAAATATCAACAAATAAGTATCCATTATAATCATCATTCAAATCAACCAATAAATCACAACAATTAACTAGCTATCATTATCAGGCATTTAACTAACAATTTAAATTCAATATTTATTTCAAATGGCAATGTAATTCAGTATATTAAAATTGAAATTAAATGATAGTTTAAAATACCAAACGGCAATCAATAAATTTCTAATCACATCATAAATTAATTATATCTATCATAAGATGGTTCAGCTGGTGTGAGTGGATTAAATCACTCACCTTTGATTCTAGTTGATTTAACATCCAAATAAAACCAAAAAATCCAATAGTCTCAAAATGCAGCCAAACTTGTTCCATAATATCCGAAATTTCAATAAGATCACAAAGAAGAAAACCGTGCATGAATCCGAAGTCGTATGAAAAAGTTATATACGTTAGAACGTTATAAATTTAAATTAAAAACAAATGAAGGGCAATTTAGTAAATACACTCACCGTTAACCCTAGCAGATGAATACGATCGCGTTCGAAAACCCTATACACACGTAGCCGCCACCATCTCCATGCAAATGTCGCCGCCTACACTCGCCTCTGACAGGATCAGACCCCTCCGATGGGACCGCCGCCTCTGGCCGTCCACCGGCCCCACGCATGCAACCTTCTAGGCGCCCTCCCTAGCTCTGCCGCCGGTTGAGTTATCAAAGCCACCATGGCAAACTCGGACCAAACTATGACAAAAGAACACCATCGATCTCGACTGCTTTCTATCCTCTTCCAAACGCCGCTTCTCGATCATCAAACGATCGAGGATTCACCGTTGGATCGAAAACCCTAGAAATGGACGACTGAGAAAGATCACCAATTTCCATCCAAAAGGTGACTCGAATCGAAAAACGAGCAGCAGTAGTAGATTGTGCTCTTCAGGAGCTTTCCATCGATATATAACGCAATGATTTGAGGAATTTAATTTTTTTTGATTTGATTTTGGTTTGAAATTAAATTTGGGAATTAGGGTTTCTGCCATTAGGAAGGAAGGAAGGATCGGATGGAAATGTATATACAGAAATAAGAAAAAGGCTGCTAGGGTTTCGAAAAAGAAATCTCTTTTTTGGACAAGGCTAGATAAGAATGAATGGACAAATTGAATTGGGTCGAAATGATAACGATGATCTGAAAAGGCCATTTCATTTCAGAAATGAAAATGGATCATCCAATATATCGCAATATAGGTTTTTGATATTTTTAAACTCAAAGGAACCAGTTTCAAACCAAAATTCCATTGTAAACAAAAGTTAGCTTTTTAAATCGGATTATTTTAATTGAATTCATTAAAATAATTTCTACGCGTTTTAAGCCCGCACGATCGAATGATAAGTCCGATCGATACGAACCTGAAATCCTACAATAATTTACTGTTACGGATCTGATGAAACTAGTTTCGTCGAAATCCGAGACAGTGGCCAAAATGGCTAAATTTCACGTTAACTAAATAAATTATTGTTAAACTAATTTCACTTTTAAATTCAAATTTAATAATTAAAAATTTCATCATTCTAGATTCATAGAAATTAATAATCTATCGAAATAAATTTTTTATGTTGAATTCACTATTAAAATATTTCATTAAATTCAACGTTCAATTACACTATAATGAAATCCTAGTTAATTATATTTTAAATCCAAAGAAATTCTTTTATTTGATTTACATTCTTATTATTAAATGAACTATCACCCTATGTGTGATGACCCAGAATTTTCAATCCCGAAAATTTCAGATAGTTAGGAAAAGAAGAAAAGAGGTAGAAGAAGAAACAGAAACAAGTCACAGAAATCTCACATTCGCAGCGGATCAAAATATAATATCAAATAAAATACTAGTTATATAAGAAAAATTGTATAGTTAATTTACATTAATACATCAGAGTTACAACACATTACACAATCACTGGACAGTTAAAATTGACTTGTCCCAGATAAACTACAATATATCACAGCGGAATATACTCCACACATTCCTACCATCCAGCTCGCCTCCAGAGCTCCAGAACGTCCTTACTTGAAAATCTGTAATACTCGGTCTGACCCGAGCATTACATCAAAGTAACACTCGGGTCAGGCTGGAAACCAGTGTGAGTAAACCCATACACTTGAAAACACTAAGTTATAATATACTAAAATTCTGCGGTAACTCGTTCTTCACTACGAGTTCTTAACTTGTTATAGTCAACACTTATTACCCAAATCAATCTCTAAGTACCCTTACTTAGTTTCAGTGGTCCAGTTCACTTAAATTATTCCATGCTAGCCTATTGATTATACATATCAAGTCTATAAAGAATTATAGTAGCTTTCAAATCGAAGTGGTTTCGGATATTTACTGATACCCGACCCTGGTCTCTTCGAATTCCAAGTCATTTTAACCCAAGTTATTCAAGTGAAATACAATTCAAACTTTAAATACAGGGTGACATCTTTGCACAGTAATTCGCCATTGATAGATAACCACATTTCACAGTTTAAACAAATCATATCATATCACATAGCATGACAAATCACATATCAGAGATATCAACTAATCTAAGGCATACAATTTCATCCAATCATTCACAAGCAAGATTAATTTGTCATGCCATTTATAATTAATTCAAAATAAATTAAATTAACTACTTTAATTACTTTTAATCCTGCTTACATAACATTAATTAATTCCAAACCATTAATTAATCATCCCCTAATTATCCCTTTTAATTACATTAAGTAAATGGGCCTTTAATTGATAACACAATTTAATTAGTCTTCACCCATTCACATTAATCACATTTATCCTTAATCAATTACTCAAACTAATTATCCTATGATCACCTTTACTGATTAATTATTCTTTAGTTAATCATACTCATAAATTAATTAACCCTTAATTAATTTCTTCAATTAATCAATCCTTTAATTGATTACACTAAGTAATTAATTCTTAATTATTTCCCTTAAGTAATTTACCTATAATTACTTTTATCAAGTAATTATTCCATTAGTTAATTATCCTCAATTAGTTAACCTTGATCATTAATTAATTTTTCCTTTAATTCTAATTAAACTAATTAACCCACAATAAATTAATTCTTTAATTACTTACCTTAAGTAATCATCATTTATGTAATTAATCTCTAATTACGTAATTAATTAATGCTTAATTATAACTTAATTACTTAATTAATCTCTAATCATTAATTAATCATTTCTAATTATCTAATTAATAATCCTTAATTATTAATTCACCAGTTCTTATTCATTAATTAAATTAATTAATTATACTTAAATTGCTTAATTAACTTAATCAATCTCAACTCATTAAAACCTTAATTAGCCTTTAAGGTAAACCATTATCCTTTATTAATTACTTACTATCATTAGCATATTTAAAACATTTATCTTTGTAATTAACTTACCTTGTTAAATCATTTAGTTTAGTTTTAAAATCAAACAACATTTCAACTTAACAAATTTAAAGTTAACAAAATTATATAACTTCCAAATCAAAAGTTAAGAAAACATTTATTTTAAAAAAAGAAATTTATTTGAGAAAAGTTTTTAAACTAAATTTTACTTAAATTTCAAAACCTTGTTTATTTTAAAAAAAATTTAAAACTTGGTTGAACCTTGCTTCGGGTCAAACCCTAAGATCACTCGAGACATACCCGAGTTTTTTCTCCCTCGTTTTTTTTAAAACGTAGCTTTAAAATTTTAATGTTTAAACCTGGAAACGACACACATAAAAATCCCGAAGACTCACCCGAGCAAATCATCAGATACTCCGAATATCACTTCGAGATAACTCCGAGCATCATCTTCCTTTTCAAAACCTTCGACATTACCCAGGTACACTGACAAACCGTGCACGTGCACCACCGATTACGGTCACCTCCAACCTTCCTTCCGATCGCCCCAAATCATCGACGACATGCTCAATCGCTCTGATCACCCAGACTATTTCAAAACCCCTCGAACCGAAATCTGGAACATGACCCCAAAACTATGCTAGAAACCATCGACGATCGCTGCTTCTCCCAACCATCTCTGTACAATGAGGCTTCGAAATTCCGTCAGCACCACCACCGGAGATCACCCTTCCTTTCCCCTCCTACCGCAACCTCCGAACATCCTTTTGACGCCGCAATTAGTTCGAGAACGTAGTCGAACCCAACGGGGCTTAAACCCTAAATCGACCCTATAAGCCATCAGCGATGATCAGAAATTAAATCTCTCGACATCCCTGGCCTACTACCTTCCTCTTGTCTCAATCCCTAACCTTCCGATCTACGCGATCATCAGAAAAAGCTTAAAACACACATGCCGATCAACTCACAATTCCTCTCAAACTACACTCTTAAAAATGATGTTTTTACCTTTAAAACTCCTAAATTTCGAAATCAAATTTGATTATATAAATCATTAAAGTCTCATATTAGCTACGTTTAAGATCCTACTGTTCTTCTTACTTTTTTGTTGAAACCACCTTAAAATTTTACATGGAAATAATTTAGATCAAACTTCTTGTCATTACAAACAAGTTTTGTTTACACATCAAAGTTTAAAATAAATCAGGGAAAACTATTTAGATTTGATCAATTTTGGAACCTGTATAACTAGGCCAGAGTGATTATTTTTTATTCAGACGTGCACACCATGAAATCCTGTGTATATCTACATGCAATTCAAAATAAATAAACAAGCAATACTCATCATACTTTGTTTTCAAATAATTACTGCATGCAACAAGCTACAGATTAAAAACTGGGTTTACTCACCTTTATTATTTATAAACAGATAACAGTTTTGTTGTTAGATCTGCTACTTGAATTGGAATTTTGATTTGCTTTGAAACTGATCTTTGCTTGATTACTGAACTAAATCTTCCTTAGTTGTTTAATTCTGAGATGATCTTTGGAAACTTGTAAGCTTGATACAAGTTTGTTTTGAATTTTGTTTTCTCCTGGTTTGTTTCTTTTTTTATGTTTCCAGGTTTTTGAAAGTGGAAAGAAAAAAAGAAAACTTGGTTTGTTTTCGACCTATGTTACTTAAAATTCAAATTTAAGAAAATACTAGTTTTTGCCACTTGTATTCACTTAAACTAACACTTGTTAAAATCATGTTTTTAAAATCTCACACTTGTTTATTTGCTCATATCTTATTTACACTTGTAATTCTTCTTGTATAAATGTCTATAGAAATTTTCATACGAATTATTTAAATTTATACTACATATGTTTACATATGTGCTTGTATTTTACATATATACTAACTATATCTATTTTTAAGTATATAAAAGGAAAAGTATTTTTAAATCTTTAATTAAATCTCACCTTACATATTTATGTACCAACCTTACATGTATATGCCAGTGCATAATTTTCATTGAATTATTTAAAGTTGAATTCTATATTTTTAATACTAAAATAAGTATCTATATATATATTTAATGATTTACTACTAGATTCATCATTTTAATTCAATTATTATTATAGTTTCATATTCACTTATATACACGTTCAGATATTTTTAATTATTTGAAATTTATTTATCTAACAAAATAAATTTAGAACCTCAAAGGTGAAAACCAGTTAAAATATACAATTATCAAATGTCCAAAAACCCCGGGTTATCACATTACTCCCCCTTCGAATCTTTTCATCCTCGAAAATAAATGAAGCCATAATTATTAAAATCTTATTATCAGAAAAATTATTCTTTGATCACTTTTAAAACACTTTTAAAATCTACATAATATTATAAAATAATTTTTATAAAAATACTTTTATAACTCGATGTCTCAACTAGTCCATCCTTGTTCTCACAAAAATTTGGTCATATGTTGATCAGGCGTAGGACTGATAATCTTTAAGTAATTAGCAGACCCATTTTCAACACCCAGTGAAAATACTTGGAAAATAATTTTATTGAAAATATAGAAAACATTTTCTTTTTGAAAATAGAGAAAATAACTGGTGAGAATGCTCTGGAAATCATCACCCTCATCCATGGTTGCAGTTAACCTGAAGGTTACGTTGCCATCCTGGAAAAATCCATATATAACTGTAGGCACTCCAAGCCCCTCGATCACGCCATGGAACCCGCTATAGATCGCAGCTACAACCGGGGTTACATTGCTATCACAGCAGAAACTCGTATAACTGTAGGCAGCAGTTCCCTCAAATTTTGCTGCCAAATAAGTGAAACTTCTCCACTCCAATCGACCATAGATTGCAGTCTACCGATGTTACGTTGCCTTCCCAGCAAAATCAAGCGTAGACCGTTGACACTCACCTCCACCCGATTTCCGCTATGGTCCACAGTATATCACAACGATATCGAGGTTACATAGTCGTCACAGCATAACCCAAATGCCTCTATAGGCATCAGCGCCCTCGACTTTCGCTACCCAATAATCCTCAGGAACTTCAGTTTGTTCGGACTTCCTCATAGGATCCACTTTAGAACATCCCCCCTTTGAGGCTCAAGACAGTACCAACCTATGGTACTCCTGAGAAGTTCATTTTAAGGGAGCGCCTTTTTCTCCAGAGCCATTTTCAAAACACTTTATACTATACACATATAGTATCTTTCAAATCATACACCTAGTATGAATCTCATATAAATCTCCATTTCTCAAAATCGATAATTCTCAAACTAGGTTGTTCAAATTACCAAAATTAATTTTTCCATAAATCAAAAACCTTTCCAAATTCCATATGTTCCAAAATCCTTTCCTCAAAATCATTCTCATAAGATCCTTTATATTTATATATATATACACATAACCTTGAAGAATCTTTGGATCACTTTATACATGTATAAATTCCCTTTTTATCCCTTTTCTTCCGACAATAGATTCAACAAGGGGAGATTTATCTTATATAACAAAGATATATAATTTTTTTTATTCCAAATCAAATATTCAAACTTAATTACTCTATAAAGTCACTTACCAAATTACTTACTTCCATAAAGCAAATTTCTACCACAGAAATATCCAATTTCCACTTTATTTCATCATTTATTTTTCAAAATATACCTTTCCATTTCAAAATCATTTTACAGTTTTTATCCACAAATTTCCAATTACTTTCATTCAACCCCGCACGATGTACTCATATCATCCGTATGCAATATCAATCTGATCGCTCACTCGATCACACAATTTCAATTCCGAACTAGTATCGTTCATCCGACTTCCTAGTGCGGACTCGGATCTGGTTCCTTGATCAGAAACCGTCATTCTTCTTGCATAGTCATAACTATGATAGAGAATATCCGAAACCAATCAACAATCCATACCAGGTTCGCCGTCGAAAATCGAGTGAAAAATCCCAACTCGGATCGATGTACTATCTCGAAATTCTATGCTCGAATCTGGATCAAATCACTATGCGAATAGAATAATATACATACATCCTACGTATTTAACTCCATTGATTATTAGCTATAACAATTTCTCCTTTCTATTCACATTTCCTTTAATTCTATTCACTTATTCTTAATTGCTTCCATTTCCCATTGAGTTATCACTTCAATTGTAAACGGTTTGTACTCTGACCAACATAAATTCAAAAATAGCTTGAAAAAGTTTAAAATAGATAAGTACTTGAAAAATTGTTATTATTTGTGAAATAGTTAAGTAGTTATAAAATAATTGTAAAGCAGTTAGATAAATGTAAAATAGTTGTAAAATAGTAATTAGTTATAAGATACTTATAAAATAGAAACCAGTTTATAAAACAATTGTAAAATTGTTAAATAGTTTAGCTTTAAAAAGAAAGGTTGCATATAGTAAATAGCTTGGAAAAACAGGTTTATATTAAACAATTTATTTTGAAAATAATCCAGAGTCAAACTGTTCAATTTTCAATCTTCATTCCCATCAATTCAATTTAAATTTCCACTACATTTAAATTGACTCATTTCCAATTTAAATAACTTTAATTTCCATTGAAATTGATTTAATTCCAATTCAAGTTGAATTAACCTTAATTTCTTTTCAAATTCAAATCAAATTCCATTTGAATTTGAAACTATTCAACTTTAATCACAGTTCTAAATTAAATCACCTTTACTTCTTCATGAACTTATTTCTAAGTTTAAATCATGGTTCAAACCCCTTTTTAATCACTCAATCTTTGAAATTCAATTTATCACCAAAGTTCAATTTTGAAACCAATCCTTAACAGTTTGAATTTCCAAGTTCCTTTAAACATCCAAAACTTAAGTTCAAAGTGATATCACTTCCTCAAGTTAAATTTTTATCTTAAAAAATAAAAATTACTTAAATAATTTCAATATAAAGTTTTATTTCCATTTAATTTCTATAATGGATATAAAATATCACAATCCACTTCTTAATTCATCTTAAGCAAGCCAATTCACAGTTTCATAGATTGTTGATGACAATAGGATGATATTAGGATATAAATAAACATCCAAATTATCTAAAACATCCATCAAAAGCATCATCACATATTCCCAGAACTCAAATCCGTTTGAGATCTTATATAACTCCCTTCTAGATCAACCCATTTAACTTCCCTAAGTTAAATCTCAATTTCATCTTGAAATTTCCAAATCAGGTTGTTCATTCAAACTTATTTAACTCCTTCTAAGTTAAATTCATTTTATTCTCATCAACCTTACCCAATTTGAATCCTCACTTCAAATTTCAAATTTCTCTCAATATTCTTTCTTACTTATAAGTTCAAAGACTTATTTCACTATGGGTTTTTACATCACATCTCAGGGGAAAGTCAAAACTCAATCACTTGGAGTTTATTTTAAATCATCTTTGATATCATTTATATCTATACATATATACATATTTATTTCTCAGCCCACCAAGCCATATTTTTAAAATTTAAACCGCCTTTGGTTTTAATTCAAAACAGTTTTCTTTAAAGCTTTCAAACAATTATTACTTTAAAATAAGATCACATTCAAAATATTCTGAATAATACTATTTATTATTATCTCTTAACATTTTGAAAACAATTTCAAATGTTTCTAGACTTAGAATTCAAAACTTCTCAATTTACATCCTTTCTAATTTGCAAGTTATTCTCATCTAATGGTTACTTCCTTGACATTTTATTGTTTATTGGAAAACAATCATCCCATTATTAAACACAACAACCATTCTATTTTCTGATTTGAAACCAATTCTAATTCATCTTACTTGTATAGTTCATTTTATCCAATTCCTAGTTGGATATATATATATATATATATATATATATATATATATATATATATATATATATGCATCACTTAATTCTTATCCAATTTCAATATCCAACAACCAATTATTGCTTTATAAAATATAAGCTTTTATAAAAATCATTCATTAAAACCATTTTAAAAACCTTTATATAATAAAATAACAAGTACGCTCTCATATATTTATACACATATATATACTCTACTCATCTTAGGGTATCACTGACCCTATCTTTAATGAGTAAACCCACTAGAGCCAAGGTTCTCGCTTAACCTTCAGCTCTGATAGCAAATGTGACGACCTGGAATTTTCAATCCCGAAAATTCCAAATAGTTAGGAAAAGAAGAAAAGAGGTAGAATAAGAAATAGAAACAAGTCATAGAAATCTCACATTCGCAGCAGATCAAAAAATAATATCAAATAAAATAGCAGTTATACAAGAAAATACTATATCAGTTAATTTACATTAATAAATCAGAGTTACAACAAATTACACAATCACAGGATAGTTGAAATTAACTTGTCCTAGATAAACTATAATATATCATAGTGGAATACACTCCATACGTTTCTGCCATCTAGCTCGCCTCCTGAGCTCCAGAACGTCCTTACCTGAAAATCTGTAATACTCGGTCTGACCTGAGCATTACATCAAAGTAACACCCGGGTCAGGCTGGAAACCAGCGTGAGTAAACCCATACACTTGAAAACACTAAGTTATAACATACTAAAATTCTGAAGTAACTCGTTCTTTACTACGAGTTCTTAACTTATTATAGTCAACACTTATTACCCAAATCAATCTCTAAGTACTCTTACCTTGTTTCAATGGTCCATTTCACTTAAATTATTCCATTCCAGCCTCTTGATTATACATATCAGTCTATAAAGAATTATTATTGCTTTCAAATCAAAGTAGTTTCGGGTATTTACTTATACCCGACCCCGGTCTCTTCGAATCCCAAGTCATTTTAGACCAAGTTATTCAAGTGAAATACAATTCAAACTTTAAATACAGGGTGACATCTTTACAAAGTAATTCACGATTGATAGATAACCACATTTCACAGTTTAAACCAATCATATCATATCACATAGCATAACAAATCACATATCAAAGATATCTACTAATCTAAGGCATACAATATCATCCAATCATTCACAAGCAAGATTAATTTTGTCATACCATTTATAATTAATTTAAAATAAATTAAATTAATTACTTTAATTACTCTTTATCCTGCTTACTTAACATTAATTAATTACAAACCATTAATTAATCATCCCCTAATTATCCCTTTTAATTACATTAAGTAAATGGGCCTTTAATTAATAACACAAATTTATTAATCTTCACCCATTCACATTAATCACATTTATCCTTAATTAATTACTCAAATTAATTTTCCTATAATCACCTTCATTGATTAATTATCCGTTAACTAATCATACTCATAAATTAATTAACCCTTAGTTAATTTCTTCAATTAACCAATCCTTTAATTGATTGCATTAAGTAATTAATTACTAATTACTTCCCTTAAGTAATTTACCTATAATTACGTCCATGAAGTAATTATTCCATTGGTTAATTATCCTCAATTAGTTACCCTTGATCGTTAATTAGTTTAACCTTTAACTCTCATTAAATTAATTAACCCTCAACGGATTAATTCTTTAATTACTTACATTAAGTAATCATCATTTAAGTAATTAATCTCTAATTACTTAATTAATTATTGCTTAATTATAACTTAATTACTTAATTAATCTCTAATCATTAATTAATAATCTCTATAACAAATAATCCTTAATTATTAATTCTTCAATTCTTATTCATTAATTAAATTAATTAATTATACTTAAATTACTTAATTAACTTAATCTATCTCAACTCATTAAAACCTTAATCGGCCTTTAAGGTAAACCATTATCCTTTATTAATTACTTAACTATCATTAGCATATTTAAAACATTAATCTTTATTATTAACTTACCTAGTTAAATCATTTAGTTAAGTTTTAAATCAAATAACATTTTAACTTAACAAATTTAAAGTTAACAAAACTATATAACTTCCAAATCAAATGTTAAGAAAACATTTATTTTAGAAAAAGAAATTTAGTTGAGAAAAAGTTTTTAAACTAAATTTTATTTAAATTTCAAAACCTTGTTTATTTCAAAAAAAACTTTTAAAACTTGGTTGAACCTTGCTTCGGGTCAAACCTGAAGATCACTCGAGACCTACCCGAGTTTTCTTCTCCTTCCTTTTTTATTTAAAACTTAGCTTTAAAATTTTAATGTTTAAACCTAGAAACGACACACATAAAAATCCCAAAGACTCACCCGAGCAAATCATCAGATACTCCGAGTATCACTTCGAGATAACTCCGAGCATCATCTTCCTTTCCAAACCTTCAACATTACCCAGGTACATTGATAAACCGTGCATGTGCACCACCAATTCTGATCACCTCCAACCTTCGCTCCGATCGCCCTAAGTCATTGACGACGTGCTCAGTCGCCCTGAACACCCAGAACATTTCAAAACCCTTCGAATCGAAATCTGGAACTCGACCCCAAAACTAGGCTAGAAACCGTTGACGATCGCTACTTCTCGCAGCCACCTCTGTACACTAGAGGCTTCGAAATTCCGTCAGCACCACCACCAAAGATCACCCTTCCTTTCCCCTCCTACCACCACCTCCAAACACCCTTTTGAAGCCGAATTTGTTCGAGAATGTAGTCGAACCCAATGGGGCTTAAACCCTAAATCGACTCTATAAGCCATTAGCGATGATCAAAAATTAAATCGAACATTTTTCCCGACATTCCTGGCCTACCACCTTCCTCTGGCCTCAATCCCTAACCCTCCGATCTACACGTTCATCAGAAAAAGCTTAAAACACACATGCCGATCAACTCACGATTTCTCGCAATTTACACTCTTAAAAAATTATGATTTTACCTTTAAAAATCCTAAATTTCATAATCATATTTGATTATATGTTTGATTCCAGAAATCATTAAAGTCTAATATTAGCTATGTTTAAGATCCTACTGTTCTTCTTACTTTTTTGTTGAAACCAGCTTAAAATTTTACCTAGAAATAATTTAGATCAAACTTCTTGTCATTACAAACAAATTTTGTTTACACATCAAAGTTTAATATAAATCACGGAAATATATTTAGATTTAATCAGGTTTTAAAAACCTGTATAACTATAACAGAGTGATTATTTTGTATTCAAACATGCACACCATGAAATCCTGTGTACATCTACATGAAATTCAAAATAAATAAACATGCAATACTCATCATACTTTGTTTTCAAGTAATTATTGCATGCAACAGGCTACAGATTAAAAGTTGGGTTTACTCACCTTTATTATTTATAAATAGAGAACAGTTTTGTTGTTAGATCTGCTACTTGAACTAGAATTTTGATTTGCTTTGAAACTGATCTTTTCTTGATTACTGAACTAAATCTTCCTTGGTTGCTTGATTCTGAGCTGATCTTTGGAAACTTGTAAGCTTGATACAAGTTTGTTTTGAATTTTGTTTTCCCCAGGTTTGTTTCTTATTTTTTTTTATGTTTCCAGGTTTTTGAAAGTGGAAAGAAAAAAAAGAAAACCTAGTTTGTTTTCAACCTTTGTCACTTAAAATTCAAATTAAAGAAAATACTAGTTTTTGCCACTTGTATTCACTTAAACTAACACTTGTT
This sequence comes from Allium cepa, assembly GCA_030765085.1. Lineage (NCBI taxonomy): Eukaryota > Viridiplantae > Streptophyta > Magnoliopsida > Asparagales > Amaryllidaceae > Allium > Allium cepa. The sequence continues at coordinate 346,541,726 of CM060931.1, read as the reverse complement.
AAAATCATGTTTTTAAAATATCACACTTGTTCATTTGCTTGTATCTTATTTACACATGTAATTCTTCTTGTATAAATATTTATAGAAATTTTTATACTAATTATTTATATTTTTATCTACATATGTGCTTGTATTTTACATATATACTAACTATATCTATTTTTAAGTATATAAAAGGAAAAGTATTTTTAAATCTTTAATTAAATCTCACCTTACATATTTAAAAACAAACCTTACATATATATACAAGTGTATAATTTTCAAAGAATTATTTAAAATTGAATTCTATATTTTTAATACTAAAATAAGTATCTACATATACATATATTTAATGATTTACTATTAGATTCATCATTTTAATTCAACTATTATTATAGTTTCAAATTCACTTATATACACATTCAGATATTTTTAATTATCTGAAATTTATTTATCTAAAAAAATAAATTTAGAACCTCAAAGGTGAAAACCAGTTAAAATATACAATTATCAAATGTCTAAAAACCCCGGGTTATCACACTATGGACATAATTAACATTGGTTTACATTTTATTACCTCAGTATTCTACAGTAATCATCTTAATTCATATTAACTGCAATATTTGATTTACATTAAATTTTTATTGATTTCCAAAAAATGAGATGATAAATAAACAATTGTTACTTTTAGGTACTTTAATCATATTTATAAATTTAATATTATAAACAAATGTTATAACTACTTACACGTCACTGATTTCATATTCAATTTCAATTGATTGAAATTACATTAAAATAGTTATCAATTAAATTAATCAACATTATTAAATTACATTCTAGTTATTTTTCTCGTAAATAAATCACAAATTTTAATTCCTTCCAATATTAATTTCCAAAAATCTTATTTAATTTAGTAGTTTTAATTATTGAAAAATACGGGTCATTATAGAAAAGGAAAAGAAGTTGAGACTAAAGAACCAAAAACTTATAATATGAAAGTTATTCTAATAGATCAAAAACGTAGACGATATTAGCTCAGTAAATGCTCAAACTATGGTGCATAATTGCAACACGAAGTTGAAATACTTAAAAAAGAATAAAAGAGTTAAAAGAAGGAATATCTTTAATCTAGTTTAAGGATAACGGTAACAATAATCAAGATAATAACAATGACATCTTAAGAGAAGAAGAATTAAATTCTTTAACATTTGTTAATATGATAGATAAAGTAATTATAATTACCCATAAATTGTATACTAATTACTATTGTAGTACATAAAAAATATTATTTTATTATAATAGCAATGATAGATTCTGGTGTAGATTTGAACTGCATCAACGACGGGTTAGTACCATCAAAATATTTCTCTAAACCACAGAAATATTAAATGCCACAGATGACAGAAAATTATTAGTTAACTACAAACTACAAAATATAGCTGCTAGTAACAAGGCTATTTGTTTGGAAATGCCATTTGTAATGGTAAATTTTTTTTATCTCAGAATGTTATACTTGGTTATCCTACTTACATTTGTTATACCCTATAATAAATATATCAAAACAAGGAATTACTCGTACTATTAATAAACAAAATTTAACCTTTAAATTTGTGCCACAACCACAGCATCATAAAATTGATGTTACACGGAAAAGCATTAAAAGAATATAAATTTTTTTGAACTTTTATCCCAAGAGGTAAATTATATGAAAATAAAAGAAAAGTTATTATTACCACAATTGCTAAATAGCTATCTCTCAAAGACATTTGTGCGAACACTTCTAATGCCTTTTAGCAAAGGAAGAAGCATAAAATAAGCTTACCTTATGACCCTGACTTTAAAAAAAATCAAATTTCGACTAAAGCTAGACCAATAGCTATGTCTCAAAGACATTTAAAAATTTATAAAAAAGATATATAAGTGTTTTAGAAAAAAGGTCTTATTAGAGCATCCAAAAATCCATGGAGTTGTTTAGCATTTTATGTTGAAAATGTAGCAAAATTGATACAAGGTGTTCTAAGATTATTTACAAAATATAAACCTTTAAATAAGGCATTAAGATGGATTAGATATCCAATTCCAAATGAAAAGGATCTACTAGCAAGTCTCTATTCAGCCAAAATAATGTCAAAATTTGACATGAAATCTAGATTTTGGCAAATTTAGATTAAAGAAGAAGATAGATATAAAACTGCATTCACAGTTTCATTTGGTCGTTATAAATGGAATGGAATGTAACATCATTTGGGTTAAAATATGCTCTTTTAGAATTTCAAAAACTAAGGATGATATTTGCAGTGTTTATACAACTTTACTATACATAGTTGATGCTCTTATATTTTTAGAATCAATTAACCAGCACTTTAAACACTTTTATAAATATTACTAAAAATGGTTTACCCATATTAGCAAACAAGATAAAACTTTTTCAAACAGAAATTAGATTTCTTGGTCTATTATAAATGTTAGAACAAAATTTCCTATAGATAGAGCAATTATATTTGTAGAAAAATTTCCAAATGAAACAAAAGATAAAAATCAATTACAAAGATTGTTAGGAAGCTTGAATTATGACTTTGAATTTTACAAAGACTTAGCTTATGATGCTAAACCATTATTTGAAAGTAAAAAAAACCCACCTACCTAGGCAGAAGAACATACAAATATAGTAATAAAACTAAAAGAAAAAATTAAGAAAATTCTCTATTCAGCCGCTTCCAATTCTGATGCACAAAAAATAGTTGAAACAGATACATCGGATAAAGGATATATGATGGTATTCTTAAATAAATAATTAATAATGAAGAGTCTTTAGTTTGATTCACATGAGGGATCTGACAAGGATCAAGAGGTAATTACTCCATAGTTAAAAAAGAATCATTAGCAATTATCTTATGTTCAAAAAAATTGAAAGTGATTTTGCTAAATCAATTTTTTTAAAAGTAGATTGTAAATCTGCCAAAGAAATTTTACGAAAAGATGTTAAAAATATCGCATTAAAGCAAATATTTGCAAATGGCAAGCAATTCTATCAGCATTTGATTTCGATATTCAGTTTATCAAAGGATCTGATGATTCTTTACCAGACTTTTTAACTCGAAAATTTTTACAGGATAAAAATGAATAAAGGAAAAGAAAAGGAAGATAACAGTAAAACTACATCATCGTCTCACTTAATAACGACTTATAGTCGATCTTTCAAGATGAAAAAAATATATTAAAAGAAGAAGTTTTAAGAATACTCCAATAGATGAGCATCTCAGAGCCAATGCTTATGAATCTGTAACAACCCGCATATTTAACGATTTTATATTTAAATATTTTATTTAAATATAGCGTCGTTAGTCGGATTTTTGGTCCGAAATGTTACTTTTTGCAAACGGCCGAATTGGGACTCGAAACCACCTCCATTGAGTCCAAAATGGCATTTGCGATCTTTTTGAGTATAAGCTTTGATATGTTTGGAGTAAGTTGAATTTTGCTACTTTTTCTAGTTGGGCTTTGGGTTGGGTTCAGCCCACTAACTATCTAATTAACCCTAACTCAGTCTCTCTCCTCTCCACACTTATTCATTTCATGAAACTTAAGCTAAAAACTGAATTGGGGGAAGAGAATGGGAATTAGAAATTCCAAGCCCTAGTTTCTTCTAGCAACTTGAATTCTTGCTCCAAAATCAAAGAGAAGATAGTGGTAAGCTTCTTCTTCTTCTTCTCCAACTCTTCTCTCTTCAATTTCAGAAAGTTTTCCTAAACCTAACTTTGGGAAATATGTGTTTTATTCTTAGATTGAAGCTTGTAGAGTTGAAGTGAAGAGTAGTTAGTCTCCTTCTTGTGTTTGAGCTTCTTCTTCTTTGTTGTGTGAAAAAGGTGGGTTTTGAACTCACATCTACTTCTCTTGATACTATTGATGTAAGGTGAGATTTTTATCTCACATCTATGCTTATATATATATATATATATATATATATATATATATATATATATATATATCTTTGTTTGGGTGTAAGAAGGTGAGTTTTGAACTCACATCTACTTCTCTTGATACTATTGATGTAAGGTGAGATTTTTTATTTCTCATCTATTCTTATATCTATCTTTGATTGTTGGGTATGAATTCCTAACACTTGTTCATATGCACTTGCTTTTGGTTTGGATTGAATTGGTGAATATCCAAATTTTTAGTGTTTGGGTTCAATTCTTTAAAGATCCTAACTTTGATGTTTGAACATGCTTTGGTGGCGAATCGGAGAGCTAATGGAGCTGGGGTATCTATTGGCTAGGGATCCTTAGGTCCATTGCTCAACCAGTTGCGTTTTAGAAGAGTTTGCACTTCGATGAGAAAGGGCAGGAACTGCAGAAAATTGCAGTTCGGCCAACCGAGCCCTGTAGCCGGTCGACCGACCTGCTACCCCGAGCATTTTTCCTGCTTCTGGCCAGCCGACCGAGCGTTGTAGCCGGCCGACCGACCTGCTGCTGGTTTTGCCTATTTTGCCTTTTTGTGTGTTTTCCAAATTTTATCGATTCAAGTTTGTTCTTAGTGGTTGTCATTGCATCTTTTGGCTTTGATGACTTATTTTAACTTCATTCACGGGTTTTTATAAATAATCTTCTAAAATTACATTAAAAGCTCGTTTCTCCAATTTATAAATTCTATTTAAACACACACGATTTCGCACTTCGAGCGGAGTGGAAGGGAGATTAAATGGTTAGGTAAAACACGGACCATGAATCCATGCATTTGTCTATCCGATTAATTCCCTACCTATTCGATTGATTGTTTTGAACTTTTGGTCTGGTTTACCAATGAGATGAGGTGAATTTTGTACTGCTTTGAGTGTGAAATTAACTAACGGATAGTAAACCGTTTGGTGCGAACGAGTGGTTATGGGACTCACGTTACCACTTTTCGGATTCCTTTTTGGAGAGTTATGACACATTCCGCCAGCTGGTGGTGTCCAGTACTGGGTCTTCGACCTTCACCACTACGGTTTGTTGCCTTCGGGTATGATGCCTTCGGGTATGTTGCCTTCGGGTTTGTTGCCCTTTAGTATCGCTTCCGATGTTGGTCGTTATAAGCCGCATGGGTGATATTGGGGTGCCCTTTAGTATCGCTTCCGATGTTGGTCGTTATGAGCCGCATGAGTGATATTGGGTTTGGAGTCTTCGGGCTTATGGATCCTTGTTTGTACAGTACTGAGCTTGAGCAAATTTTTATGATGTTTCATTGATATGTATATTCCCTAGGTATCGCCCTTCGGTGTTGGTCTTTTTGAGCCGCATGATATGTAGCGATTACCTTGTGGAACTTGTGTTGCCTTCATTGGTATTTGTTATTTGCCTTTATGGCTTGTTTTGGGATATTCCTATCCTTTGTCTCTATGAGTTACCAATGATATGAGGCTTGTTATGATATGATTCATCTTTTTGTTAGATGATTGTGTTATCTCTTTTAGAGATATGTTTTATACGTTGTGACCTTGCAGATTATTGTTGTTCAGTTTATCTAACTGATTTGTTTAGCTAGACTGACCCGTGTATTTTATACTCGGGTCAGACCGAGATGTTTCAGGTTAGGTGCTTTTGGACTTAGCCTATTTTTCTTCCGCATGGACTATTCAGCTTGTTCCTTTTTGTTAAAGCTTTTTGTGTAGTCCTTTTTGTTGTAACTCTGATATATGTATTCATCTGGAATCGTCTGTATATTGTGGTTTGCTATATCACTTGACATGTATTATTTTGTATACTCTGTTATGTATCAATATATGTGCATATGATGATTTACTGTTCTGTGATGTATATTACATTTGAGTTGTTATATTCTGTTCTGATAGATCCTTCAACCACCTATGGTTTTGTTTTAAGTATTCATTGGGTATGTCGACCTGCTTGGTATGTCTATTGTCGATGTATTCAATAGATAGTTAGAGCAAGGCTATAGATGGTCGCTCCTAACCAGCCTTATTCTCCGTGTTAGTTGACGGCATTACCCTGTAGTGTCCTTGGCTAGCGTGGGTATAGAGGTGGGGCGTCACAGCATTGGCAGTGAAACCTATTTCAGCAAGAGAATATGTTATCTGTATATTCCAATATCTACCATATGGGCATCTTCCGTTGAAAGAAAATACATATATTTATCAACATAAGAGGCCATGACCTTCAATTTGAAAAACTTCATAGATCCCTACCTTTATCCAAATGATTCTAATTATTATAAAGAAATCATTACCTATACAGGTTCTATCCATTTTGAATCAGCCTTAAGAACGAGTGGAGAATGGGCTTTCACAAAGGCCTTTATTATCAAAGTAATTTCCCCAGAGCAATGCGAAAGAGACTTATATAAGTCAAAAGAATTAATCACAAATTCCAAAAATCCTTATAGGAAAAAAATTAATTTTCAATTACTTTGATTATGTTAAAGCATAAGATTTAGCTTTCTCTTATGAAAACAAACAGAGAAAGCACAGTTGGTTTATTCAATTTAAAAATAAGAAAGCTATAAATTTTCCAAATTGGTTTCTTATTTGGTTTTCGAATTTTGAATTATATCCAATTATCATGCCATAAAAAATAAGAAGTGTTTATGAAGAATTTGTCCAAATCAATACTTCAATGAAAAATTATGGCTTAATATTTGGAGTACTTTATCAACCATGGATTATGAAATGGGACGTTATGGTACTCTCCTAAGAACACTTCAAAAGCTTGGGTTAATCTTGGAAAACATTCATTGTTTAGGAAGAAGAATATTGATTAAATGATGGGATAAATATGAGTTTTCTAAGTACTTGATTTTCTCGAAAAAGGGTTTAATAAATCATAAACCTATTAAAGTACCAGCTACACCATCTTCTAAAAAGGATTTATATGATTTATATAAGAACTTATAGCAAGTTCTTTAAAGAAATATTTAAAGCAACAGCTTGAAACTATTCTGGACTCAGATTGTGAGCAAGAACTTATGAGTATTTCTACGGATAAAACTCATGAGGTGGATGCGTAGAAGAAGAAGAAAAAGTGGACAACATAATATTATATGCCGTATAAGAATAACTAATGGGCAACACATGCAAATAGTAATATTTGTTATACCTAGTTATGGAGGTTTTATTGTAAATGTAATTATGATAACCCACATTTTCGATCCTCAGAAATCAGCACTAATATATCCACGGTACTCATGCCAAATACCCAAGTGCCGAAAAGACAGATTGATCAAGGAAAAAAGGAAAAATAAAGACAGAATAAAATCTTACACAATTGGAATATCATAAATAATATAATCTTTATGGCGGAAATTTTAAATAGATACATACATAAGAGTCTATCCTAAGCTCAGCCTGGATAGTTATAAATACCTACTCTTACAAATGCTGAAAAATGACAAACACAACGAAAAAAAACTACGACCATACATTGATGAAGATCTCCAGCTATCCTCTAAAAACTCCAAGCATCTTCAATTAATCCAAAACTACTCGGATCTGACCCGAGTATTAAAAATATTTGGATCAGTCTGGAAAACCAACATGAGAAATGCAAATCATAAATATATATGGTAGTGCCATAAATCGACTTTGATGCCAAACAAAACCTTTGAAAACAGGAGTATCTTATAAGACCATGCCGCAAATAAACATTGACGGGTTTTCACCTTATGATAACTAAAAACATTTTTATCAAATCATTTGATAATTTTTATAATGACATAAGTTTTGAAACACTTTTCTAATAAATGTATTAATCATAGCCGAAATTGTTACATTTATTAAATTCCAGCATAATAGGTTTACAACTAAAATTATAAAGGCTCGTAACCGAGAATGGATTCCACACAATGCAAGGTAAGGTACTACCTTGTTACAGCGCATCTCTAGAGGGATGCAGCTGAGGCACCTACCTCTGCCAACATAGAACCGATGTACCTTTACCATAGATAGTATTGAATATGACCTCATCCCGGTTGTTCCCGATCTATCCGAGATGTCTTATAACATATACAACAAACTAGATATATAGAGGGTAATTTAGAAAGGTAATGACCATATCCTAACGGAAGCAACCCACTTAGCTTTTTCACGTCTACCAGTTTTTGTCATTCTCAATGTGCGAGGCTAAAGCTAATGTTTTATCTTTCACAGAACAAATCCTACTTTAAATTCCATATTGCCATTTCCAACAATGCACTACTGATTTCCACAAAAGTACAACCTTTGAGCTCGTACGTCTCAAAGAAAGGTGTTAAGTTTAAGAGGGGTTACCTCCTACACCACCAAATAGATGTACATTTGTAAAAATCAATGTATGTGTTTTTAAAAATGCAATGTCAGACACTCATCCATACAAGTTGTCTAGGCACAAGATAAACCGACAGCACTTCCCCAACTGCATCCTGTTTGGGAATCACCCCTAGTATTACTACCCAGTTGTCCTTGCCTAGAAGATTTAAAATTGAAGGAACCACTGCCACCATATATAAGATATGGAAATTTCCCTAGAGGATAGTGGCGAGCAGCCCTACATTATGAATATCTCCGTCCTCACAATCATTGTCTTCAACTTATCTTCACTTTCGAATGTTTAAACTGGTTTGAAGTGGTTTTCGGATAGAAATCACCCAAATCCGACCTCGGTTTCTCCGAACCAATTATCGATAAAAGATGTAGGGGTCTGATTAATTAAACTTAATATGAATTTTCGATGTCAAACTTAAACTATATATTAGTTAACAATGAAGCCGAACAAATTGGGGCAACATTACCTCTCAGACCTTGAATGGACGACATTCTTAACTTGAAAATAGATATAAATTATCCACTCATGAATCTTAACATCAAATGTAGTCTATATATAAATCCTTATACTATACAAAATATCTCCTTTTGGAAATCACTTACTATAACAACAGTATTATAGTCTATGCCTTTCTCACTTTCCCAAAAACATTTATTACAACAATTGTTGACATATATGTTTTCCTATTATTTAATACATTTTAAATCACTTTTAAAACCTTTAAACTCCATTAGCAAATATCACTTTTAAAAATTCCTTTAAGAGATTATTTTACTTTTAAAACGAAATGTATCTGCCTTTATAACAACCCTCTTCTACTTATCAAGATAAACCCTTTTATATTTATAAAATCATATTTTTTAATCTTCTTCCTTTTATAAAAACTTCTTATTATAAAATATCTTTATTTATAAAATTCCATTTATAAATCTATATAAAAAATATCAATTACAAATCTATTTTTAATATTTATAAAACACCGTTTATAAAAGTATTACTTTATTTATAAAATAATACTTTTAAATCATTTCAGAAATATTTGTTTCAAACTATTTATATCTTCTTTAAAATTGTATTTTCTTTGTAATAAAAGATGGACTTATTTGTTAAAACGCTTCTTTTTTAAAATAACTTTTATTTTGAATCAACTTTCCTAAGAAATCAAATACCAATTTTGTTATTTCAAAATAACACTTTCAAATCATTTCTTATAAAAGATATTTTAACTTTACAAAAACTCTTTTTTAAATATAAATTTTCTGTTTCATAAAACATATCTTCTAAATCCATCTTTTAGATAATCATTTTGTTTTTGTAAAACATACTTTTATACAACATGCTCATTATTATCCTTTTTAAATTCAATATCCTTAACCCAACATATTATCAAATACCTTATAGTCAAATCGTGAAAATTAATTCGCAAGGTGTTTGTTAAATCGACAAATGATAATAACTGAATGTTATTACATCTAATATTAAATGCAAAAACCTTAACAAAAATTAACAACCATTAATTAATCTATCAATTAGTGATTCGCATTATCTTTTTAACTTTAGAAAATTATATAAATCGAGTAACTCAAAAATGATACCAAGGAACTGGGTACTACCAATAGTATCATATATTCCCTTAACAAGAAGGGGAATACTTAAGAGAAGTGTTTACCCTCCGAACACATCTCCCATATATTTTTAGTTACTTTCAAGACACTCGAACTAGTTAATCGCAACGTTCTTTTCAAAAACACCCAGATTTAAATTCTCAAAAATCTTCTTTATAAAACACTTTTATAAATCCAAATTATAAAATCACTTATAAAATGAGTTCATAGAATTTATTTATCTTAAATAAATCCCTTTAACCTTAAACCAGTATTATTATTTATTGAACACCACATAGTCATATTGTGAACTATATTCATGAGGTGTTCATATTTAAACTTTTAAATAACACCAATCAATTAATGATAATAATGGAATATTATCACTCCCTTAACAACTAAACACTACATAAATTACTATATCTTTTGAAAGATATGCCTTTATATTAAAAATATAATCCTCGGTAAAATTATTTTATTTATCATTTTCCTAAACAAAAGTCATTTTTACATCACATTAGCAAATACATACTTATATGTTATATGCTCAAACTCATTCTAGAGTGTCACTTACCCTATCGCTAATGATTTTCTCATCTTAGGGTATTACTAACTCTATCTCTAATGAGAATTACCCTTACTAGGCTTGGGTGTTCACTCAACCTAAGCTCTGATAGCAAATGTATGACCTACTTTTTCGACCCTCAAGAATTGACACTAATACAACAATAGTATTCAAGTGCTGAATAACCAAGTGTCGAAAAGATGGATTGATCAATGGTAAATGAAAATAAAAATAGAAGAGAATCTTACATGAATGGAATATCATGTATTATTTCAATATATAATTTTTACGGTGGAAATTTTAAATACATGCATTAGAGTCTATCCTAAGCTCAGCTTGGACGATTATAAATACCTGTCCTTACAAATGTTGAAAAAGAAAAACACAGCGGAAAAGCAAACTATGACCACACATTGACGAAGATCTCCGTCTCTCCTTTAGAAATTCCAAGGGTATTTAGCTAATCCTAAACTACTCGAATTAGATTCGAGTATTAAAAATACTTAGATCAGCTTGGCAAACAAGTGGGAGAAACGCAAATCATAAATATGTATAGGATAGCGTCATAGATCGACTTTGATGCCAACAAAACCTTTGAAAGGAAGAGTATCTCATAAGATCATGTCGTACATAATATGGACGGGTTTTTACCTTATGATAATTAAACCATTTTTATCAAATTATTCGACATTATTTCTAATGACATTGGTTTGAAAACACTTTTCAAATAAATGCATTAATCATAGCCGAAATTGTAACATTTATTGAATTCCAGCATAAAGGTTTACAACTAAAATCGTAAAGGCTTGTATTAGAGAATGGATTCTATACAATGACAAGGTAAGGTACTACCTTCTAACAGTACATCTCTATAGGGATGCACCTAAGGCACCAACCTCTACCAACAAAACCGGCCTACCTCTACCATATATATTACTGATTATGGCCTCACCTTGGTCGTTCCTGACCTATAAGAGATGTTTCATAGCATACACAATGAACCCAATGTATAGTGGGTAATCTGGAAAGGTGATGGCCATATCCTAATGGGAGCGGCCCACTTAGCCCTACTGCATCTACCATGTTTTGTCATTCCCGATATGTGAGGTGTAAGGTAACGTTTTACCTTTCATAGAATAAATCCTACTTTAAATGTCACATTGCCATTTCCAACAATACGTTATTGATTTCTACAGAAGTACAACCTCTGAGCTCGTACATCTCAGAGAATGGTGTTAAGTACAAGAGGGGTTACCTCCTATACCATAAAATAGATGTACAGTTGTAAAACTCAATGTATGTGTTTTTAGAACTGTAATGTTATACACTCATCCATACACGTTGTCCAGGCATAGGACAAACCAAGTGCACTTCTCCTATTACATCTTGTTAGGGAATCATCCCTAGAATCAGTAGCAACTATTCCTTACATCAATGATTTCAAATTGAATGAACCACTGCCACAATATATAAGACATGTAAATTTCCCAAGAGGTTGGTGGCAAGCAGCCCTACATTACGAAGATCTCCGTATTTACGATCATTGTCTTCAACATGTGTTCACTTTCGATTAGGTATATTGTTTTGAAGTGGTTTTCAGATAGGAATCACCTAAATCCAACCCTGATTTCTCCAAACCAATTATCGATAAAAAGATGTCAAGTATATAGGCGGTTATTATTCACTTAATAAATATCTTTTATCTAAGTACAATATCTCTATAGAGATATTAATCTTTAACTCATATTCCTTTCAGTATATACGGGATAATTAAACCTTTTTTTATCAAATCCTTTGGTTAATTAAAACACCTTTTAACTTTGGAAATACCAAAACATTTCATCTTTAATTAGGAAAAGTATAATTCAAATCGTAATGAATATTTCACATTTCCAAAGCATAACTTTGATCAGTTAAAAACAATGTTATCTAAGATATCGTTTACTGTATTGCGAAACCAATTTGTATTGAACAAAAAAGGTTCAATAGAAATTATACTAATTAAACTTTAATGCAAATTTCCATATTCAACCTATATTATTTGTCGAATAATGGTGAAGCCGCTTTTAAAAGTCACACTGATGGTAGAAGTTCCCTCCTCGGAATTTAATACGAAGTTTAACTAGAGTGTTTTCTTTAACAACCAAAATCCTATTTTCAAACTTTTTTAACTTTTGGAAAGCTCAAAATCTCTTTACTTTCATCTTAAGAAAATGCGGCCCGTATAAATCAAACTAGCTATCCCCTCCGTCGGGTCAGTCCTGGTAACTAGAGCAGAACCCAAACTTTGTTTGTCCAAGCTCAGGTCTAGAAACTACCTCTCTATCATCCATAAGGCGGTCAAGTTATTTGATCAATTCTAAACTCTTTTATATGATCTTTTAGAGATGATTTTCATTTATTTAACACAATTCAAAATATTGTTTAAAACAATTTTCCTTTAACTATTTACATAAACTCCTTTAAAATAATTATAAAAATTCCAAATTATCTTCAAAATACTTAATTATTCATTTGAAAATATTACTAACAAGATTGTGAAAGAATAATTAAATTAAATCCTTAATTTGCAAAAATTAAACCACTGCAAAAACTACTGCGAATTATGTCTTTAAAGCTTTTTATAACACTAATTTATTTTCATCTATATCCATTTTAATAAGTAAAATTCTTTTTAAACATTTTAACATATTTATGAAATTTATTTCGTATTTTTAGAAACATCCATTTTAAAAGGTTGAAATACATATTTTATGAACTGCTAAAAGGCGATGTTTTTTGGAAACTTAATTGGACATATCTCAAAATTTATGAAATGAAAATTTGATTTTTCTCCTTCATTTGAAAACTATAGTTATAAGAGTTTGGAAAATTCTTCTTTCAAATAATTCCGAGCTATATGCATCCTACACATTGATTTAACTTTTATGGCACGAAATCATGAAATGTCATTATGCGACACACCTATTTTGACTTCAATTTCATGTATTGTCAAAACTTTTCCGAATTGAGTTTTAATGTTTGCAAAACATTATAAACCCTTTTATTCATGTTTTGTAACACACGTTATTTTCAACCATTCGCATCCGCACATGTCGGACTTGAATTGCTCAAAATACCGCGTTGTAAATAAAATTTGGCAAATCTCATAATATACAGTAAATAAATAATCACAGATCACAAACACAGAGTAATAATAATGCAGCGGAAGTAAAAGAAATAGTAGTTCATGAAGCTACTATATAAATATATCAGAGTTAGAAAAGATACAATAGAAGTCTCAATATGATAACCAAGTACGTGCTAAATACAACACTGGAATCAATAGGATAACTGGAAGTGAAATAGATAAAACTAGACAAGCAGATAATCTCCAGCGATTCCAATCTCTAGAAAGTGGAATCCAAATATGTGAATACTCAGGCTGACCCGAGCGTAAATAAAAAAACAAACTCTCAAGTCAGGACATACATACTTATACAATGTAACCAACTCAAGTGAACTGTAGTAAAGGTACAAGGAACTTAAAGGATGCTTGGGACCGCCCATACTGTAAGGATCCGTTAAACTATTTACTATGCAGTATATTGCGCTATTACAATAGTGTCTAATAGTAAAATAAACTTACTTTAAAATAGCGTTAAGGAGTGACCCAACATTCCCCTTAACACAAATAATGCCAATAGTCTATACAGTACCTGCATATCCCCTGATCGGGAGACTATGAGAAGATACTGCATAGGTACGACACAAATAGAAACTCGTAGTAAAGGCTCGATGTGGTAGGTGACAATGGCACAACGAGGCAATTCCAGGGTAGATATACCAATTTCATACATGGGCTGGTGGTAACGCATCAGCCACATACGCCCACCTCGGAACACGTTCCTAAACCGGAGGGGTGCACCCAATCAATCACAAAAGTAATAGAATGGTATCAAAGAAATGTGTCCGACCAGAGGAGCTACCCCTTTTGGCCCGAGATCGCTCCTGTTTTAGCCACCTTAAGCCAACTCATGGGATTCAAGTCCACGTAATATACCTCAAGAATGTCGCCACCATCCTGCTTCATTCTGGAATCTCCACCGCGTACATGGTAGTCAAAGTGGTTTTTAGCATCGACAGAGAGTATATCCATATCTGATCCCGGTCTCTTTGCTAACCAATCGTTATTATAACCCGTGCTTATAATTTTTAAAAATAATATTTTATACTTCAAAATAAAATATCATTTCAGATCCAAATCTTTATCAAAATAAAGATCAAATCATTTCCAAAACATTTCAATATCAAAATATCATATCCTTACAAATTCAAATATTTATCAAAATAAATATCAAGTCATTTTTAACCATTTCAATATATTAAATTATCATATCCTTTCAAAACTTCCTTACAAATCATTTTAATACCAAAATATCATATCTTTCAGAACTTCATTTTCAAATCATTTATATAAGTTCAAATCCAAATATACAAGTTTAAATACCTTTTTAAATTCAAAGATAACATTCATTTATTTCAATTCAAATCACCTTTTAAAATGATTTATTTTCCAATTAAATTTATTCATTTAAATCATTGAAAGTGAAGTTATTATACTTTCAAATCAAGTATTCAATTTCCAACGTTTCAAACCATTTTGAGCTTATTTACTAAGTCAAAAACCATAAACATTTAAAATTTCATCCTTTCACGGCATTTAGAAAAAAACTGTTATAAGTTATACTTGAAAACATTTTAATTCACCAAAGACAGCATTTAAAAACTGCTTTTAAAACTCAGTTTTAGTTGAAATTTAGTTTAAAACAGCAAAGGCAGCATACCACTACAGCATTTACAGAACTGCTGTAATAGCCTCTTTTATTCAGTTTTAGTTCATTTACATAAACCATAGCATTTCTGAATGCCATAAAAAGTATTTTCCAGATTTTAGTGTATTTTCAGCAAATAATAAACTTCAATTTAAACCCTTTAAACATTATAAAAATCATATTTTAACATTTAAAAATGTTCTTCTAAAAATACTCTTTTAACTTATGATTTTTATAAAGTAACATTTCATAATTAAATCAAATTTCAATAATTTACTTAATAAATTCAAGTGTAAATTTTTTAGCCTTCACATTTTTAATGAATAAACTTAACACTTAAATTTTATTACCATTTTTACAAATATAACTTAATTTCCATTTTTATTTATTATATAACTCAAATTTCCTTTTAAGCCAAAACCTAAATTTCCAGACTTAAGTTATATTTCAATAATTCAACGTAACCATTTATTTATTTAACATTTTCCACTTAGAAAAATCAAAATTTCTTTATTTAAACATTAAAATCTATCTAAATCAAATTATCATTAATTTACATTTTAAACCACTAAAAAATTTATTCATATCACTTAAATGTCATTTTAAAAGCCAAAGTCCAAATTTCCAAATTTAAGTTATATTTCAAAAATTCAGTTTAATCATTTAATTATTCAATATTTTTAACTTATAGAAAATCAAAATTTTCTTTCTTTAAACATTTAAAAATCCAATTTAAATCAAATTTTCATAAATTTACACTTTTAAGAATACTTAAAAGTATTCAAAATACTTTATAAAATAACCACGGGCCTGTATATAGTTCTCTAACCTAGGTCAAGTGATACGGATACATATCATTTCAATCCGTAATTTACAAAGAAAATCCGGTTCTATCATTTCAAACCCGTAGTCCCAAGTAAAATAAAATAAATAAAACCCATTCAGGCCTATCATTTCAGCCCATAATGATTTTTCCTATTCTAAAGTCCGTTCGGGTATGTATCATTTCAACCCATAGTGATTCTATTCTATAGGGAACTTGAAGTGATAAACTGATATAAATAAACACAATAGCATTATATAACAGTAACAGATGATATAACAGGTGTATAAATAGGGGTGAACATTATATGATCATAGCATAGGCAGTTATAACATGATGATATAGTTTACAAATTCAAATGCTATCAGTTTACTAATTATATAAGTACAAAATGTCTGGTGAGAATTACTCACATTTTTATGCTGGAGTTGGCAATTCAAATGACACAAATGGATTCCAGAAAGCACGATGACACAACAATAGACTCAAGTGGATGAGAACCAAGCTAAAGATCTTGTCACAACCCATAAACAAAACCAAATATTAATATAAATTCAATACAACATTGAATCGAAATAACTTTGAAATAAAAAGCAATATTAATACAATAGCTTTTGCCTTGCTTTCTACACTCATATACTCGGCCTAAGGGTTGGTTTGGTCAGGTTTTGGCATGACTTTAGCTCAAGTTTGGGTCCTTTAAGGTACGGCTACAAGGTGATGAAGTGGGTAGGAGTTACATAGGAGGAATACAAGAGGTCAAGGTAAAAATGGAGGAGTTTGGTTCAATATATTGGCTCGGCCAAGGGAGGAATGGGCTCGGCCAGAGGAGTTCAGCTCTGGACAGAGGCTAGGATCATGTGTAGTGGTGGTAGCAACGTGGCGGCGGCGACTAAAGGTGGTGGCCGTGGCCAAAAGTGAAGGGGTGGAGGGAATATGCTAGGCTAACATAGCTTTTAAGTGGTTTTTGCCTTTTTTTTGTGGAGCTTTGGTTCAAAGGTTTCACGACCTGACCTGGTCAAGGTGAAAGGAGGGGTTGTGGCCGTGGATCATGGAAAGGAGGAGGAGGTGGTGGTGGGTGAAGGAGGGGAGGCTATGGAAGAGAAATCATGTAGAGATGAACAAGCAAAACAAATGAAAATGAGAAGGAGAAAGGAGAGAAAGAGAGAGACCATTGCCATTTTTTTCTAGCCATGAAAGTGAAGTGAGATGAAATGTTTCTCACACAAAAATGAATTGACAAACTCACAGCTACAAAATAAAAAGGTACGGCCAAAGCAAGCAAGTGAAAAGACAAAGGGAAAATGAAAAGACTAGCAAATGAAAGGTCACAAATTTTAAAGCTTAAGTCCTTTCAAATTTCCACTTTCTTTTAATTAATAA
The DNA here is from genome assembly GCA_030765085.1 of Allium cepa. Lineage (NCBI taxonomy): Eukaryota > Viridiplantae > Streptophyta > Magnoliopsida > Asparagales > Amaryllidaceae > Allium > Allium cepa. The sequence goes on along the minus strand of CM060931.1, from coordinate 346,524,264 downwards.
AACAAATAAAATTTTAGTAATTTGACTTTAAAAACCGAAAAAGGTAATATAAAATAAAATTAAATAATATATTTTAAAGAAAATAGAAAAAGAATTAAAGAAATTGCTTAAAATTCAAAATAGGATTCAAAAATTACAATTAAATCATCATTGGCTTTGGAAAAATATCTACTTCATTTTAAAAATATTCTAAAGAAACTTTTTGAAATAAAATAAATTTTGAAACATATTCAAAGTGAAATAAATAATTAAATTTAGAGAAAATAGAAAAATAATTAAAGAAATTGCTTAAAAGTTGGAAACAGGACATGAAAATTACAAATAAAATATCATTGGCTCTGGAAAAATTTCTGTTTCACTTTAAAACAAATAAAATGTCAAATAAATAAAATAAATGAGGAACAAAATAAAGTATAATTTAAATAGAATAAGGTCCTAAGAAAATAGAAAAATAAATAAAGAATTACTTTAATTAATTGAAACAAGAAATTAGAAATCGTAAACAAAAGACAACTAGCATTAGAAAATTTCAATTACACATAAAATAAATGTTTTAAAACTAAAATATATACAATAAATGTTATTTTTCCCATATAAACATAAATTAGAACATTACATGACCAAAAAAATATTATTTATCTAATTTAAAATAAACAATTTTGTTAAATATATCAAATTACACACACTAGTTAAAAAGGCATAACTTTCACATTATAAATCAGATTTCAACGAAACGAAAAGCAGTGTTCTTAAAATTTTATTTACTTTCAAAATAAAAGATAAAATTTCAAAATTTCAAAATTTTAAATTTTAAAGTCAAAGTTTGACCATACTGACTAAAATTCACTTCTGCAAAATATTCTAATTATTCATGTTTGGAATTCTAATTCCCATAGAAATCAAAATTTATATTTAAAATAACAAAACTATTTAATTTAATAAATAAAAATAAAGTTTTTAAATCAAAAATCCAATTAAAATAATTAAAATACACAATTAAAATAATCACAAAAATACAGGGTTGTTACACTCTCCCCCATTCAAAACTTTTTGTCCACGAAAAGGAATAAGGTATAGGAAAGCACAGAAAAGATAAAATGAAATAAGATTAAGATATGATGACCAAAAGATTGAAATTGTACCTAATAACTATTATTATAGGTAAGTTTAACAAGGTGGAGGTGATCTTCCCAAGATCCTCCAGAATCAAGAACACAAGCACGAAAAATCCTCTAGAATCTGATTCGCCCTTTCCGCTTGACCGACGGTCTGTGGATGGAAAGCAGTGCTCAGATTCATAATGAGTACTAAAGATTATTGAAAGATTTCTAAACAGAAAGGTTAGATAAAAATGCTTACACTAGTCTGTAGCAAGATAATGAAAATAAGGACAACCAAAAGATAGTTTGAAAAACAAAATAAGATAACAAGTTTGAAACCATGAAAATTTCAACTTAAATTGATAATTAATCTTACACAGTTAAATAAATCTTAACTATCTCAAATTTCATTATCTTATCATCCAATTTTCTCAAATTAACAATCTTTAAAATCATGGATTTGAAAAAAAATCATTTATTATACTCATAATGTATTCAATAAATTTAGTTCTTCAATTTAAATTTTATTCCTCTCAATGTATTTTATCACCTAATTTAAGTATATTTACGCTTATTACAATTGCTTTAATTTATTCTTAGTTCCTTTAACATCCTTTTATATTGTAAATGATTCGATTTACCTTTTATTCTATTTACCTCCGTTAATCTTTTTATAACTAAAATTTAAGTGTATAACATTTATTATAACCACTCAAATTTTATTTATAAAATCTTTTATATTGCATATTATACAATTACATATTCAACTTCTAAAATTAAGGTAAGTTATATTGAAATGAAATGGTGTATTATACAAATAAAATTTCCAAAATCAATCATTTCAAGCTTGAATATTTATCCAAATCTTGAAATTATCTTTCAAAATTAAATTTAGGATTTAAATTTCCTATAAATTCCAAACTATTTAGAGATAAATAAATGCACATGTACTATATATATATATATATATATATATATCCATTCAAATTTAAATCATATATCAGCATAAGTTATAAATCCAGCCTTATTTTACAAATCCAGATCAATCCAATTCCCTAAAACAAAAACTGTAGCATGACTACAGAATGGCCTCTTCACTTCAAAACTCGAAAATAAATGTCGATGATGCTGCGGTCATCACCGAAGTTATTTTCCAGCGACAAAGAGAAGAGCACAAATTTTTAAACTTTAAAATTCTTTGAAAACAAATTTCTATTCGAAAATACTTTAAATAATATATCCTTTTAAAAATTTAAACACAAAGTTTGAAACCATTGGAAATTAAATTCTCAGATTCTTGTTTTAAATTCATTTTAAATTTCCAGATAAACTTATAACCATGTTTTATAGTTCAATTATTTATATATGAAACAAGAGATAATGATATATAAAAAACCAAATATTATTTCTTAACAACCAATTCAATAAAGATCCAGAAAAACTTATAATATAGTTACAAAATTTGTTTCATTACTAAATTTGAAAAAACATATTGTGTCAGTTTGCTCTGTTCAAGTGTTTTGGAAATCCTATCGATAGCGTTGGTTAGACGAATCAATCAAAACCCAAATCAACATCAACAACTCAAACAACACAACATAAAACAAAACATTAATTATAGATTTACAAGTACAATTCAAAAATGTTTTGAAGATAGTTTGGAAACAAAAGACACGATGATTAATTAACAAAATAGGGAGATGGATAAGCTTAAATAAATCGCGGGCAACCTTAACCGGGTCATTCGTGACTTAAAGAATAAGATTGATGTGGATTCTCTGGGGTAAATCTACATTGATCTCAAGAGACAGAGTTTGAAATAGAAAAAGATATTAGCATCTAAACCAAGGATAGATATAAATCTATGGTGAATCGATGTTAATTGTAAAGGAGTTTCACCCCTTTACAAGCAAATTTGAGATAGGCGAGACAGCCGACTCACTATAAAGATCATTCGAAGTGGAGTTATGGGATACTCCTGAATCAAAAGAAGATGAATAGTGAGGGACACGAATGGATTTTGGAGTCGCAGGGAACATTCCAAAATTCAATGGAAATTCGAATCAAAGAGGAAAAGATTCAAACTCGAATGAAAGTGATTCCGACAATAAATTTACCACATATTTTAAGTTTTTCCTCAAAGCCAAAGCTTTGATACCAAATGTTACAACCAGGTTTTTTCAACCATTCGCATCCGCACATGTCGGACTTGAATTGCTCAAAATACCCCATTGTAAATAAAATTTGGAAAATCTCAGAATATACAGTAAATAAACAGTCACAGATCACAGACACGGAGTAATAATAATGCAGTGGAAGTAAAAGAAATAGTAGTTCATGAAGCTACTATATAAATATATCAGAGTTAAATAAGATACAACAGAAGTCTTAATATGATAACCAAGTACAAGCTGAATACAACACTGGAATCAATAGGATAACTGAAAGTGAAATAGATAAAACTAGACAAGCATATAATCTCCAGCGATTCCAATCTCTAAAAGTGGAATCCAAATCTGTGAATACTCAGGCTGACCCGAGCATAAATAAAAATGCAAACACTCGAGTCAGGACATACATACTTATACAATGTAAACCAACTCAAGTGAATTGTAGTAAAGGTACAAGTAACTTAGAGGATGCTTGGGACTGCCCATCCTCTAAGGATCTGTTAAACTATTTACTATGTAGTATATTGCGCTATTATAATAGCGTCTAACAGTAAAATAAACCTACTTTAAAGTAGCGTTAAGGAGTGACCCAATATTCCCCTTAACACAAATAATTCCAATAGTCTATACAGTACCTGCATATCTCCTGATCGGGAGACTATGAGAAGATACTACATAGGTATGACACAAATAGAAATTCGTAGTAAAGGCTGGATATGGTAGGTGACATGGCACAACGAGGCAATGACAGGGTAGATGTACCAATTTCGCACACGGGCTGGTGGTAACGCAGCAACCACATACTCCCACCTCGAAACACGTTCCTAAATCGGAGGGGTGCACCTAATCAATCATAAAAGTAATAGAATGGTATCAAAGAAATGTGTCCGACCAGAGGAGCTACCCCTTTTGGCCCGAGATCGCTCCTGTTTTAGCCACCTTAAGCCAACTCATGGGATTCAAGTCCACGTAATATACCTCAAGAATGTCGCCACCATCCTGCTTCATTCTGGAATCTCCACCGCGTACATGGTTGTTAAAGTGGTTTTCAGTATCGACAGAGAGTATATCCACATGCGATCCCGGTCTCTTTGCCAACCAATCGTTATTATAACCCGTGCTTATAATTTTTAAAAATAATATTTTATACTTCAAAATAAAATATCATTTCAAATCCAAATCTTTATCAAAATAAAGATCAAATCATTTCCAAAATATTTCAATATCAAAATATCATATCCTTTTAAATTCAAATATTTATCAAAATAAATATAAAGTCATTTTTAACCATTTCAATATATTAAATTATCATATCCTTTCAAAACTTCCTTACAAATCATTTTAATATCAAAATATCATATCTTTCATAACTTCATTTTCAAATCATTTATATAAGTTCAAATCCAAATATTCAAGTTTAAATACCTTTTAAAATTCAAAGATAACATTCATTTATTTCAATTCAAATCACCTTTTAAAATGATTTATTTTCCAATTAAATTTATTCATTTAAATCATTGAAAGTGAAGTTATTATACTTTCAAATCAAGTATTCAATTCTCAAAGTTTCAAACCATTCTGAGCTCATTTACTAAGTCAAAAACCATAAACATTTAAAATTTCAGCCTTTCACGGCATTTAGAAAAAAACTGTTATAAGTTATACTCGAAAACATTTTAATTCACCAAAGACAGCATTTAAAAACTGTTGTTAAAACTTAGTTTTAGTTGAAATTTAGTTTAAAACAGCAAAGGCAGCAGACCACTACAGCATTTACAGAACTGCTGTAATAGCCTCTTTTATTCAGTTTTAGTTCATTTACATAAACCATAGCATTTCTGAATGCCATAAAAAGTATTTTCCAGATTTTAGTGTATTTTCAGCAAATAATAAACTTCAATTTAAACCCTTTAAACATTATAAAAATCATATTTTAACAATTAAAAATGTTCTTCTAAAAATACTCTTTTAACTTATGATTTTTATAAAGTAACATTTCATAATTAAATCAAATTTCAATAATTTACTTAATATATTCAAGTGTAAATTTTTTAGCCTTGACATTTTTAGTAAATAAACTTAACGCTTAAATTTTATTACCATTTTTACAAATATAACTTAATTTCCATTTTTATTTATTATATAACTCAAATTTCCTTTTTAAGCCAAAACCCAAATTTCCAGACTTAAGTTATATTTCAATAATTCAACGTAACCATTTATTTATTTAAAATTTTCCACTTACAGAAAAATGAGAATTTCTTTATTTAAACACTAAAATCCGTTTAAATCAAATTATCATAAATTTACAGTTTAAGGCACTTAAAATTTTATTTATATCACTGAATGTCATTTTAAAAGCCAAAGTCCAAATTTCCAGATTTAAGTTATATTTCAAAATTTCAATTTAATCATTTAATTATTTAACATTTTTAACTTATAGAAAATCAAAATTTTCTTTATACCTCAAGAACGTCGCCACCATCTCACTTCATTCTGGAATCTCCACCGCCTACACAGTTGTCAAAGTGGTTTTCGGACAGAGAGTATGCCCATATCCGATCCTGATCTCTTTGCCAACCAATCGTTATTATAACCCGTGGTTATTATTTTTAAAAATAATATTTTATACTTCAAAATAAAATATCATTTCAAATCCAAATCTTTATCAGAATAAAGATCAAATCATTTCCAAAACATTTGAATATCAAAATATCATATCCTTTCAAATTCAAATATTTATCAAAATAAATATCAAGTCATTTCTAACCATTTAATATGTTAAATTATCATATCCTTCCAAAACTTCCTTACAAATCATTTTAATATCAAAATATCATATCTTTCAGAACTTCATTTTCAAATCATTTATATAAGTTCAAATCCAAATATTCAACTTTAAATACCTTTTTAAATTCAAAGATAACATTCATTTATTTCAATTCAAATCACCTTTTAAAATGATTTATTTACCAATTAAATTTATTTATTTAAATCATTTAAAAGTGAAGTTATTATACTTTCAAATCAAGTATTCAATTTTCAAAGTTTCAAACCATTCTGAGCTTATTTACTAAGTCAAAAACCATAAACATTTAAAATTTCAGCCTTCCGCAGCATTTAGAAAAAAACTGTTATAAGTTATACTTGAAAACATTTTAATTCACCAAAGACAACATTTAAAAACTGCTGTTAAAACTCAGTTTTAGTTGAAATTTAGTTTAAAATAGCAAAGACAGTAGACCACTACAACATTTACAGAACTGCTTTAATAGCCTCTTTTTTTTCAGTTTTAGTTCATTTACATAACCATAGCATTTCTAAATGCTATAAAAAGTAATTTCTAGATTTCGGTGCATTTCCAGCCAATAATAAACTTCAATTTAAACCCTTTAAACATTATAAAAATCATATTTTAACATTTAAAAATGTTCATTTAAAAATACTCTTTTAACTTATGATTTTTATATAGTAACATTTCATAATTAAATAAAATTTCAATAATTTACTTAATAAATTCAAGTGTAAATTTTTTAGCCTTAACGTTTTAATAAATAAACTTAACACTTAAATTTTATTACCATTTTTACAAATATAACTTAATTTCCGTTTTTATTTATTATATAACTCAAATTTCCTTCTTAAGCCAAATCCCAAATTTCCATACTTAAGTTATATTTCAATAATTCAACTTAACTATATATTTATTTAAAATTTTCCACTTATAGAAAAATGAGAATTTCTTTATTTAAACATTAAAATCCGTTTAAATCAAATTATCATAAATTTACATTTTAAAGCACTTAAAATTTTATTTATATCACTTAAATGTCATTTTAAAAGCCAAAGTCCAAATTTCCAGATTTAAGTTATATTTCAAAAATTCAATTTAATCATTTAATTATTCAACATTTTTAACTTACAGAAAATCAAAATTTTCTTCATTTAAACATTTAAAAATCCAATTTATATCAAATTTTCATAAATTTACACCTTTAAGAATACTTAAAATATTCAAAATACTTTATGAAATAACCACGGGCCTGTATATAGTTTTCTAACCTAGGTCAAGTGATACGGATATATATCATTTTAATCCGCAATTTAAAAAGAAAATCTGGATTCTATCATTTCAAACCCGCAGTCCCAAGTAAAATAAAATAAATAAAAACCTTCAGGCCTATCATTTCAGCCCATAATGATTTTTCTCTATTCTGAAGTCCATTTAGGTATGTATCATTTCAACCCATAGTGATTCTATTCTATAGGGAACTTGCAGTGATAAACTGATATAAATAAACAGAATAGCATTATATAACAATAACAGATGATATAACATGTGTATAAATAGGGGTGAACATCATATGATCATAGCATAGGCAGTTATAACATGATGATATAGTTTACAGATTCAAATGCTATCAGTTTACTAATTATATAAGTATAAAATGTCTGGTGAGAATTACTCACATTTTTATGCTGGAGTTGGCAATTCAAATGACACAAATGGATTCCAGAAAGCACGATGACACAACAACAGACTCAAGTGGATGAGAACCAAGCTAAAGATCTTGTCACAACCCATAAACAAAACCAAATATGAATATAAATTCAATACAACATTGAATCGAAATAACTTTGAAATAAAAAGCAATATGAATACAATATCTTTTGCCTTGCTTTCTACACTCATATACTTGGCCTAAGGGTTGGTTTGGTCAGGTTTTGGCATGACTTTGGCTCAGGTTTGGGTCTTATAAGGCATGGCTACAAGGTGATGAAGTGGGTAGGAGTTACATAGGAGGAATACAAGAGGTCAAGGCAAAAATGGAGGAGTTTGGTTCAATATATTGGCTCGGCCAAGGGAGGAATGGGCTTGGCTAGAGGAGTTCAGGTCTGGACAGAGGCTAGGATGGTGTGTAGTGGTGGTATAAAGGTGGTGGTGGTGGCTAGAGGTGGTGGCCCGTGGCCAAAAGTGAAGGGGTGGAGGGGATAGGCTAAGCTGACATAGCTTTTAAGTGGTTTTTGCCATTTTTTTTGTGGAGCTGTGGTTCAAGGGGTTCACGGCCTGATCTGGTCAAGGAGAAAGGAGGGGTTGTGGCCGTGGATCATAGGAAGGAGGAGGAGGTGGTGGTTGGTGAAGGAGGGGAGGCTATGGCCGAGCAATCATGTAGAGATGAACAAGCAAAACAAATGAAAATGAGAAGGAGAAAGGAGAGAAAGAGAGAGACCATTTCCATTTTTTTTCTAGCCGTGAAAGTCAAGTGAGAAGAAATGTTTCTCATGTGAAAATGAGTTTAGAAACTCACGGCTGCAAAAGAAAAAGGTACGGCCGAAGCAAGCAAGTGAAGAGACAAAGGGAAAATGAAAAGACTAGCAAATGAATGGTCACAAAATTTAAAGCTTAAATCCTTTCAAATTTCCATTTTCTTTTAATTAAATAAAACAAATAAAATTTCAGTAATTTGAATTTAAAAACCGAAACAAAGTAATATAAAATAAAAATAAATAATAAATTTTAAAGAAAATGGAAAAGTATTAAAGAAATTGCTTAAAATTCAAAAAGGGTTCAAAAATTACAATTAAATCATCATTGGCTTTGAAAAAATATCTACTTCATTTTAAAAATATTATAAAGCACAATTTTGAAATAAAATAAATTTTTAAATATATTCAAAGTGAAATAAATAATTAAATTTAGGTAGAATAGGAAAATAATTAAAGAAATTGTTTAAAAATTGCAAACAGGACATAAAAATTATAAATAAAATACCATTGGCTCTAGAAAAATTTCTATTTTGCTTTAAAACAAATAAAATGTCAAATCAATAAAATAAATGAGGAACAAAATAAAGAAGAAATGAAATAGAATAAGGTCTTAAGAAAATAGAAAAATAAATAAAGAATTAATTAACTGAAACTAGAAATTAGAAATCGTAAACAAAAGACAACTGACATTAGAAAATTTCAATTACACATAAAATAAATGTTTTAAAACTAAAATATATACAATAAATGTTATTTTTCCCATATAAACATAAATAAGAACATTACATGACCCAAAAAATATTATTTATCTAATTTAAGATAAACAATTTTGTTAAATACAGCAAATTTCACACACTAGTTAAAAAGGCATAACTTTCACATTATAAATCAGATTTCAATGAAACGAAAAGCAGTGTTCTTAAAATTTTATTTACTTTCAAAATAAAAGATAAAATTCAAAATTTCAAAATTTTAAATTTAAAAGTCAAAGTTTGACCATATTGACCAAAATTCACTTCTGCAAAATATTCTATGTATTCATGTTTGGAAATCTAATTCACATAGAAATAAAAATTTATATTTAAAATAAAAAAACTATTTAATTTAATAAATAAAACTAAAGTTTTTAAATCAAAAATCCAATTAAAATAGTTAAAATACACAATTAAAATAATCACAAAAATACAGGGTTGTTACATGTTTTAAGAGGTTAAATCGTACCATAAAACTTTTATAATTCATATAGGAAAGTGATTTCCTTTGTGTAAATTTGATGTATGTTTAACATGAATTATTTCTACAACAGGCAAGCATATAATTGACCAATCATCATCCAAAATATTAAACAACCATATATGCAATTATTTTAGCATATGATCATGGGTGTGACTTTAAGTAGTTAATGTCAATTATTATCACTAATAGCAAGCAATATTTAATGATTAATTATAAATATTAATATTTGATTATCAAGTGATTCAAAGTGAGATTAACTCACTTTTACCAAACCAAACTCTATCCTCTTCTACAAACATTCAAGCACATATCAACATACTTCACACCATCACTTCCTTCTCTATCCCAAACTTTTCTAAGGTTTCACCATTTGATTCCGGCGGCACTTCAGCAGCACTTCTCTCCATTATCTTCACATCGAATCTTCCTCCTTTCTTCTTTCATGCTCAGCCATGGCCTTGGGAAGTGGCTTGCTTAGCCAAGAATGGTGGTAGAGGGTGGTCGTAGGTTATGAAGAGTTGTGAAGGGTTTTGGCACTTGATTTTGAGATGGTAGCAACATAGCTTATATGTATATATTTTTGACATTACTTTGTCATAACTTTGCTAACATTTTTCCAAGGCTTGGAAGCCATTAAAGAAGTGCTATTAGAGTAGAAAAAGAAGGAGGAAGAAGAAGGAAGAAGAAGAAGAAGAAGAGGAGAAAAGGTATGAGAATAAGTGAGGCGGTAGGGTGCTATTTATAGCATTTTGAAAGCTTATTACTTAAGTAAAAGTGAAAATATCTCCCAACGTCATCATGCACCCCTCACATCATCCCTTAGCCATGACTTCTTCCTCCCATATGCCACCCAATATGCTAGTAAGTGTTGGTGAGTTTTGTTTTGATTTGGTTAAGTAATGTCATGATATTTATAACTTTTACCTTGTGTAAATAACTAATGTATATGGTAACTTCTTATATGTATATTTATGTGTATGTGTGTATTGTGACATGCATGTATGCATATATGTCATATGTTAGAACCGATGGTGCAACGTTCGATTACAACTTCCGTTCGTCAAACCGTTGCGAACCTCAAATCCGATTTCCAGGCATATTTTAATTCTCTATTAAACTATATATATTTCAAAAAAAATCTTTAAAATATATTTTGTAACGACCCATAAATTTCGACAATTTAATTTGTTTATTTAATAGGATTTTTGTAATTTATTTTAGTAGAAACAATAAATGGGATAAATAAATGTTAAAATGAAGGCTAAAATAAATTATGTAAATGGTGACTTAAAACCTATTTATAGAATTTGAATAAAATCCAAATTGAATTAAGTAGAAAAAGGATCCTTACCTGGATATAAAATTTAATATGAGAAATTAATGAAAATATTAAATTTATTTAACGCAATAAAAGAGTGTAAACGGTAATTGGAATAAATTAAGGAATGATGCTATTGCAAGTTAATAATTTATGACTTGAATGAAATTCCAATTCATTAAAATCATTTAAATGTTATGATTTGATTTTAAATGGAATATGAGAAAAATAAATGTAAGGATTTGATTAATATATATGTTATTTATTCAGGATATTGAATAAAATTGGGAATCCAATTGTAATTAACGGTAATAATGTTGGTATTAGCTAATAAATTAAATTTCAATGTAATACCCATAAATGAATGAAATGAAATGAATGTATGTAAATGTATACTAGGTTATTTATCAAATAGAAGGAAAGAAAAGTAAATATCGAATTTGATTGACGAATAAATATACATTGGATAGAAGTTGAATGTAAAGTTAATGGTAATTGTATAAAATCAATATAAGATAATGAATTGCAATAAATTATGGGTTGATAATAAGGTGTGAATGGGAAAGTGATTGTTATATTAATTGAATGGAATTCCAATTTGATGGGAAAGGTAAATGGGTATTTGGTAATAAATTTAAAACGGACTTAAATAGTGAATTTATCTAATTAATATATAATAAATAATGATTGAATAAAAAACCTATACCTGTAAATATCTATAATATTTGAGTGGAAATAACAAACTTATAAATGTGGGATGGAGAGTTTTACAACAGTTATTATGAGTGACACATATATATTTAATTCATTCAATTGATTTGGAAATCATTGCAATAAATATAAATTTAATGTTACGTTAAATAAATTAAGGTAATAAATGGAGAATAACGTAAATGTTCTTCATAAATATGATGATTTGTGAATAAAGAATGGAAATAATTTTTCATTAATATATCGAAATTTAATTTACCATAAAGAGGTTAATTTCAATCAAATGAGTTAAATGTTTAAACACGAATCAAGCTTTATGTATTTATTTGGGTTTATTGCAATTAATTTAAAATTTAATAATAAAATTTTACGTTAATTAGAAATTAAGTTGAAAACGTGAAATATTTATGTGATAATCTTAAATCCAATGGTTGACACTTCTATTTGAAATTATGAACGGAATAATAATTAATTTATTTAATTAAATGGATTTTTAGGATTTTATTTATAATTTTGTAAAATAAATGAAGTTAATTATTAAAAGTAAGATTAACATTTGGAATTGATAAATTTGTCTTCTCTATACTGACGTTTAAATTCGTTAAAATCATTGTAAACGTTTGAGTAATATAAAGATGATAAAATTGTCAATTTTAGAATTTAAAATATAAAATTTGATTTAATCAATTTGTTTAATTTATTTAATTAATATAAAATTAGCCATTTTGGACACTGACTCGGATTTCGACGAAACCAGTTTCATCGGATCCGTAACAGTGAATTTTTGTAGGGTTTCAAGTTTCGTAGCGATCGGACTTGTTTTTTGATCGTACGAACGCGAAACGCCTTGAAATCGATTTAATTGAAATCAATTTGAAATCAATTTGGAAATATTGAATTGAGCATAACTTCTTCATACGATCGAATTTAGATGTGAAACTTTTTCCATCGCATTCAGAATATTTTAAAATACCTATTTTGATATATGGGTTTACCCAATTTCGTTCCGGGGTCAGAACGGGCTTTTTTGGGCCACGTTAGCGGTAGCACGTATATCTATCAACCCGATCCATTTATTTTTCAACTTTATCTATATAAACCCAGCTAAAAACCCTAGCCTCCATCTATTCTCATTTGTTTATGTATACAATCACATAGCTCCTCCTCTTTCCCCGTGGCTGCAAACCCTAGATCCAATTTCAAAATTTAAAAATCAAATCCAAAGCCTAAAATTCAAAATCCTCAGAAAATTCTGGAAAAATTATATAACGAAGACCTCAATGATATGAACCTACTTCTGCTGTTCGTTTTTCGATTCGAATTATCGTTTGTTCTGTATTCGCGAAATAGTTTCGACCATTCATATGGTTTTCCGACGATCGAACGGCAGATCGTCGACCAATCGACGATCGGCTGGAGCCGTTGTGGAGAGCTTGTCGAGCAGGTCGTGAGGATGTAACCTCTTGTCTCAAGACAGTAGAATTTCGCCAGAAATCGAAGAATAGTGGCCAATTGCCGTTCTCGGCTAGAGGGCGGAGGTGGCGATGGGGTATCGGCGTGGGCGGCACGAGGTTGAGGAAGGGGCGGCGCGTCCTGATCTGGTCGATGATGTATGTGGTGTCAGGCGTTCGTTGAGGAAGTCGACGACAAAAACCCTAAATGCCATGATCTGTTCGTATACGCGCGTGAGAAGATGGCCTCGTGCCAACGTGGGGGAGAGAGAAGGTAAGAAGATTGCTGACGTAGGAAACGTGTTAGGGGCTTTTTTTTCTTCTGTTTTTAATTTAATTATGTTTTCAATCGAATTAACTCATATAACTTTCACATATGACCTCGTATTGACGCACAAGTTTTTTTGTTAGGATCGTAATAAAATTCCGGACATTTGGACGCTGGTTTGGTTGGATTTGGAGACTATGCAATTTTTAGGTTTATATTGGATTTAAATCCAATTTAAATTCAAAAGGTGAGTGTTTTAACCAACTCACAACTTCTAAGATTTCTTATGTTTGTTAAATGGATTTTAGATATGAGTAGAAATTTATTTATGACTGTTTGGCATGTTTTATTCATTATCTCTGTTAAATCGCATTTATTTAATTTGACTGTTAATTAATTTTATAATTGCATATAAATTTGACGGTTAGAATTTATTTACTTGCATAAAACTGATAGTTAAACGGTTAATAAATTTATTATTGAATATAAACTGTTAGTTAATAACTGTTATTTGTTACCTGTTATATTTTATATGCTATATATTGATGTTTGTTTAAATTGATGATGATTGAAATAAATTGGTTGATGATTGATATTGGGTGAATGGATGATGTGTTCTATCTTATATAAACTGCAAGTTATCATGCATATTCATTTCATTCGGGATTGCGGTTTGAAATGATATACAACCGCATTTTTATTTTAAATTGCTGATTGAAATGATAAATATCCGTATCACTTGACCATAGGATAGAAAATTTTATACAGGCACCGCGGTATATATATAAAATTATTTTTGAAATTATTTTATGCTTTGGATATGATACGGTTTAATAAATATTAAATTTGGATATGCTATAAATATATTTTATATATACATATATAGTTAAATTATCAAATTTAAGTTATGCATAATTTGTTAAATAAAAATGAATAAGTTGAAAAATGGAATTTGATAATTTATATTATATGATGGAGTACAGGTTTAAGATCCGGTGTATATATATATAGAGTCTTAAATGATTCCAAATCAATTAGGATTGAAAGATAAATTGAAATTTTAATTTGAATTGAGCTTATTTAAAAATCTAACTCCATAAGTTAATGTTAATTGGTTTAAATTGGGCATTTTAAAAGTTATGATATTTATAATTGGATTTAATGAATAATTCTAGTATAAATAAATGGAAGGAAATATTTAGTGTTAATAAATTGAGTTTACTTTAAATGGTTATGGATTTATAATGTAAACCTTTCAAAACTAAATAATAAGAAATGAATTGTTGAATAGAAATTTCCAACCTTAGTTTTGAAATTCATTAAATACTCAAAGTTTGAAAATATTGAAATCGAAATGTTTTATTCAAACTGAAAGTGAATCTAAAAGTTATGGGCTTAGACTGAATTTAAAATGAATAAAGATTGTGAAGGTGTAGGAATTATATAGTTTAGAGAAATTTTAAATTCAACTGTTTTATTTTATATACTGTTGAATATCCAAACCATTTAAGCTTTGAAAGTTTTGGTTTTTAAAACTTTGGATTTCGAAGTATTATGTTGAAAGTTAAAATTCAAATATTTGATTCCGAGGTACTATAAATTTAAAAGTGGCATGATTTTGGAAAAGGAATATATTTGAAATAAAATGATATCATATTTATTTGAATTTTTAAAAGGAAATGATATCGTATTTATGGGTTTTGAAACGGATAATTATATTCTGGTTTTGAAAGTATAAGTACTTTAAATGACCGCGGTGTTATAATAACGTTTGGTTGTTGAAGAGACCGGGATCGGAAGTTGTCATACTCTCTGCCAACTCCGAAAACCACTTTAACAACCGTGTAAACGATGGAGATTCCAGAATGAAGTAGGTTGGTGGCGGCGTTTCCTGTAAGTTAAATACGTAGACCCAACTCCCGCGAGTTGGCATAAGGTGGCTAAAACAGGAGCGATTGACGGGTTAATAAGGTAGCACCTTTGATCGGACACATCCCTTCGATATATACTTTGACTCTTGGATTGATTCGGTGGCCACTTTTGATTTCTTTGATTTGGGGGTGTGGCTCGAGGTGGGCGGTAGCTGCGCGCTACGCGTTACCACCGACCCGGAAGCGTAATTGGTATATCTACCCTGGCATTACCTAGTTGTGCCGTGTCACCTACCCTATCGCGCCTTGTACGAGTTTCTATTTGTGTCGTACCTATGGAGTGTCTTCTCGTAGTCTCCCGGTCAGGAGATATGCAGGCACTGTATAGACTATTGGCATTATTTGTGTTAAGGGCTATATGGGTAACCCCTTAACGCTATTAAAAAGTAAGTTTATTTTACAATTAGACATTATTATAATAGCAAAATATACTATATAGTAAATAGTTTAACGGATCCTTAGGAGATGTAAATCCCGAGCATCTCTTGAGTTACTGCACTCATATCTATTTCTGTTAATTTAACTCACATAAGATCTTTTAGTTCTGACTCAAGTGTTTTTGTATTTTCAAATTCGCTCGGGTCAGTCCGAGCGTTTCAGGATTTGAAGTTTAGCTCTGGAGGATGAAGACGAAGATTTGTATTACTATCATCTACTATTATTCCACTACACTATTTAATTCCGCTGCATTGATATTTATTAGTATGTAAACTCTGATATTTATTATATAAAAAAAGGAATCAAAGGTTTTGTAAAACAGCTTCATGAACTGTAGATTTTGATTATTATATTTTATCCTTCCGCTGTGAGATTCTGTTTAGCTTTCTTTCTTCTTTGTTTTCTTATTTATCCCATAACAATCCGCCCTTACATATGGTTTGAATTGGCATATGTGTCTGTTTAAATCGTGCGAAAAGGCGGGACGTTACATATTTCTTCTCATTTGATGATAATTTAAACATGCTCATTTGAATTATATAAACATATAAATCAGTATTAAACGATTGTTTACAAAAAGTGTTGTAGTATCGACAAAACATTATGAATTTTCTTATATTTTTAAAACAAGTACATATCTTTATAAAACTATTATAAATGATTTATCATCACTACATAACTTATTAAAATGAATTACTATCATTTTAAAACAATTATTTGACTATTTAAACTTAATTTGAAACTCTAGAAAATATATAAAAGCGATAAAGTGCTGATGATGTCATAAACATATTTTATTTCCAAAAATAAAATAAATAATTTGATATTCTTGCTTAAATGAATACATAAGTATGTGTGTCTAGTTCCGTTCTCTTTAATATTAAGAAAATCTTAATTTTCCCGAAAAGTGATTTTCATCGTTTTTTTGATGAAAACCTCAAAATATCTATATTTGTTAATATATATTTTTAAAACAAGTTTACCATCAATGTGTTATAAATTTTGTATTTGAATATTTCAAATATAAACATAATTTATCAAAGTGATAAATTTACGGGTCATTACAGAAATACTAATGACACTACCACTAGGACTACCTCCTATTCCACTAAGTGGGTAAAATTCAGTAATATTATCAATTTTGAACCATCGGTTATTTTTTATGCATTATTACTTGTGCTATGGTTACCTATATGCATTATTTTACTACTATCACATGCAAGAAAGGAATAAAAGTTGACACTTGAAAAGGAAACAGTAATTTGCTTAAGAAAGTTTAAGCAAGACTTACTATAGAGAAAAAAGAGATTCTTCAGCAAGAAATTATATTTTTCCAACGCAAAAGAATATAGCTACATCAAAGGGAGATATCAAATCAACATGACATTATTAGTCTCTAAAATGTACGAACACTTGCAACTGCTAGTTTATATTAACTGGAAAATCTGCTAGCATATAATATAAATATATGTATAATGAAGTAGGTATAAGTTTTAAGTTCAGTAAAGGCATGTATTATATAAGACTATAATGTAGGAAAGCCGCTTTGATCTTTGTAAAATATTTCCATCTAATAAAATTAGTCTATTTTCTACTTTCTCCTCTATTAGCCTTCTTCATATATTCATAGTAAATTAAGACTCTTGGCCAATTAATCTACCATCAGGAGAGCAAAAGAAGGACCTACAAGCATTTGGTATCAGAGCCATCTGAGTAGAGAAAAGTTTGCTCTGGCTTAAAGACCAGGTGAAGAGGTACTATTTGTTTTGTTTTTTATCAAACAATTATTTCCATCCCATTCAACAAAAAATTAACTAAAGCCTCCACTCTTCCCAGATCAGGCCGTCCACTCTTGCCTCTCTCATGCTCATTTTTCAAGCTTCCAAATACACAAATTAAATCAAATTTGAAAATCGGTGGATGCTGCATTCAGATTGATAGCTCGTTTTGGATTCCAAAATCCAATTCAAGAAGTTTGATTCAATATCATAAGGTATTTCACCTAGGCTGTAGACAAGGTGTGATGCCCCACCTTTATGCCCTCATTAACATAAAACATTACAATGAAATACCGTCTGTTAATGTGGAGAATAATGCTTTTTAGGAGAGGCCATCTGTATTATTACTCTGGGCGATTACCGATACGTCGAATTGATTGAAAATATTTTTCTTTTATAAGAGGATTCAACATATTCGATCCAGGCACAAAAACAATAATACAATGGCTTAATATAATTCAAAACGATATAAAATATAACAGAACATGGAATCATAGAACACGACAAAGAAATATAAACATTTCTCATAAAGCTGATGTGAACATGTATATGATACATGATATGAACTACAAAAGATGGTCATAAAAGATCAACGATACACATATAAAATATCTAAGACAAAATAAATGAATATACGTCAAAATGAATCTCCATTTCTACATATAAGGACAACAACATAACTAGACTACAAGTCTACAAAAGCATACGAAGAAGCCTCAAACTAATCCAACTCTAAGATCATTATGCTGAAGAATATGAAATATCTCGATCTGACCCGAGTATTACATAAAGATGATAAATTGATCAATCTAGTCTAATTCGAATCTGAAGTGACCCACTTTATTATACTCAAATTTTGTGTGATTTTTTTTTTACCATAAATATAAGTGATCACTTCTTTAAATTCATTCTCCCAAGATCCTGAATTTTACTAATATAAATATATCAGTGTTTAAGTCAATTCCTATCGTTTATATATATGAAGATATATAAATGTTTCCTTGCAAATCAGAGTGTTTAAAGTAGCAAAGAATTTTAATTCACACAATATTTTCATAATTGAAATGTCTTGTGTCACATAGCTTATTTCTGCACTTATATCTCTTCACTGTCTCAAGATTGATTAATACTAAATATAGATATTATCACCTTAAAGAGACTCAAGATTGACTAATACAAGAATAAAGTATTAATTCCTCATATTGTCATTTGTACTGTTTTCTAGAGTTTTCATTTATTTTAATTCTTTTAATGTCTGGTAATCTAGGAGTTTGTTGCTTATTATTATTTTTTCTTTGAATTTATGCAAAGTACTAAGACAACTCAAGTTTGGGAATTTATTCCAGGGTGCTTATTACTTATTCAAGCATGGTTTATGTCAGGTAAATATACTAATGTCTTAATTTATAATATTGGTAGTAATCTTATGAATATTTTGGTGGTAAGAATATTATAAACTAGGCAGAAGAAAAACTACATGCAGGTAAGATGCTAACTTGTTCTAGCATACCTAGTAAGGTTTTGCACATACATGTATACATCAGGTTCAAGCAAATTTATTTAAAGAATCAAGCCCAGATAAGACTGTGATGCAGACCTCTAATGGTTATTAAATGATGGCTATTGATATAAACCAAATTGGTATGTAGTAGTGGTCATGCTTATTATTTAACCCAATTCTTTGATATTGTAGACTCTTAAAATTTAAACAAGACCAAATGCAAACAGCTTAAAGCTGTATTTGATACAACTGAGTATTGTTTAATATGGTTGAAGTGAATGCTACTAGTACTTTACTCCCATCAATTTATAATACATTGCAACACAAAGAATCAGGCATGCAAGAAACATTTGTAGATTAAAACTTCAAACTTCTCATGGACTTATATCAATTTATAAGTCATAACCAAGTCTCACTGGCTAACCCAGGTCAGACTCAACCATCACCTAACAGTTTTACTATATGCATTATCAAAAGAAAACCACTGCAGTCTCTCTTTCTGAAATTTATCAAATATGCTAAAGAAAGTATGTCCACATATCAATTTATATGGCATAACTTCCTTCATCACAGTCTACAGAAATCATCTGGCTTAATTACTTAAATCAGTAGCTCAAGACACAATATAATGCTTAAGTTTTACAAATTCTTTTCAAATGAACCATGCCACCATAATACTGAAAGGTTTACATATGCATTAGAAAGTTTGCCTAGCTATCTTTATTACAATGAACTACTGCATTTTTGAAACTCAAACAGGTCTTCTAAATTTCCAAGCGAGCAAGCTATTCATGCTTCTTTACCTGCAACAATATTTTGAGCTGCCTCAATAAAATGAGACACCCCAAATATTGCAAGGGCAATAAATAGGGTCAGAATAAAATTCTGGTATGAGTGAAATCAATATTAAAAATAACTTATAAAATTCTTTTATGACTGTGTAGAGATTATATGGTGTTTGATGCTTTCCAGTTCCATAATAAACTTTAACATATGCATAATTTAAACCTATACATCAAGCATACATTCAAGCAGTCACTCATCCAATTTGTTCAATTGTAATGTACAAGACTCCTATGGATTTAAATTCTTAAATTCCACAGCCTTCATTTCCAGTTCCATTTACATTTTTATATGGTCTAAACTCTTGCCTTTGAACACTTGTGTGCATTGCAAAGGACTCAATTCTGTTAACCTTTGCACAGAGGCCTTTAGGACTTAAACAAGTCATGCACATACCCATCATCCACCTGATGATGAGTAGATCAAGGCACTTCTCCTAAATTACTTTGTAATTTAGAGACCATGCTCATTTAATTTCTGAGGAGTTTCTTTTTTTTTAAACACCTGACATACTCATGTTCTTCCTTTTATTACACATACCCCAAAATTTCTTAAACTCACTCAAGGGTTTACATCCAATCATACAAAGCATTCTTGCAAAATTGCACATCCAAAAATCATCCTGTCTTAATCTTATTTTACAAAACTGCCTGTATATTTATTTCTGGGAATTTTTCCCACTTGCTTGCAAAAATCTGATGTGGCCATGAGAAATGCTGTATTTATTTTACTGAGAACATAGGATAGGGTTTTTTAAGAAAAACCCACAAAAACATATTGACTCATGATCTGAACAAATCAGCATATGTTTGTAGCATTGCATTGTTCATATCATTTTTAATATGAACTAGGCATGAGCATGAATCTCATTATTCACACTGCCCACTTCATTTCCCTTTAATATCCTATTTCTTAGTAAAACATTTTGCTTATTCTTCATATAAAACTGAATTATAAAAATCTATTTCTATAATATGGATATATGTTTGATGTAAACAAATTTCAAAACAGAAATAGTCAATACCAAAAACAAATCAAAACAGCAACCAAAAGAAGTTCAACCAAAATAATATTCATGATCATCATATATTTATTCAAAGAAATAAGGATTTACAGAAATCATAATATGATTTTCATATAAGATAGTTGGCTGCCCTTACTTGGGTCTTAGTGCCTTAAATCTCATAAATGATTATCACTCACCTTTCTCTTCTTTTCCCCGAGAATGCCTAGGCTTGAAAACAGTGTGAGCTCTTTTTTTTTTATGTGTTTCTGTTTTTCCCTCAGAGAAAACCTCTGCTCTCCCTTTTTATTTAAATCATTTTACTAGGGTTTTACTAAAGGAAAAACCCATTTTAACCTTGCATTACTCAGAAAATTATGTGTGTGTTTTCATGGCTAAATGTGCCATTTTCTCTTGGTTTCTATTTCTGGTAAAAGCAGTTATCCTACTGCTTTTCCTGTGTGCATGCAATTTGCATGATTTACTTGCATATTATTTTTATGTAGCTCATTTTCTCTATAAATTTCATTACATTCGAGTTATTTCTTATTCCTAGCTATTACTTTAGCCTATTTGTTTACTCTTGATTTATTTCAAAATTATACTTATGCTCAGCTAATATTAAACTGGTTTCCAGGCACTTTAATTACCACGAAGATTTTATTTTATTATCCTATGCTTTTCAATATTCACATATATACAAGTCATTTGAATTTTAGAATTCATCTTACACTCAATCATTTCCTTCTCATCTCTGTCTAAAGACAATTATTCCTTGCATAATTATTTCACTCACTTCTGATATTCATTTTCAAGCTATTATATATATATTTTTAAATAATTTTTTTATTTCTCAAAAATTTTGGGTCTTCACATACTCTCCTCCTAAAAGGAATTGTGTCCCACAATTATGTATTTGTTCATTATTATCTTTCAAAGGTATCAGAAATTCATTCATTCAAGATCAGTCAAATACACCCAAGAAATATCTAAAACTATTATAATTTTACACATACCTTTAAGCAGAAAATAGATTAGGATACTTATCCTTCATCCTATCTTCAGCCTCCCATGTACAGTAATTTCCATCCAAACTCCATTGGATTTTAACTAGTTTAACTATTTTATTTCTCAATTTCTTTTCTTCTCTAGCCACAATGCCCACTGGTTCCTTTTTATAAACCAGATTCTCTTGAATTTCAACATGTCTAGGAGATTCAAGAATGGTCTCCTTATCATGCACCCATTTCCTTAATTGTGATACATGAAATACATCATGTATGTTGCTTAGTTCCTCTGGTAACCTTAATTTATAAGCTAAAGTCCCTATTTTTTGAACAATTTCATATGGTCCTATATACCTTGGTGACAGTTTCCCTGTTTTGCCAAATCTCAATAATTTCCTCATTGGTGAAACTTTGAGAAACACATAGCCTCCCACCTCAAATTCTACTGGCCTTCTCCTTTTATCTGCATATGCTTTCTGTCTCTCTTGAGCTACTCTCATTCTTTGCCTTACTAATTCAATTCTTGCAGAAGTTTCTTTTACATTGTCTGGTCCAAGCAACACTCTTTCTCCTGCCTCCATCCAACATGCAGGAGATAAACAAGGCTTCCCATACAAAGCTTCAAAGGGAGCAATTCCTATGGTGGATTGATAGCTATTATTGTAAGCAAATTCAGCCAAATAAATGTGATCCTCCCAATTGCCTCCAAAATCAAGTATGCATGCTCTAAGCAAATCTTCTAAAACCTTATTAACAATTTCAGTTTGTCCATCTGTTTGTGGGTGGTAGGCTGTACTTAGGCTTAATTCTGTCCCCATAGCTTCTTGAAAGCTACTCCAAAATCTTGATGTAAACAAAGTATCTCTATCACTAATGATATTCCTGGGGATACCATGCAACCTCACAATTTCTTTCACAAATAATTGAGCTAGTTTATGGGCATTTCTGTTTGAATTTATAGGAATGAAGTGTGCTGTTTTTGTAAGTCTATCAACCACTACCCAAATACTATCATTGCCTCTTCTTGTTCTTGGCAGACCATCCACAAAATCCATTGATATGCTTTCCCATTTCCAAGTAGGCACTTCCAAGGGTTGCAATAAGCCTGAGGGTCTTTGATAATCTGCTTTTACCTGTTGGCATGTCAAGCAATTTGCCACATATTTTGCCACTGCTCCTTTCATCCCTGGCCACCAGTAATTCCTCTTAAGATCATGGTACATTTTTGTACCACCTGGATGTATGGTATATTTTGTTTTGTGATGTTCATTCATAACTTCTTGCTTCAGCTCCTCTACATTTGGTACACAGAGTTTCCCCTTTTTCCTTAAGTATCCCTTATCATCTACCTCATAGTTTTCCACTGTCATGCCTTATAATATCATGTTCTTTCTCTACTTCAAACTTGTATCTTGATCTTGCATTTGTCCTATTTTGTCAACTAGTGTTGACTTTAAAGAAATGAGGCTTACTTTACCATACTCAATCATCTCATTGTGGGCCTTATCCAATACCCCCATTTCTTCTTTTACTTCCACCTCACTAAGGATTGTCAAATCCCTGAACTCAGCCACCATTAGGCTTGCCAATTTTGCTTGGTGTCTACTTAATGCATCTGCCACTTTATTAGCTTTTCCTGGGGTATACAATATATCAAGATCATAGGCAGCTAGGAATTCTACCCACCTATGTTGCCTCATGTTCAAGTCTTTTTGGGAAAACAAATATTTAAGTGACTTATGGTCTGTGAACAATTCAAACTTAGCACCTAACAAATAGTGTCTCCATAGCTTCAATGCATATACTACTGCAGCAAGTTCTAAATCATGTGTGGCATACCTTATTTCATTTGGCTTAAGTTGCCTGGATGCATATGCTATGACTCTACCATGTTGCATGAGCACTGCCCCTAGTCCAGATCCACTAGCATCTGTGTAAACTACTAATCCTTCATTTCCCTCTGGTACTTGTAAAACTGGAGCTTCCATCAATGCTTTCTTTAGTGATACAAATGCTTGTTCACACTTTTCTGTCCACACATATGGTTGTTCTTTTCTAGTTAACTTGGTCAGTGGGATGGCTATTCTTGCAAAGTCTTTTATAAATCTCCTATAATAGCCTGCCATTCCTAAAAATGATCTTACCTCAGTCACTGATTTGGGTCTGCTCCAAGATTGAACTGCCATGACCTTGTTTGGATCTACTCTAATGCCTTGTTGAGATATAATATGTCCTAAAAACTTTACTTCATTCTGCCAAAATATGCACTTATTGAATTTTGCTTTTAAATTGTGTTCTCTTAGCCTTGATAAAATCAGATGCAAGTGCCTTGCATGCTCCTCTTCTGACTTTGAGTACACTAATATATCATCAATAAAGACAACCACAAATTTATCTAGAAAATCCCTAAATGTTCTATTCATTAAATCTACAAAATATGATGGTGCATTTGTCAATCCAAAAGGCATCACCAAAAATTCATACAATCCATACCTTGTATTGAAGGCAGTGTACTTAATGTTTTCTTCCTCTACTTTCATCTGATGAAACCCAGAGGCTAAATCTAGCCTTGAGAAGACCTTTGCTCCATTTAATTGATCAAATAAATCATCAATTCTGGGGAGTGGGTATTTGTTCTTGATGGTGACTTTATTTAGTTCCCTATAATCAATACACATTCTTAGTGTACCATCATGCTTTTTCACAAACACCACTGGAGAACCCCAGTTTGAGCTGCTAGGCCTTATAAAGCCTTTCTGTTCCAATTCTTCCAGCTGCTGTTTCAATTCTATTAATTCTTTTGGGCTCATTCTAGTAGGCTTCTTGATGATAGGACTCGATCCAGGAATCAACCTTATTTGAAATTCAACTGGTCTATTGTCTGGCACCCCTACTACCTCTCCAAAAACATCTGGATATTCTCTTACCACTTCTATATCTTCTAAAATTAATTCCTTTTCAGTCATACTCCATATTTGATTAAGGCAATTTGTTTTAGCTATTTCACTCATGACTAAAATATTTTTACCATTTTCTGTTTTTAAAGATATTGTGAAGTTTTCTAAATTCAATATTGCTTTGAATTTACTCAACCAATCTACCCTAAAATAATTCCTATTCCAGGGTATTTCAATACAAACAAATCAGATTTAAACACATTTCCCTCTATGTTTAATTCTACTCCCAAACATTTTAATCCTAGCAAACAAGAGCTACCCAGGGGACTTTGAATAAACAAGGGTTTTTCAACTTTGTTGCATGTGAGAGCTAATTTATCCACTATGTCTTGTGATATTAGAGAATGTGTGGCTCCAGTGTCATATATAACTGTGATCGGGTAACTTTTAATTAGAAGTATACCTTCCAATTGTCCAGAGCTTCCTACTGCATTTGCCCTTGCCTTTGTTTCCAATGCTCCTACCTTTGCTCCCTTTTTAAACTCTGGGCAGTTTCTTTTAATATGACCTTCTTTCCCACAGTTATAGCAGCTAAATGGTGCCTTCTTAGCTTCTTGACACCTATTACTCATGTGTCCTTCTTTGCCACAGTTATAACAAGTAATCTTCTTCTTAGCTTCCCCACTAGTTGCTCCTTCAACTTCCATGTTTGCATTCTTTTTATCATAAGGATATGTCCTATTTTTTCCTTTCTTTTGACTATTTGCCCTCATACTCCTAAACTTTTCTTTGGCATTGTCATGTTGTTCAAAGGAAAGAGCAAGATCTATGACTTGATCAAATGCCCTGTCTTTGTATGGTAACATTGCCCTACTCAAACTAGCATTGAGTCCTTGAATGAATCTTGAATTCTTTGATTCTTCATTTCCTATGAGCATTTTTCCATACTTAGATAAACTTTCAAATTTTTGAGTGTATTCAGTCACACTCATTGATCCTTGCCTCAGCCTTATGAATTCCTCAAGCAATGTTGCCTTAGTTGTTGCTGGAACAAACCTTGCCTCAAGCATCTCCTTGAAATGATCCCATGTTATCTCATTTTCTGGCCTACCAGTGATGATCACCTCCCACCAATCCAACGCTGCTCCTTTGAGTCTCCTTGAAGCTATCTGCCTCTTTCTTTGATCATTAATTTGCATGTCTGCAAATATTCTTTCCAAAGTTCTCAACCATGTCTGCACTCCCATTACTCCTTCAGTGCCTTCAAAATCCTTGCCTCCTAAATTTGAAAATGTCTTCAATAACTTAGCTAATTCCTCATGAGGATTTTCTTCCCTCTGCACTGCTCCCTCCCTTAATGCTCTCACCAAATCTTGCAAATTAACCAATGGTGCAACATTTGAGGGTCATGCTCCAGTGCTTGGGGGTCTTCCTACCATGTTTCACTATTCGATTACATAGCTAGTTAGTCATAAGTCCTATTTAATTATTTTCTGCAATTTATTTCTATTGTGGATATTGATTTCTATTATTATTGTATGTATACTTTATATATATATATATATATATATATATATATATTATCCATACAAGAAGATTGGATAATATATTTATGCTATATTTTAACAACATAGCTCTGATACCAACTGAAGTGACCTACTTTATTATACTCAAATTTTGTGTGATTTTTTTTTTAACCATAAATATAAGTGATCACTTCTTTAAATTCATTCTCCTAAGATCCTGAATTTTACTAACATAAATATATCAGTGTTTAAGTCAATTCCTATCATTTATATATATGAAGATATATAAATGTTTCCTTGCAAATCAGAGTGTTTAAAGTAGCAAAGAATTTTAATTCACACAATATTTTCATAAATGAAATGTCTTGTGTCACATAGCTTATTTCTACACTTATATCTCTTCACTGTCTCAAGATTGATTAATACTAAATATAGATATTATCACCTTAAAGAGACTCAAGATTGACTAATACAAGAATAAAGTATTAATTCCTCATATTGTCATTTGTACTGTTTTATAGAGTTTTCATTTAATTTAGTTCTTTTAATGTCTAGTAATCTAGGAGTTTGTTGCTTATTATTTTTTTCCTTTGAATTTATGCAAAGTACTAAGACAACTCAAGTTTGGGAATTTATTCCAGGGTTCTTATTACTTATTTAAGCATGGTTTATGTCAGGTAAATATACTAATGTCTTAATTTATAATATTGGTAGTAATCTTATGAATATTTTGGTGGTAAGAATATTATAAACTAGGCAGAAGAAAAACTACATGCAGGTAAGATGCTAACTTGTTCTAGCATAGCTAGTAAGGTTTTTCACATACATGTATACATCAGGTTCAAGCAAATTTATTTAAAGAATCAAGCCTAGATGAGACTGTGATGCAGACCTATAATGGTTATTAAATGATGGCTATTGATATAAACCAAATTGGTATGTAGTAGTAGTCATGCTTATTATTTAACCCAATTCTTTGATATTGCAGACTCTTAAAATTTAAACAAGACCAAATGCAAACAGCTTAAAGCTGTATTTGATACAACTGAGTATTGTTTAATATGGTTGAAGTGAATGCTACTAGTACTTTACTCCCATCAATTTATAATACATTGCAACACAAAGAATCAGGCATGCAAGAAACATTTGTAGATTAAAACTTCAAACTTCTCATGGACTTATATCAATTTATAAGTCATAACCAAGTCTCACTGGCTAACCCAGGTCAGACTCAACCATCACCTAACAGTTTTACTATGTGCATTATCAAAAGAAAACCACTGCAGTCTCTCTTTCTGAAATTTATCAAATATGCTAAAGAAAGTATGTCCACATATCAATTTATATGGCATAACTTCCTTCATCACAGTCTACAGAAATCATCTGGCCTAATTACTTAAATCAGTAGCTCAAGACACAATATAATGCTTAAGTTTTACAAATTCTTTTCAAATGAACCATGCCACCATAATACTGAAAGGTTTTCATATGCATAAGAAAGTTTGCCTAGCTATCTTTATTACAATGAACTACTGCATTTTTGAAACTCAAACAGGTCTTCTAAATTTCCAAGCAAGCAAGCTATTCATGCTTCTTTACCTGCAACAATATTTTGAGCTGCCTCAATAAAATGAGACACCCCAAATATTGCAAGGGAAATAAATAGGGTCAGAATAAAATTCTGGTATGAGTGAAATCAATATTAAAAATAACTTATAAAATTCTTTTATGACTGTGCAGAGATTATATGGTGTTTGATGCTTTCCAGTTCCATAATAAACTTTAACATATGCATAATTTAAACCTATACATCCAGCATACATTCAAGCAGTCACTCATCCAATTTGTTCAATTGTAATGTACAAGACTCCTATGGATTTAAATTCTTAAATTCCACAGCCTTCATTTCCAGTTCCATTTACATTTTTATATGGTCTAAACTCTTGCCTTTGAACACTTGTGTGCATTGCAAAGGACTCAATTCTGTTAACCTTTGCAGAGAGGTCTTTAGGACTTAAACAAGTCATGCACATACCCATCATCCACCTGATGATGAGTAGATCAAGGCACTTCTCCTAAATTACTTTGTAATTTAGAGACCATGCTCATTTAATTTCTGAGGAGTTTCTTTTTTTTTTTTAAACTCCTGACATACTCATGTTCTTCCTTTTATTACACATACCCTAAAATTTCTTAAACTCACTTAAGGGTTTACATCCAATCATACAAAGCATTCATGCAAAATTGCACATCCAAAAATCATCCTGTCTTAATCTTATTTTACAAAACTGCTTGTATATTTATTTCTGGGAATTTTTCCCACTTGCTTGCATAAATCTGATGTGGCCATGAGAAATGCTGTATTTATTTTACTGAGAACATAGGATAGGGTTTTTTAAGAAAAACCCACAAAAACATATTGACTCATGATCGGAACAAATCAGCATATGTTTGTAGCATTGCATTGTTCATATCATTTTTAATATGAACTAGGCATGAGCATGAATCTCATTATTCACACTGCCCACTTCATTTCCCTTTAATATCCTATTTCTTAGTAAAACATTTTGCTTATTCTTCATATAAAACTGAATTATAAAAATCTATTTCTATAATATCGATATATGTTTGATTTAAACAAATTTCAAAACAGAAATAGTCAATACCAAAAACAAATCAAAACAGCAACCAAAAGAAATTCAACCAAAATAATATTCATGATCATCATATATTTATTCAAAGAAATAAGGATTTACAGAAATCATAATATGATTTTCATATAAGATAGTTGGCTGCCCTTACTTGGGTCTTAGTGCCTTAAATCTCATAAATGATTATCACTCACCTTTCTCTTCTTTTCCCCGAGAATGCCTAGGCTTGAAAACAGTGTGAGCTCTTTTTTTTTATGTGTTTCTGTTTTTCCCTCAGAGAAAACCTCTGCTCTCCCTTTTTATTTAAATCATTTTACTAGGGTTTTACTAAAGGAAAAACCCATTTTAACCTTGCATTACTCAGAAAATTATGTGTGTGTTTTCATGGCTAAATGTGCCATTTTCTCTTGGTTTCTATTTCTGGTAAAAGCAGTTATCCTACTGCTTTTCCTGTGTGCATGCAATTTGCATGATTTACTTGCATATTATTTTTATGTAGCTCATTTTCTCTATAAATTTCATTACACTCGAGTTATTTCTTATTCCTAGCTATTACTTTAGCCTATTTGTTTACTCTTAATTTATTTCAAAATTATACTTATGCTCAGCTAATATTAAACTGGTTTCCAGGCACTTTAATTACCAAGAGGATTTTATTTTATTATCCCATGCTTTTCAATATTCACATATATACAAGTCATGTGAATTTTAGAATTCATCTTATACTCAATCATTTTCTTCTCATCTCTGTCTAAAGACAATTATTCCTTGCATAATTATTTCACTCACTTCTGATATTCATTTTCAAGCTATTATATATATATTTTTTAAAATAATTTTTTTATTTCTCAAAAATTTTGGGTCTTCACGAATCAATGTGGGGAAAAATGATGATAGATTACAAGCCATAATAGAACATAAAAACTCACATAGGGTTAATACAAAACTCATATAGAGTTAAACAAAGAGGAATTTTATCCTTTTTAAAACTATCCCAAATCACAAAACCACTATTTGCATATAAAAGAAAATCTCACAAAATATTTGGTGAAACACCAATTTCATAAAATCCAGAAAATGAGATTTTTAAATGTTTATAAATAGTATCAAAGTGTTTTAATAAAAATAGGAGTTAGAAACCTTTATGCGATATTATTGAATTACTCCAAAATAAATTTAAAAATCACTTGAAATCTATTTATTTATTTTTCAGTCAAAATTTCTATTTATTAGGAATCCAACTATCAAAAAATTCAGAAAAATTCATATCATCAAAATACGAATTAAACCACTGAAATTCAGCTGTTGGGTATGTTTTCGACCGGACCAAAGCCTCACCGAGCCAAGGTCTCGCCGAACCACCCACCACCGAACCAATCTCCTCCAAGCTCCTGCCGATCCAATCTCCTCCAAGCTCCTGCCGAACCAACCTCCTCCAAGCTCCTGCCAAACCAACCTCCTCCAAGCTCCTGCTGAACCATCCTAACCGATCCATTCATCTCCTACCATCGAACCATCCTAACTGGACCACCTATCCAACCTACACCGAACCAACATTGCCAGGCCAGATCGTTTCAGCCCAGGCCCATCAGCAGCTATATACATTCAGAACCCCTGCCCCCAGCCTCACTCTATAAATAGAGGGGCAGGGGTACAACAATGGCAGACAAGTTTGAGAGCTCAAGCACGGATAGAACTTTAAAACAACTTTCAATTACTTGTAATCAAAGCTTTATACTTGTAATCTGAAGAGAAAAGGAGAATAAGATATAAAGTGGACGTAGGCATGTTCTAGCCGAACCACTATAAATCTGTGTGTCTTTTACAGTTTAGTCCCTGCTTTTTATATATTTGTGTAAATCACCCAAATCACTAGAAACAACATAAAATCAACTAATTCATACGACGTGGAGGTGTTTGCCCATTTTTTGTGCAAACATTTTTTGTGCTTTCACTGAGAAACGGAGCTCGAAGCTTCAGTTTCTCCCACTCAACCCTTTTCCTATCAACATCGATCATTGCTTGGAAAACATGCCTCCCAGACGGAAGAAAGATGCTAACAAAGGAAAAAACATTGCAACTGGCAGTATCCCAGATCCATTAGTCAGAAATCAAGACAATCGTCCGGTTCCAACAGCAAATGAAAATCAGGCAAATCCGACAGCCCCTGCTACGGAACAACCAATTACAAGGACGGATCTAGACAGGATTGTGGCTGAAGTGACTAACCGCTTCGCATCTCAACAAGAAGCCTTGGTGGACCAACTCATGTCACGCTTAAGGGATGCTGAAGAATCCAACCGCAACACTGAATCATGGGTGAGTCCCGGTCTGGAGGATCTGGGAGACAACAAAGGTCTTTCTTCTTCGAAAAGGTTAACAACAGAAACAACAATGGTAGGAGCCGAGCCCGGACTCAGCCCGAATTCCGACCCGAGGAAACACTTGGAACCGAACCCAACAGAGGAGGTACCAGGCAGGGGGCGGATGTAGCTGAGCCTGTCATGCTACCTAACCATGGAAACACCAGTAGACGGGGCCGAGCAGGAGTCCAGCCCGAAGTTGGACCCGAGGAAGTGCTGAGAACAGAACCCAGCAGGGGAAGATCAAGGGAAGGGCCAACTATGGCTGACCCCAGCATGCCCCCATAAGACCAGAGGCAGCCATTGGAGAATGTTAGGAGTGACAGACGATACCTTCCATACAAGTCGTCTGGACGGAATCAGTCCCGTAGGGAAGAACCAAACTCATTTCTATCCGCTCCAAGTTCAGAGAGTGCGTCCAACGGGAGCAAAGGGATCGAGGGATAGGTGCTAGGGTAACCAGCCCCTTCACCCGCAGTATCGAAACTGCCATCACCCCCCGGGAATGGAAAATGCCAACAATGGAGCCTTACAAGGGAACCTCTGACCCCATCGTACACTTACAGAGATACACCCAGCATATGCTCATGAGCGGAGCAACGGAGGGAGTATTGTGTAAATGCTTCCCACTTTTCTTGGCAGATCTAGCTACCTCCTGGTTCTGCCACCTACCCCAAGGGTCCATCAGCTCATGGGAAATGTTGAAAGAAAAGTTCATCAACCAGTTCCGCATTCATGTGGAACAACCCAAGGACGCTTATTCCTTATCTAATATCCAACAAAAGCCTGGAGAGACAGTGCAGCAGTATTTAACCCGATTCAATGCCGCAGTGGCTGCAGTTCAAGATGCCGATGAGAAACTTATCCTAATGCCCCTCTGCAGTGGTGTGCACCCGGATCCTAAATTTACTAGAAGACTAACCAAAGAAAAACTAGCTACTTTACTTGATTTCTTCCATGAAGCTGAAAAGTATATAAGACTTGAAGACGCTGCCACTAAGAGGCAATCAGGGCAACAGGCTAAGACAGCCCCAGATAGGGTCCCCGCTGCAGCAAAGGATGCTCGGAGAAGTGACTCTAGAGACAATGCTGGGGGCAAGAAGGGAGAAAAGCGCTTATATCGACCAGGACCAAGATTTGACTCCTGCACTCCTTTGAATGAAACGATCGAAAACATCTTCCTAGCCACTCAAGACGAAGTTAGATACAAGTGCCCCCCGCACAAGAAGGAGTCAGATAACGCACTCAAGTCTGGAAAGTTCTGCCGCTTCCACGAATCCCATGGACATGACACCAATGAATGCCACCATCTCCGGGACTTGATTGAAGAACACATTAGAAGGAGGAGACTGTAATGCTATGTAAAAATCCAGAACAGGACTCCAGCTCCCGCCAATGAAAACCCAGGGCTACCCCTCCCAGGAGTGGCCGGAGGAAATCGCAACACCAGCGGCTCTAGTCAAGAGAAGATAGTGGTCCATACCATATCAGGAGGACCGCACATCGCCGACAGAAGCTGGGCAGAGATGGAAAGATACGGTAAGTCACTTAGGAACGATGAAGGCTACGTTAATTCTGTCATGGAAGAACGCCACCAGAAACGGAAAGAGAATGACGACATCACATTCAGTAGGCGTGACCTAGAGGGAAGACAGTACCCACACATGGATCCTATGGTCATCTCTGCTTGGTTCGGTCCAGCCAAAGTTTTTCGAATTTTAATAGACACTGGAAGCTCAGTAAATATACTATTCAAGCATGCTTTCGACAAAATGAAGCTGTCAATGAAGGATGTGTCTCCCTGCAACAAACCACTACATGGTTTCATTGGAGATGCGAAGATGCCCCTCGAGCAACTGGATCTCTTTGTCAAAATAGGAAGTCATCCCTGCTCCGCTGTGCGAAAACAAACATTTGTACTAATAGAGAACCACTCGGCCTACAACGCCTTTTTGGGAAGACCAGCCTTGTCCGACTTCCAAATTGTCCTAGCCCCATGGTGCCTGAAAATGAAATTTCCAACAGATAATGGAATAGGAGAAATAGAGGGAGATCAAGACACTGCTCGAGACTGCTATGTGACTGAACTTCGCAATAACCGCAGAAAAGATAAAGGGAAAAATGCAGAGAATACTCTCTGCATGAAAAACTTGGAAGCATAGCAACTAAAGAAAGCCCCTCCTCTTCGATATACCAGTGATCCTTTCAATGAGTTAGACCCCAGGGACAAAGAGGAGGAGGCCACCGCCGAGCCTGCAGAGGCTATGGAATTCGTAGCTGTAGACAAACACGACTCAAGTAGACTATTGAAAATCGGATCTCAACTAAAAGAAGAATTAAAGGATCAACTCATTGATTTTCTTCGCCATAACATGGATGTATTTGCATCGACGCACGCTGACATGACAGGAATCTCCCCAGATGTAGCATGCCACGTACTGAACATCGACCCCACCAAGGTTCCAGTAAAGCAGAAAAAGAGAAGCATGGGGGCAGAACGATCAGCAGCCCTAAAGGAAGAAGTAAAGAACCTACTTGCCAATAACTTCATAAGAGAAGCCATCTACCCAGAATGGATCGCCAACCCGGTGCTGGTAAAGAAGGCTAATGGGAAGTGGCAAACATGCATCGACTTCTCTAACTTAAATGACGCTTGTCCTCGAATCGATCAGCTCGTGGACAGCACCGCCGGACACGAACTCTTATCTTTTATGGACGCATACTCAGGATATAACCAGATCCCTATGCACGCACCCGATCAAGACCACACTAGTTTCATCACTGACCGGGGACTGTACTGCTACAGAGTAATGCCTTTTGGACTTAAAAACGCCGGAGCTACTTATCAGCGCCTCGTCAACAAGATGTTTGCGGAACTAATAGGACGAACTATGAAGGTTTATGTGGATGACATGCTGGTAAAATCGAGGAAAGCCAATGATCATATAAACCACCTGGATGAGATGTTTCAAGTACTTCGCCAATATGGAATGAAGCTGAACCCTCTAAAGTGCTCCTTCGGAGTATCGTCGGGAAAATTCTTGGGATTTATCGTCCACGCCAGGGGGATTGAAGCAAACCCCGAACAAGTTCGGGCTTTGCAAGATATCAAGATACCATCCACTCGAAGAGAGATGCAAAGCCTAAACGGGAAAGTGGCCGCCCTAAGCAGGTTCATCTCTAAAGCAATCGACAAATGCATCCCTTTCTTTGAAGCTCTAAAGAAAGACAAAGGAAAGTTCGAATGGACTGACGAATGCTCGACAACCTTCCTTAACTTAATCGAACACCTCCAGAAACCACCAGTAGTCTCAACTCCAAATGAAGGCGAGGAACTATACCTATACCTTGCTGTGTCGTCCCATGCTTTAAGCGCCGCTTTGGTGAGAGAAGACAACCGCACGCAGCGGCCCGTATACTTTGTAAGCAAGAGATTTACAGGGGCAGAAGCCAGATACCCTAAACTTGAAAAGCTAGCATACTGTTTGCTAATCACGTCACGGAAGCTGCGACACTATTTCCAATCTCATTCCATCAGAGTTTTAACCGATCAACCGCTAAGGCAGGTGCTCCATCGCCCTGACACTTCTGACCGACTACTTAAGTGATGCATTGAACTGAGTCAAAATGATATCACCTACCATCCTCGCACCGCTATCAAGGGGCAAGCCATAGCCGATTTCATTGCCTAATTCACTACTAACGAAGGTAAGGAGCAATCTGAAATAGCAGAAGATATCAAGTGGAATCTCTTCATAGATGGAGCGTCAAATGAACAAGGCTCGGGGGCAGGTGTTGTGATAATTACCCCCAGGGGAAGGAAGCTGCACTACGCCCTAAGGTTGGAATTCGCTGCCACCAACAATGACGCATAATACGAAGCAGTGATAGCCGAATTAGAACTTGCCCTGAAAATTGGAGTCAGTTCTTTATGTCTCCATAGTGATTCTCAACTCATTGTAAATCAAATACTGGGAGAATTTCAGACTCGAGGAGAACGACTCACAGCATATCTAAAGAAGACCAAGCTGCTGCTCAATCAATTGGATCACCATTTAATCAAACGCATTCCTCGAGAAGAAAATCAGGAGGCCGACGAATTGGCAAAGCAAGCTAGCATGAAGGACGGCGCCGCTTCCCGAACAGTAACAATCTCAAAGCAACTGGCCCCGAGTTACGAGCCAATGAATATGATAGCTGCAATTGAAGAGGAAACTTGGATGACTCCCATCCGGAAGTACTTACAAAGTAGCACACTGCCCGACGGGCGTAACGAAGCTAAGAAAATCTTACGGAAAGCTTCCCACTACACATTACAAGAAGGAATCCTCTATCGGCGCGGCTTCTCTAATCCCTTATTAAGGTGTATCGCTGGAAGGGAAGCCAAGGAAGTCTTGTCCAACATCCATCAAGGAAGTTGCGGAGATCACACCGGAGGGCAGACTCTAGCCAAGAAGACACTCCGATACGGGTATTATTGGCCCACTTTAAACAAAGACGCCTTGGACTTCGTCAAAAAATGCAACAGATGTCAGAAATTTACTAAGATTCCTCGACTGCCCACGAATGAGATTACTCAAATGACCAGCCCTTGGCCCTTTGCAATATGGGGAATTGACTTGATTGGCGAACTGCCAACGGGCCGAGGCGGAGCCAAATACGCCATAGTGGCAGTTGACTATTTCACCAAATGGGTGGAAGCGGAGCCTCTAAATAAAATATCTTCGGCAAAAGTTATTAACTTCTTGATCAAAAGTGTTTTATGCAGGTACGGGGTTCCACTCAAAATCATATCGGACAATGGACTTCAGTTTGACAGCGAGGAATTCACCGACTGGTGCCGAGAGCACGGAATTCATTAAAGCTTCTCATCTGTAGCTTACCCCCAGGCAAATGGACAAGTCGAAGCTGTCAACAAAATCCTCAAAACCCTAATCAAGAAGAAACTTGAAAAGTCGAAAGGCGCTTGGGTGGATGAACTTCCTACGGCACTTTGGGCCTACCGCACATCTTACAGAACATCAACAGGGCATACCCCTTTCTCTTTGGCATACGGATCGGAGGCCATGCTCCCAGTTGAAACTGTAGTGCCTTCCCACCGTAGGATCCACTACAACCCAGAAGAGAACGAAGAACTCCTCCACATTTCTTTGGATCTAATTGAGGAAAGAAGAAATGACGCAGCACTCAAAGCAGCAGCTCACAAGCAAGAAGTAGCGGCACAATACAACTCCAAAGTCAAACACTGCGGCTTACAAGAAGGAGATCTTGTCCTCAAACGGATCTTCCCGCGCCCCGGAGCGCTAGATCCAATCTGGGACGGACCCTATGTAATTCATAAAGATCTCCACAACGGAGCTTATATTTTGTCAACAGTGGACGGAGAGGTGTTCCAGAGGGCATGGAACATCCAACACCTCCGTCGATACTTTTCTTAACTTGTACTGCCCATATGAAGTGAATTAGAAAAGAGAATCAGTGGACGTAGGCATTTTCGTGCCGAACCACTTTAAAAATCTTGTCTCTTTTTAACTTGTTCCTTTATATCTTGGCTGCTTGTTAAGCTTTATCCTTTTCTGTTGAACAAAATCATGTATAGCGACATTTCCATTCTGGACACTTCGCGGCACAACCTCACCTTGAGAGGACCTAACAGGTACTATACGATTCTATGCACTCGCCAATGAGACACTTTTGCTCCAGCATCCCTCTGCTGCGGGTTAACTCATTGCTCGCGACTGCCCTCAAAGCCAACTGTAATGAGCCGATTATAAGCCATCAAGAAGGCCGACTATAGCCGATGGTAGCTCATTACGGCGTTCGGCTCGCCGGCAACTGTGAACCTACTTTAAGCCCCAACATAAGGTGTGGCCAGCCAGGGGTAGTTCACAGTTGACGATCGGCACCCACGCTAGCCGGCCACAGTAAATCGAATAATACCCACGATTACGGGCCATAATGGCTCGGGTAGTTACTGTGCGCGATCTCGGCTCCGATATGTCTTAAGTGCGGCTGTGGTAAAAAAGATAAACTCCCCACGGAGGCGTAAGATGGGTAACAAATGTCTCCAAGACCCACGGCTAGGGAAAGTGACTACAAAACCCGTTTGCCACGAACTTAAGCATATCGACAGCCTTCCGTGATCGGAAGTTTTACTGTTTCTCGTATTTCCATTTCATTCAAAAACTTTTCTCCTATCTTATATAACAATCCCTAAAGTACAGGTCACAAAATAGGGGAACTCTCGCTTGTGGAAATATGAACTCACATCCGGATGACGGAACACTCAACTACATTCCATACTCAGTCGCGCAAGACATTCAAAACAACCCTCTACGACTAAAACACGAAGGGCGGTGCTATCTACTCTTGTATACAAATATGTAGCTTTAATTTATTCACGCATCATATTGGCATTGCAAGACGTGAAACAACATTTTGAGCAGAAACTTAGCATCAAATACGATTAAATCACATGCATAAACACGCAGCTGTATTTCTTATACAACATACCAAAATAATAATCACATTCGAACATAACAGAATCTGCTTATGTCATAAAGTTACATAAAGACGTTCGTTGCAAGGACATAATTACAGCCTGAAAATACAATAATGTTTTGGACTAGTCTATACAGGAATGTCAAACAGACCAAATAAAAGAGTCCACCACATCGGGGCTCCGCCTCTATCCTGCCCGCCATCCGGATCTACTTAACTGCAGGGTCAGAACTCCCCGCATGTACTCCAGAGGTCCCACCTGCCCAATTCAGAAGAGACTCCATCAATAGTCACGAAAGATAAGCAATCAAATCGTGAAAAGACTAAAAAGGAAGACTTATCAGCGTCTGCTCCCTGATCATCATCATCTAGCTGCACGCCTACCTCATCCGCAGCAAGCAGCCGCATGCCCTCCTTAACCTCCACCTTCTCTTCCTTAGAATTGGGCCGTAACCACGTCCATCCTGAAAGCCGCACCACCTTCCTTATCTGCGTCGGCCTTAGCCTCCTCCAAAGCCCGAAGATATATTCTAGTCATGACTCGGGGATAGTCGTCCATCCAGGACAGGTTTCCCTGCCTCCAAGTTCGAAAATACATGTCCTGGAGCATCTCGTCCATCATCCACTCGTTCTCCGCAAACTCTTTCATCCAGGCCTCAGAAGCCGATAGCCGTGCAACGGCAGCATCTCTCTCCAATCGGTATCTCGAGCAGTCATCTTGAAGGGATTTCCGCATCACTTCCATCTCCTCCTTCAACTTGACCTGAGCAACCTCTGCGGCCTCAAGCCTCCCAAATAACTCCTCTACCTGCTCAAGATCCGCTCTCCGAACCTCATCCACCGTTGCGATGGCCATGTCAATTCGTTCTTTGCAAGCAGCCTCCATTTTTCGCAACTCAGCCTTGCTGGCCTCTTCCATGGTTTTCTTCAGTCGTTTGGAGGCCGCCTCATGCTGGGATATCTGGATTGCCTGATCGGCAAGCTGTTTGGCCTGATCAGAGACCTTTAGCCGCAACCGAATGTTAGCACTTTCGATTTCCTCTCTAGCCTTGGCCAGTCGAGCGTGATGCTCCATTAGCCTCTTGGTCTTTTCAGCCACCCGATCGATGTTTGCTTGGCTTCATCCCCCATGGTCACAATCCGAGTAGTAAGCAAATCAAGGTCTAAGGACTTAGCCTCATCAAGCACCCGTACCATGGGATTGCGGGGAAGAAGATGCTCACCCCTGGCCTCGTCAAAAGAAATGTCTTGAAAACTCGGGCCCAGGTCCGGGTGGCTGGCAAATGGGTTGCGAACCAAACCAGGGTGGTCTATCGGGGTGACGGTTGGATTTTTGGACGGGTGTGGGGAAGGCATAAACTCAGTATCTTTGTGACGCCCCACTCCGAGAGCCTCGTTAACAAAGAGTATTACATAGATAATACTGTCGGCTAACGCGGACAATAGAGTATAATGGAAGCGACCATGTGTAATCTTACCTTAACTATTCACTAAATATGTCGAAAAGTAGAAACACATTAAAATTCGACCTATTCAATAAATATTTAAATCAAAACTACAATGGCTATAGGATCTATCAGAAGAAAATATAACAACTCAAATGTAATATACATCACAGAACAGTCGATCATAATATACACATACACCGATACACAACAGAGTATACAAAATAATACATGTCAAGTGGTACAGGAGACCACAATATATAGACGAGACGAAAGAGTATAAATCAGAGTTACAACAGATAAGGACTACAAAAGACGCTATAACAAAAAGAAGCTAGCGAATAGTCCATGCGGAAGCAAAATAGGCTAAGTCCAAAAGCACCTAACCTGAAACATCTCGGTCTGACCCGAGTATAAAATACACGGATCAGTCTAGATAACAAATCAGTTAGATAAACTGAACAATAATAAACCTACAAGGTCATACAGTATAATAAATATCTCTAGGGGAGATAACACAATCATCAACAAGAGATGAATCATATAGAACAAGCCTCATATCATCGGCAACATATAGAAACAAAGGATACAAA
Source organism: Allium cepa (assembly GCA_030765085.1). NCBI lineage: Eukaryota > Viridiplantae > Streptophyta > Magnoliopsida > Asparagales > Amaryllidaceae > Allium > Allium cepa. The sequence goes on along the minus strand of CM060931.1, from coordinate 346,484,264 downwards.
TATCCCAAAACAAGCCAATAGGCATACAACAAATACCAATAAGGTATACAAGTTCCACAAGGTAAACGCTATACTCCATGCGGCTCAAAAAGACCAATACCGAAGGGCGATACCAAGGGAATATACATATCAATGAAACATCATAAAATTTGCTCGAGCTCAGTACTGTACAAACAAGGATCCATGAGCCCGAAGACTCCAAACCCAAGTATCACCCATGCGGCACATAAGGCCAACATCAGAGCGAAACTATATAGGGCAACAAACCCGAAGGCACACACCCGAAGGCAACATACCCGAAGGCAACAAACCTAGGGAGACAGTCCGAAGACACTATCCCAGAGGCAACAAACCGTAGTGGTGAAGGTCGAAGACCCAGTACTGGACACCACTAACTGGCGGAATGTGTCACAACTCTCGAAAAGGAATCCGAAAAGTGTTAACGTATGTCCCATAACCACTCGTTCGCACTAAACGGTTTACTATCCGTCAGTCCCTTTCACACTCAAAGCAGTACAAAGTTTACCTCATATCATCGATAAACCAAACCCGAAGGTCAAAACAATCAATCGAATAGGTCAAGGATTAATCGGAAAGATAAACGCACAGATTCATGGTCCGTGTTTTGCCCAACCATTTAATCACCCTTCCACTTCGCTCGAAGTGCGAAAGTGTGTGTGTTTTAAATAGAATTTATAAATTAGAGAAACAAACTTTTAAATGCGATTCGAGAGATTATTTTATAAAAACCCGTGGATTAAAATAAAAAGGAACCATCAAAGTCAAAACAATTAATAATCATACATGGGGTCATCATGAATCGATTCAAATTGGAAATTCAATCCAAAAAGGCAAATTGGACTCAAACAGCAGGTTCAGTCGACTGAACGGAGTTTTCAGTCGACTGACCCTGTGCCTGGAAATTTTCCAGGTTTAGAAAACTTTCTGTTTCCAAGTTCAGTCGACTGTGCAGAGTTTTTCAGTCGACTGAATCATGCCTGGAAACTCTCGGGTTTCAGATTCAGTCGACTGAATAGAGTTTTCAGTCGACTAAATCATGTATGGGCTGTTTTTCAGCCTTATTCAAATGAAGAGCAAACTCTCCCAAAATGCAATCGGACGAACATTGGCTCTAAGGGCTTATGCCAATCGACAACCCGGCCCTATATGTTCCTCGATGCATCACCAAAACATGATTAAAACATCAAAGTTAGGATTTCAAAGATTTGAACCCAAAACACTAAAAATTGGAATATTCCCCAATTCAACCCAAACCAATTGCAAGTGCATATGAACAAGGTGTTAGGAATTCATACCTAACATCAATGAAATCAAGAGAAGTAGATGTGAGTTCAAAACTCACCTTTTTACACAAAACAAAGAAGATGAAGAAGCACAATTGCAAGGGATCAACCAACTACACTCCACTTCAACACTACAAGCTTCAATCTAGAATCAAAGCAAGTATTTCCTAAGTTAGGGTTAGGAAATTACTGAAATTGAAGAGGAGAAAAGATGGAGAAGGTGGAGATGAACTTACCAATGGATTCTCTTTGATTTTGGAGCAAGAATCAAGTTACAAAGGAGAAACTAGGGCTTGCTAATTTCTATTTCTCTTTCCTTTCCCCCATTTCAGTTTTAGCTTAAGAAATAAAATGAAATGAAGATGAAATGAAGAGAAGGGTTGAGCTAGGGGGTTAAGTGAGCTAGTGGGCTGAACCCAACCCCAAACCCAATAGAAAAAGTAGCCAAAATTTCACAAACTCCAAACATATCAAAGATTATACTCAAAAAGATCGCAAACGCCATTTTGGATTCAATGGAAATGGTTTCGAGCTCCAATTCGTCCATTTGCAGAAAGTAACATTTCGGACCCCAAAATCCGAGTAACGACGCTATATTTAAATCAAACATTTAAATATAAAAATCGTTAAATATGCGGGTTATTACAGATCTCCCCTCCTTACAAAATTGCGTCCCCGCAATTCCTAGAGACGATATTTGTAACAACTACATACATACAACATACAATAGAAAGAATAAATTCGAGACACAGAAATAGACTTACCAATACGAAGCAAGGATAGAAAACCTGGATAAGATCGCTCGATATACTCTCTGGTTTCCCAAGTACAGTCATTGGGATTAGCGGACCATTGAACTTTAACGAGCGGCACGTCCTTGTTCCGAAGGTGTCGCACCTCCGTGTCAAGCACGCGAATAGGTTGCTGTACAATAGATAAGTCCGGTGAGATCTCAAGCTCTTGCAAATCAGGAGAATCAATTACAGAATCCGATTCTCGAAGACACTTCCGAAGTAGCGAGACGTGAAACACGTCATGAATGCCAGATAAATGAGCTGGAAGTGAAACTCTATAAGCCACAGGGCCAATACGTTCAGTAATAGAAAACGATCCTATATAACGAGGAGCCAATTTTCCAGTCGCACTGAAACGCATAACCCCTTTCAAAGGAGAAACACGAATAAAAACAAGATCGCCGATCGAGAACTCGAGAGGCTTCCTACGGTTGTCCGCGTAGGATTTCTGGCGACTCTGTGCCTCTTTCATCCTCAATCGAATAAGATCAATCTTCTCAGAAGAATGACGAACAAAGTCTGGGCCAAGAATAAGCTTCTCCCCAGATTCCAACCAACAAGAAGGTGATCGATATGGCCTTCCGTATAAGGCTTCGAAAGGAGCCATACCGATACTAGACTAAAAACTATTGTTGTAGGAGAACTCTACAAGAGGTAGGTGATCCTCTCAACAACCACCGAAATCAAAAATACAATACGGAGAAGATCTTCCAAAATACGATTCACCCGTTTAGTCTGTCCGTCAGACTGCGGATGATAAGCTGTAGAAAAATTAAGCTTTGTTCCCAAAGCTTGCTGAAGACTCTTCCAAAAATGACTCGTGAATAAAGGATTACGATCACTCACAATAGAACTAGGAACACCGTGAAGTCTCACAATTTCCTTGACATACAACTTGGCCAAATGCGAAGCTGTCCTATTAGACTTAATAGGGACAAAATGAGCAGACTTGGTGAGGCGATCAACAATAACCCAAATACTAGAATGACCTGATCTCGAACGAGGTAGGCCGTCAATAAAATCCATAGAAATTTGATCCCACTTCCACAATGGAATCTCAAGAGGTTGAAGAAGTCCAGAAGGACGCTGATGTTCGGCCTTCACACGTTGACATGTCATGCAGTTGCTCACATAACTCGCCACATCGCGCTTCATGCCTTCCCAATAATAAAGACGACGCATATCGGCATACATCTTACTACTACCGGGATGAATGGTATACTTAGAACGATGGCAATCATCAAGAATGTCATGCCTAAGTGCAAAATCAGAAGGCACAAAAAGACGGTTCTTCTTACGAAGACACCCATGAGAATCAATGCTAAAATCTTGCAACGCCTCATCACAGGATTCAGACTCACAAAGCTGAATAAGATGCAACAAATCAGGATCACGCCGCTGAGCATCGGCAATACGATCCAATAAAATAGGTCGAGCTCCCAAACTAAATAATAGAATAGGAGAATCAGAAGATGAACCTCGATCACGAATTTCACAAAAAGATAGAGTCTCAAGAATATTTCATTCGGCAAGCATCATAGAAATAACAGCCGAATGTTTACGACTAAGCGCATCTACAACACGATTACCCTTACCAGGGGTAAACTGGATATCAAAGTCATAGGAAGCAAGAAACTCGAGCCAACGCTGCTGTCTCATATTGAGTTCCTTCTGAGTAAACAAATACTTCAAAGATTTATGATCGGTATAGAGAATGAAGCGCTCGCCCAATAAATAATGTCGCCAAATCTTCAAGGCAAAGACAATGGCGGCTAACTCAAGATCATGAGTGGCATAGCGAACTTCATTCGGACGCAGTTGCCTAGAAGCATAAGCAACTACCCGATCTCTCTGCATAAGCACAGCACCGAGACCACTACCACAAGCATCGGTGTAGACAACAAGATCATGATTCCCTTCGGGAACCACAAGAATAGGAGCATTAGTGAGAAGTTCTTTCAATGTCTGAAAGGAAGCTTCACACTTGTCGGACCAAATAAAACAAATGCCTTTCCGAGTAAGGCTTGTGAGAGGAAGCACAACACGGGAAAAGTTCTTAATGAACCGCCGGTAATAACCCGCCAATCTAAGGAAACTACGAATCTCATGCACATTCTCAGGCCTCTTCCAATACTGGATGGCTTCGATCTTTGAGGGATCGACAGAAATGCCATCGAAAGATACAACATGGCCTAAGAACTTAACCTTATTCTCCCAAAAGTAGCACTTGGAGAATTTGGCTTTAAGCAGATGACGACGAAGAGTACTCAAGACAATTCTCAAGTGATTAGCATGCTCAGCTTCAGACTTAGAATAAATAAGGATATCATCAATGAAGACAAGAACAAACTTATCGAGATATTCCCGGAATACCCGATTCATGAGGTCAACAAAGAAAGCAGGAGCGTTCATCAAACCGAACGGCATAACGAGCCACTCAAAAGAACCATAACGAGTGCGGAAAGCGGTAAGAGGTACGCTATCCTCCGCGACTCGTAATTGATGAAAACCTGTGGCAAGGTCAAGCTGAGAAAAGACCTTAGCACCACTCAATAGATCGAACATGTCATCGATCCTAGGCAATGGATACCTATTTCTGATGGTCAACTCGTTAAGCTTGCGATAATCAATGCAAAGCCTAAGAGTTCCATCAGACTTCTTCACAAAAATGACCGCAGATCCCCACGGAGAAAAACTGGACTGAATCAACTGCTTGGACTCGAGCTCTAAAAGCTGCTTCTTGAGTTCCTCATTTTCCTTTGTAGACATCCTCGTGGGAGGACGACTAACTGGCTGCGCGGCTGGAATGAGATCAATGCGGAACTCAATTGCCCGTTTGGGTGGCAAACCCGAAACAGGTTCAAAAACATCAGAAAAGTCACAAGCAATAGGAATACGAGATACATCATCACCATCTCGCGAATCAAGAGAATACAATGCCATCTCGGAATTATCCACATCCCGAAGAACAAGAGATAACTGAGAAGGCGAATCAGGATGACAAAGATATAAAATTCTCTTGGAACAAATAATCCTGGCATCGTACCTCACTAGCCAGTCCATACCAAAAATCATATCAAAACCCAAATGAGAAACAACGTGCAGATTCGCACGGAAAGAAAAGCCACATAAAACAATCTCAATATCATCACAAAGCAAACTAAGGGTCGCGGATCCCCCAATAGGATTCGCAATCCTTAAAGAAGTAACCATACAAGAAACATCCAAAGATAAATCATCTACAAGCTTCTTCGATACGAAAGAATGTGAAGCACCCGTATCGAAAAGAACTCGTATACTATGATCATGAAATAGAATTGAACCCTCCAAAATAGATGGAGTCATACCTTTGGATTGAGAAGGACCTCCAGAAGCATTAGCCACATTGAGCTAGCCAGATTTTGCATTAGCAGGAGCAGTAGGACAAGCAGAAACATGATGACCTTCCTTCTTGCAATTACGGCAGAAGAGAGGCTTTGGACAAGCTCGAATAATATGATCCGGAGAACCACAATTAAAACACTTTCGAACGAAAGGTGTTCCGGAAGATTGAGGCTGAGAGCTAGGACCACCGGTCTTCTTCTTCTTAGAAGGAAAAGGCTTCTTCTGAATTGGAAACTGCTTCTTGTTGGGGTTTCTGGAAACCTCAACATCAACATCACTATCACACTCCTTCTCGACGGTCTCGAGATGAAACGCCGAATCAACCAATTCCTCAAAAGAAAGTTTAAGCTGGAGCAACAAGGACTTCTTAAGATATTTCTTAAGGTCAGAAACAAACTTCAAATTCTTCTTATAAGAAGTGCTGATGAATTCAAGACCATACTGAGATAAAGCCTCGAACGATGCGACATACTCAGAAACAGAAGATTTCCCTTGCTTCAACTCAAGGAAGCGACGGGTCAATAAAACTTTTTCAGATTCAGGAACGAACTTGAGTTCAAATCGTCCCCGAAACTGAGTCCAAGAAAGAGTAGACTCATCAATTTCAGCTACAAGAAGCTCATACCAGTCAAGAGCACGCTCTTGTAATAAGCTAGAAGTTACAAGAACTCTATCATGGTCAGAACGATCCATGCAAGAGAAAATACGCTCGCACGTGCGAAGCCAAGCTTGGACTTCAAGAACAGACTCGGAGCCCTTAAACGGTTTTCCTCCAAGATGAGCAAAATCACTGCACTGACGTGAAAAAGCAGACTTGCGAGGTGGAGAAACTCGAGGAGGAACGGGAGGCTGAGTGCTCCTAAACAATTCCAAAAATTGATCGGCAGACATATATACGCCATCCGGATGCGAGCCACTAGATTGCCCAGCATCCGAACGTCGACCTCTGCCTCTTCCAGACATAAGCTGAAAGTCAAGATAAGGAAAAGATTATTCACAAGGTAGATATTACAATATGGAATACTACGTAATAAAAATGCATTCCTAGACGTATTTCCAATATCTATCTAACCTTGATAGAATAAAGAGACACTATGATTCAAGGATCTGTATCACTTGTACACTTTGATGTACCATAATATGTGCATCTATTCTGTGTTTATCATATTTTGTTCTGAATCTCGCTCTGATACCACGCTGTGACTCCCCACTCCGAGAGCCTCGTTAACAAAGAGTATTACATAGATAATACTGTCGGCTAACGCGGACAATAGAGTATAATGGAAGCGACCATGTGTAATCTTACCTTAACTATTCACTAAATATGTCGAAAAGTAGAAACACATTAAAATTCGACCTATTCAATAAATATTTAAAGCAAAACTACAATGGCTATAGGATCTATCAGAAGAAAATATAACAACTCAAATGTAATATACATCACAGAACAGTCGATCATAATATACACATACACCGATACACAACAGAGTATACAAAATAATACATGTCAAGTGGTACAGGAGACCACAATATATAGACGAGACGAAAGAGTATAAATCAGAGTTACAACAGATAAGGACTACAAAAGACGCTATAACAAAAAGAAGCTAGCGAATAGTCCATGCGGAAGCAAAATAGGCTAAGTCCAAAAGCACCTAACCTGAAACATCTCGGTCTGACCTGAGTATAAAATACACGGATCAGTCTAGATAACAAATCAGTTAGATAAACTGAACAATAATAAACCTGCAAGGTCATACAGTATAATAAATATCTCTAGGGGAGATAACACAATCATCAACAAGAGATGAATCATATAGAACAAGCCTCATATCATCGGCAACATATAGAAACAAAGGATACAAATATCCCAAAACAAGCCAATAGGCAAACAACAAATACCAATAAGGTATACAAGTTCCACAAGGTAAATGCTATACTCCATGCGGCTCAAAAAGACCAATACCGAAGGGCGATACCAAGGGAATATACATATCAATGAAACATCATAAAATTTGCTCGAGCTCAGTACTGTACAAACAAGGATCCATGAGCCCGAAGACTCCAAACCCAAGTATCACCCATGCGGCACATAAGGCCAACATCAGAGCGAAACTATATAGGGCAACAAACCCGAAGGCACACACCCGAAGGCAACATACCCGAAGGCAACAAACCTAGGGAGACAGTCCGAAGACACTATCCCAGAGGCAACAAACCGTAGTGGTGAAGGTCGAAGACCCAGTACTGGACACCACTAACTGGCGGAATGTGTCACAACTCTCGAAAAGGAATCCGAAAAGTGTTAACGTATGTCCCATAACCACTCGTTCGCACTAAACGGTTTACTATCCGTCAGTCCCTTTCACACTCAAAGCAGTACAAAGTTTACCTCATATCATCGATAAACCAAACCCGAAGGTCAAAACAATCAATCGAATAGGTCAAGGATTAATCGGAAAGATAAACGCACAGATTCATGGTCCGTGTTTTGCCCAACCATTTAATCACCCTTCCACTTCGCTCGAAGTGCGAAAGTGTGTGTGTTTTAAATAGAATTTATAAATTAGATCGAAAGTGTGTGTGTTTCAAACGAAGATCGCCTCCTTTTCCTCTTTTGCATATCTTCTTCAATAACTCCGAGAAGAGGACGATAGCCAACCACATCTCCGGGACGGCTAGTTGATGGCTTTGGTTTGGCGGAAGCTTTGAGTAGCTTGTACTGCTCAAGGCAGTGCCGAATATCTGATGTCTTGGCCACCTTACCCATTCCTGGAATAAAAACCAAGTGTTACAAGCATGCATGAAACTATGATTCAAGAAACATATGAAGTCAAAAGAAGGAGTTAAGAATTCACCTTGAACCGCCGGAATTGCCTTAGCTGAAATACTCTCAGAAGATAGACCGACACCGGTCCCGGCCTTATCAGACTTCTTCGATTTCTCCACCAAGGCCGGCCCTTCCCCCAACCCCTCAAAGGCTTGGCGGAAAGCATCATCCGTCCACTCTTGAATCGCACCCGCTTGCCCAGAGGTCAGGGTACCAACGCCACTACCACCCTGACCTTCGCCACCGTTACCACCATCACCTTCTCCATCGCCTCCGCTCTCCTCCTCGCCTCTTTCCTCCTCTCCACTTTCCTCCTCCGGAGCATCTGGGCATGTGCTGGGAGAGGGTCCATCAGATTTCTTAAGCTTCTTCCCCCCGACGACTGGAGGTACCGAGAAAGGTCTTCTCTTACCACTCTTCGCAGTAGCCCCGTCTTTAGCTTTGGCAGCCCTCTCCTCGGCTGTATCCCTCTGCTTAACCACAGATTGACGTGGCAGAATTAAGCTATACTCCAGGAGAGTGGCATTCCTGATCAGGTAAGAAGCCGACCTATCCCGTCCCGAAATGGCCTTTATTTCCGCAGCCATCCGAGCCAAGGAATCATTCTCCACGACCGCAAAGCCACCTGTCGCTAGCAAGAAATAAAAGCATATAAGAAGAAGCATTGCGGTCGAAACAAGGAAAATATAAATGAAGTTCAACTTACAGCCGGAAGTGAAAAGACGGAAGGAAACAGAGTCATCCTTGATGAAGAACCATTCTTTCTTGAACATACTGAGCTTCGAATACAAATCTAGGACCGGCTTGAAAGGCACGACCGCTTCCAAGCTGATGCATGGAGACCCCTTCTTATAGCCTCTCAAGTTGTACAAATACCGGATCTCCCGGTTGGAAGGGGGACGCCCATATTTCCTCTGAAAAATGATGAACAAGCACACCAGGATAGCATAGGAATTGGGCTGAAGTTGGAATGGAGCCACCTTCAAATAGGTAAGAAAGCTGACTATCCAGGCATTGATTGGGGGAATGGCCCCGCACATACGATGGTATCGGCTGTAAACGAAATATCCTTCAGGAGGATCATACGGCATCACACCATCTCCCGGCAACAGCATACTCTCCCTGTCAATCCCAAAGGAGCGAGCGATGACATCAAGTTGCCCTTCTTTGAGGGAGCTCGGAAAGCAATCGGGAGGAGAGTTCAGAAGCTCCTGAGGGCCATATCCGTCCACTAATGACCTCGGGGCAGGTCCATGTCGCGCTGGTCCCGACTGGACTGGGGGCACAGCGGAAGACTCACCTCTGTCCGTAGATTTTCTCTTTTCTGATCGAGTTTCCACTTTGTGAGACATTTATCTACAACACCAGAAGAATATATTATTAGAACAAGGAGTATGAGAATACAAATGAGCAAAATACATGCAACCTGGAGTCTCATTCGCAATTCAAAACATAAAAGTTTGGGACCAATGACCATTCGGCCTCGCACTTCTCAAACACATCCAGCAGTACGAGGACGAAGGGCCATTCGGTGCTATACTCCTTATCTCATTCGGTACTTGGGGCCCCGGAGTTCATTCGGCAACTCAAGAACGAAAGTGGCATTCAGTACTTGAAACCCACGAGGTCCATTCGGCAGGTCAATCTCATTCGGCGATAGAAGACTCACCTGGTCTGGCAGTAGAGTTGATTCAGCGGTTGATTGGTTCGGCTATCTCGAAGCAAAAGAGTTTAGTTCGGTGTTACAATGGTTCGGCTGGTGGAAAATGGCGAAGGCCTTGGGCCCACATTTATAGGAGAAACATGAATAAGCCGGACCAGCTGGCTCGGCACACAAGGCCGGATGAAAGTGACCCAGCCAAAACAAAGTACGCCATGCACATGCGCATGCCCTACTTTGGGGGGCAAGTGTTGGTTATGTTTTCGACCAGACCAAAGCCTCACCGAGCCAAGGTCTCGCCGAACCACCCACCGCCGAACCAATCTCCTCCAAGCTCCTGCCGAACCAACCTCCTCCAAGCTCCTGTCGAACCAACCTCCTCCAAGCTCCTGTCGAACCAACCTCCTCCAAGCTCCTGCCGAACCAATTTCCTCCAAGCTCCTGCCGAACCAACCTCCTCCAAGCTCCTGCTAAACCATCCTAACCGGTCCATTCATCTCCTACCACCGAACTATCCTAACCGGACCACCTATCCAACCTACACCGAACCAACATTGCCAGGCCAGATTATTTCAGCCCAGGCCCATCAGCAGCTATATACATCCAGAACCCCTGCCCCCAGCCTCACTCTATAAATAGAGGGGCAGGGGTACAACAATGGCAGACAAGTTTGAGAGCTCAAGCACGGATAGAACTTTAAAACAACTTTCAATTACTTGTAATCAAATCTTTGTACTTGTAATCTGAAGAGAAAAGGAGAATAAGATATAAAGTGGACGTAGGCACGTTCTGGCCGAACCACTATAAATCTGTGTGTTTTTTACAGTTTAGTCCCTGCTTTTTATATATTTGCATAAATCACCCAAATCACTAGAAACAACATAAAATCAACTAATTCATACGACTTGGAGGTGTTTGCCCATTTTTTGTGCAAACATCAACAGTAATTGAATACATCAAAAATGGAATTTCTTCCATAGAACACAAAGGCATCAAAATAAAATAATTTTCCATGAAATTAGGAAACAAAATTCACATTAGAAAATTATCAAAAAATAACATTAAAAATTTGAGCAAAGTCTAATTTCAACATTTAGAAAGCAGTAAATTGACGTAAGCAAACAATGTGTAGATTTACAAAACACCTACAGTAATCATCAAAAAAAGATCAATAAAACTAGTGTTTTCACCATTCAACCACATACAAATGAATTTAGACTAGAAGTGTGAGGGTGACTCACCTTGACATCCTAAAATTCCCAAAATTGCAAGCAATCAACACAAGACCAAAACTTAGAATTTTCTGCATTTTCGTCCTTAGTCCAGCAAGGATTTGGCATAACAAAACAAAGTAATTTCCTACGGAATTTTTAATGACGGTGTGTTTATGAGTTGCGAATAACATATACAAATTTTAGATATTTGTGATTTTTCTTTAATTAGTTATGAATTTTCTACCGACCTTAATTTTCTGTCGAGATTTAACCCGAAAACCACTTGAGAAAAGAAGAACTTTGACCCATCAAAACTAAACCAAATGCCATGAAATTTGAAGCAAAGTTGTTGGAACATGTTAGCAATAATATATCAAAAATTGAAAATTTTTGAGGAATTTATTTGATTTGTAATATTTTTGGAGCAATTAGGATTTTGTGAAAATTTTCAAAAAATGGTGTTTACTCTTCAATTTGGTTTGAGAAGAAGATAGAGATGATTTGTGTTTTCTGATTTGAGAGTGATAGAAATGAGATTAACGTATTCTCATTTTTTTTAAAGTGCTAATGGGCTTTAGGATAATGGATAGACATCCAATAATAAATGTTGCTAAATTCTCTTATCACAAGTTATTTCTATTTACCACTTTGAATTATAAAACACTTTACTTTATATTTAAACAAACTTGTATATATTTTTTATTATATAAATTCAACCACTAAACTTTTAACAATCTCTACAAGATAAAATCTTCATCTTATAAATTACAATATGTTTAAATTTAATTAAACCATATTTTCCATAATAAAATATATTGTTATTATTAAAGTTGCAAAAATACGTCGTCTGTGTCCAAAATTTAATATAAATTTTAGATTAAAAATCATTCTTCATGATTTTACCAAAATAATCTATTTATGAAAGTTCATATTTCAAATGTTGGAATTATTTACATTATTACTAAAATTTCTCACATACCCATTTTTAGTACAAAATTCATTTACATGAACTCGGTACAAATATATTCTCCAAACTCCAATTTAATTAACACTAAAAATTACCAAATCACTTAATTATTTAATTATCACTAAATTAAATTATTCTTCAAATTTAATTTTGGGTAATCTAAAATAGTGTTGTTACAGGTTCTACTCCTTGTGAAAATTGCATCCCCGCAATTCTCTTTAAAGAAAAGTGAATAACAATTCTCAAGCGAATACATCTTTCAAAAGATAAATAAGCAATCTATAAAGGATATTTACATGAAGGAAACATCACTAATGAGCAGTAGAGGATAATACAAAAAGCGTTCAACCTCAAAGTAATAACACGACTAGGATTATACTCCTAAGTCAAATCGAATGAGATCTAAAAATCTCGAAGAGCTCTAGGCTCAAGAGCACAAATTGGAATATCTTAGACATTTCCAGAAATGAGATACAATGAAGACATCAAGAATAGCAGCAAATTGAGCTTGGGAAAAAATGACTCAATAAGCAATTGGGACAATGCGTTCAATAATTTGAAATGCATAACTCCCATCAAAGAAAAACAAAAATAAGAGCTAAGTTTCTTTCCAAAAATTTAATAAAATCATTTTTTTAAACATTTCATCTAATGTCTTTAAAATTTTCAGTTTACAACCACTAACATTATTTTTTCCTTTATCCAAGCCTCTTTCAATGTTAACATTTCAAAATTGTCCATTTCAAAATTTTGTTTTTTGAAGTCCTCTTTTATTATTTAAACCAATTAAGAATTTAATTTTACTTTAAGATTCTACAATTCAAGACTTTAGAAATAAAATTCTTTTAATTAGATTACCAATTCAAAACACTTTTCAAAATTTCAAAGCATATAAAATTTTATAAAATATTTAAGTGTCGAAATTTTGAGAAATTTCGGCACAGTCTCCTTTTTACGGAGAGCCTTCCAAATAATTTTAATATAATAATTTAGATATACATCAGCCAAAACATGGTCGGAAATAATCTACATATCAAAATTTTAGAATTCCAAAATTTTAAACTGTAGGCATATCTTGTTTTCACATTTTAAGCACACAAGCTATTTAGCTTATTGCAAGCCAAAGCGAAACGAATTCACTAATAATCCCAAACATACTCCAGTGGTACCTATTCTTATATCTCATATAGGTTAACAAATAATTTATACCACAATTTTAAAACTAAAATTATTCAAACTCTAGTTTATAAAGATTTTTTTTCTAATTTCTGGGCTGCTATAAAAAATAAAAAATTTCACCCAGGAAACTCAAAATTTGACAAAAATCTAAAAATGAAAGTTTTTCTACCCAGTCTAATCTTTCTGGCAGCCAATGTTGACCAAAATCGAATTAATGGTTAAAAAGTTATATACAAAATACTTTCAGCCTTTTGCCTTATAAATTACTAATAGGACAGAGTTGTCCGTTAATTTTCAAACTCATTTTAGACCAAACAAAATTTTAAAAATGGTAAAAATAAAAATTTTAGCTTATTGTAAGTACTTTCTTTCACAAAAAGATTGACGCCGTTTGGAGCTATAATTCTCAAGGTATCGTTGTTTTAGTACAGTGCATTCTTAATCAAAATTCAATACTAAGACCATTTCAAAATTATTTCTTTCAAACCATTTCAAAATGCAAAGCCTTATATTTTTCAAAGAAATCTTTACGCTATATCATTCATTACATGATCTATCTTTCGAAAAGTTTAAGACTTCAAAATTTTGGAATTTATCCTATTCAACCAACTTTCAAAACCAAATCATCTAATAAATTCACTTTCACTAACTTTCACACTTTATACTCTATTCGAATGATAATTTTTATTTTCATTTCAACTATACTAAAATTTGCATTATTTCCAAACTACTAAACAAAATTCATTTATATGCACTAAAGCCAATGGATATGTAAAAGTTTCAAACTATTAACAATGCATAATTATTCAAAATTTTAAAAACAACAAATATAACTTCTTGTCGAACTATCTTTTATACAATTAGGTGCTTAACAAATAATTGAAAGCATAATTGACAAAACTTGTAGAATAAAAGTTTTTCCTTACTACCATAGCTTTTCAAAAAGTACAAATTTATTGAAATCGGAACAATGGTTCATAAGTTATGATTAAAACAAGTGCAAGTTCAAAATTCAATATCGCTGTCGATCAATTTCAGGACAACGACAAAAATTTGCAACTTAGACCAATTAAGCCTCAGAATGTTACAAAACTCAAAACATGAAACTTATATAATGTAGTAATTAATTAACTATAGTAATAACTCATAGTAATTGATTCCAGAATCTAGAAATAATCATAAGAAAGCAAATGACAACTCATGTCATATTTCAATAAATCATGAAATACACAAATATAACCTTCCATAGGCAAAATTGAATTATGGTGAAATTCCAACTAAATCTCAAATCATAATGTTTAAATCAATGGACACATAATTATAAACACATGACTTAACATACAAATAAGTCACAATAAAAGATGCCCGAAATCCATAGTCATAATAAGGCACATTAATCAAAATCACCATTTCATAAATCCATATCAAGTCTCAATTTGACTATCATTAAAAATATGGCCATAAGAATTTAAAATCTGCAAATTCACAAAAGGATTGGTTCTCAAATACAATGATAAGTTGCTAACACCTCCCCAAGTATTTTCATCCATGACAAGGTCGCTAATACCTCGCTAAGCAGTTTCGTCCATGGCAAGGTCGGTACACCTCTCTAAGCAGTTTCGTCCATGACAAGGTCGTTGGCACCTCGTTAAAATTATTCCAACAATTTCTTTAGTAAATGAAATTACTTAAACTTTTTAGGTACGAAAAGCAACCATGAAATAACTAGGATCATGTTATTTTGTAGTATTGTGTCAATGACGTTTAGCTTTCGTAAAAAGTCATTACCACGACGTATAATTATCAAAACCAAAGTGGATGCCTCCACACGACCATCTACGCCCAAAAAAATAAGATCTTGGTGTATCGCCACCTGTTATGAGAATACACATCCAAAAATGCTAAATCTGATACTATGCTTTCGGAAGGCGTATTAACACAGCCTCAAACAATGATAAAAGAAATTATCGGTGGTAGATATAATTATCATTTGTGTTAATATTAGTTAACACTAGCCACGCAGATGGTCTTTGACTGTTACGGCAATGGCTAGTTGCCATGATTCCTATAAACCAGACGGCTAGTGGAATTGATACTAGCTCATTTCTTCGTTCCTAAAATCGTTTTTAAAGGAAAAATCTAACATATGATTTAAAATGCAGAAACTAAGTAAGAAAATAAGCAAAAGAAAGTTCAAGCAAAAACAATAAAGAAACAAATATTAGAGCTTTAACTTAGTTCAAATTCGGGGCAGCGAATGACTCAGTCTTGGGATAGATATTCGAAATAGTTATGTTCAAAATTTTAGAAGTGTTCAACATAAAATTATAACACATGAATTCAGCTTTTTGGAACATTAAAAATTATCGAAATCCGACTAGAAATAAGAAAGGTATGGTCAATTTACTAACAGTGTTTAGCTCAGAGAATACAAATTTCAGTGGGACAGAGCTGAGAGATTGCAATAGGTTTTTACTCAACCTATGATCAAAATTTGTAAATGTGTTCAATATGATAGTTGTTGCACACGAAGTTAGCTTTCCAAAACATCATAAATTATTAAAATTGACCAGAAATGAAATGGATATGGTAAATTTACTGACAATGTTTAGCTCAGAGAATATAAATCAACGTGACAGAGCTGAGAGTTTGCAATAGATTTTTTCTCAACCTATGCTCAAAATATGTAAAAGTGTTCAACATGAAAGTTGTCACACATGAAGTTGCTTTTCGAAAAATAAAAATTTATCAAAATCCGACATGAAATGAAAAGGGTATGGTCAATTTACTAATAGTGTTTAGCTCACAGAATACAATTTTCAATGTGACAGAGCTGAGAGTTTGCAACAAGTTTTTCCCCAAACTATGCTCAAAATTTGTAAAGGTGTTCATGTATGAAATTATCTTTCCGAAACATTGAAAATTATCAAAATCCGACATGAAATGAAAATGATATGGTCAATTTACTAACAGTATTTAGCTCAGAGAATATAAATTTCAGTGTGACAAAGCTGAGAGTTTGCAATAGGTTTGTGCTCAATCTATGCTCAAAATTTGTAAAAGTATTCAACATGAAAGTTGTCACACACGAAGTTAGCTTTCCAAAACAACAAAAATTATGAAAATCCGACTGGAAATGAAAAGGATATAATAAGTTTACTAACACATGCAAACAATAATATAGCGATTAAAGTGTGTTTGTGACAAGAACTACACTTTTATTCTATGTTTTCAATTCAACTTTGCAAACATTTATTATTTATTGTAAATCCATATTAAAAACTAAAATATAATCAAATTTAAACAAGAATTGTGAGAGGATATTCTCATGAAATTTTGCAACTAAAGATATCGTTGGGTTTGAATTACCCAAACTCGTATGAGACACGAACTTGAGTGATATTTTCTAATGAAAATCACACTCAAGGTAAGCCTCTCAAAAAGAAAACTTTATATGAGATTTATTTATAGCAAATGGTTTACAACTGGATTTTTTTTCTTTTTCAAAACATTACAATTGTATATATACATCTTTTCTCAAAAGATCATTCAATTCCAAATAATGTTTCAAACTTCCAAAAAGTTTTATTTCCTCATCTAAACATTATTTAAAATCTTTTAAACATTTAAGATTTTAAAAAAATTGAATTCAAATTTTTGTGTTTCATTGACTCGGTTAAATTTTTAGAAACCCCTATCGAAAAACATTTGATAAACGCTTCGACCAGAATTCTTAAAGCATCTAATGGACAACTTTCCACACAAAATAAATTTTGCAAAGATATTTTTATTAAATTTCTCTCAATGCCTTTACATACATTATAAATTATACTCCATTAAAACCAATTTAATAATATTTCCTTTTATCCATGTTTGCTTTAATCAATTATCCATTTTAAAATTCATCTTAGTTTAAATTTTATTATCCATAGGATAAATTAATTATTAAACCAAATTCAGTTATGCCTTGCTGTAGCAAGGTAAAATCTATACACCATAAGGTGCAAGTAATATCGAGTAGATCTTTTAAATTCTCATATGGTAAATTCTACTCAATGTTAATCTTTAATTGTTACTAAGTATAATGAGTAAATAAGCAAGCATTTATTATCGATGACAAATTATAAAAGCACTTAAATAACTAGAAAGCAATTCATCTTCCTTCACCGCACAACTTAGATTGCGAATGACAAAGACACACAATTTAATTTGAAGTCTACTAAAGTTAAAGTGAAACATTTGTTCAAAGGAAGAATTACTTCAAGATACGAAATAGTGTGTACAGAAAATAGGCACGATGTATCCTAAGATCTTTTAAGATATGACTCATCTCTAGAGGAAGAATCCTAGTAGCGACTCGAAGAACTCTAAAGGACTATCTCGAAGACATATAGGAAAAGATTCTCATCTTTAATATCATATATTATTCTGAACTCGGCTTTGATACCAAGCTGTGATGCCCTACCTTTATGCCCTCATTATCAAAGATCATTACAATGAAATATCGTTTGTTAATGTGAAGAATAAGACTTGTTAGGGGAGACCATCTGTATTATTACTCTAGGTGAGTATCGATATGTCAAATTGGCTGAAAATATTTTTCTTTTATACGAGGATTCAATGTATCCGATCCAGGCACAAAATAACAACACAGTGGCTTAATATTATTCAGATTAATATAAAATATAACAGAACATAGAATCACAGAATACGATAAATAAATATAAACATTTCTTATAAAGTGGACGTGAATAAGTAAATGATAAATGATGTGAACTACAAAAGGCGATCATAAAAGATCCACGATATACATATAAAATATCTAAGACAACATAAATAAATATACATCAAAATGAATCTCCATTTCAACAAACAAGAAAGACTACAATGTAACTAGACTACAAATCTACTAAAGATATGAAAAAGCCTCAAACTAATCCAACACTAAGATTAACATGCTGAAGAACCTGAAATATCTCGGTCTGACCCAAGTATTACATAAAGATAATGAACAGTTCAGTCTTGTATTAGTAAGTAATTTCCTACGAAATTTTTAAAGAAGGTGTGTTTATGAGTTAAGAATAACATATACAAATTTCAAACTTTTATGAATTTTTTATAATTAGTTATGAATTTTCTACCGACCTTCATTTTCTGTCCAGATTTAACTCGAAAACCATTTGAGAAAAGAAGAACTTTGACCCATCAAAACTAAACCAAATGCTATGAAATTTGGACAAGAGGTGTTGAAACATGTTAGCAACAATATATCCAAAATTGAGAATTTTTGGAAATTTATTTGATTGTAATGATTTTTGGAGCAGCTAGGGTTTGGTGAAAATTTTCAGAAAATGGAGTTTGCTCTTTGATTTAGTTTGAGAAGAAGGTAGAGATGATTTGTGTTTTCTGATTTGAGAGATAGAAATGAGATGAATGTATTCTCATTTGTTTAAATGCTAATGGACTTTAGGATAAAGGGTAGATATCCATTAAGAAGTGCCGCTAAATTCTGCTACCATAAAGTGTTGCTAATTACAACTTTGAATTATAAAACACATTACTTTATATTTAAAAAAACTTGTATATTTTTTTTATAAGTTCAACCACTCAACTTTTACCAAGCTCTATAAGATAAAATCTTCATCAAATTACATGTTCAAATTTAATTAAATCATATTTTCCATAATAAAATATGTTGTTATTACTAACGTTGTAAAAATACACCGTTTGTGTCCAAAATTGAACACAACTTTTAGAATAAAATTATTCTTCATAGTTTTACCAAATAATGTATTTATGGAAAAATCATATTTCAAATGTTGTAGTTATTTCCATTATTACTAAAATTTATCAAATACCCATTTTTAATATAAAATTCATTTACATGAACTCCATACAAATAGATTCTCCAAAGTCCAATTTAACTAAAACTAAAACTACCAAATCTCTTAATTATTTAATTATCACTAACTTTAATTATTCTCCTAATTTAATTTCAGGTAATCTAAGCCAGGGTTGTTACAAAAGGTAGAAATAATTTTACATTTACATATTCATATATAATTATTATGTAACGACCCAATTTTTTTTAAAGGTTTTAATAACGTATTTAACTAGATTTCTATGGAGTTTTAAATAATTGAATTTGGAAGTAAAAATATAATATTTAGTATACGTCTATTCTAGCATAGCAACTGGTAAATTTTCATCTGATAATATTGAAGTTTATTTTAATGTGTAGTTTTATTTAAATTTAGATCAGTTAAAACTTGATGATAATAAAATATTTTCTCTAACTCGACTATTTTTACATAATAAATTTGTAAATCATCTTTTGAGTGAGACATTATATTTCATTTCACCAAATTTTGACTGTTATTGCTCTGTTTATCTTAATTCCTGTGTTTTTGCAGTATTTTTCGGTACCGATTATCGACTTTTGATAGGATGATCGTACCACTAATATCTATATACCATTTTGATCGTCTCGCCATATAGATCTCTATGATATATTCAATTCTGTGTTTTGAGGCCGGTATGCGACGAAAATGATAAAACGATACGTCGGATTGGTACCATAAATCGTGAACGTTAGCTTTCCTTTGCTTTTCAAATTTGGATGTCCAGCCCAAGCAATCTAATAATTTACTTTAAATTTTGTAATATGAAATTTGATAGCCGACCTTCACTATCATACAGCTTTGAAAAATATTTATTTCTGATCCGTTCATTTTCTTCACCGACCGTTGCCATTTACATCCACTTGCTTATATATTTTAGCCTATTCTCTTCATTTCCTTTTATTTTCTTTGTCACTTTCCAGATCTCTTCCTCTCCCATTATTTTTTTCCTCATTGTGCCATGGCCGAACAACAACCAGCACTGCCCGAGCTCGTTCCTCCGCTTGCTCCCCTCCAGTGACCACGGAAGCCACCCATCAACCAAGCTTCCACCAAATACTCTCCCTTCCTCTCACTTTCCCTAACCATACCCCATCAGCTAAGGCCGCAACCGAAAACCACTTTAACAACCGTGTACGTGGTGGAGATTCCAGAATGAAGTAAGATGGTTTGGTGACGAAACCCCTTATCATCATCACCATGCTCGGCTACCATCTCAAGGCCGAACCCATTGCCTTGCTGTGAGTTTATATATAAGGTAATATAGTATTTCATAAAATATTTGTTGGTAAGTTTCTTAATCTGCTATATATGTTGTTATACTTTATTTGTTTATGATTCATTTGTATTTACTTTGATGAAATTATGTATACGATATTTTGTAAGTTAGTATACATGAATTTTATAATATGTAGTTTATATAGATTTTCTAAGATGTCAGTATATATAAATATGTTTATACAGTAGCTTAGAAGTTACAATATGTACTTTTACAATGTATGGGTTATGACCTCTGATTTGAATGGGTATGTATGTGTGTGTCTATATCTATTATGCATTAGTTATATACTTTTATATGTTAGTTCATACATATCGGTCTACCTAAGTCAATCTGCAAATGATTATCATGTATGTTGTACCGTCAATTATACACACTTTGGTTTATATTATATATATATATATATATATATATATATATATATATATATTAGACTACAATATATATATATATATATTGTTTTGCATAATTTTGCTTATAATCTGATTTTTATATGATCTATAGGTTAGTAGTTGAGTTCTGATATATATACATATATATATATATACACGCGCGTATATTTATATATATCTGTGTGTGTTTAAACTGATTTTTAATTATAAAACATACATAAGTTTATATATATGTATATACCAGTCTGTTGAGTTTCAAAGTCTAAATTTATAATAGTTCATACCTGTAGTTGTTTATAAACTATTAATCATATATGTTTGTATTATATAATTGTCAAGCCGAGCATTTTATTTTTGTTTTCCTTCTCTGTTGATATTTTATATGTATAAACGTAGTTTATAGAAGTTTACATTGGCTTTACAGTATTGTTTTTTATGTAATAGGTATACGTGTCTATAAAGTTATGTACATATTGATTTGTCTATCGATTTTGAATTTTTTTTAAGGTATCATTTGATTTAACTATAATATTTAAAATCCCATCATATCTACTATGTATAAACTATATTATATGTTGATATTTTGATCGTTAAAAATGTATATAGAGTATTTCAAAATATAATATATAAAGGTTTTGATCCTTATGATATATTGGTTTATTTCCATAGCAGAGAAGCTGTTTGATTTTGGTATTTACTTTTAAATATGATATATATAAAGACTTTGAATTTTATTTGGAGTTTTAAATTAAATATTAATTTTTTTATAAAAACAGTAATATATATGTTCTGTTTATATCTAGCTGAGTTGATCGTTCTCATCAATTTCTATTCATCAGCTTGTCCGCCAAATTCATGCCAATCTAGCTTTATTTTGGAAGTCGTGCTTGCAATTCGTAACTCAACTTCATTGTCTATTCTCTCTAGCCTCGAAAGTTGAGCAATCACTCACGATTAACGTTCTTATATTTATTAAATTTGATTTTAAATGAAACGACAATTGAAATAGCAATTGAAATATGCTACTGTTAGTTATTTACATTGCTATATATATATGATATTATTTGTATCTGTTCACCCATGACATCTGACACCATTATCTGTTATTTATATTGATGTTATATGCCTGTTATATTATTATCACATCTGTTATTGCTCTGCAGGTTCCCTGTTAGTCTAGAATTCACTAGGTTTAAATGATACATACCTAAACGATCCGTAGAGTAGGAGAAAATCATTATGGGTTGAAATGATAAACACAAGCGATTTCATTTGAGTTGAATTTAGGATTGTGGGTTGAAATGATATGTACCTGTTTATATTTAAATTGCGAATCGAAATGATAAATATCCTATCACTTGACCATAGGATAGAAAATTATATACAGACATAGTTGGTATATATATAAATATTTTGGAAATGATTTCTATGGTTTTGAGAGGAAATACATATGGTTTTATTTAATTCAAAAATATTGTATGTATTAATAAGTTTTAATTAATATAAAGTAGATTTAATAATAAGCTTTAATTTAATAAAGTTTGATTTAATTAATATATAATATGTATAAGTATTTATTTAAAATTTTATTTCAAAAATAGATTTTTATAATGTTTTTATAAGTTAAGGTTGAGAAGATAAATTTGAAATTTATTTGAAATTGTATTTAATTAAGAATTTTATTTAATTAAATCGATTTGAGATTATTGAATTAGAGATTTAAAGATATGATTTTATAACTTGATTTTGATTTAAGCAATTTAATGAATATTTCACGTCTAAATAAATTGAAGGAAATATTTAGTAAAATGTAATTTATGGTTACTTAAATGATATTGAATTTATTAAGTGTATATTTGAAGACTAAATAATAATGAAGCTAAATCAAGATCTGCATGAAACTGTTAAATTTAGTTTTGAAAATGTTGACCATTTAAAGCTTTGAAATATATTGAAATTTAAATAGTTTATTTTATGGTTCAAATCAATATTTGAAATCGATATAATTTGAAATTGTTTATTTAAAAACTGAATTGAATTGGAATTGATGAATTGAGACCGAATTAAATTTGAATTTGGAATTCGAGTTGATTTGAATCAATTTATGAAATTTAAGGAAATTATAAATATTTTACTTTATAAATTATTTAATATATATATACACTATTTTATATAAAAATATTTTTTTAATATAAACTATTTTAATATACTAATTATTTAATATAAACTATTTTATATTGTAACTATTTAATTATATATACTATTATTAATATCTAAACTGTTTAAGTGGTAGAAATTATGATATAAAAGTTATGGTTTTCCAAAGAATTGTGATTTCAAAGAGTTTTGGTTTCAAAAGCGTTATAACTTTGAAAGTGCTATAATTTGGAAATTGACATATTTGGAGTGGAAATGATATTGTATTGATATGGTTTTGAGATGGAAACGATATAGTATTGGTATGGTTTTTGAAATGGAAATGATATTTTGGTTTTGAAGTAAACTATTTTGAAATGACCACGATGTTATAATGACGTTTGGTTGTTAATAGTGTATACCTCTACATAGTAGATAGTTCCACGGATCCTTAGAGGATGGGTATCCTAAACATCCTTTAAGTTACTTGTATTTTAGTTGATATTTCACTTGAGTTGGATTTATTGATATAAGATTGTTAACCTGACTCGAGTGTTTTGTATTTTTCTTTACGCTCGTGTCAGACTGAGTGTCACAGCATTTGAGACTCACTTTTGGAGTTGGAGCTTCGATTGGAGATCCATCTATCTATCCAGCTTTCAATTATTCAGTTGACTCCGCTGATATATTCAAACTTTGTATTGATTATTATATTCATGACTTCTGTTGTATCTTATTTAATTCCGTTATATATATATATATGTGTGTGTGTGTGTGTAACAACCGTGATTTTTGATTACCGTCGAAATAAAAATTTAAAATTGAAATTTTAAATTGAGATTTGAAAAAAGAGAATGCAAATCATTTACAAGTCAATTGAACTTTCAAGTGGTGCACGTTGAGATGAATTGCTAATATGCCTTCACGTGCGTGTGAATTTAGGCCAATTCAAAAACAAAGTTGAACACTTTGCTGTCACCAATTTTATTAAAATAAAATATAAACACTTTGCAGCCATCATCATTTAATGCAAGCATGTCCTTCTTTCTCTGATGCGCGTATCGCCTTTAATGCATTTGTACAAACCATTGCCAGCACTTGTTGCTTTGACTTATACACTTTTGGAAAAGAAAAAAAAGAGTAGCTGCATCATTCTTTCATTTTCATTTTTCCAGTAGCTCAGTGAAACATTAATGGCATTTTTAAAATTCTTGCTCATTTGGATCCTAGTCGATAACCGGTTTTGAAAAATTATTGGTGAGTGCAAAACTCACACTTCTAATTTATTAAATTACTTCATTACTTGCGGGCAAGGTGTATTGCACACAAACGAAGTCCAGGCTACATATTTGTTACGTGTGTACGTGTAGCTTTGTTTAGGAAAAAATCATTTTCGTGCAAAAATGTTTTAAAATTTTGTCAAGTATGTTGTGTAAGTTGTATTGCATGAAAGCCAAGTTCCAGGTCACGTTATTTTTATTAACTTCATCACTGTGTGCAAAAAGGTGAAGCGAAAAAATATGGTCCAGGTCATTTATTTTGCCTTTTTCCTTTCGTATGTGTATGAAGTACGCACGTTACACATAGTATAAAATAAGTCCAGTACAATTTTCGTGCTAAAATGTACAGCACGAATTCTAGTCAAGTTCAGGTCACTATTCATTACTTGCGTGCATAGGATGTTATTGCCCAGGTATTTTTGTTTAAATCCTTGCGTGTAAAGTATATGGCCAGGTTATCTATTTTATATACTTCATTTTGTGTGCGTGCAAAAAATTTATTGCCCAGACCATATTTGATTCATGCGTGCATTTAGCTAAGTCCGTGTGCAAATATATGTAGCAAGATTCATGTCCAGACTATTTTCAATGCATGCGTACAAACATGTTATATATGAAAATATGGTCAGGTCACCTTGTTTTGTATTTTTATTCTTGCATGCATATTGTAGTAATATCCAGGTTATTATACTTTGTCCCTAATGGTTGCTTGCATGCTAATATGAGAAGCACGAAAGTGAATCATCAATTCAAGTCATGTTACTTTAAACTTTGTGTATACTTTACTTCGTGCGTGCGTGAAATATGGCCAATGAAATATGGCCAGGTCACATTATTTTGGTATTGGTTTCATTCGTGCATGCATGAAGTTGTATTGCAAAGAAAAACTATGCCAAGTCATTTATAACTTTTTTTATTTGTATGTGTATACAAGTTAAAGTATACGAAACTATGCAAGGTCAAATTATTAAATCCATTAGTTGCGTGTATGCATGAAGTATATTGTCCAAGCTATCCAATACTATAAATATATATAGTAGTGTAGTCTAATGTTTAATTTACTTTGAACCGGTGTTTTGTTTTGAAAAATACTTTTATTGTCGTTATTGTTATAACGGATTTTTACCCCGGTGTTTATATTTGAAGCATGTTGTTTTGATGAGATTTTGACGAATACAATTACTGTTGTTTTGACTTCAGTAACCGTTAATTTAAAGTGAATTTTCAAGCGTCTATCTTGCAATCAAGAAAACCCGCAACGTTGATTTATATCCGTTTTTACGGTGTTTTGTGAAGCGCAATTTCCTTGTCAAAATTGCTATAGAAGTTGCTGTTTTAATCACGTGTTTTTAAATTGTTTTAAAATATAATTGTTTCCAAAAATTTCACAATTTACGCTTTCAAAAGAATGAGGAATCGATTTAAATGCTTTAGCAAAATTAAGGACTATGAACCCTTACTTTTACTGATTCGATTAATTCCGGACTTGTCCATTTGAGAACGTAAAAACTATTTACATAAAATACACAATTTTGCACTTTCAAGGAAACGATGATGAGAATTAAATGATTTAGCAAAAGTGTAGAATATGGAACCACACTTTTACTAATTCGGTTAATTCCGGACTCGTTAATTGAAATATTTGCTGTGGAATTACTGTTTGAAATTTTTAATGATTTTATTGGGCTTTCGAGCCACTATGCTGGACCTTCTGGTCAATTACCAGTACTAGGCCTTCGGGTCATTTGTTGGACCTTCGGGTCATTCATTGGACGCCAAATATTATGTTGACAGTACTTGGTAGGCTTCGGCCATATGAGATGTATGTGCGGCGTAGCTTAGACTCGCCATACGTTGGGATCGATCCACTTTTATGCTGATTTTCTAGTTATCTTATTTTGATTTCTAGATTTTTGTGTATTGCTGTTTTGAATTCAATTTTGAATTTGGGAGTTGATTCTGATGGAGTTTAATGAGATTTCTTCATTTAAACTATGTTGATTATTTATGTTGAATAGTCTCATTCAAGATTATGATTAATTTGCCTTGATGTTGTTTATCCTGCATTCATTTCTAAGTTTAAATTAGACCGACCCGTTTATTATTTTCTTTTAAATAATACTCGGGTCAGACCGAGTTATTTCAGGATAATCGCTATCTCTGATCCTGATGCTGCTTCAGGTTTTGGGATTTCACCTCATCTTTTGTTTAGGCTTTGGGGTGTTACTTTTGGTATATTGACTCTCATCTCATGTAAGTATTGATGACTATGTATATGCACATTTGGTTCATGAGAACCATCGAGTGTTGTAGCTTGTATCCAGACTTACCTTCCGCTATATCTGATATTTCTATTCTGATGTGATTATACTTATCTGTGTTGTTGCTATTATGTGTTGTTCTGAATTTTTCTTAAGCCACCGTGGTTACGTTTTAGGTTTGGATTGAATATATATCGTTGGGAGTAATTTACACAACTCCTATCGATGTAATCAATACTCGTCTAAGGCATAACTTACGGATGGTCGCTTCTAACAAGCCTTATTCTTCACAATAGCAAACGTTATTACCTTATAATAACCTTTGTTATTGTGAGTATAGAGGTGGGGCTTCACAGCTTGGTATCAGAGCTGAGATTCAGAACAAATTATAATAAACATGGAACAGAAGTTGAATGGAACATGTGTTACAACTATTCGAGGGTTTTATTCGTGCCTTTCTGATCTATTCCTTCGTTGTTCTTGAACTTTTATCCTCTTTAACATGTTGGAATATGTCTAGGAATGAATCTCATATTTTCGTAGTATTCCATTTGTTTAATTCCTTTTCAATCTTGTATTGTTTTAACTAATCCTTATCTTCTCTTGTTCTCTCAGCCTATGGCTGAAAGAGGTAGAGGGAAGCGTTCTACACCAGGTCCGTCTAGTGGTTCTCATCCGGACGGAGTCTATATGTCAGCTGATTAGTTTATGGAGCTATTTCGGGGTACTCAGCCTTCTGTTGCTACTCCCGCAGCTCCTACTCACAAGTCTGCCTTCGTCCACATGTGTAGTGACTATTCCCACCTTGGAGGCAAGCCTTTTAAGGGATCGGAAAGTGTATTGGAGGTTCAGACTTGGTTGCGCGCTAGTGAGCGCATATTTTCTCGGATGGATCCTTTAGATCATCATTGCATTCTCTTGGCATCTAGCATGTTTCAAGAAGGTGCTCTTGATTGGTATGAGCTTTTGATTGCGGAAGTTGATGAGTCCTCTCTCTCGTGGAATCAGTTTAAGGGACGATTCGAACTTAAGTTCGTTCCTGAATCAGAAAAGGCCAATCTTGCTCGTTGTTTCCCTGAGTTAAAACATGGAAAGTCATATGTTTCTGATTACGTTGCATCTTTCGAGGCCTTATCCAAATACGGAATTGAGTTCATTAACACACCGCATAAGAAGAATCTTAGATTTGTCGAAGGTTTGAAGAAGTATTTGAAGAAAGTCCTTTTGCTTCAGCTTAAGCTTCCTTTTGAGGAACTTGTTGATTCAGCACTTTGCCTTGAAGTTGTCTAAAAGGAACGTGATAGTTATGATGAGGTTGAGGTTTCTAAGAACCCCGATAAGAAGAGGTTTCCATTTCATAAGCCTAATTCTTCTTCTAACAAGAAGCAGAAGAAGCAAGCTACCTCTATTTCTCAGCCTAGTAGTGCACCTTCTAATCAGAGGGCGTGCTATATTTGTGGTTCTCTGGATCATCTTCTCCGTAGTTGTCCTAAGCCTCGCATTTGCCGCTATTGCAAGAAAGAAGGTCATTGGGTTACTGATTGTCCTATTTCTCCTAAGGGTTTCAAATCTGGGAAGCTTAATGTTGCTAAAGCTTCTGGTGATTCTTCTTAGCCCAAAGGTATTCCTCCTTCTGTTTTGGAAGGTTTTATTTTATTTCATGGCCGTTCTATTAGAGTTCTTTTTGATACGGGTGCATCGCATTCATTCGTGTCAAAAGAGCTTGTTGATATTATTCCTTTGGATGTTTTTAGTCTTTGCGATCCTTTGAGGATTGTGAATCCTATTGGTGGATCCGCTACTCTTGGTTTGTTATGTGTTGATGTTGAGATTATTCTATGTGGTTTTTCCTTTCATGCGAATCTGCATGTTATGTATCATCTTGGTTTTGATATGATTTTGGGAATGGATTGGCTCATCCGTTAGGAGTTCAAATCCTATGTCCCGAAAGAACTTTATATCTCAAGCATCCTAATGCTATCGAGCAGTTATCTATTACATTTCGAGACATTGACCATGCTTCAAATGCTCTCATTTCTTCCTTCGAATCAAAGGATGTCATAGCTAATATTCCAGTTGTTTGTGATTTTTCTGATGTCTTCGAGCCTATTTCGAGGTTGTTGTCGAAGAGGGCAATTGAGTTCCGCATTGATCTTATCTCTGGTGCTCATCCTATCGGTCGTCCTTCCACGAGGATGTCTGCTAAGGAAAATGAGGAACTCAAGCAACAATTATCTGAAATGAAAGCCAAGCAATTTATTCGTTCAAGCTCATCTCCTTGGGGCGCTGCCGTTGTCTTTGTTAAGAAGCCTGATGGTACTCTTAGGCTTTGCATTGATTATCGCAAGCTTAACGAGCTCACTATCAAAAATAGGTATCCATTACCTAGGAACGACGACATGTTCGATCAATTAAGTGGCGCTAAGCTTTTCTCCCAACTCGACCTTGCTACCGGTTTTCATCAATTACGAGTTGCGGAAGATAGCATCCCTCTTACCGCATTCCGTACTCGTTATATTTCTTACGAATGACTTGTTATGTCATTCGGTTTGACGAACGCTCCATCGTATTTTGTTGATCATATGAATCGGATATTCCAGGAATATCTCGACAAGTTCGTCCTGGTTTTCATAGATGATATTCTTATTTATTCCAAATCTGAAGCCGATCGTATTCAGCATTTGGAGATTGTTTTGAGCACTCTTCGTCAGCATCAGCTTTATGCCAAATTCTCCAAGTGTCACTTCTGGGAGAACAAGGTGAAGTTTCTCGGTCATACTGTTTCTTCCGATGGTATCTCTGTCGATCCTTCCAAGATCGAATCTATTCAGAATTGAAAGAGGCCCGAGATCGTTACTGAGATCCGTAGTTTACTTGGATTGGTGGGATATTATCGTTGGTTCATTAAGGACTTTTCTCGTATTGCCTTACCGCTTACCACTCTCACAAGAAAAGATGTTCCTTTTATTTGGTCTAATAAGTGTGAGATTTCTTTCATGAAGTTAAAAGATCTCCTTACTCATGCTCCTATCTTAGTGGTTCCGAAAGGAATCATGATCTTGTTGTTTATACCGATGCCAGTGGTTATTGAATCGATGCTGTTCTCATGAAAAAAGATAGAGTAGTTGCCTATGCTTCTAGATAACTAAAGCTTAACGAGATTCATTATACTACCCATGATTTGGAGTTAGTCGTTATAGTCTTTGCTCTAAAGATTTGGCAACATTATTTATTGGGCGAGCGTTTTGTTCTCTTCACTGACCACAAATCTCTGAAGTTTCTCTTCACTTAGAAGGAACTTAATATGAGGCAACAGCGTTGGCTCGAGTTTCTTTCTTCATATGATTTCGATATTCAGTATACCCCTGGTAAGGGTAATCGGGTTGTTGATGCGCTTAGTCGCAAGCAGCAAGTTGTTGTTTCCATGATGCTAGCAGAGTGGAATATATTGGAAGCTTTATCTCATTGTGATATTAGAGATCGTCCTTCAGTTTTTGATTCTCCCACGCTTTTATTTAGCATGGAATCTCATCCTAGTTTGTTGGATCGTATTGCCGATGCCCAGAAACAAGATCCAGATCTCTCTTATCTTGTTCAGAGTTGTAAATCGGAACCCCGAAGTGATAATCTAAAGGATTTCAATATTTATATTCATGGTTGTATTCGGGAAAAGGGTAGGTTGATCATGCCTAATGTCCCTAATCTTAGAAATGACATTCTTGAGGACTGTCATCGTTCTAAGTATACTATTCATCTGGGCAGTAGTAAGATGTATGCTGACATGAAACGCTTATACTTTTGGGAGGGTATGAAGCGTGATGTTTGCAAGTTATGTGAGTCGTTGCATGACTTGTCATCTTATTAAAGCGGAACACCATCGTCCTAGTGGTCTTTTGCAGCCTCTTGAAATTCCATTATGGAAATGAGATCAAATTTCTATGGACTTCATTGATGGTCTACCTCGATGTCGGGCCATACTAGTGTTTGTGTGATTGTTGACCGATTGATCAAATCAGCCCATTTTATTCCTATCAAGTCCAATCGGACTGCTCCTTTGTTGGCTAAGATTTTTATTAAAGAAGTCGTTCGACTTCATGGAGTTCCTAGTTTCATTGTTAGTGACAGAGATCCACTTTTTGCCAGTGGTTTCTGGCAGGGCCTTCAGAAAGCTTTGGGTTCTACGCTCAATCTCAGTACAGCTTATCATCCACAGTCTGATGGTCAGACTAAAAGGGTTAATCAAGTCTTAAAAGATCTCCATCGCGCTTGTATTCTTGATTTTGGAGGTAGTTGGGAAGACCGCTTATCTCTTATTGAGTTTTCTTATAACAATAGTTTCCAATCCAGTATCGGTATAGCTCCTTTCGAATCCCTTTACGGAAGGCCGTGTCGATCACCATCTTGTTGGTTGGAATCCGGGGAAAAGTGTCGCGACCCGAACTCGATGTCCAACAAACAACATCAAATTCGTTTCGCGGGAGCTTGCAACACCATTAAATGATAATTAACACAGCGGAAATAAAAGATGATATCACCGATATAACATGAATACAATATCTGATACATCAATTTGATACAATGATAATCATCAACATCAGAGAATATACAACATAGAATTACAGCGGAACACGATACAATATGAAATAAGTCTTCTCAGAATATAATACTGCAACTTTGATCCAAAAAGCTCCAAAGACAAAGCTCCAAAACTCCTATCTCGATCAACTCGATATTGCACCAAGCTAAGCAAGTCTCGTCCATATCCAAAGAAAACTGAACTAGCTCCAGATGATCTACTGAACCTAATTATCTGAAAACCCAAACTCTAGACTGCCCGTGTAGAAAAATTTTGAGCACCCAGAGTTTAGGAAATAAACAATAAACTCTGGATCAGTCATGGGACTGGTGTGAGCAAACAAAAACAGTTTATCTTTAAAAACAAACAAAGAAATATTTTTAAAATAGATTCGCAATGCTTTTTAGAAATGTGACTACCATAAGGCCTCCCGCACACACACACAATGCAAACGCAGAATCGGAGGAGATTTCTCCTTATGATAGTCAAAGATGCTTGATACGCATTAAAAAGAACATTTGATATTATTACTAGTGCATAGTGTAGAGAAAATTCATTTCGAAAGTAAAGATATAAATCTTAGCCAGCATAGACATTTCGAACTATGCCTACTATAACTACCATGTTCAATAGCGGGTTATCGCCAGATTCCATGGCAGGTTATACAACTAAAACCGTACAAGGCTCGTATTTGAAGAATGGATTTTCCAACAAATGGTCAGGCCAAGGAACTTCCCATTGCCACATGGAAACGCCTCTGGAAGGACGCCCCAAGAACCAAACCGTTCTCTGCTAAACAAGGCCGGGAATCCCTTTTCCCAAGGGATATTACAAACCCTCAGATATACCACTCCCGGTCCTTTGGAACCTTTAAACGAGAGCTCTCTAACCAACATCACACCATAATAATAAGTGTTTCAACATGAGTAAATATCTGGGCTCCATACCATGATACTACCCTTTTCCAGAAGGAATGGTCATACCCTAGGGACGCTATCCCTGAAAACCTTGCCGCACAATTCCTGTTTCGACCATTGCCGGTTTTTGAGGCTCGACGAAGTCTCGTCCACAAAAACACACTTTATACAAAAGCCGTGCTTTGGGTCAACAAATGATCATAGAACTGATCACCAAGATAGATGATCAAACAAATGATCCTATCACAAATAATCAACACAATGATCATTTCACAGCAACACTCAGCATGTCACATTACCAAATTGGGAATATATCGATGATAACCTTCAACTACATAACCTCTAAGCTCGTACGTATCAGAGAAGGGTGTTAAGCTAAAAGAATAAATTCTCCGCCACCAACAGAAATATATTTGAAAGAAATCGGCTTTATATCTCAATTTGTAATGTCAAACATAACTATCCATACAAGTCTGTTCCGGGCTCGAACAGAACCGAAGGCACTTACAAAGAAGTCCTTGCAATCCGGATATCCACGATCCTGATCGGATTCCCCATCACATATGGAGAACTCTATACCGGAGCAACTCGGTGCAGAGTCAATCGACAGGTCATCCTATCGCTCTCGCAAATACCCGGTCTTCAACACCGGTCTTCAAATGCTATCCATAACGATATATCACATATTCGGAATGGGTTATACGACCCAAAGGTCCTTTCCCGGCTAACCCGAATAGTGAGCGCAACATTTAAAACATATGGATATGGGATTTCGATTAAGTCACAACTTAATAATTCCAAAGTTTCTTTCAAATGGTTTAAACCAATTACCATTTCAAATCTTTTAAACAAAAAGATTTATTTCACAAAGTTTACTTAGTTTCACAAGGATTCATTTACAGGTTTCAAAACAATTTCCATTTGAATTGGATTAATTCATTTAAATCTTTAAATCAAAGATTTATCTCATAGCTTTCAAAAATTGTTTCCAAAGATTCATTCATAACTTGAAAAATCATTTTCGATTCAAACTTGAAATCTCTTTAATATTAATTGGAAGTTCATTACTCATATGAAAGCTTTTTATCACTTAGAAACAATAGTTTTATTTTGGAAAAACCCCGATTCCATTTATACAAGTTATAATCTTTGGTTTAATTCAAATTTCCAAATCAACGCTTAAAAATGGTTTAAACCCTCATAATTTGTAAAATTCTTTTTAAATCATAAATACTGAATATAGAATTCAATTTCAGATTTCTTTTGAATTTCAATCTAAATCCGATTATTTAAATTCCAAATCTTTATTAGTTATTCAAAAATAACTTTTATTCTTAAAACAGCTTTTCAAAAGCTTTTCCACATTAAAACTTAATTTATTTCCAAAAATATTTGAATTAAAAATTCAAATTCAAACTTATTTAAAAATCTGTGACTTAACCGATTTCCACGTGAAATCCATATTTGTGTGTGTATAGTGTGGTCCAGGGGTTTAACACAATAGTGCACGACAATTATCACAAATATATCAATATCGATAAGCGGTATAACCAATAACGCTTATCTTCATTCATAGTTTCCCAGATAAAATATATTTATCAATCACGAAGATTCATCATTACAATTCGATGTGGGTTTCGGATAACCAACTGGAATCCGATTCCCTGTCGCATCGAAATTCAAATATCGTATACAGGTCAAGGGTTTACAGAATAAAATCACCAATCACAATCCAGCACGGGGTAAATCAAATCTCACACATCACAATTTCAAAATAGAAATATCAATTCATTTTACAACAAATCAGATACCCTACATAATCCATAAGTAATCATCTTTAATTCTTATTGTGATAAATTCAATTAAAAATAATTCCTTGGGAATTAATTACTTAGCCCTGTATAATCAATCGTTAATCCATTATCAATGAATTACATACTTCATTTCAAATTAGTTAATTAACCAACAAATTTTTAATCAATCATTAAGTCTTAATTACTTAATTCCTTCATTCACTCTATAAATTAATTACTTCATAATCAATTTATTTAACCTTGATTGGCTATTCTTTAACCATAAATTAATAACTTTATTTATTAATTTATTTGCCATTAACTGCTTAGTTAATCAATTATTAATTCTCAATTTAATTCCCTAATCGATTAACAATTAATTATTCATTAATTAACTTAAGTAGTTAATTACTATTTACTCATCACTTAAACATTAATTAATTCAAACTCTAATTATAATTAAAATGAAATTAATCTTAATTAATTTCTAAATAATCAATTGAATAATTACCCATTCTTAATTGCTTTTCCAAAAATATTTAATTGATATTAATTATTCAACTTAATTAACATTTAAGAAAAGTCTTCTTTAAATTTTAAAACTAATTATATTACTAACTACAAACTCAATTGTTAATTATCTTTATGTTTAACCAAAATCATTAGTTAATAAAAATAATTTATTAAGAGTTAAAAACATCGTTAAACATTAACTGAGATAATTAAACCTGTATTTAATTTTTTTATTTAAAACTATTAAGCACTTATTAAGTTTACAATATTTACAACTTGATGAAAATCTTTTTCTTTTCTTTTCTTTAAAAATATAATACTGCAGTTGAAGAAAATTCCCGAGCAAATGCTTGTTCCACCCGTGCTTGACCCAGGGCTTTTCACATTATCTTCTGCTTCGAGTCTATTCGTCGTTCTCACGCACTCGACCCCGAGTCCCCTTCTTCTTCCCCGTGTTCTTTTCTTCTTCCAGTTTTTTTTTCTTTTTCTTCTATTAAGTTTAAATTTTAAACTTATACTGGGTAACATAATCACGCTCCCAAACCCACTCGCACCAATCAATTTCATATACCCGAGATTACCATGGTCTTCCCCACTTTCACAACTCACACTGATACGCAGGCGACGTGTGCACGTGTACGTGAACCGCCGCCACCTCCGGTGACCATCGCGATTCTCAACAAGTCGCGAATGACCACGGCAACCCATCTGACCACCCAACATCATGAGTCGACGGCGCGCTCGAAAATCGAACCATCAACAGCCTCCAAGAATCACCCTGTTCACCAATTTTCGCTCCGCGTGGCCACCTCCGGTCACCGGAGAACTTGCGATCACCCCCTACAGCTGCTACACCTCCCCACGCATCTCCTCTCCAAGTCCGGTCCCACTCGACGCCACGACAAGTGTGCACGAGCCAAAAAACCATACGCCATCTTCACCGTCCTTAAACCCTATCCCTGTCAATTTCTACCACCACAACCACTGATAAATCCTATTACCATTTTTCCTGAGACCTACAACACCTCGGCCTCCTCCAACTCAAAGCTCGACCAACTCCACCATGCCGATCATCGGCAATTTCCAAAAATGCCCCAAATGTTCTTCTCGAAAATTCCCAAAGAATATCAAGCTAAAAATCGCGAAATGTATATTAAAAATCACGATTTCCCATTACTAATTCATTCATGTAATTCAAAACAGAAATTGAATTTATTGATTTTTAACCTATATATAAAATCTTACTGTTATTTCCATTTTTTATACTATTTGTTAAATTTTAAACCTTGAAACTATTTTTATAAACTTCATCATACATTAACAGCCATTTTTCATTTAAACATCAAAGTCTGATTTAAATTCTATTTGAAGTTTTGAAATTTTGAAGGCAAGACATGTACTGAAACAACAGGAAACAGGGTATATATTTAAACAGGCATACTTACACACATATACATGGATTACCCATTCAATTATATAAAAACTGAGAGGTTTTTATGCAACATCAATATCAAATATCAGATCAACCCAGGCATTCGAGCCGTTCATAACTTAAATTGTTTTTAAAACAAAGTGTTTACTCACAGTTTTGAGAAGAGGAAGAACAGATGATCTCTGTTGTTTTGAAAACTGCAGAGTTGTTTTCTTCTTTTATTTTCCAGGTTCAAACTTGCTTTTGCTTTTAAACTTTGCTAAATCTTCTTTTACATCATCTTGTTTTTATTTAGCTATATGATGATGCTTATTTTATTTTATTTTTGTGGTTTGAAGGAATGAAAACAGAACCGAGAAGTTTAATATAAAGGAAAAAAAAATGTACAGGTTGATATACATTTGTTTATACAACAGGTATGGCTGAGGTATATTAGAGGTATGTTGTTAGAGATAGAAACATGTAATGCATATGTACTTTTTTTATAACTTTTGGCTTTGATTTCCAAGTATTCATACTTATTTAACTCGGCTGGGGAGATTTCAATGGTGCTGAGAGGATTTTGACATTAAATGCATGAGTTATTAGGTGTACAAGCTATACTATTCTTTTTATTTTATTATTATGTATATACAGTTCATTTGCAAGCTTTTATACTTTAGCTTTATACAGTTTTTTTTTTGTTTGTTCATATTGCTTTTTTATATGTATGTAGTTTGTACTTCTTTGTTTTTATTTAGTAGATATTTCTTTTGTTTATAACTTATGCTTTCTAATTATGTTTTGCACAATTCTTTGTTTGTTTATGCATTTATTTTGTTATGTTGCTTTACATAAGTACACAACCCCCTTGTTTTGCTTATTTCCTTGCTTCATATTTTTTTTCTGGTTTTGCTTATATATTTTTTTTTTTCATTTTAGCTTTATTGGTTTGTTTTGTTTATGTTTAATAGATTTGGATTTTACTCTATAGCATTCATTTTTAAAAGTTGTTTTAGTTATGTTTGTTACTTGTATTGTATTACTTTGTATTGCATACTTAAGTTTTTAATATCTTTCTTTCTTTTTCAAGTGTTCACATTTATGTTTGGTCTTACACTTTAACTTTATAATATTACTTATAATATAAATAAATTTCCATTTAAATTTGTTATTAGATTTCATTTTACGTGTTAGTTCATTTTTTTATTTATCCTATATATATTTGTATTTTATTTTATAGATGTACATTGATTTTTTAAAACACAACGTAAATTGTTTGTTAAGTTTTACTTTGTTTAGTTTATTTATTTTTTTTACTTTTATATTTTTATAGTTTGCATAACCAAAATTTTAAGGTATTTATTTTATACATATATTTTATTTTAAAAACTTTATTTAAAATTAAATTAAATTATAAATTTAAATTCGTCTTTAAAAAAATCAGGATCGTTACAGACTTCCCCCCTTAAAAAGAATTTCGTCCTCGAAATTCGCCAAGGAGATAACAAGGATAGATGAAAGATAGAGAAATATCTTTCCAGATCAAACTGGATATCAATTCTGCATTTGGGCTTACCAGATCAGAATTATCAACAATAGATATAAAAACAAACTCAATCAACTACGAAACAATTGGGTTATTTGATCTACGAAGTATACAGAGGTATTGGTTAGATCGAAGGGATAACTAACCATTCGTAGAATATATCGAAACCCAATGAAATAGATAGAAATAGATTCGATTACGATTTCAGATTCAAGATTTAATTCATTTACGATTTGCTGAAAAATGAAACTAAGGGTAGTTCTAGTGTCGAACAAAATTCGAACAATTTAATCGTAAACGAGAAGATTACCTTATAAAATTCATTTCCTTAATCAGATGTTGAGGTTGAAGAATCATCTCTAATTGCATACACTTTCTTTACTAAAGTTTGCTTCTTGGCTGGACAATTGTTAATCCTATGTCCCGGCTCGCGGCATTTATAACATCCAGTAGATTCCTGATCTGGCCTCATAAATGGCTCTCTCATTCCTGGCTTCCAATCATTCTTACATTTATCCGAGTAGTGACCTTTCTCCAAGCAATTGAGACAAGTAACATCCTTCTTTTTCTTCGGTATACTCTTCTTTCCTTTAGTTTTCCTCGATTTCTTTCCGCCAAACTTTCTTTTTCTCCAATTCAGATTACTTGCATCTTCATTCTCCTCCGTATCATTTTGCTTTTCCAGAGCATCATATCTATAGCCCATATCAATTAATTCAGAAAAAGATTCTTTGACGTGAGTAGTCATCCGTTCCTGAAACTCCTTGTTCATTCCCCGAATAAACTTTTCATTCTTCTTTAACGGTGTATTCACCAATTCTGGACCAAATCGAGATAATTCAATAAATTTGTTCAAGTACTCCTCAAACAATAAACTCCCTTGCTCTAAATCCATAAACTCCTGGTACACTCTAGAGATACCAGCAGACGACATATATCGCTGCTCAAACACTTCCTTGAAACGACTCCAAGTAAATTCATCTGCCAACTCATCCACGGTAACAGTTTCCCACCAAACTAAAGCCTCTTCCTGGAGTTGCCATGAAGCTATCAGTCGCATCTGATCATCTTCTAATTTTAGTCCTTTGAAAATCTTTTCGCACGATCGAATCCATGCTTGTGCTTCGATAACGGTTTCTTTGCCAGTGAATGGCTTTCCACCAAGTCTAGAAAACTTTTGATATAGATCAGCCAAATTCAATTGAGATTGAATAGGAATATCTGTCGTTGCAGGGTTTTGACCAGCTAAAGTAGTACTTTCCTGTCTCCTATTTCGTCTTCTTCTTTCACTCATTCTTACTATCTGTAAATAGTAAGAAATCCGATTTAGGCATTCAGACGAAAAACTTTAGAGAATAACAACAGATAAAGAGAATAGATTAAGAAATTTGTATTTTTGGTTCCACAGGTTGTACTCATTCTAGGGTATACTTCACCCTATCTCTAATGAGCCATCTAATGTGTTACATTCCGTAGCTAAAGTTCTTACTCAACCTTCAGCTCTGATACCAATCTGTCGCGACCCGAACTCGATGTCCAACAAACAACATCAAATTCGTTTCGCGGGAGCTTGCAACACCATTAAATGATAATTAACACAGCGGAAATAAAAGATTATATCACCGATATAACATGAATACAATATCTGATACATCAATTTGATACAATGATAATCATCAACATCAGAGAATATACAACATAGAATTACAGCGGAACACGATACAATATGAAATAAGTCTTCTCAGAATATAATACTGCAACTTTGATCCAAAAAGCTCCAAAGACAAAGCTCCAAAACTCCTATCTCGATCAACTCGAGATTGCACCAAGCTAAGCAAGTCTCGTCCATATCCAAAGAAAACTGAACTAGCTCCAGATGATCTACTGAACCTAATTATCTGAAAAACCAAACTCTAGACTGCCCGTGTAGAAAAATTTTGAGCACCCAGAGTTTAGGAAATAAACAATAAACTCTAGATCAGTCATGGGACTGGTGTGAGCAAACAAAAACAGTTTATCTTTAAAAACAAACAAAGAAATATTTTTAAAATAGATTCGCAATGCTTTTTAGAAATGTGACTACCATAAGGCCTCCCGCACACACACACAATGCAAACGCAGAATCGGAGGAGATTTCTCCTTATGATAGTCAAAGATGCTTGATACGCATTAAAAAGAACATTTGATATTATTACTAGTGCATAGTGTAGAGAAAATTCATTTCGAAAGTAAAGATATAAATCTTAGCCAGCATAGACATTTCGAACTATGCCTACTATAACTACCATGTTCAATAGCGGGTTACCGCCAGATTCCATGGCAGGTTATACAACTAAAACCGTACAAGGCTCGTATTTGAAGAATGGATTTTCCAACAAATGGTCAGGCCAAGGAACTTCCCATTGCCACATGGAAACGCCTCTGGAAGGACGCCCCGAGAACCAAACCGTTCTCTGCTAAACAAGGCCGGGAATCCCTTTTCCCAAGGGATATTACAAACCCTCAGATATACCACTCCCGGTCCTTTGGAACCTTTAAACGAGAGCTCTCTAACCAACATCACACCATAATAATAAGTGTTTCAACATGAGTAATCTGGGCTCCATACCATGATACTACCCTTTTCCAGAAGGAATGGTCATACCCTAGGGACGCTATCCCTGAAAACCTTGCCGCACAATTCCTGTTTCGACCATTACCGGTTTGTGAGGCTCGACGAAGTCTCGTC
Organism: Allium cepa; assembly: GCA_030765085.1. Classification (NCBI taxonomy): domain Eukaryota; kingdom Viridiplantae; phylum Streptophyta; class Magnoliopsida; order Asparagales; family Amaryllidaceae; genus Allium; species Allium cepa. Next base: position 346,444,197 of record CM060931.1, on the reverse strand, counting down.
CACAAAAACACACTTTATACAAAAGCCGTGCTTTGGGTCAACAAATGATCATAGAACTGATCACCAAGATAGACGATCAAACAAATGATCCTATCACAAATAATCAACACAATGATCATTTCACAGCAACACTCAGCATGTCACATTACCAAATTGGGAATATATCGCTGATAACCTTCAACTACATAACCTCTGAGCTCGTACATCTCAGAGAAGGGTGTTAAGCTAAAAGAATAAATTCTCCGCCACCAACAGAAATATATTTGAAAGAAATCGGCTTTATATCTCAATTTGTAATGTCAAACATAACTATCCATACAAGTCTGTTCCGGGCTCGAACAGAACCGAAGGCACTTACAAAGAAGTCCTTGCAATCCGGATATCCACGATCCTGATCGGATTCCCCATCACATATGGAGAACTCTATACCGGAGCAACTCGATGCAGAGTCAATCGACAGGTCATCCTATCGCTCTCGCAAATACCCGGTCTTCAACACCGGTCTTCAAATGCTATCCATAACGATATATCACATATTCGGAATGGGTTATATGACCCAAAGGTCCTTTCCCGGCTAACCCGAATAGTGAGTGCAACATTTAAAACATATGGATATGGGATTTCGATTAAGTCACAACTTAATAATTCCAAAGTTTCTTTCAAATGGTTTAAACCAATTACCATTTCAAATCTTTTAAACAAACAGATTTATTTCACAAAGTTTACTTAGTTTCACAAGGATTCATTTACAGGTTTCAAAACAATTTCCATTTGAATTGGATTAATTCATTTAAATCTTTAAATCAAAGATTTATCTCATAGCTTTCAAAAAATTTTTCCAAAGATTCATTCATAACTTGAAAAATCATTTTCGATTCAAACTTGAAATCTCTTTAATATTAATTGGAAGTTCATTACTCATATGAAAGCTTTTTATCACTTAGAAACAATAGTTTTATTTTGGAAAAACCCCGATTCCATTTATACAAGTTATAATCTTTGGTTTAATTCAAATTTCCAAATCAACGCTTAAAAATGGTTTAAACCCTCATAATTTGTAAAATTCTTTTTAAATCATAAATACTGAATATAGAATTCAATTTCAGATTTCTTTTGAATTTCAATCTAAATCCGATTATTTAAATTCCAAATCTTTATTAGTTATTCAAAAATAACTTTTATTCTTAAAACAGCTTTTCAAAAGCTTTTCCACATTAAAACTTAATTTATTTCCAAAAATATTTGAATTAAAAATTCAAATTCAAACTTATTTAAAAATCTGTGACTTAACTGATTTCCACGTGAAATCCATATTTGTGTGTGTATAGTGTGGTCCAGGGGTTTAACACAATAGTGCACGACAATTATCACAAATATATCAATATCGATAAGCGGTATAACCAATAACGCTTATCTTCATTCACAGTTTCCCAGATAAAATATATTTATCAATCACGAAGATTCATCATTACAATTCGATGTGGGTTTCGGATAACCAACTGGAATCCGATTCCATGTCGCATCGAAATTCAAATATCGTATACAGGTCAAGGGTTTACAGAATAAAATCACCAATCACAATCCAGCACAGGGTAAATCAAATCTCACACATCACAATTTCAAAATAGAAATATCAATTCATTTTACAACAAATCAGATACCCTACATAATCCATAAGTAATCATCTTTAATTCTTATTGTGATAAATTCAATTAAAAATAATTCCTTAGGAATTAATTACTTAGCCCTGTATAATCAATCGTTAATCCATTATCAATGAATTACATACTTCATTTCAAATTAGTTAATTAACCAACAAATTTTTAATCAATCATTAAGTCTTAATTACTTAATTCCTTCATTCACTCTATAAATTAATTACTTCATAATCAATTTATTTAACCTTGATTGACTATTCTTTAACCATAAATTAATAACTTTAATTATTAATTTATTTGCCATTAACTGCTTAGTTAATCAATTATTAATTCTCAATTTAATTCCCTAATCGATTAACAATTAATTATTCATTAATTAACTTAAGTAGTTAATTACTATTTACTCATCACTTAAACATTAATTAATTCAAACTCTAATTATAATTAAAATGAAATTAATCTTAATTAATTTCTAAATAATCAATTGAATAATTACCCATTCTTAATTGCTTTTCCAAAAATATTTAATTGATATTAATTATTCAACTTAATTAACATTTAAGAAAAGTCTTCTTTAAATTTTAAAACTAATTATATTACTAACTACAAACTCAATTGTTAATTATCTTTATGTTTAACCAAAATCATTAGTTAATAAAAATAATTTATTAAGAGTTAAAAACATCGTTAAACATTAACTGAGATAATTAAACCTGTATTTAATTTTTTTATTTAAAACTATTAAGCACTTATTAAGTTTACAATATTTACAACTTGATGAAAATCTTTTTCTTTTCTTTTCTTTAAAAATATAATACTGCAGTTGAAGAAAATTCCCGAGCAAATGCTTGTTCCACCCGTGCTTGACCCAGGGCTTTTCACATTATCTTCTGCTTCGAGTCTATTCGTCGTTCTCACGCACTCGACCCCGAGTCCCCTTCTTCTTCCCCGTGTTCTCTTCTTCTTCCAGTTTTTTTTTCTTTTTCTTCTATTAAGTTTAAATTTTAAACTTATACTGGGTAACATAATCACGCTCCCAAACCCACTCGCACCAATCAATTTCATATACCCGAGATTACCATGGTCTTCCCCACTTTCACAACTCACACTGATACGCAGGCGACGTGTGCACGTGTACGTGAACCGCCGCCACCTCCGGTGACCATCGCGATTCTCAACAAGTCGCGAACGACCACGGCAACCCATCTGACCACCCAACATCATGAGTCGACGGCGCGCTCGAAAATCGAACCATCAACAGCCTCCAAGAATCACCCTGTTCACCAATTTTCGCTCCGCGTGGCCACCTCCGGTCACCGGAGAACTTGCGATCACCCCCTACAGCTGCTACACCTCCCCACGCATCTCCTCTCCAAGTCCGGTCCCACTCGACGCCACGACAAGTGTGCACGAGCCAAAAAACCATACGCCATCTTCACCGTCCTTAAACCCTATCCCTGTCAATTTCTACCACCACAACCACTGATAAATCCTATTACCATTTTTCCTGAGACCTACAACACCTCGGCCTCCTCCAACTCAAAGCTCGACCAACTCCACCATGCCGATCATCGGCAATTTCCAAAAATGCCCCAAATGTTCTTCTCGAAAATTCCCAAAGAATATCAAGCTAAAAATCGCGAAATGTATATTAAAAATCACGATTTCCCATTACTAATTCATTCATGTAATTCAAAACAGAATTGAATTTATTGATTTTTAACCTATATATAAAATCTTACTGTTATTTCCATTTTTTATACTATTTGTTAAATTTTAAACCTTGAAACTATTTTTATAAACTTCATCATACATTAACAGCCATTTTTCATTTAAACATCAAAGTCTGATTTAAATTCTATTTGAAGTTTTGAAATTTTAAAGGCAAGACATGTACTGAAACAACAGGAAACAGGGTATATATATAAACAGGCATACTTACACACATATACATGGATTACCCATTCAATTATATAAAAACTGAGAGGTTTTTATGCAACATCAATATCAAATATCAGATCAACCCAGGCATTCGAGCCGTTCATAACTTAAATTGTTTTTAAAACAAAGTGTTTACTCACAGTTTTGAGAAGAGGAAGAACAGATGATCTCTGTTGTTTTGAAAACTGCAGAGTTGTTTTCTTCTTTTATTTTCCAGGTTCAAACTTGCTTTTGCTTTTAAACTTTGCTAAATCTTCTTTTACATCATCTTGTTTTTATTTAGCTATATGATGATGCTTATTTTTTTTTCTTTGTGGTTTGAAGGAATGAAAACAGAACTGAGAAGTTTAATATAAAGGAAAAAAAAATGTACAGGTTGATATACATTTGTTTATACAACAGGTATGGCTGAGGTATATTAGAGGTATGTTGTTAGAGATAGAAACATGTAATGCATATGTACTTTTTTTTATAACTTTTGGCTTTGATTTCCAAGTATTCATACTTATTTAACTCGGCTGGGGAGATTTCAATGGTGCTGAGAGGATTTTGACATTAAATGCATGAGTTATTAGGTGTACAAGCTATACTATTCTTTTTATTTTATTATTATGTATATACAGTTCATTTGCAAGCTTTTATACTTTAGCTTTATACAGTTTTTTTTTTTGTTTGTTCATATTGCTTTTTTATATGTATGTAGTTTGTACTTCTTTGTTTTTATTTAGTAGATATTTCTTTTGTTTATAACTTATGCTTTCTAATTATGTTTTGCACAATTCTTTGTTTGTTTATGCATTTATTTTGTTATGTTGCTTTACATAAGTACACGACCCCCTTGTTTTGCTTATTTCCTTGCTTCATATTTTTTTTCTGGTTTTGCTTATATTTTTTTTTTTTCATTTTAGCTTTATTGGTTTGTTTTGTTTATGTTTAATAGATTTGGATTTTACTCTATAACATTCATTTTTAAAAGTTGTTTTAGTTATGTTTGTTACTTGTATTGTATTACTTTGTATTGCATACTTAAGTTTTTAATATCTTTCTTTCTTTTTCAAGTGTTCACATTTATGTTTGGTCTTACACTTTAACTTTATAATATTACTTATAATATAAATAAATTTCCATTTAAATTTGTTATTAGATTTCATTTTACGTGTTAGTTCATTTTTTTATTTATCCTATATATATTTGTATTTTATTTTATAGATGTACATTGATTTTTTAAAACACAACGTAAATTGTTTGTTAAGTTTTACTTTGTTTAGTTTATTTATTTTTTTTTTACTTTTATATTTTTATAGTTTGCATAACCAAAATTTTAAGGTATTTATTTTATACATATATTTTATTTTAAAAACTTTATTTAAAATTAAATTAAATTATAAATTTAAATTCGTCTTTAAAAAAATCAGGATCGTTACAAAAAGTTAGTTCTCAGCCCCAATTATATTCATGAATCTTCTGAGAAGATTGATATTATTAGATAGAGAATGAAAGAGGCTCAGAATAGGCAGAAATCTTATGCCGGTCATCGTAGGAAGCCTTTGGAATTTTCTATAGGCGTTCTTGTATTGATTCGTATTTCTCCGATGAAGGGGGTGGTGCGTTTTAGTAGCTTCGGGAAATTGGCTCCTCGATATGTTGGACCATTTCCTATTACGGAATGTATTGGCCCTGTTGCTTATCGCGTATCACTACCTATTCAGTTTTCGGGAATTCATGACGTATTTCATGTACCCAGCTTCGTCGATGTCTTCGAGATTCGGATTCTATTATTGATCCTCATGTGTTGCAAGATCTTGAGATCTCACCCGACTTGTCTATGGTGCAAAATCATATTCGTGTGCTAGCTTCGGAGGTTAAACGCCTTCGAAATAAAGAAGTCCCACTTTTGAAAATTCAATGGTCCGCAAACCCCAAAGATTGCACTTGGGAAACCAAAGAATTCATCAAGCGTTCTTATCTCGGTTTTCTCTCCTCTTCGGGTGGGGGTGAGCATTCTTAATTCAACTTTTCTATTTTAAATCTTTGTTGAGATGAATAATTTGTGTTATAAACAACTTCTGATATGAAAATTACGGGGACACAATTTTTATAAGGGGGAGTTTGTAAGAACCGTGATTTTCGATTACCGCTGAAATAAAAATTTTGAATAGAAATTTTAAATTGAGATTTGAAAACAAAAGAATGCAAATCATTTACAAGTCAGTTGAACTTTCGAGTGGTGCACGTTGAGATGAGTTGTTAATATGCCTTCACATGCGTGTGAATTTAGACCAATTCAAAAACAAAGTTGAACACTTTGATGTCACCAATTTTATTAAAACAAAATATAAACACTTTGCAGCCATCATCATTTAATGCAAGCATGTCCTTCTTTCTCTGATGCACGTATCGCCTTTAATGCATTTGTACAAACCACTGCCAGCACTTGTTGCTTTGACTTATACACTTTTGGAAAAAAAGAAGAGTAGCTGCATCATTCTATCGTTTTAATTTTTCGAGTAGCTCAGTGAAACATTAATGATGTTTTCAAAATTCTTGCTCATTTGGATCCTAGTCGCTAACCGGTTCTAAAAAATTATTGGTCAGTGCAAAACTCACACTTCTAATTTATTAAATTACTTCATTATTTGCGTGCAAGGTGTATTGCACACAAACGAAGTCCACGCTACACATTTGTTACGTGTGTACGTGTAGCTTTGTTTAGGCAAAAATCATTTTCGTGCAAAAATGTTTTAAAATTTTGTCAAGTATGTTGTGTAAGTTGTATTGCATGAAAACCAAGTTCCAGGTCACGTAATTTTAATTAACTTCATCACTGTGTGCAAAAAGGTGAAGCGAGAAAATATGGCCTAGGTCATTTATTTTGCCTTTTTCCTTTCGTATAAGTATGAAGTACTCACGTTACACATAGTATAAAATAAGTCTAGTCCAATTTTCATGCTAACATGTGCAGCACGAGTTCTAGTGAAGTTCGGGTCATTATTCATTACTTGCGTGCATAGGATGTTATTCCCCAAGTATTTTTGTTTAAATCCTTGTGTGCAAAGTATATGGCCAGGTCATCTATTTTATATACTTCATTTTGTGTGCGTGCAAAAAATTTATTGCCCAGACCATATTTGGTTCATGCATGCATTTAGCTAAGTCCGTGTGCAAATATATGTAGCAAGATTCATGTCCAGACTATTTTCAATGCATATGTACAAACATGTTATATATGAAAATATGGTCCAGGTCACCTTGTTTTGTATTTTTATTCGTGCACGCATATTGTAGTAATATCCAGGTTATTATACTTTGTCCATAGTGGTTGCTTGCATGCTAATATAAGAAGCACGAAAGTGAATCACCAATTCAAGTCATGTTACTTTAAACTTTGTGTATACTTTATTTCGTGCGTGAGTGAAGTATGGTCAGGTCACATTATTTTGGTATTGGTTTCATTCGTGCATGCATGAAGTTGTATTGCAAAGAAAAACTATGCCAATTCATTTACAACTTTGTTAATTGTATGTGTATACAAGTTAAAGTATACGAAACTATGCCAGGTCAACTTATTTTATCCATTAGTTACGTGTATGCATGAGTATATTGTCTAGGCTATCCAATACTATAAATATATATAGTAGTGCAGTCTAATGTTTAATTTACTTTGAACCGGTGTTTTTTTTTGAAACGTATTTTTGTTGCCGTTATTTTTATAACGGATTTTTACCCCGTGTTTATATTTGAAGCATGTTGTTTTGATTAGATTTTTGACGAATAAAATTACTGTTGTTTTGACTTCAGTAACCGTCAATTTAAATTGAATTTTCAAGCGGTTATCTTGCAATCAAGAAAACCCACAACGCTGATTTTCTATCCGTTTTTATGGTGTTTTGTGAAGCGCAATTTCCTTGTCGAAATTGCTATAGAAGTTGCTGTTTTAATCACGTGTTTTTAAATCGTTTTAAAATATAATTGTTTCTAAAAATTTCACAGTTTACGCTTTCGAAAGAATGAGGAATCGATTTAAACGCTTCAGCAAAATTAAGGACTATGAACCCTTACTTTTACTGATTCGATTAATTCCGGACTTGTCCATTTGAGAACGTAAAAACTATTTACATAAAATACACAAATTTTCACTTTCAAGGAAACGATGATGAGAATTAAACAATTTAGCAAAAGTATGGAATATGGAACACCCTTTTACTAATTCGGTTAATTCTGGACTCGTTAATTGAAATATTTGCTGCGAAATTGCTGTTTGAAAATTTTGATGATTTTGTTGGGCTTTCGAGCCACTATGCTGGACCTTCGGGTCAATTACCAGTACTAGGCCTTCGGGTCATTTGTTGGACCTTCGGGTCATTCGTTGGGCGCCAAATATTATGTTGACAATACTTGGTAGGCTTCGGCCATATGATATGCACGTGCGGCGTAGCTTAGACTCACCATATGCTGGGATCGATCCACTTTTATGATGATTTTCTAGTTATCTTATTTTGATTTCTAGATTTTTGTGTATTGCTGTTTTGAATTCAATTTTGAATTTGGGAGTTGATTTTGATGGAGTTTAATGAGATTTCTTCATTTAAACTATATTGATTATTTATGTTGAATAGTCTCATTCGAGATTATGATTAATTTGCTTTGATGTTGTTTATCCTGCATTCATTTCTAAGTTAAAATTAGACTGATCCGTTTATTATTTTCTTTTAAATAATACTCGGGTCAGACCGAGTTATTTTAGGATAATCGCTATCTCTGATCTTGTTGCTGCTTCAGCTTTTGGGATTTCACCTCATCTTTTGTTTAGGCTTTGGGGTGTTACTTTTGATGTATTGACTCTCATCTCATGTATGTATTGATGACCATGTATACGTACAATTGGTTCATGAGAACCATCGAGTGTTGTAGCATGTATCCAGACTTACCTTCCGCTATGTCTGATATTTCTATTCTGATGTGATTATACTTATCTGTGTTGTTGCTATTATGAGTTGTTCTGAAATTTTCTTAAGCCACCGTTGTAACGACCTTGGATTTTGGCACTATTATTTTAATAAATATTTAATCCAATTAAATAAAAAGTGAACAGATCATTTTAAAATGAATATGACTTTTGGGAATAATTGCCATTTATTTGTATGGATTTGTATTTTTGAAAGGAAATTGATTCGAAAATTTAAAATAAAATCTCTTAAACATATATAAAATGAAACTTATTTTATATAATTGAATTAGAATGCTTTACCTTGTTCTCATTTGATAAAAATATATATGGACAATAATGTTTGAAATAGAATCTAATTCTATCAGTATAAATATAAGTATAAATGTAAGTAAACCATAAGAATATAATTTAAATACTGATAGTTAAAACATAAAATATAAATATAAATAAGTAAGCATATGAATATAATTTAAATGTCGATGGCTAAAATATAAAATGGAAATAAAAATAAAAGCAAGAATTAAGTAATTAAGGTATGCATATAACATAACTTTACAATTTGTGAGTAAAGTATAAAATAAGATAACACAAACATATGTATATGAATTAAGCAAGGAAATAATAAAACAAATGTCTTTGAACAAAATAGTTTCCATTTACAAGACCAAAGTATAAACTAAACCTGACACAAACATATACATATGAATTATTCAAGCAAGAAGACAATGTTTTCATACATAATATCTATGTTCATAAAATAAAAGGATAAAACATAATATCTTCATTTTCAAGCCAAGTGTTTGCCTGCAAAGTGTATATTTTCATACAAAATATTTATATACAGCTAAACATAATTATAATATGTAAACACAATAGGAAACCTTAGCATTAAATTGCTATCATCTCAGCCCAATTTTAGTCATTTCAAAAGTTTTACAAATTTTTATATTTCAGTAATAAAATCTGGACAAAATAAAACAAAGATAAGAAAGCAACTTAACCAGCTATAAACTCCCTTAAGTATCCTGTTCTCTTTTATATATGTGACCATCTCCTTTTTAGTTCGTTCAAAAAAAACTTAGTTAACCTGTGAAAAATAAAAAGAAGAAAAAAGGAGAAGTAATCTCAAATCAAATTTAAATCAAAAACAGAACAAAACTTAAGGCAGTTTCAACTGCAGTCTTCATCACTTCAGATTGTTCTTTGATCAGCTACCTTGCAGGTGAGTAAACATCAAGTTTAAAATTTTGAGTTTAATTAAATCAGTAAAGGTGATTCATTTATTATATGATATTGTATCTGTTTGATCTTTGAATATCATTCTGTGCATATATAGATTACTGTGTATATATTGGTTTTCTCTGTTATGAATTACAGGGATTGATTATCATCCAAACTCAAATCTGCTTTCAACTGATCATTGTAAACTTTAAGTTTTCAGTTAGACAAGAAGTTTAAATCTTAACTAAGATTTTTGAAAGCTGATTTAAACCCTGATTGTAAAATATACATTGTAGCTTTATTTTACAGGTAAGTAAGTAGAAATTGAATAAACTTGGTTAATGTAAAATAATAATTCAAGTTCATAGTTTGAATTCTTACAGCAAAACATGATTTTTAAAACAAAAACGAAGATTTTTAGCTTTTTATTCTCAGAGCAGTTTGAATTTGAACAAAAATTGCATTTTTACCAATTACTGATGAATGATCCAATAATAAATGTTGAAATTTGGTATGAAGCAAGTTAAGCATTTGTGATTTCATGAAAATTATCAGAAAATTTTTCTACGTCGTGAAATTAAGATACGAGATCATATTAGGGTTTTAGTTGGAGTTCTTGTTCATGTCTGTAACAAGGCGAGTTTGTCTTCTTCACGTGATCGAGCTTGGCGTAACACTGGGAAAGGGTTGCTTAGAGTGTTGTCGTAGTGTGGCCGAAGTTAGAGCGCCTCCGGTAGTTTGTGTGATGGTGACGAGGTGGCTTTGATGTTTTGGTTGAGCTTCAGGTTCGAGCAAATGACTAAATTTTCGAATTCGAATTTTTGTAGGCGATTCGAATTTTGATTTCGAATTTAGTGAAGATTTACGACATGTTGTTGATGTTGGTGTTCGCCGGAGCTGAGTCGTGTCGCCGTGCACGTGTACGGCAGTGAAGAATGGTGTCAGTGTCGATGTGGGTGTGTGTCTCGAGTCGTGCTCGAGTAATTAAGGTGGTAACTTCGAGTATAGACCGAGTTCGCGCGAGACTTCCTGGGGCTATAATTTATAACCTATGTTTAAACTTAAACTTAACTACAGAAAAAAAGGGGAGAAGGAGAAGAGTATGAGAGGGAGAGAAGCGACTCGGGGAAAACAGGTGAGAAAACGCATGTGATTCTCGAGTGAATCAGGAGAAGTTCTTGGGTTAATTCTTTTCAAACTGCAATGTTATAAAAGAGTTAAATAAAGTAAAGTTAAGTGAATAATTCTTCAACAGTTTTAGCACTGTAACTAAATGAGAGTTTAACAGTAAGTTAAAACTTTATACAAGTTTTAATTTTCTTAGTTAATGGTTAACGATGTTTTTTTAAAACTCTTAATTATTTATTTCAGTTAAATAATTACTTTCAGTAAGTATGAAATTAATTAACATTTAAAGTTTGTAGTTAATAATAAATTGTTTCCAAAAATTTAAAGAAGACTTATAATATGTTAATTAAGATGAGTAATTAATATCAATTAATTATTTTTAGAAAGTAATTACATTATAATTGTAATTAGAGATTGGTAATTGAAAATTAAGTGATAAATAAATTGTAATTAACTAATTAAAGTTAATTAATGTATGATTACTAGTTGATTAATTAAGTAACTTAATTACGAATTAATAATTAAGTAATTTAATTAAGAATTAATAATTGATTAATTAAGTAATTAGTAGTTAATAAACAGACAATTAAGTTTTATTAGTTAATAATTAAGTTTATGAACTAATAATTAAGGGTAATTAATTAAAGTAATTAAGATTTAATAAAATAAATAAGAAATGATTAATTAATTAAACAGCTAAAAGTAGAATAGTTAATTAATTAATTAATTAATTAATTCACCATTAATTAAACAGGGTAAAGTGATAAATTCTCAAGTAATTGATTTAAATTGATTTAATTACAATAAGAATTAAAGATGTTTGCTTATGAATGTTGTGTATGTAGAATATTCGATTTTGTGATATTTATTTGATGATATTCTATGATGCTCTATGATATGCCTTGATATATCTATGATGATTGTGTATGATTTATTTGTGATAAATGATATGTGAATTCAAGTATTGAATTAAACTGTTTAAATTAATTAAACAACTTGACCTTTAAAATGGCATTTAGATTTCGATGAGACCGGGATCTGGTGTCAATTTGATATTCCAAAAACCACATCGATCCAAATTAAATGTTAGGTCATGAAATTTCAAGTGAAGATCGAGATGGTGCTTTCAGAATGCAAGGGTTATTGTCATTGACTCCGAGGGTGATTCCAAAATGAGTGTAACGAGATAATGCCTTCGGTCGTTCGAACCCGGAACGAACTTGTATGGATTAAATGCTTTCAGCACATCGTCAGGCGTACGATGAGCATTCTAAGAGATATGTTCTGTTAAGGTAATCGCAGCCTCAAGCCTCATCAACCGGGAATGGCTAAAACAGGGGATGTGCAGCAAGGTTAGGTGGGTCATGCCCAAGCAGGACGAGATATACCCCTGTCTAGATGTCCCTTTTTATTTCGGCTGTGTGGGGCAGTTGATTGCAACAACTACCGGGGTTATCTTGCTAGGGACTGTTCAGTAAGGAATGATTCCGGCCTTGTGTTGCAGGGGAGTTAGGGTGGCTCCTCGGTACGGTGATCAAGACCCCGTACTGTGACGGGCGGTACCCCAGTAGCCCTGCCATTGATGGTAACCCATTTTCCCTACGGTTTTGATTTGTATTACCCACTTTCGTGGCTAGTGGCTGGAATTTAATAGATGTAACAATTTCGGCTATTTTCTATTTACTTGAAAACCCTAGACACTATTATAATATCACTGGATTTCCTATAAAATGTTTTGGTTAGCGTAAGGTAAAAACTTGCCCGTATTTATGTGTGGGGAGTCTTACGTGATACCTTTATCTTCAAATGTTTTTCAAAGTTAAACATCCTTAAACCATTTACTCGTACCAGACCCATGTCTGACCCGGAGTTTATATTTTGTTTATCATAAACTCTTGGGTACTCAAATTTTTACGAGTGCCCAAGTGATAGGTTTTGGATTTTGAGTTCTAGAGGAGCTTGGAGAAGGAGTCCCAGACGTATGCAGCTATCTATCTAGTTCCGCTATGTTAGTTGATGTATGATGTATCTCTGATGTATGTAGTGACCGATGTATATATGACTGTCATGTGTATGATATTGTATAACTCTGATATATGTAAAAATATGTAATAGTTATGTGATGTATTATATTTTGTTCCGTTCCGCTATGAGATTCTGATGTTATTATTCTTTCTTTCTATTCTTTTCAATTTCTATCCATTTCTTTCTTAATTGATGATACGTCTTTCTGGAGAAGAAGGGCGGGTCGTCATAGTTGGTATCAGAGCGCTAGGTTGAGCGAATACCTAGGTTCTTGAATGATTTCTTTCTTGAGAGAGTGTTTGTAGTTTTGATATATATATATATATATATATATATATTGAAAATTGGTTAAACTTTATTTCTGCTATACAGGCCGAAGCCCAACTGTTTACAGTGAATTACTAGAACTGTTTACAATGATTAATACTAAATACACAGTTCGAACATTCCAATTATAAACTCCTCTTTAAGCAAGCTTTTGGTCAGTCATGGCGGCTCCCCAATCTCTGCTAGAAATCCTTCATCGTTTGCCTTCCACTTCCACTTCTCCAGTAGTGCTTTTTCTTGTTCCTTTAGGCTGGTAAGTAATTTCTTGTTGATTCTCAAAATCATCGTTTTAACATCACGATCTATTTTCGCATTCACTGATAGAGTGTTTGTCTCTTTTCTGTTAAAAGCCCTGTTGTTCCTTTCACGCCAGATGTTCCAAATGGTAGCTGCGAAGCAAATTTTGAATATTTCTTGCAGAAGATTCGTACAATTTCTCTAATTGTTCAGGTAACAAATTTCCTCTTTTATTGTTTTAATTTCAGTTGATCCCGTACATTTCTCTTTCTGATGTTTCCAAACTAACTTTGTGAAAGTACACTCAAAAAATAAGTGTTCATGACTTTCAGTCTGTTCATTACATAATCCGCATGTGTTTTCTTCTATAATTCCCCAATTTTTTAGCCGATCTTTTGTGGGAAGTCTGCCAAGTATGGCTTTGTATGTTGTATGGGTCATTTTTGGTGTAATTGATTTACTCCAGTTAAAACTATATCACTCAACTTTTTGATGCTTATATCTGACTTCCTCCATTATTTTACTGAATTGGAACTTGCCTGTCTTAGAATGTTTCATGCTCCACTCATCACACATTTTCGCTGCATATATAGGAAGGTTCTGAATTTCCTGTGTACAATTCCTTGCAACAATTTGTTTTTCACATTTCCAAACTCCTCCTTCCATTATACTTGAAATAGCATAGTTTGGTTGACCATAGTCTGAGAAACTTTCCATTCCCAACCTGTCAATTAGGCTTTTACCATTAAACCATGGATCTCTCCAAAGATCAGTTGTATTACCATTCGCTATTCTCCTTTCAATCAAAGGTTTCAATAATTCTCTGTGTTTCATGATTTTCTTCCATATTACAGATGCATTATTATCTATTGTATCTGTCCAAAAGTTTGTTTTAATGTATCTAGATCTCATCCATTTTGGCCATAAATTGTCTGATGATATTATATTCCATGCCAATTTGATGCCATATACTTTTTTGAGTTCAAATAGATTTTTAAGTCCTACCCCACCTTCCTTTTTTGGTCTACACAAGTCTTTGTAGCTGATTTTGTGAAATTTCCCACTCTAAATGAAATCAGCACAAACTGAATTTATTTTCCCTAGAGAACAATCTGGAATCTGAAAACTTTGGAGCCAGTATCTGACTTTAGAAGTGATCACTGTGTGGACTAACTCAACCCTTCCAGCAAATGATAACAGTTTGGATCTCCATCCCTGTAATTGCTCTCTTATTTTGTCTATCAGTTTTGCACATTCTTTATCTGTAATTGAATTATTAGACAATGGTATGCCCAAATATTTGACTGGGAGAGTCCCTTCTGCTACTCCAATTCTGTTTATCAGAGTCTACTTGTATTTGCAATATTTGTTAAAATAACATTTAGTTTTGCCTTCATTAAGTTTCAGCCCTGCAACCTTTTCTAATTTGTGCAATAATTCTTTAAGCTCATCAATTGCATATGTAGTAGCTTTCATAACTACTAATAGATCATCAACATATATAAGGTGGTTTACCTTTGGTGAACTTCTGTGCACGGGGATAATCTTGTTATTATGACATGCTATTTCCATTTGAAGGGAGAACCACTCCATTGCTACAGCAAATAGGTAAGGGGATAAGGGATCCCCTTGTCGTAGACCTCTGTTGCTAGAAATGTGTCTTCTAGGAATTCCATTAATCAGAATTGAGAAAGTTGGGGTAAAAATGCAACACTTTATCAACTTTAATAGACTCTCTGGCACCCCCATTTCTTTGAGCATGTGAATAACAAAATATCAATTCACCAAAGGTAGATAGGGTAGTGGTGTGTGTAACACGATACCAATGGTTAGAGTTTGAATGGTTGAGGTTGGAAGTGTATCTGTCGAGACTGTAGACCTATTATCGTCTCGAGTAAGCTTTGGGTGGTGTAAGAATTTCATCGATCTTTGAAGGAAACCAGTTAAGGTTCGGATTTCATCTTTGAAGTGTAAGTTTGAATGAGCTAGAGTTCGGATCTGTTGGTTGGACAGAAGCATGTCATGATATCTTGATACCTCAGGATATAGTAGCTGTGTGATGAGACACAGTGACTATGGATGTCTCCGAAGATGTTTCTTTGGAAACAAGTTAAGGAAGTATGTTTGCTTAGGTGTTGCGGCTAAGCTCAGCAGGATGTTTTTGTTTGTTTGAGGTCCAAGTTTCTCGAAGAGCTTTGGATAGGAAGTCTTTGGGCTTCTGGGTCAGCATTGTAGCTCGAAGTGTTCGGTGTGCCGTCAAGGAGCTTTTCTGGCTTAGCAGTTTTCCTTGAGGTAATTTCAGAAGCAGCAGAGTGGATCCATTTCTTCGATGGATTGGCTCGATAAATATAAGGCTGTTATGTATTGTGATGAGAGAACAGTTTCGTTGGAAACCGATCCAGGTAGAATTGCCAGAGTGTCGTGTGATAATTCTAGAATTCACTTGAGTAGTCTTTTGCATGGAGTTGAGACTTCTCAGGAGAAGATTGAAGATATCGATGTGGTCCAAGATTTCCCTGATGTATTCAAGGAAGTTAAGTGTTTGCCTCCACATCGAGAGATAGCGTTTGTATTGATTTGATTTCAGGAGCAGTGCCAGTGATTCAGCCTAGTAGGAGGATGGCTCCTAGAGAGAGAAAAGAGTTAGTTAAGCAGACTCAGGATCTTTTGGAGAAGGGATTGATTAGGCCCAGTTTTTCTTGTTGGGATTCTGCGGCGGTGTTTGTCACTATATTGGATGGATCGCTAAGGTTCTGTGTGGATTTTTGAGAACTGAATATATCTGTTCCAGTATTCATTGATGATATTTCGGTCTATTCTAAGTCTGAAGAAGAGCACAAGCAGCATTTGAGGATAGTGTTGGAAACACTGAGGAGACATGTTTTGAAGGCGAAGTTCTCTGAGTGCCATTTTTGGAAATCGGATGTCAAATTTTTGGGGCACATTATTTCTGGTGAAGGTATCTCTGTAGATCCAGCGAAGGTTGAGACTATTCTTGTGATGACCCGGAATTTTGAAACAATATCAATTTAATAATCTGAATTAAAAATTAAATTGATTAGATAATCTTTGTAATAAGATTTGAATTAATTTAATAATCCAATTAAATAAATATTGAATTGATAGATTTTATCTTTTTAAATCTAAATAATTGTTATCTATTTATAATGTATATAGAATATGTATACATTGAAAATAGATATTGTTTAATCTAATAAATAAATAAATCTTGTTTTCTATAAAAATATATATATATTTAGTAAAAATTGAGAATTTTGATTTTATTTAAAAGTTAAACTTTTAAAAGGTTAATTAATAAATAAAATAGGGTTTTTAAATAGTTAAGATAAAAATTTAATTTGTTTAAAATAATTTATTTGATATTAAGTTTTTTAAAGGTATATAATAAATAACAATATGATTTTAAATACCTAAGGTTAAATGTTGAAATGATTTAAAACATGTTTAACTCAAGTTTAAATTTAAATAAATAACAATAAGGTTTATTTTGATTTCTTAAAATTATAGTTGGATAAAATAAATAATTTACTAATAAGGAAACAATTTCTTTTAATAAGTTATTTATGGTTATCAAATTTTGTTATTTTTAAAAATATAATAATACATTGTTTTAACAAATAGATTTTTATATAAAAATAATTGTTTTTCAAAAATTTAAATTATGTAGTTATACTTATAAATAAACTTGATTTCAAAATTTAATTTGAACTTGAATTCAAAGCTTTTAAATTTTAAAGTATAAATATTTTTAATTTGTTTTGATCTTAAAATAATTGTATAAGCTTCATTTTATAAATTTAATTGGATTTATTCATTTTAAATTTTATCTACATGTAAATAAATGCATGTTAACTAATTAATTAAATATATCTTATATTAAACATCTAATTAAAATACAAGTTAACTTAAATATAGCTTATTAACATTTAAAAACAAGTGTAAACTTTTTAGAAACTTAAATTAACGTGTGTAAAGATAATAATCTAGGTGCATGACAAATGTTAATGTAAAGGACAAGTGTCAATACTTGTTTTATTTTCTTTAAATTTTAATTAAACAAAATTCTTATCCATATAAAACACTTCCACATTTTTAATTCTTTTCTTTTCTCTTATACTTTGAATTCAAACTAATAAGTAATGTTCAAAACTGAAAACAAATCTGAAAATAAAACAAACATCTTCAACAAAACTCTGAAAATCATCTCCAAAATCCTGAAAATCAAAAGCATGCATATCATTTTTCAAAATGGAATCAAATGCATGAAATCAAAGCAAGAAATTCTGCATTTCTTATTCAAGCAAACCTGCAATTTCAAAACAACCTGCATCATTTAGCATCTGGAATTCAAGCAACTGCAGTTTCAAATTAAAAGAAGCAAGCATGCCACTTTAAAAATAAGTTCCATAGCAATTCAAGTTTCTGAGTCAAAAGACTTTCATATGAAGGTTGTTTTCAAAGGAATTGGAGGCTCTGTCTTCTTATCTATAAAAAAAGGTGAGTAACATCCTTTTTAATGAAATTTAAGTATTTTAAAAATGTTGCTTGATGATTTCCATGATTAAGTGTGAATGACATGTATATTTATATCAGTTGTTTTCTGTAAAATGGATGATAAACTTGATCATGCTATGTCCTCTGTAATTTATTCCCAGGTGCATGAATCTGCTAAACCCCATCATCACATAATATAATATATGTTAGTGTTTAAGGTTCATACAAATGTGTTTGTTGAATCAGGAATCAAAGTATAAATTTTGTTCAAGTTAAATAAAAAAAGAATTTGAATTGTCTTTGAAACTCAGGATAACAGGGCCAATTTGTATATAAGTGAAATACCAAACATATTGATTCACTGTTTCAGGAATAAAATCAAAAACATTATTCAAAATTATGATTTTTAAAACTAAATTAACAGTTTTTAAAACTAGATTTAATATGCAGTCCTAGGTTGAACTTAAAAGGGGGGATTTTGGGTTAATGGGTGATCTAGGCAATTTGAAGTGACGGGGTTCTTCTGGTAAGTGGAGGAGCAGTCATTGATGCCGGGAAAAATATTTTATGTGCATGCAAATCAACATGGGAACCGTGGTGATGATTTTCTACCTGTAGCCCTAGTTTAAGCTAAGAAATTTGTTTTGGTCAGTATTACCTATAGAAGTGATCGAGTTGAATGAGATTTTGAGGAATGTTAGTATGATGGTAGATGAACATGTGGCCGGAGTCGTTGCCACTTCGGTGGTCAGAAGATGGAGGATGAGGCGTGTTACAAGTTTGGGGGTGAAACCTGTTTTCTGCTGTTCCAGGTTTTGATAAGGCAACTCGAATTCAATTTTGTGTTTTGGAAGGAGAATCTGATGGTGGTGGTTGGTCGTGGGGTTGGTTGTCGATGTCAGGAAGTCACCGGAGGTGGGTGATGGTGGCTGGAGGCACGGTGCACGTGCACCATGCAAAATTTTTGAGTTTTGATGGAACTGGGTACTGCAGAGTTTTGAATTCGAGTAATACTCGAGTGTTTGCTATGTCTTGCTCGAAGATATGGGTTTGATGACTCGAATCATTATTTGGTTAGCTCGGGTATTTGTTGATATTACAGTTTTTCTATAAAACTGTCTAAAGTTTTAATTTAAATCAAAATTTAAATGAATAAGTTGTTATGATAAGATTTTAAAAAAAGTTTAAATCTGCAGTATGAATTATAGTTCTAAAGGATTTTGAAATCTTATAAGTTTTCAAATTTTGAAAGTGGTTTTCAGTTTAAAAAAATATAAAAAGAAGAAGAAAACCTGACAGTTTTCTGGAAATTGAATTTTATTTTGAAAATCTAAAACTAATTTAAAAATGAAATGTTCATCTAATACCGTTGGTTGGAAGTATATCTGTCAAGACTGTAGACCTAATACCGTCTCGAGTAAGTTTTGTTGTGATAAAGATTTCATTGATCTCTGAAGGAAACCTGTTAAGGTTCGGAGTCCATCTTTGAAGTGCAGAGTTTGGTGAGTAGAGTTTGATCTGTTCGATTGGGCTGGAGCAAGTGATGGTATTTTGATACCTTAGGAAGTTGTAACTGCGTGATGAGATGTAGTGACTATGGATGTGCCAAAGATATTTCTTTGGAACAAGTTTTGGAAAGTGTGACTGCTTCGATATTGTGGCTGGATTCAGCAGGATGTTGTGGTGTTTCTATCTGCTTTGAAGTCCGAGTTTCTCGAAGAGCTTTGGATCAGGAAGTTTGGCATCGATGTCAGCAATGCAGCTCGGAGTGCTCTGTGAGCCGACAGGGAGGTCTTAGCTGAGTAGTTTTTTTGGAAGTGGAATTCAGAAGCAGCAGAGTGAATTCGTTTCTTCAATGGATTGGCTTGGACAGTGTAAGCTGTTCTGTTTGGTAGAGAGAGAACAGTTTTCTTTGGAAATTTATCAGGGTTGATCGCAAAAGCGACTTGCGATAGTTGAGTGTTCTCTTGGATTGTTGGAGATTATCTGGATGTCTTCTAGGAAGACAGAGGTTAGTCCACATCTAGAAATTGAGTTTTCTGATTGACTAGTATTCCAGGAGTGGAACTAGTGGGTTAGTGTAGTTGAAGGATGATTCCTAGAGATAGAGTTTGATGAAGCAGCTCAGGTTTTTGGAGAAACTTCTGAGTTTCCTTTAAGGATCTGTTGAACCATATTTCTGGGAAATGATGTCCAGTTTGTGCTCGTGTTCTTCATCAGCATTTTCTTATCTACTTCGGATCAGAGTTGTGCAGTGGAAGTAGTTTGGAAGTATTTCTAATTGTCTTTTCCGGATTGGGAGAAGTTTGTTGTCTTCTGCTGGTTATGGAGTAGAATTGTGTTTTGATTTTGAATTGATCTTGAGGAGATCATTGTGTTGGGTTATTTTTGGTTCTGATTGTTTCTAGAGGAATTAGCTAGGGGTTGAGCTGATCAGTTTGGATGATGGCAGACCAGGATCGTCTGAAGACTTTTGTGGATAAGGGACGGAGAAATTTGGAATTCGAAGTTGGAGACTTCGTTATTGTTGGAGTTTTCTCTGATTCAGGAGCTAAAAGTTTTGATAAGTCTGGGGAGCTAGCTCCGAGATGTTTGGATCTTTTTTTCTGTGTTTTGGTTGGATCAGTGTTTGGTTTTCAGGTTTGAATTGCCAGTTTGGATAACTGGGATTCGATGGGTTTCACGTATCTCTGAGGGAGTACGTGGATGGTCTATCTCTGGTTTTAGAACCAGCAGTTATAGAGTTTGGTTGTTGAATCAGACTCGTCTACAGTCTGATATGCTGTCTAGTTCTGTATATCTAGATGAATAGAAGCTCCGTAGCTTAGTAGAATTGATTGTTAGGAATCTGTAGAGCGAGTATCCCGATATTTATACCGAGGAAACTCGTGAAAGCTCTATCCAGAATTTTATCTGGATAGTATATTTGATTGATTGGATGAATTGATTGCTATGGTTGTTAGCATATCATTGGTATATGCTTGTGTTTTAAAATTGAATCTTTTAAAAAGATTATTAAATTACCTTTGTTTTAAATTTCGGGGACGAAATTCTTTTAAGAAGGAGGAATGTGATGACCCGGAATTTTGAAACAATATCAATTTAATAATCTGAATTAAAAATTAAATTGATTAAATAATCTTTGTAATAAGATTTGAATTAATTTAATAATCCAATTAAATAAATATTGAATTGATAGATTTTATCTTTTTAAATCTAAATAATTGTTATCTATTTATAATGTATATAGAATATGTATACATTCAAAATAGATATTGTTTAATCTAATATACATTGAAAATAGATGGCGACTGAATTTTTTAATGGCGACTGGATTGGCGATTCAACATCTTTGTTTCATCCCCGTGTTTTGGCTTCTGCCTTTCGCTTTTCCCCCCTGCCCTCCTCCCCTTCTCTTTCCATCCATATGCCTAGTTCTTCTCCCCCTTCTCCACTGCTCACCGCTCCATCCCGCTCACGTTCCTCGACTAGATCTGGGCGTTTCTTCAGCGCCTTCCCTTCTTCGCAGCCTCCCTTGCCATCGCTCCTCTCTGACTCAAATTTCCCACCACTGCCTGCATCAATCCCTCCCCCCTGCCACCACCGGCTGTTTGCTCCAGATTGCTCCAGATTGCTCCAGATTGCCAATCGGTTGTTGAGTGCAACGATGTTGTGGATAACACTGGCTGTTTGGAAAATGTATTGGGCGATTCGGTTACATTACTGTCTGTTAGTGGACCGAGTGTGCTTCCTTCTGCCTCTGTTGGTATTGCTAATGAGTATGGTCAGTTAGGTAGTGCCTTGTGTTGTAATTTGGTTGATGCTCTTGGTAATTTAAGTGACTCTAAAGGTGCTCGTGAAAATGCCTATTTAGGCTCGGAACCTGCTCCCAGTAATTCTAGTCCCAATGGGACTCCGAGTCTTGTTACTGCTGCTCTGTCCCATGCCCCTGTGAAGCATGCTCCATCTCCTCCTGCTGCCGACTCCCTTGTTGGTAACAAATCATGGTCATCTCTTTTCTCCTCTCTTCCTCGTAATGCGGGAATTTACAAGCCGGTTGAATTTGAAATTGTTGAAGAGAATGGAGTTATGATCCCACCATCTTCTATGTTGCAAGCCGGAATGGACTTTTGGTCTGATCACCTTGTTGGTTTCTTTTTGGACCCTTCCCACCGCCTTCAGGATGTGGCTTCTGTTTGTCGTCGGGCCTGGAAACTTCGTGGTAACTTACGTGTTAGGTTGGTTGACTCTTTCTATTTCCTTAAGTTTTCTTCCCCCGAAGAACGTAGTCTTATGCTTGAGGCTGAGCCTTCTTTCTTTGATGGTCAACCCTTTATTATTACTCCATGGACCCCTACTGTGGCTAAAGCGCGTGAACAAGTTCTATCTATTCCCGTTTGGACCTATTTTTCGCATATTCCTTCTGCTCTCCAACCTCTACTTCGTTTGAATTGGTTAGCTTGTAACGTAGGGAAATTGAGATGTTTTGATTCGAATACCGTCGCGCGTGAAAAATTGGTGTATGCAAAAGCCCTGATTGAGATATCCCCGGATAAGCCGCTTCCTTCTTCTATTCCTGTCCAGCTTGCTGTTGGCCATGTTGTGGAGGTCCGTGTTCGCTATGGTTGGGTTCCTGTTATTTGTTCCTCCTGTCGATCCTTTGGCCACCTGGCTACTGACTGCAAGCAAGTTGTTGCTACTGTGATTGCTCCTAAGATCCCACTGCCTTGCCCCCAATTAGGATTTAGGTTCCTAAGGTTTCTTCCACAGTTGTCCCGCCTTGTGTCGTTCCTTTGCCTGACTCGGATCCGTCTCCTTCGTCTGCTCCTGGCCCAGCCTCTCCACCTGCATTGTTGGACGCTGGTAATGTTTCAGCGATTCCTGTTGATGCCCCTGATCCTGGTCCTCCTTGTTCCCCTATTGCTTGGGATGATGCGGAGAGGTGTTGGGTTGATTTCATTTCTGATGTGAGATTTAACCCAATGGCCGATTCTTTCTTCAGATTCGTTTCTGATGATCAGCATGACCTTAGATGTCTTTATTACAGACCTTCTGGTGACTCTTTGGTTCTTGTCTTGGATGGTCATTTTGGGGGTAGGAATTCTATCTTGCTTGCTGATTCATCCTGGGAACGCTCCTTTATTTACTCAGCTGATTCAGTGGCTTATGATCCTTGTCTTGCTTCCCGCTTCCGCCCCTTTGCTGGTATGTTGGGAAATGTACATCTGGTGCCTTCCCATGTTGTTGTGGATGATGGAGATTCTTCCTCTTCGGAGGAGTAGTTAGTTTCATTATTCCTTTGTTGTTGTGATATGTCTTTCACACACCAGTGCTGTTTTTTTCTTCTTTACTTAGTAGTTAAGGTGTTTCTACCTTACTCCTGTACTTCAATTTTTATTACGTTCGTAATAAAAAGTGGACGGTCCACTATAAAACCGGCTTGCCTTGCAAAAAATAAATAAATAAATAAATCTTGTTTTCTATAAATATATATATATATATAGTAAAAATTGAGAATTTTGCTTTTATTTAAAAGTTAAACTTTTAAAAGGTTAATTAGTAAATAAAATAGGGTTTTTAAATAGTTAAGATAAAAATTTAATTTGTTTAAAATAATTTATTTGATATTAAGTTTTTTAAAGGTATATAATAAATAACAATATGATTTTAAATACCTAAGGTTAAATGTTGAAATGATTTAAAACATGTTTAACTCAAGTTTAAATTTAAATAAATAACAATAAGGTTTATTTTGATTTCTTAAAAATATAGTTGGATAAAATAAATAATTTACTAATAAGGAAACTATTTCTTTTAATAAGTTATTTATGGTTATCAAATTTTGTTATTTTTAAAAATATAATAATACATTGTTTTAACAAATAGATTTTTATATAAAAATAATTTTTTTCAAAAAATTTAAATTATGTAGTTATATTTATAAATAAACTTGATTTCAAAATTTAATTTGAACTTGAATTCAAAGTTTTTAAATTTTAAAGTATAAATATTATTAATTTGTTTTGATATTAAAATAATTGTATAAGCTTTATTTTATAAATTTAATTGGATTTATTCATTTTAAATTTTATCTACATGTAAATAAATGCATGTTAACTAATTAATTAAATATATCTTATATTAAACATCTAACTAAAATACAAGTTAACTTAAATATAGCTTATTAGCATTTAAAAACAAGTGTAAACTTTTTAGAAACTTAAATTAACATGTGTAAAGATAATGATCTAGGTGCATGACGAATGTTGATGTAAAGGACAAGTGTCAATGCTTGTTTTATTTTCTTTAAATTTTAATTAAACAAAATTTTTATCCATATAAAACACTTCCACATTTTTAATTCTTTTCTTTTCTCTTATACTTTGAATTCAAACTAATTAGTAATGTTCAAAACTGAGAACAAATCTGAAAATAAAACAAACATCTTCAACAAAACTCTTAAAATCATCTCTAAAATCCTGAAAATCAGAAGCATGCATATCATTTTTCAAAATGGAATCAAATGCATGAAATCAAAGCAAGAAATTCTGCATTTCTTATTTAAGCAAACCTGCAATTTCAAAACAGCCTGCATCATTTAGCATCTGGAATTCAAGCAACTGCAGTTTCAAATTAAAAGAAGCAAGCATGCCACTTTAAAAATAAGTTCCATAGCAATTCAAGTTTCTGAGTCAAAAGACTTTCATATGAAGGCTGTTTCAAAGGAATTGGAGGCTCTGTCTTCTTATCTATAAAAAAGGTGAGTAACATCCTTTTTAATGAAATTTAAGTATTTTAAAAATGTTGCTTGATGATTTCCATGATTAAGTGTGAATGACATATATATTTATATCAGTTGTTTTCTGTAAAATGGATGATAAACTTGATCATGCTATGTCCTCTGTAATTTATTCCCAGGTGCATGAATCTGTTTAAACCCCATCATCATATAATATAATATATGTTAGTGTTTAAGGTTCATACAAATGTGTTTGTTGAATCAAGAATCAAAGTTTAAATTTTGTTCAAGTTAAATAAAAAAAGAATTTGAATTATCTCTGAAACTCAGGATAACAGGGCCAATTTGTATATAAGAGAAATACCAAACATATTGATTCACAGTTTCAGGAATAAAATCAAAAACATTATTCAAAATTATGATTTTTAAAACTAAATTCACAGTTTTTAAAACTAGATTTAATATGCAGTCCTAGGTTGAACTTAAAAGGGGGGATTTTGGGTTAATGGGTGATCTAGGAAATTTGAAATGACGGGGTTCTTCTAGTAGGTGGAGGAACGGTCATTGATGCCGGGAAAAATATTTTATGTGGATGCAAATCAACATGGGAACTGTGGTGATGATTTTCTTCTTGTAGCCCTAGTTTAAGCTAAGAAATTTGTTTTGGTCAGTATTACCTGTAGAAGTGATCGAGTTGAATGAGATTTTGGGGGATGTTAGTATGATGGTAGATGAACATGTGGCCGGAGTCGTTGCCATTCTGGTGGTCAAAAGGTAGAGGATGAGGCGTGTTACAGGTTTGGGGGTGAAACCTGTTTTCTGCTATTCCAGGTTTTGAGAAGGCAACTCGAATTCAATTTTGTGTTTTGGAAGGAGAATCTGATGGTGGTGGTTGGTCGTGGGGTTGGTTGTCGATGTCAGGAAGTCACCGGAGGTGGGTGATGGTGGCTGGAGGCACGGTGCACGTGCACCGTGCAAAATTTTTGAGTTTTGATGGAACTGGGTACTGTAGAGTTTTGAACTCGAGTAATACTCGAGTGTTTGCTGTGTCTTGCTCGAAGATATGGGTCTGGTGACTCGAAGCATTTTTAGGTTAGCTCGGGTATTTGTTGATATTACAGTTTTTCTGTAAAACTGTCTAAAGTTTTATTCAAAATTTAAATTAATAAGTTGTTATGATAAGATTTAAACAAAGTTTAAATCTGCAGTATGAATTATAGTTTTAAAGGATTTTGAAATCTTATAAGTTTTCAAATTTTGAAAGTGGTTTTCAGTTTTAAAAAATATAAAAGAAGAAGAAAACCTGAAAGTTTTCTGGAAGAATTTTATTTTGAAAATCTAAAACTAATTTAAAAACAGCAGTTTGAATTTCAATTTTAAATTCAGTTTTCTTAAGACCCTTGAATCTTCAAGTTTTTAAAAATGGAATTTGGATTTTAAAATAAGAGTTTTAAAATCAAAATTTAAATCAAAAGTTCAAGTTTAAATCAAAAGATTTAAAATGGGTTCTGGTGTCTTGAATTTAAAATCTGGATATTTGAATAAGTTTTTAAATTTGAATGTTTTCAAACAAGTTTAATTTAAATTGTTTGTTAGAGGTAAATTTGTTTTCAAACAAATATTTAAGCTTGATTTTCCTTTTGAATGAAGACATTATAAAATTTTATAAAAGGAAGTTAAGTGATTTGTTAACTTGAATTTGAAATTTAAAGGGTAATGTACTTTAAACTTAATTTTAAATGAAATTAAGCAAATTGGTTAAGGCTTATCTTATATAAGTTTTAAATGAAAGTAATAAATGTTATTTACATTTATTTTAAATAATTTTAAATGGAATTTAAATTTGGTTTATGCTTAAATAAATTTCATTTTGAATTTTAGATTTAAAATGGAATTTGAATTTAAATTTAAAAATGAAATGTTCTCATGTCTGCGCATGGAGCCTCCAACCCTACCTGCCTTGTCTCATCAGACGTACCCCCCATCCCCACTGACAACTCCATTGAAACAACCTTGTACCTCTCCAACAGTCTTGTCCCTCCTTCTGCCACACCGGCGTCTCCTCCTCCTCATGTTCCAACCAATACCACCTCATCCCTTTCTCATACGGTTATTCCTCCCCTAGTCCCCCCTGACCCTACCACGGCACCTCTGCTACCCTTAACCTCCGATCCGCTTGTTCCCCCTTCTAGTGAACGGTCATGGACTTCGTTGTTCAAGCGCATCCCCAAGAATGCTGGGAAGTACATCCCCGTTCACTTGTCTCCAGTTTATGAAGATGAAGTAATGGTTCCACCATCTGAAGTTATTGATGCTGGTGCATCGATTTGGAAGGAAACCTTGGTGGGTTTCTTCCTCGACAAACCTCTGTCATATACAGCGGTGATCTCCAAACTCAAGGCATTATGGAAGCTAAAAGGAACGGTTACAGTTAAGTCAGATGGTATATTATTCTTATTTAACTTTTCCTGTTCTGAAGACAAAAACAAGATTTTACAGTGTGATCCAATTATCATGAACAACAAGTTGTTTATTATCAAGCCATACGACCCAGCTATCAGTAATGTCACTGGCACGATTACAGCGGTACCGGTTTGGGTTCATTTGTACAATCTACCGCTTTATGCCTGGTCTCCGCTAGGAATAAATTGGCTTTGTAGCCATTTGGGCAAGATGTTATGTATGGATGAAATGACAGAAAAGCAGGAGAGACTGAGCTACGCTAAATGCTTAGTGGAAATAAGGCCACACAAGGAGCTTCCTGATGAGTTCATGGTAAAGTTGGTTGAAGGAGGGCAACAAAAAATATTTGTGCAGTACTTGTGGAAACCTGATGTATGTGTGATATGTAAAGGCTTTGGTCATAAAACTGTGTGTTGTGACAACAAGAAAGAAAATATGTATGAGAACAAGGAAGAAAACAACAGTAAAGAAAATGGAGATAAGGTAGTGGTATCTGTTAACTCAAACAAAGTGAAAAGGAATGTAAGGCAAACTCAAAAAAGGAACTTCAAAGTTTGGCAACGTGTAGGTAGGAAGAAGGTGGAACCAGAGAACAAGGGAGATAAGGAGGAGGAGAAAAAAGGAAGTATTAATGAAAAAGGAAAAAATGATAGAGAAATTAAGGCAAACTGTGAGAATGAGCAAAGTGGTGATAAAGAAGAGATTAACACTGATACAAGAGAAGCTGATATAAATAAAAACATTTTGCAAGATGATGTGACCAATACTGGGAAAGAAGGGGAAAAAGAAGTGGATTTAAGTGAATTAGAGACTGTAGGTGATGAGAAAGAAAAGGAAACAGAAGTAGAACTTCGTGAAATAGAGTCTGAAGGCAACTTGCTTACCTTCAACAAGTTTTCAGTGCTACTTAATATGGACGATGAGGATAATGTGATTGAAGTGAATGACGAAAGCAAGGAAATTAGTGAAAAATGTCAAGAAGATCAAAGTAAAGTTGTTGAAAAGCAAAAGAAAATCAAAATGCAATATTCACATAAAGAAGAAGGTGGTAATAAAGAAAAATATGGAAGCGAGGAGGTTGAGCATACTATGGATGTTACTCACAATCATGAAGATGCAGTATACGTAGACAAAGGAGCGAGACAAGGTCACCAAGTTGAAGTAAGAGATTGCACACAGCAGGAAGGAAAAATAGGCAAAAAGAATAATACCAAGCATATTAACCTCAGTTCAAAATCTCATGAAGCAGTGAACGTGCACCATGCATGCACAGAGAATAACACAATGCAAACAAACAATACAGCAACCCAAAGCAATGTAACAATCCCCAACCCCCCAACCCAACATATTTACTCTAAAATCATTCCTCCCCAAGCATACAAAGCTCCACCTCCTGTCGAAGTCCCATCTCTTTCAACCAACCATCTTTCTCCCCCTCAGCCCATCCACCATTTGCATAAGGAATCAACTAAGCAAGCAGTGACACCACTATCAGCCACCATTCCTAATTACTTGTCTACGAAGCAAGCTGTGACTAGGAATATGAAGATTGAGTTCCTTAATGCACGTGTTGCCCAATGATGTTACGCATTGGAGCATGGAATATACGCGGTGCACATCATGTGATTAAGCAGGACCAATGCAAGCAACTCATTAGAACTCATCAACTAGAAGCCATAGCAATCTTTGAAACAAAATTGAATCTTGCCTTGACATCCAAAGCAGCTGAACACATTAATCCTAGGTGGAAATATATCCATAACTTGAATGAAGCTTCGTACGGTAGGATTTTGATTCTTTTCAATCCCAATACGATCCAACTCACCCCCATTCTATCCACTTCCCAAATGATTCACTGTCATGCCATAGACCTTACTGACCAAACATCCTTCTATGTCACCTTTGTGTACGCCTTTAACACATTTAATACCAGAGATCCCTTGCTTTCGCTCATCCCTTCTCTCAGACAAAACACTCATCCATGGCTAATTCTTGGAGACTTTAACTGCTGCTATATGCTCTCTGATAGAATTGGAGGAAACCCTCTCTCTCTTAGTGAAATCAAGCCCCTTGCTGATGCTCTCTCCGATGCTGAACTTGTTAAGGTTAGGACTGTGGGCATGCCTTACACGTGGAACAATAAAAGAAGGATAGGAGGCAGAACATTCTCCACCATTGACCACACTTTCTCGAACCACAATGCTTTAACAAAATGGCCTTTTCTCTTCAACCTCCTTCCCCCTCCTCTCCTATCTGACCACTCCCCCCAAATAATACACCTTCGTGAAGCGGATTTGAGAGGGAAAACAAATTTTAAATTTTTTAACACCTGGGTTTCTGAACCTGATTTTAAAAATACTGTGGCTAATGCATGGAAAAAGCCTAAAAAGGGAAATCATTTGTTTGTTTTGCAGGAAAAAATCAAGGAGACGAAGAAAGAATTGAAGCAATGGGCGTACAATAAATATGGTCAAGGTGACAAGTTGAGTACTATGATCAAGGCAAGGCTTATTGCAGTACAGTCAGCAATGATGGCCTCAGTCAATAATGTTAATCTATCCGAAGAGGAGAGTATTCTCACTACGCAATATCATCAAGCTTTGAGTAAAGAGAGTGATATGATTAGGCAGAAGTCAAGAATCAAATGGCGAGAAAAGGGTGACAGAAACAGCGCCTACTTCCACGCCAGCCTAAAGAATAAGCAAACAAGCCAAAATTTCACAACAATATATGACAAGTATGGTAATCTTCATAATACACCTGACAAGGTTAAGGATGCTATTGTCAAACATTTCTCCGACCTATATGGCAATATGAACGACTTCATGCCACTAATTGACCAAATACCCAGTGACATACTTCCAAGACTCAATATAGCTCAGAAAGCTAGTCTGTGCAATGAAGTAACTCATGAAGAAATAAAGCAGGCTATGTTCTCTTTAAATACTGAATCTTGTGGTGGACCGGATGGTCTGAACGCCTTATTCTATACAACCTGTTGGTCTATTGTCTCTGACGACGTTACTAATGCTATTCTTCTCTTTTTTAAAAAAGGTAAACTCTACAGGTCATTCAACTATACTAACATAGCTCTGATTCCCAAGACCAAGAATGCTCACAATGTTAATGAATACCGTCCCATCTCCTGTTGTAATACGATATACAAATGTATCGCCAAGGTCATAGCTATCAGACTTAAGAATGTGCTTCCAACCATAGTGTCTAAGAATCAGGCTGCCTACTTACCTGGTAGGAGCATCTTGGATCATGTTCTCCTATCCCATGAACTCATTAAGGGATATAAGCGCAGGAATGTTACTCCTAGAGCAATGTTGAAATTGGATATAATGAAGGCATTTGATATGCTGCAATGGAACAGCATTGTTAGGGTCATGGGGTTCATGGACTTTCCACCACATTTCATTGCTTGGATTTACGAATGTATCTCTACTCCCGCCTTTTCTGTTAGTTTGAATGGCAGGAATGAGGGTTTTTTCGTCAGTAAACAAGGGATCAGACAGGGAGACCCCCTATCATCTTATATTTTTATTCTTGTCATGGAGCTTTTAACAAGAATGATTGACAGGATAATTAATCAAGGTAAATTCAAGCTTCATCCTAACTGCACTGAACCAAGGATCTCTGCTCTGTTGTTTGCTGATGATCTTGTTGTGTTCTGTACTCCTGACACCTGTACTCTTACTAACATCATGCACATTCTTGACAAATTCTATGAAATGACGGGGTTGAAAGTGAATCTCCTAAAATCTGACATCACCGTTGCTGGTGTTAGTTCTGAGCAATGTGCTCTTATTTCTCAAATCACTGGGTTATCTCTAAATCACAATACAATTTCTTACTTGGGTCTTCCAGTTACAACCTCTAGAATCACTTCGAACCATTGCCTTCCTCTTTTCGATAGAATTACTGCCAAGTTGAGCTGTTGGACTTCCAAGTTGCTCAGTCAAGCTGGAAGATTAACTCTCATAAAATCCGTGATCTTCTCTATGCAAGTGTACTGGGCTAGAACCTACATTCTTCCCTTTAAATTGATTAAAATGATCAGAGGTGCTTTCATGAGATATCTTTGGAAGGGCAGGACTTCAGGTAGATATATAGCTCCGATCAAATTTAGTTTAGTTGAAATACCAATGGATAAGGGGGGGTTGGGTATTCTCAACTTAAAACAATGGAACATGGCAGCCTTCGCTAAGCATATTGATACTTTTTATAATAGCAATGACAGTCTTTGGGCTGAATGGTCTGACAAGAATGTGATCAAAGGGAGGAGTATATGGTGCATGTCCAAGCCTCAAAATTTGAGTTGGACGTGGCAGTGCATATTCAAACTCAAAGATAAGGTTCTTCCACTCATCCAAATGAACACGAACCCAAGGTATAGTGTGAAATTCTGGGATGACCCTTGGTTGGAGGCGGGTCTCATCCTAAGGCGACAACTTAATCACTGTGAAACGCAACAGGCTGGTATTCACCATGCAGCCAAAGTTAGGGACATTCTACACAACATACAAAATGCACGTACTTCATGGTCAAACCCGAGGATACATGATATATGGAGAAGAATTAGCAACTTTACGCCTGTCTCTGATGTAGCTGCGCGTATACTGTGGGGGGACAAGAGAGCTACCTTCAAAATTGGAGACATATACGAATTTATGATGAAGAACAGAGCTAGACCGCAATGGAAATGGTGGAAACGTACGTGGGGAAGAGATAGCAGTATGAGACATGACTTCATGCTTTGGAAAGTTTTGAATCGCGCATTGCTGACTAATGCGAAGCTTGCTTGCATGGGTTTGGGCTTTAACCTCTCATGCAAATTCTGCAGTTATATGCCTGAATCGGTCGAACATTTGTTCTTCGAGTGCGCCTTTATTAAACTAATCTGGATATCCGTGATGGCGAGGCTTCATAGGCAGAATGTATCCCACGACAATCGAACTGAATGGGAAAGAGTTTATTATCATGCTGGAATCAATAACGAAAGAGGAAGAATCTTCAATGTAGTTCTTAAAAGCTTTATTTCTGCTGTTTGGAGGGAGAGAAATGCCAGGGTTTTTGATGTTGTCAATGCTAAAACTGACGTGGTGTTTAAAAGGTGGATAATGTGTGAGATATGTCTTTCTTTGGGGCAGCTGTCGTTCGCAATTGAGCCTGGGATACGAGCTTCCTTTCTACTAAACATTTAATTGTTGTCTTCCACTCTTTCTTTTGTTTTTGTTTTTTCCCCCGTGCTTGCTATGCCAAGTGTTCCCTGTATTCTGTTGTTTGTGTGTAGTTTTCTATGGTGTAGTAATAAATGGTCGGGGTCCATTTAACCCCGTCGGCCTTGCCAAAAAAATGAAATGTTCTAGTACACTTTAATATTTATAAAATCATTAATATGAAATGGATTTTCTTAATGATTATTGAAGTATCAAAATAATTAAATAAATAAGATAATTAAGGAGTGACTTATTTATTTAATTTATAATTAATAATTTGGATTAATCTAAATTATAGATTAATTAAGAAGTAATTAAAGAAAAGTAATTAAAGAATTAATCATAGTTAATGATGGTCATTAACTAAGGTTTATTTAGTAATTAATTAATATGATTAATTTTTTTAGATTAATTAATTAATGATAATCAATTGGGAAAATTATTTAAGTTAATTACTTAAATGGAAGTAATTAAGACATTAATTACTTAATGTAATTAATGGGGTTTATTGAGGTTGGTTTAAATTAATTAATTAAGTTTAATTAATTTTAAACAATGGATTTGATAATAATTACTTGATGTAATTAATGAAGTAAAATTATTCAGTGGAGAATTTAAAAGATAATTACTGGATGTAATTAGTAGATGATGTTGGGATTGTGAAATAATTTGGATTAAATTATTTTTGTATAATTAATCAAGGGATTAATTAAATTAATTAAGGAGAAATTAATTTGATAAAGTAACTATGGGTAGTTAATTATAGAATGAGACTAATCAAAGGTGATTAATGTTTAAGTGAGATTAATTACTGAAAGTAATTAATTTAATTGAGTAATCAATTAAATATAATTAAAGGTCATTAATTAATATAATTAATAATGTAATTAAGATTGATAAATCAAGATTAAATTAATCAATAATAAATGATTAAGTGTAATTAATTAATTGTAATTAATTAAGGTTTAATGTAATTAATTATAGTTAATTAGTTAATGAAGTAATTAAAGGTTAATTACTGTAATTGGTTTAGAGTAATTAATTTTGTGAAATTAATTTAAAGTATAATTAATCAGGGATGATTAATTAAGATGATAAATTAGAGGATAATTAATTAATTAATTTGTAATTAATTAATGATGATGTAAGCAAGATTATTTTGATGTAAGTAATTAATTTAATTCATTTTAAATTAATTAGAGAAGATGTAATTAATTTAATTCATTTTAAATTAATTATAGATGGTATGATTATAGGTAATTGCTTATGAATGGATGATATAGTTGCCTTGAATGGTTTGGAATCTCAGCTATGAGATTAATAATGTTGAGTGATATGGATGCATTGGTTGCATTGTGATGATGATATTGATTATCTTTGATAGTGATAATATGGATTATCTGTGGTTATGATAATGATAATTATCTGTTGTGAATCTGTGAATTATCTATCTGTGTGTATATAGATAATGTAACCGAATTGTTTTAAACTCTAAAACAACTTGGACCTAAAAGACACGCTTTGGATTTCGATGAGACCGGGATCGGGTTTCCATATTTGGATATCTGAAAACCACATCGATCCAAATTAACGATAGGTCGTGAATCTTATGTGAAGAGTGAAGACTCGAGGTGTAAGGACTATTAGTCAGTATAACTCTAGGGGTGATTCCGTAATGAGTTTGACGGAAATAGTACTTACAGGCTCGAGATGGAGATTCAGAGTGTAAGGGTTATCGTCGTTAACTCTGAAGGTGATTCCAAAATGAGTGTAACGAGATAATGCCTTCGGTTTCGTTCGAACCCGGAACGAACTGGTATGGATTGAATACTTTCAAAACATCGTCGGGCGGACGATGAGCATTCTAAGAGATGTGTTCTCTAAAGGTAATCGTATCCTCAAGCCTCATCAACCGGGAATGGCTAAAACAGGGGAGGTGCAGCAAGGCTTCTTGGATAGCTCCCACTGGAGAGCAAGATTTTCCCCTGTCTAGAGGTCCCTTTTTATTCGACTTAGTGGGCAGTTGGATATGCGCACCAACTGCGGGGTTGTCTTGTTCGGAACTGTTCAGTAAGTAATGGTTCCGGCCTTGTGTTGCAGGGGAGCGGGCGTACTCCTCGGTACGTTCATCTAGGCCATGTACTGTGACGGGCGGTACCCCAGTAGCCCTGCCATTGTATGGAATCCAAAATCCAATAAGGGCCAACGGTTTTTATTGTATTACCCACTTTTGTGGCTAGTAGCTGGAATTTAATGAATGTAACAATTTCGGCTATTTCATATTTACTTGAAAACCCTAGACTATTATAATATCACTAGATTTCCTATCAAATGTCTTGGTTAGCGTAAGGTAAAAACTTTTCCATGTTTATGTATGGGAACTCTTACGTGATACCTTTCTTTTCAAAAGGTTTTTGAAAGTTAAGCAACTTTAACCTGTTACTCACACCAGACCCATGTCTGACCCGGAGTTTATTCTTTTGTTTTCATAAACTCTTGGGTACTCAAATTTTTACGAGTAGCCAAGGGATTCAGGTTAGCTTTGACGAATTTTGGAGGAGCAATGAAGTAGGAGGCTTCTGCGTTGTAGATATATAGTTTCCACTGTGTGTTCTATGTTGTCTCTGAGTTGTATTATGTTGTGAATACTAGACAGGTGTTTATAACTGTCTAGTATGTATTGTATTATCTGTGTACTCTGATAGTGATTGTAAACTATGTAATATTTTATGTTATTAATATAATTTATTCGTTCCGCTGTTTAGATTCTGATGTGTTGTTTCATCTTTCTTCTCTTTCTTTCTCTTTTCTATCCTTTCTTTCTTATTAATGATGCGTCATTCTGTGGAGACAGATGGCGGGTCGTTACAATTCTCGAATGGAAGCAACCGAAGTCACCGACGGAAGTTCGTAGTTTTCTGGATTTAGCTGGCTACTACCAGAAATTTATCTAGGACTATTCCAAGATTTCTTCGCATCTGACTAAGTTGTCAAGGAAAGGAGCTAAATTCAAATGGACGCCCCAGCGTGAAGAAGCTTTTCAAGAGTTGAAGACGAGGATAACCAGTGCTTTAGTGCTAGCTATTCCAGATGGAAAAAGCAAATTTGAAGTATACAAATGCTTGTATAGTTGGACTGGGAGCAGTTCTGATGCAGAATGGAAGAGTAATTGCATATGCGAGTCGGCAATTAAAGCCACATGAAAGGAACTACGCTACGCACTATCTGGAGTTGTTAACCATTGTTTTTGCTCTGATGATTTGGAGACAGTATCTCTTGGGAGAGAAGTTTGAGTTATTCACAGATCACAAATCGTTGAAATATTTTTTCTCCCAAAAGGATCTTAATCTGAGGCATCAGCGATGGGTTGATTTTCTGGCATCATATGATTTGGATATTCTGTATACCCCGGGAAAGGCGAATGTTGGGGCTGATGCTCTTAGCAGGAATGCAGTATTGTCTCTTTTAGAAGTCGTTCCATCTCTTCGGGATAGAATCATAAGTAAGCAAATGGAGGATAGATCTTTTTAGGAATTAATTATTGGAACCAAGAATAGCCGATATTCAGATTTCAAGTGGATGATCAAGGTGTTTTGAGGATTAATGGTCGTTTCTGTGTGCCTAATATAGATGGATTGGGACAAGAAGCCTTAGCTGAGTGTCATCGCTCCAGACTGAATATTCACCTAGGAATCTCTAAGATGTATAAGGATATGAGAAAATTTTTGGTGGCCGAGCATGAAGAGGGATGTAGCTGCTTTCATTAATAGTTGTGCTATCTGACAGCTAGTTAAGGGTGATCAACAGAAGTCAGCCGGTTTGTTGCAGCCTTTGGAAATCCCAGAATGGAAATGGGAGATGATTTTGATGGATTTTATCGACGGTTTGCCAAGAACAAAGAAAGGAAACGATGGAATATGGATTATTGTGGATCGTTTAACTAAGAGTGCCCATTGTATACTGGTTAAGGCAACTCGTACTGCAGTTTCTCTAGCGGAGATTTTCTTGAGAGAGATAGTTAGATTGCATGGTGTTCCTATTAGTATAGTAAGTAATCGTGATCCTATCTTTACCAGCAAATTTTGGGAGGCTCTACAATCAGCTATGAGAACGAGTTTGAGATGAGTGCAGTGTATCATCCTTAGACAAATGGACAAACAGAGAGGCTGAACCAAATTTTAGAAGATATGCTGCGAGCTTGTGTTTTGGATTCTGGTGGATCTTTGGAAAACCATCTTCATTTGGTAGAATTCTCATATAATAACAGTTACCAAGCGAGTATTAAGATGGATCCTTATGAAGGTCTGTATGGAAGACCGAGATCCCCATCCTGTTGAATAGAGTCGAAAGATCGTCTTGTGCTTGGTCCAGTTTGATTCGAGAAGCTTCTGCGAAGGTTGAGCTTATCAAGGAAAGGATGAGAGCTGCTCAGGACCGTCAACAGAAGTATACAGATAAGAGAAGGAGACAATTGGAATTCGAGATTGGTGATTCAGTTTTTGTCAAAGATTCACCGATTAAAGGAGCTGTTAGATTCGGAAAGATGGGAAAACTTGCCCCGAGATATATTGGTCCATTTCGGTCTTAGAAAAGAGTTAGTGTTGTAGCTTACAGGATTGAATTGCCAGAATGGATGTCTGGAATTCATAATGTATTCCATGTATCCCGTCTAAGGAAATTTGTTCATGATCCATCGTTAGTTGTAGAACCAGTAGTCCAGGAAGATTTGGAGTTCGAGCCAAATTAGACTGTGGTCGGGAATCCAGTTCGGATTGTTGATCAAAAAGAGAGGCAACTCAGGAGCAAGGTAGTGAAGCATGTTAAAGTGCAGTGGAGCGAGGATCCCAGAGTTTGCACCTGAGAAACTCTGGATAGTTTTAGGAAAGCTTATCCGGACTTGTGTCCAGATAGCTAGGGATATTTGTTAGGATAGATTGTTTGGTTGTTTGCTAGTGTATGAATGATATGTATGTTTGAATGGTTAGTATAACAGCTTTTGAATTATCTGGGACGAAATTCTTTTAAGGGGGGAGGAATGTAACGACCCTGGATTTAGGCCCTATTATTTTAATAAATATTTAATCCAATTAAATAAAGAGTGAACTGATCATTTTAAAATGAATATGACTTTCGAAAATAATTTCCATTTATTTCTATGGATTTGTATTTTTGAAAGGAAATCGATTTGAAAATTTAAAATAAAATCTCTTAAAAATATTTAAAATAAAACTTATTTTATATAATTGAATTAGAATGCTTTACCTTGTTATCATTTGATAAAAATATATATGGACGATAATGTTTGAAATAGAATCTAATTCTATCAATATAAATATAAGTATAAAATGTAAGTAAATCATAAGAATATAATTTAAATATTGATAGTTAAAATATATAATATAAATATAAATAAGTAAGCGTATGAATATAATTTAAATGTCGATGGCTAAAATATAAAATGGAAATAAAAATAAAAGCAAGAATTAAGTAATTAAGGTATGCATGTAACATAACTTTACAATTCGTGAGTAAAGTATAAAATAAAATAACACAAACATATGTATATGAATTAAGCAAGGAAATAATAAAACAAATGTCTTTGAACAAAATAGTCTTCATTTACAAGACCAAAGTATAAAATAAACCTGACTCAAACATATAAATATGAATTATTCAAGCAAGAAGACAAAATGTTTTCATACATAATATCTATGTTCATAAAATAAAAAGATAAAACATAATATCTTCATTTGCAAGCCAAGTGTTTGCCTGCAAAGTGTATATTTTCATACAAAATATTTATGTACAGCTAAACATAATTATAGTATGTAAACACAATAGGAAACCTTAGCATATAATTGCTATCATCTCAGCACAATTTTAGTCATTTCAAAAGTTGTACAAATCTTTATATTTCAGTAATAAAATCTGGTCAAAATAAAACAAAGATAAAAAGCAACTTAACCAGTTATAACCTCCCTTAAGTATCATGTTCTCTTCTATATATGTGACCATCTTCTTTTTAGTTCGTTCAAAAAAAACTTAGTTAACCTATGAAAAATAAAAAGAAGAAAAAAGGAGAAGCAAACTCAAATCAAATTTAAATCAAAAACAGAACAAAACTCAAGGCAGTTTTAACTGCAGTCTTCATCACCTCAGATTGTTCTTTGATCAGCTACCTTGCAGGTGAGTAAACATCAAGTTTAAAATTTTGAGTTTAATTAAATCAGTAAAGGTGATTCATTTATTATATGATATTGTATCTGTTTGATCTTTGAAAACTATGTATATTGGTTTTCTCTGTTATGAATTACAGGGAATTATTATCATCCGAACTCGAATCTGCTTTCAACTGATCATTGTAAACTTTAAGTTTTCAGTTAGACAAGAAGTTTAAATCTTAACTAAGATTTTTAAAAGCTGATTTAAACCCTGATTGTAAAATATACACTGTAGCTTTATTTTACAGGTATGTAAGTAGAAATTGAATAAACTTGGTTGATGTAAAATAATAATTCAAGTTCATAGTTTGAATTCTTTCCGCAAAACAAGATTTATAAAACAAAAACTAAGATTTTTAGCTTTGTATTCTCAGAGCAGTTTGAATTTGACCAAAAATTGCATTTTTACCATCACTAATGAATGATCCAATAATAAATGTTGAAATTTGGGATGAAGCAAGTTTAAGCATCTGTGATTTCGTGAAAATTATCGGAAAATTTTTCTGTTGCGTGAAATTAAGATACGAGATCATATTAGGGTTTTAGTTGGAGTTCTTGTTCATGTCTGTAACAAGGCGAGTTTGTCTTCTTCACGTGATCGAGCTACGCGTAACACTGGGAAAGGGTTGCTTAGAGTGTTGTCGTAGTGTGGCCGAAGTTCGAGCGCCCCCGGTGGTCAGTGCGATGGTGACGAGGTGGCTTTGACGTTTTGGTTGAGCTTCAGGTTCGAGCAAATGACTAAATTTTTGAATTCGAATTTATGTAGGCGATTCGAATTTTGATTTCGAATTTAGGGATGGTTTGCGACTTGCTGTTGAAGTTGGTGTTCGCCGAAGCTGAGTCGCACCGCCGTGCACGTGTACGGAAGTGAAGAATGGTGTCAGTGTCGATGTGGGTGTGTGTCTCGAGTCGTGCTCGAGTAAATAAGGTGGTAGCTTCGAGTTTAGACCGAGTTCGCGCGAGATTTCCTGGTGCTATGATTTATAACCTATGTTTAAACTTAAACTTAACTACAAAAAAAAGGGAGAAGGAGAAGAGTATGGGAGGGAGAGAGGCGAACCAGGAAAAACAGGTGAGAAAACGCGTGTGATTCTCGAGTGAATCAGGAGAAGTTCTCGGGTTACTTCTTTTCAAACTGCAATGTTATAAAAGAGTTAAGTAAAGTAAAGTTAAGTGAATAATTCTTCAACGGTTTTAGCACTGTAACTAAATAAGAGTTTACAGTAAGTTAAAACTTTATACAAATTATCTTAGTTAATGTTTAATAATGTTTTTTTAAAACGCTTAATTATTTATTTTAATTAAATAATTACTTTAAGTATGAAATTAATTAACATTTAAAGTTTGTAGTTAATAATAAATTGGTTTCCAAAATTTAAAGAAGACTTATAATATGTTAATTAAGATGTGTAATTAATATCAATTAATTATTTTTAGAAAGTAATTACATTATAATTGTAATTAGAGATTGGTAATTGAAAATTAAGTGACAAATAAATTGTAATTAACTAATTAAAGTTAATTAATGTATGATTACTGGTTGATTAATTAAGTAACTTAATTACGAATTAATAATTAAGTAATTAAGTAATTTAATAAGAATTAATAATTGATTAATTAAGTAATTAGTAGTTAATAAATAGATAATTAAGTTTTATTAGTTAATAATTAAGTTTATGAATTAATAATTAAGTTTATGAATTAATAATTAAGGGTAATTAATTAAAGTAATTAAGATTTAATAAAATAAATAAGAAATGATTAATTAGTTAAACAGCTTAAAGTAGAATAGTTAATTAATTAATTAATTCACCATTAATTAAACAGGGTAAAGTGATAAATTCTCAAGTAATTGATTTAAATTGAATTAATTACAATAAGAATTAAAGATGTTTGCTTATGAATGTTGTGTACGTAGAATATCTGATTTTGTGATATTTATTTGATGATATTCTGTGATGCTCTATGATATGCCTTGATATATCTATGATGATTGTGTATGATTTATCTGTGATAAATGATATGTGAATTCAAGTATTGAATTAAACTGTTTAGATTAATTAAACAACTTGGCCTTTAAAATGGCGTTTGGACTTCGATGAGACCGGGATCGGGTGTCAATTTGATATTCTGAAAACCACATCGATCCAGATTAAACGTTAGGTCGTGAAATTTCAAGTGAAGATTGAGATGGTGTTTTCAGAATGCAAGGGTTATTGTTGTTGACTCTGAGGGTGATTCCAAAATGAGTGTAACGAGATAATGCCTTCGGTTTCGTTCGAACTCGGAACGAACTTGTATGGATTGAATGCTTTCAGCACATCATCAGGCGTACGATGAGCATTCTAAGGGATATGTTCTGTTAAGGTA
Source organism: Allium cepa (assembly GCA_030765085.1). Lineage (NCBI taxonomy): Eukaryota > Viridiplantae > Streptophyta > Magnoliopsida > Asparagales > Amaryllidaceae > Allium > Allium cepa. Next base: position 346,403,179 of record CM060931.1, on the reverse strand, counting down.
ATCGCAGCCTCAAGCCTCATCAACCAGGAATGGCTAAAATGTGCAGCAAGGTTAGGTGGGTCATGCCCAAGCAGGACGAGATATACCCCTGTCTAGATGTCCCCTTTTATTTCGGATGTTTGGGCAGTTTATTGCAACAACTGTCGGGGTTATCTTGTTCGAGACTGTTCAGTAAGGAACGGTTCCGGCCTTGTGTTGCAGGAGAGTTAGGGTGGCTACTCGGTACGGTGATCTAGGCCCCGTACTGTGACAGCCGGTACCCCAGTAGCCCTGCCATTGATGGAAACCCATTTTCCCTATGAGACCCTACGGTTTTGATTTGTATTACCCACTTTTGTGGCTAGTAGCTGGAATTTAGTAGATGTAACAATTTCGGCTATTTTCTATTTACTTGAAAACCCTAGACACTATTATAATATCACTGGATTTCCTATAAAATGTTTTGGTTAGCATAAGGTAAAAACTTACCCCTAGTTATGTGTGGGGAGTCTTACGTGATACCTTTATCTTCAAATGTTTTTCAAAGTTAAACAACCTTAAATCGTTTACTCATACCAGACCCATGTCTGACCTGGAGTTTATATTTTGTTTTTCATAAACTTTTGGGTACTCAAATTTTTATGAGTAGCCAAGTGATAGGTTTTGGATTTTGAGTTCTGGAGGAGCTTGGAGCGGGAGTCCCAGACGTATGTAGCTATCTATCTAGTTCCGCTGTGTTAGTTGATGTATGTTGTATCTCTGATGTATGTAGTGACAGATGTATATATGACTGTCATGTGTATGATACTGTATAACTCTTGTATATATGTAAAAAAATATGTGATAGATGTGATGTATTATATTTTGTTCCGTTCCACTGTGAGATTCTGATGTTGTTATTCTTTCTTTCTATTCTTTTCTATTTCTATCCCTTTCTTTCTTAATTGATGATACGACTTTCTAGGAGAAGAAGGGCGGGTCATCACAACCGTGGTTTCATTTTAGATTTGGATTGAATATATATCATTGGGAGTAATTTACACAACTCCTATCGATGTAATCAATACTCGTCTAAGGCGTAACTTACGGATGGTCGCTTCTAACAAGCCTTATTCTTCGTAATAGCATACGTTATTACCTTATAATAACCTTTGTTATTGTGAGTATAGAGGTGGGGCGTCACAATATATATAGTCGCTTCATGAACTACTATTCATTTGTTTTGCGCTACTTATTTTTATATTACTCCGTGTCTGTGATTCTATGATTTACTTATTTAATTTTATGCTGAGTTTTACCAAATATAAATTAGCAATATGATATTTTGAGCAACTAAAGTCCGACATGTGTGTGCGGATGCACTTGGAAGGTGCAGCAAGATAGGGGGTTCTCGCATTTGGTTTGGAAGCGAGCGAATGACTCTTACTCCTACATGTCCCTGCGGAATTGGTGCAGTCGAGTGGATGGCCGTAAAGGCAGAACACAGGTACAACTGTATACTACGGTGGGCGTTACCCCACTAGCAGGTGGTCTGTTACAGTTGGTATCAAAGCTCTTGTTTTAGGCAAAAACTTAGCATATAGAGTCAAATTAATTACAAAATCACTTTCTTTCTAGCTTTAATCTCTCCCACTTTGATTCGGATATCCTTTGAATTCCGAGACTCCCTTTTTATCTTCCTATTCGTGTTTTCTTGATTCTGGAGTATCCCATAGCTCCACTGAATGAATTGTAAAGGGGTGAAACTTCTTTACAACAGGCATTTACTCACCGGAGATTTTATATCCTCGGTTTAGATGCTGTTATCTCATGCTATACCCGAATTCTATCGATCGGATGTCGACTTGCCTCAGAATTTTGCATCGATCTTATTCTCGAGGTAATGGTTGACCCGGCTAAGGTCACATACGATTAATATAAGGCTATCCATCTTTCTCGTTTGTAATTTAATTATCTTATCTTCCTATCGAGTCTGTATTCATGATTTGAGTTCTCTTCGATAAGGACTACTTTAATTTTTAATCTCGCATGGCGTTTCATACTGTGAAATTAATTTTGGAAAATTTTTGATTCTTGTATAAGATGGACTTTATATAAGAACAAGTGACTTTGAAACTGTTAATTTTGGAAGGAATTCGATCTGAAAAGATAAATCTTACATATAACTGAATTTATATAAGAATGATTTGATATATTTGAGATTATTGATTTCGAAAAGTACTTTATTCGAAAATGGAATATTATATATAACTGAATTTATATAAGAATGATTTGATATATTTGAGGTTATTGATTTTGGAAAGTACTTTATCTGAAATGAAATCTTATATATAATGGAATTTATATAAGTGTGGTATTTGAAGTTATGATTTTGTAAGGGTACTATGTATGGTATGTTATATTTCGAAGTAAGAGGTATGGGAAAGTACCCTCCGCAAAGAAGTATAGTATGATATGCTTCGACCCAGATGTACTTGGTGAATCCAGGAATGGATTCGACCGATAAACCCTAATGAACTTGGGTGAATTCGGAAATGGATTCGAACTGATATGCTTGTCTGGACTTAAACTCATTAGTTCCTCTATTTTTTTCCTAGGTGGATGGTTCTTCAGTTTACCCAATGGAGGCACTTTCGATCCAGGGATCTTGTAACGACCCAGAATTTTTATTAATTAAAATTTGAGTATTTAATTAATTTTAAATATTTATAAGTGAATTTATAAGTCGAATAAATTTTTATTTGAATTATTGGATTTAATTGGATAATTAAATCGATAATTTAATACGTTAAATTATGGAAATAATTAAAAATTGAGTTAAAAATGATTGAAAATAATTTGGAAAATTTTATTTAATCATACTGGAGTTATAGAAATATTTTAGAACTTTTAAAATCGAATTAAAAGTTAATTTGTGAAAATTGAATATTTTAATATTTAAATCGACTAGTAAAATAGCCAATTTTTGAACAGTCTCAGAATTGAACGAAACCAGTTTCATTGGATCCGTAATAGTTAGTTATTACCGGATTTCAATTTTCGTGTCAATCGGAGTTATCGTTTGATCGTGGCAGCTCGAAACGCATCGAATCGTTTTTAATTTAAATTTGGCGAGTCAAAATAGCCATTTTTCAAAAAGTCTCGGATTTCGACAAAACCAGTTTCATCGGATCCGTAATGTGATATTATTGTAAGGTTTCAAATTTCAAGTCAATCGGATTTACCGTTTGTCCGGTACAAATTAAAACGCCTAGAAATCGAGTTAAATCGGTTTAATTTAAATTAAACGTTTTCAGCCATAACTCGCACATACTTCCGAATTAGCTTCCGAAACCTGTTCCATTGTGTCCGGAACGCGGGATAAACCCTAGGTACGCTGGTTACGGCGTCTAAATCGGAGTTCGGAATTCCCGGGATGAATAGTGTTTACGCTAGCTTTTCCTATAAATATCACCTTAGATCTAAAATAAATAAATAAAATTTTAAACCCTAATTTTCTAGTGTAGCCGCCGGCTATGAACCCATGGCCGAGATTGCTCCTTCTTCCTTCGTTAATATCTTCAAATCCATACAATATTATCAAAAACTTTCTTAATGAAAGATGGAGAGCACGCAACGAGCTTTGGATCCATACGGTCGAGATGGGGTTTAGCGTCGCGTGGAGGGAGGAATCATGGCCGAAAGGTGCTCGGTTGCGCACGTTTTTCTGGGCAATATTGGTGACCGAGCTCGACCATAATGGGGCCGTTGATGGAGTGGGGGGTGGGCTATCGATTGGCGTTCCCTGATCGGCCTGTAGGTGCTTGTATATGTCGCGTGCATTAGGGTTAGGGTTTGAAGATGGGTTCGGTTTTGATTTCTGCGTGCGTACGCGTTTGGAGAAGAAGGCAGTGAATGGCCCTGATGCGTTGACTTCAAAATGCACGGTGATGATGATAGCATAGTTTAAAAATTTAGTTTATGTTGTATTTATATAAGTATAGAATTCGTGTAAGTTCAAATATTAATAACTTTTTCATACGAGGTCGAAAAAATGCAAACTCAGTTGCGTTGGAATCGTATGGACGAGCACTACGCGATGGAGTTGGTTTGGAGTCGTTTGGAGTTAGTGAGAATTTCGGGTAAAATTAAACGCGCGTTTAATTTTATTCGAAATAAAAGCTAAAACGGAAATTAAAACCAAGGTGAGAACTTCTCACTCAATCGAATAGATTCCGATTTTATTTTAAATAGTTAGATTTAAAATATTTGAATGCATGTTTGAATGATGACTGTAAATTTTTGATTGTTAAAATAGACATTATGCGCCGTTAGTAAGCGGATGTTATTTATAAAAACATATACCGCGAATATTTCATAAACAGTGAAATTGGTATTATATATAATATCAATATATATATATTGGCATATGTATATATTGCAGTTATTGATTTCCCGCATTTTTTGTTTAGCGGATGAGACCCTATTACGCCGTTAGTAAGCGGATAATATTTAATAAGAACATATACCGCGATAATTTCGTACTGGAGCGAAATTGGTATTGTGCTAATGTTTTTGGATGCAGGAAACAGGTTGGAGGGATCCAACTGGATTCCTCAACAGTTTTTATTTTATTTCAGATATTTTGATATTTGATGGATTGTCATATTGATATATGATATCGTTGTTAGTCGTGTTTGACTATTTGGTGTGTAGCATCATTGGACCCAGATTTTGGGATTTTTAAAATGATTTTTAAAGTGATTTTTGAAAATATACTTTATTTTTGGAATTGATCCATTTTAAATAATTAAACGCTATAATTTTTAAAGTTATAAAATTATGGGTTTTGTGAAATATAGTTAAAAGCTGATTTTTAGAAATACGGTTAAAAGTTGATTTTTGAGAAATATGGATCAATGATGTTATAAAATAGTTTAAATTGGACTTTTGAATATATTATAAAAGTTTAAAAATAGGATTTATAAAATTTGATTATTTTATAAATCAATATGGTGAAATTATAAAGGAAATTAAAGACGTTTCAGAATAATAATATAAACTGATTTATATTAAAAGATTTATAAATGGGTATTTATGAATTGAGATTCAGACATTATAAAACAAGTTTTTATAAGTGTTTGTATGAAGTGAAAATGAATTTCATTAAAGAATGAAATTTATAGAATTATAAATGGTGAAGTTATAAATGAAATTTATAAATAGTAAGATTTATAAATTTGTGAGGTTATTTGAAGAATAAATTTTGTTAAATAAATGAATCTTATAAGTTATAAGATTTATGGTTTGGAAAGTCTTTAAAAGAACGATTTTGTAAATAATCGTTTTTATAAGTAATTAACTTATAATGTGAACGTTTAGTTTATAATTTAGTTATAAACTGGAATAAGTTAATAAAGGTGATTTATAAAAAGGAAGTTTTTCTAAATAAATAGAAATGGAATTTATAAACGTTGTTTTATAAATTCGCAAACGACTTATTTTGATAAGTTAATTGTTATAACTTATAAATGGAGTTATATTCACGTTTTTAAACAGTGAATAATCCTTTAAAATAAAATGAATAGAAAGGATGAAATTTGTTAATGAAGTATATTCACGTTTTTGAATAGTGAATAATACGTTAAAGAAAATGTATTGAATGTGAATGTTTTAAACAGAATTAAAACGATCTAACGATGTTTTAAAGGTGTTGAGATTCGAAACCATAGATTTCAACATTTATTGTTGAAATAGACGTTTTCGAGAAATAAAAGGAAATGGTGGACTATAACACTGTTGTTATAGTAAATGATTTCCGAAAGGAAATGTTTTGTATAGTATTGGGATTTATATATATATATATATATATATATATATATATATTTTTAATTTCGAATCCCTATACTAGTGATTTTGGGTTGTCGTAACGATGTTTTACGCAACATTCGTTTTGGCCCAAGTAAATATGTTTAAGTGAATGATTTCCTTAAAGAATGAGATATATACTTAATTCGATTTAAGTATATTGAATATTTTCTAAGTGTTGAAAATAAAAGAGATTTGTGAATTACTTATGAATAAATAAGTATGGAAATGTTTTCCAATGTGAAGTGAATATTTAGAATTTATCTTTTTGAAGATAAATTGAAAATGAATAATTGAAATCGTATATGCACGAATATTTTGAAATATAAATTCATTATGGAATTTATATGTGAAAAGTGAAATTGGTTAAAAATAAATATTGATTTATTTTTGAAGTGTTGAAACTATATATCTAGTAAAGATATTTTGGAAAATAAATAATTTGGAAAATTATTTGGAATCTGGTGATGTATGCATATCCAGTGATAGTTCAATAACCGACTATCAATATTTCCCCTTTGAATGGGTATTTGATGTGAATATGATTGAATTTGAATGCACACTTATTTTTGAATAAGCGCTCACTATTTGGGTTAACCGGGAAAGGACCATGGGGTCGTATAACCCACTCCGAATATGTGATACGTCGTTATGAATCGCATTTGAAGATCGGTGTTGAAGACCGGATATTTGCGAAAGCGATAGGATGACCTGTCGATTGTCTCTGCACTGAGTTGCAACGGTATAGAGACTCCCTAAGTGATGGGAAATCCGATCAGGATTGTGAATATCCGGATTGCAAGGACTTCTTTGTAAGTGCCTTCGGTTCTGTTCGAGCCCGGAACAGACTTGTATGGATTGTATGTCTGACATTACAATTTGAGATATAAAGCCGATTTCTTTCAAATATATTTCTGTTGGTGGCGGAGAATTTATTCTTTGCTTAACACCCTTCTTTGAGACGTACGAGCTCAAAGGTTATATAGTTGAAGTTATCAGCGATATATCCCATTTTGGTAATGTGACATGCTGAGTGATGCTGAAATGATCATTGTGTTGATTATTTGTGATAGGATCATTTATTTGATCGTCTATCCTTGTGATCATTGTGTTGATCATTTGTTGACCCAAAGCATGGCTTTTGTATAAAGTATGTTTTTGTGGACGTGACTTCGTCGAGCCTCACATCCCGGAAATGGTCAAAACAGGAAAGATGCGGCAAGGTTATTAGGGGTTGCTGTAGCTCCCCTTAGGGTATGTGCATTTCCTTCTGGAAAGGGGTGGTATCATGGTATGGAGCCCAGATACTTACTCATGTTGAAAACACTCTATTTATTATGGTGTGATGTTGGATATCGAGCGCTCGGTTGAAAAGGTCCTAAAGGACCGGGGAATGGCGTGCTCGTGTCAGTAGTTACCCAGTTAAGGGGTAACCCGGCCTTGTGTTGGCAGAGTTCCGGTTTGGTTCTCGGGGATGTCTTTCCAGAGGCATTCTCAGTGGCAATGGGAAGTTCCTTGGCCTGACCATTTGTTGGAAATCCAATTCCCAATACGAAACTTGTACGGTATTAGTTGTAGAACCTGCCATTCACTTATGGTGGTCACCACTGTTTGGATGGTAGCTATAGTAGGCATAGTTCGAAATGTCTATGCTGGCTAAGATTTATATTCTACTTTCGAAATGAATTTGTTATACACTATGCACTAGTAATAATATCAAATGTTATTTTAAATGCGTATCAAGCATCTTTGACTATCATAAGGAGAAATCTCCTCCGATTCTGCGTTTGCATTGTGTGTGTGTGCGGGAGGCCTTATGGTAGTCTCATTTTTAAAAGCATTGCGAATTGATTTAAAAATATTCCTCTATTTGATTTTAAAGATAAATAAACTGTTTTGAGTTCTCACACCAGTCACATGACTGACTCGGAGTTTATTGTTTTCCTTCCTAAACTCTGGGTGCCCACCAATTTCCACACGGGCAGTTAAGAGTTAGGTTTATCAGGATATTCTGGATATTCTGGAGTTGCTGGAGGCAAGCTGGATTGGCATGGCGTATTACTAGTATATAGTATTTTTTTTCCGCTGCACTGTTTGATGTTGTTGATGTTGTACACTCTGATGATATGATGTAATGAAATGTATGTAATGTAATAACTGATATAGTTCTTTGTTTAAAGATTATTCATTTATTATTATATGTTGTTCCGCTGCGAATTGTGAGATTCTGTTGTTGTTCTGTTGTTTTCTGTCCCGTCCTATTTTCTTCTGTTTTTTTTTCTTTTTCCTCTATTCTCTTTTTCTTCTATTTTCAAATTCTTCTATTTTTCAAATTCTCTGTTTTCTAAAAATTGTCTATCTTCTTTCTCTCTATTTTCTATCTTTCTCTTCTTCTCTCTTTTTCTTTTCTTAAAATGCTTTTAAAACCCATAACAATTCGGTTTTTCGGCAACGAAAATCCGCAAGCGTTACATTTGGTATCAGAGCTGATGGTTAAGCGACAACCATGGTTCTGTAGGGTATTACTCATTAGAGATAGAGTCAGTAGTACTCTAGAATGAGTTTGAGTGTAATAATAGCTATGAGAGCGTATTTGTTAGTGAATATAAAAAAATTGTTTTATATTGTGATGATTGGTTTATTGAGTGGTATATGAACCTTCCTCAGCACGGTATGTACAACTTTGCCGAAGGGGTTTCTAAACACTTGAATAGAACAATTCGGCACAATATTGATTTTTAATTGGGTGAATGAAATAATTTTACCTTGATTATATTTTATATATAAAGGAATAATTTTTCAGAATTATTAAAGTATATAAGTTGATTGTTAGGTTGTTTGAATAATCTAAATAAAAGAATAATTGTATAAGCAAAAGAATTATAAGAATTGAGTTATAATTAATGTGAATTACAATTGTAAAATAAACTTATATATATAAGAAGTGAAACTATATGAATATATCTATGAATATGAGTTGTAAATAAGAAGTGAATTTAAAGTTAAATGGAATATGACTTAAGAGTTATATAAATGAAATTCAACTTTAGAAATTGAATTGAATGAATGAATTGAATTGTGAATCAATTGAATGGAAAATAGAATTGATATGAAATAATGAATGTAAGTGTAAATTCATTAAAACCTAATGTTATTGAAAGTTGAATAATTGAATGAAAAATCAATTTAATAAAACCAATTGGAAAGTAAAGATATTAAACCAAAATGAATGTAAGTGAAGCAAAGAAATTTGGTTGTAATTGATATACATTGGTTGTTATATGATTGCTAGTTGATTGTATATAATTCATTAAGTATAAATGAAATTGAAAGCTAATGTAATTGGATTCAAATTAGAAGTAAATAAATTTGAATAGAATTGAATGCGAATTAGATTTAATTAGTGAATGCAAACTAATTAAAATTGAGAAGGAATGTTGATAAAATCCAATGTTGATAAATCAAATGTGATTTGAATTGAAAACCATTTCATTGAATATTAATGAATATAAATGAATATTATTGGTTTTGGATGTTAGTTGGTTGATGGTTGAATATATGTTTGCATTTGTTGTTGGTTGTATTTGCCATGTGACATATATAGTTATTATGTTGCTATATGTTGTATATTGATACTATTTACATATGTGCATGTTCTCATGTTGTTTGTTAAGTTTAGTAGGTGCGGATCGCGTTTGCTTCGCATTAGGAGTTCACTTTAGCGCTATATTAGCCGTATATGCTTGCTAATAAAATATAAGGTACATATCTCGGATTAAATATCGTACTTTTACACTTTTTTCCCTTCGGGATGCCTCATTACTTGATGAGATGTATATTTGTGATATATATACTGTCATTTTTTTTTTCGGATCGAGCCGCGCAAAGGAGACTATGGCGAATTTTTCCGGAAATTTAAGGCGTTAGAAAAATTTTGAGAAAATGGGAAAATTTTGAAAACTTTAACTTTAATTTTGGAATTGAAAGTTAAACAATAGTAGTTGTTTTTGAAAAGATAACTAAGTATGATTTGAAAACTTAGTAAAGTATATGTAAAAAGTTTAACTATGAATTTTGGAAAATTAATAGATTCTTTAACCTTTCTTACTTGTAATTTCGAGGACGAAATTCTTTTAAGGGGGAAAGATTGTAACGACCCAGAATTTTTATTAATTAAAATTTGAGTATTTAATTAATTTTAAATATTTATAAGTGAATTTATAAGTCGAATAAATTTTTATTTGAATTATTGGATTTAATTGGATAATTAAATCGATAATTTAATACGTTAAATTATGGAAATAATTAAAAATTGAGTTAAAAATGATTGAAAATAATTTGGAAAATTTTATTTAATCATACTGGAGTTATAGAAATATTTTAGAACTTTTAAAATCGAATTAAAAGTTAATTTGTGAAAATTGAATATTTTAATATTTAAATCGACTAGTAAAATAGCCAATTTTTGAACAGTCTCAGAATTGAACGAAACCAGTTTCATTGGATCCGTAATAGTTAGTTATTACCGGATTTCAATTTTCGTGTCAATCGGAGTTATCGTTTGATCGTGGCAGCTCGAAACGCATCGAATCGTTTTTAATTTAAATTTGGCGAGTCAAAATAGCCATTTTTCAAAAAGTCTCGGATTTCGACAAAACCAGTTTCATCGGATCCGTAATGTGATATTATTGTAAGGTTTCAAATTTCAAGTCAATCGGATTTACCGTTTGTCCGGTACAAATTAAAACGCCTAGAAATCGAGTTAAATCGGTTTAATTTAAATTGAACGTTTTCAGCCATAACTCGCACATACTTCCGAATTAGCTTCCGAAACCTGTTCCATTGTGTCCGGAACGCGGGATAAACCCTAGGTACGCTGGTTACGGCGTCTAAATCGGAGTTCGGAATTCCCGGGATGAATAGTGTTTACGCTAGCTTTTCCTATAAATATCACCTTAGATCTAAAATAAATAAATAAAATTTTAAACCCTAATTTTCTAGTGTAGCCGCCGGCTATGAACCCATGGCCGAGATTGCTCCTTCTTCCTTCGTTAATATCTTCAAATCCATACAATATTATCAAAAACTTTCTTAATGAAAGATGGAGAGCACGCAACGAGCTTTGGATCCATACGGTCGAGATGGGGTTTAGCGTCGCGTGGAGGGAGGAATCATGGCCGAAAGGTGCTCGGTTGCGCACGTTTTTCTGGGCAATATTGGTGACCGAGCTCGACCATAATGGGGCCGTTGATGGAGTGGGGGGTGGGCTATCGATTGGCGTTCCCTGATCGGCCTGTAGGTGCTTGTATATGTCGCGTGCATTAGGGTTAGGGTTTGAAGATGGGTTCGGTTTTGATTTCTGCGTGCGTACGCGTTTGGAGAAGAAGGCAGTGAATGGCCCTGATGCGTTGACTTCAAAATGCACGGTGATGATGATAGCATAGTTTAAAAATTTAGTTTATGTTGTATTTATATAAGTATAGAATTCGTGTAAGTTCAAATATTAATAACTTTTTCATACGAGGTCGAAAAAATGCAAACTCAGTTGCGTTGGAATCGTATGGACGAGCACTACGCGATGGAGTTGGTTTGGAGTCGTTTGGAGTTAGTGAGAATTTCGGGTAAAATTAAACGCGCGTTTAATTTTATTCGAAATAAAAGCTAAAACGGAAATTAAAACCAAGGTGAGAACTTCTCACTCAATCGAATAGATTCCGATTTTATTTTAAATAGTTAGATTTAAAATATTTGAATGCATGTTTGAATGATGACTGTAAATTTTTGATTGTTAAAATAGACATTATGCGCCGTTAGTAAGCGGATGTTATTTATAAAAACATATACCGCGAATATTTCATAAACAGTGAAATTGGTATTATATATAATATCAATATATATATATTGGCATATGTATATATTGCAGTTATTGATTTCCCGCATTTTTTGTTTAGCGGATGAGACCCTATTACGCCGTTAGTAAGCGGATAATATTTAATAAGAACATATACCGCGATAATTTCGTACTGGAGCGAAATTGGTATTGTGCTAATGTTTTTGGATGCAGGAAACAGGTTGGAGGGATCCAACTGGATTCCTCAACAGTTTTTATTTTATTTCAGATATTTTGATATTTGATGGATTGTCATATTGATATATGATATCGTTGTTAGTCGTGTTTGACTATTTGGTGTGTAGCATCATTGGACCCAGATTTTGGGATTTTTAAAATGATTTTTAAAGTGATTTTTGAAAATATACTTTATTTTTGGAATTGATCCATTTTAAATAATTAAACGCTATAATTTTTAAAGTTATAAAATTATGGGTTTTGTGAAATATAGTTAAAAGCTGATTTTTAGAAATACGGTTAAAAGTTGATTTTTGAGAAATATGGATCAATGATGTTATAAAATAGTTTAAATTGGACTTTTGAATATATTATAAAAGTTTAAAAATAGGATTTATAAAATTTGATTATTTTATAAATCAATATGGTGAAATTATAAAGGAAATTAAAGACGTTTCAGAATAATAATATAAACTGATTTATATTAAAAGATTTATAAATGGGTATTTATGAATTGAGATTCAGACATTATAAAACAAGTTTTTATAAGTGTTTGTATGAAGTGAAAATGAATTTCATTAAAGAATGAAATTTATAGAATTATAAATGGTGAAGTTATAAATGAAATTTATAAATAGTAAGATTTATAAATTTGTGAGGTTATTTGAAGAATAAATTTTGTTAAATAAATGAATCTTATAAGTTATAAGATTTATGGTTTGGAAAGTCTTTAAAAGAACGATTTTGTAAATAATCGTTTTTATAAGTAATTAACTTATAATGTGAACGTTTAGTTTATAATTTAGTTATAAACTGGAATAAGTTAATAAAGGTGATTTATAAAAAGGAAGTTTTTCTAAATAAATAGAAATGGAATTTATAAACGTTGTTTTATAAATTCGCAAACGACTTATTTTGATAAGTTAATTGTTATAACTTATAAATGGAGTTATATTCACGTTTTTAAACAGTGAATAATCCTTTAAAATAAAATGAATAGAAAGGATGAAATTTGTTAATGAAGTATATTCACGTTTTTGAATAGTGAATAATACGTTAAAGAAAATGTATTGAATGTGAATGTTTTAAACAGAATTAAAACGATCTAACGATGTTTTAAAGGTGTTGAGATTCGAAACCATAGATTTCAACATTTATTGTTGAAATAGACGTTTTCGAGAAATAAAAGGAAATGGTGGACTATAACACTGTTGTTATAGTAAATGATTTCCGAAAGGAAATGTTTTGTATAGTATTGGGATTTATATATATATATATATATATATATTTTTAATTTCGAATCCCTATACTAGTGATTTTGGGTTGTCGTAACGATGTTTTACGCAACATTCGTTTTGGCCCAAGTAAATATGTTTAAGTGAATGATTTCCTTAAAGAATGAGATATATACTTAATTCGATTTAAGTATATTGAATATTTTCTAAGTGTTGAAAATAAAAGAGATTTGTGAATTACTTATGAATAAATAAGTATGGAAATGTTTTCCAATGTGAAGTGAATATTTAGAATTTATCTTTTTGAAGATAAATTGAAAATGAATAATTGAAATCGTATATGCACGAATATTTTGAAATATAAATTCATTATGGAATTTATATGTGAAAAGTGAAATTGGTTAAAAATAAATATTGATTTATTTTTGAAGTGTTGAAACTATATATCTAGTAAAGATATTTTGGAAAATAAATAATTTGGAAAATTATTTGGAATCTGGTGATGTATGCATATCCAGTGATAGTTCAATAACCGACTATCAATATTTCCCCTTTGAATGGGTATTTGATGTGAATATGATTGAATTTGAATGCACACTTATTTTTGAATAAGCGCTCACTATTTGGGTTAACCGGGAAAGGACCATGGGGTCGTATAACCCACTCCGAATATGTGATACGTCGTTATGAATCGCATTTGAAGATCGGTGTTGAAGACCGGATATTTGCGAAAGCGATAGGATGACCTGTCGATTGTCTCTGCACTGAGTTGCAACGGTATAGAGACTCCCTAAGTGATGGGAAATCCGATCAGGATTGTGAATATCCGGATTGCAAGGACTTCTTTGTAAGTGCCTTCGGTTCTGTTCGAGCCCGGAACAGACTTGTATGGATTGTATGTCTGACATTACAATTTGAGATATAAAGCCGATTTCTTTCAAATATATTTCTGTTGGTGGCGGAGAATTTATTCTTTGCTTAACACCCTTCTTTGAGACGTACGAGCTCAAAGGTTATATAGTTGAAGTTATCAGCGATATATCCCATTTTGGTAATGTGACATGCTGAGTGATGCTGAAATGATCATTGTGTTGATTATTTGTGATAGGATCATTTATTTGATCGTCTATCCTTGTGATCATTGTGTTGATCATTTGTTGACCCAAAGCATGGCTTTTGTATAAAGTATGTTTTTGTGGACGTGACTTCGTCGAGCCTCACATCCCGGAAATGGTCAAAACAGGAAAGATGCGGCAAGGTTATTAGGGGTTGCTGTAGCTCCCCTTAGGGTATGTGCATTTCCTTCTGGAAAGGGGTGGTATCATGGTATGGAGCCCAGATACTTACTCATGTTGAAAACACTCTATTTATTATGGTGTGATGTTGGATATCGAGCGCTCGGTTGAAAAGGTCCTAAAGGACCGGGGAATGGCGTGCTCGTGTCAGTAGTTACCCAGTTAAGGGGTAACCCGGCCTTGTGTTGGCAGAGTTCCGGTTTGGTTCTCGGGGATGTCTTTCCAGAGGCATTCTCAGTGGCAATGGGAAGTTCCTTGGCCTGACCATTTGTTGGAAATCCAATTCCCAATACGAAACTTGTACGGTATTAGTTGTAGAACCTGCCATTCACTTATGGTGGTCACCACTGTTTGGATGGTAGCTATAGTAGGCATAGTTCGAAATGTCTATGCTGGCTAAGATTTATATTCTACTTTCGAAATGAATTTGTTATACACTATGCACTAGTAATAATATCAAATGTTATTTTAAATGCGTATCAAGCATCTTTGACTATCATAAGGAGAAATCTCCTCCGATTCTGCGTTTGCATTGTGTGTGTGTGCGGGAGGCCTTATGGTAGTCTCATTTTTAAAAGCATTGCGAATTGATTTAAAAATATTCCTCTATTTGATTTTAAAGATAAATAAACTGTTTTGAGTTCTCACACCAGTCACATGACTGACTCGGAGTTTATTGTTTTCCTTCCTAAACTCTGGGTGCCCACCAATTTCCACACGGGCAGTTAAGAGTTAGGTTTATCAGGATATTCTGGATATTCTGGAGTTGCTGGAGGCAAGCTGGATTGGCATGGCGTATTACTAGTATATAGTATTTTTTTTCCGCTGCACTGTTTGATGTTGTTGATGTTGTACACTCTGATGATATGATGTAATGAAATGTATGTAATGTAATAACTGATATAGTTCTTTGTTTAAAGATTATTCATTTATTATTATATGTTGTTCCGCTGCGAATTGTGAGATTCTGTTGTTGTTCTGTTGTTTTCTGTCCCGTCCTATTTTCTTCTGTTTTTTTTTCTTTTTCCTCTATTCTCTTTTTCTTCTATTTTCAAATTCTTCTATTTTTCAAATTCTCTGTTTTCTAAAAATTGTCTATCTTCTTTCTCTCTATTTTCTATCTTTCTCTTCTTCTCTCTTTTTCTTTTCTTAAAATGCTTTTAAAACCCATAACAATTCGGTTTTTCGGCAACGAAAATCCGCAAGCGTTACAGATCTATTGTTTATGGATCTTCGAGAAGGAAGTGCATCCATTGCATAAATCATTGAAGCAGCAGCATACTTCTACAGCAAGGGTCGATGGTCCCTTGTTTACGAACTGGCTACGATATTTTTCTGGAATCCGAAAGGTGAAAGGATCTTCTGGAAAGTTTTGTGTCCATTGCATAAATACTGGATCAGCGGCGGGCCACTGCTATCGTATTATCATCATTTGACATTGGATTTCGAGCGGTACTTCTCATACCTATTTTTAAGTATTTTTCACCGGGTGTTGAAACAGGTCTACTAAGTACATGGAGAATTCTAGCTTTGCACCTGATCAACGCATGGCCAGAGTCTGCAAGAACGAGGATAAACCTGTTAAGACACCGAGTTATAAAAATATTTTGATAAAGTATTATATGAAGGATATTTTAATCAATTTTTTCTCCCTAAATACTTTAAAATGTTTTAAATACTGTCTATTTATGTGCAGCGTGGTTTATAAATTGGTTTGAAATTTAAATGAATATAAATTAAGAATTTAAGAATTTAAATTTCTGGTGATTCTAAACTTTGGTTTTAAAGGGTATATTATTTAAAGTATTTTCGAATAGAAATGGTTTTTAAAGAATTTTAAATGTTTAAATCAGTGCTCTTCTCTTTTGTCGCTGGAAAACAATTTCGGTGATGGCTGCCGCATCATCGGCATTCATTTTCGAGTTTTGAAGTGGAGAGACCAATTCGTAGCTTTGCTACACTTTTGTTTTAGAAAATAAATTGATTTAAATTTCTTAAGTATGACTTGATTTATTCTACATATAGGTATATGATTATAGATTTGATTTGATATAATATATATATATATATATATATATCTAAATTGTTTAAAGTTAATCGAAAATTTAATTCTTAAATTTATGTTTAAGGATGATTTCAATTATAAAATGAAGCCAAATTTTGAATAAATATTTAAACTTGAATAATTGAATTAGAAAAAGTTTACTTGTATAATACCAAATTTCATTCAAAAGTTGAATATGTAATTGGATAATATACAATATAAAAAGATTTTATAAATAAAATTTGAGTGGTTATAATAAATGTTATACACTTAATTTTTAGTTATAAAAATGTTAATAGAGATAAATAGAATAATAAGTTAATTGAATAATAAATGAGATGAATAAAATAAATTTTGTTTTGAAGGAATTAATAAATTCAAATTAAATCAACTTAATGAAATACCTTGAATTTAAAATCAATTATTGAATATTAATTAATTTAAAATTGAAATTTATATGGCTTAAAATTAATTGTTTTATATTTGTTCTCTAATCTATTTTCCCTACTGGTTGTTTCTACTCTCCTACCTCGTTCCTTTTCGAGGATAAAAAGTTTCGAGTGGGAGAGAATGTAACGACCCATAAATTTTTAATATTTTATTTGTTTGAATAATATATTTAAGTGATTATTTTGTGAAATTTTAAATAATAGTATTTAAAATAAAATTTTGATATTTGGAATACGTCTAACTAAACATAATAAATGGTAAATTTTCATCAGATAATATGAGAGTTTATTTTGTTGCGTAATTTTATTTAAATTTTAAATCAGTTAATATTAGATGATAATAAAATATTTTCAAACCTAAATATTTTATATAATAAATTTGTAAATCATCTTCTGAGTGAGACGTCGCCTTTTGTTTCGTCAAATTTGGGCTGCTATTGATCCGTTTATCTTATTTTCGACGTATTAGTAGCATTTTCGGTACCGATATCGACTTTTGATAGGATGGTCCTATCACTTATATCTGTATAGCATTTTGATCGTCCTGTTGTGTTGATCTCAGCTGTATATTCATTTCTATGTTTCGGCTTCCGGTACCGAGTGAAATCAATAAACCGATAACCACACCAGTACCCAATTTTCAACTTTTCGGATTCCTTGTCATTTTGTTGTCCATCGTAAAGAGTCCGATAACTACTAACCATTGAAATTCCCTGAAAGTGAATTTTGTCTCTCATTCTTCCCACCAAATCGATGTATTATTTAGTCCATTCCATTCTGGCTTCCGTGAATTATATTTTTTTTCTAGCTTGAAAAATAATAGTAATATCTATATGTACATTATACAATTACGTTTTGAATTGAACCTACTCCACTTTGCTTGGCCTGCTCATTTTTTCGGTTTGTTTTGCCACTTTCAATAAAACTTATATATATATATATATATATATATATATATATAAGTTCACATAACAGTGGTTATATATTCAAGAAGCTAACATATTTCATTGCCGATTCATTTCCTCTTACCACTCTTGACCTTTTCTATCCCCATTGCTTGGAATGTATATCTAACTAGCTTCTTCTTTCCCTTTCTCTGTAATTTCCAATTTGAAAAAAATGAATTACATATGTTCTAGCTGTGCAATCCTCAACTTCTCGTTTTCACTCTTCCGCCTGAGCTCATCTAGCACCGAACCTCACTCCTCCTTCTCCCATGCTCGGCCTCCTCAACTTATCTCTCTCCATGGCCGAAGCTCAGCCACACACGGCTTCCCACCAACCACGGCTAGCAAGTCTCTATGCCCCCTTGTCATCACCACTTCCTTCCTCTCCAACCAAAGTCGATTTCCTCCCTACCAAAGCCAACCTCTTCTCCTTCCTACCACCATCACATGATCGACCACCTCCTCACTAAACCCATAGTCGAAACCCCTTATCATCATCACCATGCTCGGCTACCATCTCAAGGTCGAACCCATTGCCTTTCTGTGAGTTTATATATATAGGTAATATAGTATTTCATAAAGTATTTGTTGGAAAATTTCATAATTTGCTATATATGTTGTCATACTTTATATGTTTCTGATTCTTTTGTATTTGTTTTGCTGAAGTTATATATACGATATTTTGTATGTTAGCATACATGAATTTTATAATATGTAGTTTATATAGATTTTTCTAAGATGTCAGTATATATAAATATATTTATACAGTAGCTTAGAAGTTACAATATGTACTTTTACAATGTATGGGTTATGACCTCTGATTTGAAAGGGTATGTATATATTTTATATAAATATATAATATGCATTACTTATATACTTTTATATGTTAGTTCATACATATCAGTTTACCTAAGTCATACTGTGTATATATACATAAGCTTTGTTTTATAATGTGTATATATATATATATATATATATATATTAGAATACAGTATAAATATTGTTTTGCATAATTTTATTTATAACCTGATTTTTATATGATCTATAGGTTAGTAGTTGAGTTCGGATATATATATATGTGTGTGTGTGTGTGTGTGTGTGTGTGTGTGTGTGTGTGTGTGTGTGTGTGTGTGTGTGTGTGTGTGTATGTATGTTTAAACTGATTTTTAATTATAAAACATACATGAGTTTATATATATGTATATATCAATCTATTGAGTTTCAAAGTCTAAATTTATAATAGTTTATACCTGTAGTTGTTTATAACCTATTAATCATATGTGTTAGTATTATATAATTGTCAAGCCGAGCATTTTGTCTTTGTTTTCCTTCTCTGGTGATATTTTATATGTATAAAGGTAGTTTATATAAGTTTACATTGGCTTTACGGTATTGTTTTTTATGTAATAGGTATATGTATCTGTAAAGTTATGCATATATTGATTTGTCTATCGATTTTGAACTTTTTTTAAAGGTCTCATTTGATTTAACTGTAATATTTAAAATCCCTTCATATCTATTATGTATAAACTATATGTTGATATTTTGTTCGTTAAATATATATATATATAGAGTATTTCAAAATATAATATATAAAGGTTTTGATCCTTATAATATATTGGTTTATTTCCATAGTTGAGAAGCTGTTTGATTTTGGTATTTACTTTAAATACGATATATATAAAGATTTTGAATTTTATTTGGAGTTTTAAATTAAATATTGACTTTTTTAAAATAGTAATATATATATATATATTCTTTTTATATCCAGCCGAGCTGATCATTCTTATCAACTTCTATTCATCAACTTGTCCGCCAAATTCATGCCAATTTAGCTTTATTTTGAAAGTCGTGCTTGCAATTCGTAACTCAACTTCATTGTCTATTCTCTCTAGCCTCAAAAGGTAAGCAATCACTCACGATTAACATTCTTATATTTATTAAATTTGATTTCAATTGAAACGAAAATTGAAATATGCTGCTGTTAGTTATTTACATTGCTATATGTATGATATTATCTGTATTTGTTCATCTTGACATCTGACACCACTATCTATTAGTTATATTGATGATATATGCCTATTATATTATTATCATATCTGTTATCACTCTGCAAGTTCTCTGTTAATCTAGAATTCACTATGGGTTGAAATGATACATACCCGAACGATCTATAGAATAGGAGAAAATTATTATGGGTTGAAATGATAAACACAAGCGATTTTCATTTGAATTGAATTTAGGATTGAGGGTTGAAATGATATACACTTGTATATATTTAAATTACGGATTGAAATGATATCTGTATCACTTGACCATAGGATTGAAATTTATTTGAAATTGTATTTAGTTAAGAATTTTATTTAATTAAATAGATTTGAAATTATTGAATTTGAGATTTAAGGATATGTTTTTATATCTTGATTTTGATTTAAGTAATTTAATGAATGTTTAACATCTAAATAAATTGAAGGAAATATTTAGTAAAATGCAATTTAAGGTTATTTAAATGATAATGAATTTATTAATTGAATATTTCAAGACTAAATAATAATGAAGTTGAATCAAGATCTATATGAAACTGTTACATTTAGTTTTGAAAATGTTGAGTATTTAAAGCTTTGAAATATATTGAAATTTAAATGGTTTATTTTGTGGTTCAAATTAGTATTTGAAATCGATATAATTTGAAATTATTTATTTAAAAACTGAATTGAATTGAAATTGATGAATTGAGATTGAATTAAATGTGAATTTGGAATTCGAGTTGATTTGAATCGATTTGTGAAATTTAAGGAAATTATAAATATTTTACTTTATAAAATATTTAATACATATATATATACTATTTTAATATAAAACTATTTTTAATATAAACTATTTTAATATACTAATTATTTAATATAAACTCTTTTATTTTGTAACTATTTAATTATATATACAATTATTAATATCTAAACTATATAAGTGGTGGAAGTTATGATTTAAAAGTTATGGTTTTCCAAAGAATTATGATTTCAAAGCGTTTTGGTTGTGAAAGGGTTACAGCTTTGAAAGTGCTATAATTTGGAAATAGATATATTTGGAGTGGAAATGATATTGTATTGATATGGTTTTAAGATGGAAACGATATAGTATTGGTATGGTTTTTGAAATGGAGATGATATTTTGGTTTTGAAGTAAACTATTTTGAAATGACCACGGTGTTATAATGAAGTTTGGTTGTTAATAATGTATATTTCTACATAGCAGATAGTTCCACGGATCCTTAGAGGATGGGTATCCTAAACATCCTTTAAGTTACTTGTATTTCAGTTGATACTTCACTGGAGTTGGATTTATTGATATAAGAATGTTAATTCTGACTCGAGTGTTTTGTGTTTTTCTTTACGCTCGGGTCAGATTGAGTGTCACAGCATTTGACTCACCTTTAGAGTGGGAGCTTTGATTGGAGATATCCATCTATCTATCCAGCTTTCGGTTGACTCCACTGATATATTCAAACTTTGTATCGATTATTGTATTCGAGACTTCTATTGTATCTTGTTTAATTCTGTTATATATATAGTAACTTCATGAACTACTATTCATTTTTTTCCACTGCTTATTGTTATATTACTCTGTGTCTATAATTCTGTGATTTACTTATTTTTTGTTATGTTGAGTTTTGCCAAATATAAATTAACAATCCGATATTTTGAGCAATTCAAGTCCGACATGTGTGTGCGGATGCGAATAGTTGAGAATACCAAGATGTTAATCCTGACTTGAGTTGGATTTATTGATATAAGAATGTTAAACCTGACTCGAGTGTTTTGTGTTTTGCTTTATGCTCGGATCAGAATGAGTGTCACAGCATTTGAGAATCACCTTTGGAGTTGGAGCTTCACTAGGAGATCCATCTGCATCCATTCAGCTTTCAGCTTTTCCAGTTGATTTGTTCAGAGACGTCATCTGTTGTATTCGAGACTTCACTGTATTTGAGATATTCAGTTGTATTTTATTTCAAACTCTATTGTTTATATAGTAGCTTCATGAACTACTATGGTGCTTATTGTTACATTACTCTGTCTGCGATTCTGTGATTATTTTATTTACTGTATAAGTTGAGGTTTACCAAATATAAATTAACAATCTGATATTTTGAGCAATTCAAGTCCGACATGCGTGGATGCGAATGGCACGAAATACCTGGTCGTTACATATTCATTTATTATTATATGCTAAATAGTATATATGCAATTCAAGTTCAAGACTTCACTGTATTTGAGTAACTGGTGTCGTCTTCATTTAGATGATTTTATATATGTGTGTGTGTGTAAATTAAAACAAATTAAATATGTATTTTCATGCATATTGCTTACGGCTTATAAAAAAATTTGTTTTTCTAATATTAAAATGATTTACAACAAAATTGATCTAAATATAAATATTATTTATTAAAGTATGTTTTATATATTATGAATATATATAATTGTTGAGTCAAAGCTTCTATGAAGATTTTGATTGCTAACAACAATATAACGGCAATCGACAAATCAAGACCTACATATGGTACTCTAGATTATAGGTTGATTATTTGATGTTGTAATAGTGATAAACTTGTTAAAATCTATCCTCAAATAATCATGCATTTCAAATATAGTCGATATATATACATTTAAACATCATTGCACATTCACTGTGAAAATTTACACAGACCGGTCGACCGGTTGAAAATGGGGCGGTCGACCGTTTCTGGTAAAGTTGCACAGTAAACGTGCACACATGCACATAACGACTATATATTTAAAAATCCTGTCTACCGGTCATTTTTTGACCTGTCGACCGTTTTTAAACAGAAAGCAAGTTTTCCAAAAGACACTTCTCTTCTCCAAAAGTTGCATCTCCTACCTTTCACCAATAATCACAACTCTTAATGGCAACTGTTTCACCAAGAGTTACAACTATTTCTTCTTATATATACTCATCTAAATCGTTGATTCAAATATGAATTTATATGATTATTATATGCTTTCTCTGATCTTACTTTCTAACATTCTTGCATTCTAAAAGCACTCATTTAATTAATAGCTTATTGAATCATTGAAACTATTTTATACCTTTTGATTCAATAAGCAATATACCTTCTTTAATCTTCACAAAACATCAGTCATATACTTTGAGGATAAGATTATAGGAAGGGTGTACTACTAGTGACAAATCCGTGTTTTGAAGAACACAAGTTGTCAACAACAATTGTATTTGTTTGTGTTGAAGTCCTCGTGTTGTAAGAGGCAAGTGTTGAAGTCCTCAGTGTGTTAGAGGCGTGAAATCCCGTTCGGCTGTTCGGGTATTGTAAACCTGTTCCTCCGGGTGAAGCGAGGTAGTTATTAGTGAAAATCCAGATAGGAATCTGGGACTGGACGTAGGACGGTGCTCCGAACCAGTATAAAAATCTCTGGTGTGATTTTTCTATTTTTATTTTTTGCTTTGCTACTATCATCTATTTTCCGCATTTATATTATAGTCCATATTACACGATCCGTGTGTACTATATTAATACGTGCATTAGTATACTCACCCCCACTTTCATTTGGTATCAGAGCATAGCCACTTTCAATAATTATATTTATAGATTCGAAAAAAAAGGTTTTTTTATGTATATATATATTATAAATCCGAATACAATGTAATATTTTATTTTATTTAAATGTTACATCAAATTTATATATATGCATATATAAACTACATAAAATATGTGTATACATATTTTAATATATACGTACAAGTACACACTTGTTTTTGAAAAAAAAATTGTATTAATTCCATATGGAATTAATTAATTTTTTTAAAGTTAGTTAATTAAAACAATTTAAAAACCAAAAAGGGGACCTTTTACAGCCGAAAAATATGTATGTTTATACATGTATACATTTATTATTTCATTTACATGAAAACATATTCGTTTACATAAACATTATATACAAAGCATTTCCTAAATATTATTGTAAATAAAATTTATTTTTTTAAATACATATACATTTTTTATATATTATATTTACTTATAATTAGTATAATAATTATAATTTGAAGTTACTAGATATTTATTTTAAAGATTAGGATCTAACTTTAGACTTTGAATTTTAAAATTGATTTTGACTTTTATATCTGTAATACATTTATAGTTATGTTATATTAAATATAGTGTGTGTGTGGGTGTATGTGTGTGTGTAAAATATATTTATATAAATGCTTATATTTACAAATACTATTTTTCAATAATATAAACTATGTATATGTGTGTGTGTATTTGCATATGTAAGCAGGCGCGTACACACGCACATATATACATATATACATACATACATATATATACATATCTGACAGCACACACGTATATATAAGGGCTAACATGTCTGTGCGATGTATATCCCAACATCTATACACGGACATATTAAATCATGTACGCCATTTATGTTGCACGTGCGCGTGTACCTATATGTATATATGATACATATATCACATTATAATTACAATTATAACAATAAAATAAAAAAAATTATTTGTCAATTTAAACAAAATATTGATTTTGTTTGAAAAAGCTTAGAAGAATTCTAAATGAATTTTGACTACATAGGCTCAATAAAGATCCAAATAGATTAAAAAATTGAAATTCATCCACCCGCTGCGTGCTGGCCTAGTTCCAACAACAGTATGGTATTTCTCTCAACCTTTCAACCAAAACACCAAATTTTCATCACCTGGAATTGTGCACAAAAACATAATTAAAGATTATGGTGGTATTTTTTAAAGGGGTTTTAGACTCAGGAAAAAAGTTGGATAAAAATTTAGTTTCAGAGGCATAAAGTTTTCTTTTTAGGTTAAAGGACACTTTTTAGTGTATATCATAGAATGATAGTTACAACTATCATTTTCTGTTTGCACTAAAAAGTGTCCTTCGGACTAAAAAGCAAACTTGTTGTCCTTAATAATAAATTTTTTTGCAACTTCTTCCCTGTGCTTATTTTTTTTTAAACGACCACACATTGACTTGTACGAGATTAAGGAAGCCATATGTGGAATTAACTACAACATAGCTCTTGGGCCGGATGATTTTAATTTGAATTTCTGTAAAGTACACTAGGATATGGTAAAAGATCTTATGCACCAGGTAACTAACGATACTTTCCAGAATGGAAAACTTTTTATAGAATGCAATTATACCTTTATTCATCTTATACCTATGTGCAAATTAGCAAAGAACAACACTTTAGATCCATCGCATGTTGCAACATAATGTATAAAATATTGGGAAAATTAGGAGTTCGCATTGTTTGATATCCAATATGGAAGAAATTACCGTAGAATTTTGAACTCCTTAACCAAAAAATATATTGAATTTCTAACATTTTAGCTTCAAACCAATCGATGCAAACAAGTTGTTGAAAACATCTTTAATTGCTTCTGCTGTCGTTTCATTAGCTTCTGTTATTTGTCTAGTGTACTAAAACTGATAGCACGCTACAATAAACTCGTCGTACAAGTTTATAAATCAGATTTCCACTACACTGGAATTGTGTATAAATTTTTTCAACACTATGAATGTTGTAAATAAGTTACAACAACAGCGTTATACTATTTTGAACAAATAGTACAACCAGAATAAAGAATAGAATATAGAATAATGTATATAATTATACAAATAGTCTAGAATTCTAACCAGATTATGTCTGAGGTACGTCGTAACGATTTCCTTAAGAATTTTATTTCAAAAATCTCCTAAGATAGAACAGACGAATTCTGCACGAGATTGTAATGAGTATATCACTCTGTGATTTTGATTATAAGAACAGCAGTTATTAGAAGAGAAGAGATAAGAAAATTCAGTGAGGAAAGTGATCAGTTTTTCTCTTTATTTATAGTTTGTTCGTATCCCTTCGAACGGTCGCGTCTGCACCCGTTTGTCCAAACGGTCGCGCCCGTTTCCTTTAATCGCTACTGTTCGTGTGTCTGCGGCCGCGTCTCTTCAGTCGGGCCGCACCTGTTCGCCTCTAACAGGTCACACCCGCTTCTTTTCGCCTCTAACGGGTCGCATCCGCTTCTGTTCGCATCTAACGGGTCGCGCCTCTTCAGTCCGCTTTATGAATAGTCGCGTCCGCTTCACCCGCCCGCTTCTCTTCAAATTCCAAGGCCCAGCCCAGTTTCAGCCGAAGTCTAGAACCGTTAAACAATGGCCTAGCAAAAAGAATGGTCATTTTAGACCCGTACCCGTACTCGAGCCTGATCCCGGTTCGGTTCGGTCGGACGGCGGCGGCGCGCTCGCGCGTGTGTGGTGGAGATGCATGATTTCCCTCCTCACAACGAAGCATACATTTTGGAGCCCCAGGCCCCCAACCTCCACTTGAGAAGGCATATATAAACTTGTATACCTCTCAACAAATTGGCGATGTGGGACATTGTATATTTCCATTCATTATTTTCTTTTGGGAATTCCAACAATCCCCCACATGAATGATAATATACATATCCCCCACACAAAGCAAAATATTACAGAGTACATATGGAATAATGCTTTATCGTGGATAAGTAGATATTTCACTTTGAACTTTCCCCAGTTAAAACTTATCGGATCTACTTGGCTAATCGGTGAATTATTTCATCTTGAACCGTCGGCCTTTATTGTATATCCAGACAATAAGTTTTACGAAGCATTGATTCCCTTCTCATCCAATCTCTTGGTTGTGTTCATTTTGGTCCTGAACAATTTTTGGTTCTGCGAGTGTTTTTAGAGAATAAAAGCCTTTTAATATTCTCATAGAGCCGACCCAGCTCACACTAACATAGGTGATCGCAACCATTAAGAGTATCCTACATATACCCCACTTGTTATTTTCAAGATATGGTCATTATTAAAAAACATAGTTTTAACCTTTAAATACTTTTGTAGGCATGCACTTATATTTTGCACCATAGGAATGGAGTCGGACTATGTCCACGTAAATGCATTATGTCTTGAGTTATTCAGAACTGGTTTGCCTATTGATCCTAGTCCGTGGGATCTCCGGTCGCCAGGATAGGTTTCCGTATAAGATAACTCTTGGTGATTTAGGCTTTTAAACCCATTCCACTCGATGCGCAATCAATTTTCTCTCTTGATAAACCTTTAGTAAATGGATCCGCTAGGTTATCATTTGTTCTCACATAATCTATGAAAATAGTTTCATTTGAGAGTAACTGCCTAACTGTGTTATGGCGTCGACGAATGTGTCGTGACTTTCCATTATGCACAAAGTTTTGCGCTCTGCTTAGCGCTGCTTGGTTATTGCAGTGTATGCATATGGCCGGTACAGGTTTAGACCAGAATGGAATATCTTCTAAAAAGTGACGAAGCCTGAAAGAGGGGGCTATGTGGTAGGATCGTGTAATATGGAATAATGAAATAGTCTATGTAGATAAAGTAGGTAAATGCAAGGAGACACCAAGACTTTTATACTGGTTCGGACCTCTCGTCCTACGTCCAGTCCCTAAGCTCCTCTTAGGAATTTCACTAACTAACACCCTCACTTCACCCGGAGGAATAGGTTTACAACTTACCCGAACAACCGAACGGGATTTCTTGCCTCAACTACCGAAGAGGACTTCAACTCAATTACTAAAATACAATATTCGACTTGTTGTGTTCTTGTCAACACTTATGAGTCTAATGTAGTACAATATTCCTATAATCTTATCCTCGAGAATATGCAATGTGTTTGTGAAGATTTAGGAAATGTGAATTGCTATGAATCCAAAGAATGTTATAAACAAAAACAATGATTCAAGCAATAGATTAATGAATTCTTTGAGAGTATCTAGAAAATGTGAATAAGAGAATAGTTAGATTAAAGCAAGAGAATTCGGTGAATTAAATGATGTTATAATCATGTATTTATACTTGTAGAAGAGATGCATATGTTGTCAAAGGTTGCAAACAAGAGATGCTTCCATTTCCATTGATGAAAGGTTGCAACTCTTGGGAAGAAGAAGGTGTCTTTTCAGAGAAAATTCACAGGTTTAAATTCAGTTGACTGGGCAGGAGATTCAGTCGACTGAAAATATGAAGAAAAATTTTCAGGAAAAAATTCAATCGACTGTGCAGGAAATTCAGTCGACTGAAACTGTGCATGTATGTGACGCCCCACCTCTATACCCACGCTAGCCAAGAACACTCCGGAGTAGTGCTGTCAACTAGCATGGAGAATAAGGCTGTTGAGGAGCGACC
This sequence comes from Allium cepa, assembly GCA_030765085.1. Lineage (NCBI taxonomy): Eukaryota > Viridiplantae > Streptophyta > Magnoliopsida > Asparagales > Amaryllidaceae > Allium > Allium cepa. The sequence goes on along the minus strand of CM060931.1, from coordinate 346,375,073 downwards.
ATCCATGTAATTGCTTATCACACGGTGGCTATAAATAATCTTCGAAAACAAACATAGAAATAATCATATCACAAATCAGTCACAGATATCCATATCACAAAGGCGGAAGAAGATATGAATATATAACTAACACATGAAAGTGTACATCAGAGTAGTGGTCAGTAAGATCCACGATAATACAAAAGAATAGCAACACGTGCTATACAAAAGAATACAACTATGAGTCTATATCTCAAGTGTATACAACAAAAACTGCTAATCTAAACAGTTAGCCAAAAGTCAGAGTGATGAATCCCTGGGAAGAAGTCAAGCAGAAGCACCTGTAACATCTCGGTCTGACCCGAGTATTATTTAAGAAAATAATAAACGGGTCAGTCTAGCTATAAATATCAGATGATATGATATAACATAAAAGATATGGCATAAACATAAACATCCATAATGACATACCACTATAAGTATGTAAATAATGATCAACAGAAGATCAATCAATAAGAGATAATCAATATCACAAGAATCTTCTCAAAGATTCGGAAAGGGCATCATACCCCAAACTTGTACTCATAACAAGTCAATGATATAAATTCTAGAAATCAATGCAAGAAGTCCAGAAATCATAGAAAAGAGAAAGAGGCCTATCACATGACGGTCCGAAGACCAAGGGGAGCTACCCCACATGTGTGAATGGAATCACACAGATTAAGGTCCAGACTAACCAAAAAGCAAAAAGGTATGTGTGAGTGGAATCACACAAGTGGTGTCTAGTCTAACCTCGCAACAAGAGACATCGCACAGTTGCTAGTCTAAATCATCAGAATGATCGTCATGATCAACGAGAAGTGTCAATTACACTAAGCTAGTAAATGTAGAAGTTTAGCTTCATGTCCCATAACCACTTGCTTAACTTAAATATTTACGAACAAACTGTAAATCTTCACTAATAAAATTGTCACAAGAGGTTCAATCGAACAAGTCCAAGAATTAACCGACGAAGTGAACGCAAGCGTTTCATACCACTTGTTTTACTAAGTCGTTTAATTAGATTTATCATCCGAGTGAGGTAAAGGTTTGTATATACTAATAGATTGGAAAACGGTTTAAGAAAAGAGCTTAGTTATTAAAAATAGAGTTGAAATTGTTTGTTAAAAGAGTTTTGATATTTACTACTAGTATTGAAACCTTTATATTATAAAGTGACAAAACACAGAAGCAATTGTAGAAACAATCAGTCACAAAGATCGCATACGGAGATGTGAATAAAATCCAAGGAAATCAGCTCAATGTTTTTCAGATAAGATCCCCTACGGAGGGGGGGTGGCAACCCCCCAAGGTGCGGGTGCGGAGGCAACGCCACTGCTTACGGGGTTCGACCTGCCCGGTCAGGTCGCGGGGGTCCAGGGCAGCGCCCCGACAAAACGGTACGACCTAAGTGAAGGCAAGAGGCCTACAACCTAAAGCAAAATGAGGTCTAACGACATAAGGGTTCACGCGACCTAACACAATGGCTGAGCGACCTAACTAAATGCGCGACCTGGTGGGTAAGGAGGTCGAGCGACCTAAAGTTCTTTGCGACCTAACGAGGTAGAGGGGACACGCGACCTAAAGGTACGCGACCTAAGAAAGCACGCGACCTATCGGCAACAAGGATCGAGCGACCTAACGGCAACATGGGTCGAGCGACCTAACTTTGCCGCGACCTATAAATATCACGACCTAAGGCCACAACGACCTAAGAAATAAAGGGGAGCGACCCAAAAGAGGAAGGGTTTAATGACCTAAGCAGTGAAGAGGCCAAGCGACCTAGCGTGGTCAACGACCTAAAAGGGTTCGCGTCCTAAGAAAGTGCGCGACCTAAAGCACACGCGACTTACGACCTAAGGAAAGCAGGCGACCTAACTCCACACACAAGGCCTAACGACCTAAGAGTTAAACGACCTACGACCTACGCCACCAACTCACGAGCGACCTAAAGCACACGCGACTTACGACCTAAGGAAAGCAGGCGACCTAACTCCACACACAAGGCCTAACGACCTAAGAGTTAAACGACCTACGACCTACGCCACCAACTCACGAGCGACCTAAAGCACACGCGACTTACGACCTAAGGAAAGCAGGCGACCTAACTCCACACACAAGGCCTAACGACCTAAGAGTTAAACGACCTACGACCTACGCCACCAACTCACGAGCGACCTAAGTACTAGGTCGTGAACGACCTAACTCCGAACACACGAAAAGTGGTCAGAACGATCTAGGAGCTATCTCGTACGCGACCTACGACCTAAGACCCACACGACCTAACTCCGAACGACCTAAAAATGGCCAGAACGACCTAAATGCAGAAATTTCGCTAAAACGCCAAAAATCGGAGTTTTTCGCCAATCCAATCCAAACCAAAAGCAAATATTCATGCTAAAATGATAGGGAATCATTCCCAACAACCCAAGATAGTTATAGACAAGAATGTGAGTTAAAAATCTCACCTTTGCACCAAATATCAATGAAAATGAAGTTTTAAGCAAGTAAGAATCAATCCTTCTTCTATCTAAGCACAAGAAGCTTGAATCCAATGTCTTCTTCTTGAATTTGGAGTAGAAAGATGGATTGCAATTGAATTTGAGTTTTGGAATTTTAATTTCCCATTCCCTCCACCATTAATGCCAAAGCTTGATTAGTTAGGAAATTTATGAAGAGTGAGGAGAAGAGGGTTGGAACTTGGGCTTAATAGGCTAAACTAACCCAAAGTCCAAAGCGGGAAAAGTTAGTGAAATTTCACTAACTCCAAACCTATCGATGTTTATACTTAAAAAAGTTGTAAACGGCATTTCGAACTCAATGGAAGTGGTCTCGAGTCCTAATTTGACCGTTTGCAAAAAGTAGCTTTTCGGACCAAAATCCGATTAACGAGTTAATATTTAAATAAAATATTTAAATACAAACTCGATAAATATGCGGGTTGTTACAATGTGTATAAATTTGTTCCAGTTTCAGTCGACTGACTGTTCCTGTTCAGTCGACTGAATTCTATTGTTAAACAAAAATAGCAGTAGCTCATTTGGTTAGAGTACATGTCTTCCAAACTAGTGACCCGGGTTTGAGCCCCGCTCCATGCATTTTTTGAAAACTTGATTTTGATTAAAATATGCATGCAAGTTTATTTGAATGTGAATGATGATTCTTGAGGAAAGATTTTAACAAAGCACTTACTAGACTCTACATACATATTTGATGACTCTTGTTAAAATATATAACTATATGAACCATACTTTGAGTCGTTGAGTCAGGATGATGTCGTAGTCGTAGATTCGTGAATTTTTGTCAGCAATCAAAACCTATGATCCAACACACAGAGGTAAGCACTATGCAATGGAGTAAATTTGGAATTTGAACGATTAACGAATTTGAAAAATCAAGGTGAGTAAATCTCACTCATTTGGATAACTGGCTTTAAGTTAAATAGTTAAAATTTATTATTAGATGCTTGGTTGAATGTATAAATTGTTATCAGTTTGGATTTTATATTATATATATAGTATTTACATTAATAGTTGGATATATTTTCTGCCTATTGAAGCGAATGAGACCCTATGCGTCCCGCATAATAGCGGATGAGGCTATATTATCATGATGTCATGCCTCTAAGAGGGATTAGTATTTTCATGTTATCTAACATCTATGGATGCAAGGAAACAGGTTGGAGGGATCCAACTGGATTCCACAAATATATATATATATACACACACACACACACACACACACACACACACACACACACACACACACACACACACGAGTATTGTGGCACGTGCGATGCACGTGTGCAGGAGAAATTGGTATTAAAAAACGGTGGTTCAAGTTTTTTGGATTTTACAAAATGACTTTAATGTGTATGTAATGTTGCAATTTTTATGGATGTACATGCACAAATCAATTGTTTTCTATACATTTAGTGTACCTATGTTACTAAAATAATAAAATTATTGTAATCGGATTGTATATAAGATGTTAACATACGTATATGTGTATGTGTGGGTAACAATAAAAAGTAAAGTTGATTGTTGAAAAGATTTACTCAGTTGATTCTTTTGGAGGTTGAGCACATAAATGACCGAGAATGAAACTCCGTAGTTTATTGTTAAAAGTATGTGAAAATCTAGGTGCTCATTTTTATGCTTGGTTGTTAGATGTATAGTATCATTATACAAAGAAATTAATGCACAGCTAGAGCAATGTTCAAGTAACAGTATAAAAGTATAGTAAGTGATACACTACGCACATACTCAATAGAAGGGAGAAAATGGCAATCGAATATTATACAACATCATTTCACATAAACTTGTTATCATAGTTCATAATCACTGCCGAATACATAAGACGTCTCAGTATAAACATAAATCATTGGTTGACGTCACAGTAATAGGTTTTTTTTTTCAACAGGCAGCAGTGCATCTCAGAATCTCAAGCATGTGCACCATCAAATTGAAAGGTCAGAAGCTGCAACATCATTGTGTCATGCATCACCATAGTTGTCCCCTCACCTCTGCTCACTTGATCAATCATGTCTCCATTCAACTTCCTTGCAACAACATTTACAATTATGCGCAGTCAGGATCCCTTAGGCCTACATGCAATTTATTGCTAGAGCATTAACAATTAAGCACTAACAATCCCCACCAGAGTTGTCCCCTCACCTACACTTGGACAGGTGCACAACAATTGAGTACAGTCAATCCATCTCTCATCTTCTTTCACTGCCTTACACTCTCTTGATCTCTGCCTACATTGATGTCGTGGTTATCTCTCTTTCAGCAGCACTATATTTCCTTTTGATGTGCATGATCTGCCCCTCAACACCTCATCTTCTGTCTATAGGCCCTTGGCACCCCAGTTATCGCACCTGCAATTACTCACCACCCGCCAAGCATCATCTGCAGCCCTCAAGAACCTCCCATCGCCTCGGCCCATGATCGCTCGCCACTTAATGCATCGTATTTATATTTTTTGTCGTTAATGCATTGTAATTTCTTATTCATGTAGCTGCATTTGGTTATTCTATTTACTGTAAACATTCTATGTATCGTAAACATTAGGCATTGTTCTTTTTCCTCTCTCGGTTGTAATAGCTAGCTACTAACAAACTTATATATGTATACTTGTTCAATTGTTTTTCAATTCCTTAGCAGTTCATATGTACATCCCAACTTTGCTTTTCAAATTTATATTGGGATGTGTGTGTCCATGTTTATCCATATCTAGGTCTTCATATATTTGCTTGTTTGAGAGCTGCAAATTATTTTACATCCCATGTCTTAAACTCATAAGTCAATCAATTTACATCTGTTATTTTGGTTATAATGTAAAGTATTTATGGTCATGCAACTGTAAATCAAAATACAATTGTAACAAAATATAATTGGATAATACAATATGTACAGCCATAAATCTAGTTTACAATATAATATGCCTATTATAACTGGATAATATAATATGAATAGCTAAAACTGTTACAACTGGTCATGCCACATGTATACTAATATGCCTATTATAACTGGATAATATAATATGAATAGCTAAAACTGTTACAACTGGTCATGCCACATGTATACTACTCTCTTAGCATACTCTAAAACTGTATAGCTATAAATCAGATTACAATTGTAACAAAATATAATGGATAATAAAATTAAAAAATCAAGAACAGAACTGTATGTATAAACAGATCATCAGTTAGCTTTTATCTCTTTTCATAATAAGCTTTAAATTGATTTTATCTTTATATACAATAAGATGTACAGAAGGAAGTTTAAAGTGGCACTCCAAAGGCATGAAATAAAACTTGAAGAAGAAGTGGTGCGACACTTCACTTGCTCTACATCATCTAGTTTCTTATTTCTATGCATCTGATTTACAAAACATAATATCAATGTATGTCCTGGATAAAAAAAACTTAAGCAAACTTCCTGAAGCACTAAATTTTGAGTTGCTCCTACATACATTATTCATAATTTGTACCTTTTAGTGTGTATGGTCATAATGATGTTGGATACATGCACCTCTTGTAGAAATAAAATACTTCTTATATTAACATTACCGAAGGCACAAATATTTCACAGTTAAAAAAGGAAAATCAAATATCAGGTAAATACCATGTGCACTTGCTCTACTTCTGGGTTGATGCCATGTGCAGCTACCCAATTCCAGTATCTATCGCAGTAGTGAATAAAAATTATAAAATCTTACAAGAACAAAAACTCATATTTTACAATGTATAATCAGATCATGAAGATTCCAGTAAAATATTGAACATGATAAATAACCTTACTTCTTAGTTAATGCAAATGTTGCGAACTATTTCGAATGCACAAATATAAATTGCGGTACTAATAGAACCAAACAGAGGGTAAACCATTTTTCACATTAGAAATTGAATTATATTCCATAAGATTATATCATTTACATAATAGGAAATGATTAGATATGAATAAGGCTATGTAGTTAATGTCCCGTTATTACCCCGCTATAAACCTGCAATATCTCATAGCGGATTTCTACTGCAACGATTTTTCCATATAGCGCCAAAATATAGCCTTTCCGCTTTAATCCCGCTATTTCTGGTATATCCCGTTATTCCCGCTATATTTTGCTATTTCCGCTATATCTTCTTTAATAAAATGAATTAAAAAATTGCATTTATACATTACAAAAATTATGAAACTAATTTATTTGATTTAATTTTTAATATATTTTCAGAAATGAAAATACTCTAATATTCTACTAAATTCAATTATGTTATATAACAGTTTTACGTTTATTTAAAGTATATTCGCACATGTTTTTTGTTTAAAATCATTTATGTATTAATTATAATTCAATTGAATGACAATTTTTCATTTAATTACCATTTATATATTTGTAAAAACATTAAGTACGAGTTTTATATGCTATTTTAGAGCTATCCGCTATATCCCGATATATCCTCGCTGTATCCCCGCTGTGACTTTTTGCACATCTACCGCTTTGAATCCGCCGAGCGCTTTAACTGCACAGGAATAGGGTAAAAAAAATTGTCTCCGATCTTAGCCATCTAAAAGCAGCAGTAGATGCCATGATCCCTGATTTTCTTTTTTTATCTGTTGCAATAATAACTCAGGAAAAACTTCTTCTCATTTTATAATGTTATACCATAAAACTCATATGAACGTGCTCCACATCCCAAAATTTTCAAATATGGTACTCAAACTTTGCATTTTATGTCTATGTAAAATTTCGTACCTTTCATTATACAATCAAAGCAGTGATAGTGGTCTCATAGCAACCTGATTCATAATCCACTTGATAGTGCTTCATTATTCATCTCATTAACTTCTCATCATGACGATTGATTCAGCGAACTTTAAGTTAAATTATTTGGGATCGCGACTTAAATTCAAATTTGACCTCAAAGCTTGATGATCCTGAGATTTGAAGGAGAAAGAATAGCATAAGAATCTTGCAGTTGGAAGCTAAACAATGAATAATTTTGCATGTAATTAACAAAAACTGAAAAACTGCTTAGCAAATTGTGGGATAATGCTAGTAGTAGTTAAGTGGCGAAACAAAATGAAAAAAGGGTCCCTACATTATATATTTCGAATTTCTGAGAAGAGCGATTTGAGTATTCCGAAAAGGCTTCACTTTGACTTGGCATTGCACGTCCGTGAAGAAAGTGGTGTGCAAATTGTTCTAATGCAAAATAAATATTGAAATGCTCCACTATGATGGTACAACTCAAATAAGTAATACATAACGACATCTGTAGAATGCAATGAAGCAATTGTAACATAAAATAGTAAACCATGACATAACGGAATGCAACATTTCTACACCTTTCAGTAAGAAAATCAAAGATCTATTTTCACATTTTTTGAGAATTCAATCATCAACCATATAACTTGTTCTTTGGCATCATCCATCAATCTGAAAGGAAAATTTTAATACTCAATCAGCAACTGTATAAATGAATTTATTTAGAGATCACAGTTTAAACATTTTCGCTTACAATCAATGAACCTAAGCAACTTAATTTAATCACCCAGTCGACAACATAGCACAAATGCACTTACAAATAAAAAACCCTGTTGCAGACGTATAAAGAAAAGAGGATACCAGTCATAATTAACTCAATCGTCCCATTATTAAAATCTTTCAAAAAATTCATATATGGAAATGAAGTAACTGGTTGGAATTTTTTTTTATAATGACTAAGCTCTAATCTCACTTTTGATAGATTTACCCAAACATACAATTATGCACAGTTCAATGAAGTTTAGGAGTTGTGATATTTAAATCCTGCATAGTTTCCATTTTTGATGTCAATTTTTAAATCAAACGAGCCTGCAAAGTAACTACTGGGATGTGACCAACCTTACAATGTAAACATTGAATAGGTGAATAAAATGAAATAGTTGATCAGGAAATATGTCAAACATCATTGGAGCATCCATTGAAAGTACTCTAAAACATTTGGAACATCTAGAAAAATTAGTGAATATTGCATGTAAGTCACTGTTGACATAAAATCACGTGAATTTTTCAATCAAAAACACTCTAGAACCTGCTACTATGATATAGGAAGAATCTAATGTTCTAACAAATCAGCCAAAAGATGAAAAAAAAATCGAGAGTAAATTCTCAAATAGTAGAAGCATGCTAAAAAAACATGGGCGACATTAAAAGTGATTTAGATTTGGCATCAGTTAATGATGTCCAAGTATTTAATTTGTAAATTAATCGCTACTTTCCTTACTTTTTAACATGTTGTACAAAAAATGAGAAAACACAAGGTAGATAAAATACATTTTCAAAATAATACACGTTTAATGTCACATACAAATCAATAAGTACAAACATATCAAGTATAATAGCAATACAGTCGAAAGAAAGCAAACCTGGAAACAACATCCATGTCGATCATCAACCAACCACCTCAAATGGAATTTCCGTAGGGCTGCATGCCTTTGGTATACAAAGTACTTGTAATTGGAAAATCTTCTTATGTAATTGAAATATTTTGACGTTGCTTCCAAATGAATATGGAGCGGTGATCGACAGACTAAAAACTGAAAATAAGGGAGTCAGTTATTTTAAAAGAAGCTTTATGGTGGAAAAAGGGGTGGATGATGGAGGTTACTGGAACGTGGTGTGACTGTGTTTACCATTTTGTCTACATATAAACATTGGCTAGTGCATACTGTTGTGGGCATTTTAGGAAACTTGAAAAAGGCTTCACTTTGACTGATTTGACCAAGGTTTTGCTTTATAGTATAAGATATATATATATTTATTGTTTTCATATATAGTAATATATGATGAAATTCAATAATCTGTTATAGATTGTTGTGTGGATTGAATGTTTGGATGCTATAGTAGCGCTGGCTTAAATTTTGGTATTTTGAATACCATAAATATTGTATTTTATTTTTGAAGGAATCAAAAGGAATTTTGGATATAAAAATATTTACATTGAAATTTAGATTATTTTAAAAGGAATTGAGTTGGAGTAAATAAAGTAAAACAAATATTTGATTTTGATTGTACTTCACTTTTCGTAAATTGTTTAAAATAGAGATTTATAAAATAAGTTATATAAAGGGATGTGTAGACGATATTATGAAAAATATGAAAAAGAGTTGAAATCGATATTAAAAATAGATTTGAAATATAAATGGAATTTATAAAGAAATAGATTTATAAAATGAGATTTTATAGATGTGATTATTTTTATAAACAAGTAAAACCCAAATAAGTGTATAAATTTATAAACGATGTTTGTAAATAAGAGAAATGAAATCAGTGGATAAATTGAGAATATAATTTCATGGGGTGAATTTATATCGGGATATGGAAATTGGTTTTGTGGGAAAATAGTAGAATCTATTTTGAAATGTGAAAATGGTTAGGGAATCAGAATGAAATCGATGTGTTGTGAATCGAGAGTGATTTATAAATTGAAATTGGTTATTGAGATTTTAAAAATATATTTTCATTAAGAAGTAAGTTTGTTTTAAAAGAAATTTTTTATTTATTAAACTATGTTATTTAAAATTAGTTAGTATTGGAATAATTCAGAAAGTGGATTTTTCAAGTATATAATATTAATTGAAATAAATTCTAATTTTTATAATCAGCTTTCCAAATTTATTTGTTTTATTTAAAAATGAATTGGAATTGAGTTATCGATGTTATTTAAAGTGTTTTAATATTTTAAATAATTACGTAAACATATTTTTTAAAAATAAATTTTTATTCTTTAAAATACTTATCCTATATATATATATATATATATATATATAGAATTTTGAAATGATTGAAATTTATTTACAAATCTTCTCAAGATTTGTAAACGGGATTTATTTAACAAGTGTGATTTATAAGAGAAATTCTCAAAATGGAATTCAGGGAAACTTAAGGAAATTTCCAAAGTATTTAAATATTGAAATTTTGAAAGATGAATTAAAATTCATGAGGGAAGTGAGTAATGGGTAGTTGGAATTATAAACATATGTAATCGATTTTGAAAATATTAAAGAAAATTAATTAATGAATTCTGGGGACTTATGTAATCCATTATAAATGAATTAAGGTATTTATAAGTCAATTTTAAAGGATTTTGAGAAATAGAAAATAAATGGAATATTTTCCTAAGTACTGGTAATAGAATGGTTTTAGAGGAAAAATATACTTATAAATATTTCCTAAGTATTGCACTGGAAGGATTTAAAATATTTTAACTACTGGATTATTATATAATAAAAATATTTCCAAAGTGTTGAATTACAAATGGGATTGGAAAATATTTCTAAGTATTGATATGGTTTAAAATATTATGTTGTGGATATAAAAATTTGAAATCGTTTTCCAATACTGAATATGCTGGAAGAGAACTAAATATATATCTTTGTAAAGATATTTTGAATAAATATTCGAAAGATTTAAATATCGGCCTAGTGACTGCTTATGTGTGTAATTTGATAGTTAAATAACCGACTATCAAATCTAGCCAAATTTGTTGATCGTTTCGAAAAGACTGGGATCAGATTTGATTATCCGAAAATCACTTCGATCTGATTTGTACGTTACGAATTGCAGACCGTGAAGATAATGAAGACGGCTGTTCTAGGGATTTGGTTTGTTCAGATCCAGAATTTGTATGAATGAATGCTATCATCACATTGTCATTGGTGGGCAATGAGCATTCTAAGTATAAATTCCTTGAAAGGTAACCGTAGTCTCAAGCCTCATCAACCAAGAATGACTAATAAAGGAGAGATGCAGCAAGGCTAAGTGGGTCGCATCCAATTAGTGTATGCTATCACCTTTCTAGATACCCTCGAGTATATCATAAAATTATGGATATGGTTGTGCATGAAAAAGAGAGCGCTCGATAAGTGTAGAAACACCCGAGGTGATAACATATTTGGTACCATCCAAGTTAGGGATTGACCGGTCTTGTGTTGGCAGGGGATCCAGGGGAGGTTCTAGGTACATTTTTCTAGAGGTGTACTATGGCGGGTGGTACCCTAGTAGCCCAATCATTGTATGGAATTCAATATCCACTACGAGCCTTTACGGTTTTGATTGTAGAGCCTAGTATGTTGGAATTTAATTAATGTAACAATTTTGGCTATTTTAATAAGTAATTGTACTTAGACACTATTAATGTCACAGGATTTTTTATAAAAGTGTTTTGGTTATTGTAAGGTAAAACCCATCGTGTTTACGTGTGGCGTGGTCTGACGAGATACCTTTGTTTTTCGAAGGATTTTGAAATAGTAATAATTCAAATTGAGTGTGTTTCTCACGCTGGTTTTTCAAACTGACTTAGGTGTTATTTTATTATAATGTCTGGTCAGAACGAGTGTTACAGATTCAAGTTAGAATGCTATGGAGCTCAGGAAATGAGTTGGAGGAGACTCAAGTGTATCCACATACTTGATTTATTTTCCTCTGTGTGTGTATACTGTATAGTCCACACTGGTAAGGACAAGTTATAATAACTTTCCAGAATTTATTTGATGATTGGTCTACTCTGATGATGATATGTATAAAAACAATTATGCTTCTTTTTGTAAAAAATATATGTTATTATCTATTATATATGTTTCCGCTGCGATTGTGAGTTTCTATGTATTGGTGTTTTCTATTTTCTTCTATCTCTTTCTTCTTCACCCTTAGCAATTGGTATTTCCGATACTTGAATGTTCGGCATGTTATACCGTGAATGTATTGATGTCGATTTTCAAGGGTCGAAAATCATGGGTCACTACACTTGGTAGCGGTGCTGAAAATTAAGCGAGAACCTTGGGTTTGGTGGGGATTACTCACTAGAGATAATGTCAGCAGTACCCTAGGATGAGTTTGAGTGTATTAATAAATATGAGCACGTTTTTGTTAGTGAATATAAAATGTTTTATATTGTGTAGGTTTATCTTTGAGTGGCTTATAAATTCTGGTCAAGTAGTGGGACGCCACTAAATCGATAGGAGTTTCTAAACACTTAAACAAGGTAAACCGACACGGTATGATTTTGAAGCGGGTAAATGAAATAATTTTACCAAAATTATATTTTGATATAAAAGAATAATTTTCTAAAAATTATTATATTGTATTGGTGCGTTTGGTTGTTATTATTATAATCAAAACGAGATTATAAAATTTGGAATGGTTATATATATAACCAAATATGGGTTGTATAAGAATAATTTGTGCAAATGAATTATAAATAAAAATGGATTCAAACTAGAATTAGGAAATAAATCCTGAAGATTTTTGGAAATGTTCTCCAAAGTGTTTTTAAATGAATAATGGTAATATTATTTGGAATATTTTTGAATGGAAGTTGTTTTAAATGGATTTTGGAAGTGATAAAGCACTGAACTCACTTTAGTCGTTGGAAAATAATCCTGATGAGGGTTTGGCGGCATCATCAGTATTCATTTTTGGGTTTCTTAGTGATAGATTGCTACCACGGTGATTTGTTATTGGAGTCTTGTTTTTATAAAAGGCTTGATTTTAATAATTCAAGATTTTGGATTTGATATATAAATGACGTGCGCGTGTGTGTGTATAATTTCAAATTGATTTGAAATAAAACTGGATATTTGAATTCTGAAATTGTTACTTAAGTGTTGGGTGGAAATTATAGGGAGAATAAGATTTTGAACTTATAATTTGAAAAATGGCATAGATAAGAAAGGCAAAATCTAAAAGTTGAGATATGAAATTAAATGGGATTCAACTTAAGTTAAATAAAATAATTTTTAAAATAAAATTGATTTGGATTTGAATTGAATTAATGAAAGTGATACAGGAATGTGTAAATAGATATAAATGTGAAGCAATGAATGTGAATTAATTAAATGAAAATTAGTTTGGCGTGTATGAATGGGATATTCATTTGAAGGTTTGTGAAACCGGGAAGAAAAATATTCTCAAAGTCACTATGAGAATTAATTTGGCGTGTATACAGTACACTCCCTCATTATGTGAGTTTTTCATTAACTTCCATAAAAAAAGCATAAGTTCATGGAAAACTTATACCAGATTATTTTCAAGAACCGAATCTGGCTATTTTCCAAAGTCATAAACTAAGTATAATACTATGTTAAAATGAACAAAACAATATAAATGATAACTCAAAGTTTACTGCACAAAACCCTCAAAAAAAAGATAAGGATAAAAACATGACCTGCATATACTAGTCTGATCCCATAAATCAGCAGCAACAAAAAGTTTAATCAAATTTACAAGTGAATTCACACAAACATGAGCTATACATAAATTAACATTAATCTAACTAAAGTAATTTACACTCAGTATGGCCATCACAGTTATTTTATGCAGGCTCATGTTACATTACATGTTCAAGCACATGGTTCTTGTTCAATAACCTTTGTAATGTACAACTATGAAGTTGAAGTGACTTTTGCGATTTACCTTTCCATTGTAACATTGAAGTTGTTCGGACTAAGGTAACCCAAAGACACATAGGGATTCATGGCACATGAATTTACTACTGAAATTTGAAACGTATAAACTGGGAACGTGAATTCTAATATGAAATTAAAAATTTAACTTAAGCCAAGTCTAATAAAATTAAATTGGACTTGAAACCATACCAAATTGAATTGAATATCAATTTTGAATCGTAAAATGGATATATAACTATAAATTATAAATTTTAAATGGGATTAACTCAAGTCGATTTTAATTTAATGATATATGGAATGGAAATCTGAATTGAATCACAAAATGGAATTTAATTTAAGTCGAGATAAATAAAGTAATTTTGAAAATAAGTTTGTAAATTATAATTTGAGAAATGATATAGATAAGAAAACAAAAATGTGAACTCGAGATATGAAATTGGATTTAAGTTAAGTTAAATGGAATAAATTTTTGAAATAAAATTTATTAGAATTTGAATTGAATTAATGAAGTGCATTAGTGAAATAAAATTTAACTTAAGAGAAGTTAAATGAAATTGGATTGAGACGAAGTGAATATGAACTTAAGTTATAAAATAAATTTGATGGAATGGTCACTAAGTAATAAATGAGTTGAAGGAGGAATATTAATTAAATAAATGGAAAGAAATTTAGATGTGTATAAATGGAGGGAACTAATGATATGAATTGAAACTGAATGTTACTAGTGGGATGAATTGAACGTAATAGAAGGTATCGAATGTAAATTAATTAAGTGTAATAAATTGAATATGAATCAATAGAAGTTGATAAATTGATTTAAAATTAATCTAAATGGTTTATAAGCTGAAGTAGATATTTTATTAATGAATATCACTGAATTTGCATGAAAAAAATTATCATTTGTCGTAAATGGAAGTAAACAAAATTTTGTGAAATAATGAAAAATGAATGAATTGATTTAGAACCAATTTGAAACGGATATGAATATAATGTGTGCAATTATGTATTTAATGAGAATAAATTTCCTGTGGATTATTAAAAATCAAATAATTGGTATATAAATTGATTGAAATGAATAATCGAACGGTGGAACCATATAATTGCTTATAATATATGTTTGGCATGTTGGTTTATGCAAATTTATTTGTTAACTAGTAGAAATGAATGTAATGCTATTAAATTCATATATATGAAACTTAGGTATAAGGAGGCTAATGGGCTAGATTTGAGTTGCAAAATTAAATATAAAGTAGGCGAACTCGCTTAATAACGCTAATAAGGTAAGCTTATGCATTTAGAAGCGGAAATGAGATAATATATTGATATATATTGTGTTTTTCGACCGTATGTGTCGATGTATATCTTTTTATCACTTTTGCCATATTGCAAAAAACACTCCATACAAAGGAGACTACCAAAAATTTTCCTAAATTTAGCGTGTTAGAAAATTTTTGTTGACGAAAATTTGATTTCTAATTGAAATTGAAATAAGGGACTTTGGTTTGGAAATAGAAACTAGATGTTTTGAATGGAACTAAAAGGTTTGGGAAAATGGAATATCGAGTTTTTATTAAGTGAGTTTTGATAATTTAATGGGCTTGTAGCATTTTTTCTACTTAGCAATTTCAGGGACGAAATACTTTTAAGGGAGAAGGAATGTAACGATTCAGATTTTTCGTCATCTGATTTTGAATATTTAAATGATTTTAAATATTGGATTTGGAATAGAAATGGATTTTTGAATATGAAGATTTTGGTTGAAATTATAAAATGAATTTCAATTTCAAATATAATGATTTATCGTAATACGAAAATGATAAATAATTGAAAATTGAGTTGAATAGTAATTGAAACGATTTCTAATGTTGATATGAATTCTATTTGAATTAGAATTGAGTTAATAAGTTTTTAAAACTGGGATTTCGAGTGATTTCGTTAATTTTTGAAATCATCGATTTAATCGACGCGTTAAAATAGCAATTCGGGAGACACAGTCTCAGAATTTGACGAAACTAGTTCCATTGGAACTGTAATAGTGCAGTTATCGAATTTCAAATTTTTTAGCGTTTGGATTCACCGTTTGGTTGCACAATCTGAAAACGCATGGAAATAATTTAATTTAATTTAATTTAATTCAATTAGTCGATTTAAAAACTATCTTCTCTATACGATCAAATAGGGGCTCAAGACTAATTCCATTAGGTTCGAAATAGGGGTATAACATTATGAATGGTAGGGGCACGCCTCAATAAGGGTTCAAAAATTTCGAAGTGCGTAAATGAGATATTTTCAAAAAAAAATAATTATAAATTTAATCAAAGTCAGCTTTAGCCGACCTAACCATTTACCTCAACCACCCTATATGGGCCGACCTACTTCATACATGAAGCCGCCATCTCCCTTCAGTTTAAATCGCATGTTGCTTTGCCTTCTTGTCTTCAACTCAAAATCAATTCAAACGTAAAAAATGAACAAATCTCGTTCGACTTAAATATAATAAGAAGAAAAGGAAAACACGCGATTAAGTCGTGATAGTCGAGGGTCAGAGGGCAAGCACGCGTGAGCGTGCTGGTGGAGGCCGTGGACTATCGCGGTCGATTAGGTTTGTTACGATTTGGGAATGGTCGTTTTCATGAGCTAGAGCATTGGGCTTGGGCACGGCGTGGTGGGTGGTTAGGCTCGAAATTTGTAGGGTTGACGTGTGGACGAGAGAACGATTTCAGGCTACGACATGGTAGTCGATGGTAGCATAGGAAGTCGCATTCGTACAAGTTTGGTTGTTGGGTTGGAGGTGGAAGTCAGGGCAACTATAGTGATGTCGTGGTGAATTTTGGTCAAGTTGAGGTGAAGGGTCATTCGATTTTGGTCGCGGGCTCTGGTCGTGTTCCTGTGTTGTGCCTGGGGTACGTGCTCCAAATCTTTGTTAGGAGGGTAATTTGTAAACTTAATCGGTTATTCAATTTAAGTTAATTTTATTTAAACTATATCGAATAATAATTAATTCTGCGAGGTCGAAAATTTACGTAAAGAGTCAAGTTGGATCGTAGAGGCAAGTACCACGGTAAATTTGGAATTTGAATGATTAATGAATTCGAAAAATCAAGGTGAGCAAATCTCACTCATTTGGATAATTGGCTTTAATTTAAATAGTTAAAATTTATTATTTGATGCATTATTTAATGTATAAATTATTATCGGTTATATTATATATAGTAGTATACATTAGTAGTTGGATATATTTCCCGTCTATTAGAGCGGATGAGACCCTATATGCCTCGCATAATAGCGAATGATCCTATATTACTACGTTATACCGCCTCGAAGCGGGATTGATATTTTTTTGTTATCAAACATCTATGGATGTAAGGAAACGGGTTGGAGGGTTTTAACTGGATTCCTCAAATATATATATATATATATATATATATATATATATGATTGTTTTCATATATAGCAATGTATGATGGAATTGAATAATCCGTTATAGATTGTTGTGTGCGTTGAATGTTTGGATGCTATAATAGCACGGCTTTAATTTTAATATTTCAAATACCATAAATATTATTTTTAAATTTGAAGGAACTAAAAGCAATTTTGGATATAAAAATATTTATATTGGAATTTTGATTATTGTAAAAGGAATTGAGTTGGAATAAATAAAGTAAAACAAATATTTGATTTTGGTTATACTTAATTTTTCGTAAATTGGTTTAAATAGTGATTTTAAAATCAAATTATATAAAGGGATTTGTAGATGATATTTTGAAAAATACGAAAAGGAGTTGAAATCGATATTAAAAATAGATTTGAAATATAAATGGAATTAATTAACAAAATAGATTTATAAAATGAGATTTTATAAATGAGAATATTTTTATAAACAAGTAAAACCCAATTAAGTTTATAAATTTATAAGCGAGTTTATAAATAAGGGAAATGATATCAGTGGATAAATTGAGAATATAATTTCACAGGCTAATTTATATCGGGATATGAAAATTGGTTTTATGGGAAAAATAATGGATTCTATTTTGAAATGTGAGAATGGTTAGTGAATTGAAATGAAATCGATGTGTTGTGAATCGAGAGGGATTTATAAATTAAAATTGGTTATTGAGATTTTAAAAATATATTTCTATTAAGAAGTTAAGTTTGTTTTAAAAGAAATTTTTTATTTATTAAACTATGTAATTTAAAACTAGTTAGTATTGGAATACTTCAGAAAGTGGAATTTTCAAATATTTAATATTAATTGAAATAAATTCTAATTTTTATAATCAGCTTTGAAAATTTATTTGTTTTATTTAAAATGAATTAGAATTGAGTTATCGATGTTATTTAAAGTATTTTAATATTTTAAATAATTACTTAAACATGTTTTTAAAAAATAAATTATTATTCTTTAAAAATATTTATCCTATATATAATATAATTTTGAAATGATTGAAGTTTATTTATAAATCTTCTCGAGATTTATAAATGGGGTTTATTTAATAGGTGTGATTAATAAGAGAAATTCTCAAAACGGAATTCAAGGAAACTTAATGTACATCCCGCCTTTTTGTACGCTTTAAATCGACGATAAACCACACACGTCAGACTCACATCATATAAAAGAGCGGATTTTCATTGGGGTGAATAAGAAAAGCAGAGAAAGAAATAAAAAAAAAAACAGAATCTCACAGCGAAATGAAAAAATATAATAATCAAATAACAATTCATGAAGCTGTTTTATAAAACATTTGATTATACTTATACAACACAGATCAGAGTTACACATACCGGAGAATAATAAATAATGCAACAGAATACATGATGCGATGAAATATAATAAATAATAATAATACAATATTCGTCTTCGTCCTCCAGTAATAGGGTCTTCAAATCCTGAAATGCTCAGGCTGACCCGAACGAATTGAAAAGACAAAACATTCGAGTCAGAACTAAAAGATCATATGTAAGTTAAATCAACAGTAAATAATATGAGTGGAATGGCGTCAGAGATGTTTACGGGATTTGACATCTCCTATCCAGTGTCTAACGTGAGTGTAGCAACTTAAGAGATGCTCGGGATTCACATCTCCTAAGGATCCGTTAAACTATTTACCATGTAGTAATATTTTGCTATTATAATAATGTCTAATAGTAAAATAAACTTACTTTAAAATAGCGTTAAGAAGTGACCTAATATTCCCCTTAACACGTAATAGTGCCAGTAGTCTATACAGTGCCTGCATATCTGCTGATCGGGAGACTACGAGAAGATACTCCATAGGTACGACACAAATCAAACTCGTACAATGCGCGCTAGGGTAGGTGACACAGCACACAAGGCAATGCCAGGGTAGATATACCAATTATGCACACGGGCTGGTGGTAACGCGTAGCAGCTACTACCGTCCACTTTGAGCCACACCCCCAAATCAAAAGTGGCCACCAAATCAATCTCAAAATCATAATATAATATCGAATGAGTGTGTCCGATAAGAGGGGCTACCTTCTTGGCCCGAGATCGCTCCTGTTTTAGCCACCTTATGCCAACTCACGGGAGTCGGGTCCACGTATATACCTTAATTGAACATCGCCACCATCCCACTTCATTCTGGAATCTCCACCACGTACACGGTTGTTAAAGTGATTTTTGGAGTTGGCAGAGAGTATGACAACTTCCGATCCCGGCCTCTTTAATAACCAAAGATTATTATAACACCGTGGTCATTTTAAAATAATGTATACTTCAAAACCAGAATATAATATCCATTTCAAAACCATATAAATACGATATCATTTCAATTTCAAAAATCAAACCAATATGATATCATTTTTATTGAAACCCAAATCAATATAATATCATTTTTATTTCAAATATATCCTTTCCAAAAATCATATCACTTTCAACGTTATAACACTTCGAAATTAAAACACTTGAAATATAACACTTTCAAATTATAGTACTTTAAAACTCATAACTTTGAAACATAACTTCCACCACTTAAATAGTTTAAATATTAAATTACTTTATACAATAAAATAGCTTCCTCAATTTCACAAATCAATTCCAAAACTACTCGAATTTCTACATTTTATGTTTAACCAAATCCCAAATCATAAACTTCAATTCAATTCAGTTTTCAAATAAACAATTTCAAATTATATCGATTTCAGAACAGCTTTGATCCACAGAATAAATAATTTCAAATTCAATATATTTCAAACTTTAAGTATTCAACAATTTCAAAAGTAAGTTTGGTATTTTCATATGTAAATATCCAGTTCAATTTTCTATTATTTAGTTTTGAAATATTTTACTTAATAAATCCATTATCATTTAAAGAAAAACCAAATTACAAATAACTAAATATTTCCTTCAATTTATTTATACTTGAAATGCTCATTTAATTCACCTTAACCCAAAAATCAAATTATAAAATCATACCCTTTAAAATTTCCAATTTAATAAATTTCCACCAACTTATTTGAGTTTAATTCTTAAATAAATTCAATTTCAAATAAATCTCCAATTTACCTTCCAACTTTAATTTTATTTAAATCATTATAAACTCTATATTTTAAATACTTAACCGTATTATCTTCAATAAAAATCAAACTTATTATTAAACTTATTCTATATTAAAACAAATTATACATAGCTTAAAATCAAGGATAAAATAACATTTAAATACTATCTAAAATCAATATTTATAAAAACCATATATTTCGTTACAAAAACATAGAAATTATTTCAAAATAATTTTATATATAGACCACAGTGTCTGTATAAAATTTTCTATCCTATGGTCAAGTGATACGGACATTTATCGTTTCAATCCGTAATTTAAAATAAAAATACGGTTGTATATCATTTCAAATCACAATTCCGAATTTATAAAAATTGATCCATAACGAACTTGTAGATTTTTATTGATATAAAATAAACACCCATTCAACCAATATCAACAATCAACATCAATCACAATCATCATCCAAAACAATCAATCAATATCAATATAGAATTGATAGCAGATAACAGGTAATTAATTGGCAGTTATATTCAGTAATAATTTAAATAACGATTTAGTTTAAATAAATTCAAACTAACTAAGATGATGATTAAATATATCAAACGGCCATAAATAAATTCCAAATTGCATCATAAATTAAATTTAACAGACATAAGAAATTTTAGAAGTTGTGAGTGGGTTAAAACACTCACCTTTGAATTTAAATTGAATTCAAATCCAATTTAAACCCAAAATTCAGACAGTCTCGAAATCCATCCAAATTAGCGTTAATATGTCTGAAATTTCAATACGATCATATCGGAGAAAATCTCGCGTGAAACGGACCTCGTATGCACAAGTTATACGAATTAGAATGCTTAAAAATTTAAATCGAAAATAAAATGAAATAAATAAAAAAAATGACCTAACAACAGAAGCCACGTCGCACCATCATCTCGCGCTAAACTCCAAGTCACGCTCGAAATGCCTAAAACCCTAGCAAGCTTCATACTGAATAGCGTCGCCACCTCGCATCGCCTCCGCTTGACCTAGATGCATGCGCCACCACCTAAGAACCTCCGCGCTCCCCTACTAGACCACTTCCTAGCACGAGTTCGAGCTCGATCGCACAAATCCCGATCGACAAACACAACCGCCGCCCCTTTAAAACGAAACCCAAACGAATTTTATAGCCAAATCTAACTTTCATCTTGCCAAATTAAGCACACCAATGGACAACGCTCAACAATCTCCACAAAACCCTTTAGTCGATTCGACAATCGGTCGAGGTCGATCGCATCCCAATGGACGGCCGTGACCGTTTGAGCAGTTCTGGCCAAACAGAAATCCAAATTGAAAAACAGAATTGACTTGCACTCGTCGAGAGCTTCAAATCGATATATAGTTTGATATTATTTGAGGAGTTTGAATTTTTGAAGTGGAATTTTGATTTGAAATTGAGTTGGGAATTTGGTTTTTGTCTGGCATTGAAATGAGAAAGAGTAAATGGAATTGTATGTATAGAAATGAGAAACAGAAACGCTGCTAGGGTTTATAACCAGGTGTATATATATATATAGACAGAACAAAATAGAAAGGAATGGGCCCGATTGGTTTGGGTTTTTAACGATAATTGACTCGAAAAGCCCGTTTCGATTTCGGAGCGGAAATGGTCAACCCATATATCAAAATATGCGTTTTAAAATATTTTAAAATAAATGGAACATGGTTCAAGTCCAAATTCCATCGTATAAAGAAGTTATGCTAAAATCAAGTTATTTCAAATTGATTTCAATTGATTCAATTAAATAAATTTCTACGCGTTTTTAGTCCGTACGATCAAACGACAAGTCCGATCGCCATGAAACTTGAAATCCTACTATAATTCACCGTTACGGATCCGATGAAACTAGTTTCGTCGAAATCCGAATCAGTGGCCAAAATGACTATTTTTACATCAATTAAATAAATTAATAATTAATTAATTAAATCAAATCTTCAATTCCATTTCTATAATTGACAAATTTTTATCATAATATTTAAATATTTAATTTCATTTATTTGCGATAAATCCAATTACTATCTTTTAATTCAAATAAATTAATAAATCTCGATTTTCATTCTCTTATTTAACCAATTATCATGTTATGAATAAAATTAACATTGCTTCTAAATATTAACTTAAACTACATTAACATAATGTTTAATTACATTTATTGAAATTTATTTTCAGTTTAAATTAACAGATTAAATAGAGGGATAATATACAATAATTGTTACCGTTAGCTTTTAATTACACTTATAAGTTGTTATTAACAAACCAATGTTACAATTGTTTACATAACACTATTTTTATTCAATTATCAATAATTATATACTAATCCACCAATTGATTCAATATTACACTTGTTTTCGTACATTCACTTTATAACCAAGTATAACATTTATATTATTTCATTGATTGATTCAAATGATTAATGACTAACTTGAATTAACATTGTTACACTTTATTTCAGAGTTCAACTCATTATTAAATTACAGATTTTTATATCTTCACTATTCAATTGCCAAGAATGAAATTAAATTAACAAATTTAATTATTGAAAATTTACAGGTCGTTACACTGAAGGAAGTTTCCAAAGTATTTAAAATATAAAAACTTCGAAAGATGGATTAAAATTCACGAGGGAAGTTAATAATGGGTAGTTGAAATTATAGACACGTGTAATCGATTTTGGAAATATTAAAGGGAATTAATTAATGAATTCCTAAGACTTATATAATCCATTATAAATGAATTAAGAGATTTACAAGTCAATTGTAAAGGATTTTGAGAAGTAGGAAATAAATGGAATATTTTCCTAAGTACCAGTAATAAAATGGTTTTAGAGGAAAAATATACTTATAAATATTTCCTAAGTATTGGACTAGAAGGATTTAAAATATTTTAACTATTGGATTGTTATTATAAAAATATTTTCAAAGCGTTGAATTACAAATGGGATTGGGAAATATTTCTAAGTATTGACATGGTTTAAAATATTAGTTGTAGATATAAAAATTTGAAATCGTTTTCCAATATTGAATATGCTGGAAGAGAATTGAATATATATCTTTGTAAAGATATTTTGAATAAATATTTGAAAGATTTATATATGGGCCTAGTGACTACTTATGTATGTAATTTGATAGTTAAATAACCGACTATCAAAACTAATCAAATTCGTTGGTCATTTGGAAGAGACCGAGATCGGATTTGGTTATCCGAAAACTACTTCGATCTGATTTATGCGTTACGAATTAGGATATCGTGAAGATAATGAAGATGGTGGTTTTAGAGATTTGGTGTGTTTAGACCCAGAACAACTTGTGTGGACGAATGCTATCAGCATGTTATCATTGGAGGGTAATGAGTATTCTAAATATAAATTCCTTGAAAGGTAATGTAGCCTCAAGCCTCATCAACCGGGAATGACTAAAACAGAGGAGATGCACCTAAGCTAAGTGGGTCGCACCCAATTAGGGTATGCTATCACCTTTCTAGATACCCATAGATATATTATACAATTACGGATATGGTTGTGCATGAAAAAGAGAGTGCTTGATAAGGGTGGGAACACTCGAGGTGATAACATATTCGATACTATCCAAGTTAGGGGTAGGTCAGTCTTATGTTTGTAGGGGATCCAAGCGAGGTTCTCGGTATATTTTTCTAGAGGTGTACTGTGGTGTGCGGTACCTCAGTAGCCCAGTCATTATATGGAATCCAATATTCACAACGAGCCTTTACGGTTTTGATTGTAGAGCCTAGTATGCTTAAATTTAATCAACGTAACAATTTCGTCTATTTAATAAGTAATTGTACTTAGACACTATAATAATAGCACAGGATTTTATATTAAAGTGTTTCCCAATCGGTCCATCCGCTGGTGTATTATCATAAGGTAAAAACCCGTCATGTTTATATATGGCGTGGTCTTACGAGATACCTTTGTTTTTCAAAGGATTTTGAAATAGTAAAATTCAAATTGAGTGTCTTTTCTCACGCTGGTTTTCCAGACTGACTCGGTTGTTATTTTATTATAATGCTTGGGTCAGATCGATTATTACAGATTTAGGTTAGAATGCTATGGAGCTTAGGAGACGAGCTGAAGGAGACTCACGCGTATCCGCATACTTGATTTATTTTTCGCTATGTGTGTAGACTATATAGTCCGCACTGGTGAGGACAAATTATAATAACTGTCCAGAATTTATTTGATGATTGTTGTAGTCTGATGTTGATATGTATAAAAATAGTTATAGTTCCTTCTGTTTCAAGGTATGTTATTATCTATTATATATTGTTCCCCTGCGATTGTGAGATTCTGTGCATTGTTTTTTTCTATTTTCTTAATTCTATCTCCTCCTTATTCACCTCTAGCAATCAGTATTTCGTGTACTTGAATATTCAGCATGTTATATCGTGAATGTATTGATGTAGATTTTCGAGGGTCAAAAATCGACAGTCGCTACAGGTGCAAACCTTACTAGCAACTCCTCCTTGAATATCACCCATTAATGGTAGTTTTTACCTTTCCAACCGAACTATAAATGGGCTTCCCCCTTTTGATGGAAGGAACAAGTGGTCACCCATTCTATTTTTGGTGTGTTGTGGTATTGAAAGAGATGCTCTACCTGGCTAATCTACTCTATCATTCCACTGTCTCCATTATATGTAGGAAACTCTAGTTAATGACAGTATTTTGTAAGAGTTTTGGTGTTTGATTGGTGATTGGAGTAGTATGGCTTGGGGAACTTGATATAATGCCAGCATTGTTTCTTAGTGTATCCTTAGGAGGGAATGGATTGCTTCTTGGAAAATTAGTGTGGCTTTGGTGGCATGGTTCGGACAGGGTATATTCTTGGTTATTTCTTGATTGATTTCTTTGTGCAGGTGGTACATAGAGTGTTCTGGGTTGATTCTTGAGCTCCTTCAACTATTTTGCTTTACCATTGATAACTTCACTAATACTATCCATCTTCGTATTGAATTCTTGAGTAGTTTCTTGCAATGTTCGATTCGATTCCTGCAGAGTTTTATTCGATTCTTGTAGTTCCCTAATGGCCGTTGTAGTCTTAATGTTGATTTGCTCCTATCTTGACCCCTCAGGTGATTAGTCAGGTTTATCACCAGATCTATCCACATTTTCATCATTAGAAAGGTCAGTTTGTACACCGGAATCTTGTGGCTCTGATACCAATTTGTTACGCTTCTTTTGTTTCATCTGTGATCGAGTTAACATGAACTTGCTGAGAAGAACAATGATGGTGAATTTATGGTGAAGATTGGCTGTAGAGATGAGTTTCTGGAAAGTTAGAAGAGGGTGATGTAGAAGTTTTTATGTATTAGAAGATAAGGAATAAGAGAGAATTCAGAATGAAGAAAGAATTGTAGAAAAGCCACCAGACTTCAGAAAAAATAGAAGAAGCATTTTTATTAATTCGATCACTCAAATCTTTACAAATTGATCTTACAATCTATTTATAATGATCATTAGGAGACTAATTCAACTATTACATCATCAATTTACACCGCAGATTTCGAATTAAAAGCCCAACAATTCAGGATGTCCAAATTCATTTTGGTCAAGTGTACACATGAATGGCCTGTGCACGTGCACAACTGCTCTAACCATCATTGGAGTTGATGCTTGGTGCCGAAACGCTCGCCTCGCCCAGCTAATCCGATCCATGTTGATAGTGGGTCCTCTTTCGTCCTATATCATCGGCGATGGTCATGGAGGCTTCGGGTACCAAAGTGTTTGCGATAATGTCTGTATCCAATGGAGGTTGCTAAGTATTTGATGAAATGCTTGCTTTGTCCTCCTTTATTCTCAACACGTTCGACCTTCTCTCTTCAGCCCTAACAAAATTGAAAGTAGATATCCACAACTTCAATAAACCTAGCAACAGATTTGCACGGAAGGTTAACTGTGATGCTCCATCTACACGATTTATCCATATCTAAGCAGATCTTTAAAGATTCAAGTCACTGATTCCTCAGATAATTTCTGAATTGCTTGTATTGTGGAAAATTCTACTGTGGAAAATTCTACTGTTAGGCTCTTGCCCTAGTACCTGCACACAAGTAGATATTATTATTTTGGCAATGTAACTACTTTTGCTCTTTTGGTTTAGTATATGTAACATATTAACAAATTATGTGCTAATGATTAAATTTCCAAATTATCTACTGCCCATTTTAGTCTAAGTCGACACCATTTCCATATAAAAGCACTATATTTGCATTGAAAGTATAAATGTTATATGTCTTCAATGCCGTGATTGCATAGAACACATGTCTGATCAACGTTAATATGATGTTGAATTAATCTGTATTTGGTTGGGAAAAAAAACCGTCAATGATTTTGTTTTAGCATACTG
Source organism: Allium cepa (assembly GCA_030765085.1). Lineage (NCBI taxonomy): Eukaryota > Viridiplantae > Streptophyta > Magnoliopsida > Asparagales > Amaryllidaceae > Allium > Allium cepa. The sequence goes on along the minus strand of CM060931.1, from coordinate 346,348,177 downwards.
CCATTTTGGGCGTATGAATTTTGTGACATATGAATTCTGCCTATTCGTTATTTCTTAAAGTATCCCTTACTTATTTCAAAATAGATTTAAAACAAAACTGCCAATTTTCACTACATGTCCAAACCTAGAAATCCTTTGAATTTTTATAGCCATGATCTCATTTCTAGTTTGTCTCATAAAGCTAAACCCGTCAATATTCCATCCATTGTTTTCTATGATTTCTTTGACCATCCAGCTTTCTCCTTTTAAATGATCAATAATGTGAGAGCCAAGTCTATTAATCGGTTTCCCTCTTGAAGCCATCGATCGAGCCAGGGAGATGTTTATTTGACCATGTATTATACGTTTAGTCATGCATTTCATAATTTGGATTAGTTTCATAAAAGAAATTTCCATAACCTTATCACTTCTTTTTCCTAGAAAGATTGACCTTTAACGTATTTTTAATTCATGGTTTTAACCAAAATCCCGTCATTGTTGACAATTCTCCAAATCAATAAAATTCCTATTGTCAGATCAATTTCTTCTAACTGACGCGGGCCCATTTCTCCATCTTTATCTCTGCATACAATGTTCCACGGAATTTCGCTAGTTCTACCTTCCCATAAAAGGTTCAAGCATACGTGTTTAATTTTGTTAATAGTGGAGTTCGATAGCCTGAAGCATTGCATCCAATACTATACGATGGGGTAAATTGTCTACTTGATCAACTCCAATCTACCAGCTATGCTTAAGAGTTTCGATTCCTATCCCTTTATTCTTCTCTTTACTTTATTAGTGAGTTCATCACAATCTTTGCTCTTCAGGTTAATGCTCGTAGGTAGAGTTCCAAGGTACTTAATTAGGAGTTCACATTGTTTAATATCCATGTAACGGGATGAAACCATTCATGGATGGTCTCATTCAGACAACCAATGTGCATCCATAGAAGGCAGATCTATAAGTGATGGATTTCTATATGCCCACGAAGCCATCAGTGGTGTGGGTTGGAACAATAACAAAAACATGTGTATCAAGACTGATTTAAGAAGCATACAATTCGATTAATAAAAAGTTCATAATCCACGTACTTAGGGAGATGATGCTTATAGAACAATGGATTAAGATAGTTGAAGAAATGAAAAATACACCAAGTTTTTCTATTATTAACCGAGGTTTCCTTATGGTTTTTTTTCTAAGTTCGTCTGGATTAAGATAAAAGAGATTCTCTTTTGCCTATCCTATTTACGTTGGTAGTAGAATATTTTACATTGCTTATGGATTAGAAACTTAAGGAAGGGAAACTGAAATCGTTTATGTCAGTTGCATTTGTGCTTACTCACATAGTGTATGTAGATGACATACCCATTTTTGTGGAGGCTGTTGAAATTCCTAAAAGAAAATAATGAATGGAAATATACAATGTACCACATCGTCAATTTGTTGAGAGGTATACTAGTTTATATATGCCTTTCTCAAGTGGAGGTTGGAGGTTTGAGGCTCCTAAATGTATGCTTCTTTGTGAGAAAGGAGATCATGCATCTCCACCACGCGCGCGCCGCCGCCGTCCAACCAACCGAACCAGGCTCGTGTATGGGTCTAAAATGACCTTTCTTTTTGCTAGGTCATTGTTTAACGGTTTTGGGCTTCGGCTGAAACTGGGCTGGGTCCTGGAATTTGAAGAGAAGCGGGTGGGTGAAGACGGACGCGACTGTTCATAAAGCGGACTGAAGAGGCGCGACCCGTTAGATGCGAACAGAAGCGGGTGCGACCCGTTAGAGGCGAAAAGAAGCGGTGTGACCCGTTAGAGGCGAACAGGTGCGGCCGACTGAAGAGACGTGGCCGCAGACACACAGATAGTCCCGATTAAAGGAAACGACCGCGACCGTTTGGACAAACGGGTGCAGACGCGACCGTTCGAAGGGATACGAACAAACTATAAATAAAGAGGAAAACTGATCACTTTACTCACTGAATTTTCTTATCTCTTCTCTTCTAATAACTGCTGTTCTTATAATCAAAATCACAGAGTGATATACTCATTACAATCTCGTGCAGAATTCGTCTGTTGTATCTTGAGAGAATTTTGAAATAAAATTCTTAAGGAAATCGTTACGACGAGCCTCAGACATAATCCGGTTAGAATTCTAGACTATTTGTATAATTATATACATTATTCTATATTCTATTCTTTATTCTGGTTGTACTATTTGTTCAAAATAGTATAACGCTGTTGTTGTAGCTTATTTACAACATTCATAGTGTTGAATAATTTATACACAATTTCAGTGTAGTGGAAATCTGATTTATAAACTTGTGCGACGAGTTTATTGTAGCGTGCTATCTGTTTTAGTACACTAGACAAATAACATCTTAGGAATTTTACTGTTTTTGCTAAAACAGAGATGGCAACAAAAATATGTATTCTGATTGTGCTATTAATAAAATTGAAGTTTCTTATTTGCTTGAGCACGAAATTTTACTTTGGCATGATAGATTGGGACACATAAATTTCCGCAAAATGAAAACATTATCAAACTTGGGATTAATTCCAAAATTCCAAGTAGATAAAAACTACAAATGTGAGACATGTGTAGAAGCTAAAATGGTCAAACAACGATTTAAATCCGTTGGCAGAAGCACCGAACCATTAGGTTTGGTACATATAGATTTATGTGATTTTAAATCACTACCTACAAGAGGTGGAAAAAAGTATTTCATTACTTTTATTGACGATTATACGCGATATTGCTATATATATCTTTTGAATAGTAAAGATGAAGCAATAACAACATTTATAAAATACAAGGCTGAGGTAGAAAATCAGTTAAATAAAAAGATCAAGATATTAAGATCTGATCGAGGTGGAGAGTATGAATCACCATTTGAACAATTCTGTGAAAAAAATGGAATAATTCATCAAACAACAGCTCCATATTCACCACAACAAAATGGTGTAGCCGAGAGGAAGAATAGAACGTTAAAAGATATGATTAATGCAATGCTTTTAACTTCTGGTCTACCGACGAACTTGTGGGGGGAACACTAAATATATCTAATCATATATTAAATAAGGTTCCTCACAATAAAATAGGAACAATTCCATATGAGATATGGAAAGGACACAAACCAAGCTTTAAATACCTCAAAGTGTGGGGGTGCTTGTCAAAAGTTCCAGTTCTGCCTCCCAAGAGAGTCAAACTTGGACCAAAAACAATAGATTGTTATTATCTTGGGCCAGCCCAAAATAGTAGTGCCTACAGATTTTTGGTATTCAAGTCTGATATAACTGATATTTATGTAAATACAATCATGGAATCAAGAGATGCCTCATTCTTTGAAGATGTGTTTCGGCACAAAAGGAATGAAGGAAATAATGTCCCAAAAATGACAAGGGAAGAATCAAACGATTTGCATGAAGATGAAACTCATCATGAAATTGAGGATGCTGAACCAAGAAGAAGCGTAAGGGCTAGAACTTCCAAAACATTTGGTTTGGACTTTTTTACATATGTATTAGAGCACGAACCTCAAACGTACAAGGAAGCAGTGTCATCTTCTGAATCCACATGTTGGAAAGAAGCAATCCAAAGCGAGATTCATTCAATTCTAAGTAATACAACTTGGGAAATTGTTGATATTCCACCAGGAATAAAACCAATTGGCTGCAAATGGATTTTCAAGAAGAAAATGAAAGCAGATGGCTCTATCGACAAGTATAAAGCCAGATTAGTAGCCAAAGAATATCCTCAAAAAGAAGGAGTAGACTTTTTTGATACATATTCGCCGGTAACACGAATAACCTCTATGAGAATGCTAATAGCAATTGCATCCATCTATAATCTAGAGATTCATCAGATGGATGTAAAAACAGCATTCTTAAATGGAAATCTCGATGAGGAGATTTACATGGAGCAACCTGAGGGATTTATCTCCAAAGGAAATGAAAACAAAGTCTGTAGATTACTCAAATCATTATACGGACTAAAACAAGCTCCAAAGCATTGGCACGCAAAATTTGATAGTGTCATGATGAGAAATGGTTTTCGTATAAATGAATGTGACAAATGTGTTTATTATAAACAACTTGGACAATCATATGTGATGATCTGTCTATATGTGGACGATATGCTAATATTCGGTCCAAATACTCAGGTAATTGAGACCATAAAGAAAATGTTGATCAACAATTTCGACATGGAAGACTTGGGTGTTGCAGATATTATTTTGGAAATAAAAATAATAAGAACACCTAATGGTATTGAGTTATCTCAATCACATTATGTAGAAAAAGTGATTGAAAGATTTCAAAATTTTGAAATTAAAGGAGTAAATATACTTTTTAATCCATCAGAAGTACTGCATAAAAACACTAATGAGGGTGTAATGCAACTGGAATATTCTCATGTAATAGGATGTCTCATGTATCTCATGAATTGCACAAGACCAGATATAGCTTATGCAGTAAGTCGATTGAGCAGGTATACGAGCAATCCAGGGAATGAACACTGGAAAACACTAATGAGAGTGCTTGGATATTTAAAATATACCACTACCTATTCCTTACATTATGAAAAATATCCTGCCGTCTTAGAAGGATATAGTGATGCAAACTGGATTGCAGATTCAGAGGAGTCAAAATCAACAAGTGGTTATGTCTTTACCCTAGCAGGGGCAGCAGTATCATGGAAATCTACTAAACAAACATGCATAGCTCGATCCACTATGGAATCAGAGTTCATGGCATTAGATAAAGCAGGCGAAGAAGCAGAATGGCTTCGTCACTTTTTATAAGATATTCCATTCTGGTCTAAACCTGTACCGGCCATATGCATACACTGCGATAACCAAGCAGCGCTAAGCAGAGCGCAAAACTTTGTGTACAATGGAAAGTCACAACACATTCGTCGACGCCATAACACGGTTAGGCAGTTACTCTCAAATGAAACTATTTCCATAGATTATGTGAGAACAAATGATTACCTAGCGGATCCATTTACTAAAGGTTTATCAAGAGAGAAAATTGATTGCGCATCGAGGGGAATGAGTTTAAAAGCCTAAATCACCAAGAGTTATCTTATACGGAAACCTATCCTGGCGACCGGAGATCCCACGGACTAGGATCAATAGACAAACCAGTTCTGAATGACTCAAGACCTAATGCATTTGCGTGCACATAGTCCAACTCCATTCCTATGGTGCAAAATATAAATGCATGCCTACAGAAGTATTTAAAGGTTAAAACTATGTTTTTTAATGATGACCATATCTTTAAAATAACAAGTGGGGTATATGTAGGATACGCTTAATGGTTGCGATCACCTATGTTAGTGTGAGCTGGGTCGGCTCTATGAGAATATTAAAAGGCTTTTATTCTCTAAAAACACTCGCAGAACCAAAAATTGTTCAGGACCAAAATGAACACAACCAAGAGATTGGATGAAAAGGGAATCAATGTTTCGTAAAAATTATTGTCTGGATATACAATAAAGGCCGACGGTTCAAGATGAAATAATTCACCGATTAGCCAAGTAGATCCGATAAGTTTTAACTGGGGAAAGTTCAAAGTGAAATATCTACTTATCCACGATAAAGCATTATTCCATATGTACTCTGTGATATTTCGCTTTGTGTGGGGGATATGTATATTATCATTCATGTGGGGGATTGTTGGAATTCCTAAAAGAAAATAATGAATGGAAATATACAATGTCCCACATCGCCAATTTGTTGAGAGGTATACTAGTTTATATATGCCTTTCTCAAGTGGAGGTTGGGGGCCTGGGGCTCCCAAATGTATGCTTCGTTGTGAGGAGGGAGATCATGCATCTCCACCACACACGCGCACCGCCGTCGCCCGTCCGACCGACCGAACCGAACCGGGCTCGGGTACGGTTACGGGTACGGGTCTAAAATGACCATTCTTTTTGCTAGGCCATTGTTTAACGGTTTTGGGCTTCGGCTGAAACTGGGCTGGGCCCTGGAATTTGAAGAGAAGCGGGCGGGTACGACCCGTTAGAGGCGAAAAGAAGCGGGTGTGACTCGTTAGAGGCGAACAGGTGCGGCCCGACTGAAGAGACGCGGCCGCAGACACACGAACAATAGCGATTAAAGGAAACGGGCGCGACCGTTTGGACAAACGGGTGCAGACGCGACCGTTCGAAGGGATACGAACAAACTATAAATAAAGAGGAAAACTGACCACTTTCCTCACTGAATTTTCTTATCTCTTCTCTTCTAATAATTACTGTTCTTATAATCAAAATCACAGAGTGATATACTCATTACAATCTCGTGCAGTATTCGTCTGTTGTATCTTGGTAGAATTTTGAAATAAAATTCTTAAGGAAATCGTTTCGACGAGCCTCAGACATAATCCGGTTAGAATTCTAGACTATTTGTATAATTATATACATTATTCTATATTCTATTCTTTATTCTGCTTGTACTATTTGTTCAAAATAGTATAACGCTGTTGTTGTAACTTATTTACAAAATTCATAGTGTTGAAAAAATTTATACACAATTCCAGTGTAATGGAAATCTGATTTATAAACTTGTGCGACGAGTGTATTGTAGCGTGCTATCTGTTTTAGTACACTAGACAAATAACATCTTAAGAATTTTACTGTTTTTGCTAAAACATAGATGGCAACAAAAATATGTATTCTGATTGTGCTATTAATAAAATTAAAGTTTCTTATTTGCTTGAGCACGAAATTTTACTTTGGCATGATAGATTGGGAGACACATAAATTTCCGCAAAATGAAAACATTATCAAACTTGGGATTAATTTTAAAATTCCAAGTATATAAGAACTACAAATGTGAGACATGTGTAGAAGCAAAAATGGTCAAACAACCATTTAAATCCGTTGACAGAAGCACCGAACCATTAGGTTTGGTACATATAGATTTATGTGATTTTAAATCACTACCTACAAGAGGTGGGGAAAAGTATTTCATTACTTTTATTGACGATTATACGCGATATTGCCATGTATATCTTTTGAATAGTAAAGATGAAGCAATAACAGCATTTATAAAATACAAGGCTGAGGTAGAAAATCAGTTAAATAAAAAGATCAAGATATTAAGATCTGATCGAGGTGGAGAGTATGAATCACCATTTGAACAATTCTGTGAAAAAAATGGAATAATTCATCAAACAACAGCTCCATATTCACCACAACAAAATGGTGTAGCCGAGAGGAAGAATAGAACGTTAAAAGATATGATTAATGCAATGCTTTTAACTTCTGGTCTACCGACGAACTTGTGGGGGGAAGCGCTAAATATATCTAATCATATATTAAATAAGGTTCCTCATAATAAAATAGGAACAATTCCATATGAGATATGGAAAGGACACAAACCAAGCTTTAAATACCTCAAAGTGTGGGGTTGCTTGGCAAAAGTTCCAGTTCCGCCTCCCAAGAGAGTCAAACTTGGACCAAAAACAGTAGATTGTTATTATCTTGGGCCAGTCCAAAATAGTAGTGCCTACAGATTTTTGGTATTCAAGTCTGATATAACTGATATTCATGTAAATACAATCATGGAATCAAGAGTTGCCTTATTCTTTAAAGATGTGTTTCTGCACAAAAGGAATGAAGGAAATAATGTCCCAAAAAGGACAAGGGAAGAATCAAACGATTCGCATGAAGATGAAACTCATCATGAAATTGAGGATGCTGAACCAAGAAGAAGCGTAAGGGCTAGAACTTCCAAAACATTTGGTTCGGACTTTTTACATATGTATTAGAGCACGAACCTCAAACGTACAAGGAAGCAATGTCATCTTCTGAATCCTCATGTTGGAAAGAAGCAATCCAAAGTGAGATTGATTCAATTCTAAGTAATAAAACTTGGGAAATTGTTGATATTCCACCAGGAATAAAACCAATTGGCTGCAAATGGATTTTCAAGAAGAAAATGAAAGCAGATGGCTCTATCGACAAGTATAAAGCCAGATTAGTAGCCAAAGGATATCGTCAAAAAGAAGGAGTAGACTTTTTTGATACATATTCGCCGGCAACACGAATAACCTCTATGACAATGCTAATAGCAATTACATCCATCTATAATCTAGAGATTCATCAGATGAATGTAAAAACAGCATTCTTAAATGGAAATCTCGATGAGGAGATTTACATGGAGCAACCTGAGGGATTTATCTCCAAAGAAAATGAAAACAAAGTCTGTAGATTAGTCAAATCATTATACGGACTAAAACAAGCACCAAAGCAATGGCACGCAAAATTTGATAGTGTCATGATGAGAAATGGTTTTCGTATAAATGAATGTGACAAATGTGTTTATTATAAACAACTTGGACAATCATATGTGATGATCTGTCTATATGTGGACGATATGCTAATATTCAGTCCAAATACTTAGGTAATTGAGACCATAAAGAAAATGTTGATCAACAATTTTGACATGAAAGACTTGGGTGTTGCAGATATTATTTTGGGAATAAAAATAATAAGAACACCTAATGGTATTGAGTTATCTCAATTACATTATGTAGAAAAAGTGATTGAAAGATTTCAAAATTTTGGAATTAAAGGAGTAAATATACTTTTTAATCCATCAGAAGTACTGCATAAAAACACTAATGAGGGTGTAATGCAACTGGAATATTCTCATGTAATAGGATGTCTCATGTATCTCATGAATTGCACAAGACCAGATATAGCTTATGCAGTAAGTCGATTGAGCAGGTATACGAGCAATACAGGGAAGGAACACTGGAAAGCACTAATGAGAGTGCTTGGATATTTAAAATGTACCACTACCTATTCCTTACATTATGGAAAATATCCTGCGGTCTTAGAAGGATATAATGATGCAAACTGGATTGCAGATTCAGAGAAGTCAAAATCAACAAGTGGTTATGTCTTTACCCTAGCAGGGGCAGTAGTATCATGGAAATCTACTAAACAAACATGCATAGCTCGATCCACTATGGAATCAGAGTTCATTGCATTAGATAAAGCAGGCGAAGAAGCAGAATGGCTTTGTTGGATCATAGGTTTTGATTGCTGACAAAAATTCACGAATCTACGACTACGACATCATCCTGACTCAACGACTCAAAGTATGGTTCATAGTTATATATTTTAACAAGAGTCATCAAATATGTATATAGAGTCTAGTAAGTGCTTTGTTAAAATCTTTCCTCAAGAATCATCATTCACATTCAAATAAACTTGCATGCATATTTTAATCAAAATCAAGTTTTCAAAATGCATGGAGCAGGGCTCGAACCCGGGTCACTAGTTTGGAAGGTATGTACTCTAACCAAATGAGCTACTTCTGTTTTTGTTTAACAACAGAATTCAGTCGACTGAACAGGAACAGTCAGTCGACTGAAACTGGAACAAATTTATACACATGCACAGTTTCAGTCGACTGAATTTCCTGCACAGTCGACTGAATTTTTTTCTGAAAATTTTTCTTTATATTTTCAGTCGACTGAATCTCCTGCTCAGTCAACTGAATTTAAACATGCGAATTTTCTCTGAAAAGACACCTTCTTCTTCCCAAGAGTTGCAACCTTTCATCAATGGAAATGGAAGCATCTCTTATTTGCAACCTTTGACAACATATGCATCTCTTCTACAAGTATAAATTCATGATTCTAACATCATTTAATTAACCGAATTCTCTTGCTTTAATCTTACTATTCTCTTGTTCATATTCTCTAGATATTCTCAAAGCAATCACCAATTTATTGCTTGAATCACTGTTTTTGTTTATAACATTCTTTTGATTCATAGCAATTCACATTTCCTAAATCTTCACAAACACATTGCATATTCTCGAGGATAAGATTATAGGAATATTGTACTACATTAGACTCATTAGTGTTGACAAGAACACAACAAGTCAAATATTGTATTTTAGTGATTGAGTTGAAGTCCTCTTCGGTAGTTGAGGCAAGAAATCCCGTTCGGTTGTTCGGGTAAGTTGTAAACCTATTCCTCCGGGTGAAGTGAGGGTGTTAGTTAGTGAAATTCCTAAGAGAAGCTTAGAGACTGGACGTAGGACGAGAGGTCCGAACCAGTATAAAATCTTGGTGTCACCTTGCATTTACCTACTTTGTCTACCTAGACTTTTTCATTATTCCATATTACACGATCCTATCAATTACCCCCGACTTTCAATTGGTATCAGAGCCTGGTATTCTAGAGATCGTAACAACATCCTAGAATAAATGGCTACAAAGAGATCTAGTCAAGGCAATAAGAAGAGGAAGAGCAATAAAGAAAAATCAAAGGAGCAAACAAACAAATGCTTCATGGCAAAAGATAATGAGGTTAGTGATCTAACTTTTGATGATATGACAGAAATAAATTCAGAACTTCTAGACACTTTAAAAAGTCTCAAAAGAAAATATAAGGAAGCTCTAGAAAATCAGAAGAAAGCAGAATTCGAAAGAGATATGCTTAAAGACGAGAAGAAAATATTAGAAGAAGAACTTGAGAAAATTCAAGATTCACTCTTTGACAATTCTCAACTCGCTCTATTAAGTCAAGAAATAGAAGCTCAAAAAGAAAAGAATAATGCTCTAGCTTCTGAGAATCATGAGTTAAAAACAAAAATTAAAATTGTTGAGTTAGATAACACTAAACTCAAAACTAAGCTTGATGACATTACTAAAAATATTTCCAAGTTTAATAAAGGGAGAGAAAATTTATCCAGGATTATTGAAAATTCTCAACCTGCTTCAAATAAGAAGGGATTAGGTTATGTTAAGAATTCAAAAGCTCTCAATGATAAAAGTGGTTTAGGATATAATAAAACTGATCGTAGAAATAACATTAGATATGCTTTCATGTATAGTAAAAATGATAGTGCTAGTACTAAATTTCGAGTAAAGCCTAAATCCAATTTTTATAGAAATTTAAATACTACTATGGCCTATAATGTTGATAATTTCTTTAGAAGTACAAAATCATTAACAGGAAATATGAATAAAAATTATCTAAGTATATGGGTTCCTGTTAATTGGAAAAATAGAGAAAAATATATTAATGATTATTTTGATATGGTAGTTAATAGTGAAAATTATATTTATAAAGGTTCAACCACACCCAAATGGGTATGGTTTCCTAAAAATTAGGAAATTATAAGAACCTTGGGTATCGCATGCTTTAAATGTAATTTTTTTTTTCTGATACCTTACATTATAAGTAGTAGTTATTTTGTTTTATTGCTCTATGTTAACACTTATGTAAAATATATTTTATATCATCATATAAACTCTCCTTTTTGTCGATGACAAAGGGGGAGAAAGATATTGCTCTCTAACACAATTTGCAGGAATAAACCATGTAAGCACAGATTAAGGGGAAAAAAGATTAAATAGGAATATATAGCATAGATTCAGGGGGAGAAATCGATGGCACAATTACGGGAAGATATTCAGTGAGAGAGATATGATCAACAAAGCTTGTCAAAGATTCGTTCATAGAAAATGGAGTTGTCATCATCAAAAAGGGGGAGAATGTTGGATCATAGGTTTTGATTACTGATAAAAATTCACGAATCTACGACTATGACATCATCCTGACTCAACGACTCAAAGTATGGTTCATATAGTTATAGATTTTAACAAGAGTCATCAAATATGTATATAGAGTCTAGTAAGTGCTTTGTTAAAATCTTTCCTCAAGAATCATCATTCACATTCAAATAAACTTGCATGCATATTTTAATCAAAATCAAGTTTTCAAAAATGCATGGAGCAGGACTCGAACCCGGGTCACTAGTTAGGAAGGCATGTACTCTAACCAAATGAGCTACTGCTCTTTTTGTTTAACAACAGAGTTCAGTCGACTGAACAGGAACAGTCAGTCGACTGAAACTGGAACAAATTTATACACATGCACAGTTTCAGTCGACTGAATTTCCTGCACAGTCGACTGAATTTTTTCCTGAAAATTTTTCTTCATATTTTCAGTCGACTGAATCTCCTGCTCAGTCAACTGAATTTAAACCTGCGAATTTTCTCTGAAAAGACACCTTCTTCTTCCCAAGAGTTGCAACCATTCGTCAATGGAAATGGAAGCATCTCTTTTTTGCAACCTTTGACAACATATGCATCTCTTCTACAAGTATAAATTCATGATTCTAACATCATTTAATTAACCGAATTCTCTTGCTTTAATCTTACTATTCTCTTGTTCATATTCTCTAGATATTCTCAAAGCAATCACCAATTTATTGCTTGAATCACTGTTTTTGTTTATAACATTCTTTTGATTCATAGCAATTCACATTTCCTAAATCTTCACAAACACATTGCATATTCTCGAGGATAAGATTATAGGAATATTGTACTACATTAGACTCATTAGTGTTGACAAGAACACAACAAGTCAAATATTGTATTTTAGTAATTGAGTTGAAGTCCTCTTTGGTAGTTGAAGCAAGAAATCCCGTTCGGTTGTTCGGGTAAGTTGTAAACCTATTCCTCCGGGTGAAGTGAGGGTGTTAGTTAGTGAAATTCCTAAGAGAAGTTTAGGGACTGGACGTAGGACGAGAGGTCCGAACCAGTATAAAATCTTGGTGTCACCTTGCATTTACCTACTTTATCTACCTAGACTTTTTCATTATTCCATATTACACGATCCTATCAATTACCCCCGACTTTCACTGTGATCCACCGTGACTCTTTAGGTAAATTTTGGACCTCGCACAAATGATTTACGAATGAATTATTATTCGATATAATTTAACTTTTAAATTAAATAACCACTTAAGTTTATAAATTACCCTCCTAATAAAGATTAGCAGCACGTACCCCAGGCACAACACGTGAACACGACCAGAGCCCACGACCAAAATCGAATGCCCCTTCACCTCGGCTTGACCGAAATTCACCACATCACTAGAGTTGCCCTGACTTCCGCCTCTAACCCAGCACCCAAACTTGTATGAAGGCGACTTCCAATGCTACCATCGACTGCCATGTCATAGCCTGATATTGTTTGTCCCTTCACACGCCGACCCTACGAATTTTGAGCCAAACCACCCACCGTGTCGCGCTCAAGCCCAATGCTCTTGCTCATGAAAACGACCATTCCCAAATCGCGACAACCCTAATCGACCATGAATGTCTACGACCTCCACCTCATGTGTGCTTGCCTTCCAGCCCTCGACTATCGCGTCTTAATCGCGTGTTTTCCTTTTTTTTACTTAAGTCGAACAAGACTCGTTCTTTTTTCGTTTGAATTTATTTTAAATTGAAGAGAAGAAGGCAGAGGAACACGCGATTTAAACTGAAGGGAGATGGCGGCTTTGTGTACGAAGTAGGTCGACCTACATAGGGTAGTTGAGGTGTAGGGTTAGGTCGGCTAAAGCTAACTTTGATTTGATTTATAATTATTATTATTATTTTGAAAATATATCGTTTACACAATTCGAAACTTTCGAACACTTATTTAGACGTGCTGCCTGGCGTTCATAATGTTATACCCCTATTCAGAACCTAATGGAATTAATCCCGAGCCCTAATTCAATCGTATGGAGAATATAGCTTTTTAAATCGACTATTTAAATTAATTCAATTAAATTATTACCAGACTTTTTTAGATTGTGCGACCAAACGGTGAATCCAAATGCTACAAAATTTGAATTCCAATAATACTACACTATTACAGATCCAATGGAACTGGTTTCGTCAAATCTGAGACTGTGCCCCCGAATCGCTATTTTAACGCGTCGATTAAATCGACGATTTCAAAAATTGGCAAAATCACTTGAAATCCCAGTTTAAAAACTTATTAATCCAATTCTAATTCAAATAAAATTTATATCAAGATTATAAATCATTTCAATTTCTATTCAACTCAATTTTCAATTATTTACCATTTCTGTATTACGATAAATCGCTCTATTTGATATTTAAATTCTTTCTATAATTTCAACCAAAATCTTCATATTCAAAAATCAATTTCTATTCCAAATCCAATACTTAAAATCATTTAAATATTCAAAATCAAACGACGAAAAATCCGGGTCGTCACAGCACTTGAGGATCTACAAAGGCCTTATGGAGCAATATCTAATCTTAAATAAACTACCACTGTCCGAACCTACCTCACCAAGTTTGAATAGCTACAAGGGATGTGTGATGTCCTACCAAATCAATTTTTGTTAGAGAAGTTCATTGATGGCCTCAAAGAAGATATAAGGTGTTGTTCTAGCAATACACCCTGTTGATTTTAGAGAGGTAGTGAGTCCTACCAAGGTATTTGAATGTAAAAGAGCCAGCAAAAAGAAGAATAAATTTAGTAATGTATCAAGAAGCAGTGCACAAGGTAATGAAAATAAAGTGGTTGGTACTGAAGGAAATACTAAAGAATCATTTGCTAGAAGTAAAGGCCTCACTCCACATGAAATAATTGATAGGAGAAGGAAAAATTTATGCTTTGGATGTAATAAAAATGGAATCCTGGCCATTTGTGTAAAAATAAACAAGTATATGTTATAAAAGGCCTCATGTCACTTCATGATGAAGGTATGGTGATGCAGCACACCATGCCTTAAGCCTTAGGTCGCTCACTAGCGAGCTACGACCTAGCGACCTAAGCCTTGAATCACGCCTACCTTCAGATGCCGCCAGAGAGTTATGCGAGCTATGCCTTAGGTCGCTCACTAGCGAGCTATGACCTAGTGAGTTAAGACGTTCAATTATGCTGTGCGGTCTCACTTAAGTCGCTAATTGCTTTAAATCGTTCACCATGATATGTCACTGTGTCCTTATGTCGCTCATCAGTTAGGTCGCTTGTTTATGTTATGTCGCTCCGAAGTTAAGTCGCTCAATCCATAAGTCGCAACCTGAAGCAGATTGTTCTTAGGTCGCTCTTTCTTCTTAAGTTGCTCCATGGTTAGGTCGTTGAGAAGTTCCTTATGTCGCTACCGTTAAGTCGCAAATGGTGTTAAGTCAAATATGCTGTAATTCTCTTAGGTCGTTTGTTGTTATGTCGCATATATGTTGTAACGTGTTATATCGCATATGTTAAGTCATAGGTCGTGTGTGTGTTAGGTTGTGAATTTTTGTAACCTATACTGTTGATAGGTCGTGAATCGTGAGTCGTGTAATGGTTGAGTCGCATATGTGTGGTGTTGTAATCTTCTATAAATACGGGTGTGTTGTCGTTGTAAAGTAGTTGATTTTGAATAAAATTTTGTTGAGAGCTTTGTGCCTCTTTAAAAAATAGAAGTTGAGTGTGAGCTCCTTTCTCCATCTTCGGTTATTCGAGTGCGCTCGAATCAACGAATTTGAAGACGATTCACGAAATCTCGTGCGCGAGATCAACGTTAAAGAATCGTAGATCTTCTAACGCGGCATCGTGCGCGATCAACGTGTTGAAGATAGCTAGAATCTGGTATCTCGAGAGATCAACGGATTTGGGCATTTATCTTTGTTTTACTTGATATGAATCATTTCGTGAGGAAGAAATTCGCATCAATTTGTATCAAACATTAATAGCACGTCAAGTTTGTTAATCCGCTGCGTCAGTTTGGTATCAGAGCTTGAAGAGCTAGAAAAGCTAAGTAAGATCAAGGCCGAATCAATTCAGTTCAAAGTCGTGCATTCATATCAGTTTGTGCTAAGCCGAGCGAGCTAAGTGCAGAACCAGGTTAGGTCGAAGCCGATCTAGTGCAGAGCCGAGTTAAAGTAGTATCTGAGTTGGATCCGAGTTTGTTGATAATCATGCCTCCGAGACGTGCTAATCGATTTCAAAATGTTGAAGATGTGTATCGAAGACAAGAAGCTGAGCAGATGGAACAGCGTATCAATGAAAAGTTCGATGAAGGTATTGGAAAGTTAGAGAAGTTCATGAGAGACATGAATCAAAGTCAAAGGAGAGCTTCACCAGTTTCGCACCATAGTGGAAACAAAGTTTCACATTCAGTATCGAGAGAAAGAGACGTGCGTGGTAGCAGAAATGTTGATGGTCAGAATCGACATCGACATACGTCAGATTTGGAGGAATCTAGTGATTGTGATAGTAGCTTTTGTCAAAACCATGGCCAAGGACGAAGTCGAAATAGAGATTTCGAAGATGATCGTCGATGGGAGTTGGGGATGAAAACAGAGATTCCAGAATTCAAAGGGGGAATGATAGCGGAAGAATTTCTGGATTGGTTATCAAATGTTGAAGAAATTTTTGACTTCAAGGAAGTACCCTGTTGAGACACGGATTCTATGAAGTTTTTGATTTCTGACAAAGAAATAAAGACAATCGACAAAACAAAGACATCATGGCTATAAAGAAGCACAAAAGAGCTACATATGGTACTCTAGATTATAGGTTGATTATTTGATATTGTAATAGTGATAAACTTATTAAAATCTATCCTCAAATAATCATGCACCTCAATATAATCGATATATATATATATATATATATATATATATATATATATATTTGAATAGCATTGCACATTCATTGTGCAACTTGACAGTAACCAGTCGACCGGTATTAATATAGGCGGTCGACCGTTTCTGTGTAAAATGCACAATGAACGTGCACACATGCACATAACGACTATATATGTAACAACCCGCATATTTATCGAGTTTATATTTAAATATTTTATTTAAATATTAAATCGTTAATCGAATTTTGGTCCGAAAAGCTACTTTTTGCAAACGGACACATTAGGACTCGAGACCACTTCCATTGAGTTCGAAATGCTGTTTACAACATTTTTAAATATAAACATTGATATTATTGGAGATGGTAGAATTTCACTAATTTTTCACTTGAGACTTTGGGTTGGGCTTTTAGCCTATTAGACCCAACCTTCACCCCTCCTCTTCATAACTTCATTTCTATTTGCCTAAGCCTTCAAGCTTCTTCAAAAATGGTGGAGGGAATGGGAAATTAAAATTCCAAAACTGAAATTCAATTGCAATCCATCTTTCTACTCCAAATTCAAGAAGAAGACATTGGATTCAAGCTTCTTGTGCTTAGATAGAAGAGGGATTGATTCTTGCTTGCTTAAAACTTCATTTTCATTGATATTTGGTGCAAAGGTGAGATTTTTATCTCACAATTCTAGCCTATAACTATATTGGACTATTTGGAATGATTCCCTATCATGTTTGCACACACATTTGCATTTGGTTTGGATTGGATTGGCGAAAAACTCCAATTTTTAGCGTTTTGGTGAAATTCCTGCATTTAATTCGTTCTGCCCGGATTTGGCTCGCTCGGAGTTAGGTCATAGGTCGCAAGGTCGCTAGGTCGTGGGTCGTTTGGGCCTAGGTCGCTCGGCATGACTCTGGGTCATCGAAATGATTGTTTGAGTTAGGTCGCGCCTCTTTTAGGTCGCGTCTCCTTTAGGTCGCGCCTCTTTTAGGTCGCGTCTCCATTAGGTCGCTCTCCACTGGAACCCTTAAGTCGTTTGGCCTTAGGTCGTTGCACCGTTAGGTCATTGGAAACCACTTGATCGTATGACCTTGTTAGGTTGTTAGGTCGCGATGGATTTAAGTCGCGTGAACCTATAGGTCATTAGACCTAGGTTGCCTTTAGACCCTTAGGTCGTGAGCAGTTAGGTCGTTAGACCTAGGTTGCCTTTTCCCCTTAGGTCGTTGGACCGATAGGTCGCTTCACCTGTGCTCACGTTAGGTCGTTCGACCCATTCATCTTTAGGTCGTTCCACTTGCCTATCTCGTAGGTCGCATTCCACCTAGGTCGCGTGAACCTATAGGTCGTTGGACCCTTAACTCGTAGGTCGTTGGACCTTATCCCGATAGGTCGCTCCCTTCACTAGGTCGTACCGTTTTGGTCGGGGCGCTGCCCCCTGGACCCCCGCGACCTGACCGGGCAGGTCGAACCCCGTAAGCGGTGGCGTTGCCCCTGCACCCCCACCTTGGGGGGTTGCCACCCCCCTTGGACCCCCCCTCCGTAGGGGATCTTATCTGAAAAACGTTGAGCTGATTTCCTTGGATTTTATTCACATCTCTGTATGCGATCTTTGTGACTGATTGTTTCTATAATTGCTTCTGTGTTTTGTCACTTTATAATATAAAGGTTTCAATACTAGTAGTAAATATCAAAACTCTTTTAACAAACAATTTCAACTCTATTTTTAATAACAAAGCTCTTTTCTTAAACCGTTTTCCAATCTATTAGTATATATAAACCTTTACCTCACTCGGATGAGAAATCTAATTAAATGACTTAGTAAAACAAGTGGTATGAAACGCTTGCGTTCACTTCGTCGGTTAATTCTTGGACTTGTTCGATTGAACCTCTTGTGACAATTTTATTAGCGAAGATTTACAGTTTGTTCGTAAATATTTAAGTTAAGCAAGTGGTTATGGGACATGAAGCTAAACTTCTATATTTACTAGCTTAGTGTAATTGATACTTCTCGTTGATCATGACGATCATTCTGATGATTTAGACTAGCAACTGTGCGATGTCTCTTGTTGCGAGGTTAGACTAGACACCACTTGTGTGATTCCACTCACACATACCTTTTTTCTTTTTGGTTAGTCTGGACCTTAATCTGTGTGATTCCATTCACACATGTGGGGTAGCTCCCCTTGGTCTTCGGACCGTCATGTGATAGGCCTCTTTCTCTTTTCTATGATTTCTGGACTTCTTGCATTGATTTCTAGAATTTATGTCATTGACTTGTTATGAGTACAAGTTTGGGGTATGATGCCCTTTCCGAATCTTTGAGAAGATTCTTGTGATATTGATTATCTCTTATTGATTGATCTTCTGTTGATCATTATTTACATACTTATAGTGATATGTCATTATGGATATTTTATGTTTATGCCATATCTTTTATGTTATATCATGTCATCTGATATTTATAGCTAGACTGACCCGTTTATTATTTTCTTAAATAATACTCGGGTCAGACCGAGATGTTACAGGTGCTTCTGCTTGACTTCTTCCCAGGGATTCATCACTCTGACTTTTGGCTAACTGTTTAGATTAGCAGTTTTTGTTGTATACACTTGAGATATAGACTCATAGTTGTATTCTTTTGTATAGCACGTGTTGCTATTCTTTTGTATTATCGTGGATCTTACTGACCACTACTCTGATGTACACTTTCATGTGTTAGTTATATATTCATATCTTCTTCCGCCTTTGTGATATGGATATCTGTGACTGATTTATGTTATGATTATTTCTATGTTTGTTTTCGAAGATTATTTATAGCCACCATGTGATAAGCAATTACATGGATGGTCGCTCCTCAACAGCCTTATTCTCCATGCTAGTTGACAGCACTACACCGTAGTGTTCTTGGCTAGTGTGGGTATAGAGGTGGGGCGTCACAGCTTGGTATCAAAGCCAAACTTCGGGACAATGTAGAATAACTTGACAAGGATCATCGTCCTAAGTCCACCTTAGGAGTCTTGCTTTAGGATTTTGTTCGGGTTTTCAAACCGATTCATCCTATTTCTTTTATGATTCCTTACTTCACCTGTCATGAATGATTGATATTCATTTGGTGAATAACTATTTTCTTTCTCTTCTTTCTTTCTTAAGGAAGAAAATGTCTAGACCAGGTCTTCCCAGAACTGGATCATCTAGTGCTCCACCACCGGATGGAGTTTTTATGACTACTCAACAGTTACTTGATTTAGTAACGAACGCTCAAGCAGCTGGAGCTAATCCGACACCTTCCCACCCAAAGTCGGGGTTTGCACGATTGTGCAATGATTACACCAACCTGGGTGGGAGGCCGTTTAAAGGCTCTGAAACTATCATTGGGGTCCAGGCTTGGCTCAAAACGTGCGATAGGATCTTCTCTCCCATGAACCTCGTTGACCTCCATCGAGTCCAGGTGGCTTCCAGCATGCTCCAAGAAAGAGCATTGGATTGGTATGAGCTGTTGATCTCAGAAATTGATGAAGCGGATCTCACCTGGGAGCACTTCCGGGAACGCTTCGAATCGAAATTCGTGCCCGAGGCTGAAAAGGTAACTTTGGCTCGGCGATTTATTGACCTCATTCAAGGTCAGTCTTCTGTGGCGGACTACGTCGCCTCATTCGAATCTCTTTCCAAATATGGGGTCGAGTATATAAATACTCCACTAAAGAAGAACCAGAGGTTCGTTTATGGCTTAAATAAGAATCTTAAGAAGCCACTACTCCTAAAACTAGAAGTTGCATTTGATCAACTTATAGATATCGCTCTTCGTCTGGAAGAGGCTGATAAAGAAAGTGAGGTGGAGGTAGTAGCTTCCAAACCCAATTTCAATAACAAAAAGAGGCCCAACAAGTTCAAAGGCCCTTATCCCAATAAGAAGATTAAACAAGCAACTCCTGCTGCAAAGGCTCCTTCTCCTGATATTGCGAGATGCTTCAACTGTGGCGCAGAGGATCATTTTGTGAACAAGTGCTCAAAGCCCAAATCTTGTCGCTATTGTAAGAGCCTAGATCACTTTATACATCAATGCCTCAAACGTAAAGGCAGTAATGAAGGAAAGTTAAATGTGGCTCAAGCCCCTGGCAACACATCTCGTGGACAAGGTATTTCTCATTCCATTCTTGATGGTATTATTTTATTTCATGATCAACCTATTAGAGTTCTCTTTGATACGGGTGCATCCCATTCTTTTATATCAAAGGAACTGGTAGACACTTTTTCCTTAAGTGTTACTGCATTAATGACTTCTTTAAAAATTGCGAATCCTGTTGGTGGATCCGCAACTCTTAGTTTGCTTTGTAAAAATGTGGAGATTATTTTATGTGATTTTCCATTCCTAGCCGATTTGCATGTTATGCGTTACCTAGGCTTTGGAATGATTTTGGGAATGGATTGGCTTAATCGTTATGAAGCTCATATCCTATGTCCTGAGCGGACTATTCATCTCCGACATCCACTATCTGTTAATCAGATTTCTGTTAATCTTAAAGATTCAGAATCCTGTTTGGTGGCATCTTTATATTCTTTAAATCCTCATGATAACGATGATGATGATGAAGATGATATTATTTCTCGTATTCACGTTGTTCATGAATTTTCCGACATATTCGAACCCGTTTTAGGTTTACCACCTAAACGAGCAATTGAGTTCAGAATTAATCTTGTTTCTGGAGCTCAACCTATTACTCGTCCTCCTTATCGCATGTCCAATAAGGAAAATGAGGAGATGTGCAAACAGTTGTCCGAATTGGAGACGAAGCAATTTATTCGCTCTAGTTCCTCGCCTTGGGGAGCTTCGGCTATTTTCGTGAAGAAATCCAACGGTACGCTTAGGCTTTGCGTTGACTATCGCAAGCTTAACGATCTGACTATTAAAAATAAATATCCTTTATCTCGGATTGATGATCTATTCGATCAGCTTAGTGGTGCTAAGGTCTTTTCACAATTGGACTTGGCTACCGGTTTCCATCAGCTTCGTATCGCAGAGGATAGCATTCCTTTGACATCATTCCGTACTCGATATGGATCTTATGAATGGTTTGTTATGCCATTTGGGTTAACGAATGCTCCAACTTATTTCGTTGACCTCATGAATCGAGTTTTCAAAGATTTCCTCGATCGGTTTTGTAACGACCCCACTTCCTACTCCCAGGAAGAAGCATCGTTAATAAGAAAGAAAGAGGTGAGAAAATAGAAAAGATAGAGAAGAAAGAACAACAACATCAGAATCTCACAGCGGAACGAATAAATTATAATAATCACATAAGTATTTACATAACATATATAACATCAATCAGAGTTATACATATAATACATCACATACTAGACAGTTATAAACACCTATCTAGTTATACAACTCAATACACAATACATCACAGAGATACCACACAGCGGAACTATAAATACGAGTATATACGCACGTTCAGATGGATCCGCATTTGATCGCTCAACCATGTTTCTATAGCATAGCTATTAAGAAGCAACAACAATAAAATTAGTGCAATGATCACTTGCCATATCAACATCTTCAAATATAGTCAATTGTCTTGTAGTTACCTCATTAATTGGTTCACTGTACACAAACAGTAAGATCAGACATGCAATAAAGAAACAATAATGTTCTAGGCACCATTTGAGCTTAAACGAATTATTTTGCCAAACTTTTTTGTACCTCATGAATGCCTATAGTTACTGGATTTTGCAACCTAGCACTAAAAAATAGAATACAATAGTTTCAGGAGGATTAAGATCATTTGTGTTTAGTA
Source organism: Allium cepa (assembly GCA_030765085.1). NCBI lineage: Eukaryota > Viridiplantae > Streptophyta > Magnoliopsida > Asparagales > Amaryllidaceae > Allium > Allium cepa. Next base: position 346,326,003 of record CM060931.1, on the reverse strand, counting down.
TGTATTAATACGCAATGAGAGCAGTTTGTGGCTATGATGAGTTACATGTTGCTTTTGATCAATTTGAAGCTACAAAGGGCAGCAATGCCCAGCTTGAAACTACAGCCTCATCTGCATCCTAATTCACTCACAACTACACACAATATATATATATATATATATATATATATTTCGACAAACCCCATTTATAGTAAAAATAGAGTCGTCGTAGTGTATTTATTCTTAAATTATCAATTATTTGAACATAGAAATGAAGTAAATTCTCAATTTTATGAACACAGGAATACAAACTTTACACAAAGAAATTGGAGGACAAAGCAAATGTGATGGCTCTGATGGGGTCGAAGAATCAATACTTAAATCCTACTATGGGCGATAGCTATAATGATTTCCAAGCATTCTCGTCATCTTCAAATCGTATGCAAACACCCCAACCTTACTAACAACACTACATTCAATAGAGGCAATTCGGGTATGTTACTGGGAAATAAGAATGTTGCTCGTGGTTTAAGTACCTCTCTCTCCACATATCAAAAATCCTATAAACAGTCAATGAAATAAATATAATCAAGGGAACATTCATCAGCAATTGCCTCTGACTACACAAAGAAAAATGTTAATTCTTGAAAAAAGCTCTTTTAATGGTTTTCAAACATCCACTGGAGAATGAAAATGCATAAAAGCCTTTGCCACAACAAAAGCTTTAAAAGTTACTAATACATCAAAATGATGAGCTGCAAATTACAAGAAAAAAAATGTAAAGATGGTGTTAAAAATAATAATAACAATAAAAATGAGATATCTGCAATATTATACCAACAAAGTTAAGGACCACTCAATAAATGGTGAACAATATACTTACAAAACAATATAAACAAATAGCGGTGGATTGCAAATTATACTTAGTATCCAGAATAAAACATGTACAAAAACTTACAGAGAATAAAAATGGCAATCATAATAGCAATAATAGATCCGGTAAGGAATACTTTTAGATGCGGGTAGTGTTGTGTCCACATTTGTATCTATGTTTTTTTTTCCATCATATATTCACATCCATGATTATTACCTACCATTTTTATTGATAAAAATAAATTTCCAAAAATGAATAATTTTGAGCCTATGAATTATCAAATTATCCAGAATAATCATCTCACACTATGTCATGAAATTACAATTTATCACATAGCTCGGTTATTTTACAAAAACTATACCTATATATATATATACGAGTATATATGCACGCGCAGGTGGGCCTGCATTTAATCACAACGTGCATGCATTTATAATTGCACCTTTGGAAGTAAATTTGACAGTACCATTGTCAATATAAACTGAACCTGAAGCAACAATCGAGAAGACCGAGACAACTGAAGAACATTCATAGAACCAATAACTTATAAGCATTCATAATTTTATCAATCGTTTCATTTGTTTTGGTTCATTTATAATACCGGAAATGGAAATAATACTTGCGCTTTTACATGCATATGCTTTTTGAGCTAATGTTGGCCGTGAGCAAAAATAGTCTTCGTTGTCTTATGACAGGGTTGGGACGGTTGAAAAAAATTCATGCATGCATCCAGATGTGGAGACGTAGAAACAGACATATAATAGCAAACACAGAAGGAGATTTGTTCTGGTGTGTGGAGGAAATCGGTGCCCATGTAGAGAAGCTCAAGCTGGAAGTTCCAGCCAAGGTAGAGGAGATGAAGAAGGGTAGTGAGAAGAAGGATGAAAAGGATGAAGGTGTCGTTGGAGATGTTAATTTTTTTTGCTAAGGTGATGTAACTTAGGTTCTTTTAGGACCAACAACGTCATATTTGAGTTTTTTTAGAACGCAAACTTTTTCTTTCTCGTTTTTTTTGTAAAGGCTTTACATAGTCTCTTCTTGTCTTCAATAAATTCAAGATAGTTGAGCTTATCCACTGTAATGCATTTTCAGTTTTAAAACTACGTTCAAAGCGTCTCAACCATCATTAAATGTATATATCCAAGCTATATGATGTATATATAAATAAACTTGTAAATAAAATGGAAAAACTATATGGTTGTTTAATATTATTCTTCACATCTGTTCTTCATGTTTTTTTCTTCTCTAATACATTTTATATAGTATGATGTATTTGACGTGTTATCAAATGTTGCATTTTGTACGGTTCAAGTGAAGAAAGTTAAATGTCTTCACATCCTAGTTATGTTAGCAGTATACAGAGCTAGTGGAACATTGAATTTATATAAGAATTAATGGGCTATCTATGATAAGTTAGAATTTTACCTACATATGAATAAGGATGTATTCCAATGAAATTTTGGTACAGCTAACCAGGATTAAGCAGCAAACAAAATCCACAATACATAATAAAAATGAATACCACCAAGTTTTCAATATCCAGGACAACACATGCAAATTCTAGTATATAAATATAATGCAGCACTCGCTTCTTCAAAACAAACATAATCATGTAAAAGTAGAGCACACAACCTACACAGATACTCGGTAATTCAGTGATTGCTGGAAACCCTGGTGCTTTCATTGTCACTTAGCAGTAAGATCAAATAATTTTTTTGCTGACAGTTGAATCCTTACAATGAATGAGCTAGTTATTCTACCTAACTTGGTAGACTTTCTTTCTGGTCACACCTGCAACAACCTGCATATGTTGAAACAAAATACGTGCATAGGGAAAGCCTACATGGGTATTGTCCTGGGAGGTTCCAAGCCAGTGGAATAGTTGTTCTATCTAACCTGGTTTTGTAACTTTTGTCATAGCAAAAGCAACATCCAACATCATTTCAACCGTAGCCTTTTCCAAAGGTGGGCATAAGCTGCACTTGTATACATTAATTCAACTTAGATATGTGCATGTAAAGCTGCACATTGATATTAATATCAAGATTACCTTTGGCTTTGCAAACTACTTTCTGACTCTGAAACTCATTCTTGTTCGCACAGTTGATGCATACATCTAGTTAAATGTCAAAGCGTCTTATTGCATTTTAAATATGATTACATGGTGAGTTTTCTTTGGCTAATATCCAATATTAACATGAAAGAATTTTGATAAACATATATTAATCGCAAAAACAAAATAAACAACCATAAAAGGTGCAGTGCACATTATTAGATTACGAAGAGATGAAATGAGAAATTATGTGAACGACTTTAGTTTTTACTTCATGAAGAGGCCATAAAATTTACTATTTGTTCATGAAAACCAATTGGCATATACAATCTTCAAATCAGATAACGGCCTATTTGCTAACCATTATTTTCTTAGTTTCACAACCCGCGCATTTAACTTTACGTTTCAACCAAGATTCGAGAACTCAGTTTCGGCCTCAGTTTCGTTCGTTCATTTAATTTATACATGTCTGTGTACTCTAAAATAATAATTTGTTCTTCATTTTTTTCCATTTATACACAACATCTGTATGTTTATGCCGTGCTAGTCATCTAAGCTGTAGCCACTTTTGTCGGTCAAGTCTATGTTCTGTCATTAATCGCTATTTTTAGAGCAGCAACCATGGTCATGGTATTCTAATATTTCTCTTATTTCTCTTCATATATATAATAGTCTCATTTTTCTTTGCAAAAAAACATGTCAGTTGCATTTGGTTTTGTAATGGATTACTACAACAAGGAAAGCTATAACCCTTCTGTTGTCCTGTTTGATATTTACAAAGCCTTTGACAACACACCACTGTACTACTATTTATTACCATGGGCATTGTACTGAGACTGCTTCCTAAATATAATGATGTAAATTCTCATAAGGCTAAAATCCAAAGTCTTCAGCAACATGGAGATGAAAACGAAAATATAGAACTTCAAGAAATGAGGCCTTTAGTTTGAGTTTGTCGCCAGGTAGGTTGTAGAGACAGTGGCTGCTGATGTACAGGGCTATTAAATTTGTCAAATTTTGTGATTCTGGAGTGTAATGCTTTTAATGATTGATATTTAGGGCAGAAGACATTAATAATGTCGCTGAAGTTGATGGAGAAGGTGAGTTTGTTGAGAGCTTTCCAGTTGGTGATAGCTCTTTATAGGACTTCAGGCACATTTTTATAATTATGAATGTTTCCACCAACAACACAACCCATACCATCTCCCCTTCACCAATATAAATGCCCTGTTAAAATTCTTAAATACTGCAAAAAAAGAATAAACATTTCATAGTTATCAAAAAAACTAAAATGTCATAAACCTGGTAAATGTGATGAAAAAACCAGTAGTTGAATGACAACATAAAGCAGAGGTTTAGACAGCGTAAGCCAACCGAATTTATATTTGAGAAGTTAAAATTTATATTAAAAATGAGTGGGATGGATGGTGTATTTTTGTTATATACAGAAAAGAAACTCAACATTTGGAACGTGGGTCCTTTCCTTTATATCTAAGCTTGTTTAAACTATATGTGCCAAAACATAATTTCTTTTGTCTGCACAACTTATGGGAAGAAGAGTCAATTTAGTTATAAAAAACAGCAATTTCAAGTTTATAAGATAACTTTTTTTAACTTTGATGCCAATGCAGAAGATTAAACCATGAAAACAAATGGACTAATGAATTTTATGTGAATGAAGTTGTCTGCTTTAGCAAGTGAATGAAGAATAATGAAACTAATAAAGAGCATTGCCAAATATTTAGAAGATGTCATTAATTAGAAAATGAATAAGGGAGAAACAAATGAAGCAGGTTATGATATATACTGGCTTTGGTTTGCTTGCTATTTATAAGGAACTCAAAGATTATTTCTATACCATAGAAAAAGAAGGCCAGCTATCAACAACTATAATACACCATATTGCCATGGTGGAAGACTGGTCAATCTTGTAACATATTTAAAACATTTACGGACCTATTACAAAAGAATAACAATGTGTTCAAAAACAACTTTTTACAAAAAAAAAATTCTTATCTGTTGAAAAGAACAATAATTACATTATTTTCTTGATCATGTTATTTTATAATTCAATGACAATAAAAACAGTCTTATCTATAAAAAAAAAATATAATAATAAAAACAGATTAGGGGAGGTATTTCATAAATTGGCACATGTCAAAAGACAATTTTTTCTTTTTTCCTAAATAAATTGCCTTCGTCAAGTTATTTTTATATTCCATCTAGCATAATCCGTCAAGTTATTTTCCTAAACAGATTAGGTTCGTCAAGTTATTCCTTTTGATTTCTTTCTTTGCAGGTTTCTCTTATGTCATTTGCAATGCTAATCTATGCCTTATTTATATCAATTTCAAATTGAATCTTTTTGTTATGATTTAGTTCTTTTCATTTAACACTCTAATGTCCTTTACCAATATATTTTAATTTTTGGCAATGAGATGAGATTTTTCCTAATTGTTTTATTGGGTATCGTGCATAAATTTCATTAGGATTGAGTATTGAAGTAAAGAAGTAGAGAAAAATAACCCAGACGCAAAATAAATATAAAATCCGACACTATAAACTACATAAATTTCAAGGATTCAAATTCATCTATGCTAGTGTAAACTATGGTATGACAGAGTCATGTTGTGATCCTAACTGAAACTGAATGCTTTGAGATTTATACTGTTATACTTGTGAGATGATTGCATTAAATACTAATTATAAAATTAATTTATTATGTTATTTATGACACTTATTGAATGTATGTAATCCATATACGACCTTCATATGGAATGTCAATGATATTTGGATGTTTTATTTATGGGAAATGTTATCCTGTGCCCTTACAGCACATGGTTAAGATTGTAAATTTACCAAAGTAGCCCTCTTGAATTCCACATATCCATTTTTTAAGGTAAAATAGGTATTTAACTTAGTTTCTTTTGTCTTTTAGCCTGAAACAATCATTGCTAACATACGCCTTTAGGGCACATACAACAAAGCCCTTTATTTATTTATTATTTCTCTTAAAGTTACGTACATGGTTCAAAAATACAATATAATGTAAGAGTAACGCCATAGTACATATTGTTGTCAGAGATATCATTTCAGCAAGTAAGAGCACTGAATTTTGATTGTTTTTTCTAGAAAAAATAAAACTATATTTGCATTAATAAGATGTGATACAATTCTATTCTATGTTCACAACAGTATGTTATATTTGTATTTATTTTAATTTTATGGAATTGTGGGACTTACTCGTTTGACCGATAATTTCTTTTGGATCTCAAAATTTTGCATTTGTGTTATTTTTTCTATGAAAGAATTAAATGTGTATTGGCATAATTAGGTGAGTTTTACCATAATTAAGCATAGAGTATGCTAATTGTTTGCTAACTATTTAATATCTCGTTGATAACCTGCCACATATGAACCATACTTTGGCAAGAAAGTATGGGAGTTGAGATTATAAGCATGGTTTAAAGTTTAAACCCTATATTCCTCTAACCCTTGAGATTGAGTCAAACTTGGTTTAAAGTTTAAACCCTATATTCCTCTAATCCTTGAGATTGAGTCCAACTTTGTGTGTTGATATTCAATCCGCATAACAAAAAAAGGATATAACTGACCAATATGATGCATTTTGTTTCAAACAAAAAGTGAACAAATAGTTTTGATATCATTAGATGGTAACATTACTCGGAAAACAACAAAGAAAATGACATTATATAGAATTGATGTTTATTAGGTTTGGTCAGTGGTCTCAGTTAAGTGAATATAAACTTGAAACTACAGTTCATTTCTTTATTGTTTGAAGTGATTTTCTTCTTAATCTCAGTACATGTATATGATGTTGGTGGATGGTCAAACTTAACTTGAGCACATATAAGCTGTAATAACCATATCGATTAACATATAAACCACCAAACTATGTCCAAGCCAAAGTACAAACTTTTTGTCTTGTATTTTTTATTTTATTTTCTAAACTTAACTATTATATGTTTGAAAATTGAGCCTAGGACTCTGAATACAAAAACAATCCCATAACCTGGATGCATAATTGAGAGAAAATAATTGGTACGTGTTAATACCTCTCTAGTAACAATAAATAGAATTAAGTGACATCACAGATATAAGTGAAAAGGCATAGTAAGCTAGAGAATATGAATCTTGGATTTATATTTTACTTTTGAAATGTCACTCGATATATTAGATTTTTCACAACAGACCCATTTCCATGAACTCTTAATGAAATGCTCCACAACGCCTCTCCAGGTCCCACTTTGATCGTCTACTGACCCAGCACTTTCACAGGGGTGCTTGTTGCCCTTTCCCGTTCCATTAACCAGCAACCTCCATTATTCGACTACCCCACACACTGTATTTTTCAGGCAAACCTCTATAGAACATGTTAAATGTGTAAGTAGCATATCTGACAAAAAAGAAGCAAGGAAACACTTACTCTTTAGATCAAAATATGTTTAGTATCCACTTTAATTAATAACATACTCGAATAGGTTGTTAGTCGGGTTATAAAGACTAAAGCCCTCTCTTCATATGGACTCTCAGCATCAACTATCTTGGTCCTAATTCTTACATTTATTGCTCGGATGAAAATTGAATTGTTGGATTTTCTTCAACAATTGGAGGAATTTCAGCATCCTATTTTTTGTTGCAAAGAATTTCAAACTAAATAAATAAATGATTTCACAATATAGCTTTAGTAGTTATATGTTATTTCTAATCATTCCCCCAAATTAAGATTAAGATTGTGCAGAAGGAAAAAAATCTAAGACTAAATTTCAACCATAAAATAATGCTATGGAAATTAACTTGCAGGCCTTCGGATCTTTTATGCAAGAGAATTGAGTGAAAACTTAGAAAATTAATCATAGATTACTGAAATTTTACCAACCAAACCGTAAGCTTTTGTACGGTCCAAGTTCGGTGGACGACGAAATCAGATGATCAAATCAGCAATCCAGTTTGATTTGAGTTGAGGAGAAAGATGATGAAATCTACAGATGATTAAGGTTGGTGGTAATAGGTAGGGATGTGGATGCCATGACAGTGGATTTGCGTTGCAATGAAATGTAACGTCGAAGTCATTGCGTAAAAGGTTGAAAATCTAAAGGGCATTTTAGGTAGTTTCAAAAGACACGGTTGAATTCTTATTGAATGAATTATCATTATTAGTAGTAGAGATATATCTATAACGCTGAAGCCTCCTGCTCCATTTGCTCCTCCAGAATTCGTCAAAGCTAAACCTGAATCCCTTGGCTACCCGTAAAAATTTGGGTACCCGAGAGTTTATGAAAAACAAAAATAAACTTCGGGTCAGACATGGGTCTGGTATGAGTAACAGGTTAAAGTTGCTTAACTTTGAAAAATCCTTTGAAAACAAAAGGTATCACGTAAGACTTCCCACACATAAACATGGAAATTTTTTACCTTACGCTAACCAAAACATTTGATAGGAAATCCAGTGATATTATAATAGGTCTAGGGTTTTCAAGTAAATAGAAAATAGCCGAAATTGTTACATTCATTAAATTCCAGCTACTAGCCACAAAAGTGGGTAATACAATCAAAACCGTTGGCACTTATTGGATTGTGGATTCCATACAATGGCAGGGCTACTGGGGTACCGCCCGTCACAGTACGTGGCCTAGATCAACGTACCGAGGATTACTCCCTTCATTCCCTGCAACACAAGGCCGGAACCATTCCTTACTGAACAGTCCCGAACAAGATAAACCCCGCAGTTGGCTGCAGACCAACTGCCCACACAGCCGAATAAAAAGGGACATCTAGACAGGGGAATATCCTTGTCCTGCTTGGGCATGACCCACCTAACCTTGCTGCACCTCCCCTGTTTTAGCCATTCCCGGTTGATGAGGCTTGAGGTTACGATTACCTTTATAGAACATATCTCTTAGAATGCTCATCGTCCGCCTGACGATGTGTTGAAAGTATTCAATCCATACAAGTTCGTTCCGGGTTCGAACGAAACCGAAGGCATCATCTCGTTACACTCGTTTTGGAATCACCCTTAGAGTTAACGACAATAACCCTTGCATTCTGAATCTTCATCTTCACTTCAGATTCACGACCTATCGTTAATTTGGAAACGATGTGGTTTTCGGATATTCCAAATAAGGAAAACCGATCCCGGTCTCATCGAAATCCAAAACGTGTCTTTTAAGGCCAAGTTGTCTATTTAGTCTTAACAATGAATTTAAAAATATGCACAGATAGATAATTCACATCTCCTAATAGATAATCACATCATCATAAACAGATAACTAATATCATCATCCAAACAGATAATCAAATATTATCATACTTAAACCATGCATCCATATCACATAGATATTACTCATCTCATTTCTGAGATCACAATCAATCAATGAAATATCAATATTATCCATCAGCAATGATTTATGAATCACAAGCTATAATTAATTTAAAATGAATTAAATTAACTACTTCCATCCTTATTTAATTTAAAATAAATTAAATTAATTACTCATTCCATAAATCTTACTCTCACAATCATTAATTAATTATAAATCAAATTAATTAACCATTCTCTAATTACAAGAAATAATTTAGTCTTAATTAATTTTCCAAATGAATTATTCTAAATCATTCATAGCAAATGAACATTTGATTACTTCCTTATTAATTATTCCTTAATTAACAATTCTTAATTACATCATTAATTATATTAATTAATGATCTTCAATTTATATTAAATTACTTTATTTAAATTAATTGAGTGATTAATCTTTACTTAAACACAATTATTAATCACCCCTGATTAATAACAAAACAGTAATTAACTACCCTTAATTACTTATTAATCATTCCATGATTAATTAATACCATAAATCAATTCTTTGATCAATTACAAAAGAAATTACTCAAATTACTCCACTTACAAATCATCTTGTATTAACTTCATCAAGTAATGATCATCCAATTACTATTCTGAGTAATTATGCTCCATTAATTACACTAAGTAATTACACATATCAAATCATCAAATGATTTCTAAAATTTATTATTTAACATAATTTAAATCTTATTATCCATTACTTATATTCAAATTAATCATCTTTGATTTAAATATCTTTTGCAACATTCCAGTAATTTCCTTTAATTTATTTTCAGAAATTAATCTTGAATAAATCCATTAATTAATTACATTTATATCGATTTATTTCCATTTAATTATCTTGTTGATTTATTATTCCTAAATAAACCAATTTCTAATCCCATCATTAATTATATTAATTAATGATTTCTAATTTACATTTGCATTTGCTAATTTATATTAAGAACACAAATCTTCAAATCACAAATATTAATCCTCTTGATTAATATATATACAGTAATTATTCATTCATAATTAATTACTTCTCAATATCAACCTTAATTAATCCTTTGATTAATTTCAAGTAATTTTATTCCAATTACTTCCATTAACCATATTTTCCAGTTAATTATCCATCAATTACTTCTCTAAGTAATTTAATTCCAAAATATCAGTTAATTAAACTAAATTAATTAACTCAAATGAAATCAATTCACTCAATTCATAAGTAATTAATTTCTTAATTACTTTTCAGTAAATAATTTCATTTAAACTATTGAATTAATTAATCTAATTAATTTATTACAAAATCAATCATATTAATTAATTATAACATAATCTGGTTAATGAACTTCATTAATAATTATTTAATTATTTCCTTCTAACATAATCAACTTATATTAATTATTATTAATTATAAATTAATTAACCATTATTAATTTAAAAATCTAATCTATAGTTCTAAATCACATATTAGTTAATTAATTCATTAATTAACTTTAATTACTACATTTAAACTATTAATTACTAAATTAACTAATATCCATCATTAATTATTCTTACTTAATTAACTTAAAAGTTAATGCATATAAAATGCTAAAACTTCATGAATTAAAGTAAAATTCCAATATGTTTAAAACATTTATTTTAAATTACTTTCTAAATAAAACCAATTTATTCTTAATAAAGTTTTATAACTAATTTATTATATTTTCAAAACCCCTTTGCAAACTCACATGTTTAATTACAATTAAAACTTATTTGAATAAATTTGAATTATAAAACTTTATTTTATTTCTAAATTTAGAATTTTATATCCAAGTCCTGATTTCTATTTTTGGGGTTAACCTGTTTCCAACCTTCCCTCAACAGTTTGGATTTTCATTCGATCTCAACTCTAGTTGAAAATACTTTACTTATTAATCACTTTTATGTTATTAAAATAATTTAAATTTTGAAAACTTTATTTATTTTCAACTCTCTTTCAAAACTAACTTTAATTCATGTTTTAAACTTGATTTAAAACAAGACTTGACTTTGTTTTAAATTTTTAAAACCAAAACTCTCAAAACTGTAAAAAAAAAACAATAGTTTTTTTTAAAAAAAAACCTGAAAAACAACAGCCGTGCCCCCCTCCCCTGTGTTACTTCGAGTAACATACGAGTTTTCACCGTGAAAAACATCCACCTACTTCGGGTTTTTCCCAAGCGCGCGCGAATGAAAATGAAAAAAACACAAAATCTGGAAAACAACTACACCACTCACCCCTCCATGCCTGTCAACGCCACGCACGCGGTGCACCGACCACCGGAGGCCACCAAACTCCGGTTACCACTTCGACTATCTCTCCCCTACCTAAACCCAAAGACGCGTGGCACTCGAACACGTGCACGAGGCGCGGTGATTCAAAACTCAAACACAGTAAATTTTAGGTTTAAAAACTTGAAACTCATGCCGATGCTTCCACAACCCTTTGCACCGCCGTCCCCTATTTTTCCTAGCACCACGGCAGCCTCCTCTATCCCCAAACCTAAGCTCGACCCCCCAGATCCACTTGATCGTCCACGGCAACCTAAAATGCCTAAAATAGATGAACTCCAACTGCACCTCACCCCCTCCACTAAAAATCACCATATTCTTTTTAAAAATCATAATTTGATTTAACTATTCGATTAATGTACCTGAATTGATAAAATAAGATATTCAAATTTTTGATGATATTGAGATGCTCAGTTCTACCTTTCCTTTTTCTGTTTACAGAGTCATAATATTATCACTTTGGTTTAAGTGAAATCTTAAACTAATATAGAAATGAAACTGACAGATTTCCTTTAAATCTTAGAGCTAAACAAGGATTTATTTAAAGAGTTTGAATTTTAAAGAACAAAACTGGAAACAGAGAATATGCTAAGTTTAAATACCTGCATACAATCGTACTTCAGGAATTCAGAAATATAAACACACAACCATACTCTATAATACAATATTTATCATTGCAGTAACTTCAACTAATTTATACTTTTAATTCCTTATAAAAATGAGTTACTCACAGCAAATAGAAAACGCAACAAGTTTATAAGAAAACAGTTTGATTTTGCAGGCTTTAGATATGCAGAATTTCATCTCACCAATATCCAGAGAAAAATGAATATATAAATGTCCACACAATTTATTTAAACATTCAAATATTGGCATGCATTAGAATTTAAAACTTAAGTAAATCTTAAAAGTGTTACTCACTTGAATTTGCAGAGAAGAACAGTTGCTCCTTGATTAAGCAACATGCTTGAATACAACTGAAACTTCATTTTGCTTTGCTTCTTGAATTTTGTTTAAGTTTGAAATAGTTTTATTTCATATTCTAGTTTGTTTGATCGAATTAGAAGGGTAAGTCTGAGGTATAAATAAAAGAAAGAAGACAGGGATTAAGCAAAGGATTTGTACAGGGTATATGCAGACAGGTTTATTATTATGTTTCATGAAATAGTGACAATATAGGATACAATTTTGTTTGTACAGATTTTTAAAACAGGATATTTTAGGTTGGAGGCTGAAATGAAATACTCAGTGTAATAAAAAGATTTTACATTAATTACTTTTTGTTTGTTTGCTTAAAGATATTTAATACTATCTTCTCTAGCAAGCTTCACACATATATACAGTTGTTTATCTTTGTTACTGTCATTTGTTTCATTCAATTTGGCCTGCACACTTTATATTTGTTCATTAGCCTGCATATGATTTTACTTGTTCGTATAACATGTATTTTATTACTGTCCTTATTTTGCTTTACTTCAGCCTGCACACATATATGTTTGTACTGTAGTTTGTTTATGTTGGTTTACACTTTGAAACTTCTTTTGTTTCTAGTTTTAATTCTTGACTAGTTACTATATTTGAAAAGTATGTGAATGTTAGCATTTTTGTTTTGTTGTTTGAAAACTAATTTTATAGTTGTTATATTATTATAATTTTAACTTATGTACTTACGTATATTTCTTTTCCAATTTATCTTGTAAGCTTGTATTTTTATATGTGCATTTTTATTTTATTTATTTTATAAAAACACATGATCAATTTGAAAAGATAGATAGAATAAATCATCTTTTTATTTTAAACTACATATTTTATTAATGTATGTTAATATATTGTTTGAAAAAATTATGTTTAAAACTCATATATCATTTTAAATTCATATTTTAAATCAAACTATACTAAAAAGAAAAGTAAACAAATCCTTTGTTAATAAATTAAAAATTTAAACTCAAGTTAAAATAAGTTTTAATCTATTTAAACATTTACGTATGTATTTAAAATCACATATCTATTTATTTAACTTTGAAAAGTTTATATCAAATAAATCATACTTTCTAATTCACTAAAATATATATATTAGAATTTAAAACAAAATTTATTAGTTGAACTTTAAAACAAATTTCATCTATTTACAATGTATACAAATATATACATTAATAAATAGAAAACAAACAATTAATTTTTAACAGATATCATTTACCAATTAAATATTTATTAAAAGAAAAGTATCAATTCAAGCCTAATTAATAAAGATATATCAAATCAATTTAATATTTAATGCAGATTATTAAATTGATATTGCTAGAAAATTCCGGGTCGTCACAGGTTTGTTCTCATATTCATTGATGATATTCTTGTGTATTCAAAAACCAAGGAGGAACATGAGAAACATCTTCGGATTGTATTGGAAACTCTTAGGGGTAATCAATTAAAGGCGAAATTTTCTAAATGCCACTTTTGGCAATCTCGTGTGAAGTTTCTCGGTCATATTATTTCCGAATCCGGAATTTCCGTGGATCCTTCAAAGATTGAAGCGATTCAAGATTGGAAAAGACCTGAGAGTGTGACTGAAATCCGTAGCTTTCTCGGATTGGCGGGCTATTACCGTCGTTTTATTAAAGACTTTTCTAAGATTGTCGTGCCTCTTACTGGCTTGACTAAGAAGGGAGTTAAATACATTTGGTCGGACAAATGTGAAGCCTCTTTTCAGAAATTGAAAGAACTCCTTTCTGTTGCTCCCATTCTTGTTATTCCTGAAGGGAATCAAGATTTTGTTGTTTATACCGATGCTAGTCACGTTGGTTTGGGTGCCGTTCTTATGCAAAAAGAACGTGTTGTTGCTTATGCTTCTAGGCAATTGAAGCCGGCCGAGACTAGATATGCCACATATGATCTAGAGCTCGCGGCTATTGTTTTCGCCCTTCGAATGTGGCGTCGTTATCTATTGGGAGAGAAATTTATTCTTTACACGGATCATAAGTCTTTGAAATATTTATTTTCTCAAAAAGAACTTAATTTACGTCAACAGCGTTGGCTCGAGTTCCTTGCACCTTATGATCTTGATATTCTTTATACCCCCGGTAAGGGTAATCGTGTCGCCGATGCTCTTAGCCGTAAGCAACAATAAGTTGCTTCTATGATGATATCCGAATGGAACGATCTCGAAATCTTATCCACTTATGAGATTCGAGAGTGCGTATCCGATTTATGCTCATCATTTGTTTTATGTAGCCTTGAGGCTCATCCTTCTCTCTTAGACCGCATTCTTGAAGCTCAAAGGCTAGATCCTGAATTGGTTCTTCTTGGCCAAAATATTAAGGATAGAATTGATATTGAAGGTTTGAAAGACTTTGGTATTGGTTCTCGTGGCGGCATTCGAAAATTTGGTAGACTTATCGTACCAAATATTGGTGATCTTCGTAAAGATATTTTAGAAGATTCCCATCGTTCTAAATTCACCATTCATCCCGGTAGTAGTAAAATGTACGCTGATATGAAGCGACTTTATTATTGGGAGGGAATGAAATCTGATATTGCTAACTTTGTTAAGTGTTGCATGACTTGCCAACTTGTCAAGGCCGAACATCAGAGGCCTGGTGGGTTATTGCAACCTTTAGAAATTCCAATTTGGAAGTGGGAACAAATTTCCATGGATTTTATAGATGGCCTTCCCCGTTCTCGTTCGGGTCATGATGGCTTATGGGTGATCGTTGATAGGCTTACTAAATCCGCCCATTTTATTCCCGTTCGGTCTAACCGAACCGTTCCTCTTTTGGCCAAACTCTTTATCAAAGAAATTGTCAAATTGCATGGAGTTCCTACTTCTATTGTTAGCGATCGAGATCCATTGTTTATTAGTGGATTTTGGAAGAGTCTTCAAAAAGTTTTAGGAACGAAGCTTAATTTTAGCACCGCTTATCACCCCCAGTCCGATGGACAAACCGAGCGCGTGAATCAAACTCTTGAAGATCTTCTTCGTGCTTGTGTGCTTGATTTTGGTGGAAGTTGGGAAGATCATATTTCACTTGTTGAATTTTCCTATAATAATAGCTTCCAATCTATTATTGGTATGGCACCTTTCGAGGCACTCTACGGAAGGCCCTGCCGATCTCCTTCTTATTGGCTTGAGGCCGGTGAGAAGCTGGTTTTACGTCCAGATTTTATTCGAGACTCCACAGAGAAGATTGAACTTATTCGACATAGGATGAAAGAAGCCCAGAATAGACAAAAATCCTATGCCGATAATCGAAGAAGGAAATTAGAGTTTTCTGTTGGAGATTCTGTTTTTATTCGTGTTTCACCTATGAAGGGTGTTGTACGTTTCAGTCGATCGGGGAAGTTGGCGCCTCGATATATTGGGCCATTTCCTATCACTGAACGTATTGGTTCCATGGCTTATCGCCTTG
This sequence comes from Allium cepa, assembly GCA_030765085.1. Classification (NCBI taxonomy): domain Eukaryota; kingdom Viridiplantae; phylum Streptophyta; class Magnoliopsida; order Asparagales; family Amaryllidaceae; genus Allium; species Allium cepa. Next base: position 346,310,011 of record CM060931.1, on the reverse strand, counting down.
CATTGCCGGCTCAGTTTTCTGTTATGCATGACGTATTTCACGTTTCTCAATTACGGAAATGCCTTCGGGATTCCGATTCTATTCTTGAGCCTGCTGTTGTGGAAGAAATTGAAGTTTCGCCGAATTTAACTTATGAGCAGCATCCTATTCGAATTATAGCTTCTGAGGTTAAACGACTTCGAAATAAAGATGTTCCGCTTGTGAAGGTTCAATGGTCCTCAAATCCTAAGGATTGTTCTTGGGAATCCAGAGAATTCATCGAGCGTACACATCCGGACTTGCTTTCTCCTGCTCTTTGTGGTGAACTTCTTATTTCAAATTTCTCTTGTGTTAATATGCTTTTATGGTTGTTACTTTTTATTTCCATCTCATATATATATTGCGAGGACGCAATTTCTTTAAGGAGGGGAGTCTGTAACAACCCGCATATTTATCGAGTTTATATTTAAATATTTTATTTAAATATTAAATCGTTAATCGGATTTTGGTCCGAAAAGCTACTTTTTGCAAACGGACACATTAGGACTCGAGACCACTTCCATTGAGTTCTAAATGCTGTTTACAACATTTTTAAATATAAACATTGATATTATTGGAGATAGTAGAATTTCACTACTTTTTCACTTGAGACTTTGGGTTGGGCTTTTAGCCTATTAGACCCAACCTTCACCCCTCCTCTTCATAACTTCATTTCTATTTGCCTAAGCCTTCAAGCTTCTTAAAAAATGGTGGAGGGAATGGGAAATTAAAATTCCAAAACTGAAATTCAATTGCAATCCATCTTTCTACTCCAAATTCAAGAAGAAGACATTGGATTCAAGCTTCTTGTGCTTAGATAGAAGAGGGATTGATTCTTGCTTGCTTAAAACTTCATTTTCATTGATATTTGGTGCAAAGGTGAGATTTTTATCTCACAATTCTAGCCTATAACTATATTGGACTATTTGGAATGATTCCCTATCATGTTTGCACGCACATTTGCATTTGGTTTGGATTGGATTGGCGAAAAACTCCAATTTTTAGCGTTTTGGTGAATTTCCTGCATTTAAGTCGTTCTGCCCGGATTTGGCTCGCTCGGAGTTAGGTCGTAGGTCGCAAGGTCGCTAGGTCGTGGGTCGTTTGGGTCTAGGTCGCTCGGCATGACTCTGGGTCATCGAAATGCTTGTTTGAGTTAGGTCGCGCCTCTTTTAGGTCGCGTCTCCTTTAGGTCGCGCCTCTTTTAGGTCGCGTCTCCTTTAGGTCGCTCTCCACTGGAACCCTTAAGTCGTTTGGCCTTAGGTCATTGCACCGTTAGGTCGTTGGAAACCACTTGATCGTATGACCTTGTTAGGTCGTTAGGTCGCGATGGCTTTAAGTCGCGTGAACCTATAGGTCGTTAGACCTAGGTTGCCTTTAGACCCTTAGGTCGTGAGCAGTTAGGTCGTTAGACCTAGGTTGTCTTTTCCCCTTAGGTCGTTGGACCGATAGGTCGCTTCACTTATGCTCACGTTAGGTCGTTCGACCCATTCATCTTTAAGTCGTTCCACTTGCCTATCTCGTAGGTCGCGTTCCACCTAGGTCGCGTGAACCTATAGGTCGTTGGACCCTTAACTCGTAGGTCGTTGGACCTTATCCCGATAGGTCGCTCCCTTCACTAGGTCGTACCATTTTGGTTGGGGCGCTGCCCCTTGGACCCCCGCGACCTGACCGGGCAGGTCGAACCCCGTAAGCGCTGGCGTTGTCCCCGCACCCCCACCTTGGGGGGTTGCCACCCCCCTGGACCCCCCCTCCGTAGGGGATCTTATCTGAAAAACGTTGAGCTGATTTCCTTGTATTTTATTCACATCTCCGTATGCGATCTTTGTGACTGATTGTTTCTACAATTGCTTCTGTGTTTTGTCACTTTATAATATAAAGGTTTCAATACTAGTAGTAAATATCAAAACTCTTTTAACAAACAATTTCAACTCTATTTTTAATAAAAAAGCTCTTTTCTTAAACCGTTTTCCAATCTATTAGTATATACAAACCTTTACCTCACTCGGATGAGAAATCTAATTAAACGACTTAGTAAAACAAGTGGTATGAAATGCTTGCGTTCACTTCGTCGGTTAATTCTTGGACTTGTTCGATTGAACCTCTTGTGACAATTTTATTAGTGAAGATTTACAGTTTGTTCGTAAATATTTAAGTTAAGCAAGTGGTTATGGGACATGAAGCTAAACTTCTATATTTACTAGCTTAGTGTAATTGATACTTCTCGTTGATCATGACGATCATTCTGATGATTTAGACTAGCAACTGTGCGATGTCTCTTGTTGCGAGGTTAGACTAGACACCACTTGTGTGATTCCACTCATACATACCTTTTTGCTTTTTGGTTAGTCTGGACCTTAATCTGTGTGATTCCATTCACACATGTGGGGTAGCTCCCCTTGGTCTTCGGACCGTCATGTGATAGGCCTCTTTCTCTTTTCTATGATTTCTGGACTTCTTGCATTGATTTCTAGAATTTGTGTCATTGACTTGTTATGAGTACAAGTTTGGGGTATGATGCCCTTTCCGAATCTTTGAGAAGATTCTTGTGATATTGATTATCTCTTATTGATTGATCTTCTGTTGATCATTATTTACATACTTATAGTTTTATGTCATTATGGATATTTTATGTTTATGCCATATCTTTTATGTTATATCATGTCATCTGATATTTATATCCAGACTGACCCGTTTATTATTTTCTTAAATAATACTCGGGTCAGACCGAGATGTTACAGGTGCTTCTGTTTGACTTCTTCCTAGGGATTCATCACTCTGACTTTTGGCTAACTGTTTAGATTAGCAGTTTTTGTTGTACACACTTGAGATATAGACTCATAGTTGTATTCTTTTGTATAGCACGTGTTGCTATTCTTTTGTATTATCGTGGATCTTACTGACCACTACTCTGATGTACACTTTCATGTGTTAGTTATATATTCATATCTTCTTCCGCCTTTGTGACATGGATATCTGTTACTGATTTGTGTTATGATTATTTCTATGTTTGTTTTCGAAGATTATTTATAGCCACCGTGTGATAAGCAATTACATGGATGGTCGCTCCTCAACAGCCTTATTCTCCATGCTAGTTGACAGCACTACACCGTAGTGTTCTTGGCTAGTGTGGGTATAGAGGTGGGGCGTCACAATATATTTGAAATCCTGTCTCCTGACCATTTTTTACCTGTCGACCGTTTTTAAACAGAGAGCAACCTTTTCCAAAAGGCACTTCTTTCTCCAATGGTTGCATCTCTTACCTTTCATCAATGATCATATCTATTAATGGCTACTGTTCACAAAGAGTTACAACCATTTTTCTCTATATAAACTCATCTAAATCATTGATTCAAATACATGAAAACATATGTTTTTCTGCTCTAATTTCTGATCTTACTTTCTAAATACTCCTGCATTCTAAAAGCTCATATTTATTTTAATTGCTTATTGAATCATTGAAATTATTTCATATCTTTTGATTCAATAAGTAATATACTTCCCTTAATCTTCACAAAACATCATTCACATATTTTGAGGATAAGATTATAGGAAATTTGTACTACAAGTGACGAAACTGTGTTAGCAAGAACACATACCGTCAACAAACAATTATATTCATCTTTGTTGAAGTCCTCGGTGTTGTAAGAGGCAAGTATTGAAGTCCTCGGTGTTGTAAGAGGCAAGTGTTGAAGTCCTCAGTGTATTAGAGGCGTGAAATCCCATTCGTTTGCTCGGGTGTTGTAAACCTGTTCCTCCGGGTGAAGAGAGGTAGTTAATAGTGAAAATCCAGATAGAAGTCTGGGACTGGACGTAGGACGGTGCTCCGAACCAGTATAAAAATCTCTGGTGTGATTTTTCTATTTTTATTTACTTTGCTACTATCATCTATTTCCGCATTTATATTATAGTCCATATTACATGATCCGTGTGTACTATACTAGCACCTGCACTTGTACACCGCGCAATTTTCCATTTGGTATCAGAGCACGGCCATCATATAACCGTAACACAGTTATTTGATATATTCTTGTAATATGGCAAATAACGCAAGTACTAGCACTCAAAACACCACTTACATGGAAGGTCAATCGACACAAAGACCTCCATTTTTCAATGGTCTTAACTATAGTTATTGGGCAACATGTATGTCATTCTTTATGCAATCAAATAGTTATGATGCTTGGAATGCTACTCAAAAAGAAATAGTGAATCCAACAACTGATTATTCAGAATGGACTGCGGCTGAGAAAACGGCAGCAGCCGTAAATGCAAGAGCAATAAATATGTTGTTTTGTGCATTAGACCAAAATGAATATAACCGTGTTAGTATATGCACTACTGCATATCAAATTTGGCAAACGCTAAAAATCACTCACGAAGGTACTAACAAGGTTAAACAAGCCAAAATAGCCATGCTGAAAAGTCAATTTCGAAATTTCAAAATGAAACCAAATGAGACAATCAATGTTATGTATTCACGGTTTCAAACTATCCACCATGCACTTATTGGCTTAGGACAAAAGTATTCTGATTTTGATGTTGTTTCAACAGTCCTACATTCTCTGACTAGTGAATGGGAAGGAAAAGTATTAGCAATTGAAGAAGCTAATGATCTTTCCGTCATGAAGCCAGATGAATTGATAGGAAATCTAATGTCCTATGAAGCTAACTTGCAGACTAGAAAGGAACAAAAAGAAGAAAAGAAGAACGTGGCATTCCATGCTGAAAAAGACAAAAATGAATCAGAGTCTGAAGACAAAGATCTGGCATTCATAGCAAAAGGTTTCAAAAAATTCCTAACACAGCGAAAAGCCAGTCGTTATAACAGAAAGAAATCTGGATCAAATAAACCAACATCATCCTCTATAGAATGCTTCAACTGTCACAAAAAGGGGCACATGCAGAAGGATTGTCTAGAACAAAAGAAGAAGTCAGAAAATGACAAACTCAAATATAAGAAGGACAAGTCAAAGAAACGAGCCTTCTCAGTAACATGGGATGATTCAGGCTCATCTTCATCAGAAAGTGAAAGTGATTCGGAGAATGAACAAGCTAATGTTTGTTTTATGGCAACAGAAGATGAGGTACAAATTCCTACATTTGATGAATTACTTGATATTAATGCTGAATTGATAGTCAAATATAAAGACATAAAACGACAGCTAAAAGAAACCAAAGCAGATTTGAGTAGAGCAGAATTTGAACGAGATATGTTAAAAGACGAGAAAAAAATATTAGAAGAAGAACTTGAAAAATTTCAAGAATCATCATCTAATGTTGACTCTCAACTAGTTCTTTTGAGTCAAGAAATTGAAACTCAAAAAGAGAAAAATGATGCTCTCACTACTAAAAATCATGAGCTTGAGGCAAAAGTCAAATTTCTGGACCTAGAAAAGGCTAGTTTACAAAATAAGTTAGATAACATTACTCAAAATGTTTCTAACTTTAACAAAGGTCGAGAAAATTTGACAAAAATCATTGAAAGATCACAATCTATTTCGGATAAACAAGGTTTGGGTTATAAGAAACAAGAAACCAAGAAACATCTTGGAAATAAAAAAACTGAAGCTAAGAAAAATCTTAGTTTATTATATTCCAAACCAAAAACAGTTGTGAAATTTCAAAAGAAAAATATCAAGACTATCAAAATATGGGTTCCTAAAACAAATAAAAATTTGATTAGGAACAAATATATTCAGAATTTCATGAATACTGTGCATCATAATACTAATTATGTATATAAAGGGGATACCAGACCCGTATGGGTTTGGACTCCTAAGACCTAACTCTTAGGTCCCCATAAAAAGTGGGTACCATGGACTTAATTTTATTTTTTGTAGGTCCCACTTAAGAAAAGAGGAAAGTGGATATTGGACAGTGGTTGCTCGAAGCACATGACTGGAGACAAGAGCTTATTAACAAATATTACATACTCAGATGGTGGCTCCATCACTTTTGGAGATAATTCAAAATGCTATATCATCGGCAAAGGCGATGTGAGCAATTGCGGTACATCTAACTTACCTCTTATTACTAATGTCATGCTAGTTAGAAATTTAAAACACAATTTACTTAGTATTAGTCAGTTATGTGACAAGGGTTTTACAATTTCCTTTTCAAATAATAAGTGTAGTATTTTAGATAAAGACCATAATTTAGTTTTCGAAGGTTATAGAGACAGAAATATATATATTCTTAATATGAATATTAATCATAATTCAGTGTCTTGTGGCTAATGATAATGATCCATGGCTATGGCACAAACGCTTCTGTCATATAAACTTTAGAACTATTGACAAGCTAGCCAAAAACAATCTAGTTAGAGGACTACCCAAAATGAGTTTTAAAGTTAACAACATTTGTGATGCATGTCAATTAGGAAAATTGACCAAATCATCTTTTAAATCCAAGAAAGTCATATCAACATTACAACCACTTGAGTTACTACACATGGATTTATTTGGACCTACTAGGGTGCAGTCAATAAATCACAGTCGATATGTGCTTTTAATTGTTGATGATTTCTCTCGTTACACATGGACAATTTTCTTAAAAAATAAAAGTGACACTTTCGATCATTTCAAATCTTTCGTCAAAAGAATTCAAAAATCAAAAGGGATTAAAGTTAAAAATATAAGAAGTGATCATGGCGGAGAGTTTGAAAATAATGAATTTGAACATTTTTGTACAAAGAAAGGTATATATCATAATTTTTCGTTTTCCAGAACTCCACAACAGAACGGAGTTGTAGAACGGAAAAACCGAACTTTACAAGAATGTGCAAGAATATTATTAAATGGAACCACCTTACCAAAACATTTCTGGGCAGAAGCCGTTGCAACTGCCTGTTATGTTTTAAATCGTGTGTCCATAAGACCACTTACCAAGAATACTCCTTATGAATTATTTAACAAAAGAAAGCCTAAAATATCATACTTCAAAGTTTTTGGTTCCAAGTGTTTTATTTTAAATACGAAAGACCAGCTTGGCAAATTCGATCCAAAAGCCGATGAAGGAATATTTGTCGGTTATTCGGAACGAAGTAAGGCCTATAGTATATTTAATAAACGAACCAAAACTATTGAAGAATCACTTCATGTCTCTTTTGATGAATTCTATCAGCATCCTCACACTATATCTGATGATGACGAATCAATAGTCACTGACAATCCAATTATCACGAATATTGATTCTGACTCGGAAATAATTATTGAGAATATTCCTCAAATATGTGAATTACAATCACCACCAAGGATATTAAGAGACCATCCAGCCCAAAATATAATCGGTGAGGTAACATCACATGTCAGAACAAGGAGTCAACTCAATCAAATGGGTCATGTCGCTTTTCTCTCAAATATCGAACCTAAGAATCCAAAAGAAGCTGCTACAGACGATTACTGGATCATTGCCATGCAGGAAGAACTAAATCAGTTCGAGCGCAATGACGTTTGGGAACTTGTTCCAAGACCAGCTGATCAGTCAGTTATTGGTACTAAATGGGTCTATAAAAATAAGGCCGACGAACAAGGAAATATCACCAAAAATAAAGCAAGATTAGTAGCACAAGGGTATAATCAGGAAGAAGGTATCGATTATGAAGAAACTTATGCACCAGTTGCTCGACTAGAAGCTATTAGAATCCTATTATCTTTTTCTTGTCACCATAATTTCAAACTTTATCAGATGGATGTCAAAAGTGCTTTTCTCAATGGATTTATCAAAGAGAATGTCTATGTCGAACAACCTCCTTTGTTCGTACATGAAAAATATTCTGACCATGTGTTCAGACTTAAGAAAGCTCTGTATGGTTTAAAACAAGCACCTCGTGCTTGGTATGAACGATTACGTAGCTGTCTTATTAACTCAGGATTTCAAATAGACAAAGTCGATCAAACTTTGTTTATTAAACATTCTCAAAAGGATATTCTAGTTATCCAGATATATGTAGACGACATTATCTTTGGTTCAACAAACGATAAACTCTGCAAGGAATTTGCAAGTATTATGACCAAAGAGTTCGAAATGTCTCATATGGGAGAACTGTCATATTTTCTTGGACTTCAAATCAAACAACTTCCGAGTGGTATCTTTATCAATCAAGAAAAATATTGCGGAAATCTTATCAAACGCTTCGGATTAGAAAATACATCTGGTAAACCAACTCCTATGAGTACAACTACACATCTTGAAAAAGATGAAAATGGTAAGAGTGTTGACCAGAAATTATATCAAAGCATGATTGGTTCTCTTCTTTATCTTACAGCTAGTCATCCAAATATAATGATGAGTGTTTGTCTATGTGCACGCTTTCAAGCAGATCCAAAGGAATCACATCTACGAGCAGTGAAACGTATAATTCATTATCTTGATAATACCAAAGATTTCGGTCTTTTTTATCCAAAAGAATGCCCATTTGAATTAGTATCATATAGTGATGCTGATTTTGGCGGCTCGCGAACGGATAGAAAAAGTACATGTGGTACGTGCCATTTTATTGGAAAACCACTTGTCTCTTGGTTTAGTAAGAAACAAAATTGTGTTTCACTATCAACATGTGAAGCTGAATATATATCAGCAGCTCTCGCTTGTACTCAAGTACTATATATGCAACAAACACTTCAAGGTTTTGATATTCATTTATCAAATTCTATTATATACTGTGATAACACAAGTGCTATAAATCTCTCTAAGAATCTAGTGAATCATTCTAGAACCAAACACATTGATATCCGTCATCATTTCCTTAGAGATAATATTGAAAAAGGATATATATGTCTTGAATATGTCCAAACTGATAATCAATTAGCGGACATTTTTACTAAGCCTCTGCTCGAATCTAGTTTTATTAGATTACGAAGAGAGCTTGGTTTAATTTCAAGAAAAGATCTTGACTAGTAATTACTAATGTTTGTCTTTTCCTTTGGTTATATTTTAACTATAGCATTTTTTTTCTAAGAAAAGCTATTTATTTTCTTTAAATAAGAGCCTTTGCTTGCTTTCACGGTCATATTTCTTTATTCACTTTCATCCACAGGCTTATGTATAAGGAATTTCTTTATAAGCTTGTTAAAACTTCTCTCTTTATTCATCTTTTCTTATCTGAGCATAAGGCTCTATACATAATTTTCTATGGCTCACATTTGTGATAAGTGTGCTCAAAAATCACACATTTCCGTTACAAGTTCCGAGCCGGAGGAGTATTATTCTCCTGAAACACCAAAAAAGAAACCGAAGTATCATCACCAATACAGTCGTACTCCTGGTAGTACACCAACCTCAAAACGAGTAAAGAAGTCGCTGTTTTGTTCTTCTTGTACCAAAGTACAGATCGACGAGATTCACCACTATCAGAAACATCAAATAGATCTTCAAAGACAGCTCCATTATGGACAAAGCCAGCTTTATCATGAGCAACAACGAACATCGGCACGATTATCTGTTTTAGAAAAAATGGCATCATTCTTTTGTGGTTCAAACAAGCATGATGTGCATGAACCGATGCCGTCTAGGCCATCAACATCTAGGAGTCCTAACTCTTGGGATCGGAATTATAACAGGAATGAAGGTGCTCAGAAAAACTGGAGTCCATGGTCACATCGTATTAAAGATAATAAAGAAAATTCTAATGACGATTCTTCCACTCCTCATTAGCTTTATATATATATATATATATATATATATATATATATGTTGTTGTAACATTTTCTATCTATCTCTTATGTAATAACGTTTGTATTTTTTAATAAGAATGTAATATGAATTATATAGCCCGACATATTCTCAAAAAAACTACAAAACATACTGTTTTTTCATCAGGCAACAGAACCGGTCGACCACCTATAATATGACCGGTCGACCGTTTAGCCTCTGGATGAAAACGGTCGACCGGCCATACTATAGCGGTCGACCGGTTTACGTATAGTCAGTTTTTATATATATACTTAGCGTCATTTTTTTCCATCCTCCTCCTCATTTGTCTCAACCGGTTATTTATCCCCAAATTCCAAAAACCCTATTCTCTTAATTTCAATTTTCAAATCTCCAAATTTTCTAACAATGGCTCCTCCGCAAAAGAAACCCAAGAAAGGATCATCCTCCGGAACTTCATCTCTCAATATCTCCGCTAAGAAGTGGCTCGAAAATCCGGTAGCTATCACAAGATGGAATCAAATGACTAACTACAAATTTCATCCGGGTTCTTTCATCAAGTTTGATGATTTCACATCTTATGGAATCTGTAGGTTAGCAAATAACTCCAATCTTACTCCATTGATCGATTTTTCAGAAAACAATGTGGAAATAAATCACTTGATGATAAAATTATTCTATGCCAACATGAATCTGGACGAGTATAAACCTGATAATCCAAACGGAGTCATTTGGTCTGTCATATGTGGCAAACAAATTTTTATCACTCTTGATAGGATAGCTTCTATACTGGGTATTCCAAATCAAGGCGATGAGTTTTCATCACATTTCTATGAAGTCTTCACTCGCAATAATATCAGCCATCAATTCATGGAGGACAACAGTGACGGCACAAAATCAATTGGACTTCGACCCACCGCCAGACTACTGCATCGCGTCTTGATGTTTTCTTTGTTTCCTAGACTAGGAAACTACGATGCTGTATACAAAGAAAATTTCAAGGCCCTTTATGCTATTTATGGGGATATCCAAATCAATTGGGTTCATATGCTTTTTGACGAGATTCTCAAGGTAAACAACTCTACGTGACCTCACTTTTTCTACAATGAATATATCATGCGTATTTTGCTAGCTTGTGGCGTAAGACCTCCTGACTCTACCACCTCGAGACCAAAATGTATTGATTCCGTAACCATCAAACGCATGAAGCTCCCTCCTCCTTACCTTTAGATTATGTCGTTTGAACAATGGCAACAAAGAGGTCCATCAAAACAAACAGCTACTTCCTCTCGACCTCGTTCCGAAGAAGTTAAAATGTTGAAATCAAAATCCACCACAAAAGAATCACTTGAAACTATTGCGCGTAATCAATTCTTGCTTGAATCAAGACTCAAGCGCATGGACACAAAAATTGATAAACGCTTCAACAAAGTCAAGCCATTCTTTGGTATTTTATGGGATGCTATTTCATGTAGCACATCCATCTCTGCTCAAGACCCAGGCAAACGTCCTGCTCCTCCCGCTTTCAACTGGTCATCAACTGAGGAGTCTGCTGGTACTAGTGGACATGGTCGTGGAGAATCATCTAGAGAGGACGATAATGAAGAAGATGATAATGATGATGATGATGAGGAAGAAGATGATCAAGAGGAAATAGCATCTGACTCATCCTAGATTCTGTTTTCTATCTCTTTTTTTTGGTTTAGTAATTTAAAACATCATTCGACACTTGTACTAAATAGTGTCGTTACTTTTATTCGTATGATATTATGGTGTGTATGATACTCTGGTATGTTTGGATATGTTATATTTTGCTATGCATGGATATTCTGGTTGATATACTCCTATATTATTCCATTATCTATTATTATTCCTTTTTATTGATGACAAAGGGGGAGAAAGTGCTAACATTTATTTGCAGGAATATATATATAAAGAATACAAACAAAATCTCAGGGAGAGATCACATATTTAGGGGGAGATTCAGAACTTCAGATATATGTTGTCATCAATCGAAAAGGGGGAGAATATTGAGACACAGATTCTATGAAGTTCTTGATTTCTGACAAAGAAATAAAGGCGATCGACAAAACAAAGACATCATGGCTATAAAGAAGCACAAAAGAGCTACATATGGTACTCTAGATTATAGGTTGATTATTTGATTTGTAATGGTGATAAACTTGTTAAAATCTATCCTCAAATAATCATGCACCTCAATATAATCGATATATATATATATTTGAATAGCATTGCACATTCATTGTGCAACTTGATAGTAACCGGTCGACCGGTATTAATATAGGCGGTCGACCGTTTCTGTGTAAAATGCACAATGAACGTGCACACATTCACATAACGACTATATATTTGAAATCCTGTCTACTGGCCATTTTTTACCCGTCGACCGTTTTTAAACAGAGAGCAACCTTTTCCAAAAGACACTTCTTTCTTCAATGGTTGCATCTCTTACCTTTCATCAATGATCATATCTATTAATGGCTACTGTTCACAAAGAGTTACAACCATTTTTTTCTATATAAACTCATCTAAATCATTGATTCAAATACATGAAAACATATGTTTTTCTGCTCTAATTTCTGATCTTACTTTCTAAATACTCCTGCATTCTAAAAGCTCTTAATTATTTTAATTTCTTATTGAATCATTGAAATTATTTCATATCTTTTGATTCAATAAGTAATGTACTTCCCTTAATCTTCACAAAACATCATTCACATATTTTGAGGATAAGATTATAGGAAATTTGTACTACAAGTGACAAAACCATGTTAGCAAGAACACATACCGTCAACAAACAATTATATTCATCTTTGTTGAAGTCCTCGGTGTTGTAAGAGGCAAGTGTTGAAGTCCTAGGTGTTGTAAGAGGCAACTGTTGAAGTCCTCGGTGTTGTAAGAGGCAAGTGTTGAAGTCCTCAGTGTATTAGAGGCGTGAAATCCCGTTCGTTTGCTCGGGTGTTGTAAACCTGTTCCTCCGGGTGAAGAGAGGTAGTTAATAGTGAAAATGCAGATAGAAGTCTGGGACTGGACGTAGGACGGTGCTCCGAACCAGTATAAAAATCTCTGGTGTGATTTTTCTATTTTTATTTACTTTGCTACTACCATCTATTTCCGCATTTATATTATAGTCCATATTACACGATCCGTGTGTACTATACTAGCACCTGCATTTGTACACCGCGCAATTTTCCATACCCGAGCATCGTAGAGTTAAGTTGGTTGCTACACTATTGAGGGGAAGAGCTATGGCATGATGGCAACAAACTAAACTTACACGGGAAAGAATGGAAAAGTCAAAGATTGTTTCATGGGAAAAGATGAAGAAGTTGATGAAGACTACTTTCTTGCCTTATAATTATCAGTCTCTTATGTATCAGCGCTTAAAGAATTTGAGACAAGGGACAAAGTCGATAAATGATTATGCAGATGAGTTTTATCAACTGATTGCTAGAAACGATATCATGGAAATGGAGGAACAGTTGACATCTAGATTTGTTGGAGGATTGAGAATGCAAATTCAAGATATGGTAAATATGTTTGATCCAAGATCCGTTGTTGAAGCACACCAGAAGGCTCTAGCTTGGGAGAAGCAAGGTAGAAGAGGAGGTGGTGCGCTTACAAGTTCAATCAATCAGGTGAAAGGGGCTAGTACCAATACTAATGTTTCCAAGGCTGTTAGTAAACCGGTTGTCAATGAAGTTGCTAAGACCAAGGTCAACAACAATTTTAAGTGTTATAACTGTCAGGAGTTTGGTCATAAGAGCAATGAATGCCCGAGGCCTAAGAAGCGAGCGATGGTTGCTGAGCTCGAGGATGAGGATGCAGAAATAGAATGTTCCAATTCATCACAAGTTGAGGAGGAAGAAAAATTACTGACGGGAGACGAGGGATATTCTTTAATGATGAGGAGGTCTTGCTTGACGCCAAAACAGGAAGAGGAGACTAGCTGGTTGGGGAGTAATATTTTTCAGTCGACGTGCACTATTTTGGGAAGGGTTTGTAAGTTTGTTATCAATGCAGGAAGTTGTGATAACATCATCTCCACAGAAGCTATAAAGAAGTTAGCGTTAAAGACAGAGAAACATCCCAAACCCTACAAATTGGCTTGGCTGAGGAAAGGTGGGGAAGTGAAGGTTAGTCGAAGAGCTTGTGTAACGTTTTCCATCGGCAAGAAGTATAAGGATGAAATTTGATGTGACGTGGTGGATATGGATGTATGTCATTTGTTGTTGGGCAGACCGTGGCAATTTGATAGAGCCGTGCAACATGATGGTAGGACTAACTGCTATAGTTTCATGTTCAATGGCACTAGAATCACTTTAGTTCCTAAAAAGCGACAACAAAGTGAAAGCAAGTCGGAGGAAATCGAGGAACTAAAGACTCTGTTATCTTTGAAGGAGTTTGTCAAAGAAGTAGAGGATGGGCCTGAAGTATTTCTGTTGATTGGACGTGAAAGTAGTGAAACGGTTGAAATTCCTGAGGAAGTTAAGCCAGTGTTGAAAGAATTTGAAGATGTATTTCCTGAAGAATTACCAAAAGAGTTACCACCATTGAGAGACATACAACATCATATTGATCTTGTTCCGGGAGCTGTGTTACCACATAGACCACATTATAGAATGAGTCCAAAGGAGCACGAAGAGTTGAGAAGGCATGTGGAGGAGTTACTTGAACAAGGGCGCGTACAAGAAAGTTTAAGTCCTTGTGCAGTACCAGCCTTGTTAGTGCCAAAGAAGGGTGGAACTTAGAGAATGTGTACAGATAGTCAAGCAGTAAATAAGATTACAGTGAGGTACAGATTTCCGATGCCAAGATTGGACGATTTGTTATATCAGTTGAGCGAAGCTGCTATCTTTTCAAAGATTGATCTGAAGAGTGGGTATCATCAGATTCGAATTCGACTAGGGATGAATGGAAGACAGCCTTCAGGACACGGGAAGGGTTGTATAAATGGCTGGTCATGCCATTTGGTCTTTCGAATGCACCTAGTACTTTTGTGCGAGTGATGAATCAGATCTTTCGACCATTTATTGGAAAGTTCGTGGTGGTATACTTTGATGATATATTGATATACAGTGGAAGCACAGAAGAACATCTACAACACTTGCGGGAAGTGTTGATGATACTTCGTCAGGAGCAATTTTATGCGGCAACAAAGAAGTGCATGTTCATGACACACAGTATTTTGTTCTTGGGACATGTGTTGTCCAAGGAAGGTATTCATGTGGATCAAGGTAAAGTTGAAGCAATCAAGGATTGGCCACAACCCAGGACTGTAACTGAAGTGAGAAGTTTCTATGGTTTAGCATCATTCTACCGAAGGTTTATTCCACATTTCAGTAGCGTGATGGCACCAGTGACAGATTGTATGAAAGGAAAGCAGTTTGTGTGGACTGAAGAGGCTGATTCTGCTTTCCAACAGATCAAGACACTTTTGACTACAACATTGATTCTTAGATACCCGGACTTTCAATTACTCTTTGAGCTAAATACCGATGCGTCTAAAGTTGGAATTGGTGGGGTGTTAAGTCAAAGGGGTCGTCCAATTGCTTATTTTTGGCGAGAAACTTTCTGGAGCCGAGACAAGATACAGTACCTATGACTTGGAGTTCTATGCTATTGTCCAAGCCATAAAGCATTGGAGACACTACTTGTTTTATAAAGAGTTTGTGTTGTATACTGATCATGAAGCATTGAAACACTTGCAGGTACAAGATAAGATTACAGCCAGACATGCTTCATGGATCGCATACTTGCAACAGTTTACATTTGTTGTAAAGCATAAGTCGGGAGTTACAAATCATGTGGCAGATGCATTGAGTAGAAGAAATCATTTGTTGACTACGATGAGAGTTGAAGTGACGGGGTTTGATATATTTCCAGAATTGTTTATTGAGGACCCTTACTTTGCTAAGATTGTAGATGAAGTCGAGAAAGGGAAGACGGATGAGTATGTGTTGGTAGATGGTTTTCTATTCAAAGGAAATCGGTTGTGCATACCAGAGTGCAATTTGCGAATGAAGATTGTGAAAGAATTGCATGAAGAAGGTCATGTGGGAAGAGATCGTACCTTGCAGTTGATTTCTCAATCATATTTTTGGCCTTCCATGAGGAAAGAAGTTGAAAGTTTTGTGCAGAGATGTCACATATGTCAAGTTTCCAAAGGGACAGCTATGAATGCAGGATTGTATATGCCATTGCCCGTGCTTACTAGACCATGGGTTGATGTTAGCATGGATTTTGTTTTGGGTTTGCCAAGAACTCAACGAGGGAATGATTCTGTATATGTTGTGGTGGATAGATTTTCGAAGATGGCACATTTCATAGCTTGTAAAAAGACCGCCGATGCAGTTTGTGTTGCGGAATTGTTCTTTAAAGAGATTTATCGACTACATGGGCTACCTGAGACCATTGTTTCTGACCGGGATACTCGATTTCTAAGTCATTTTTGGCTGAGTCTGTGGAAGATGGTTGGGACTAAGCTGAATTTTAGTAGCGCCTATCATCTACAAACGAATGGGCAAACGGAAGTGGTGAACAGATCTTTGGAAAACTTGTTGAGATGTCTTGTGAAGGATAATTTGAAGAGCTGGGATGTGAACTTGTGTCAGGCAGAATTCGCTCATAATCATGTTGTTAATCGAAGTACTAGATTCAGTCCATTTCAAGTAGTATATTCAGCCATTCCGAAGGGACCGTTGGATTTGTCGTCAGTTCCACGTCAGAAAGGGGTTGTTAAACGAGCTTGTGATTTCGTGAATGAGTTGCAGGGGTCTCACAGGATTGTTCATTAACGATTGCTTAAGTCAAATGAGAAGTATAAGCAACTGGCAGATAAGAACCGAAGGAGTGTGGACTTCAAAGAGGGTGATTTTGTTTACGCAGTATTGACGAAAGATCGTTTCCCAGTTGGAACTTACAACAAGTTGAAAGCTCGAAAGATTGGTCCAGTAGAAATCTTGAAGAAGATCAATGATAATGCTTATCGGTTAAGATTGCTGGATCATATCCATACTGCCGACGTTTTCAACGTCAAACATTTGATTCCGTATCATGAGCACAAGCTTGTCGAGGAAGAGGAAAGTGTGAATTCAGGGACGAATTCTTTGCAACCAGGAGAGGATGATGCAGCGCACCGTGCCTTAAGCCTTAGGTCGCTCACTAGCGAGCTACGACCTAGCGACCTAAGCCTTGAATCGCACCTACCTTCAGATGCCGTTAGAGAGTTATACGAGCTATGTCTTAGGTCGCTCACTAGCGAGCTACGACCTAGCGAGTTAAGACGTTCAATTATGCTGCACGGTCTCACTTAAGTCGCTGATTTCTTTAAGTCGTTCACCATGATATGCCCATGTGTCCTTATGTCGCTCATCAGTTAGGTCGCTTGTTTATGTTATGTCGCTCCGAAGTTAAGTCACTCAATCAAGAAGTCGCAACCTGAAGCAGATTGTTCTTAGGTCACTCGTTCTTCTTAAGTCGCTCCATGGTTAGGTCGCTGAGAAGTTCCTTATGTCGCTGTTTAGTCGCAAATGGTGTTGAGTCAAATATGTTGTAATTCTCTTAGGTCGTTTGTTGTTATGTCGCATATATGTTGTAACGTGTTATGTCGCATATGTTAAGTCGTAGGTCATGTGTGTTGTTAGGTCGTGAATTTTTGTAACCTGTACTGTTGATAGGTCGTGAGTCGTGAGTCGTATAATGGTTGAGTCGCATATGTGTGGTGTTGTAATCTTCTATAAATACGGGTGTGTTGTCATTGTAAAGTAGTTGATTTTGAATAAAATTTTGTAGAGAGCTTTGTGCCTCTTTAAAAATTGGAAGTTGAGTGTGAGCTCCTTTCTCCATCTTCGGTTATTCGAGTGCGCTCGAATCAATGAATTTGAAGCCGATTCACGGAATCTCATGCGCGAGATCAACGTTGAAGAATCGTAGATCTTCTAACGCGGCATCATGCGCGATCAACGTGTTGAAGATAGCTAGAATCCGGTATCTCGAGAGATCAACGGATTTGGGCATTTATCTTTGTTTACTTGACACGAATCATTTCGTGAGGAAGAAATTTGCATCAATTTTTATCAAACATTAATAGCACGTCAAGTTTGTTAATCCGCTGCGTCATATGGTAATTCCAGAAGATGATTTATTGTTGTCAGACAATAAAGAATTAAGTGAAGTACCAACCCCATTAGAGGAAAACATAGAAGAATCCTATGCCACAACCTTTATTGTCATGTGCAGTGTCCCGATTCTCTACACCATACGAGTACAAGGCCTAATCAATGGCAAAGAAATCACGTTCTTATTGACTCAGAGTCCATACATAGCTTTATAAACATCGAGCTATCAATGAAATTGCACCTAAATGTACAAGACTCTTTAGAGTACTCAATACAAATAGCCAATGGTGATAAGATACAAGGCAGAGGCTTATACAAGGGTGCCATATTTAAATGTCAAGGGTGTACCATGCCTATTGATTTGCTGGTGATACCATTAGAAGGTTTTCAGGTCGTTCTAGGAGCACAATGGATGAAGGATTTAAGAGATGTATCCTTTAACTTTGCAAAATTATAAGTTAATTTTTTTATCATGGACATACATATATTTGGCAAGGTATTAAGGACCGCAGCAATTTGGTAAATGACAAGGATATATCCAAAGAACGTGCACGGGATCAATTATCATTCCTTTTGTATTCAAAGGAGCTTCAAGTACAAGAAGCCAGTACTCCTTCTCCCATTTTCCTTCCAAAAGTAAAAACAATCCTACGACAATATCCTTCGGTCACAAACCCTACACCTCCCTTGCCACCTAAAAGGAGCTGTGACCACAAAATACCATTAGTACCAAACTCCGAACCTATATGCCTCAGACCCTATTGACACTCGTATTATATTAAAAATGAGCTAGAAAAACTTATCCAAGAAATGTTGGAAGCTGGAACTATTTGACCTAGTACCAGTGAATACTCTTCTCCAATAGTCATGATTAGAAAGAAAGATGGATCGTGGAGGATGTGTGTTGACTACATATTACTCAACAATCAAACAGTCAAAGATAAATTTCCAATACCCATAGTTGATGATTTACTGGATTAGTTATATGGCTTATCTTACTTTACTAAGACTTAAAATCTGGTTATCATCGAATTCAAATGCGTGCCTTTGATATTCGTAAGAGTACTTTTAAAATCCATGAAGGACATTATGAGTTTATTGTAATTCCTTTTGGTTTATCAAATGCGCCTTCAACTTTTTCAGGCTTTAATGAATGACATATTTAAACCATATTTAACCAAATCTATCCTTGTATTTTTAGTGATATTCTAATCTACAGCCAGACTTGGTCTGAGCATATGTTGCATATTAAACTTACTTTAAAAATACTATAGAATAATCAGTTGGTTATCAAGATTTCAAAGTGTATCTTTCCTGAAGTACAAGTATCATACCCAGGTCATGTTACATCAAAGGATGGCATTGCTGTTGAACCAGAAAAGGTCAGAGTTATTAGATAGTAGCCTCAACCCAAGAATATCAAGGGCTTGAGAGGATCTTTAAGGCTCATCAGCTACTACAGAAAATTTATAAGGAATTATAGGACCATTGCTAGGCCAGTGAGAGATTTATTAAAAAAGAATGCATACAGATGGGATGATAAAGTTATAGAAGCCTTCAGGATACTCAAGTAATGTTTGATGGAACAACCAGTACTCAATATGCCATATTTTAACAAAGATTTTGTTATTGAATGCAATGCTAGTGGAGTGGGAATAGGGGTAGTTTTAACACAAGATGGAAAACCAATAGCCTACCTTAGTCGCAAACTTAATGGAAAAAATCAATTACTGTCAAGCTCTGAGAAAGAATTAATGGAATTGATTTTAGCCACAAAAAAGTGGTCACAATGTTTAACTGGAAGAATGTTTACTAAAAAGACTGATCATCAATGCCTTAAGACATCTTTTATCATAGAGATTAACAATAGGAATCCAAGGAAAATGGTTAGTTAAATTACATGGATTCGACTATAAGGTTGAATACAGGAAAGGAAAAGAAAACATTGTGGCTAACTCACACTCTAGACTACCTAAAGACCAGAGATGTCCACTACCACTATGAAATAACGCCATATCCACTATTGAAAATAGTTGGCTACAAGAATTAAAAAATCCACATGCTACAATCAGAGGATTACAAGGATCAAATGCAAAAAATTACTGAAGGCAAGGTCAATACTGATAAGTACAAGTTAATGGATGACCTCATATTTTATAAAAGAAAAATATATCTGGATTTTAATTGCAAAGATATTATCACAAGCATACTAAAGGAATATCATTCCACCCTTTTAGGGGGTCATGCTAGAGTCAAAAAGACCAAACATAAATTGAAACAAGTATTCTATTGGAAAGGAATAAAAGCAGGTATGGGTAGAGTTATCAAAGCATGTGATAGCTGTTAGAGGAATAAGCATGAGAATATACCAATACCTGGGTTACTACAGCCTCTATCCATATCTAAAAGAATTTGGAGTGATATTTTAATGGATTTTATCATTATTTACTAAAAAGTCACAAGTATATGGCCATTTATGTAGTGGTTGATAGACTAACCAAATATTCCTATTTTTGTCCCATTACAACACCCTTATACAGCTCGGGACATAACTAAAATCTTCTTTGAAGAGGTCTTCAAACTTCATGGGATGCCATGGAGCATAGTGAGTGATAGGTATGTGATTTCCACTAGTAGTTTTTGGCAAGAATTCTTTAAACTATAGAGATGCTCACTTAAACTCAGTTCAGCCTACCACCCCTAATCTGATAGTCAAACCGAAGTAGTAAATAAGATTCTAAAAGGCTATCTTCAATGCTTTGTTTTCCATACCTCAAGAATGGTCACAATGGCTTGTTGTAGCAGAGTATTGGTATAATACTAATCGGCATAGCTCAACAAACACTATCCCTTTCACATTAGTATATGGTGTTTCCCTACCCACTCTTTTGTCATATATTCCCCATAATGCCAAGTTACCCCAAGTGGAACAAAAATTATTTTCTAGAGACTTGGTGTTATAACTATTGAAGGATAGCCTGGCTCTTAACCAAGAAAGAATAAAAAGATTCGCTGATGCAAAGAGAACAGAAAGGGAATTTTAGATAGGGGACTGGGTATATCTCAAACTGCAACCTTATAGGCAGGTTTCTATTAGAAAATTGAAGACAAGCAAGCTTTCACCTAAGTTTTACGGCCACTATCAGATCAACCATAGGATTGGTGAAGTTGCCTACGAATTAGAATTGCCACCCGAGGCAAAAATTCACCCAATCTTTCACGTTTCTCAACTTAAACGTAAATTTGGAAGAGGGGTGCTTGTACAACATAATGTCCCAACCTATATTGAAGAGATAATTGATAAACCTAAAACGATTCTATATAAGAGGATTTTCCTTAAGCATAATAGAGCTGTAACCCAAGCACTGATCAAATGGAAGCAAAGACCCAAGAGTGAATCAACATAAGAGAACTATTAGGAATTGATTAAAAGATTTCCAACTTTTGACCTTGAGACAAGGTCAAACTTTGAAGGGGAGGGGAGTGTTAGGGCTAAAGAGAGAAGGTCGAACATATTGAGAGTAAAGGAGGACAAAGAAAGCATTTCATCAAAGACTTGGCAGCCTCCATTGGATACAGACAATATCGCTAACACTTTGGTACCTGAAGCCTCCATGACCACCGCCGATGATCTAGGATGAAAGAGGAACTGCTATCGACCTGGATTGGATAAACTAGGAGAGGCGAGTATTGCGGCAATAAGCATTGGCTCTATTGATGGTTAGAGCAGGTGTGCACGTGCACAGGCCATGCATGTGTACACTTGACGAAAATGAATTTGGATATCCTGAATTGTTGAGCTTTTAATTCGAAATCTGCTGTGTAAATTGATGGTGTAATAGTTGAATTAGTCTCCTAATGATCGTTATAAATTGGCAGTAAGATCAATTTGTAAAGATTTGAGTGATTGAATTAATAAAAAAAAGCTTCTTTTATTTTTTCTGAAATCTACTGCCCTTTCTACAATTCTTTCTTCATTCTGAATTCTCTCTTATACTTTATCTTCTAATACATACAAACTTCTGCATTACCCTCTTCTAACTTTCCTGAAACTCATCTCTGCTGAAACACCCCCACACTCCTTAGTATACTCAAAAAGGGCACACTAAAGAATGTGGTGCGTTATAGGTATAACTAAAGCATCATAGAGACTAAGATTCACAACACAAATAAATAAAAACAGCGAAAATATTTAAATAATAATTAATCATTCAAAATTGAACATCATCTAAAAATAAGTCATAAAAACATAACATGTCTCAAAGACTTAAGATCTCTCATGTCTCATGAAAATACATCTTAGTCTTATATAATCAGAGTACTAAAGTGACAATAATAATAGTAATCCCTCTAATAAATACCAGCACATCCAAAGTCAAATGAAAAGAAAACTGAAAAGAAAAAGAAGAATACATGAAGAACTCCAAGAATGTATCTCCAAGTGGTCTGAATCTACTGTCCTTGATTCTGCTAGCCTATGGGGAGAAAGGGGAAATAGAGGAGTGGGTCAGACTATAAGTCTGGTGAGTGAAAGTAATTCCTAGCATTCCTAAGCAAGATAAAGATAATAGACTAAACAACAGTTCCAGTATGAAAGGAAAATACAGAAAAGATAAAACTGGGATGAAATATTGTTTCTGGTTCTATCTTTGATTGTGATTATTTGCAGTTGTCTTAGTTATTGCTTTGATTAGGCTGAAACCATAATCCCATTTTAATTAGGCTGAAATCTAAATTCTACACGTTGATCGGCCTCTTATCTCTGTTGTGCCATTGTGAGCTGATCCAATCCTGTTGATCCCATAGCAAAAGACACCTTTTTAGCGCTTGGAACGCAGTAGCGAATTATTTACCCTAATTGATGTCGCACGCTCGGTCATCTCCAATACATACTAACTGTTGCTCCCTCTTTTTGACCTTCTATTTACCCTAATCAGCATAAGCGTGCCCAGCCTCACCTAATCTGTTGTGAGGGCATCAGTCCTAATCTGAAAGGAATGCTACCCAGCCTCACCTAGGTGTTGTGAGACCATCGGTCCTAGTCTAAAAGGTAATGCTGCTGGTACAAGTCCTAACAAACAAATTCTAGTTTGCGCCCCCTTGCTCAAATCTCTAGATATGAGTCTTTATCTATTGGCCACTTATTTACCCTAATCAGCGTAAACGTATCATAGCCTCAGCTAATTATTGTGAAATCATCAGTTCCTGACTAAAAGGGAATGCTGCAGGTACGGACCACTACTTCTGTGTTTGCTTATTAACTTAGTGTAAGTTTTAAAATAAGCCTCTTCTGTCATATCTGCTATATATTAGCTTATTAACTTAATTTAAGTTTAAAAATAAGCATCTTCTGTTATTTCTGCTATATTTGCTTATTAACAAGATCTAAGTTTAAAAATAAGCCTCTTTAAGCCTCTTTTGTTATTCCTTTCTTTCTAATTATAACATGTGTTATAATTGTTCTTGCAGCTGTTATTCTTCTATTTTCTCTTTTTAGTTATAACCACTTGTTATAATTATGTTTACAAATATCTTAAATTTACCTATTTCGGTCCATCTTTATTTTTATTTCAATTTTTCTTATTTTACGTCCGATTTCTGTAAATTTAGTGTTACCCTTTTTCAATCCATATTTGTGAATTCTTCTCTTTTTAATATTTTATTCGCGTAATAAGGAATAGAAAGAAACAAACATTTACAGGCTAAATTCCAACTTAAAACAGATGTAAATAAATGTAAATAACTATAAATAACTGGATAAAAATAGCTGAACAAAATAGACTGAAAAGAACTTCTGATATTTACTTAAAAGTTAACTATAAATAACTTATATAAAAACTGTCTCAAAATTGTAGAAAAACTAAAACTATTGAGAGCCCTATTATTTTAAATTACTTAAAAATATAAAATAATTATAAAACACCCACCTGTGGTCCTTAGCTCTATTCCTTGGCCTTTCCGGATTCACTTCTATGGCGTAAAATATTTTTATTAAAAAGATCTCCTCCTAAGAAAATTTTTCTTTGTAGGGTCCAGCCTCAGGCAATGAATCCAAATAGGGGAAAATCCGAATGAGAAAAATAGATAGGCATAGGGTTCTATTTATACTGTAGCTTAGGGATCTCAAACCATTGGATTTGAAGATTAAATCTGGTGCAACCACATCATAGGCTCGCTAAGAACCGTCGAATAGAAGCACGAACGCACATGATTTGAAGAAAAATGCAAAACACATCATACGGCTCGAATATGGACTCTTCCTCATCCAAAAACAAGGCGGGTCGGCCAAGCTACTATGGGGGTCGACCCTAGGTCGACCTTACACAAGCTTGGGTCGACCTATAGGTCGACCTGGCTTATGGCATGGGTCGGCCCATGCCTGTATTATAATTTTTTTCCGTTTTATTTTCGATTTCTTATTTCTCTCATATCTTCTTCATACTGACTCGGATTTCGATAAGTTACATATGGAAATTGATCAGAAAATCACCACGGATATAATGGTACAACTCTTGTAGCTTGATTCTGACAATTTCACAAACTTATTTTATTATTTAGTTAATTCATTCATTAATTATTATTGCTAAATTTTGGGTTGTTACATCTCCAGCCAATCTTCACCATAACTTCACTACCATCAATCTTCCGAGCAATTCCATGTTAACTTGATCACAGCTGAAACAAAAGGAGCATAAAATTTTTTGAAGTTTCATTAGAGGAAAATGGAAACTAATTCAAAATGGTAACATGTTTAGTTGCACCACCATTATTGAGTAAGGAAAACGGAAAGTTGGAGTTTAGCAATTATGCGCTGAAGGTTTAGGAAAGTTCAGGAGTTGATGCAGGTTAGAATAAGCAAGCCGAACTGGGCCATATTCGAATACCCAATTTTAGATAAATATTTTGTAAATATTCTTTTTTATATTTTGTAAATATTTGGGTGAATATTAAAGCAATTTGAATGTTGTTCCAAGAAAAACATGTGTTTTGTATTTATTTTTGTCTCTTTAGTTATTTGTATAACCCTTATACCAAGCATTATTTCTTGAGCTAATTAAAAAATATCTATAACTCAATCTATTTAAATATCTATAGAGATAATTTATTAAAAGTTTATTGAATTTACTTTATGTAAGTAACTTAATATTTGTTTTATGCAATTAGCTTACTCTCTACTCAACACAAACTAACATTATATTACAATTCATCTCACTACATACTCTATTTCCTTTTAGTGAATTATTTTCATTTTTCTACAAGTTGTCAGTGTATACTTTTTAGTAGGGGTGGATATTTAATCAAATTAGCCAAGTTAACTGATTTAACCGACATCCAACGAACCGACTAAACCGACAAACACGGTTAACCGACATTATTGGTTAAATTTGGCTCCTAAATTGTTGGGTTAACCGATCAAGCTTAAACAACCATTTTCAGTTCGGTTAACGGTTAACAAAATTTGATCGGTAAGTTAACCGTTAACCGACCAAAAATAAAGTTTTTTTTTAAATACCATTGCCCAACCCATTATAAGCCCATGCCCAAACCCCGTGTCTTAATAGTTAATCTGCCTGCGGTACGTTTTCTGTGCTATTCAGATTAAAATCAAAAAAAAAAAAAGGAGAAAATCCAAAACCATAGACCTGCTCAAGTTCTCACCCTCATCCGCTAGTCGAATGTCGTGGATCGATAGATTCGCGCTATTAGCCATAACGCATCATGATAGTGCCGGCCATCAACTGACAACTATAGCGGAAATCGATGGCATTAGGAAGGAAGAGATTTATGACGTCGTTGCTTTTTAGGTATGATAAATTGAAAGAGTTAATTTTGATTTGTGCATGGGCTGTTCAATTTGTGATAGGTATTGCTTTTTAGGTATTCATATTATTCATCATATAAGATAGGCGAGGCATTAACAGTTGAAATTATATAGGTAAGGATCACATGTATTTCGAGGTTAAAATTTTAGTCCACTTTAAGTTTTCAAACATGTGATTGTTAATGTATTGGAATGATGTAATAACTGTTAAAACAAAGTGAATGAAATATCCTATTAGTCCCACATTTCCAAAAATCAAAAGAGAAGTGAAGTATATCAATAGCTTTCTCAAGTGGAGGATTGGGGGCCTGGGGCTCCCAAATGTATGCTTCGTTGTGAGGAGGGAGATCATGCATCACCACCACACGCACGCCGCCGCCGTCCGTCCGATCGACCGAACCGGGCCGGGTACGGGTACGGGTCTAAATTGACCATTCTTTTTGCTAGGCCATTGTCTAACAGTTTTTGGGCTTCGGCTGAAACTGGGCTGGGTCTGGAAATTTGAAAAGACGCGGGCGGGTGAAGACGGACGTGAATTTTGACTGAAGAGGCGCGGCTTCTGAAGCAGGCGCGAAAACAAACAGGTGCGACCTGTTATGAAGCAGAAACGGAATTTTTGGCGAACGGATGCGGCCTGTTCAAATTGAATGGACGCAACCGATAAACAGCAGCAGAAACAGGCGCGACTGTTTGGACCAACGGGTACAGACGCGACCGTTCGAAGGGATACGAATCAATTATAAACAAGGAGGAAAACTGATCACTTACCTCACCGAATTTTTAATCTGAATTATCTCTTCTCTTCTACACACAACTGCTGTTCTAATATTCAAATCACAGAGTGATATACTCATTACAATTTCGTGCAGAATTCGTCTGTTGTATCTTGGGAGAATTTTGAAATAAAATTCTTAAGGAAATCTTTACGACGAGCCTCAGACGTAATCCGGTTAGAATTCTAGTCTGATTGGATATTTATATACATTATTCTATATTCTATCCATTATTCTGGTTATACTGTTTGTTCAAAATAGTATAACGCTGTTGTTGTAATTTATTTACAACATTCATATTGTTATAATAATTACTACAGAATTCCAGTGTAGTGGAAATCTGAGTTATAAACTTGTGCGACGAGTTTACAATTGATTATTCTCTGTTTTGGTATACTAGACGTATAACATCTTAAGAATTTTTTCTGTTTTCTTACTAAAACAGAGATGGCAACAGTAGAATTTTCAAAGAATACTACTCACAACAGACCCGAACCGTTCAAGGGAGATGGTGATGATTTCTTGACATGGCAGAATCAGATGTTGTTTTATCTCACCACACTCGGTCTGCAAAAGTACCTCGAGGAGGAGGAACCAATTCCTGCACCAGGCAAGGAAGCAGAGGTGAATATGTGGAAGCATTCAGATTTTTTATGCAGAAACTATATTCTGAATTGTCTCGACAAGGTGTTATACAAAGTATATCAGCCTTCAAAGACATCAAAAGAACTCTGGAATGCACTTACCACAAAGTACAAGACGCAGAATATCAGTCTTAAGAAATTCATTGTAGACAAATTCATGGACTACAAGATGGTTGACTCCAAACCGGTGACTGCTCAACCGCATGAATTGCAAATCATCATTCATGAACTCGAAGCGGAAGGTCATGTGGTTGGAGAATCGTTTTTGGTTGAAGCCATCACGGGAAAACTGCCGCCGTCATGGAGAGATTACCGCAACTATCTAAAGCATAAGAAGAAGGAAATTTCTTTACAGGATCTCATTGTCCGATTAAAAATTGAGGCAGACAACCGTGCAGTTACAAAACCAAGAGATGAGGCATTTGTGGCTGAAGGGTCAAAGACCAAAAACAAAAAGAAGAATTTCCAGAAGAAAAGGAAAGCTCAAGACAACAAACCAAAAGACAACAAACGAACCAAGAAATTTAATGGCGAATGTTGGGTTTGTGGAAAAGTTGGACATGCCGCTAGAGATTGCAGACTCAAGAAGGAACGCAATAAAGAGGCAAATATAGTAGATAACATGGAAGTAGACGAGTCCAACTTCTCGGCGGTGGTATCTGAATGCAATCTGGTTCAGAATCCTAACCAATGGTGGGTAGATACAGGCGCTACTCGTCATGTCTGTTCTGACAAATCCATGTTTTCTACATATCAGAAATTCGATCACGAAGAAAAACTCTACATGGGTAATTCTGCAGTTTCCATGATCGAAGGCAGTGGTACAGCAATCCTCAAGTTTACTTCTGGAAAAACTGTTAAGTTGAATAACGTGCTCCACGTTCCAGACATACGCAAAAATCTCATCTCTGGTGCAGTCCTATCAAAGAAGAGATTCAAGATGGTGTTCAAGTCAGACAAGATGGTTCTGTCCAAAGCTGGAATGTATATCGGAAGGGGATATTTATGTGATGGCCTATTTAAGGCAAATGTAGCCGTTATCGGCAATAAAACTATGTATTCTGATTGTGCTATTAATAAAATTGAAGTTTCTTACTTGCTTGAGCACGAAATTTTACTATTGCACGATAGATTAGGAAACATAAACTTTCGAAAAATGAAGAAATTATCAAACTTGGAATTGATTCCAAATTTCCAAGTAGATAAGAACTACAAATGTGAGACATGTGTAGAAGCAAAAATGGTCAAACAACCATTTAAATCTGTTGACAGAAGCACCGAACCATTAGGTTTGGTACATACAGATTTATGTGATTTTAAATCACTACTTACAAAAGGTGGGAAAAAGTATTTCATTACTTTTATTGACGATTATACGCGATATTGCTATGTATATCTTTTAAATAGTAAAGATGAAGCAATAGCAGCGTTTATAAAATACAACGCTGAGGTAGAAAATCAGTTAAATAAAAAGATCAAGATACTAAGATCTGATCGAGGTGGAGAATATGAATCACTATTTGAACAGTTCTGTGCCGAAAATGGTATAATTCATCAAACAACAGCTCCATATTCACCACAACAAAATGGTGTAGCCGAAGGAAGAACAGAACGTTAAAAGACATGATTACTGCCATGCTTTTAACTTCTGGTCTATCGACGAACTTGTGGGGGGAAGCATTAAATATGTCTAATCACATATTAAACAAAGTCCGTCAAAATAAAACATGAACGATTCCATATGAGTTATGGAAAGGACACAAACCAAGTTTTAAATACCTCAAAGTGTGCGGGTGCTTGGCAAAAGTTCCAGTTCCGCCTCCCAAGAGAGTCAAACTTGGACCAAAAACAGTAGATTGTTATTATCTTGGGCAGCCCAAAATAGTAGTGTCTACAGATTTTTGGTATTCAAGTCTGATATAACTGACATTCATGTAAATACAATCATGGAATCAAGAGATGCCTCATTCTTTGAAGATGTGTTTCCACACAAAAGGAATGAAGGAAATAATGTCCCAAAAAGGACAAGAGAAGAATCAAACGATTCACATGAAGATGAAACTCATCATCAAATTGAGGATGCTGGACTAAGAAGAAGCGTGAGGGCTAGAACTTCCAAAACATTTGGTTCGGACTTTTTTACATATGTATTAGAGCACGAACCTCAAACGTACAAGGAAGCAATGACATCTTCTGAATCCTCAAGTTGGAAAGAAGCAATCCAAAGTGAGATTGATTCAATTCTAAGTAATAAAACTTGGGAAATTGTTGATATTCCATCAGGAATAAAACCAATTGGCTGCAAATGGATTTTCAAGAAGAAAATGAAAGCAGATGGCTCTATCGACAAGTATAAAGCCAGATTAGTAGCCAAAGGATATCGTCAAAAAGAAGGAGTGGACTTTTTTGATACATATTCGCCGGTAACACGAATAACCTCTATAAGAATGCTAATAGCAATTGCATCCATCTATAATCTAGAGATTCATCAGATGGATGTAAAAACAGCATTCTTAAATGGAAATCTCGATGAGGAGATTTACATGGAGCAACCTGAGGGATTTATTTCCAAAGGAAATGAAAACAAAGTCTGTAGATTAGTCAAATCATTATACGGACTCAAACAAGCTCCAAAGCAATGGCATGCAAAATTTGATAGTGTCATGATGAGAAATGGTTTTCGTATAAATGAATGTGACAAATATGTTTATTATAAACAACTTGGACAATCATATGTGATGATCTGTCTATATGTGGACGATATGCTAATATTCGGTCCAAATACTCAGGTAATTGAGACCATAAAGAAAATGTTGATCAACAATTTTGACATGAAAGACTTGGGTGTTGCAGATGTTATTTTGGGAATAAAAATAATAAGAACACCTAATGGAATTGAGTTATCTCAATCACATTATGTAGAAAAAGTGATTGAAAGGTTTCAAAATTTTGGAATTAAAGGAGTAAATTCACCTTTTAATCCATCAGAAGTACTGCATAAAAACACTAATGAGAGTGTAATGCAACTGGAATATTCTCGTGTAATAGGATGTCTCGTGTATCTCATGAATTGCACAAGACCAGATATAGCTTATGCAGTAAGTCGCTTGAGCAGGTATACAAGCAATCCAGGGAAGGAACACTGGAAAGCACTAATGAGAGTGCTTGGATATTTAAAAAATACCACTAACTATTCCTTACATTATGGAAAATATCCTGCCGTCTTAGAAGGATATAGTGATGCAAACTGGATTGCAGATTCAGAGGAATCAAAATCAACGAGTGGTTATGTCTTTACCCCAGCAGGGGCAGCAGTGTCATGAAAATCTACTAAACAAACATGCATAGCTCGATCCACTATGGAATCAGAGTTCATTGCATTAGACAAAGCAGGCGAAGAAGCAGAATGGCTTCATCATTTTTTAGAAGATATTCCATTCTGGCCTAAACCTGTACCGGCCATATGTATACACTGTGATAACCAAGCTGTGCTAAGTAGAGCGCACAACTTTGTGTATAATGGAAAGTCACGACATATTCGTCGACGCCATAACATAGTTAGGCAGTTACTCTCAAATGGAACAATTTCCATAGACTTTGTGAGAACAAATGATAACCTAGCAGATCCATTTACTAAAGGTTTATCAAGAGAGAAAATTGACTGCGCATCGAGTGGAATATGTTTAAAAGCCTAAACCACAGAGAGTTATCTTATACGGAAACCTATCCTAGCGACTGGAGATCCCACGGACTAGGATCAATAGGCAAACCAGTTCTGAATAACTCAAGACGTAATGCATTTTGCATGGACATAGTCCATCTCCATTCCTATGGTGCACAGCATAAATGCATGCCTACAGAAGTATTTAAAGGTTAAAACTATGTTTTTTAATGATGGCCATATCTTGGAAATAACAAGTGGGGTACATGTAGGATACTCTTAATGGTTGCGATCACCTATGTTAGTGTGAGCTGGGTCGGCTCTATGAGAATATTAAAAGACTTTTATTCTCTAAAACACTCGCAGAACCAAAAATTGTTCAGGACCAAAATGAACACAACCAAGAGATTGGATGAGAAGGGAATCAATGCTTCGTAAAACTTATTGTCTGCATATACAATAAAGGCCGACGGTTCAAGATGAAATAATTCACCGATTAGCCAAGTAGATCCGATAAGTTTTAACCAAGGAAAGTTCAAAGTGAAATATCTACTTATCCACGATAAAGCATTATTCCATATGTGCTCTGTGATATTCGCCTTTGTGTGGGGGAAAGAATATTATCATTCATATGGGGGATTGTTAAAACTAAGTGAATGAAATATCCTATTAGTCCCACATTGCCAAAAATCAAAAGAGAAGTGAAGTATATCAATAGCTTTCTCAAGTGGAGGATTGAGGGCCTGGGGCTCCCAAATGTATGCTTCGTTGTGAGGAGGGAGATCATGCATCACCACCACACACGCGCGCGCCGCCGCCGTCCGTCCGACCGACCGAACCGGACCGGTACGGGTACGGGTACGGGTACGGGTACGGGTCTAAATTGACCATTCTTTTTGCTAGGCCATTGTCTAACAGTTTTTGGGCTTCGGCTGAAACTGGGCTAGGTCTGGAAATTTGAAAAGACACGGGCGGGTGAAGACGGACGCGAATTTTGACTGAAGAGGCGCGGCTTCTGAAGTAGGTGTGACCTGTTATGAAGCAGAAACGGAATTTTTGGCGAACGGATGCGGCCTGTTCAAATTGAATGGACGCAACCGATGAACAGCAGCAGAAACGGGCGCGACCGTTTGGACCAACGGGTACAGACGCGACAGTTCGAAGGGATACGAATCAATTATAAATAAGAAGGAAAACTGATCACTTACCTCACCGAATTTTTAATCTGAATTATCTCTTCTCTTCTAAACACAACTGCTGTTCTAATATTCAAATCACAGAGTGATATACTCATTACAATTTCGTGTAGAATTCGTCTGTTGTATCTTGGGAGAATTTTGAAATAAAATTCTTAAGGAAATCGTTACGACGAGCCTCAGACGTAATCCGGTTAGAATTCTAGTCTGATTGGATATTTATATACATTATTCTATATTCTATCCATTATTCTGGTTATACTGTTTGTTTAACATAGTATAACGCTGTTGTTGTAATTTATTTACAACATTCATATTGTTATAATAATTACTACAGAATTCCAGTGTAGTGGAAATCTGAGTTATAAACTTGTGCGACGAGTTTACAATTGATTATTCTCTATTTTGGTATACTAGACGAATAAACCTCTATTATTTGTTAAACTACATCTTTTGGATGTTGATGATTTAGGACCATGAATAAGCTGACATCTTAAGCACGTGCAATTTTTTACGCGCAAATCAGTTTCCAAATTAAACTGAAACATAAATCTTATGTGCTTCATGAAAGTAACTTTCCAAATTGAATTAAAGGCCTTGATTGCCAACGCTACTCATGAAAATATTTTTCCGTAGACACCCTATTGAGAGTGGATGTTCAGAGTTTTTTCTTCTTGCAAAAAGTGATTTCGAACCAATATACCACTTTAAACGTCTTTTTACAATAGTTTTTTTTTACACATTTCAATGTCCTACCATTATGTATTTATACGAGTGAACATCAACTCACGTATCCGAAAAAGTGAATACAAATAATGAAATTATAAGAAGTAAAAGTGATTATATCAGAATCGATAGATATTTTCTAAATTCAGTTCGATTGTTATCCAGAATATCTATTTACTTATCTGCATTTAAAATATTTGTATTTAGTTAAATATTCCATTTAATTTTCAAAATAAGAAGTATTTTCGGATAACAAACTCATGGATACGTTGAAATATAACCTCTCTGTTCAGAATGGATTGCTTGTATACCACTCAAGAAATGCAAAAAAGCAAAGAAGCATAATCATGGCGTCTTTGTTTTGTCAATTGTGCCTCTCATATGAAACATGAAATTGGTTATAACCTGTACTATTTTTTTTAATGCATTCGGCATGTGTGTACACTTTTGACATTGCACATGAAATTTGAGGTATGAAATTTGATTATCGATGGGTTACATATTTTCTTTGCACTGAAAGAACGTTCCATTAAATGTATTTAATGGTTCTTCTCAATTCACAAACATTTTCTAAAATTATTTGATGGCATGAAATTTTGTTTTGGAATCACACAACACACTTGCTTTTTATAATATTTTAGTTAGGGTGCATTAATTAAGAAACAAAAGTGACGCATTCAGAGCATTTGGAAATGTAAATAAACCATTTAAATTTTTTTATTGAATATTTGTTGGTTTGATAATAAACATGTTTGTGATAGTGGTACACAAGTGATTAGCATGTTATGATTAGTTGATTGTGATACAAATCCAAATTGGTTGATGATAAACCATGTAAATTTGCGTACTATACATTTTCGAACACCTTCCCGATGAATATCTCACGTGCAGGTGGGTTGTTCATTATTTAATTAATTGTCGGTTAATGAATGGTTAATGGTTGAACTTCATTAAGTAGTGAACTATGTACTGTCATTAATGGTAGTATAGTAAGCAACTTCATTAATTTAATCAGTGAACTTCACTTTGGATACTGTTTTCAATATATATTTACTTACTATATATTTCTTTATATTTTCTTACAATATAGTTATTGCTATTTTTTGGTCACAGCAGCTTAGAGCTTGAGTTTTAGTACGGGTTTTGGGGCTGTGAACTTTGCAATTTGATAACTTTGAGTTGTTGAATAGCCAAATTTGGTGCATTGCAATTTGTAACTAGTAGTTAATATGAACAATGTATTGATATGAACAGCAGTGTAATACTTTGTATTGTGTTCACTATTGTAATCGTTGAAGGATATATGTAATGGACTGTATGAACTGTATTAAATATACTGTGAACTACAGTATGCTGTTGATGCCTTGTAATTGTTATGTAATATGCATATGCAAAATGTATTATGTGAAATCATGAACTGCACAAAGTATGGACTGCAATTTGATTAATAACTGCAGTTAATTTTTTTTGGTTATTCACAGTTAATCGATCGATGGTTAACCGATAAAGCTAAATCGGTTAACCGATTGATACATGCGGTTAACCACGGTTAAATTTGAACGGTTCGGTCGGTATGAATTGCCCAAATTTCTTTTCGGTTCGGTTAACCGAACCGTATAAGATCTTGTCAGTTTAATCGGTTAATTAACCGATCGGTACAATTAACCGACCGTGCCCACCCCTAATTATATTGCGCTAATTACAGCGTTCCAATTCCAATTGCAATAAATTCATTAGTTATAATTTAAAACTCAATAAATTGATTCATTTTGATTTCAATCTTTTTATTCAATCAATCATTACTTTCTGGACATAGTTAACATAGGTTTTCCATTTATTACATCAATATTCTACAATTTTCGTCTTAATTCATATTATCTACAGTATTTAAATAGATTAATTGCAATTGATTTTCAATTAAATTTCAACGGATTAAATAGTGAAACGATAATTAACTGAAAGTTACTAATATTTTCAACTGAAATTTTATTGGAGCTAGAAAAGAATTACGCAGCTTAGTTTGAATCGATTATGATAAATTAGATAGGACAGTCAAGATGCTAGTGTGCTAAGGACTTAGTAGAAATGGGCATTATGAATTTGTATAGAAAAATTTATAAGGGTGTTATTTGAGAAAAATATTGAAAAATCTATTTTGAATCAAGAATTTACTATTATAAAATAAAGTAAGTGGAATTTAAATAACTAGTAATATGATTCTTGGTGGACTATCTAATTTTAAACAAATAATATTATGATTTTTTATGGAGTTTTCAAAAAAACTATTATTATTTACATGAAAATAGACACAATTAAGAAGATGATGAAAAATTAGTCACAGGGACGGCAAGTTTGCTTTTTAGTCTGAAGGACATTTTATAATGTAAATTGAAAATGATAATTACAACCACCATTCTGTGATTTGCACTAAAAAATGTCCTTGAGTTAAAAAACAAAATTTTTATCCCTAAAACTAAATTTTTCTCCAACTTTTTTCTTAAGCCTAAAAACCTTTATTATGTAAGTAATAAGAAAAGAGATATTATAATAATAATAAAATAATATAGAGATATTTTCCATGAATATGTTAGGTTAAATTATTATTTTTAAATAACACTAAAAGGATTTTTGGGATTAGTGTAGAAAGTTGTTATTTTGAATTAGATAATAATAAAATAGTTGGGTAAAAATATTGATTTAAATAAATAATTTATTTTAGTGAAAAATAACAGTATATTATAATTTTAAAGGAAATTTGACGAAAATTATTATTTCTGGATTAAACAATAATGTTTGGTGTATTTAAAGTAATGTGTTGAAAATAAAGGATTTTTGAAGTATATTATTTGTTTAAAAATAATACTATTTTGAGATAATAGAGAAAAAATATTCTTATAAGAAACATATATTTAATAAAAACATTTATTTAAATTGTTTAATTAAATAAAATTGATTAAAATTTAGTTAATTAAAATATAAACATACATTGATATGTACACATAAGCAAACTATAAATGTTAAGGTTAATAAATCGTCTTAAATAGTTTAAGATGAGTAACATAAAAGTTTAGAAACCTTATATAAAATAAAATAAACTCAATAAATATAATTTAATTAATAAGAATTAAAATTAATTATATAAGATTTAGTTAATAAGATACATGTATATATTATATAAGTAAATTAAATTATAACAGTTATAAATACGTTTTATACTTATAAAACTATATATGTATAAAATTAAGTGTTACATTAAAGAATTCCAAATGAGATTTAATGACCAATTAATTATGTATAGTACGTAGACCATGACTTCAAATGTGCCTGACACTTAAATTATGAGGGTTGTTCACAAGAAATACATTAAACGCTCAATTGATGCCAGCTAATATATAAACTGAAGATTATAAATCCTATATATATAAGTTGTCTTCTACCATTTATATATTAATATATTACTTCCATACTCTTTATTTGTTGATATTCCTTAAGCTGGAGTTGTTTTGTGTAGTAGTATTAATTTATTGACTAAAGGAGGTAAGACACATGCACGTATTTGTTGATATTCCTCTAGGTACGTGCATAATACTTAAGACGTTGTGAATGGTGGGTACGAATGAATAATTTCTTTTGATTTGTTCATATATCTCAAGGTTGAAACGAGATTAGAACAAACACCACGGGTTAGCATTTGTATTTGATACAACCGATAAAGTGTTATCCACTGCTTATAGGCATATGATTTATTGATAGTCCTCACTAGAGAAATTGAAAGATTTCTATGTTTTTTAGGGCTTTGAGAAACATGAAATTCTAGTGGGAGATTTATTAGAAAAATGAAATGCTAACATTTAACGTTTCTACTATTGTAAGAACATATGTTATATAAAGTTAAAATAATCAACATCGATAAATTTGTACAATTAATAAACTTGATAAAATGTTTATCGGTAATTAAAGACATACAAATGAACTAAATTAAAGATGGACATATAAATATAAGAATATACTTACCTTAAGTCGTTTGGTTGTGCATAAGAACTAGTTATTTGTTCATCTCCTTCGCCCAATTTGCTCATTGAGGTATGATATATCTACGGATGATCATCTAATCTTTAGCCCAGGACACAATTATCCAATAAGAGGGCCTCTAGTATTACTTCTCTTGAGAATTCGATTGAAATTTTTTCCACTCAAGGTGACTAGAGTTGCAGCATCATGCTACTAATCCTACTTGAATTTCCAATGTTTGTACTTAATATGTGTATCACTCGGATGCATAAAACATCACATGATTTTAGTTCAAGCTAGCAGCTGGGTGCTTGTTATTTTAAATCCTCAAAATTTGGTATAAGCGGTTAAAGATAAAAGCAATTAGACATTATAAATGATGAATTCATATAGTTGGAGCTGTCATTTCCGTGTACTCGAGAGTGCACTGCACTTGCAGTTGACTTTTGCATATGTCGCTTACATGTTTGTCTTTATTTCAGCTTCAAAATTCTTAGTTATGAACAAATTGTCTTGTACGAAGAAAAAGTAGTCACTTTATTAACTTTATAAAACTATATTAGATTAACGTGGCTTCACTAGTCATAATGTAAGCTCCAGTCAAGTGGTAAGAGAGAGAGAGAGACACAATAGCATGTAGCTTTAACTATAGTCTTCTAGTCGACCGATGAAAGCCACCGATAGTCTGGAACTATTTCCAATTAATTGGTGGAACCTTCAGTCAATTGAATTCTGCACTGTTTTAGACCCGACGAGAGCATGCCTTTTGCGGTTGACTGGCACCAGTCGACTATTTGGAATTTTAGTCGGCTGGGTTGGCAAATTTTTGGAGATTTGGGCTTCGAATTATCATGGGCAATTTGGTTTATTGCGAGTATTTTGGAGTTTCAACTGTAGATACTGCATATCTTAGATCCAACGACTGGAATTACTTTAGACTTCTATAAATAGACTTGTATCAAGGTCATTGGAACGTGTGTGAGGGAAAGAACTATTGTATTAAGGCTTTGGGGATTTAGATTTCCTTTTACTTTTAAGGCATTCTCTTGTAACATTTTGGTGGATCAATAAAGTTTAATTTGAAGGAAATTCTTCGTTCATTATTTTTCTTCACTTCTTATCTCTTCTTAAATCAAATTTTGTTAAGGATCCTTCGTATAACCCTAACAATTGATATCATAGTTACAGCCAAGGTATTAAAGTCCGATCGGCACGTCGGAGTTCCGACCATCTCGGCCCGGTTCCGGCGTGGGCTGGACCGAAACTAGGACAGAAAACCGTATCTCAGTTTTCGTCTTCGACAAAAAAAATCAGAGAAAAACAGAAAACACAAAATCAAACAGAACGCCCGTGAAGCAAACATACAAAATTCAATCCAATCAATCACAGTTTGTCTGCCACAAACAAATTCAAACCAAAAATTCATGTGAACAACAATCGAATTACACTCTATAAAACCAGCGACGTTCATACAATGTAAAGACAGTAAAACTTAACTCCTCTTCGCGTCGCATCTGAGAGCTTGGCAACGGCAGAAACGAAGCGTGGCAGCACCAGTTCGCGACGCATCTGAGAGCTCGAGCTTTGACGATCCTTGCACCTCCTCGTTCGCGTCAAAAAATCTTGCTCGAGCTTGGCAGCACCACCTCTGACGATCTTGCTCGAACTTGGCAGCGGCGACCAGGTATTTTAATTTTTCCCCCTTTCGTGTCTTTGATTTGCGTTCTGTATTGCATAAATGAAATAGGTAATGGGCCGTGTTTGTTACTTAATGAAATATTTAACGGTATTGCATAAATGAAATGCTTAATGGTATTGCATAAATGGGCCGTGTTAGTTAACTATTGCATAAATGAAATATTTAATGGTATTGCATAAATGAAATGTCATAGTTACTGATTATGGCAAAAGCAATTGCTAAATGGGAGTTCTGTAATGCAATTACTGAAATGTCATAGTTATAGTTGCATAAATGGAAGTTCTATAATGCAATTGCTAAAGATAAAAACAATTTTGAAAATATATCGTGACAAAATTATTATGTAAAAATATATATTGGTTACTTTAATTCGATAATGAATAATCATGAATGAAAGTTGTATAATGCAAATAATATATTGTTTAGTTTGCATTAAAATGTATTAGCGTTAAGTAATTAAATATTAAATTATTTTGTTTCTTATTTAGGTGGCTGATTATGGAAAATCGTGATATCGTTTGGAATTATTGTACGACAGTTATTGGTGAAAAAAGAAAAAACAAATGTAATTATTGCCATAAAATAATTTCTGGTGGTGGTATAACACGTATGAAAGAACATTTAGCAGGACAAACAGGCGACGTAGCAGTATGTCCGACTGTTCCCAAAGAAGTCAGGAAACTTATACGAGAACATCTGAATAAAAAGAGAAGTGAGCGAAATCAAGGGAAGCTCGAAAAACAACATGTGCAAGAAGAGCTAATGAGCATGCCCGAACAACATAATGAAGATACCGACAGTGATGGAGGTGAAGATGACATAGAGCTACGATGCGCCTTGCAAGAAAGTAAAGAAAGTTATATGAACTCAGGTGTAGGATCTAGTGGAACAGGTATACGATCTAGCGGACTAAAGCGCAATGACCGTTCTAAATTAATCAGAATAGATGACGATTTAGCAACATGGGCAGCTGGAAGGATTGATCCCTATGTACAAAAACGAGGAGGTAGAACTCAACCTTCTATTAGAATGCAATAAAAGGCATTAAAGATGCCAAAAAACACATAGGTCGTGCAATATCAATTTTTTTTTACTTTAATCATATCCCACACAATGCTGCTAATAGTCCTTACTATGAAACTATGGTAGAGGCCATTCAAGAAGCTGGTCCTGGAATTAAAGGACTGACAGCACATGAATTATCAAAAACAAATTTAGATTTAGAGTGCACTGAAATCAAACAACACATCGACTCTTATTCCAACTTTTGGGATGAGTATGGTTGTACGTTGAGTGCGATGGTTGCAGCACACAAAATAGAAGAAAAACCATAAATTTTCTTGTGTATTCTACCCAAGGAACTGTCTTTCTTAAATCTGTAGATGCTACCGAAAAATTTCAAAGTGCTGAGTATATTTGTGGTCTAATGGATAATGTTGTTAATTTTATTGGAGAAGATAGAATTGTGCAAATAGTAACTGACAATGGAGCAAATTACAAAGCCGCTGGCCAACTACTGATGGAAAAAAGAAGGAAACTATATTGGACACCATGCACAGCACATTGTATAGATTTGATTCTTGAAGATATCTCAAAAGAAACTGAGGTGAAATCGATAATTTTAAATTGTCAATCAATAACAGGATTCATATACAATCATGGTTGGTTGCTTACCATAATGAGAAAAGAAACCAATAATAAAGAACTGTTTCGGCCAGCAGTAACCAGGTTTGCTAATCACTTTATTGCATTGGAATCCATATATACACATAAAGAGAATCTAAGAAGAATGATTTCTTCGAGGGAGTGGAGCGCAAAGATTCCTAAACTCGGTCCTAAAGATAAAAAAACTGTAATTCTTATCTATAATTTGATCCACAGTGATAAATTTTGGACCAACGTTGCTGCTATTATTCTCGTATTTGGTCCACTTGTAAAAGTTTTAAGAATGGTGGACAGTGATGATAAAGCAGAGATTAGATATCTGTATGAAACAATGGATCGAGCGAAGGAATCAATTAAGAAAAATGTCGGTATAAGACAGTGTCAAAAATGGTGGAATATAATCGATAAAAGATAGGAAAGACAATTGCATCGACCTATTCATGTAGCAGGTAATTTATTTATTTATTGCACAATTATAAAAGAACATATCATGTCAATATTTTTTTGAACTATCAAATTGTTTTAGGTTATTTTCTCAATCCTCATATACAATACGGAGATAATGTAACAAACGATGATGAGGTTTTAAATGGATGGACAAATGTTCTTGGAAAAATGGTACCTGATATTGCTATGCAAATTGAAATTTCAAAAGAGGTAATAAATAAATTATTAAACTACTCATGATTCTTGCTATTATGTTTAACGCAAAGAATAACTTGGTTTATAATGAATGATTTGTAGGTTGAAAAATATAGAATGAAACTTGATGTATTTGGTTCTGCAAAAGCGAAACGTGCAGTTAAGTCGTGTTTTCCAGCTATGTGGTGGTCAATAATTGGTAGGGAAGCTGCTCCAAATTTAACACGCATAGCTATGCGTATTCTTAGCCAAACAGTTTCTTCTTCAAATTGTGAAAGAAATTGGACAACATTTGCAATGATTCACACGAAGTTAAGAAACAGAATAAAAATGGAGAACTTAGAAAAACTGGTATTTGTACATTATAATATGCGATTAAGAGTATGACATGCTAAACGCCAACAAACAACCGACCAACTTATTGATTTAGATTACATCTTTCATGAGGAGGATCCACTTGCAGAATGGACTAGAGAAGCTGAGAATCCACTACTTGATAATGCAAGCGATAATCCTTGGTCGGACAATGATAATGTATCTGCAGAAAATACTGAAAATGATAGTTCATCAAATGATGATTCAGGTAATGCTGGTGGTGACGGTATTGGTTCTAGTGGTTATGGCGTTGGTTCCACTTTTGATGAGTCTCAAAGATATATCAAAAATTATGAAGCAGATGACTATAATCGACGAAGAGATAGAAATTTGAACGTTGTACATGAAGATCAAGGGGATTATAATGGAAGATATACTTCTAACAATGTGCCTAGTTTTAGGTATTCTACGTCTGACTATACCGGAGGTTATTTGTATTATGGGTTAAATCAACCGTATGCTGCTGAGGCATCAAGTAGCCAAGATGAACATTCACCCTTTGATAATATGATGACGACATTTTTAAGTTCGGATCAGATACAACAGTATGCTTTTCCGGCATATTATAATCCGACACCAGATGAAGAGAGCGATGAAAAAAATTTATATGATGCTCAGAGAAATAGCTTTTGGTATTAAACTTTTATGTTGTTTGTTTTGTAACTTCTATGTCACTTGAATAATTTAGTGTAATTGACTATTAGTATTGCGTATTTATTTGCGTATTTATAATAAAAATGTACTGGAATTCACAAACCGGATTTAAAACGGGATTTCTGGAAATCCCGAAACGGGACCGAAATTTTGAATTTTTCAGATGACCGGAACGGAAACGGAATTCGGAACTTCGAACCTTGGTTACAGCACAAATTTTTTTGAGGAGAGTTTAGTTATGAGAAGATAAGTGTTGAAAAAACTTTGTGACGACCCACTATTTTTTAACATCTAAAATCAATTATTAATAATTTAAAAATCCACTTACAATTAACATCAGATATTAAAAGAAGTGGATCATGGGTAAATTAAATTAAATTTTTTAAAAGAATGTATAAAAAGCGAAATCCCCACACCGGAATTTTGACATCAACACGTATATACAATCTCATATCAATAATTAGACATTACAAAAAGGATAATTAAGGTTAAAGGACAAATAATTCAAGTTAATTACCCATAAGGACAAGCGGCATTGATTTTTGCATTAAGGACAATACTGTAACCCACTAAAAATATTTACCATTCCCCCTAAAACCTCATTCTCATTTCTAATTCGTTTTCTATTCATTTTCTCTCTCAAATCGACTAAAATCCAAAGCTTCAAAATCCACTTACTCTCAAATCCAGTAAAACCTATGACTTAGAAACCCACAAAATCGTAGTTTTAATGGGACAAAAAGAAAAAATACAGCTTCTACTAGCGAAAATGCTGAAGAAAATGATATCAGAAATGCTCCATCGAAGTCGACAGAAGTAGGGAAAACCGTCGACGAAAAAATTCAAAATAGAGAATGAAAATCCAAACGATAACATGAACTGATTATAGAGACTTTGGTAATTGTGATAATGTGTAGTATCTATTTTAGTTTTAAGATGATTTTTATGTTAAATTTAGGCTTTGTATAATTTTTAACAGGAACAAGGAGTTTTTTGAAATTACTTGTAAATTCTTTGTTTAGTATTTTGTTGAAATTACTTGTAAATTAATACTATGCAGTATAATTCTCAATGTTATAATATACAAACAAAATGATACTGCATAGTAGCAGTATGATTTTATCTTCAGTTAGCACTTTGTTTACATTGCAGCTAAATATATTAACAAATTGTTTATGGTTATATTGTATCAATGGATTAGAGTCAGTTTTGCATATTGTATTAATTTCTATGAATCAGTTTTGTAATTACACGGTATCAATTGCATAAAAGAAATTGTGGTAATTATGACACTGTATAGTACCATATTAGGTTTAAAATGATTTTCGTGTTGATTAATATTTTGTATAATTTTTAACATCTTGTTGAAAAAGCAGATGAAGATGTAGATCAATTGATCCAATTAGAGGGGGAAACCAATGGCTCAAAGCTTGCACATAATGAGGTAAAGGATTTATTTAGCAATTAATGGAAATTACATGTAAACAGATACCATTAAGTATCATTCTCCATATTGCAGTTTACAAATAAAATAACACTGCATTGTAGAAATTAATTACTTGGTACAATGTAAATGTCTTATAAGACTTTTGGAATTAGATTTGTGAATTGATATTATGCGGTACAATTATATGTGTTGTATAAAGAGGAAGTTTGTTTCACTCAACGTTAAATACAAATCGACACATTACTTAATAATAATTTGACACCGTATAGTAGCAGTATAAGTTTGAATCTCAATTAATGCATCAAAGAATATATTGAAAATGACACTTCATAGTAGTAGTAAATGTTGGTACATTGTTTAAAGTTATATTGTACCAAAATCTTAGTGTTATTTTTACAATTATATACTATCAATTGCTTGGTATTAATTTTAATCAATTTAGCATGTTGAGGGAGTTTGTAAGATGATATTATGCAATACAATTACATGTGTTGTATGAAGAGAGAGTATATGTCATGACGTTAACAAAAGTTAATTTGGATCGTGTTTACGTAAAAGTACAATTCCTTTAATTATATCACATACAATTTGTTTCCGACTTTTTCATTCAATGTTAAGTACAAATTATATATCAGCACATTGTACACAAA
Organism: Allium cepa; assembly: GCA_030765085.1. Taxonomy (NCBI): domain Eukaryota; kingdom Viridiplantae; phylum Streptophyta; class Magnoliopsida; order Asparagales; family Amaryllidaceae; genus Allium; species Allium cepa. The sequence continues at coordinate 346,266,236 of CM060931.1, read as the reverse complement.
CAAATTGATACTGCATAGCAGCAGTACGTGTTTAACTTTAGTTAACACTTTGTTTACATTATAGCTGCTAATATACTAGCAAATTGTTTGTGGTTATATTGTATCAATGGATTAGTATCGGTTTTGCAGTAATATAGTATCAATTTCTATAAATCACTTTTATACGTATACAGTATCAATTGCATAAAGAATTAATTGTGACACCTTGTAGTATCCATTGTAGCTTTAAAATGATTCTTATGTGACTAATGCTTTATATAATTTTTAACCGCAAGGTGGAAAAGCAAATGAAAACAAAAATCAACAGAACCAATCAAAGGGGGAAACGATGGCTCAAGTCTTGCACAAAAAGAGGTAAAGACTTAATTTAGCAATTCATTGAAATTACATACAAACAGATACCATCCAATATTATTCTCCATAGTTTACAAATAAAATGACATTGCATAGTAGTAATGAATTAATCGGTTCAATGTAAAAAAATTATAAGACTCTTGGAATTAGATTCATGAACTGATAGTATACAGTATATTATATGTGTTGTATGAAAAGGAATTTTGTTTCACTCAATGTTAAATAAAAATGATAAATACAAATCGACACATCACTTAATGATAATTTGACACTGTATAATAGCAGTATATATAATGGTCTGTTTCTTCGATCCCCAGAAATCGACACTAATACATTCTCGGTATTCACGTGCCATAGATCTAAGTGCCGGAGAAATGGGTCATTAAGGGTAAGAAAGAAAAATAAAGACAGAATAGAATCTCACATATGTTATTTCAACATAAAATCTTTACAGCGGAAATTAAAATACATTTATCAGAGTAAAAACATGGACAGTTATAAATTCCTATCCTTACAAATTTTAGAAATACTATAGTACAAGAGTGTGGTGGAAATAGATAAAAATCTTTAAAAAATCTTCTGACTTCATGCTTCGAGCCCCATCCAGCTTTCTTCTAAAGTAAACCTGACTACTAGGCTGCTCAGAGAAAATTAGGGCACCCAGAGTTCAAGGAAAATGAAAATAAACTCCAGGTTAGTCATGAGACTGGTGTAAGAACTCAAAATACGCGTTTTTGAAAACAAAAGGGTATCTCATAAGACCACGCCACACATAAACATGGAACATGTTTTTACCTTATGATAACCAAAATATTCTACGTCAAAGTACTTAATATTATTTTTAATGACATATCTTTGAAAACATTTGCAAGTAAACTTATTAATCTTAGCCGAAAATTTTACATTATTAACTTCCAGCATACCACCTTGTAATATAAGGTTTTTACATCTAAAATTGTCAGGCACTTATTGGAGAATGAGTTTCCATACAAATGACCAGGTGAAGGGACTACCTTCCGGCAGTACATCTCTAGAGGAATGTGCCGAGGCCCAACAGATGGTCCTCTACCAACGCAAGACTGGCCTACCTCTTCCTAGATAGTCCCGAATATATCATCATCCGGTTGTTACCGACCTATTTAAGGGCCCTCATAGCATACATCCATAATAATTTACATCCTGAACGTCATAGCGAGAAGAAATATATCTAGAAGGGGATGATCATACCCTAATAGTTGCGAACCACATAACCTTGCCGCATCTTCCCTGTTTCGGCCATTTCGGGTGTGAGGCTTGAGGTAACGAATTCCTTTTACATAGCACATCTCTTCCTTTGAATGACACACTGCCATTCTACGATCACTATTAACTTCCACAACCATACAACCTCCGAGCTCATACGTCTCATAGAAGGGTGTTAAGCTAAGAGAAGTTGCCTTCTCCGCCACCAAGAAGATGTATAATAATAAAAAGTCAACTATGAAATCTCAAAAATGCAATGTAATACATCCATCCATACAACTTGTCCTGGGACTGAACGAAACGGAAGGCACCCTCCTACCACATCCCGACGGGAATTATCCCTAGGATAGTAGCGAGAAGTCCTAATAACCCAAAGAGTTTCAGAAATGAAAGGACCATTGCTACTTTAGTATTTGGGAGCTAACTAGAATTATCAACAAGCAGTCATTTCGCCTCGAAAATCCTTGGTCTTCATCCTTCAATTTCTTTATCAAGTTTTCATTTTTTCGAATGCATACACTGGTTCAAAGTGGTTTTCAGATAAGGATTTCCCCAGATCCGATCCCGGTTCCTTCCATCCAATCATCAATAAAAAGAGGTTTTGTGAATAGAGAATCATTCTTTAATTGATTAATTTCTTTTTATCAAAATTAACCCTTGGAGATATATACTTCTAAAGTATTCTTTCCGGTATATACGGAATTATTAAACCTCTCTTATCAAATCTTTGATTACTTAAAACCCTATTTTAAACTTGGACTAATTCGAAATCATTTCTTTTATACTTAGGGAAATATTCCCAAAATCATTTCATTTAAATCTTAACAAAGATTTATTAATTTAGAAACTCATGCTCTTGATTTAGTTGAAACTATGTTATCTAGGATGTTAATCCAAAACCAGTCAATATTAAGTGAGCAGAATCTATAAAAATCATCTAATTCTACTTAATATCAATTCCCCTATTCAACAAATACTATGGGAGGAATAATGGTGAAATAACCTTTTAAATTACTCGAATAGTGTGAGTTCCCTCTTTGGGATTCAACACCAAGTGTAAGAAGATCATGTCTATACAATCAAGTAGTATTTAATTTAAATTTGGAAAATTAAATTCGTTTATACTTAACTCATTTTTGACATTTTGAACTTATCTATCCCTCGCCCAGGGAAGAGGCCAGGTGAGCTAAGGCACTGGTTGCTCCTGAACATCTCCTTAGTTTAAGCACCTCATATTCAGATCTCACGAATAGAAAAACCCAGTCTACTCGTCGGCTTTTAGAGTCAAGATTAAACCACTATTTATAATAGCTTTTTCTTTAATTCATTTATTTGAACTTTCTTCAATAAGCTATCCTCTAAATTATTATGAAAACTCTTAATTATCCATTTGGAAATATTTACAAAAGATTTTGATAAGAATCGACAAGCCTATACTTCAAAAGTGCTGCGGAAAAGTGCTGCGGAAAGTGCTTTTTAAGCTATATTGATCAAAACGACTTTTTATTATCTGAAAATTCAATTTTATTACAAATCACTCGTAAAACATTTTAAAAATTATAATATTTATTTCATATTTTTAAACAATTTAAAACATCATCAGTAAAGAAATCCAGTTTTGGATTTCGAAGTGCAAAGTCGGGATTTTTCAAAAACTTGTTTACTCGTATTTCAAAATCTACTTATCGAAATCTCGATTTTCCTTCTTCGTGGAAAAATATGGATATAATAGTTCAGAAATTTTTAATCTTGAAGAATTCTGAGCTATATTTCAACTTTTGCACTTGTTTGACTTTTATAGCACGAAATCGCGAACTACCATTACGCGATGCGCTTATTTTTCACTAAATTTTCTGTTTCTTTTCAAACTTCATCAAAACACATCTAAATGTTCATAAAGTATTTAAAATATAGTTTAAACCCTTTTTAAGAGGTTTAAAAATTCCATATACATACCATTTCATTAATTCAAGGAAAGTGATTTCCTTTGTGTTTATCGACGTGTATATTCGTGACTTGCATATATTTCAACATTCATATTTAAACAATCAAACTTGATGATAAAATCATATTAAACATCCATTTCAAACATCATATCACCATCCAAAAATATAAAAATAATAGTTTAGGAGTTCTCACCTTGTTTTCCCTTCGAGCTAATAGAAAATCGGCTATAGCTTTGCTACGATCGAATTAAACTCTACAGAATCAAGCTTCGAGCCCTTGAAGTGGCTAGGCATAGCCTTAGGAGTGTAGGAGTTGCTCACAGCCATAGTGGGAGTAGGTTAGTGTTCGTTAATTTTGGAAGAGAAGTGGAGGAGTTTTGGACTAGTTTTGAAGTGGATTGATATTATAAACTAATATATATATATATATATCTTTTTCTTCTTTTATTTGTGGTATTTTTTTCTAGCTTTTATTTATTTTATTTTTATGAACAAAAAGACATTAGAGGGCTCTTAGAAAGCTTGAAAAAGAAGAGAAAGAATAAGTGAAATGGTATTGGGAATTTGTGAGAAAGAAGGGTGGTATTTATAGGAAAAAGAACGTATAAAGGAAGACATTCACACATCACATTTTGCATCACCATTTCAAAGCTTCTCCAACATACCTCCTCCTCCTATACGCATGAAAAAAGGCTCCCCCCATGTGCCCATCACTTCCATCCTCTCATGGTGCATAAGTTGACTTGTTTAAGCTTAAGGAGGAAGCTTACATATAGAATATCTTAGATTTTATAATATATATATATATATATATATGTCTAAGTGTAAATGTATATGTTTATGTGTATGTTAGGGTGTGCATTTATGTGTTAGATATGTGTACATGACACATAACAATGTTGCATTGATTATGAACAACTGTCATTCGATAAACCGTTCAAATCCGAAGAACCGATTATCGGTCACATTTTCACTTCTTAGTTAACGTACACATTTTTGTAAAAAACTTTGAAAATAAATTTCTTATCATTTTAAATTGATTATATTTGAATTATAAAACCATATAAAATAATATTAACAATTATTTACAATAATTGCTATTATACCGATAAAGTGATATCGATTTTTCCTTATATTTTCAAATCAAGTATACATCTTTATAAAACTATTATAAATGATTTATTATCACTTTATAACTATAAAAAATGAATTATAATCATTTAAAATAATTATTTGGATAATTAAAATAATTATTTAATCATTAGTATCAATTAAATTTAAATAAATCAATTATCATATTTAAGGGTATTATTAACAATGTCAAAAACATATTTTATTTTTAAAAACAAATCAATTGATTTTTTTATATTCTTATTCAATTATAAAAACAAATGTATGTATCCAGCTCCATGCATGATGTTTTACGATTATAGAGCTAATTATTGATAAAACAATTTTAGGCCATCTTATCGGTTTAGATTTTGAGGAAAATATTTCCTTATATATTTATTCAAAATAAAATTACTATTACTTATTATCACCCAAAGAAATATTATTTATATTATAAACCTTTTATTTAAATAAATATAAAAATAAATATAATTTATCAAAGTGATAAATTTGCGGGTCGTTGTAGTATAAGTTCGAATCTCAATTAATGCATCATAGAATATACTGAAAATGACACTGTGTAGTAGCAGTAAGTGTTGATACATTCTTTAGAACTATATTGTGTTAATTTATTACAATCAGTTTTACAATTATATATTACCGATTGCTTAGTATCGGTTTTATTGTTATTTGGTATCAATTTAGCGAGTAGAGGGAGTTTGTAAAATGATACCATGCAGTATGATTACATGTATTGTATGAAGAGAGAGTTTGTCATGAATCTTAAGAAAAGTTGTTTTGTATTATGTTTACATAAAAGAACATTTCCAACAATTATATCAGATAATATCAGTTTTTGACCATTTTTATACAAATAATTTGATACTGCATAGTTGTAGTATGTGTTTAACTTTAGTTAGCAATTTGTTTACATTACATATGTTAAATATATTAACAATTTGTTTGTGGTTATATTGTATCAATGTTTAGCGTTAGTTTTGCATCAATAGAATATCAATTTCTATGAATCGCTTTTGTAAATACATAGTATCATTAGCATAAGAGAAACGGTGGTAATTATGACATCATGCAATATCCATTTTAGGTTTAAAATGATTTTTATGTTGACTAATGTTTTGTATGATTTTTAACAACATGCTGTAAAAGCAAATGAAGAGGCGGATCAGCTGAACGAAGCAAAGGGGAAAAACGATGGATTAGAGGTTATGGAAGAAGAGGTAAAGGCTTTATATAGAAATTTGTTGAAATTTCTTGTAAAAAGATGCTATCCAATACATTCTCCATATTATAGTTTATGAATAAAACGACACTGCATATTAGCAATGAATAAATTATTTCAATGTAAATGTTCCACAAAAGTTTTGGAATTACATTTGTAAATTGATAGTATATAGTACAATTATATATGTTGTATAAGGAGGAAGTTTCATTCACTCAATGTTAAATACAAATGATTGATACAAATCGACACATTGCTTAATAACAATTTGACACTATGTAGTAGCAGTATAAGTTTGAATCTAAATTAGTGCATGATAGAATATACTAAAAATGGCACTATACATTAGCAGTACTATTGAGTATACTAGTAGCAGTACTATAGATTAGAGTAGTTTAAAAAATTATTAACAAATATTTTTTGTATGACAGGAAGAAGCAAACCAAGATAAAAATTCAAAAAGTGCAGCTTACAGATGTGGGCTTAATGCCACATACCAAATGATTAAATTTGTCAAACAAAAGAAAGGAATGAATAGAGTGAGAATTGACTTCATGAAAGCTACACCATTCTACAATTTCTTCCACGTTTTTAATGCTAACAAAATAAAAGCAAAAGAATTCAAGAAAATGTAAAGCAACCTGGATGCTCTTATGGAATCATATTCAAAAAAGAAGCACTTTTGCTAGGACAAGAAAAAATGAAAATAACAGCAGAAGATACAAATTTTCTTTTTGGGACAAGCACCATTGTCCCAGTGGTTAAATGATTCGGCTTTTGTGTGAGAGGTTATAAGTTCGAAACTTACTTAGCGTGATTTAAATGTTTATTGACGTGTGATATGTTGTCCTAGTGACATATTGTATATAAAGTACCATTTCAAAAAAATTCTTTTTGGTTTTCCACTTGCAGGAAATAATATAGAACCAATAGCAACAATGAATAGAAATACAATTCCCCAGTGTACAATGACTTTGTTAGAAGATGGTGAGATTCAATACATCAAAAGGATTAATGTTGAAGACAGGATTGAAGAGAAAATGACAAGAAAGTCTAAAGAAAAAAGTGAAGATTTACCAATTCTTCTGATTATGGAAATGCTATTGATTTTTTTCTTTCCAAACAATCAGCAAAAGATAAGATGGGGGATACTACTAGTTCTTTTGGACCTAGAAAAAGTGAAATCAGCTCCATGGTCGTTGATAACACAATGGTCTATTAACAAGTTCATAAAAAAGTTCATACACAAGCCTAGAAACATATTAGGCTGTTTGATGCTTCCACTGGTAGGTTTTCTATCATAATGCAATGTTAATACAATAAATTTCTACTTAAACTGATACTATGTAGTACAATTTAGTTTACGATATTACAGTATTGCATATGTGACTTATTTTAACTATGTATTTATAATTAAATTAAACTCTTTTTACAGTACTGCATATGTGAGAACATGAAGTATTTAATCCCACCAAAAAATGAATATGATATCACATTGCCCAGGTTTGCAAAGTGGGACCTACGGAAATTGAATGACATTGTTGTGCACGATTTCATTGATAAAATTCAGAAAGATGAGGTACAGTAGCAGTAATATTCTCAAATTGTACATTACCTAGTTTTACTTATTTGGTATACTAGTATAAAACAATAGCAGTAATATTGAATATACTAGTATAGAGCAGTAGCAGTAATATTCAGTATGCTTGCCCTCTTTTACATTATGCATATTCTGAAATTATACCACATAGTAGCAGTACTATTGAGTATACTAGTATAAAATAGTTATAAAATATAACCACGCAGTATCATAAAAAATATTTATGTCACCACCTAGTATCATAATTTTTTTATGATACTACATAGTATGATAAAAAAATTATGTTACTACACAATATCAGTTTATAGTTAAAAAATGATACTATATTGTATGATTTATATGAAATATGACATTTCTTTCAACCAATAGGTAGGAGCATTTCAAAGCATTCAACCATACGGAAAAAAGCTATTAAAGTCCAAAAAAAAACCACTTCAAAGAAAAACCTAGTTGAAAAAATCAAAAAAGAAACTTGAGGATGAGGACTCAATTAATACTTATGAAATCGAAATCCGAATATTAAAACAACAACTTCCGATGTGGAGAAGAAATTGTGTAAGGCAGTTACTGATCTACAAAAAGAAAAGAAAATTCGGATTCAAACTAAAAAGGAGTTGATAGTTTAAAGAAGAAAATGAGATATGCTTGGGTTGACACGGAAAAGACTGCTGCAAAAACAAAGATTATGGGAAGGGAGAAAAAGTTCAAAATAAAAATTTTAGGCTTGACTCAGAAAGGACTAAAAGTGATCAAGAAAGATAACAAGATTAGAGAGACTGATTCAGAAAACTAAGAAGAGGTGCATGCTCCTGCATAAAATATTAATAATGTGATAGAAAACAATGGTGAAACAATTGACATTCAAAACAAAGATGAGGAGAAGACTGCTTTAGAAAAAATGACAATGAAGTAGAAAATGATCATGACGAAATAGACAGTGAAAACAAAGAAAAAAAGAAGACTAATATTGAATCTGAGCAAAAGACTGATACTACGGACAAGACTGATACTAAATACAAGACTGAATCAAAGCACAAGACTGATACAGATAAGAAGCAGAATAAGTCAAGCGAAAAAAATGTTGAAAAAGAGAAAAGATTGCCTATTGTAGAACACAAAGAGCAAACTTTGGAAATAACACCACCATCCTTCAAGTTGTATGACTCTAATGAATTTCAAGGAAAATAAAGAGGTCAATGAAGCGGCAAAAAAAGAGGACGAGCAAGATAAAGAAAAGAAGAAAAAACTAAAAATGATAAAGAATCTGAAAACCCTCCTTCCTACTTTAAAAGACTGAAAGGAAAACAAAGAAAGTGCAAAATTGACAATGAATTCAACTATGACAAGAAAAATTGAAAAAAAGCAGAAGCTAGTAGTAGAAACAAAAGAGAAGAAGAAAACCATGCCATAAAAAGATGAAAATAAAAGGAGTGCAAAAACTGAAAAAGAGAAGAAACCAGAAAAAGGAAATTTGGAATCTATTGTAATAAACCTACCAGAAAATAAAAATTCAAAGAAAAACAAATTCAACTTCACCTATAGCCATGCTACTTCCAACAACGAAGTACATGGTGGCAAAGTTCAAAGATACAATGAAATATCTAAGTGAAGAAAAACATAATACAATAAAAAAATTCTTTGTTTTGAGCGATGGCAACATGTAAGTAAATTTAATGTATAAATTTTTTTATTACATTTTACTCAATAAAAAAGCTAATATTATATCAAATATATTAAATACAAGGAATAAACACTACAACAAAAATACCCTATTACAACACCCTTTTTACAACGAGCATTGGTTGTCCGTTGTAATAGAAGGCTATTACAACGGTCCATTCAGACCCGTTGTAATAGATGCCATATACAACAACCTTTTTACAACGGACGATGATAGCCCATTGTAATAGAAGTCTATTACAACGGTCCATTCAGACCCGTTGTAATAGATGCCTTATACAAACGACCTTTTTACAACGGGCGATGATAACCCGTTGTAATACAAGACTATTACAACGGTCATTTCAAGCCCGTTGTAATACATGTCAAATTTACAACAGAAAATCCCCGTTGTAAAAATTAAGTCCAAATAAAATTACAAACTAATACAATGGCTGACCCCTTTTTCTTTTATATCTTTGGCCCGTTTCTCTTTTATTTGCTCTGTTCCTTTTTTTTATGTGAAAATGGTGGTCGTTCCTCGTTCGTTCGTTCCCCAATCCAGATTTAGGATTTTGCTAAATTGAAGCGCCGCTTGATATTGTTTGATTGTAGACTTCGATATTCTTTGATTTGGTTTGCCGATTGTTGCTTGTGGCAGCTTCAATTTGTTGAGCGTGTATGCTTCATATAAATTGGTACGTGATGTTTCTTTGATTTCAATTACGCTCGACTTTGATTCGAGTTGTTGATTTGATTTATTGTTCGTTTGTTTTGGTCGCATTCGAATGCATTTCACGGCCAATGATGTTAGGGTTTTATAGAATTCGATTTTTTATATTTTCGTTCGTATAAATTTGTCCGCCTCTGAAAAAAAAAGTAATGTCAATTGGTCCGTATTCCTTGTGATTTTTGGTTAGTTTTAGTACATTGTAGGAGTTCAATTTAGTTTCTGGTGATTAATATACGAGTTCGCTATTAATTTTTACTGTCGAATACTTTAATAAGCAATAATCTTCGGCTCGTTCAAAATTGATGGATTTCTCAATGTGTACCTAATGTTGGCTGTTTATTTCGAACTTTTGGAGCTAGGACGTTTAAGTTTTTGTCGATTTATCCTAAAATAGCTTACTTCCATGTTATTTGCCTTTTGGATTCAAAAGAGAAGGGGAAAATATGTAAATCATCTGTACTAATCCGAAACCTTAAATTACAAGGGTGCATCTCTAATCATGCAAATATTTCTCATCATTTTTAATGGTTTTATAGTTACTTCCATTTTCCAGAACATTAGATAATGGATATTGCGGTGGATAAAGGTGAATAGGTGAGTGATTTTGGCTTGAAGGTGAGAGCTTTGGGGATTGATGTGCATACATTATACATGCAAGTATGTTACTGCAGTTTAACATAATTTAGGATCAATCAACAAATTTCATGCTATTTAAATTTTGTCTAACAAAATTGAAGCTTTGGGGTTGCCTTTATTCTGTCTTTAACCCATATGTTCGTGAAATTGAGTTGAATTACATTATCATATTTTCTCACTTGTAGCATGATCATTTTTACCTATGCATTGATTGTCAGATTCAGTTGTCTGATAGTTTATACGGCTATGGAAAGCAGTTCCGATTAGCCCTGGTGTATCAGTTGCCTGATAGTTTATACGAAAATTCAGTTTGTACGCTATGACTTCGGCTATTTTTGAAATCCCTTGTTGGTTTGGTCTGAAGCATTTGTGGCCAATGGTTCATGTTGTAGCTTTGTTTGAACATGTACACGGCTTTTGCATTGCTCCATCATTTATCAACATAATATTTTGAAAAAAATGAGGAGATGATATAATTACCATTCAAAAAATAGTAAGCAGCCAGAGAATGTATTCTCTAGGTAGGGCTTATTATGATGGTTAAAGAGAAGTATTATGTCAGTTTGAAAGAAAAAATCAAAAGAATACTGAGAGCAATCAAGAAAAACAGATGATGAAAGAAAAAGAAACCTGATGCTTTTCTTGGTATGGCTCGATGATGTGTTCAGTGTATTGAACAAATGACAGTAAGGAAAAATATGAGATAAAGGAGTAAAATAATAAACTTCCTCTGTGATGATAACTTAATTACTGCAACTGCAAATCTGAGAACTGAGAGGAAAGAACAACACTAATTGACAGTCGTTAGAATTTTTGTGGCTCCGATACCACATTAAAAATTATGCAGATATTGAAGAGAGAAAGTGCTTTATTATCTCAAATGATTATTGCATACAAAACTGATCATTGGTTCATGCTTATATACGGAAATACAGTAGCTTATTACATTGTTGGCTAGGCCCAATATGGTGCAGCCTGTATAATGCTTCTGATCCCTATGATTTTCATGTATGTTGTTTGAAATAATCTCCATTCAATTTAATCTTTTTATATACCTGTTTTCATATTACCATATATTAATTGTACTGAGCAAATGGTTCATACATGACAGGTTTATACATCTGCATCCAATATGTTTTTGATGGTCCATCAGTTTGATCATGCACCTCATACTGGACCGAAATGGGTATAGGCTAATGTAAGAAAAGAAACCTTTCGCTGATCTAATCAGACCTCGGTATCCCAACAATTGAGTTAGAATAATGGAAAAACAAATGCAAGGCAAATGCGAACCTGACTAGTATCTAAAAAGGGAGCATATATGAAGCAGAGCTAACGTCTAAATCTGACCTATATATGGTCGGGCGGTGAGAAAATCTAAACCCAACTACTGCATATTGCTTCGTCTTTCTCATTAATATAAGCTTCATGTATCAAACACATACTGAAAATAGATAATTGGAAACTATGGTGTAGTAAAATATTAGCATTTTTATGGACTTAGTTTTGCTAATGCAGTACTTATCTCTTTATGCATAGTTTTTAAAACTCTTGTAAGACAACACATTTAGATTAAATTCAGGTTAACTTTAGTCATGTGCTTAAGATGTAAACCCATTATAACCGTGAAATACTTTTAATGAAAAATCCTAAACCTAGATGACTGTCAGTTTTCTGAAGAATCAGTTGCTGCTACAATCTTGATTATAAGTGCATAAATCATTCCTACCACCTCTTAACCTATAAAGAATGTGGAAATTGTAACAAGGGACTAAGAGACTTCTTTCTTTTATACATAATTTTTCAAAATACTAGCATTGTTATGCTTCATTTTCTCTCATTTGCTTGGCTGATACATCCAAGCTTTGCTGTGTAATCTTTTATACTTTCAAAGCAAGTTATAGTTATGTTTAATCAGTTGCTTTGTTCAATTTGATGTCTCGTTGAATTTTAAGAGATCCTATATGCCATTAGTGTTTAGTGTAGTTGTTTGATTGAAGGCCAAAACAATTGGAAGAATGCTCAGAATAGAATCTTAAGAATATTGTCATACAAAAATATATCGTATAACCATACAATATGATTATTAAACATGTCAATAAACCACATAATGTTTTTTTTCTTTCATTTTTCTATTCTAGTTTCAACTAATTGAAACTAGAATTGAAGTTGCTATGTAGCTTAATGGAGTGTACATTCTTATTGCCATGAGATTTTATCATTGTTATATAATACAACCAGCAAAAATAATGAAAATATCTATTAGGCAGGTGGTATTTTTACCAGTAGGGGACACTTGGGCCATATATTACTGTTAACGTAAATGCCACATGTACTATAAATCCCATTATTGACTGCCCAGCTGCCCATAAATATGTCATTTTTAATGGAATCATTTTCTTAATTTCGCATAAGAATTAGTGACTTCATCCAACCTTGCACCCCATAGGATTTATATTGTTAGAAATTCGCTCGTTTCTTTCCTTCCACAAGTATCAAACACATACTGAAAATGCAATTCTTGCTAAATCATTGCTTATGCACTTGCCGTTGAATTGCATTTGCATATGCTGAATTTCTGTTGTAATTGATAGTTCCCAAGAATGACTTGTTGGCCAATTTTTTAGTTTAATTCTACACCATTTCTACATGAAGGCATAAAATTTACAATTTAAAAAAGGATGATCTACACTTTCTGCCTCTCAATCACATAACACATTCTGGATTGACTTGGATATGTTTCTGATTAAGTATGTCCTTTGTAGGGAGTAAATTCATCATAGCTTTGTAACAGCACACTGCAAGAAGCCATGACGGCCACATGAAAAAGAACATCTAGATGCTGAGCTTAAATTAGTTGGAAAATACAGGCTCCGATGTAAGTGTGAGCTGTGGAGGGTCCAATACGCTTTGAGCCGCATCCGCAATGCTGCTAGAGGGCTTTTGATATTTGTAAGTTTGTGGTATAGTATGATTGTACTTAGAACATGATATTTGTAGGATTGTTATGTGTTAATGCTTTATGTATTTGGCATGTAAACTTAACTAACTTTTTGGAGTGTTACAATTCTATGACTCTAGCTTTTAGACTTTTCATATGTGATTTTAATTATTTTACGATAATATTTAGTATTAGTATGGATATATTGCATGGATGCTGCTGTAATTTTTTTTAAAATTTGCATTTATTTTGTAACGGTCAGAAACCGTTGCAATATCATGTATTACAACGGGCATTGCCCGTTGTAAAAAGGTGTATTACAACGGGCACTGCCAGTTGTAAAAAGGTGTATTTCAACGGACAGTGCCCGTTGTAAAAAGGTGTATTACAACGGGCATTGTCCGTTGTAAAATATGGCCGATCTATTACAACGAGGCCTAATACAACCGGCTCATGCCCGTTGCGAAATCCATTAAGTAGCTTGGGATGACAAAGTAACAATGGATTTGGTAGAAGGTTGCATGGTAACAAAATACATGCTCAAAAATTTGTTGGAAAGCATTTTTATAGATGGCCAAGTTTTTTAAAGAAATTTATTGCTGATAATTTAAAACTAGAAAGGCCGGCTCATTTAAAACTACAATAAAAATGCTACCATGCAGTAGCATTTTAACAATACTTTAGCAAAATTTGAGTTAGTAAAACATATACTGAATATGATTTTTGTTTATTTAATAGCATTGTAATAATGCATTTGCATTTTAAATATTTCATTTCACTAAACTCGCACCGAATATGACACTGTACAGAATTATTGTTGTTTATTAAGTTGGTTCTGAAATTTAACTTCGGCAAGATTTTTGTTATTAACAACTATGTCCAATACAAAGTTTTTTTTCAAGATCATTGATTGGTGTATGCACAAGGCTAAATTTAATGAACACAACCACGCGATGAGTGCGTTAATGATGGTAAATAAAATATCTAAATAGTTTGATAACTATATTTACAAAATTATTATAAACTAATCACTATTTTAATTTGTTTTGGACAGAAATCTTTTTTCAAAAATAAGGAGAATGTTGTCGATCACTTGATAGATCCATTTCTTGAAAAAAATTCAATTGATCAATATGTAGAGACAATATTTTCCCCGTCACTGCGACAACAATTGGACTTTAGTGATACTATCTAATCCAAATATGGAATGGTAAGGTCTAATGAGACAAACAACTTAAACTTTAAAGCTGCCATTTATCGGGTAAATTTTAGTAAACATAAAATATTTTAATAACACATAGATACATTTAAAATGCACACTGCTATAATTCTTGCAGAGACAAAGGGTTGAAAAAATACTACAAAAATGTGGAAAAAGCATGACACCAAGGATAAAAATTTTGAAAACAAACAAGATTAATCAACCAGATTGGGCACATCAACCCCTAGACTCGTAAGATATTCTTTTATATATGTATTTTATAAGTATTTTGGCTAAAACTGACACTGCAGACTATATTTAATAACTACTACTGGTATGTTTGCTAAAACCGATACTGCATACTATATTTAGTAACTGATACTGGTATGTTTGCTAAAACTGCTACTGGTATGATTGCTAAAACTGATACTACATGCTATATACAAACTGGATCTTTAACAGCGTTTAAAAAATGCTTAAAAGGTATTAACAGTGTTTCCAAATACGTTGCGTAATGACATGCCATTATATGTCATGAGCATACTATAGCAGTGAATAAAAGCTATAAAAAGTGATTTTTAACAGTGTTTTTTTAGATGTTATCAATAAATTCTATAACGTTTATGTCGATGAGTTAAAACTTTTCGTAGCATTGGTTTCTGCCATCAAATTTATTTCATAGCAGTTATCTCTTGCTAAGATAAGCTTTTTATAGCGTTTAATTGTTTGTTTTTTTTTTTTTTTTGAAATGGTACTTTTATATACAACATATCTCATGTCAATAAATGTTCGAAAGCAAGTTTCGAACATTTGACCTCTTGCACCAAAGTCGAATCAATTAACCACTTGGACAATGGTGCTTGTCTGCGTTTAATTGTTTGTTGTGTTAAACATATAAGGCGTTTTGATTTTGCTATGAATTCTTTTTACAGCGTTTTGGTTGTTGCTATAATATTTATTAATAGCGTTTAAGTGTTGCTATGAGTGTTCTTTTTTACTGTGTTTTTTAACTTTCGAAAGCCTTTCCACAGCCTTTTTGAAATGTTGTTGAAAGTTACTATTGCGTTTTGAAAACATTGTGGTAACTTTCAACAGGGTTTTTGAAAAACACCGTTGATGATTTACATAGCAGTTTAAAAATGCTGTCAGTTAGGATTTTTTTTGTTTCCTATCCTTAGGTTTCATTTCGATAGACATCACTCTCAATTTATACACTACCATAGTTAAAATCCACACGTACGTTTCAAAATCAACATATTATATTAATCGCGCAATTCATAATCAAACCATACAATATTCTTACATCAAACATATATAACATGTCCACAATGTTTCATAAACAATGTAGAACAAGTAGTAGCTAGTGACCAAAAGTAGTAATACATACAAGCATACAAACCAAAATGTAGCTCTAGGAGCAAAAATAACTTCGATCCATAACTCGTTACGATATTTTTTTGCATCAAAGATATATCTACCTGTAAAGCAAAATTCAACAAATTAGCAAAAATATTGGAAATACAATAAATACATTTTATGTGATATTAATATCATATTTTATATGAGAGGTCCACCTGTCATGCAATTTATTTTATATGCGATGGAGCATTTTATTCTATACAATACAGTATGAAAAGCAATCAAATTTCTCTCCCTTGCATGCAATGGCACAACATGAATATTTTCACTATACCTACCATATATTCAATCATAGCCAAAATTATAACTTACTACAGCTTATGGATTTCTTCAGCCACCCGATTATTTATGTGGCACTGCCATTTATTTGCTTTTCCGTTTGCCTATGCAATGAAAAACTGCGTACATAGACAGCTAAAGTTCACCAACCATCTTCACCACCCCAAGTTTATTAAAATTTCATCAATACCATCACCTGACACCTAAATAGATATGTTAATATGTCATACTGCTAAGTTGCTTAAATTTGATAATATGTGCAGCCATGACCAGCTTGGTTTAGTTATATTGCATAGTTCAGTTCGGTCCTGATACACGCTTCAATTATCTACAAACATAGTTAGTTCAGTTCAATTATAAATGTATTATTGTGTAAGCAATAGTGTTATTTCAGTAACCAGTGGTCTTGCTACATAAAGATAATCATTTACGCAGGAATTTGGTGAAAAGTGAAATTGTGGCATCTAAGTTGCATATGCAAATCAGATAATAAGTTGCATATTATTGTGTAAGCACTAATATTATTTCAATAGCCAGTGATCCTCCTTTTGGCCCAATTGTAGGGTTTCTTTGGAAAATCATTGTATTTCTTGTTTAACTACTATTTAGAAATTTTGGCTACTATACCAAGCATTTTATATGTCGGCAAATGATGTAGACAGTAATCTGAATTAACAAGTTACCTGCTTGTCTTTTTAAATGCTGGACAGGAAACAATATTATTTCCAATTGTTTTTCCTCTTTCTTTCCCCATAACACATATACAACCTTAGTTTTGTCTCTATCTCACAAATTCTTTTTCCACTCAATTATTCTACAGCATCAATTTGTATACATCTAATAATCTATCATATAGCTGAAAAGTAAAACGGAATTTGTGGCAATGCTTCGCCCATTCTACGATCTCAACAACAACTCAGCCACATCCGCAACAACGGTCATTGCAACATATTTTAGATTTGTACAACGATCGACCACTACACCATAGCCCAAATCATAGCCCAAAGTGCAAGAAAAGATAGAAAATTATATATGTTTCAGTAACCAGCGGTCCAGTCTATACACATTATACCCAACAGACTCCATCCCAAAGTATTTAGTACTACTACAACCTTGTATATTCATAATTTATAAACACGCATGTTTGAGATTTGAACTTTGTTATATTAATTACAGTTGTGGACCCTATGGATAGGTATTGTGATGAGAATGTAATAAGAATTAAAAATACATATTGCTTTGTACTTTTCTGTAAATGTGCTGTGTACTTAGTTTAGATATATAGTTCATTACGTTGTACTGGGAAAAAGACAGATTAATAAAATTACTTTTTCAGCTTCTCAATATTTTCTCCATTATCTTTTAATGGCAGATTACATGGTATCAGAGCTAATCGATCTCTGATCTCCTCTTCTTTCTCTTAATCGAGTCTTTTCTGATAGTATGGTGAACGATTCAGAAAACTCGACTTTCAATTCAATTCCTCAATCAGGAAACGTTGTTATCAATTACAACGATCCATATTTTTTAACTTCTGGTGATACTTCGGCTGTTCTGATTGTCAATTACACCTTCAATGGAAGCAATTTTATTAACTGGAGCAGGGCGATAAGGATGGCGCTAATTGCTCGAAACAAACTAGGGTTTCTTGATGGAACACTGCCGAAGCCTGAAGCAACTTCTCCTGATTATCAGAAGTGGATCCGAAATGATTACGTCGTGATGAATTGGTTATCAAACTCAATTGATAAATCAATTTCAGAAAGCCTCATTTTCAGTGACTCTTCTCATCAATTATGGACTGAAATTGTTGAAAGGTATGGAAAAACGAATGTTCCACAGTTATATGACTTACATCGTCAATTAATGCTGATTGAACAAGGAAATTTATCCATTTCTGAATATTATTGTAAAATGAAAAGAGTCTGGGATGAATTGCAAATAGTTGATGGTTATCCTGATTGTACTTGCGGTGTTATGAAGAATTGTTGCTGTGGTATTCTCAAGAAACTTGTTGAAGCAGATCAGAGGATGAAACTGATTCAATTTCTTTCTCATCTCAACAAAGATTATGATCAAGTTAGAATCAATTTGTTAAGTGCCGATCCATTGCCAACAGTGAATCGTGCTTACAATATTTTGCAGCAAGTCGAAAGGCAGAATTTAAATGGAATTAACAGTTTTATTTCAGACTCGAGTGCTCTTCAAACACAAACTGTAAAGCAAAATTCACAAAAGACTTCAGGACAAATTCCTGCAAAGCGTGATTTCAAGAAACTCAAGAGTGAAATGATGTGTGAACACTGTAAAATGAAGGGACACACTATTGATGGATGCTTCAAACTCATAGGGTATCCAGAGTGGTTTCACAAAGGAAAGAATGTGAAGCCAACAGGAAAGCTTGCAGCAAATACAACTGGATCTGGAATACTTGGCAACACTCCTAAGCAAACTGAATCTAGAACTCAGGTTGATGAAAAAGTAGTATCTGAAGTCTATAAAGCAGTGCTACAAATGATGCAGAAAGAGGCTTCTACTTCTGATCCTTTATCACAGAATTACTCTACGGTCAATTTTGCAGGTATAACAGTTTCTAATGTTCATAATAATTCAAATCTGATATGTCATAATTCATGGATCATAGACTCAGGTGCATCAGACCATATGACATATGATTTAAGGCATTTTACTTCAGTTCAGAAATTAAAGAATCCATTAATTGTTAGTTTACCTGATGGAACAAATAAGTATGTGACAAAGTCTGGAACAGTGCATCTAGCTCCACAAATAATTTTAAAAGATGTCCTGTATATACCTGATTTTAGACATAATTTGCTCTCTCTTGGAAGGTTGCTTGATTATAACAAGCTAACTGCTTATTTTGATCAAACAAGATGTATTTTTCAGGACCTGAATTCTAAACAAGTGAAGGCATTTGGGGTAAAAGAAGCTGGATTATACAAGTTCAAGGGAGAAAGTTTAAGTTCTATGTCTAGTACTTTTATTTTACTTTTATCAAATACTAATAAGTCTACTGATGAAAAGTCTAATCGTGTATTAGCAAATAGTTTTACTTCAGTACCAACTTTTAGTATTCTTCATGCAAGATTAGGACATATAAGTGTTTCTAAAATGAAGCATTTATCAATTTCTTGTATTGACAATAAAAGTGCTGAATTTTCTTGTGAAGCATGCATTTTAGGTAAACATCATAAGTTACCTTTTGTATTGTCTTCTTCTATTGCTAATAAACCTTTTGAAATAGTTCACATTGATTTATGGGGACCGTATAGAACACCTTCTTTGTCTGGAGCAAATTATTTTTTAACTATTTTGGATGATCATACAAGAACAACTTGGGTCCATCTTCTACACAACAAACAACAAGTATATAGCATAATTTCTGCTTATCTGACTTATGTTGAGAATCAATTTGACAGCAAAGTGAAAATAATTAGAAGTGATAATGGAACTGAAATACTGAACGAGTCTTGTAGCCTATTATTTGCTCAAAAAGGAATTATTCATCAACGAAGTATACCAGGGGTACCTCAACAAAATGGAAGAGTAGAAAGGAAACACAAACATCTTTTAGAGACTGCTAGATCAATTAGAATTCATGCTAATCTACCTATCAAGTTTTGGGGGGATTGTATTTTGGCTGCTGCACATTTAATCAATATTATGCCTAGTTCTATTTTACATTGGAAAACTCCATATGAGAAATTAATGGGTAAAGCACCTGATTATAAACATCTCAGGGTGGTTGGATGTTTATGTTACCCAGCAACAAAATCAAGTGATAAATTTGCTTGTAGAGCCAAAAGATGCATTATGATAGGCTATCCATATGCGCAAAAGGGGTACAAATTGTATGATTTAGATGATCACAGAGTTGTTCTTAGTAGAGATGTAATTTTTGAAGAAACTGTGTTCCCTTATCACACTGAGAAATCTCTTCCTTTTACACAAAGTCAGTTCCAGTCTTCATTACCTCTTGTTCAAAATACTATTCATGAAGAACAAGTTTGTGGCTCAGATTTAAATATCCCTCCATTCTCTACTTCACAAGTTATTCCTACAGATAATAATGAAGTTTTAGAGGAATCTTCTTCATCAAGTTCAAATCAGCAGAATATCTCTACATCTGATCAGCAACATGCAACTTTCCTGCCTACAGTTCCTTCAATAAGAAAGTCTACCAGACAATCAAAATTACCATCAAAATTTAAAGACTTTGAAGTTCAATATATCAAACCTTTATCTACTCCACATGATACTCATTCTGCATCTATGATTTTCAATGTGTTTACAGAGAATCCACTGAAACATATGGATTCAAACACACTTTGCAGTCTGAACAAGATGCTGTCTACACAAGAACCAACATCTTATAATCAAGCAAAAGAAGATGTAAGATGGGTGGAAGCTATGGAAAAAGAAATAGAGGCAATGGAGAAGAATCATACTTGGGACCTAGTTGATCTTCCGATTGATAAAACAGCAATAGGCAGTAAATGGGTCTACAAAACAAAATTTCTAAAGAATGGTGAAGTCGAGAGATGCAAAGCCAGAATTGTAGCAAGGGGAGACAAGCAAATTAAAGGTAAAGATTTTAAATATACTTTTAGTCCAGTAGCAAGGTTTACAACTGTTAGAATGGTTATAGCTTTAGCAGCAACAAATAATTGGTATTTGCACCAATTAGACATAAACAATGCTTTTTTACATGGCTACATTGAAGAAGAATTGTACATGAAGCCTCCTCTTGGCTACACAAAAGCTAAACCTGGACAAGTATGTAGGCTTAGAAAATCGATTTATGGTCTTAAACAAGCAGCTAGACAGTGGAATAAAGAACTTAAATGTTTTTTAATTAAGCTCGGTTTTATTCAGTCCAAGCAAGACTGCTCTCTGTTTAGCAGATCAAATGGTTCAGATTTTACTGTCATTGTATGCTATGTGGATGATTTACTTGTGGCTGGATCGAATATGCAAATTATTTTTGACATCAAAAAGGCTCTGCATCAGGCTTTTACAATAAAAGATCTAGGAGAACTTACATTTTTCTTGGGTATTGAAGTGACAAGGAATAAAGAAGGAATTCTTCTAAACCAAAGGAAATATATTCTGGATATGTTAAAATCTGCAAATATGGAAAATGCTAAGACAGCACCTTTTCCTCTTCCTAAAGGTTTGAAGTTGAGTACCATTGAAGGAGCTAAATTGGATAATCCAGAAGTGTACAGAAGACTGATTGGTAAGCTTCTTTACCTTAACATGACAAGGCCAGATATTTCGTATGCTGTTCAGCAACTAAGTCAGTTTATGCAAGAACCTAGAGCTCCTCATTTTTCTGCTGCACTACATGTTTTGAAATATTTGAAGGGTACATTGAATCAGGGGTTATTTTATACTGCTAACAATACATTACAACTCAAAGCATATAGTGATTCTGATTGGGGAAGCTGTGCTTATTCTGGAAAATCCTTAACTGGTTTTTGCATTTTCTTGGGAGACTCGTTGATTTCATGGAAGACAAAGAAACAAAAAGTAACTTCTAAAAGCTCAACCGAAGCTGAATACAGAGCTATGAGTCAAACAACAAGTGAAGTTGTTTGGATAGAAGGATTACTTCAAGAGTTATTGGTGAATGTTTCTAAACCTATCTCTTTATTTTGTGACAATAAATCTGCTCAATACATTGCTGAAAATGAAGTGTTTCAAGAAAGAACAAAGCATTTAAAAATGGATTGTCACTATATAAGAGATCATATTCAAAGCAATTTCATAGTGTTATTTCATGTTCATACTACAATGCAACTTGCAGACCTGATGACAAAACCTCTGGGAGTTGAACAACATCGTTTTTTATGTGTCAAGATTGGACTTGTTTCTTAATTGTTACTAAGTCCATCTTGAGGGGGGGATATTGTGATGAGAATGTAATAAGAATTAAAAATACATATTGCTTTGTACTTTTCTGTAAATGTGTTGTGTACTTAGTTTAGATATATAGTTCATTACGTTGTACTGGGAAAAAGACAGATTAATAAAATTACTTTTTGAGCTTCTCAATATTTTCTCCATTATCTTTTAATGGCAGATTACAATAGGTTTGTTGATCAATTGGAAGAACTGAAGTAAGTCATCATTTTGATATTCAAACTGAAAGCTTCTTCTATTATTTATTTGGTTGGTTATTTTTTTTCCACAAGTGTAGAAGTTACTCGAATTAGAGAAAATAGTTAGCAAGGTATGGTATCCATGTTTAAGTGAATTTCTTTTTCCCACACCATTTTTTTTCAGTTATCTGAATCTAGGAAATTTTGAAAACTATGGTTGAAGGCTTCTAAACATCAAACCAGGAAGAAACAAAACCCTATTTGCTTGGTTTTTATTTAAGAGAAAACATGAAAACATTTTCTAACTCACAGGCTTATAGACAAAATCGAGATTGTTATTTTTAGCACAATGAATTGATATTTTGGATCATTGGTAAGATATAAAACTGGATCAGAATAGCAGGCCATGGAAAAATGACGGTGTAGATGCAGTGTACAGGCAACCAAAATGTAGGCATGGATGATATTTGGTTTGGTGTAACATACAGGGATGGTTCATGTAGGTGCAGTGCGTGCATGACAACAAGACAGAATTCTGATGTGAGTGATGGGTGCATATTTCGTTTTCTTATTGAAATAGCGCAAACCATAAAGGAGGGGGCGATGCAAAGATGATAATATTAAATTAAATCGCACTTACCGAAACTTGCATCTATTATAACTTTCTCAGCAGGCCAAGCAATTGCAGCGCAAATGGCATCTTCAATGTTTTGTAAGTCGGATGTTGATGTCCATAGACGTGCATTTAGAGCATTTGCAACATCAACACAAACTTTAACTGCTTTTATTCCTAGTGGAACAAAATGAGCGAACACAGTTGGATCAATTGAATATACACGTCCTTCAGCTATAATTTCCCACTTTCAATTCCAATAGATCAGCTTACACTTGTTATTCATCATTGAATTTGCACTCCATAAATTAAGAAAAAGACTATTTTATTATATGTTTAAACAATTAGTAAGATGAATGAATTAATTAATTGTAAGTAAACCTTGTCTGCAACATTAACATTAACCGTATGAGTAGAAGATGCTATAATGTAAACCTACTCCATAAGTACTCTCGATTCAGGCCATGCCACTTTCATACCAACAGCTTCTCCAAATCGTGTCAAACTAAGGTCAGCCTCCATAAATAAGCATCTCGGTATTTTGGATTATCTACACAAACTGCCAGTGTAGATGGTCTATCGTTCCCAAATTATGTTGCATTACTCGAGTGCAGCCGCCCCTCAGCAACTATTTCTTCGTTCCTACTCCAATCATAGAACTTGCATTTATGATCTATGCTGCTAGTTTTACTCTATTTAAGAAAAAATATATTAATGAAGTAAATTTTTTATGTATTCAAATTAATTGTTAGTTACTAAATAATTTAAATTTTACCTCATTTTTTTTCTTTCTCAATGTGATCTATGTTGTGCAAAACAACTTTACTAACTAGTTATGCTACTATCTAGCCTTCAAATTCTCCAATGCGCATCAAACTAAGTGTTGGCCTCCACAAAAAAATCTGGTTTAAATGTCTATAATCATTTTCATAGCATCTAACCCTAAAGGACTTTGTTGAACAAGTTTCTTTGGATCACTTAGCATAACTCTTCCTTCTGCAACAATTTCATCTGTCCCACACCAATCCAATAAATCACATTTATCATGCTTCTTATCATGCTTGCCCTACAATTGATCAAAAGCAAATAATAGTGGTTATGGAATTAATTACCGAAATTTAAATGATATCGCACTATTAATATAATTTACTTTTACCTTTTGATGTGTGCTTACTTCTCCCTAACTTTAGTTACCCTGTCAAACCAATAATATTGCAGCAACATGAGTAACCTTGTATATTAGTTTCATCAAGCAACCAATAATAAAGCTAAGGATAATAAACATATTATAAGTCTAACCGATTCAGTTACACAATATAGTAGTCAAGGGAAAAAAAATCATATATTCTCCTATATACTATGCCAAGGATGCAAAATTGAAATTCTTACAACTAATAGCTGAAAAAAGTGATATTATGCGTTATTTCAAATTTGAATTAAGAATCGATAAATAATAACTTAATTTATCAAAATTGAAATATTTCTACTACCAAGCTTAGGTTATCAGTATAAGCCCTAAGCAACATGATACAATATGCATGAAGGACTAAAAAATACCTATTCTACAATTTAGACAATTTATTATCTCATTACATTTATGTAATGACCCGTAAATTTCGATAAGTAAATTAATTAATTTAATAAGATTTTTGTAATTAAATTTGGAAAGAAATAAAAACTTTATAATTTATAATGAAGTGAATGTTGAAAATGAAATGTAGCAATGGTAATTAAAACCAATTATTTACAATTAGAGTGAAATCCCAATGATGAAATAGTGCAAATTGTTACACTTGGTTATAAAATTGAAATTATGATGAAATGGAAAATTTTAATGTATTAGGATATAAACCAATATTAATATTACCTTTAAGGTGATAAGTTGATAGTTGATTTCATAACAAGATTTAAATCAAATAAATGGATTTATTGGGAATTTAAATTTATAATTACTGGATTAATTGAAATTGAAATTAAATGTTGTAAATTGTGAAAAGTCCAATAAATAAGTTAATAAGAGAATTTGTTTTAAAGGATTTTAAATTATTAGGTAATCCAAAGTGATAGAGATTGGAAATAATGATAATTGAATGGAAAGGTGATTTAATTTAATATTAATTTATTTAATTAATTGAAATATAGCCATTTTGGCCACTGACTCGAATTTTGACGAAACCAGTTCCATCGGATCCGTAGCGGTGAATTATTATAGGATTTCAAGTTTCATAATGGTCGGACTTGTCATTTGATTGTACAGACTCGAAACGCCTAGAAATCAATTAAATTGAAATCAATTTGAAATAACTTGATTTTAGCACAACTTCTTCATACGATGGAATTTAGACCTGAAACCTATTCCATTGATTTTAAAATATTTTAAAACATCTATTTTGATATATGGGTT
Organism: Allium cepa; assembly: GCA_030765085.1. Classification (NCBI taxonomy): domain Eukaryota; kingdom Viridiplantae; phylum Streptophyta; class Magnoliopsida; order Asparagales; family Amaryllidaceae; genus Allium; species Allium cepa. The sequence continues at coordinate 346,240,734 of CM060931.1, read as the reverse complement.
GATCCATTTTCGTTCCGGAGTCGAAACAGGCTTTTGGGCCAGTATCGTTCAACCTCCAAACCAATCGTATCCGTTCCTCTAATTTCAGCTCTACCTATATATATCTGGTTATAAACCCTAGCAGCCTTTCTATTTCTCATTTCTGGACGTACAGAAACTTCTGTTGCTTCTCTTCCTCAATGGTTGAAAACCCTAATCTTCCCAATCCAATTTCAATTCAAAATACAACTTCAGAAATTAAACTCCACAAACTATATCAAACTATATATGGATTTGAAGCTCTCGACGAGCGCAAGTCAAATATATGATTTTTTTTAATCTGTGTTTCGGTGTGGCCAAAAAACGATGAACTGTTTACGGCCGTTCATCGCGTCTCGACCAAACTTGTCCGATCTTCGTGTGGGTATTGTAGAGTAGACCGAGGGGACTTCATCTATGTGGTTCATGCGTCGAATCAACGGCTGGATCTATGGCAAAAATTCATTTAGGGTTGGGCTATCAACTGGCGGTGGCTGTCTTTCGTGAAAGCACGGTGGTCGCGCTCAGACCTAGGGAGGCGGCTCGGCGAGCCTAGCATGGTGGTGTGCTCTGTTGAGGCGATCGTCGCCTATGGAAGCGGCGATAATTCTGGTAGCTGTGGCAGATTGTTCGAGTTCGAATGATTAGGGTTCAATACTGTGGCACGATCGTGTGCAGGCACATGACATTGCTTGGTGACATGTAAGGGTTTCTGTTTGTTTTATTTATTATCTAATTTAATTTATTTTAAATCGTATCGTTCTAATTTGCATAACTTTTGCGTACGAGGCCCAATTCATGCGCGGGTTTCTCCGCTAGGATCGTATTGAAATTCCAGACATTTTGGCGCTGGTTTTGACGGATTCTGAGACTGTTTGAATTTTGAGTTTAAATTGAATTTAATTTCAATTTAAATTCAAAAGATGAGTGCTTTAACCCACTCACAACTTCTAAAATTTATTGTATTTGTTAAATTGATTTATGATGTGATTAGAAATTTACTTATGACTATTTGGCATATTCTCAGTTTATTTGAATTTATTTGAAAAAAATAATTATTTAATTTATTATTGAATATAAACTGTCAGTAAATACCTGTTATTTATTATCTATTCTATATTGATGTTACTGATTGAATTGGATGATGATTGTGATAAATGTTTGATTATTGATATTGGATGAATGGATATTGCATTTTATACTTGATGTGCACGTAAATGTGCATATTTTTACCACCATATTTATTCTCTTTAAATTAAATAAATGATCATATTGGGTATTTTAACTTGTTTTAACCAAAATCCGTATTAATTCCAAATTGTCACATATCCATCTTCATATAGGGGCAAAACGGTCATTTGCGTGCATACATTTATTTTAGAAAAATTAATTAGAAATTTATACATATTTTTGTAGGAATTTGGTCTCAAATAGGAGTGGTTCATGAAGACACATGCATGCATAACATTAATATAAAGGAATGAAGATGGAAATAATTCAAAGTGATGATCATATAGGACCCCACCTACCCACCTACCTTAATGTACAAATTAAAGGTTAATGCACATGCTTATGGAGTTAATGGTTTCATGTACACTTAATGGGGGATTAAGACATGTTAATGATTACTTGGCCTCCACACTTCCTAAGGTGCATTTTGGGCACTCCCCAAAAAAGTGAATTAGGGTTTTAAAACTTGTATATATACCCCTTATGTTTCATGTAATCCCTCCTCTCTTACTTAGTCTCTCTTCCTCTTTCATTAGTTTAGGTTCAAAATAAAAGAAAAACATCTCTTTCTTTTCATGGCTACTTAGCTATTTATCTTTATGTAATTTCTTTTTTTTTGTGCAACTTCAATACATGTTGTTTTATTCTTTCATGCTTTTTTCCTTTTATGCAAGTAATGTAGATCTCTCTTATTTCATGCAAGTAGATTAGTTTTGTTTCTTTGCTTTTCTCTCTTTTTCTTTTTCTTTACCTTAATGTTTCAAGCTATATTTTTTGTTTCGATAACAAATATGAGAGGCTAATCCCTTCAATTTAGGGGTAATGAAGCTCTCTAGTTAATGTAGCTTCAACATTTTGTTAATTCATGCTCTCTTTTTGCGCTTAATGATGATCAATGAAGGGTTTTATTTGTTGTTTTTGTGTTGAATTTGATAGCCTATATTGTTGACACCAAATAGGCTATGCTTAAACAATTACTAACACAAATGCCTCTTCGTGAATATATGATTATGGCATAAGAAAGTGATTTGAAATTAAAATTTGATGGTCTATGTTTCTAATCAATAGTTAATAGGCCATACTTAAAATAGATTTCATTTTCATTTTCCTTGTCAAGTTTCATGAAAGTTAGTAAGTGTTTTAAGGGGTGTGTTATAGTTTGATGGCTTATGTTGGCTAATCAATAGCTCAAATATGTCATACTTATGATAAACACATCAGTTAAAACACTAATGACCATAAAAGAGAGATCATGATTTCATGTGTTGAACTACATGATCTAGAGAGTGGATTTATTCTCTAAATTGTCATTTAACTCTCATATTTGCATTTCTTTTCTTTTTGTTAGTTAGTTCATTTTCTCATTTTCTAGCTTAAACACACTCTCGACTTTGGTATAATTTGATTGAGTAGGAAATTTAAATCAACAATTCCCTGTGGATCGACCCGTATTCGCCACGTGCTACATTCGTACACCGTGCGCTTGCGGTTATTTTAATTTAAATTCGTTCGACGGTTTTCTAAACCGATAGAATTTCCGTCGACGAACAAGTTTTTGGCGCGGTAGCCGGGGAATTGCTTCGATTTTGATTTTCTATTTTTCGGATTATTTTCGTTAGATTATATTATGTGTTTGTTTTGTGTGTTGAGTGCATTTAAAAAAAATAGTTTTGTGTGTTTGATTTGTGCTTGCTTTTGTTTGTTTATTTGTAGTGTTTCATTTTACATTTGCATTTCTATTTCCATTAAAAAGAAAAAAACATACAAAATTTCAAAACAGAAACATTTTATTTCCTGTTCATTTTTTTACAATTTACAACTCAATTTCTTTAACAAACTTGATTGCCTAAAAACTGCAGTTCTCCCCCTTCTCTGTTACTGTTACTGCACAATCTTCTCACTGTAATTCACATCTTCAAACTGTAATTCACTTCACCACTTCAAACCATATACAAACCACTGCTATCCACTACTCTTCTGCCCACAGCCATCCCCTGTTGCTACTGCACAGAGTAATATCATCACATTGATACCACCCCTAACTACCACTGTCAAGCAACAACTACTCAAACTTCTGCCATCACCAGTGCTACAACATCCCAGACCATTTCAACTTCCATGTTCCACTGATCACTACCCACAATCTGACCAAAATCACTGTCATCCCACTATTGCTAACTGCCATCCCTCCCCACACTTCTGCTTCTGCCAAGTTCACCCACAGCCGAACCAACAACAACACTCACCATTCTGTGATTCCATCCTTCCCTGCCTGAACTCCCACAACAAACATCACCATTAATTCAACAGCCATCATACATACCCACAACTCTGCCACACCATTCATTCCCTCTTCAGCAACACCACTCCACCTTTCAGCATTCAAATACATATACTTGCATCAGTGCATACCACTGACCACTGTCACCCCATCATCCAAACTCTTATCACCACAGTTCCTTTGCCACTGCAATTGCATAACATTTCTGCGAGCAACCACAAACCGACTGCATATTGCCAAACCCTACAAGTGACAATATTGCCAAAAGCACAACCAACTGATCAACTGACCTCTTCAACAACCTCCATCAACATATACTGTTCCACCACCGATACTTCTCCACCCCCCCGGCCACTTCCTCCTTCAACGACAAAGATCACCACAGCCAACAGCAAATAACTGGACATTAACATCATCATTCCATTGCCATTCATAATCATCATATCCACTTCCTCCTCCAACATTCATTTGCCAATCCAAAATCACCTTCCCATCATTATCATACATCAATAGCCAACATACCATCTAACCGCCACCAAATCATCTCCCTGCTCCTTCAACCAAAACCACCATATCTAACCACTTCACTACAGCCCCCTCCAAACCCCTTCAGTTTAACTGCAGTTCCATCAAACTCCTCAACTCATTTCATCTACTGTAGCGCACAATCACACTGCCACCGTCTCAATACCCCTCAGTGAATTCCCAAATTGTCAATCGCGAGCATCCCAAACCCGCAACCGAACATCAATTCGAATCGCATATCATCGAACTTCAATTTGAACACACAAATTCCTCAAACCATGGCGGTCGAGAATCGCCTCACAAAATTCTGGGCATGGTTGTTGATTTTTGGGCATGGTTATCAATAATTGATTTCCCAATTCGATAGCTGATTTTCGATTTTGTTGATTGCGAAATTGCGATGAATTTTTTTTTTCAAAAAAAAAACCGTGTTAGTGATGGAAAGAATAAAAGTTGCATACGAAGTTTTTGATTTTAAAGTTGTAATTGCGTCAAAGTGTAGGAGTTGGACCAAATCTGGTCAGCGGGCCGGGTTGTGTTGTATTGGGTTGAGTTTTGTTTTAGGGTGGATTCAAGTTATTGTTATCATAATTTTTTTTTCGTTTTTCTTAGTGTGAAGTGCCTGACTTTGGATTTTTCTTTTACCCAAAAAAATTGGTTTGCTTTGTTTGCTTTGGTTTTAGTTAGTTCTGCTTTATCCTTTAAAAAAAACCAAAAAAAATTAGTTGTAATGTAACGAAGCGGATTTTGTCCGTTCGAAAATCGACATCCATACTTTACATCGTACTCGAATGCCGTAGATTCGACCGTTCAAATCCGAGTCGCCGGAGCTTATAACACAATTAAGTAAACAACACAGCGGAATAAATAATGAATATCAATATACAACATCTGATACAACATCCTGATACAACAGATGATACAATAGATATCGATATACATCAGAGATATGATACAATAAAATAGCAGCGGAAAAGAAAATAGCTAACACCAGCAGCGGAACAGATAACTCCAATATAATCTTCAAGAGAGAACTCCAACAGCAGCTCGAACCATCATCACAAAACACTAAGACAAGCAAGTCTCGTCCATATCCAAAGACTGAACTAACCTCAGATCATCTACCAAACCTAATTATCTGAAAAACCCAACTCTAGACTGCTCGTGTGGAAAATAGTGAGCACCCAGAGTTTAGGAAAGGAACAATAAACTCCGGGTCAGTCATGGGACTGGTGTGAGTAACAAAAATAGTTTATCTTTTAAACACAAACAGTAAAATAATTTTAAAGTAATTCGCAATGCTTTTTAGAAAATGAAACTACCATAAGACCTCCCGCCACACACACAACGCAAACGCAGACTTGGAGGAGATTTCTTCTTATGATAGTCAAACATGCTTGATACGTGAATTCTTTGATATTATTATTATAAGTGCAAAGTGAAGAAACATTTCGAAAGTAGAATATAAATCTTAGCCAGCATAGACATTCCGAACTATGCCTACTATAGCTACCATCCAAACAGTGGGGCGCCACCATAAGTAGATGGCAGGTAATACAACTAAAACCGTACAAGGCGCGTATTGTTTCTTTGGATTTTCCAACAAATGGTCAGGCTAAGGAACTTCCTACTGCCACATGGGATCGCCTCTGGCGGGACGTCCCGAGAACCTAACCGGATCTCTGCCAACACAAGGCTGGGTTACCTCTGTAACTAGGTAACTACTACTCGAGCAAGCCATTCCCCGGTCCTTTGGGACCTTTATCCGAGGCGCCTCTAAGCAACAACCACACAGTAAATGAGATTGGAGCTACCACATAGGTAAATATCTGGGCTCCATACCATGATACCACTCTTTACCAGAAGGGAATGACACACCCTAAAGGGCGCGACCCTCATAACCTTGCCGCATCTTTCCTGTTTTGACCATTTCCGGGGTGTGAGGTCCTGATGCAGTCTCGTCCACAAAGCTACGCTTTGGTACAAAGCCATGCTTTGGGTCAACAAATGATCAAAGTAATGATCACAAAGATAAATGATCAAACAAATGATCATACCACAAATGATCAAACAATGATCATTTCACAGCAACACTTAGCATGTCACATTACCAAATTGGGAATATATCGCTGATAACCTTCAACTACATAACCTCTGAGCTCGTACGTCTCAGAGAAGGGTGTTAAGCTAAAAGGATAAATTCTCCGCCACCAACAGAAATGTATTTGAAAGAAATCTGCTTTATATCTCAAATTGTAATGTCAGACACACAATCCATACAAGTCTGTTCCGGGCTTGAACAGAACCGAAGGCACTTCTTACGAAGCCCTTGCAAATCCGGGTATTCACAATCCCGATCGGATTTCCCATCACTTAGGAAATCTCTATACCGGCGCGACTCAGTGCAGAGACAATCGATAGGTCATCCTATCGTTCTCGCAAATACCCGGTCTTCAAATGCTATCCACAACGACGTATCACATATTCGGAATGGGTTATACGACACAAAGGTCCTTTCCCGGCTAAACCGAATAGTGAGCGAAATAGTTCAAAAACATATGGATATTGGGATTTCAATTAAGTCACAACTTAAAACCCAAAATTTTCTTTAAATGGTTTAAACAATTTACCATTTTCAAATCTTTTAAACAAAAGATTTATTTCAAAAACCTTCAGTGGTTTGAACAATTTCCACACTTTAATCTTTTAAACAAAAGATTTAATTCACAAAGTTCACCCCATTCACAAAGATCCATTTACGGATTTCAAATCAACCCCCATTTCAATTGGATTAACTCGTTAAATCTTTAAATTAAAGATTTAACTTATAGCTTTCAAACCGTTTCCATGACTTGGAAAATCATTTTCATTCTTAACTTGAAATCCTTTTAACACAAATTGGACGTTCACTTCTTATCTGAAAGCTTTTATTATTTGAAAACAATTAGTTTTCGTTCCAGAAGATCCAATTTTATTTACACAAGTTAAAGCCTTTGAATTTAAATTCAAATTTCCAAATCAATACCTTTAAAATAGTTTAACCCATATAAACTAGTATAACATCTTTAGTCCCTAGTTTAGAATTCAATTTCAAATATTGAATTTGAATTAAAATATATAAATTTCAAAACCCAATTAAGTTATTCAAAATAAATTTCATCTTTGAAATTCTATTTCAAAAGCTTTTCACTTTAAATCCAAAACATTTCCAAAACATTTTGAATTTAAATATTCAAATTTAAAACTATTTCAAAATCTGTGACTTAATCGATTTCCTCGTGAAATCCATATTTGTGTGTGTATAGTGTGGTCCAGGAGTTTAACACACAATAGTGCAACAACATTCAATCATCACAAATCAAAATATAGAAATATAGTTGATAAGCAGTATGAACTATAATGCTTATCGTCCATTCACAAATTTACAGATAATATGCAAATGTAAATAAACGAACAAATCATACATGGCACAAATCACAGAACAAAATATCACAGATCAGTTAGGGCAATCAATTCAAGGCAACTCATTCAATACAATCATTCATAAGCAGGATTGATAAATCGTTAACCCTAATCAATACAATTTATTTCCAAGTAAATTAATCGATTCTTAATTATTAATTAATAACATATTTATTAATTAATAAGGGTTAATTACTTAATTTTCATAAATTATTTTAAGTAGTTATTTATTATCAATTAATTAAATCATTTATTCCTTAATTAATCACTTAAGTTAATTACCATTTATTAATTAACTTTAAATAATCAATTAAATTTCTTACGTTAAATGGGTCAAACACCAAATTAATTTCTAGTTACAAATTTGATTAAGGTCATTAATTTAATTATAAGTTAATTTATATCATTCTTTAAATATACATTTATTAAATATAATTACAACTATAAATTAGTTACATTCTCAATTAACTTTCCATATAAATTAATTAGAAATCAAATCACTCTTAATGATTTTAAATCATATCTTAGCTTTAATTTTGTCAACATGATTTTCTTAACTAATACTAAACCTTTATTTAACAAAATAACATGAAAGTTAATAGGCTAATTTACAAAGCAAATAAACCCGAGACAACTACTGGATTTCCCCGAGTTCGACACGAGTTTCCCCCACTTCTACCCGCGTCCTTCTTCTTTTCCCACGCTTTCTTTTCTTCTGCGTTTTTTTTCCAGACAAGTTTTAAGTTTACATGAAAAACATCAGGAAATCAACCCCCACACTCGAGCACTAACCCGAAGTAATCACCCTCCCTTCTCGAGTATTATTCACGCCGCTTCCCACCATCAACTTAACACCAACCATAACGTGCTCGTGCTCGTGCACGTGCACCCTTACTCCAGCCATCGCTGGTCGTCACCGAGACCACCCACACGACGACGAACACGCCCTCGTCCCTTACCAACACTCAGACCATCCAATTCACCCAAAATACAAAATTGAGAAAATCAGCTTCAACTGGAAACCTGGGAACAACAGAAAAACATCACCCCCTTCGAAACCTGTAACGCCAACTGCTCGACGCTCCGACCACCGTTCGCCACCAAACTCCGGCCTTCTACTCCCTAATACTCGCTTCACCAATCGTCCAAATCTCGTAGCACTCGACGCATCATGGAAAGAGAACGAAGAACAAACGCGACCCCTTATTAAACTAGGGTTAAAAACTTTAAACGTACGCCGCCTCCTCCACGATAAACTGGACCACCACCCACTATTTTTCCCAGACTCGTCGTACTTCCCTCCACCTTCACACGAAACTCCGGCCACCGAAAGCCCTCCTACCGTCGGCAATCGATGAAAATACCCAAAACAGTTCTATCCAAACTGCTACTTAAATGCTTGACTAAAAATAATAATTCTTGTTTCAAAAATCAAGTTTTATTATTAGCTTTTGATTCATATACTTGAATCCATGATTTATGAAAATCAAATTTGAACTTATTTAAACTATCCACTGTAGTTTTATACTTTTCACAACCAATACAAACTGTTTTTTTCTTTAAACAAATTTTTAGACTCAACTTTATGTTATAACCAACATTTTATGTTCATAACTTAAGTCTAATCAAAGCTTGGATTAATAGCAGATAAATTTTAATGTGTACTTAAGCCTGGAACTAAGGTCAGAGAGATATACAGAGGTGCTTATCACTATATTCAAACATATACAGAGTTATACTAAACAAAAGTATACCCAAAACAGAATAAATTCCAGAAAGAAGCATGTAACAGAACAAATACACTTAACTATTTTTTTTTTGATTTTGATGTTACTCACAGATAAGTATTCAACAGTTTTACTATTATGTTTAAAATAAAAGTACTCACAGATAATTTGAGAAGAAATGAAACAGAGCTCTTCCAATATGTTGAACAGGTTTGACATTTGACTAAATTAAAGTTTGGCTCTGTTCTTTAAATTTACAGAAACATTAACTTGTATACACATTTTTTTTTCTTATTTTAAACTTAATATATTAGGTAACAAACAACTTTTGTTTTAAATCCCAAGTTCATAAAGTCACTAGATCAAGTGGAATTGATTTTTTTTTTCTCTTTTGAAGCAACTTGGTTCAGGGATTTAAAACAGAGAATGAACAAAGCCTGTACACAATTCATTTTCCAGAAAACTCACACATACAGGCATACATACATACATACATACATACATACATACATACATACATACATACATATATATATATATATATATAAACACCCCCATACTTATTCACTGATATGCAAGCAATAGATTATATTCAAAAGATGAGGTTACTCACGGGCATGAATAAGCAGAGAACAGATTTTTGAAACAGCTTTTTGAAAGTCTTTTGAAAATCTTGACTTTGCACTTGAATGTTGAAATGCCTTATCAACCAGACATACTTGTTTGTTGGTGAACAGAGTGGCTTTGATTAAATTATGAAAAGAAGATACTCGGTTGTGTTGAACGAAAATGAGGTGAGGAAGGCTGATATATTATTTAGTACTGTATGGCTGTGTATCAGACATGTACAAGATTTTGTATATTTTTGGATCAGAGATTTTTTATTTTGTTTAGTGGCTGATGGTTTACATTTTGATGGCTGCATTAATTGCTTGGTACTTTTATGTCTTCAGCCATGGCTTGCATTACTTTTGTTTTCCTTCCTTTACAAGCCTGCATGCTTACTTTTTGATATTTGTTTTATTCTTGCCTGCCTACATTTTTGACCAAGCAAGAGGCTTGTTTTCGGCTATAGTGGCTGATGTATCTTTGCTTTTGATATGCATTAATTACCATTGTACAAATCTACTTTGTTATATTCTTGCCTATTTTCTTACTTCTTGTACTAAGCTGATATGATATTGAGAAGATTTTGTGGGGTGCTTTGTTTATGTTTAATTACCTTCTTGCATTAATTACTCAGTTGAGATAATGTGGGGTAAGTACAAATGCTTTTACTCCAGCTTACATGAATCAAGATAATGTCAGTAAGTATATTTCATTGCTTTTAAAGTTTACATTTGGCTGTCTTCTTTTTGTTTTACTATTTTTTTTTTGCATGTATATATATGGTTAAAGTTGTTTTATAAATATTTTCTTTGTTTATAGGCTGAGATGACTCTTGTTTCGGCTGAGATCATATTTATTTGGTGGCTAAAGATATATTTTTGTTTGTTCATGCTTAAATTCGGCTGATAGATGATATAGTGATGGTTTGCATTAATGTTGTTTGCCTTGTTTAGCAAGCTTAGTTATATCTTATATTTATTTATTTCATATTTTATATTACTTGGTTCTTAGCTTTGCATTCCAAACCTTTACAGGCAACATATTATTTGTTTCTTTTGTATTCTTATGGCTTAATGTTTATGTATATAAAGCTATTTTTAGTTATGTTTGTAAACTCTATTTTCTTACTCACCCATATTAAATCTTTCATTTTTATTTATAGGTTAGCTAACAAGTGTTAAATTTATAACATATAATTTATTTTATACTTTACATTAAATATCGATAAGATAAATTCTATACTTCATTTGCTTATTATTATTTTCATACTTATGTTACTTGTTATTATTTCAAACCATTTTGTAACAATTACTATTGATATAAAAATCAATTTTGTAAAGATATTACCTTAACAACATTGTTTAAGAGTAACTCCTTATTGAATTAAAATGATTTACAAAAGAAACCATTTCTATGTTAATAAATAACATATTTTATTTGAATTTGGAAAAATCAAATCGATTAACCAATTAATTTTACAAATTTTTAAATCAAAAATTAAATTAATTATCAATTTAAAATAAATTAAAATTCGGGATCGTTACAGACTTCCCCCCTTAAAAGGAATTTCGTCCCCGAAATTTACAGGCATGAAAACAACACTGCACAGGATACCAAATCAGAATATCAACAATATGAGAACAAACTCATACAACACTACATAGGATACTCGGGTCATAAATTCTATGAAATATGCAAAGCACTGGCTAGTTCGAAGGGATAACTAACTGTCCGTAGAATATATCCGAACTCAAATTGTATTCACATATCTGTCTACTCTTGGGTATAATTTCAAAATGTTTAGTTTAGAAACCAAAGTATATCTGTCAACCATAGCAACCAAAGCAAACAAAGCAATCAATACATCCAAACAAACAATTCTGGCCAAATTGGAGTTTATGTCCCATATTAATATATCGAATTTCCTTCCTGGATCTACCAGGATTTATCAAAGAATTGAGAAGAGACGCTGAACAAAAGAGATTGATAGAGATAAGATTGTTTCCACTGCTACAAGAAATTGACCATTTATAGTCGTATTTCCCTGTCCCTTATCTCGTTCTCTTCTTGCACTCATACTTACTATCGGTGGATAGCCAGAGAATTTACTGAGACATTCGAACGGATATCTTAGGGATTACTCATTCTAGGGATACTTCACCCTATCTCTAATGAGCTACTTAATGTGTTATACTCCTAAGCTAAAGTTTCACCTTAGCTCTGATACCAAATGTAACGAAGCGGATTTTGTCCGTTCGAAAATCGACATCCATACTTTACATCGTACTCGAATGCCGTAGATTCGACCGTTCAAATCCGAGTCGCCGGAGCTTATAACACTATTAAGTAAACAACACAGCGGAATAAATAATGAATATCAATATAAAACATCTGATACAACATCCTGATACAGCAGATGATACAATAGATATCGATATATATCAGAGATATGATACAATAAAATAGCAGCGGAAAAGAAAATAGCTAACACCAGCAGCGGAACAGATAACTCCAATATAATCTTCAAGAGAGAACTCCAACAGCAGCTCGAACCATCATCACAAAACACTAAGACAAGCAAGTCTCGTCCATATCCAAAGACTGAACTAACCTCAGATCGTCTACCAAACCTAATTATCTGAAAAACCCAACTCTAGACTGCTCGTGTGGAAAATAGTGAGCACCCAGAGTTTAGGAAAGGAACAATAAACTCCGGGTCAGTCATGGGACTGGTGTGAGTAACAAAAATAGTTTATCTTTTAAACACAAACAGTAAAATAATTTTAAAGTAATTCGCAATGCTTTTTAGAAAATGAAACTACCATAAGACCTCCCGCCACACACACAATGCAAACGCAGACTTGGAGGAGATTTCTTCTTATGATAGTCAAACATGCTTGATACGTGAATTCTTTGATATTATTATTATAAGTGCAAAGTGAAGAAACATTTCGAAAGTAGAATATAAATCTTAGCCAGTATAGACATTCCGAACTATGCCTACTATAGCTACCATCCAAACAGTGGGGCGCCACCATAAGTAGATGGCAGGTAATACAACTAAAACCGTACAAGGCGCGTATTGTTTCTTTGGATTTTCCAACAAATGGTCAGGCTAAGGAACTTCCTACTGCCACATGGGATCGCCTCTGGCGGGACGTCCCGAGAACCTAACCGGATCTCGGCCAACACAAGGCCGGGTTACCTCTGTAATTAGGTAACTACTACTCGAGCAAGCCATTTCCCGGTCCTTTGGGACCTTTATCCGAGGCGCCTCTAAGCAACAACCACACAGTAAATGAGATTGGAGCTACCACATAGGTAAATATCTGGGCTCCATACCATGATACCACCCTTTACCAGAAGGGAATGACACACCCTAAAGGGCGCGACCCTCATAACCTTGCCGCATCTTTCCTGTTTTGACCATTTCCGGGGTGTGAGGTCCTGATGCAGTCTCGTCCACAAAGCTACGCTTTGGTACAAAGCCATGCTTTGGGTCAACAAATGATCAAAGTAATGATCACAAAGATAAATGATCAAACAAATGATCATATCACAAATGATCAAACAATGATCATTTCACAGCAACACTTAGCATGTCACATTACCAAATTGGGAATATATCGCTGATAACCTTCAACTACATAACCTCTGAGCTCGTACGTCTCAGAGAAGGGTGTTAAGCTAAAAGGATAAATTCTCCGCCACCAATAGAAATGTATTTGAAAGAAATCTGCTTTATATCTCAAATTGTAATGTCAGACACACAATCCATACAAGTCTGTTCCGGGCTTGAACAGAACCGAAGGCACTTCTTACGAAGCCCTTGCAAATCCGGGTATTCACAATCCCGATCGGATTTCCCATCACTTAGGAAATCTCTATACCGGCGCGACTCAGTGCAGAGACAATCGATAGGTCATCCTATCGTTCTCGCAAATACCCGGTCTTCAAATGCTATCCATAACGACGTACCACATATTCGGAATGGGTTATACGACACAAAGGTCCTTTCCCGGCTAAACCGAATAGTGAGCGAAATAGTTCAAAAACATATGGATATTGGGATTTCAATTAAGTCACAACTTAAAACCCAAAATTTTCTTTAAATGGTTTAAACAATTTACCATTTTCAAATCTTTTAAACAAAAGATTTATTTCAAAAACCTTCAGTGGTTTGAACAATTTCCACACTTTAATCTTTTAAACAAAAGATTTAATTCACAAAGTTCACCCCATTCACAAAGATCCATTTACGGATTTCAAATCAACCCCCATTTCAATTGGATTAACTCGTTAAATCTTTAAATTAAAGATTTAACTTATAGCATTCAAACCGTTTCCATGACTTGGAAAATCATTTTCATTCTTAACTTGAAATCCTTTTAACACAAATTGGACGTTCACTTCTTATCTGAAAGCTTTTATTATTTGAAAACAATTAGTTTTCGTTCCAGAAGATCCAATTTTATTTACACGAGTTAAAGCCTTTGAATTTAAATTCAAATTTCCAAATCAATACCTTTAAAATAGTTTAACCCATATAAACTAGTATAACATCTTTAGTCCCTAGTTTAGAATTCAATTTCAAATATTGAATTTGAATTAAAATATTTAAATTTCAAAACCCAATTAAGTTATTCAAAATAAATTTCATCTTTGAAATTCTATTTCAAAAGCTTTTCACTTTAAATCCAAAACATTTCCAAAACATTTTGAATTTAAATATTCAAATTTAAAACTATTTCAAAATCTGTGACTTAATCGATTTCCTCGTGAAATCCATATTTGTGTGTGTATAGTGTGGTCCAGGAGTTTAACACACAATAGTGCAACAACATTCAATCATCATAAATCAAAATATAGAAATATAGTTGATAAGCAGTATGAACTATAATGCTTATCGTCCATTCACAAATTTACAGATAATATGCAAATGTAAATAAACGAACAAATCATACATGGCACAAATCACAGAACAAAATATCACAGATCAGTTAGGGAAATCAATTCAAGGCAACTCATTCAATACAAACATTCATAAGCAGGATTGATAAATCGTTAACCCTAATCAATACAATTTATTTCCAAGTAAATTAATCGATTCTTAGTTATTAATTAATAACATATTTATTAATTAATAAGGGTTAATTACTTAATTTTCATAAATTATTTTAAGTAGTTATTTATTATCAATTAATTAAATCATTTATTCCTTAATTAATCACTTAAGTTAATTACCATTTATTAATTAACTTTAAATAATCAATTAAATTTCTTACGTTAAATGGGTCAAACACCAAATTAATTTCTAGTTACAAATTTGATTAAGGTCATTAATTTAATTACAAGTTAATTTATATCATTCTTTAAATATACATTTATTAAATATAATTACAATTATAAATTAGTTACATTCTCAATTAACTTTCCATATAAATTAATTAGAAATCAAATCACTCTTAATGATTTTAAATCATATCTTAGCTTTAATTTTGTCAACATGATTTTCTTAACTAATACTAAACCTTTATTTAACAAAATAACATGAAAGTTAATAGGCTAATTTACAAAGCAAATAAACCCGAGACAACTACTGGATTTCCTCGAGTTCAACACGAGTTTCCCCCACTTCTACCCGCGTCCTTCTTCTTTTCCCACGCTTTCTTTTCTTCTGCGTTTTTTTTCCAGACAAGTTTTAAGTTTACATGAAAAACATCAGGAAATCAACCCCCACACTCGAGCACTAACCCGAAGTAATCACCCTCCCTTCTCGAGTATTATTCACGTCGCTTCCCACCATCAACCTAACACCAACCATAACGTGCTCGTGCTCGTGCACGTGCACCCTTACTCCAGCCATCGCTGGTCGTCACCGAGACCACCCACACGACGACGAACACGCCCTCGTCCCTTACCAACACTCAGACCATCCAATTCACCCAAAATACAAAATTGAGCAAATCAGCTTCAACTGGAAACCTGGGAACAACAGAAAAACATCACCCCCTTCGAAACCTGTAACGCCAACTGCTCGACGCTCCGACCATCGTTCGCCACCAAACTCCGGCCGTCTACTCCCTAATACTCGCTTCACCAATCATCCAAATCTCGTAGCACTCGACGCATCATGGAAAGAGAACGAAGAACAAACGCGACCCCTTATTAAACTAGGGTTAAAAACTTTAAACGTACGCCGCCTCCTCCACGATGAACTGGACCACCACCCACTATTTTTCCCAGACTCGTCGTACTTCCCTCCACCTTCACACGAAACTCCGGCCACCGAAAGCCCTCCTACCGCCGGCAATCGATGAAAATACCCAAAACAGTTCTATCCAAACTGCTACTTAAATGCTTGACTAAAAATAATAATTCTTGTTTCAAAAATCAAGTTTTATTATTAGCTTTTGATTCATATACTTGAATCCATGATTTATGAAAATCAAATTTGAACTTATTTAAACTATCCACTGTAGTTTTATACTTTTCACAACCAATACAAACTGTTTTTTTCTTTAAACAAATTTTTAGACTCAACTTTATGTTATAACCAACATTTTATGTTCATAACTTAAGTCTAATCAAAGCTTGGATTAATAGCAGATAAATTTTAATGTGTACTTAAGCCTGGAACTAAGGTCAGAGAGATATACAGAGGTGCTTATCACTATATTCAAACATATACAGAGTTATACTAAACAAAAGTATACCCAAAACAGAATAAATTCCAGAAAGAAGCATGTAACAGAACAAATACACTTAACTATTTTTTTTTTGATTTTGATGTTACTCACAGATAAGTATTCAACAGTTTTACTTTTAATTTTAAAATAAAAGTTACTCACAGATAATTTGAGAAGAAATGAAACAGAGCTCTTCCAATATGTTGAACAGGTTTGACATTTGACTAAATTAAAGTTTGGCTCTGTTCTTTAAATTTACAGAAACATTAACTTGTATACACTTTTTTTTTTCTTATTTTAAACTTAATATATTAGGTAACAAACAACTTTTGTTTTAAATCCCAAGTTCATAAAGTCACTAGATCAAGTGGAATTGATTTTTTTTTTCTCTTTTGAAGCAACTTGGTTCAGGGATTTAAAACAGAGAATGAACAAAGCCTGTACACAATTCATTTTCCAGAAAACTCACACATACAGGCATATATATATATATATATATATATATATATATATAAACACCCCCATACTTATTCACTGATATGCAAGCAATAGATTATATTCAAAAGATGAGGTTACTCACGGGCATGAAGAAGCAGAGAACAGATTTTTGAAACAGCTTTTTGAAAGTCTTTTGAAAATCTTGACTTTGCACTTGAATGTTGAAATGCCTTATCAACCAGACATACTTGTTTGTTGGTGAACAGAGTGGCTTTGATTAAATTATGAAAAGAAGATACTCGGTTGTGTTGAACGAAAATGAGGTGAGGAAGGCTGATATATTATTTAGTACTGTATGGCGGTGTATCAGACATGTACAAGATTTTGTATATTTTTGGATCAGAGATTTTTTATTTTGTTTAGTGGCTGATGGTTTACATTTTGATGGCTGCATTAATTGCTTGGTATTTTTATGTCTTCAGCCATGGCTTGCATTACTTTTGTTTTCCTTCCTTTACAAGCCTGCATGCTTACTTTTTGATATTTGTTTTATTCTTGCCTGCCTACATTTTTGACCAAGCAAGAGGCTTGTTTTCGGCTATAGTGGCTGATGTATCTTTGCTTTTGATATGCATTAATTACCATTGTACAAATCTACTTTGTTATATTCTTGCCTATTTTCTTACTTCTTGTACTAAGCTGATATGATATTGAGAAGATTTTGTGGGGTGCATTGTTTATGTTTAATTACCTTCTTGCATTAATTACTCAGTTGAGATAATGTGGGGTAAGTACAAATGCTTTTACTCCAGCTTACATGAATCAAGATAATGTCAGTTAGTATATTTCATTGCTTTTAAAGTTTACATTTGGCTGTCTTCTTTTTGTTTTACTTTTTTTTTTTGCATGTATATATATGGTTAAAGTTGTTTTATAACTATTTTCTTTGTTTATAGGCTGAGATGACTCTTGTTTCGGCTGAGATCATATTTATTTGGTGGCTAAAGATATATTTTTGTTTGTTCACGCTTAAATTCGGCTGATAGATGATATAGTGATGGTTTGCATTAATGTTGTTTGCCTTGTTTAGCAAGCTTAGTTATATCTTGTATTTATTTATTTCATATTTTATATTACTTGGTTCTTAGCTTTGCATTCCAAACCTTTACAGGCAACATATTATTTGTTTCTTTTGTATTCTTATGGCTTAATGTTTATGTATATAAAGCTATTTTTAGTTATGTTTGTAAACTCTATTTTCTTACTCACCCATATTAAATCTTTCATTTCTATTTATAGGTTAACTAGCAAGTGTTAAATTTATAACATATAATTTATTTTATACTTTACATTAAATATCGATAAGATAAATTTTATACTTCATTTTCTTATTATTATTTTCATACTTATGTTACTTGTTATTATTTCAAACCATTTTGTAACAATTACTATTGATATAAAAATCAATTTTGTAAAGATATTACCTTAACAACATTGTTTAAGAGTAACTCCTTATTGAATTAAAATGATTTACAAAAGAAACCATTTCTAGGTTAATAAATAACATATTTTATTTGAATTTGGAAAAATCAAATCGATTAACCAATTAATTTTACAAATTTTTAAATCAAAAATTAAATTAATTATCAATTTAAAATAAATTAAAATTCGGGATCGTTACAGACTTCCCCCCTTAAAAGGAATTTCGTCCCCGAAATTTACAGGCACGAAAAGAACACTACACAGGATACCAAATCAGAATATCAACAATATGAGAACAAACTCATACAACACTACACAGGATACTCGGGTCATAAATTCTATGAAATATGCAAAGCACTGGCTAGTTCGAAGGGATAACTAACCGTCCGTAGAATATATCCGAACTCAAATTGTATTCACATATCTGTCTACTCTTGGGTATAATTTCAAAATGTTTAGTTTAGAAACCAAAGTATATCTGTCAACCATAGCAACCAAAGCAAACAAAGCAATCAATACATCCAAACAAACAATTCTGGCCAAATTGGAGTTTATGTCCCATATTAATATATCGAATTTCCTTCCTGGATCTACCAGGATTTATCAAAGAATTGAGAAGAGACGCTGAACAAAAGAGATTGATAGAGATAAGATTGTTTCCACTGCTACAAGAAATTGACCATTTATAGTCGTATTTCCCTGTCCCCTATCTCGTTCTCTTCTTGCACTCATACTTACTATCGGTGGATAGCCAGAGAATTTACTGAGACATTCGAACGGATATCTTAGGGATTACTCATTCTAGGGATACTTCACCCTATCTCTAATGAGCTACTTAATGTGTTATACTCCTAAGCTAAAGTTTCACCTTAGCTCTGATACCAAATGTAACGAAGCGGATTTTGTCCGTTCGAAAATCGACATCCATACTTTACATCGTACTCGAATGCCATAGATTCGACCGTTCAAATCCGAGTCGCCGGAGCTTATAACACAATTAAGTAAACAACACAGCGGAATAAATAATGAATATCAATATACAACATCTGATACAACATCCTGATACAACAGATGATACAATATATATCGATATACATCAGAGATATGATACAATAAAATAGCATATTTGTCCGATAACTCAAATCAAAGTTTTCAAAATAATCAAAATTTGAATTCACTTCAAAATTCAAATGATTTCGAGTGTAACCCATGCCAATTCAATTTCGAGCTTCAAAATGAATTTCAAAATCTAGACGAAAATGTGATCCAATTTTCAAATAATTTTGGCAATGGGAATAGTTTCAATAACGATACGATTGAAAACTTTGGTTATCAAGAAATTCAAAATGAAAATTTTCAAATTAATAATCATGAATTTGATTTTGTAGACCAAATGGAAAAAGGTAACGGGGATTTACTACTTGAAAAATACAAAAAATTTCGTGAAAATCATAATCAAATCTCAATTTGCAAAGAATCAAATAATAATCTACCGTTTATCAAAATTGACAATTCTTGTTCTCAACAAGTCCAAATCGAAAATTTTCAAGTTAATAATTACAAATTTGACTTTGTTGAGCAAATGAATGAAATGTACAATGATCACATGGATTTTGTGTTCGAAACATATTCGAATCAACGTGTTAAACATACTCAAATTCCAACGCGTGACAAGTCAAGTGATAATCCACCTTTTATCCAAATCGATGATTTTCAAATAACAACTTTCGAAATTGAAAACGGAAATTTTAACGAAGTTGTTGAAAACATGGTAATTGATTTGGATTTCCATTCTTTTGAGGGTGTGGAACCAAATTTAAAATTCGATCTTCCTTTTCTCGATTCTGAAAATTTGAATACAACAATTTTGGATTTTGAAATGGATACATGCGACGAAGTTGTTGCTAATCCAACGAAGGAAGAAGAATTTAACGAACGCGAGTTTTATGGACTTTTCGAAAATGTGTCCTTAAATTCTGATGGGGAAGATTTCGATCACCATTTTGACTTTAAAATCGATAGTTTGAAGGAAGTTTTCAATGATAAACTTGAATTTCAATTTGGTGAAAATAAATGTGAATTTCAATCAATTGTTATATCTACCCCAAAAATCACCGAAAATAAAACAACTCGTAAGATTTTTAATAAAACAACATTCGTTTTTCCAATTCCACATTCGAGTTCAAAATCTTTTATGGTTTGGTTTTTCGAGCTTAAGCTGTGTCTCGCATACTTGACGAGACAAATGAATTGGTCTTTGAAAGACCGTTTCATTTATTTTTTGATGATATACTTTCTGATCTCGTGTAAATACATTTCATTTTCATGTAAATAATAATAAACGTTCCTTTCACTTGGCTTGACTGTAGGGACATAGTCAAAATCAAGTGTGGGGGGAGACTCATCTTCTTCTTGATTTTTTAGGATTAATTTTTCATTTTTCTTCCAAAAACTCAAAAAAAGAAAAAATTCAAAAACAAAAGAAGATTTTTTTTTAGCATTTTGATTTATTTTTAAAAGAAACACTATAAGATAAATATATGGTTTTGGTTTATTAAATTGAAATTTTTGGAAATTTATTTGTCTAAACAAAAATAAAAATGAAATTTGATTACAAATAATAATGGTTTAACTAGTATATAGGAAGATTCATACGTGTTAATTATGAAGTATATCCTAATTGAAAATCTTTGTTTTAAAAAGTGGTTGATTTAAAGTAAAGGATATAACATTTTTTTTGTCTTCTAAGTTAAATGGTGCTAAGATGATTTTGCAAAACTCTCTCTCTCTTAAAAAAAATAAAAAATAATAATAACATCCAAGTATTCACTCTCATTTAAAAGTCCTCACGGTTATGCATGGGTGAATTACTTGGAATTTTTGATTATGTGCTTTCATACTCATTTAAAAGTCCTTACGGTTATGCATGTATGGAACACATGTAAAAAAACAGACTTAATAAAAACCACCTACGGTCGATAAGTGTATGCACGAAAGTGCGTACACTCGCCATGCTTTGTACTCCCCTCACATAAGCCCGAAAGGCAGTGCATGGGTGGTATATCTGGCCTTAGTTTACCTGAGCTAGGTGTGTAATTTTTCTTGGAAATAACGAGAGAGCAAGCAATTGAAATCCTAGCACTACTTTTACTTATTTGATTTGATTTGTTATTGAAAAGAAATGAAAATAGCACTTTGATAAACTTTGATTGTCAACTAAGGATCCATTTTATAATTACACTTTGTTATCTACCGAAACAACAAGTTAAACTATAGTCTATTTGTTATGATAACTTGATTTTTGTTGGAAATTTTGACGAGTAAATGACATAAATTTTCAAGATAATGACCAAAACCTATATTTAACTTATTCGTGTCAATTTAAAAATAAATTCTTCATTTGTAAATATTTTCAAAAAAATTCACATTCATCTCTTTGTAAACAAATCTTGCATTTTGTAAATATTTTCATCCTGCATTTAGATTTTATGGGTAGTATCCGCTGAAAAACCTCACGAGACAACACTCGTCCTACTGGGGACACCCAGAGGTTTAACGGCTTGTTGCATACGCTCAATGCAATCGTGCTCCCTACGAAAACGGATTTATCTTTGTTTTTCTTTATTCGAGGACAAATAAAAAGATAAGTGTGGGGGTATTTGATGTGCACGTAAATGTGCATATTTTTACCACCATATTTATTCTCTTTAAATTAAATAAATGATCATATTGGGTATTTTAACTTGTTTTAACCAAAATCCGTATTAATTCCAAATTGTCACATATCCATCTTCATATAGGGGCAAAACGGTCATTTGCGTGCATATATTTATTTTGGAAAAATTAATTAGAAATTTATACATATTTTTGTAGGAATTTGGTCTCAAATAGGAGTGGTCCATGAAGACACATGCATGCATAACATTAATATAAAGGAATGAAGATGGAAATAATTCAAAGTGAAGATCATGGAGGACCCCACCTACCCACCTGCCTTAATGTACAAATTAAAGGCTAATGCACATGCTTATGGAGTTAATGGTTTCATGTACACTTAATGGGGGATTAAGACATGTTAATGATTACTTGGCCTCCACACTTCCTAAGGTGCATTTTGGGCACTCCCCAAAAAAGTGAATTAGGGTTTTAAAACTTGTATATATACCCCTTATGTTTCATGTAATCCCTCCTCTCTTACTTAGTCTCTCTTCCTCTTTCATTAGTTTAGGTTCAAAATAAAAGAAAAACATCTCTTTCTTTTCATGGCTACTTAGCCATTTATCTTTATGTAATTTCTTTTTTTTATGCAACTTCAATACATGTTGTTTTATTCTTTCATGCTTTTTTCCTTTTATGCAAGTAATGTAGATCTCTCTTATTTCATGCAAGTAGATTAGTTTTGTTTCTTTGCTTTTCTCTCTTTTTCTTTTTCTTTACCTTAATGTTTCAAGCTATATTTTTTGTTTCGATAACAAATATGAGAGGCTAATCCCTTCAATTTAGGGGTAATGAAGCTCTCTAGTTAATGTAGCTTCAACATTTTGTTAATTCATGCTCTCTTTTTGCGCTTAATGATGATCAATGAAGGGTTTTATTTGTTGTTTTTGTGTTGAATTTGATAGCCTATATTGTTGACACCAAATAGGCTATGCTTAAACAATTACTAACACAAATGCCTCTTCGTGAATATATGATTATGGCATAAGAAAGTGATTTGAAATTAAAATTTGATGGTCTATGTTTCTAATCAATAGTTAATAGGCCATACTTAAAATAGATTTCATTTTCATTTTCCTTGTCAAGTTTCATGAAAGTTAGTAAGTGTTTTAAGGGGTGTGTTATAGTTTGATGGCTTATGTTGGCTAATCTCAAATATGTCATACTTATGATAAACACATCAATTAAAACACTAATGACCATAAAAGAGAGATCATGATTTCATGTGTTGAACTACATGATCTAGAGAGTGGATTTATTCTCTAAATTGTCATTTAACTCTCATATTTGCATTTCTTTTCTTTTTGTTAGTTAGTTCATTTTCTCATTTTCTAGCTTAAACACACTCTCGACTTTGGTATAATTTGATTGAGTAGGAAATTTAAATCAACAATTCCCTGTGGATCGACCCGTATTCGCCACGTGCTACATTCGTACACCGTGCGCTTGCGGTTATTTTAATTTAAATTCGTTCGACGGTTTTCTAAACCGATAGAATTTCCGTCGACGAACAAGTTTTTGGCGCGGTAGCCGGGGAATTGCTTCGATTTTGATTTTCTATTTTTCGGATTATTTTCGTTAGATTATATTGTGTGTTTGTTTTGTGTGTTGAGTGCATTTAAAAAAAATAGTTTTGTGTGTTTGATTTGTGCTTGCTTTTGTTTGTTTATTTGTAGTGTTTCATTTTACATTTGCATTTCTATTTCCATTAAAAAGAAAAAAACATACAAAATTTCAAAACAAAAACATTTTATTTCCTGTTCATTTTTTTACAATTTACAACTCAATTTCTTTAACAAACTTGATTGCCTAAAAACTGCAGTTCTCCCCCTTCTCTGTTACTGTTACTGCACAATCTTCTCACTGTAATTCACATCTTCAAACTGTAATTCACTTCACCACTTCAAACCATATACAAACCACTGCTATCCACTACTCTTCTGCCCACAGCCATCCCCTGTTGCTACTGCACAGAGTAATATCATCACATTGATACCACCCCTAACTACCACTGTCAAGCAACAACTACTCGAACTTCTGCCATCACCAGTGCTACAACATCCCAGACCATTTCAACTTCCATGTTCCACTGATCACTACCCACAATCTGACCAAAATCACTGTCATCCCACTATTGCTAACTGCCATCCCTCCCCACACTTCTGCTTCTGCCAAGTTCACCCACAGCCGAACCAACAACAACACTCACCATTCTGTGATTCCATCCTTCCCTGCCTGAACTCCCACAACAAACATCACCATTAATTCAACAGCCATCATACATACCCACAACTCTGCCACACCATTCATTCCCTCTTCAGCAACACCACTCCACCTTTCAGCATTCAAATACATATACTTGCATCAGTGCATACCACTGACCACTGTCACCCCATCATCCAAACTCTTATCACCACAGTTCCTTTGCCACTGCAATTGCATAACATTTCTGCGAGCAACCACAAACCGACTGCATATTGCCAAACCCTACAAGTGACAATATTGCCAAAAGCACAACCAACTGATCAACTGACCTCTTCAACAACCTCCATCAACATATACTGTTCCACCACCGATACTTCTCCACCCCCCCGGCCACTTCCTCCTTCAACGACAAAGATCACCACAGCCAACAGCAAATAACTGGACATTAACATCATCATTCCATTGCCATTCATAATCATCATATCCACTTCCTCCTCCAACATTCATTTGCCAATCCAAAATCACCTTCCCATCATTATCATACATCAATAGCCAACATACCATCTAACCGCCACCAAATCATCTCCCTGCTCCTTCAACCAAAACCACCATATCTAACCACTTCACTACAGCCCCCTCCGAACCCCTTCAGTTTAACTGCAGTTCCATCAAACTCCTCAACTCATTTCATCTACTGTAGCGCACAATCACACTGCCACCGTCTCAATACCCCTCAGTGAATTCCCAAATTGTCAATCGCGAGCATCCCAAACCCGCAACCGAACATCAATTCGAATCGCATATCATCGAACTTCAATTTGAACACACAAATTCCTCAAACCATGGCGGTCGAGAATCGCCTCACAAAATTCTGGGCATGGTTGTTGATTTTTGGGCATGGTTATCAATAATTGATTTCCCAATTCGATAGCTGATTTTCGATTTTGTTGATTGCGAAATTGCGATGAATTTTTTTTTTCAAAAAAAAAAACCGTGTTAGTGATGGAAAGAATAAAAGTTGCATACGAAGTTTTTGATTTTAAAGTTGTAATTGCGTCAAAGTGTAGGAGTTGGACCAAATCTGGTCAGCGGGCCGGGTTGTGTTGTATTGGGTTGAGTTTTGTTTTAGGGTGGATTCAAGTTATTGTTATCATAATTTTTTTTTCGTTTTTCTTAGTGTGAAGTGCCTGACTTTGGATTTTTCTTTTACCCAAAAAAAGTGGTTTGCTTTGTTTGCTTTGGTTTTAGTTAGTTCTGCTTTATCCTTTAAAAAAAACCAAAAAAAATTAGTTGTAATGTAACGAAGCGGATTTTGTCCGTTCGAAAATCGACATCCATACTTTACATCGTACTCGAATGCCGTAGATTCGACCGTTCAAATCCGAGTCGCCGGAGCTTATAACACAATTAAGTAAACAACACAACGGAATAAATAATGAATATCAATATACAACATCTGATACAACATCCTGATACAACAGATGATACAATAGATATCGATATACATCAGAGATATGATACAATAAAATAGCAGCGGAAAAGAAAATAGCTAACACCAGCAGCGGAACAGATAACTCCAATATAATCTTCAAGAGAGAACTCCAACAGCAGCTCGAACCATCATCACAAAACACTAAGACAAGCAAGTCTCGTCCATATCCAAAGACTGAACTAACCTCAGATCATCTACCAAACCTAATTATCTGAAAAACCCAACTCTAGACTGCTCGTGTGGAAAATAGTGAGCACCCAGAGTTTAGGAAAGGAACAATAAACTCCGGGTCAGTCATGGGACTGGTGTGAGTAACAAAAATAGTTTATCTTTTAAACACAAACAGTAAAATAATTTTAAAGTAATTCGCAATGCTTTTTAGAAAATGAAACTACCATAAGACCTCCCGCCACACACACAACGCAAACGCAGACTTGGAGGAGATTTCTTCTTATGATAGTCAAACATGCTTGATACGTGAATTCTTTGATATTATTATTATAAGTGCAAAGTGAAGAAACATTTCGAAAGTAGAATATAAATCTTAGCCAGCATAGACATTCCGAACTATGCCTACTATAGCTACCATCCAAACAGTGGGGCGCCACCATAAGTAGATGGCAGGTAATACAACTAAAACCGTACAAGGCGCGTATTGTTTCTTTGGATTTTCCAACAAATGGTCAGGCTAAGGAACTTCCTACTGCCACATGGGATCGCCTCTGGCGGGACGTCCCGAGAACCTAACCGGATCTCTGCCAACACAAGGCTGGGTTACCTCTGTAACTAGGTAACTACTACTCGAGCAAGCCATTCCCCGGTCCTTTGGGACCTTTATCCGAGGCGCCTCTAAGCAACAACCACACAGTAAATGAGATTGGAGCTACCACATAGGTAAATATCTGGGCTCCATACCATGATACCACTCTTTACCAGAAGGGAATGACACACCCTAAAGGGCGCGACCCTCATAACCTTGCCGCATCTTTCCTGTTTTGACCATTTCCGGGGTGTGAGGTCCTGATGCAGTCTCGTCCACAAAGCTACGCTTTGGTACAAAGCCATGCTTTGGGTCAACAAATGATCAAAGTAATGATCACAAAGATAAATGATCAAACAAATGATCATACCACAAATGATCAAACAATGATCATTTCACAGCAACACTTAGCATGTCACATTACCAAATTGGGAATATATCGCTGATAACCTTCAACTACATAACCTCTGAGCTCGTACGTCTCAGAGAAGGGTGTTAAGCTAAAAGGATAAATTCTCCGCCACCAACAGAAATGTATTTGAAAGAAATCTGCTTTATATCTCAAATTGTAATGTCAGACACACAATCCATACAAGTCTGTTCCGGGCTTGAACAGAACCGAAGGCACTTCTTACGAAGCCCTTGCAAATCCGGGTATTCACAATCCCGATCGGATTTCCCATCACTTAGGAAATCTCTATACCGGCGCGACTCAGTGCAGAGACAATCGATAGGTCATCCTATCGTTCTCGCAAATACCCGGTCTTCAAATGCTATCCACAACGACGTATCACATATTCGGAATGGGTTATACGACACAAAGGTCCTTTCCCGGCTAAACCGAATAGTGAGCGAAATAGTTCAAAAACATATGGATATTGGGATTTCAATTAAGTCACAACTTAAAACCCAAAATTTTCTTTAAATGGTTTAAACAATTTACCATTTTCAAATCTTTTAAACAAAAGATTTATTTCAAAAACCTTCAGTGGTTTGAACAATTTCCACACTTTAATCTTTTAAACAAAAGATTTAATTCACAAAGTTCACCCCATTCACAAAGATCCATTTACGGATTTCAAATCAACCCCCATTTCAATTGGATTAACTCGTTAAATCTTTAAATTAAAGATTTAACTTATAGCTTTCAAACCGTTTCCATGACTTGGAAAATCATTTTCATTCTTAACTTGAAATCCTTTTAACACAAATTGGACGTTCACTTCTTATCTGAAAGCTTTTATTATTTGAAAACAATTAGTTTTCGTTCCAGAAGATCCAATTTTATTTACACGAGTTAAAGCCTTTGAATTTAAATTCAAATTTCCAAATCAATACCTTTAAAATAGTTTAACCCATATAAACTAGTATAACATCTTTAGTCCCTAGTTTAGAATTCAATTTCAAATATTGAATTTGAATTAAAATATATAAATTTCAAAACCCAATTAAGTTATTCAAAATAAATTTCATCTTTGAAATTCTATTTCAAAAGCTTTTCACTTTAAATCCAAAACATTTCCAAAACATTTTGAATTTAAATATTCAAATTTAAAACTATTTCAAAATCTGTGACTTAATCGATTTCCTCGTGAAATCCATATTTGTGTGTGTATAGTGTGGTCCAGGAGTTTAACACACAATAGTGCAACAACATTCAATCATCACAAATCAAAATATAGAAATATAGTTGATAAGCAGTATGAACTATAATGCTTATCGTCCATTCACAAATTTACAGATAATATGCAAATGTAAATAAACGAACAAATCATACATGGCACAAATCACAGAACAAAATATCACAGATCAGTTAGGGCAATCAATTCAAGGCAACTCATTCAATACAATCATTCATAAGCAGGATTGATAAATCGTTAACCCTAATCAATACAATTTATTTCCAAGTAAATTAATCGATTCTTAATTATTAATTAATAACATATTTATTAATTAATAAGGGTTAATTACTTAATTTTCCTAAATTATTTTAAGTAGTTATTTATTATCAATTAATTAAATCATTTATTCCTTAATTAATCACTTAAGTTAATTACCATTTATTAATTAACTTTAAATAATCAATTAAATTTCTTACGTTAAATGGGTCAAACACCAAATTAATTTCTAGTTACAAATTTGATTAAGGTCATTAATTTAATTATAAGTTAATTTATATCATTCTTTAAATATACATTTATTAAATATAATTACAACTATAAATTAGTTACATTCTCAATTAACTTTCCATATAAATTAATTAGAAATCAAATCACTCTTAATGATTTTAAATCATATCTTAGCTTTAATTTTGTCAACATGATTTTCTTAACTAATACTAAACCTTTATTTAACAAAATAACATGAAAGTTAATAGGCTAATTTACAAAGCAAATAAACCCGAGACAACTACTGGATTTCCCCGAGTTCGACACGAGTTTCCCCCACTTCTACCCGCGTCCTTCTTCTTTTCCCACGCTTTCTTTTCTTCTGCGTTTTTTTTCCAGACAAGTTTTAAGTTTACATGAAAAACATCAGGAAATCAACCCCCACACTCGAGCACTAACCCGAAGTAATCACCCTCCCTTCTCGAGTATTATTCACGCCGCTTCCCACCATCAACTTAACACCAACCATAACGTGCTCGTGCTCGTGCACGTGCACCCTTACTCCAGCCATCGCTGGTCGTCACCGAGACCACCCACACGACGACGAACACGCCCTCGTCCCTTACCAACACTCAGACCATCCAATTCACCCAAAATACAAAATTGAGAAAATCAGCTTCAACTGGAAACCTGGGAACAACAGAAAAACATCACCCCCTTCGAAACCTGTAACGCCAACTGCTCGACGCTCCGACCACCGTTCGCCACCAAACTCCGGCCTTCTACTCCCTAATACTCGCTTCACCAATCGTCCAAATCTCGTAGCACTCGACGCATCATGGAAAGAGAACGAAGAACAAACGCGACCCCTTATTAAACTAGGGTTAAAAACTTTAAACGTACGCCGCCTCCTCCACGATGAACTGGACCACCACCCACTATTTTTCCCAGACTCGTCGTACTTCCCTCCACCTTCACACGAAACTCCGGCCACCGAAAGCCCTCCTACCGCCGGCAATCGATGAAAATACCCAAAACAGTTCTATCCAAACTGCTACTTAAATGCTTGACTAAAAATAATAATTCTTGTTTCAAAAATCAAGTTTTATTATTAGCTTTTGATTCATATACTTGAATCCATGATTTATGAAAATCAAATTTGAACTTATTTAAACTATCCACTGTAGTTTTATACTTTTCACAACCAATACAAACTGTTTTTTTCTTTAAACAAATTTTTAGACTCAACTTTATGTTATAACCAACATTTTATGTTCATAACTTAAGTCTAATCAAAGCTTGGATTAATAGCAGATAAATTTTAATGTGTACTTAAGCCTGGAACTAAGGTCAGAGAGATATACAGAGGTGCTTATCACTATATTCAAACATATACAGAGTTATACTAAACAAAAGTATACCCAAAACAGAATAAATTCCAGAAAGAAGCATGTAACAGAACAAATACACTTAACTATTTTTTTTTTGATTTTGATGTTACTCACAGATAAGTATTCAACAGTTTTACTACTATGTTTAAAATAAAAGTACTCACAGATAATTTGAGAAGAAATGAAACAGAGCTCTTCCAATATGTTGAACAGGTTTGACATTTGACTAAATTAAAGTTTGGCTCTGTTCTTTAAATTTACAGAAACATTAACTTGTATACACATTTTTTTTTCTTATTTTAAACTTAATATATTAGGTAACAAACAACTTTTGTTTTAAATCCCAAGTTCATAAAGTCACTAGATCAAGTGGAATTGATTTTTTTTTTCTCTTTTGAAGCAACTTGGTTCAGGGATTTAAAACAGAGAATGAACAAAGCCTGTACACAATTCATTTTCCAGAAAACTCACACATACAGGCATACATACATACATACATACATACATACATACATATATATATATATATATATAAACACCCCCATACTTATTCACTGATATGCAAGCAATAGATTATATTCAAAAGATGAGGTTACTCACGGGCATGAATAAGCAGAGAACAGATTTTTGAAACAGCTTTTTGAAAGTCTTTTGAAAATCTTGACTTTGCACTTGAATGTTGAAATGCCTTATCAACCAGACATACTTGTTTGTTGGTGAACAGAGTGGCTTTGATTAAATTATGAAAAGAAGATACTCGGTTGTGTTGAACGAAAATGAGGTGAGGAAGGCTGATATATTATTTAGTACTGTATGGCTGTGTATCAGACATGTACAAGATTTTGTATATTTTTGGATCAGAGATTTTTTATTTTGTTTAGTGGCTGATGGTTTACATTTTGATGGCTGCATTAATTGCTTGGTACTTTTATGTCTTCAGCCATGGCTTGCATTACTTTTGTTTTCCTTCCTTTACAAGCCTGCATGCTTACTTTTTGATATTTGTTTTATTCTTGCCTGCCTACATTTTTGACCAAGCAAGAGGCTTGTTTTCGGCTATAGTGGCTGATGTATCTTTGCTTTTGATATGCATTAATTACCATTGTACAAATCTACTTTGTTATAGGATTTCAAGTTTCATAATGGTCGGACTTGTCATTTGATTGTACAGACTCGAAACGCCTAGAAATCAATTAAATTGAAATCAATTTGAAATAACTTGATTTTAGCACAACTTCTTCATACGATGGAATTTAGACCTGAAACCTATTCCATTGATTTTAAAATATTTTAAAACATCTATTTTGATATATGGGTTGATCCATTTTCGTTCCGGAGTCGAAACAGGCTTTTGGGCCAGTATCGTTCAACCTCCAAACCAATCGTATCCGTTCCTCTAATTTCAGCTCTACCTATATATATCTGGTTATAAACCCTAGCAGCCTTTCTATTTCTCATTTCTGGACGTACAGAAACTTCTGTTGCTTCTCTTCCTCAATGGTTGAAAACCCTAATCTTCCCAATCCAATTTCAATTCAAAATACAACTTCAGAAATTAAACTCCACAAACTATATCAAACTATATATGGATTTGAAGCTCTCGACGAGCGCAAGTCAAATATATGATTTTTTTAATCTGTGTTTCGGTGTGGCCAAAAAACGATGAACTGTTTACGGCCGTTCATCGCGTCTCGACCAAACTTGTCCGATCTTCGTGTGGGTATTGTAGAGTAGACCGAGGGGACTTCATCTATGTGGTTTATGCGTCGAATCAACGGCTGGATCTATGGCAAAAATTCATTTAGGGTTGGGCTATCAACTGGCGGTGGCTGTCTTTCGTGAAAGCACGGTGGTCGCGCTCAGACCTAGGGAGGCGGCTCGGCGAGCCTAGCATGGTGGTGTGCTCTGTTGAGGCGATCGTCGCCTATGGAAGCGGCGATAATTCTGGTAGCTGTGGCAGATTGTTCGAGTTCGAATGATTAGGGTTCAATACTGTGGCACGATCGTGTGCAGGCACATGACATTGCTTGGTGACATGTAAGGGTTTCTGTTTGTTTTATTTATTATCTAATTTAATTTATTTTAAATCGTATCGTTCTAATTTGCATAACTTTTGCGTACGAGGCCCAATTCATGCGCGGGTTTCTCCGCTAGGATCGTATTGAAATTCCAGACATTTTGGCGCTGGTTTTGACGGATTCTGAGACTGTTTGAATTTTGAGTTTAAATTGAATTTAATTTCAATTTAAATTCAAAAGATGAGTGCTTTAACCCACTCACAACTTCTAAAATTTATTGTATTTGTTAAATTGATTTATGATGTGATTAGAAATTTACTTATGACTATTTGGCATATTCTCAGTTTATTTGAATTTATTTGAAAAAAATAATTATTTAATTTATTATTGAATATAAACTGTCAGTAAATACCTGTTATTTATTATCTATTCTATATTGATGTTACTGATTGAATTGGATGATGATTGTGATAAATGTTTGATTATTGATATTGGATGAATGGATATTGCATTTTATACTTGATGTGCACGTAAATGTGCATATTTTTACCACCATATTTATTCTCTTTAAATTAAATAAATGATCATATTGGGTATTTTAACTTGTTTTAACCAAAATCCGTATTAATTCCAAATTGTCACATATCCATCTTCATATAGGGGCAAAACGGTCATTTGCGTGCATACATTTATTTTAGAAAAATTAATTAGAAATTTATACATATTTTTGTAGGAATTTGGTCTCAAATAGGAGTGGTTCATGAAGACACATGCATGCATAACATTAATATAAAGGAATGAAGATGGAAATAATTCAAAGTGATGATCATATAGGACCCCACCTACCCACCTACCTTAATGTACAAATTAAAGGTTAATGCACATGCTTATGGAGTTAATGGTTTCATGTACACTTAATGGGGGATTAAGACATGTTAATGATTACTTGGCCTCCACACTTCCTAAGGTGCATTTTGGGCACTCCCCAAAAAAGTGAATTAGGGTTTTAAAACTTGTATATATACCCCTTATGTTTCATGTAATCCCTCCTCTCTTACTTAGTCTCTCTTCCTCTTTCATTAGTTTAGGTTCAAAATAAAAGAAAAACATCTCTTTCTTTTCATGGCTACTTAGCCATTTATCTTTATGTAATTTCTTTTTTTTTATGCAACTTCAATACATGTTGTTTTATTCTTTCATGCTTTTTTCCTTTTATGCAAGTAATGTAGATCTCTCTTATTTCATGCAAGTAGATTAGTTTTGTTTCTTTGCTTTTCTCTCTTTTTCTTTTTCTTTACCTTAATGTTTCAAGCTATATTTTTTGTTTCGATAACAAATATGAGAGGCTAATCCCTTCAATTTAGGGGTAATGAAGCTCTCTAGTTAATGTAGCTTCAACATTTTGTTAATTCATGCTCTCTTTTTGCGCTTAATGATGATCAATGAAGGGTTTTATTTGTTGTTTTTGTGTTGAATTTGATAGCCTATATTGTTGACACCAAATAGGCTATGCTTAAACAATCACTAACACAAATGCCTCTTCATGAATATATGATTATGGCATAAGAAAGTGATTTGAAATTAAAATTTGATGGTCTATGTTTCTAATCAATAGTTAATATGCCATACTTAAAATAGATTTCATTTTCATTTTCCTTGTCAAGTTTCATGAAAGTTAGTAAGTGTTTTAAGGGGTGTGTTATAGTTTGATGGCTTATGTTGGCTAATCAATAACTCAAATATGTCATACTTATGATAAACACATCAGTTAAAACACTAATAACCATAAAAGAGAGATCATGATTTCATGTGTTGAACTACATGATCTAGAGAGTGGATTTATTCTCTAAATTGTCATTTAACTCTCATATTTGCATTTCTTTTCCTTTTGTTAGTTAGTTCATTTTCTCATTTTCTAGCTTAAACACACTCTCGACTTTGGTATAATTTGATTGAGTAGGAGATTTAAATCAACAATTCCCTATGGATCGACCCGTATTCGCCACGTGCTACATTCGTACATCGTGCGCTTGCGGTTATTTTAATTTAATTTCGTTCGACGGTTTTCTAAACCGATAGAATTTCCATCGACGAACAATACTGTTATAAACTACAAGCTGTTATGGATTTTTATTTCATTCGGGATTGCGGTTTGAAATGATATATAACCGTATTTATACTTTAAATTACGGATTGAAATGATAAATATCTGTATCACTTGACCATAGGATAGAAAATTATACACACACACACCGTGGTCTATATATAAAAATATTTTTTAATAATTTCTATGGTTTTGTAAAGAAATATATGGTTTTAGATAAATATTGATTTTAGATATTATATGAATGTTATTCTATCCTTGATTTTAAGCTTTGTGTAATTTGTTTTAATATAGAATAAGCTTAATAATAAGTTTGATTTTTATTGAAGATAATATGGTTAAGTATTTATGTAACGACTGTAGATTTTCAATAATTAAATTGGTTAAATTGATAAGATTTTTGTAATTAAATTTAGAAAGAAATAAAATTTTATAATTTATATTGAAGTTAATGTTAAAAATGAAATGTAGCATTGGTAATTAAAATTTATTTTCGACAATTAAAGTGAAATCCTAATAAAGAAGTTGTGTTAATTGTTGCACTTGGGTATAAAATTTAAAATAAGCAATTAAAGGTAGGCATTTAATTAACCAATGAAATAATATATTGATTAATAGTAACTGAATGTAAATTATGGCAATAATGTTAATGCAATGTAAGCAATGCTAATTAAAGTTAATAATAACTGAATGGAAGGAATTCCAATTAATAAAAATAAATTTAAATGCTATAATAAAAAAATAAAACGTAACAATGTTAATTAAAGTTGATCTTTAACGATTTCAATGAAATTCCAATTCACTAAAATAATTTAGATGTCATACTTGACTATGAATTGAATATAAGGAAACAAGAGTAGATATTGAACAAATTGTGGAATTAGTATAAAATTTATGATAGTTAGATAAGAACAGTGTTATGTAATCATTTTTGTTATTTAATATTGGAAGGAATAAAAATATGTAATCCGTTAATGAATTTATAACGGGTATGAAATGTAAGAATGTTGATGTAAGCTAATAAACAATTAATTCAATGCAATCCTAATTGATTGAAACAATTATTTGGGTTATAACTGATTGTAAATAGGAATATTTGGTAATAAATTTAATATAAGAAAAATAATGTAAATATTCAATTTATCAATGAATTAATAATAATAAATAGTGATTGAATAAAATTAATGTTCTATGTGTAATTGTTTGGAAATGATAACTTATATAAACATGATTAAGGTTAGTGGCAACAATTATTATACAGTAATCGTTTATTTAGTCCATTAAATCAAATTTGTAATCAATTGCAATGAATCTCAATTTAATGTTACATTAATATAAAATTTAGGGAAACAATTGGAAATAATGCCAATCTTATTTATAATATGACAGTTGGTTGAATAAAAGGAATGGAAATAAAGTTTTATCAATATATTGGAATTTAATTTATGATAACTGAATTAATTGCAAATAAATGAAATTAAACATTTAATTATTACGTTAATAGAAATTTAGATGAAATATGAGAATATTAAGGTAATAGATTTTGAATCCAATGTTAATTTCATCCGTTTGATAGTAATGAATTGAATAATAGGATGAAAGGTAAATTTAATAGAATTATTGAAAATTAAATTTATAATTTCTGAATTTAATGAAATCGAGGTTAATACTGAAATGGATAAATTAATCAACTCTAAATTGACATTTAAATTTGTTTAAATTATTGTAAATGATTAAGAAATTTAAAAATGATAGGAATTTTCAATTATAGAATTGAAATTGAAAATTTGACTTAATTAATTAATTAATTATTAATTTATTTAATTAATGTAAAAAAATAACCATTTTGGCCACTGACTCGGATATCGACGGAACCAGTTTCATCGGATCCGTAACGGCAAATTATTGCAGGGTTTCAAGTTTCATAACGATCGGACTTGTCGTTTGATCGTACGGACTCGAAACGCATAGAAATCAACGAAATTGAAATTAATTGAAATCAATTTGCAATAACTGGATTTTGCCAAAACTTCTTCATACGATGGAATTTGGACCTGAAACCTATTCCATCGCGTTTAAAATATTTTAAAACATCTATTTTGATATAGGGGTTGACCAAATTTCGTTTCGGAGTCAAAAAGGGCTTTTTGGGCCATTTTATCGTTCAACGTGTAAGTAAATCTTGCCCATCTATTCTTTTTCCAGCTTTGTCTATGAATACGTCGTTATAAACCCTAATTGTTCCTCATTGTCATTTGTCTGTACGTACAATTTTTTTTCACCTCCTCATTTCAATGACAGACAAACCCTAATTCCAATTGCAATTCCAAATCAAATCCAAAGCTAAAATTTCAAACTTCACAATATATGCCAAATTTTATATCAATTCGAAGCTCTCGAAGAGCGTAACTCAGATCTGCAACTCATTTTTCTATTCGACGCATTGTTTGTCCAGAAATCAAAGAACAATTTTCGGCCGTTCATCACGTCGAAATCAAACTAGTCTGATCGCCAAATCAATTTATAGGTTTTGAAGAGTGGACGGAGGGGAATTCATCGACGGTGTTCGCTTGTCGATCTGACGGCAGGATTGGCCAATTTAATTCGATTTAGGGCATGGGGTTTCGGTGGTTGTTGTTGGTTTTCGCATGAAAACGCGTGGCTTTGATTTCCGTGGGGATGATCGCGGCGTCAGGAAGGGGTGCGGTCGATCCTGGTTGGTGGCACGATGGGCAGAAGTGGCGGCGAGGTGTGTGCGTGCATTGTTTTTTGGGGGAGAAAGTTCGCGTGTGTCTAAGTAGCGGTGATGACGTGGCAGTGAGGGGGAGGTAAAGTGTGACGCCCCACCTCTATACCCACGCTAGCCAAGAACACTACGGAGTAATGCAGTCGACTAGCACGGAGAATAAGGCTGTTGAGGAGCGACCATCTGTATAATTGCTTTGTGCGAGTACCGGTATGCCAGATAAAAATATAACTTTTCATCTCTAGAGGAAATCCGACATACCGACACAAACTCAAAGCTACTACACAGTGGCTATAATATCTTCGGAAACAAATATAGAAATAAACATAACATAAATCAGTCACAGACAATTTCATATCACAAAGGCGGAAATAGATATGAATATTACACATGAAAGTGTACATCAGAGTAGTGGTCAAAAGGATCCACAATAATACAAAGGAATAGATACAAGTGCTAGACAAAAGAATAAGTATACATTATGGAGTCTGTATCTCAAATGTATACAACAAAAACTACTAAACTATAGTAGTTAGCCAAAAGGTCAGATGATGGTCCGATAAGGAGTCAAGCAGAAGCACCTGTAAAATCTCAGTCTGACCCGAGTATTATTTAATAAGAAAATAATAAACGGATCAGTCTAGCTATAAATATCAGATGAAGTGATATAGAATCAGAGTTATGACTAAACACATAATAATCACATGGCCAAGCTGTGATATATAAGTAGTTGATAATCAACAAGAGATTAATCAATATCACAAAATCTACACAAGAATCCAAGAAGTGACATACTCTTTATTTCGTTCATCAAACCAGAAATATTGACGATAATATCAATGTCAATCGCAAAAGTCAATGACGCACAAATTCCAGAAGACTACACAAGAAATCCAGAAATCACTAAAGTCAATGACACACAAATTCACCAATGCACAAATATCGATAAGACTTATCAATGGAAATCACGAAAAATTGGTGAAACACAAATTCTAGAAATCTACACAAGAAATCCATAAATCACAAAAAGGGGAGGGGAGGCCTATCACAAACGGGAGCATAAAGCTCACCAACACGTGTATCACAAACGGAACGCTAATTCCATGGTCGCTAACCATCACAAATTGAGCCGAAGCTCCACAAACGGCCCGAAGACCATGGGTTGCTACCCCATCACAAATTGAGTCGAAACTCCACAAAACGGGGTTTAGTCTCCCTCGCAGACAAAGAGACATCGCACATTGCTAGTCTAAATCACAAAGATGATCGTCATGATCAACGAGAAGTGTCAATTACACTGAGCTAGTAAATATATGAGTTTAGCTTCATGTCCCATAACCACTTGCTTAACTTAAATATTTACGAACAAACTGTAAATCTCCACTAGAAAATTATCACAAGAGGTTCAATCGAACAAGTCCAAGAATTAACCGACAAAGTAAACGCAAGCGTTTCATACCACTTGTTTTACTAAGCCGTTTAATTAGATTTCTCATACGAGTGAGGTAAAGGTTTGTATATACTAATAGATTGGAAAACTGTTTTATAAACGAATTTGGTATTAAAATAGTATTGAAATCGTTTGAGGAAAGAGTTTTGATATTTACTACTAGTATAGAAAACCTTTATATTTTTAAAGTGACAAATCACGAAGAAGATTGTAAGAACAATCAATCACAAAAATTCACGTACGAAGACGTGAATAAAATCCAAAGAAATCGATAAAGGATCCATCGAAATGGATATTCAAAAATCCCTAAAAAGAGTCATCAAAGTCATAATAGATGATAACAACAAATAGGATTATCACGAATCGATTTAAATTGGAATTTCAATCCTAAAAGGCAAATTGAACTCAAACAGCAGGTTCAGTCGACTGAACAGAGTTTTCAGTCGACTGACCCTGTACCTGGAAATTTTCCAGGTTCAGGAAACTTTCTGTTTCCAGTTTCAGTCGACTGTGCAGAATTTTTCAGTCGACTGAATCATGCCTGGAAACTCTCGGGTTTCAGGTTCAGTCGACTGAACAGAGTTTTCAGTCGACTGAATCATGCCTGGGCTGTTTTTCAGCCTTATTCAAATGAAGAGCAAACTCTTCCAAAATGCAACCGGACGAACATTGGCTCTAAGGGTTTATGCCAATCGGCAACCCGGCCCTATATGCTCCTCGATGCATCACCAAAAGCATGATCAAACATCCATAAAAGGATTTCACACAAATTTGACTTAAAAACCCAAAAATTGGAGCACAAAACCAATTCAAATCAAGAACAAATGCACATGAAAAAGTGTTAGGAATTCATACCCAACAACCAAAGATAATTATAGTCATAGATGTGAGATAAAAATCTCACCTTTGCACCCAAATCAATGAAGGAGAAGCTATGAAGCAATGGCAAGACAAGCACTCTTCAATTCCAACTCAACAAGCTTGAATCTAAGCTTAAAGGAGAAACATTTCCTAAATTAGGTTTAGGAAATTTCTGAAATTCAAAGAGAGAATGAGTTGGAGAAGAAGAAGAGGAAGCTTACCAGTGGGTTCTCATGAACTTTGGAGCAAGGAGATGGATTTGCAAAGCAAGCTGGGGCTTAGGAATTTCTATTTCCCATTCTCTTCCTCCATTTTTGCTTGAGCTTGAGTGTTAGGAAAATAGAAGAGAAGTGAATGAAGAGGAGAGGGTTGGAACTGAGTTAGTAAGTGGTTAATTGGCTCAGCCCAAACCAAAACCCTAAGCAAAAAGTAGCAAAATTCAACTTTCTCCAAACATATCGAAGCTTATACTCAAAAAGGTCGCAAACGTCATTTTGAACTCAATGGAGGTGGTCTCGAGTCCTAATTCGACCGTATGCAAAAAGTAGGTTTTCGGACCAAAATCCGACGAACGATAAAATATTTAAATAAAATATTTAAATATAAAATCGATAAATATGCGGGTTGTTACAGACTCCCCTCCTTAAAGAAATTGCGTCCTCGCAATAAGTAAGAAGGAAATATAAGAAGTAACAACCATAGAATCATATTAACACAAAAAAAATTTGAAATAGGAAGTTCACCATAAAGTGCACAAAAGAGTTAGCAAGAAATCTAGTGAAACTTCAATTTCCACAATAACACCGGGCTCAAGAATGAAAACCGGAATCCCTAAGGCATTCCCGTAGATAAAAGACGTGGGGAACGTCAAGAATAGCAGAAAATAGAGCCGGTGCAACGGCGTAGTACAAAAATGGTACGCCCGAAAAACTAGAAACTCAAACAATTTGGGACATCAGCATAGTACAAAAACGGTACGCCCAATGAACCCAAGCAAAGACATCGATGTAGTACAAACGGTACATCCGGTGAATCAAATAGCAAAGACATCGATGTAGTACAACGGTACATCCGATGAATCAAAAGCAAAGACATCGATGTAGTACAAACGGTACATCCGATGAATCAAAAGCAAAGACACCGATGTAGTACAAACGGTACATCCGATGCATCAAAAGCAAAGACATCGATGTAGTACAAACGGTACATCCGATGCATCAAAAGCAAAGACATCGATGTAGTACAAACGGTACATCTGATGCATCAAAAGCAAAGACATCGATGTAGTACAAACGGTACATCCGATGAATCAAAAGCAAAGACATCGATGTAGTACAAACGGTACATCCGATGAATCAAAAGCAAAGACATCGATGTAGTACAACGGTACATCCGATGCATCAAAAGCAAAGACATCGATGTAGTACAAATGGTACATCCGATGAATCAAAAGCAAAGACATTGATGTAGTACAAACGGTACATCCGATGAATCAAAAGCAAAGACATCGATGTAGTACAACGGTACATCCGATGAATCAAAAGCAAATAATTCGGAACATTGACGCAGTACAAAAACGGTACGTCCAATGAACCGAAGCCCGAATGATTTTCGGAACACCGACGTAGTACAAAAACGGTACGTCCAATGAACCGAACACAATAAAAGGACATCGGACGCTAGTCCTTAAAAGGAATGAGATAAAGCTCAATAAAACGAAGTATACCGAAACGTCCGATGAACTTGATAGAAAAACAATTCCATTCAGACAACATCAAAGAATCAACCACTTGTTGCTTACGACAAAGCGCATTGGCAACACGATTTCCCTTCTCGGGAATAAAAGAATATCAAGATCATAAGATGCTAGGAACTCGAGTCAACATGAAGTTCCTTATGAGAAAATAATTATTCCAAAGATTTATGATCGAGGTAGAGAACAAATTTCTCATCCAAAAATGATGATGCCAAATTCCAAAAGTAAAAACAATAGCCGCGAACACTAGATCATGAGTGGCATATCTAGTCTCGATAAGCTATAATGATTTAGAAGCACAAGTGATAGCACGTTCTCCTTTGCAAGAGAATGGCATTCCAAACCAATACGACCAGTATCGGTACAAATAGCAAAGTCTTGGTTCCCCTTCAGGAATCACAAGAATAAGAGTATTGAAAGGAAGGGTTCTTTTAAATAATTCTCTTCCCCGAAAAGTTAAAACTTTCAAAATTACATTTTTACTTTTATGTAATAATCTTTCTACAAAAATTTACATTTTTACAAGTCAATATATCGTGTCTGATTGTCACATCAAAGCGTTTAGGAAATTCCTATCGATAACGTTGATCAAGCGCATCGACCAAAATTCTTAAAGCACTCAACGGGCAATACAATCACAAAGTCATCTTTTCTAGGATAAATAAATCTCTTAAAAAGTTTTAAGAATATTCTTTGCTCGTTTTAAGAGCAAAATCAAATTGCACTTATAATTAAATCTTATGAAAAAGATTTGCAAAATTTTAAATTTCTATTTCCATCCAAAATCCATAAATAAGAATGGTCTCATCGAAATTTTCATAGAATATTGGATTTATAAAACGGATGAAACAAGCTGGACAAATTGAATGACATAATAATTCATTCATAGAAATCATAACAAGTGCGGAATGCGATAAGTGAAATGCTAACTTCCGCAACTTGTAGCAAATGAAAACGGTGGTAAAGTCGAACTAAAAATACCTTAGCACCACACAAAAGATTACTTAGGTGATAATCCTAAGACAAGTCAAATATACCGGAAAATTCTCAAACTATTTAGATGAGAGAAATAACACTTTCCTCACCATAAGGACTTTAAAGAATAAAATGATGCCATCAAGATGGAATCAAAATCACAAAGAAAAATAGAAATCTGCTTAACAGATTGAAAATGTCGAAGATGAATAATCCACTCGGAAAAATAGGATATGGGCTTCACAATGATCAAGCCGATCACTTCAAAAAAATCAATTCCGAAGCCTAAGTAAAAATATCGGCTCGGAAAGAAAAATCACATAAAATAATTTTGACATCTTTACACAATAAACTGATTGTTGCGGATCCACCATCCGGATTCACAATCCTCAGAGAAGTCATCAAACCCAAAATATTTTCAAAGAAAAAGAATCAACAAGTTCTTTTGATATAAAATAGTGAGATGGAAACTATATCAAAAAGAACATGAACAAGATAATCACAAAGCAAATGTCATCAAGGATTGAATGAAAAATACCATGACCAAGCGAAGAGTTGCTAGGGGCCTGCAGCTTTCCTTCTCACTTGTTTGGAAGCTTAGGACACGAAGATAAAAGATGACCCGAACCTTTGCAATAACGGCAAAATAGGGGTTTCGGGCACTCCCTTACATGGTGGTCTGTGGAACCACAATTGTAGCATCGTCCACGACTAGAGGTAAGAACATTTGCTACCAGAGTTTGTTGCTTTCCTTTCTTATTAGAATCGGAACCTATGATGTCGAAGTTCTGTTGGGCATGCACAACTTCAACATCACCTTCATTATCGGCCTCTTCAAGACGAAGAGCGATATCAATAAGCTGATCAAATGAAACCTCAAGTTTCAGGAGTAATGGCTTCTTAAGATTCTTATTCAAGCCATAGACAAATCTCTGATTTTTCTTCAATGGGGTATTAATGTACTCAACCCCGTATTTGGACAGAGATTCGAAGGATGCGACATAGTCTGTCACAGAAGATTCACCTTGAACAAGGTCTATGAAACGCCAGGCTAAAGTTACTTTTTCAGCCTCCGGCACAAATTTCGATTCGAATCTTTCCCGGAATCGCTCCCAAGTGAGATCCGCTTCAACGATTTCAGAAATTAGGAGTTCATACCAATCTTACGCTCTTTCTTGGAGCATGCTAGAAGCCACTTGGACTCGATGTAGATCAATAAGGTTCATGCGAGAAAAGATGCGATCGCATGATTTGAGCCAAGCTTGAATTTCTATAACACTCTCGGATCCCCTGAATGGCCCTCCACCCAAATCGGTGTAGTCTCTGCACAAGCGTGCAAAACCGGATCTAGGATGAGTAGGCTCTGGAATGGGACCGACAGCTTGAGCGTTCTTAACAAGATCTAAAAGCTGCCGGGCAGACATAAATACTCCATCCTGGGGAGTAGCACTAGATTGACCGGCGCTGGGACGGCCTGGTCTAACCATTTCTCTTCCTTAAGAAAGAAAGAAGGAAGAAGAAGAAGGTTATTCACAAATGAATATCAAGCAATCTTGATAGATAAAACAAGGAATCGTAAAGAAAATAGGATGAATCGGTACAAGGACTCGAATTAAATCCTAAAGCACGACTCCTAAGAAAGACTTAGGACGATGATCCTTGTTATAATATTCCATATTGTTCCGAAGTTTGGCTCTGATACCAAGCTGTGACGCCCCACCTCTATACCCACGCTAGCCAAGAACACTACGGAATAATGCTGTCGACTAGCACGGAGAATAAGGCTGTTGAGGAGCGACCATCTGTATAATTGCTTTGTGCGAGTACTGGTATGCCAGATAAAAATATAACTTTTCATCTCTAGAGGAAATCCGACATACCGACACAAACTCAAAGCTACTACACAGTGGCTATAATATTTTCGGAAACAAATATAGAAATAAACATAACATAAATCAGTCACAGACAATTTCATATCACAAAGGCGGAAATAGATATGAATATTACACATGAAAGTGTACATCAGAGTAGTGGTCAAAAGGATCCACAATAATACAAAGGAATAGATACAAGTGCTAGACAAAAGAATAAGTATACATTATGGAGTCTGTATCTCAAATGTATACAACAAAAACTACTAAACTATAGTAGTTAGCCAAAAGGTCAGATGATGGTCCGATAAGGAGTCAAGCAGAAGCACCTGTAAAATCTCAGTCTGACCCGAGTATTATTTAATAAGAAAATAATAAACACTCTTTCTTAGAGCATGCTAGAAGCCACTTGGACTCGATGTAGATCAATAAGGTTCATGCGAGAAAAGATGCGATCGCATGATTTGAGCCAAGAAAATAATAAACGGATCAGTCTAGCTATAAATATCAGATGAAGTGATATAGAATCAGAGTTATGACTAAACACATAATAATCAC
The DNA here is from genome assembly GCA_030765085.1 of Allium cepa. Lineage (NCBI taxonomy): Eukaryota > Viridiplantae > Streptophyta > Magnoliopsida > Asparagales > Amaryllidaceae > Allium > Allium cepa. The sequence continues at coordinate 346,196,261 of CM060931.1, read as the reverse complement.
AAGGCCAAGCTGTGATATATAAGTAGTTGATAATCAACAAGAGATTAATCAATATCACAAAATCTACACAAGAATCCAAGAAGTGTCATACTCTTTATTTCGTTCATCAAACCACAAATATTGACGATAATATCAATGTCAATCGCAAAAGTCAATGACGCACAAATTCCAGAAGACTACACAAGAAATCCAGAAATCACTAAAGTCAATGACACACAAATTCACCAATGCACAAATATCGATAAGACTTATCAATGGAAATCACGAAAAATTGGTGAAACACAAATTCTAGAAATCTACACAAGAAATCCAGAAATCACAAAAAGGGGGGGGGGGAGGCCTATCACAAACGGGAGCATAAAGCTCACCAACACGTGTATCACAAACGGAACGCTAATTTCATGGTCGCTAACCATCACAAATTGAGCCGAAGCTCCACAAACGGCCCGAAGACCATGGGTTGCTACCCCATCACAAATTGAGTCGAAACTCCACAAAACGGGGTTTAGTCTCCCTCGCAGACAAAGAGACATCGCACATTGCTAGTCTAAATCACAAAGATGATCGTCATGATCAACGAGAAGTGTCAATTACACTGAGCTAGTAAATATATGAGTTTAGCTTCATGTCCCATAACCACTTGCTTAACTTAAATATTTACGAACAAACTGTAAATCTCCACTAGAAAATTGTCACAAGAGGTTCAATCGAACAAGTCCAAGAATTAACCGACAAAGTAAACGCAAGCGTTTCATACCACTTGTTTTACTAAGCCGTTTAATTAGATTTCTCATACGAGTGAGGTAAAGGTTTGTATATACTAATAGATTGGAAAACTGTTTTATAAACGAATTTGGTATTAAAATAGTATTGAAATCGTTTGAGGAAAGAGTTTTGATATTTACTACTAGTATAGAAAACCTTTATATTTTTAAAGTGACAAATCACGAAGAAGATTGTAAGAACAATCAATCACAAAAATTCACATACGAAGACGTGAATAAAATCCAAAGAAATCGATAAAGGATCCATCGAAATGGATATTCAAAAATCCCTAAAAAGAGTCATCAAAGTCATAATAGATGATAACAACAAATAGGATTATCACGAATCGATTTAAATTGGAGTTTCAATCCAAAAAGGAAAATTGGACTCAAACAGCAGGTTCAGTCGACTGAACAGAGTTTTCAGTCGACTGACCCTGTGCCTGAAAATTTTCCAAGTTCAGGAAACTTTCTATTTCCAGTTTCAGTCGACTGTGCAGAATTTTTCAGTCGACTGAATCATGCCTGGAAACTTTCGGGTTTCAGGTTCAGTCGACTGAACAGAGTTTTCAGTCGACTGAATCATGCCTGGGCTGTTTTTCAGCCTTATTCAAATGAAGAGCAAACTCTTCCAAAATGCAACCGGACGAACATTGGCTCTAAGGGTTTATGCCAATCGGCAACCCGACCCTATATGTTCCTCGATGCATCACCAAAAGCATGATCAAACATCCATAAAAGGATTTCACACAAATTTGACTTAAAAACCCAAAAATTGGAGTATTCACAAAACCAATCCAAATCAAGAGCAAATGCACATGAAGAAGTGTTAGGAATTCATACCCAACAACCAAAGATAATTATAGTCATAGATGTGAGATAAAAATCTCACCTTTGCACCCAAATCAATGAAGGAGAAGCTATGAAGCAATGGCAAGGCAGGCACTCTTCAATTCCAACTCAACAAGCTTGAATCTAAGCTTAAAGGAGAAACATTTCCTAAATTAGGTTTAGGAAATTTCTGAAATTCAAAGAGAGAATGAGTTGGAGAAGAAGAAGAGGAAGCTTACCAATGGGTTCTCATGAACTTTGGAGCAAGGAGATGGATTTGCAAAGCAAGCTAGGGCTTAGGAATTTCTATTTCCCATTCTCTTCCTCCATTTTTGCTTGAGCTTGAGTGTTAGGAAAATAGAAGAGAAGTGAATGAAGAGGAGAGGGTTGGAACTGAGTTAGTAAGTGGTTAATTGGCTTAGCCCAAACCAAAACCCTAAGCAAAAAGTAGCAAAATTCAACTTTCTCCAAACATATCGAAGCTTATACTCAAAAAGGTCGCAAACGTCATTTTGAACTCAATGGACGTGGTCTCGAGTCCTAATTCGACCGTAGGCAAAAAGTAGGTTTTCGGACCAAAATCCGACGAACGATAAAATATTTAAATAAAATATTTAAATATAAAATCGATAAATATGAGGGTTGTTACATAAAGTGTTTCTTCTATTTTAATTTTTAATATTGAAATTCAAACACACTAATCATCATAACTCTCGCATACGAGGTCCGTTTTACGCATGCTTTTCTCCGCTAGGTTCGTATTGGAATTCTGGACATTATGGCGCTGGTTTAGACGAATTATGAGACTATTGGAATTTTGAGTTTAAATTGGATTTAAATTCAATTTAAATTCAAAAGGTGAGTGTTTTAACCTACTCATAACTTCTAAAATTTCTTATGTTCAATAAATTCAATTTATGTTGTGATTATGAATTTATTTATGACTGTTTTTTATATTTTTAAATCATCATCTCAGTTAGTTACATTTATTTAAATTAAATCGTTATTTAATTTATTATTGAATATAACTGCCAGTTAATTACCTGTTATATATTATCAATTATATATTGATATTGATTAATTGTTTTGGATGATGATTGGGATGGATGTATGATTTTACGATGGATGAATGGATGTTTTATTTATATCATCATAATCTGCAAGTTCTTTATTGATTTGTCATTATTGATTCGGGATTGCGGTTTGAAATGATATACAACCGTATATTTATTTTAAATTGCGGATTGAAATGATAAATATCCGTATCATTTGGCCATAGGATAGAAATTTATATATAGACACCGTTGGTCTATATATATATATATAAATATTTTAAAAATGATTTCTATGGTTTTGGAAAGAAATATATGGATTTATATAAATATTGATTTTTGAGTATTATATAAATATTATTTTATATATAGTTAAATTCTTAAATTTAAGCTATGTATAATTTTGTTCATTGTACAATAAGTTTAATAATAAAGTTTGATTTTATTTAAAATATAATATGGTTAAGTATTTATTTAAATTATATTTTAATACATATAGAGTTTATAATGATATTGTCAAATTAAGATTGAGAGGACGGATTTGAAATCGGCTTAATAATTGTTTTTAAATTAAGAATGTTATTTAACTAAAGCAACCTGGAACTTATTAATTTGAGATGTTAAAAGGGCATGATTTTATAACTTGATGAGGGTTTAAGGTGATTAACAAATATTCCAATTTAAGCTTTATTTAAATGATGTTGAATTTATTAAATAAATATTTCTAAACTAAATAATAGAAAATTGAATTAAAATATATATGAGATTATCAAATTTGGTTTGGAAACTCTGGAATATTTAAAGACCGGAAACATATCAAAATTGAAATGTTTTATCGAAATTTTAGTATTTTACAGTATTATGGTTTCAAAGTGTTGGGTTTTGGAGTTGTTACAACTTTTAAATTTTTATGGTTAGGAAATGAATTTAGTTGAAATTGAATTTATTTAAAGAATTATCTTTGAATATATTGATTTGAAACCTATTGGAATTGAAGATTTAGAATATGATTTCATAATGTGGTTTGGGTTTAAGATGATCTAAAAGAATATTTCAAGTTCATATAGATTAAAGGAAGAATTAGTGATCGGAAATTGGGTTTTATTTAAATGATATATTATTGAATCGTTTTGAAATGGAAATGATATATTATTGAATTTGGTTTTGAAGAATATGTTATTTTGAAATAAAGGATATGATGTTTTTAAAGTATATATTATTTTGAAATGACCACGGTGTTATAATAACGTTTGGGTTTAAAGAGACCGGGATCGGAAGTTGTCATACTCTCGGCCAACTCCGAAAACCACTTTAAAAACCGTGTACGCGGTGGAGATTCTAGAATGAAGTAGGATGGTGGCGGCGTTTCCTTTGAGGTAAATACGTGGACCCGACTCCCGTGAGTTGGCATAAGGTGGCTAAAACAGGAGCGATTGACGGGCTAAGAAGGTAGCACCTTTTATCAGACACATCCCTTCGATATTATACTCTGACTTTGGATTGATTCGGTGGCCACTTTTGATTCTGATTTGGGGGCATGGCTCGAGGTGGGCGGTAGTAGCTGCTACGCGTTACCACCGGTCCGAAAGCGTAATTGGTATATCTACCCTGACATTGCCTAGTTGTGCCGTGTCACCTACCAAAGCGAGCTTTACTACGAGTTTAATTTGTGTCGTACCTATGGAGTATCTTCTCGTAGTCTCCCGATCAGGAGAATGTAGGTACTGTATAGACTACTGGCACTATTACGTGTTAAGGTGGAAAATGTAAAGCCTTAACGCTATTTAAAAGTAAGTTTATTTTACTATTAGACATTATTATAATAGCGAAATATTACTATATAGTAAATAGTTTAACGGATCCTTAGGAGATGTGAATCCCGAGCATCTCTTAAGTTACTGCACTCATATTTATTTCTGTTGATTTTACTCACATAAGATATTTTAGTTCTGACTTGAGTGTTTTGTCTTTTCAATTTTCCCGAGTCAGCCTGAGCATTTCAGGACTTGGAAGACCGTATTCTGAAGGACGAAGTCGAAGATTTATTATTATTTATTATAGTATTCCACTTCATTCATACTATTCCGCTGCATTATTTATTATTCTCTGGTATGTGTAACTCTGATATTGTATTGTATAAGTATAATCAAATGTTTTTGTAAAACAGCTTCATGAACTATATATTCGATTATTATATTTTATCGTTCCGTTGCAAGACTCTGTTTTGTTCTTTTCTTTCTCTGCTTTTTCTTATTTACCCCATAACAATCCGCCATTCTGTATGGTTTAAGTCTGATGTGTGTGGTTTATCATCGATTTAAAGCGTACAAAAAGGCGGGACGTTACTTCTGGTATCAGAGCTTTGGTTTAGCGATAAACCTTAGCTTTGTGGGGTCTGCCTCTTTACAAATAGGGTAGTAATACCCTATGATGAGTCGCTGAGTGTATATATATGAGAGAGCGTATTTGTTAGTGTTATAAAAGGTTTTTAATATTGTGTTAATTTGTTCCGTTTTGTATTTATAAATTTTGGTTAGTGCATAGGACGCTATGGTATCAATAGGGATTTCTAAACACTTAATAGGACAGACCGACACAATATTTGTTTTGAAGATAGGTGAATGAAATAATTTTGCCTATTATATTTTCTATATATATAAAATAAAATTTTATAAATGATATATATATATTTGGTTGCAAAATATTGGTTGTTAGGTAGTGAAATAAAACAAAACGAATTTTGGAAATTTAGAATCTAAGTCCCGGGGTTTTGGAAAATTTCTTTTGAATGATTTTGAAATATAGTGATAATATTATTAGAAGTATTTTCTGATATAAATATTTCAATATAATTTGAAAGAACTATTTTAAAGAAACTTAAAAAAGAAATAAGTTATGTACTTCCCTCTCTGTCGCTGGAAAATAATTTCGGCGATGAGTGCACGCATCATCGACATTCATTTTCGAGTTTCAAAGTGGGAAGGCCACTGTAGTAGTTTTACTACAGATTTATTTCGATAAACAAATATAAATTTTAAATTGTTTTAAATAAAATTGGATACATAAATTGCAAGTATATATTTGTCTGTTATTTTAAAATGATTTTGAATAAAACTTGGTATTTAATTATTAAGTTTCCGTTAATTAATAGTTTCAATTAAGTGTAGTAAAATGGAATATAACTAATTAATAATTGGAACCTTTAATTAAAATAAGTGGTTAAATGCAAGCTTATAAATGAAATTAATAGGAAGTTGACATTTGTAACCTATGAAACAAAGGACAATTTTATTGAACATTAAATTAATTAAAAGAAATGAGAAAACTTGTATAACTCTCAATTACATTCTTAAAGCATATATATATATATATATATATATATAACTTACCAAATATTAAAAGTTAAAATGTTAAAGATTTGTAATGGAAATTGTACAAGTAAACTTATGTAATGAAAGTGTGTGAAGACCCAAAAATTTTGAGATAAAAATAATTTAGAAATGAAATGAATTTAGTTAACAGAAAATAACTAAAGAATAAAATAATTTGAAAATAAATATCAAGAAGGAATGGGATAAACAAGTAAGGGAATAACTATTCTAATAGACAATGATGAAAAAATAATATAATAACTAAGTGTGAATGAATTTTAAATTCACATATCTCATGAAAATTATATATATATATATATATATATATATATATATATATAGTTAAAAAAATGTGTAGAGTGATAAAATAACATCCTTTGGTAATTAAAATGCATGAAAACCAGTTAAGCAATATTTATGAGTATGAATGCATTTTTGAAAATAAGTCAAGAGAGAAACAAATGATAAAATATGATAGCTAGAAATCAAACTTTCAAAAAGAAATATGAGAAACAACTCGGGTATAACAAAATGCACTATGAAATTGAGCCACATGAGAATAAGGTGCAGGAAAATCATGCAAATAGCATGTGCACAGAAAAGCAGTGAAGTAACTGCTTTTACCAGAAATAGAAATCAAAAGAAAATGGCACATTTAGCCATAACTATACACACATAATTCTCTGAGTGATGTGAGGATAAAATGGGTTTTTCCTCTAGTAAAACCCTAGTTAAATGATTTAAATCAAAGGGGAAAGCAGAGGTTTTCTCTGAGGGAAAACAGAAACATATTTCAAAAAAAAAAAAAGAGCTCACACTGTTTTCAAGCCTAAGCATTCTCGAGGAAAAGAAGAGGAAGGTGAGTGATAATCACTTATGAGATTTGAGGCATTAAGACCCATGCTAAGGGCAGCCATGTTATTTTTCTTATAAATAAAATTATAATATGGTTTTCTGTTTGATGATATTTTTCTGGATGAATGTTTGTTGATCATGGATGTTTTTTCTTGGTTGATCTTTTGGCGGAGACTTTAATTTATTTTGGTTTGTTAAGATGGTTTTGATTTTTGCTTTGAAATATATTTGATCTAACACTTCCTTGATCACAGAATTTTATAATCCAGTTTTTTATATATAAGAGAATGAGTAAAACATTTTATTGAGAAATATTAAAGGAATAAATGAAGTAGGCAGTATGAATAAGGAGTTTCATGTTCATGTCTAGTTATTCAAAAAAATTGATATGAACAAAGCAATATTATATATATGTGCTGATTTGTTCAGATCATAAGTCAATATGTTTTATGGGTTTTTCTCAAAAACTATATCCTATGTTCACAGTAAAAATAAATCTATACTTTTATGAGATTTTATCAAATTTAGGCAAGCAATGGAAAAATTATTAGAAATAAATATATGAGCAGGTTTTGGAAAATTTGATTAAGTAAAATTACTTGAAATATGAGGTGGAATTTTATATGAATGCTTGTACGTTTGGATGTACACTTTGAGTGAGATCAATGATTTTTGACTTATGAAATGAAGAAAAGAACACAAGCATTTCTGGAAATTAAAGAGAAAAATTCCCCAGAAAATAAATAAATAATCATGGCCTCTAAATTATAAAATAACTTAGGAGAAGTGCCTTGATCTGCTCATTATTAGGAGGATGATGGGTATGTGCATGACTTGCTTAAGTCCTGTAGGCCTTTGTGTAAAGGGTTAACAGAATTGAGTCCCTTTACAATGCATACATGGTGTTCAATGGCAAGGAGTCAGACCAAACAAAAATGTAAAAATGAGATTGAGAAATCAAGCTATGGAAATTAGGGGTAAATCCATAGGGGCGTGTACATGAATGTCTGAATAAAGTGAATGGATGAATGTTTGGGAGTATGTTAGTTAGATAAGTTTAAATATACATATGCTTAGGACTAACATAAAAATGAATGGTACCAAATATATAAGTTTTCTACATAATCTTAAGAATTTAAAGTTATTTTAAAATACTTGATTTCACTCACACCAGAATTTATTCTGACTCTATTTTTTGCCTTTGCAATATTTGGGGTGTCTCATTCTATTGAGGCAGCTCTAAATGTTGATGTAGGAAAAGAGGCATGAGGAACTTTCTTACATGGATATTTGAAGATTTACTTGAATTTTAAAGGCTTAAGGAATATGTCAGAAATATTGTAATAAATAAATTAGGCAAAACTTTATTATGTTCTAAGTATTTTCAGAATTAATGTTTGCTTGTTTTTCTTTGTAAAGACTATGTAAAAGCTTAAGTATCATATGTGTGGTTGTAAGTTTCTGTTTTAAGCAACTGATCTGGATATTTTCTGGTGAATCATGGTGCAGGAAATTATGCCATATAATTTGATATGTGGACATACTTTCCTTGGCAATGTCTGATGAATTTTTGATTGTAAAGTTGAAATAGTTTTAGGAAAAGCATGTAATAAATCTGTTAAGTGTTGAGTTGAACCTGGTCTGGGCTAACCAGAAAAGCTTGATCATGACTTGTAACTGATATAAGTATATGTCAAGCTTAAAAACATGTCCTATAATTCTTAATCTGGGCATTAGATTTTTTTAGTAAGGATTTGTATTGCTTTGTGTAGTAAGTTTGTATGTATGTTTGGTACTAGTAGGCTTCACTGCAACTATACTTAACAAATCTTATTATTTAAAATACATGACTCAAGCCTGGTTGCATCTGGCCATAAACAACCAAAAGTAGTAGGAATAAATTGTTGAAATAATTTAATTAGAAGCAAGACTAACTAGCTATGCAACTGAATAGTGAACCATGGTAGGAAGACCACCAAGCACTGGAGCAGGACCCTCTAATGCAACACCATTAGTTAATTTGCAAGATTTGGTGAGAGCATTTAGGGAAGCAGTAGTGCAGAGGGAAGGAAATCCTCATGAGGAATTAGCTAAGCTATTGAAGACATTTTCAAATTTAAGAGGCAAGGATTTTGAAGGCACTGAAGGAGTGATGGGTGTGCAGACATGGTTGAGAACTTTAGAAAGAATATTTGCAGACATGCAAATTAATGATCAAAGGAAGAGGCAGATAGCTTCTAGAAGGCTCAAAGGAGCAGCACTAGATTGGTGGGAGGTGATCTTCACAGGAAGGCCAGAAAATGAGATAACATGGGATCAATTCAATGAGATGCTTGAGGCAAGATTTGTCCCAGCAACAGCTAAGGCAACACTGCTAGAGGAATTTATAAGGCTGAGACAAGGACCAATGAGTGTAACTGAATACACTCAAAAAATTGAGAGCTTATCTAAGTATGGAACCATGCTCATAGGGAATGAAGAATCAAAGAATTCAAGGTTTATTCAAGGACTTAATGTTGGACCGAGTAGAGCAATGTTACCATACAAGGATAAAACATTTGATCAAGTCATAGATCTTACTCTTTCTTTTGAACAACATGACAATGCAAGGGAAAAATTCAGGAACATGAGGGCTAATAATCAAAAGAAGGGGGAAAATAGAGCACGTCCTTATGATAAAAAGAATGCAGACAAGAAGGTTGAAGGAGAAACTAGTGGGGAAATTATGAAGAAAATTACTTGTTATAACTGTGGCAAAGAAGGACACATGAGCAATAGGTGTCAAGCAGCTAAGAAAGCACCCTTCAGCTGCTATAACTGTGGGAAAGAAGGTCATACTAAAAGGAACTGCCCAGAGTTCAAGAAAGGAGCAAAGGTAGGAGCATTGGAAGCCAAAGCAAAGACCAGTGCAGTGGGAAACTCTAGACAATTGGAAGGTATACTTCTAATTAAAAATTATCCAATCGCAGTTATATATGACACTGGAGCCACACATTCTCTAATCTCACAAGACATAGGGGATAAATTAGCTCTCACCTATAATACAGTTGAAAAACCCTTGTTTATTCAAAGTCCTCTAGGTAGCTCTTGTCTGCTAGGATTAAAATGTTTGGGAGTAGAATTAAACATAGGTGGAAATATGTTTAAATCTGACTTATTTGTGTTAAAATATCCTGGTATAGGAATTATTCTAGGAGTAGATTGGTTGAGTAAATTCAAAGCAATTTTGAATTTAGAAAATTTTACTATTTCCTTGAAAACAGAAAATGGTAAAAATATTTTAGTCATGAGTGAAATAGCTAAAACAAATTGCCTTAGTCAAATATGGAGCATGGCTGAAAAGGAGTTGACTTTACAAGACATAAAAGTGATAAATGAATATCCAAATGTTTTTGGAGAGGTTGTAGGAGTTCCAGAAAATAGACCAGTTGAATTCCAAATAAGGTTAGTTCCAGGATCAAGCCCTATCATCAAGAAGCCTACCAGAATGAGTCCAAAGGAGTTAGTAGAATTAAAACAACAGTTGGAGGAATTGGAACATAAAGGTTTCATAAGGCCTAGTAGGTCAAACTGGGGTTCTCCAGTGGTGTTTGTGAAGTAGCATGATGGTACAATAAGAATGTACATTGATTACAGAGAATTAAACAAAGCTACCATCAAGAACAAATACCCACTCCCCAGAATTGATGATTTATTTGATCAATTAAATGGAGCAAAGATCTTTTCAAGACTAGACTTAGCCTCTGGGTTTCATCAGATGAAAGTAGAGAAGGAAAGTATTAAGTACACTGCTTTCAACACAAGGTATGGACTATATGAATTTTTGGTAATGCCTTTTGGACTGACAAATGCACAATCCTATTTTGTAGATTTAATGAATAGGACATTTAGAGATTTTCTAGACAAATTTGTGGTTGTTTTTATTGATGATATATTGGTGTATTCAAAATCAGAAGAGGAGCATGCAAGGCATTTGCATCTGGTTTTGTCAAGACTAAGAGCACATAATTTAAAGGCAAAATTTACTAAGTGCATATTTTGGCAAAATGAAGTTAAATTTTTGGGACATATTATGTCTCAACAAGGAATTAGAGTAGATCCAAACTAGGTCATGGCAGTTCAATCATGGAGCAGGCCCAAATCAGTGACCGAGGTGAGATCATTTTTGGGAATGGCAGGCTACTATAGGAGGTTTATAAAAGACTTTGCAAGAATAGCCATCCCATTGACTAAGCTAACCAGAAAGGAGCAACCATATGTGTGGACAGAAATTGTGAACAAGCCTTTGCATCACTGAAGAAAGCACTGATGGAAGCTCCAGTCTTACAAGTTCCAGAGGGTAATGAAGGGCTAGTGGTTTATACAGATGTTAGTGGATCTGGATTAGGGGCAGTGCTTATGCAACATGGTAGAGTCATAGCATATGCATCAAGGCAACTCAAGCCAAATGAAACTAGGTATGCTACACATGACTTAGAACTAGCTGTTGTAGTATATGCATTGAAGCTATGGAGACACTACTTATTAGGTGCTAATTTCGAATTGTTTACAGATCATAAGTCAGTTAAATATTGGTTTTCCCAAAAAGACTTGAACACGAGGCAACATAGGTGGGTAGAATTTCTAGCTGCCTATGATCTTGATATATTGTATACCCCTGGAAAAGCTAACAAAGTGGCAGATGCAATGAGTAGGCATCAAGCAAGATTGGCAAGCTTAATGATGACTGAATTCAAGGATTTAACAATCCTCAGTGAAGTAGAAATAAAAGAAGAAATTGGTGTATCAGATAAGGCACACAGTGATATGATTGAATATGGTAAATTAAGCCTCATTTCTTTAAGGTCAACTCTATTTGATAAAATAGGAAAAATGCAGAATCAAGACACAAATTTAAAGGAAAAAAAGGATATGATATTACAAGGCGTGACAGTGGAAAATTTTGAAGTAGATGAAAAGGCTACTTAAGGAAAAAGGGGAAGCTCTGCATACCAAATTTGGAAGAACTGAAGCAAGAGATTATGGATGAGCACCACAAAAAAATATACTATACATCCAGGTGGTACAAAAATGTACCATGATCTTAAAAGGAATTATTGGTGGCCAGGGATGAAAGGAGAAGTGGAAAAATATGTGGCAAACTGCTTAACATGCCAACAAGTTAAGGCAGATTATCAAAGACCCTCAGGCCTACTGCAACCTCTAGAAGTGCCTACCTGGAAGTGGGAAAGCATATCAATGGATTTTGTGGATGGTTTGCCAAGAACAAGAAGAGGAAATGATAGTATTTGGGTAGTGGTTTATAGGCTCACAAAGATAGCACACTTCATTCCAATAAATTCAAATAGAAATGCTCACAAACTAGCTCAACTATTTGTAAAGGAGATAGTGAGATTGCACAGTATTCCCAAGACTATCATTAGTGATAGAGACACCTTGTTTACCTTATGGTTTTGGAGTAGCTTTCAAGAAGCTACGGGGACAGAACTAAGCCTAAGCACCGCCTACCACCCACAAACTGATGGGCAAACTGAGATTGTTAATAAGGTGCTAGAGGATTTGCTTAGAGCATGTATACTTGATTTTGGAGGCAACTATGAGGATCATCTCTATTTGGCTGAATTTGCTTATAACAATAGTTACCAATCCACTATAGGTATGGCTCCATTTGAGGCCTTGTATGGAAAGCCTTGTTTATCTCCTGCATGTTGGATGGAGGTAGGTGAAAGAGTGTTGCTTGGACCAGAACAGGTGAAGGAAACTTCTGCAAGAATTGAATTAGTGAGGCAAAGAATGAGGGCAGCTCAAGAAAGACAGAAAGCATATGCAGATAAAAGGATGAGGCCGGTAGAATTTGAAGTGGGAAATTATGTATTTCTCAAAGTTTCACCAATGAGGAAAATACTGAGATTTGGTAAAGCAGGGAAACTATCACCAAGGTACATAGGACCATATGAAATTGTTCAAAAAATAGGGACTTTGGCTTATAGGTTGAAATTGCCAGAGGAGTTGAGCAACATACATGATGTATTTCATGTATCTCAATTAAGAAGGTGGGTGCATGATAAGGAGACTATTCTTGAATCACCTACACATGTTGAAATTCAAGAAAATCTGGTTTATAGAAAGGAACCAGTAGGCATTGTGGCTAGAGAAGAAAAGAAATTAAGAAATAAAATAATTAAATTGGTTAAAATCCAATGGAGTTTAGATGGAAATGATTGCACTTGGGAGGCTGAAGATAGGATGAAGGATAAATATCCTAATCTATTTTCTGCATAAAGGTATGCCTGAAATCATAATAAAATTTGAATATTATATATGTTTGATTAGTTCTTGGTGCATAAGTTTTTAAATTGCTGAGATGAAATTAAGCTTTTTGTACAGTGAAAAATAAATAAATATATATATATATATATATATATTCATAATTGTGGGACACAATTCCTTTTAGAAGGAGAGTATGTAAAGACCCAAAACTTTTGAGATAAAAATAATTTAGAAATGAAATGAATTTAGTTAACAGAAAATAATTAAAGAATAAAATAATTTGAAAATAAATATCAAGAAGGAATGGGATAAACAAGTAAGGGAATAACTATTCTAATAGACAATGATGAAAAATAATAATATAATAACTAAGTGTGAATGAATTTTAAATTCACATATCTCATGAATATTATATATATATATATATATATATATATATGTAGTTAAAAAAATGTGTAGAGTGATAAAATAACATCCCTTGGTAATTAAAATGCATGAAAACCAGTTAAGCAATATTTATGAGTATGAATTCATTTTTTAAAATAAATCAAGAGAGAAACAAATGATAAAATATGATAGCTAGAAATCAAACTTTCAAAAAGAAATATGAGAAACAACTCGGGTATAACAAAATGCACTATGAAATTGAGCCACATGAGAATAAAGTGCAGGTAAATCATGCAAATAGCATGTGCACAGAAAAGCAGTGAAGTAACTGCTTTTACCAGAAATAGAAATCAAAAGAAAATGGCACATTTAGCCATAACTATACACACATAATTCTCTAAGTGATGTGAGGATAAAATGGGTTTTTCCCCTAGTAAAACCCCAGTTAAATGATTTAAATCAAAGGGGAAAGTAGAGGTTTTCTCTGAGGGAAAACAGAAACATATTTCAAAAAAGAAAGAAGAGGAGCTCACACTGTTTTCAAGCCTAAGCATTCTCGGGGAAAAGAAGAGGAAGGTGAGTGATAATTACTTATGAGATTTGAGGCATTAAGACCCATGATAATGGCAACCATGTTATTTTTCTTATAAATAAAATTATAATATGGTTTTCTGTTTGATGATATTTTTCTGGATGAATGTTTGTTGATCATGGATGTTTTTTTTGGTTGATCTTTTGGCTGAGACTTTAATTTATTTTGGTCTGTTAAGATGGTTTTGATTTTTGCTTTGAAATATATTTGATCTAACACTTCCTTGATCACAGAAATGGAATTATATAATCCAGTTTTTTATATAAGAGAATGAGTTAAACATTTTACTGAGAAACAGGGTATTAGAGGAATAAATGAAGTAGGCAGTATGAATAAGGAGTTTCATGCTCATATCTAGTTCATTCAAAAAAAATTGATATGAACAAAGCTATATTATATATATGTGCTGATTTGTTCAGATCATAAGTTAATATGTTTTATGGGTTTTTCTCAAAAACCATATCCTATGTTCACAGTAAAAATAAATCTAGACTTTTATGAGATTTTATCAAATTTAGGCAAGCAATGGAAAAATTATTAGAAATAAATATATGAGCAAGTTTTTGAAAATTTGATTAAGTAAAATTACTTGAAATATGAGGTGGAATTTTATATGAATGCTTGTATGTTTGGATGTACACTTTGAGTGAGATCAATGATTTTTGACTTATGAAATGAAGAAAAGAACACAAGCATTTCTGAAAATTAAAGAGATAATTCCCCAGAAAATAAATAAATGATCACGGTCTTTAAATTATGAAATAATTTAGGAGAAGTGCCTTGATCTGCTCATTGTCAGGAGGATGATAGGTATGTGCATGACTTGCTTAAGTCCTGTAGGCCTCTGTGTAAAGGGTTAACAGAATTGAGCCCCTTTACAATGCACACATGGTGTTCAATGGCAAGGAGTCAGACAAAACAAAAATGTAAAAATGAGATTGAGAAATCAAGCTATGGAAACTAGGGGTAAATCCATAGAAGCATGTACATGAATGTCTGAATAAAGTGAATGGATGAATGTTTAGGATTATGTTAGTTAGATAAGTTTAAATATACATATGCTCAGGACTAACATAAAAATGAATGGTACTAAATATATAAGTTTTCTGCATAATCTTAAGAATTTAAAGTTATTTTAAAATACTTGATTTCACTCACACCAGAATTTATTCTGACTCTATTTGTTGCCTTTGCAATATTTGGGGTGTCTCATTCTATTGAGGCAGCTCTAAATGTTGATGCAGGAAAAGAGGCATGAGAGACTTGCTTACATGGATATTTGAAGATTTACTTGAATTTTTAAGGCTTAAGGAATATGTCATAAATATTGTAATAAATAAGTTAGGCAAAACTTTATTATGTTCTAAGTATTTTCAAAATTAATGTTTGCTTGTTTTTCTGTGTAAAGACAATGTAAAAGCTTAAGTATCATATGTGTGGTTGTGAGTTTCTGTTTTAAGCAACTGATTTGGATATTTCTGGTGAATCATGGTGCAGGAAATTATGCCATATAATTTGATATGTGGACATACTTTCCTTGGAATTGTCTGATGAATTTTTGATTGTAAAGTTGAAATAGTTTTAGGAAAAGCATGTAATAAATCTGTTAAGTGTTGAGTTGAACCTGGTCTGGGCTAACCAGAAAAGCTTAATCATGACTTGTAACTGATATAAGTATATGTCAAGCTTAAAAACATGGCCTATAATTCTTAATCTGGACATTAGAATTTTTTAGTAAGGATTTATATTGCTTTGTGTAGTAAGTTCATATGTATGTTTGGTACTAGTAGGCTTCACTGCAACTATACTTAACAAATCTTAGTGTTTAAAATACATGACTCAAGCCTGGTTGCATCTGGCCATGAACAACCAAAAGTAGTCTGAAGTAACATGTGGTCTTAATTGCAATGAGCATGTTCATCACTCCACAGCACATTAATCACCACCATTTGTTATTTTCTTAAGAGAATAAAAGGGGTCTACATAATATAATCATTTAAGAATTTTTTATTGGCTTGATTTTGACATTGCTTTACTTAAACAGTTTCCATGAAAATGCTAAACTTTCATTTGGAAGGTTAGACTAAGTTTGCAATTAGTTTACTTACATTATTTTATCTGTTTGACCTTTTAATCTAGAAATGCCACCATTTATTCTTATGATCATTACATTCTTCATAAATCAGATAATGAGTATTGAATCTGACATAAAATTGTTTGAATTTAAAAGTAAGAACCCCGGGCTAAACAAATATGTATGAGTTGATCTAACACCCTGTATCAATCAAAAATATTTAGTATCAAATCCTTAAATTCTATGGATCAAGTGAATAGTTTGTAAATCCAGAAATTAATTAATTTAAGTTAATACAAGCTGGGAAATCAGACAAGAAAACAGTATGAGGTCATTTTTGAATAGAATTCAAATCAACCTTGAGTTCAAAAAAAATGGATAATATGGCTATGTGACACAAAAATATCTCTAATGTGAGAAATATTGTGTGATTGAGTTTCTTTGCAATTTCTCTTATAAGCAAAGAATCATTTATATATCTTCACGTATATAAATGACAAGATTTGAATGATACACTGATATTTTTATATTGGTAAAAAAAAATTATGGATCTTGGGAGAAAGAATTAAAAGAAGTGATCGCTTAAAAAAACTCACTAAAAATCACTAAAATGAATGAAAGAGGAGTGGGTCACTTCAAAGTGTTCAATAAATTGCTTTTATTAATACGCATTGATGTTATAGAGTTATAAACTTAAGTTGTAATTGAAAGGCTACTAATTTAATAAATTGGAAGGTAAGTATTATAAATAAACGAATAAGTGGAATTTAGTGATAAATGAAATTAAGTAGTAAATGAATGAATGGAAATTGAAAATTTGCAAGAAATAAATGTAAAATAAAAAGATAAATCAGTATATGAATGAAAAAGAAATCAAACAACAAATGTATGAAATGAAATTAATAAGAACGAAATTGATCTATTGTTTGAAATGGTTGTTTGTTTGGTTTATGACTTGTTTGGGTAAAGATACTTTCAATTGCTTAGATGTATGTATAATCTATTGAGCTTTATCTACGACTATTGAGTAAATGGAATACTCCATAGTCGTTTGTTATTCTATGTGATTTAAAGTGTCTTAACCCGAACCAACCCAATTGTTTGTTTTGCTTGAATGGTTGATTTATATATGATGTGTATGCATTTGGTTGCGAATGATGGTTGTTTGTATTGAATTCTTTGTTAGTGGGTGAAACAACTTTAAATATTTCATTTTATATAATTGTTAACCTTTTTGTATTATATAAGTGAAATGCAAGTTATGGAAGCAATTGCTACTGTATTTGGTTTCATAATACAAGCGTAAATTGCTCGACAAATAGGTATGTTTTCGGATTACGGTTTATAGCGTTATTATATTGTTTCTCCCGTGTTGGGATATATATTATTTTGGAAATTATATGTTATATTTTTTTATATTTGACATTATATTTTCTCCCGAGCCTCTCCGTACAAAGGAGACTCTGCCGAAATTTTTCGTAAATTATTGGACTTAGAAAGTTTTTGAAAATGTTTTCCAAACTTTATTGATTTGAGTATAAAAAGATTCAATGGTTATAAATTGGTATATTTTATTTAAAGTAATTAATTTTGTAAATATAATTGTTTATAAAGTTAATATTTTTATAAGATGTATTGTTTATTTAATTCTTTTTCCCCTTCTTCTTCCTTTTCGGGGACGAAAAATTTTGAGTGGGGGAGAGTGTAACGACCCGTAGATTTTCAATAATTAAATTGGTTAAATTAATAAGATTTTGTAATTAAATTTAGAAAGAAATAAAAATTTTATAATTTATATTGAAGTATATGTTAAAAATGAAATGTAGCACTGGTAGTTAAAATTTATTTTTGACAATTGAAGTGAAATCCCAATAAAGAAATTGTGTTAATTGTTGCACTTGGGTATAAAATTTAAAATAAGTAATTAAAGGTAAGCATTTGATTAACCAATGCAATAGTATATTGATTAATAGTAACTGAATGAAAATTAAGGCAATAATGTTAATGCAAGGTAAGCAATGCTAATTAGAGTTAATAATAACTGAACGGAACGAATTCCAATTAATGAAAATAAATTTAAATGTTTAATAAAAAATAAAATGTAACAATGTTAATTAAAGTTGATCGTTAACGATTTCAATGAAATTCCAATTCACTAAAATAATTTAGATGTCATACTTGACTGTGAATTGAATATAAGGAAACAAGAGTAGATATCGAACAAATTGATGAATTAGTATAAAATTTATGATAATTAGATAAGAACAGTGTTATGTAATCAATTTTGTTATTTAATATTGGAAGGAATAAAAATTTGTAATCCGTTAATGAATTTATAACGGGTATGAAATGTAAGAATGTTGATGTAAGCTAATAAATAATTAATTCAATGCAATCCCAATTGATTGAAATAACTATTTGGGTTATAATTGATTGTAAATAGGAATATTTGGTAATAAATTTAATATAAGAAAAATAAATGTAAATATTGAATTTAACAATGAATTAATAATAATAAATAATGATTGAATAAAATCAATGTTCTATGTGTAATTGTTTGGAAATGATAACTTATATAAACATGATTAAGGTTAGTGGCAACAATTATTATACAGTAATCGTTTATTTAGTCCATTAAATCAAATTTGTAACCAATTGCAATGAATCTCAATTCAATATTATATTAATATAAAATTTAGGGAAACAATTGGAAATAATGCCAATCTTATTTATAATATGACAGTTGGTTGAATAAAAGGAATGGAAATAAAGTTTTATCAATATATTGGAATTTAATTTATGATAATTGAATTAATTGCAAATAAATGAAATTAAACATTTAATTATTATGTTAATAGAAATTTAGATGAAATCTGATAATCTTAAGGTAATAGATTTTGAATCCAATGTTAATTTCATCCGTTTGATAATAATGAATTGAATAATATAATGAAAGGTAAATTTAATAGAATTATTGGAAATTAAATTTATAATTTCTGAATTTAATGAAATCGAGGTTAATACTGAAATGGATAAATTAATCAACTCTAAATTGAGATTTAAATTTGTTTAAATTATTGTAAATGATTAAGAAATTTAAAAATGATAAGAATTGTCAATTATAGAATTGAAATTGAAAATTTGACTTGATTAATTAATTATTAATTTATTTAATTAATGTATAAAATAGCCATTTTGGCCACTGACTCGGATTTCGACGAAACCATTTTCATCGGATCCGTAACGGCAAATTATTGCAGGGTTTCAAGTTTCGTAACGATCGGACTTGTCGTTTGATCGTACGGACTCGAAACGCATAGAAATCAACGAAATTGAAATTAATTGAAATCAATTTGGAATAACTAGATTTTGCCAAAACTTCTTCATACGATGAAATTTGGACCTGAAACCTATTCCATCGCGTTTAAAATATTTTAAAACATCTATTTTGATATATGGGTTGACCAAGTTTCGTTTCGGAGTCAAAACGGGCTTTTCGGGCCATTTTATCGTTCAACGTGTAAGTAAATCTTGCCCATCTATTCTTTTTCCAGCTTTGTCTATAAATACGTCGTTATAAACCCTAATTGTTCCTCATTGTCATTTGTCTGTACGTACAATTTTTTTTCACCTCCTCATTTCAATGGCAGACAAACCCTAATTCCAATTGCAATTCCAAATCAAATCCAAAGCTAAAATTTCAAACTTCACAATATATGCCAAATTTTATATCAATTCGAAGCACTCGAAGAGAGTAACTCAGATCTGCAACTCATTTTTCGATTCGACGCATTGTTTGTCCAGAAATCGAAGAATAATTTTCGGCCGTTCATCACGTCGAAATCAAACTAGTCCGATCGCCAAATCAATTTATAGGTTCTGAAGAGTGGACGGAGGGGAATTCATCGACGGTGTTTGCTTGTCAATCTGATGGCTGGAGGGGAATTCATTGATGTGAATTATTATAGGTTTCAAGTTTCGTAATGATCGGACTTGTCGTTTGATCGTACGGACACGAAACGCCTAGAAATCAATGAAATTGAAATTAATTGAAATCAATTTGAAATAACTGGATTTTGCCATAACTTCTTCATACGATGGAATTTGAACCTGAAACCTGTTCCGTCGCATTTAAAATATTTTAAAACATGTATTTTGATATGTGGGTAGACCAAATTTCATTTCGGAGTCAAAACAGGCTTTTTGGGCCATTTTATCGTTCAACGTGTAAGTAAATCTTGCCCATCTATTCTTTCTCCAGCTTTGTCAATAAATACGTCGTTATAAACCCTAATTGTTCCTCGTTATCATTTGTTTGTACGTACAATTTCTTTTCACCTCCTCATTTCAGTGGCAGACAAACTCTAATTCCAATTGCAATTCCAAATCAAATCCAAAGCTAAAATTTCAAACTTTACAATACATGCCAAATTTTATATCAATTCGAAGCTCTCGAAGAGCGTAACTCAGATCTGCAACTCGTTTTTTGATTCGACGCATTGTTTGCCCAGAAATCGAAGAACAATTTTCGGCCGTTCATCACGTCGAAATCAAACTAGTCCGTTCGCCAAATCAATTTATGGGTTTTGAAGAGTGGACGGAGGGGAATTCATTGGCGTTGTTCGCTTGTCAATCTGACGGTTGGATTGGCCATTTTAATTCGATTTAGGACATGGGGTTTTGGCTGCTGTTGGTGGTTTTCATGTGAAAACGCGTGACCTTGATTGCCATGGGGATGATCGCGGCGATGGTTGGTGGCGTGGGGATGCGGTCGGCTTGGTTGGTGGCGCGATGGGCAGAATTGGCGGCGAGGTGCATGCGTCGTTCGTGAGTTTCGTGCGTGCGTTGGTTTCTGGGGGAGAAAGGTCGCGTGTGTCTGAGTAGTGGTGATGATGTGGCAGTGAGAGGGAGGTAAAATGTTTCTTCTATTTTAATTTTTAATATTGAAATTCAAACACACTAATCGTCATAACTCTCGCATACGAGGTCCATTTTACACGCGGTTTTCTCTGCTAGGGTTGTATTGGAATTCTAGACATTTTGGCGCTGGTGTAGACGAATTCCGAGACTGTTGGAATTTTGAGTTTAAATTGGATTTAAATTCAATTTAAATTCAAAAGGTGAGTGTTTTAACCCACTCACAACTTCTAAAATTTCTTATGTTCGTTAAATTCAATTTATGTTGTGATTATGAATTTATTTATGACTATTTCGTATATTTTTAAATCATCGTCGCAGTTAATTGCATTTATTTAAATTAAATCGTTATTTAATTTATTATTGAATATAACCGCCAGTTAATTACTTGTAATATATTATCAGTTATATATTGATATTGATTGATTGTTTTGGATGATGATTGGGATGGATGTATGATTTTACGATGGATGAATGGATGTTTTACTTATATCATCATAATCTGCAAGTTCTTTATTGATTTGTCATTATTGATTCGGGAATGCGGTTTGAAATGATATACAACTGTATTTTTATTTTAAATTGCGGATTGAAATGATAAATATGTATCATTTGACCATAGGATAGAAATTTATATACAGACACCGTTGGTCTATATATATATATAAATATTTTGAAAATGATTTCTATATGGTTTTGGAAAGAAATATATGGATTTATATAAATATTGATTTTTGAGTATTATATAAGTATTATTTTATATATAGTTAAATTCTTAAATTTAAGCTATGTATAATTTTGTTCATTATATAATAAGTTTAATAATAAAGTTTGATTTTATTTAAAATATAATATGGTTAAGTATTTATTTAAATTATATTTTAATATATATAGAGTTTATAATGATATTTTAAATAAAGGTAGAGAAGATGGATTTGAAATCGGCTTAAAAAATGTTTTTAAATTAAGAACGTTATTTAATTGAAGCAACCTGGAACTTATTAATTTGAGATTTTAAAAGGGCATGATTTTATAACTTGATGAGGGTTTAAGGTGATTAACAAATACTCCAAATTTGAGCTTTATTTAAACGATATTGAATGTATTAAATAAATATTTCTAAACTAAATAATAGAAAATTGAATTAAGATATATATGAGATTATCAAATTTGGTTTGG
This sequence comes from Allium cepa, assembly GCA_030765085.1. Lineage (NCBI taxonomy): Eukaryota > Viridiplantae > Streptophyta > Magnoliopsida > Asparagales > Amaryllidaceae > Allium > Allium cepa. The sequence goes on along the minus strand of CM060931.1, from coordinate 346,173,969 downwards.
AAACTCTGGAATATTTAAAGACCTGAAACATATGAAAATTGAAATTTTTTATCGAAATTTAAGTATTTTAAAGTATTATGGTTTCAAAGTGTTGGGTTTTGGAGCTGTTAGAAATTTGAAAGTTTTATGGTTAGGAAATGAAAATTTGAATTTATTTAAAGAATTATCTTTGAACATATTGATTTGAAACCTATTGGAATAGAAGATTTAGAATATGATTTCATAATGTGGTTTGGGTTTAAGATGATTTGAAAGAATATTTCAAGTTTATATAGATTAAAGGAAGATTTAGTGATCGGAAATTGGGTTTTGTTTAAATGATATATTATTGAATCGTTTTGAAATGGAAATGATATATTATTGAATTTGGTTTTGAAGAATATGTTATTTTGAATAAAGGATATGGTTTGAAATAGAAATGATATTTTGGTTTTTAAAGTATATACTATTTTGAAATGACCACGGTGTTATAATAACTTTTGGGTGTTAAAGAGACCGGGATCGAAAGTTGTGATACTCTCTGCCAACTTTGAAAACTACTTTAACAATTGTGTACGCGGTGGAGATTTCAGAATGAAGTAGGATGGTGGCGGCATTTCCTTTGAGGTAAATACATGGACCCGACTCCCGTGAGTTGGCATAAGGTGGCTAAAACAGGAGCGATTGACGGGCTAAGAAGGTAGCACCTTTTATCAGACACATCCCTTCGATATTATACTCTGACTTTGGATTGATTTGGTGGCCACTTTTGATTTTGATTTGAGGGTGTGGCACGAGGTGGGCGGTAGTAGCTGCTACGCGTTACCACCGGTCCGGAAGTGTAATTGGTATATCTACCCTGGCATTGCCTAGTTGTGCCGTGTCACCTACTGTAACAACCCGCATATTTATCGAGTTTGTATTTAAATATTTTATTTAAATATTAACTCGTTAATCGGATTTTGGTCCGAAAAGCTACTTTTTGCAAACGGTCAAATTAGGACTCGAGACCACTTCCATTGAGTTCGAAATGTCGTTTACAACTTTTTAAGTATAAACATCGATAGGTTTGGAGTTAGTGAAATTTCACTAACTTTTCCCGCTTTGGACTTTGGGTTAGTTTAGCCTATTAAGCCCAAGTTCCAACCCTCTTCTCCTCACTCTTCATAAATTTCCTAACTAATCAAGCTTTGGCATTAATGGTGGAGGGAATGGGAAATTAAAACTCCAAGCATAAATTCAATTGCAAATCCAACATTCAACTCCAAATTCAAGTAGAAGATATTGGATTCAAGCTTTGGATTGCTTCTCCTTGCTTTCAAGCTTCATCTTCATAAACTTTAGTGCAAAGGTGAGATTTTTATCTCACAAATCTAGTCTATATCAATATTGGACTGTTGGGAATGAATCCCTATCGTGTTTGCATGTATATTTGCATTTGGTTTGGATTGGGTTGGCGAAAAAACTCCGATTTTTAGCGTTTTGGTGGATTTTCTGCTCCTAGGTTGTTCTGGCCTTATTAGCTCGTATCGGAGTTAGGTCGTAGGTCGCATGGGCCTTAGGTCGTAGGTCGCATGTGAGTTAACCCCTAGGTCGTTCTGGCCACTTTTCGTGTGTTCGGGTTTAGGTCGTTGGACCTTTAGGTCGTTGGACCTTTAGGTCGTTGACCCCCTTGAGTCGTTAACTAGTTAAGTCGCTCGCTACTTGACTCCATTAGGTCGCTCGTCACTGGATGCAGTTAGGTCGCTCGACTCCTTTACCCACTAGGTCGCGTACTTAGTTAGGTCGCGTGACCCCATAACTGTTAGGTCATTAGACCGTTAACCCTATAGGTCGCTTGTCCTATTTGTTTAGGTCGTAGGTCGTTGGACCTTACCTCGATAGGTCGTCCCCACCTTTGGACGTGTGCACTCTAGGTCGCTAGGCCGCCTCTCTTTAGGTCGCGTGACCCAATACAGTTAGGTCGTTTGACCTTATGTTCTTTTAGGTCGCGTCTCCTTTAGGTCGCGCCTCTTTTAGGTCGCGTCTCCTTTAGCCCACGCCTCTTTTAGGTCGTTCGAATGCTAGGTCGCTCGAACCTTATTCCCTTAGGTCGCTCGGTCTCGTTTATGACCATAGGTCGCTCACCCCCTCTTCGTTAGGTCGCGAACACCTTTAGGTCGCTCGACCCTATCCCTTTAGGTCGTTAGACCTCATTTTGTCTTCACTAGGTCGTACCGTTTTGGTCGGGGCGCTGCCCCCTGGACCCCCGCGACCTGACCGGGCAGGTCGAACCCCGTAAGCGGTGGCGTTGCCCCCGCACCCCCACCTTGGGGGGTTGCCACCCCCCCTGGACCCCCCCTCCGTAGGGGATCTTATCTGAAAAACATTGAGCCGATTTCCTTGGATTTTATTCGCATCTCCGTATGCGATCTTTGTGACTGATTGTTTCTACACTTGCTTATGTGTTTTGTCACTTTATAATACAAAGGTTTCAATACTAGTAGTAAATATCAAAACTCTTTTAACAAACAATTTCAACTCTATTTTTAATAACAAAGCTCTTTTCTTAAACCGTTTTCCAATCTATTAGTATATACAAGCCTTTACCTCACTCGGATGAGAAATCTAATTAAACGACTTAGTAAAACAAGTGGTATGAAACGCTTGCGTTCACTTCGTCGGTTAATTCTTGGACTTGTTCGATTGAACCTCTTGTGACAATTTTATTAGTGAAGATTTACAGTTTGTTCGTAAATATTTAAGTTAAGCAAGTGGTTATGGGACATGAAGCTAAACTTCTATATTTACTAGCTTAGTGTAATTGACACTTCTCGTTGATCTTGATGATCGCTTTATGAATTAGACTAGAAATTGCGCGATGTCTCTTTCATTGCAAGGTTAGACTAGACACCACTTGTGTGATTCCATTCACACATACCTTTCTGCTTTTTGGTTAGTCTTGACCTCAATCTGTGTGATTCCATTCACACATGCGGGGTAGCTCCCCTTGGTCTTCGGACCGTCATGTGATAGGCCTCTTTCTCTTTTTATGATTTCTGGATTTCTCGTGTTGATTTCTGGAATTTATGTCATTGACTTGTTATGAGTACAAGTTTAGGGTATGATGCCCTCTTCGAATCTTTGAGAAGATTCTTGTGATATTGATTATCTCTTATTGATTGATCTTCTGTTGATCATTATTTACATACTTATAGTGGTATGTCGTTATGGATGTTTATGTTTATGCCATATCTTTTATGTTATATCATGTCATCTGATATTTATAGCTAGACTGATCCGTTTATTATTTTCTTAAATAATACTCGGGTCAGACCGAGATGTTACAGGTGCTTCTGCTTGACTTCTTCCCAGGGATTAATCACTCTGACTGTTGGCTAACTGTTTAGATTAGCAGTTTTTGTTGTATACACTTGAGATATAGACTCAAAGTTGTATTCTTTTGTATAGCACGTGTTGCTATTCTTTTGTATTATCGTGGATCTTATTGACCACTACTCTGATGTACACTTTCATGTGTTAGTTATATATTCATATCTTCTTCCGCCTTTGTGATATGGATATCTGTGACTGATTTGTGATATGATTATTTCTATGTTTGTTTCCGAAGATTATTTATAGCCACCGTGTGATAAGCAATTACATGGATGGTCGCTCCTCAACAGCCTTATTCTCCGTGCTAGTTGACAGCACTACTCCGGAGTGTTCTTGGCTAGCGTGGGTATAGAGGTGGGGCGTCACACCTACCCTAGCGAGCTTTACTACGAGTTTGATTTGTGTCGTACCTATGGAGTATCTTCACGTAGTCTCCCGATTAGGAGATATGCAGGTGCTGTATAGACTACTGGCACTATTACGTGTTAAGGTGGAAAATGTAAAGCCTTAATGCTATTTAAAAGTAAGTTTATTTTACTATTAGACATTATTATAATAGCGAAATATTACTACATAGTAAATAGTTTAACGGATCCTTAGGAGATGTGAATCCCGAGCATCTCTTAAGTTACTGCACTCATATTTATTTCTGTTGATTTTACTCACATAAGATATTTTAGTTCTGACTCGAGTGTTTTGTCTTTTCAATTCGCTCAGGTCAGCCTGAGCATTTCAGGATTTGGAAGACCGTATTCTGGAGAACGAAGACGAAGATTTATTATTATTATTTATTATTATAGTATTCCACTATATTCATACTGTTCCACTACATTATTTATTATTCTCTGGTATGTGTAACTCCTATATTGTATTGTATACGTATAATCAAATGTTTTTGTAAAACAGCTTCATGAACTGCATATTTGATTATTATATTTTATCGTTCCGCTACAAGATTCTGTTTTGTTCTTTTCTTTCTCTGTTTTTTCTTATTTACCCCATAACAATCTGCCATTCTGTATGGTTTAAGTCTGACGGGTGTGGTTTATCGTCGATTTAAAGCATGCAAAAAGGCGGGACATTACTATTTAAATTATATTTTAATATAGAGTTTAAAATGATTTAAATCAAATTAAGATAGGAAGATAAATTTGAGTTTTATTTGAAATTAAATTTATTTAAGAATTAAACTCAAATAAGCTTGATATGAAATTTATTAAATTTGAAGTTTTAGAGGGTATGATTTTTATAACTTCATTTGGGTTTAAGGTGAATTAAATGAATATTTCAAGTATAAATAAATTGAAGGAAATATTTAGTTATTTTTAATTTGAGCTTTATTTAAATGATAAGGGATTTATTATGTAAAGTGTTTCAAAACTAAATAATAGAAAATTGAATTGTTGAATCGAAATTTCTAAACATAGTTTTGAAATTGTTGAATACTTAAAGTTTGAAATATATTGAATTTGAAAGGGTTTATTTTTTGGATCAAATCTGTTTTGAAATCGATAAATTTGGAATAGTTTATTTGGAACTGAATTGAATTGAAATTTATGATTGGTTAAATATAAAATGTATAAATTCGAGTTGTGTTGGATTTGATTTGTGAAATTGAAGAAGCTATTTTATTATATAAAGTATTTTAAATATTTAAACCATTTAAGTGGTGGAAGTTATGTTTCAAAGTTATGAGTTTCAAGGTATTATAATTTGAAAGTATTATATTCAAGTGTTTTGATTTCGAAATGTTATAACTTTCAGAGTGTTATGATTTTAGAAAGGGATATATTTGAAATGAAAACGATATCGTATTGATTTGGTTTTGAAAGGGCAATGATATTTGGTTTTAAAGTATAAACTATTCTGAAAATGATCGCGGTGTTATAATAACGTTTGGTTGTTAAAGAGACCGGGATCGGAAGTTTTCATACTCTCTGCCAACTCAGAAAACCACTTTAACAACCGTGTACACGGTGGAGATTCCAGAATGAAGTAGGATGGCGGCGGCGTTCCTTTGAGGTATATACGTGGACCCGACTCCCGTGAGTTGGCATAAGGTGGCTAAAACATGAGCGATTGACAGGCTAATGAGGTAGCTCCTTTGATTGGACGCATCCCTTCGATATTATATTCTGACTTTGAGATGATTTGGTGGCCACTTTTGATTTTTTTTATTTGGGGGTGTGGCTCGAGGTGGGCGGTAGCTGCGCGTTACCAACAGCCCGGAAGCATAATTGGTATATCTACCTTTGCATTGCCTAGTTGTGCTGTGTCACCTACCCTAGCGCGCCTTGTATGAGTTTGATTTGTGTCATGGAGTATCCTCTGGTAGCCTCCCGATCAGGAGGTATTACGGTACTGTATAGTGGCACTATTTATGTGTTAATGGGAATATTGGGTCACTCCTTAACGCTATTTTAAAGTAAGTTTATTTTACTATTAGACATTATTATAATAGCGTATATTACTACATAGTAAATAGTTTAACGGATCCTTAGGAGATGTGAATCTCGAGCATCTCTTAAGATACTGCACTCACATTAGACACTGCATAGGAGATGTCAAATCCCGTAAACATCTTTGACGCCATTCCACTTATATTATCATCGTTGATTTAACTAACATAAGATCTTTTAGTTCTGACTCAAGTGTTTTTTCTTTTTAATTCGCTCGAGTCATCCTGAGCATTTTAGGGTTTGAAGACCTTACTTCTGGAGGACGAAGATGAAGATTGTATTACTATTATTTATTATATTATTTCACTACATTCATACTGTTCCGCTGCATTATTTATTATTCTCTAGTATGTGTAACTCTAATTCTGTGTTGTATAAGTATAATCAAATGTTTTGTAAAACAACTTCATGAACTGTTATTTGATTATTATATTTTGTCATTCCACTATGAGATTCTGTTTGGTTTTATTTCTTTCACTGCTTTTCTTATTCACCCCAATAACAATCTGCTCTTTTGTATAGTTTGAGTCTGATGTATGTGGTTTATCGTCGACTTAAAACGTACAAAAAGGTGGGATGTTAGATTTGGTATGAAAGCTTTGGTTTAGCGATAAACCTTAGCTTTGTGGGGTCTGACTCTTTACTAATAGGGTAGTAATACCCATTGATGAGTCGTTGAGTGTATATATATGAGAGAGTGTATTTGTTAGTGTTAAGAAGTTTTTGTATTGTGTTAATTTGTTCCGTTTGTATTTATAAATTATGGTTGGTGCATAGGACGCTATGACATCAACAGGGATTTCTAAACACTTAATAGGACATACTGACATAATATTTGTTTTGAATATAGGTGAATGAAATAATTTTGCCTATTATATTTTCTATATATAAAGTAATAAATTTTATAAAGCTTATATTTGGTTGTAATATACTGGTTGTAAAATAAAATTTCAAATAAAAATAAAGTAAGATTGGAAATTTAGAACTTAAGTTTCGGGATTTGGAAAATTTCTTTCAAAGGATTTTAGAATATAATAATATTGTTTATAAGTATTTTTCGATATAAATATTTCAATATAAATTGAAAGAATTGCTTTAAAGAAATTTTGAAAAGAAATAAGTTCTATACTCCCCTCTCTGTCATTGGAAAATTATTTCGGTGATGAGTGCACACATCATCGACATTCATTTTCGAGTTTCTAAGTGGGAAGGCCACTGTAGTAGTTTTACTGCAGTTTTATTTTGATAAACAAATATAAATCTAAATTATTTTAAATATAATTGGATATATAAGCTGTAAGTATATATTTATCTATTATTTTAAAATGATTTGAAATTAAACCCGGTATTTAGTTCTTAAGTTCTTTTAATTAATAGTTCAATTATTGTAGTGAAATGGAATGTAACTATTAATAATTGGAACCTCTAATTAAAATAAGAGATTAAATGCTAGGTTATGAATGAAATAACAAGAAAGTTGAAATTTATAATCTATGAAAGCAAAGGATATGATTATTGAACATTAAATTAATTAAAAGAAATAAGATAAACCTGTGTAACTTTCAAATTGCATTCTTAAAACATATATATAACTTACCAAAAGAAAACTTGTAATGTTTAATATGAAAATGTAATAGGATATTATACAGGTAAACTTAAAGTATTGAAAGTATTCAGTGAAATTCTTTAACGAACAAGAATTATAAACTTAAGTTATAATTGAAATGTACTATAATAAAATGCAATAAAAAGAGGGATTAAGGTAAGTAAGAAATTATAAATTTAAGTTAATAAATTGATATGCCGAGTAATTAATTGAACATGAATATTATTAATAAATGAATGTAAATAAATGAAATTAAGTAGTGAATAAATGAATGTAATACAATAAAAAGAAAATTTACATGATATGAATGAATTGGAATAAAATTTAGTAAGAAGTAAACATTGTGAAAGAAATTTAAAAGAATAAACTTAAGTAAGGTTAAAATTTGTTGTTTGTTTTGGTTTACGGTTGTTTGGATAAGGATACTTTAAATTTGTTTGGATGTATGAATAATCTATTTAGTTTCATCTAAGAATGTTGAGTAAATGGTGCACTTAGTGGTTTATTTTTCATTCTGTACAATTTAATGTTTTTGAACCCGAACAACTATTTGTTTTGTTTGATATGAATGGAAAATTGATTTGTGTTGATCTTATATTGATGATTATATGTTGTGGTTGCAAGTGATTGTTGTGTATATTGATTTGTTTGATAGTGGTTGAAACCACTTTAAATATTTCATTTATATAATTATTATTAACTCTTTTAGATTATATAAGCGAAATACAGGTTATGGAAGCAATTGCTACTGCTTTTGGTTTCATAATTAAGCGTTCATTGCCCGACAAATAGGTACGTTCTCGGTTTATGGTTTTTTAACGATATTATATTGTTTTTTCCGCTGTTGGGATGTATATTATTTTGAAAATTTTAATATATGTTGTTTATTTATATTATAATTTCTCCCGAGTCTCTCCGTACAAAAGAGACTGCCGAAATTTTTTCAAAAATTGTGAAATATTTTCCGAATTTTTATTAACTTGAGTATAAGAGGATTTAATAATAATAAAATGGATATATTTTATTTAAATTAACTAATTTTTTAAACTCCTTTGTTTATGAATTTAATATTTTGAATAAGATATATTGACTATTTAATTTCTTCTTTTCCCTTCTTTTTCCTTTTCGGGGATGAAAAGTTTTGAGTGGGGGAGAGTGTAACGACCCGTAAATTTCGATAAGTAAATTAGTTAATTTAATAAGATTTTTGTAATTAAATTTAGAAAGAAATAAAAACTTTACAATTTATAATGAAGTGAGTGTTGAAAATGAAATGTAGCAATGGTAATTAAAACCAATTATTTACAATTGGAGTGAAATCCCAATAATGAAACAGTGTAAATTGTTGCACTTGGTTATAAAATTGAAATTAGGATGAAATGGAAAATTTTAATGTATTAGGATATAAACCAATATTAATATTACCTTTAAGGTGATAAGTTGATAATTGATTTCATAACAAGATTTAAATCAAATGAATGGATTTATTGGGAATTTAAATTTATAATTACTGGATTAATTGAAATTGAAATTAAATGCTGTAAATTGTGAAATGCCCAATAAATAAGTTAATAAGAGAATTAGTTTTAAAGGATTTTTAATTATTAAGTAATCCAAAGTGATAGAGATTGGAATAATGATAATTGAATGGAAAGGTGATTTAATTTAATTTAATACTAATTTATTTAATTAACTTAAATATAGCCATTTTGGCCACTGACTCAGATTTCGACGAAATTAGTTTTATCGGATCTGTAAAGGTGAATTATTGTAGGATTTTAAATTTCATAATGATCGGACTTGTCGTTTGATCGTACGGACTCGAAACGCCTAGAAATCAATTAAAATCAATCAAAATCAATTTGAAATAACTTGATTTTAGCATAACTTCTTCATACAATGGAATTTGGACTTGAAACCTGTTCCATTAATTTTAAAATATTTTAGAACATCTATTTTGATATATGGGTTGATCCATTTTCATTCCGGAGTCGAAACGGGCTTTTAGGCCAGTATCGTTCAACTATCCAAACCAATCGTATCCGTTCCTCTATTTTGACCTCCACCTATATATATCCGGTTATAAGCCCAAGTAGCCTTTCTATTTCTCATTTCTGTACGTACAGAAACTTCTGTTGCTCCTCTTCCTCAATGGCTAAAAACCCTAATCTTCCCAATCCAATTTCAATTCAAAATATAACTTCAGAAATTAAACTCCACAAACTATATCGAACTATATATGGATTTGAAGCTCTCAATGAGCGCAAGTCAAATATATGATTCGTTTTTCAATCTAGGTTTGGTGTGGCCGGAAATCGATGAACTGTTCACCGCCATTCATCGCGTCTCGACCAAACTTGTCCGATCTTCGATTCAAATGTGGGTATTGTAGAGTGGACCGAGGGGACTTCATCTATGTGGTTTATATGTCGAATCAACGGCTGGATCTATGGAAAAAATTCTTTTAGGGTTGCGCTATCAACCGGCGGCGGCTGTCTTTCGCGAGAGCACGGACGTCGCTCTTGGACCTGGGGAGGCGGCTCGGCGAGCCTAGCACGGTGGCATGCTCTGTTGAGGCGATCGTCGCCTATGGAAGCGGCGATAATTCTGGTAGCGGTGGCAGATTCTTCGAGTTCGAATGATTAGGGTTCAGTTCTATGGCACGATCGTGTGCAGGCACGTGACGTTGCTTGGTGACATGTAAGGGTTTCTGTTTGTTTTATTTATTAACTAATTTAATTTAATTTATTTTAAATCATATCGTTCTAATTTGCATGACTTTTGCGTACGAGGCCCGATTCATGAGTGGTTTTTTCCGCTAGGATTGTATTGAAATTCCGAACATTTTGGCTTGGGTTTTGATGGACTCTAAGACTGTTTAAATTTTGGGTTTAAATTGAATTTAAACTCAATTTAAATTCAAAAGGTGAGTGTTTTAACTCACTCACAACTTCTAAAATTTCTTATGTTTGTTAAATTGATTTATGATGTAATTAGAAATTTATTTATGACTATTTGGCATATTTTGAATCATCATCTCAGTTTATTTGAATTTATTTGAATAAAATAGTTATTTAGTTTATTATTGAATATAAACTGCCAGCAATTACCTGTTATTTATTATCTGTTCTATATTGATGTTATTGATTGAATTGGATGATGGTTGTGATAAATGTTTGATGATTGATATTGGATGAATGGATGTTGTATTTTATACTGTTATAAACTGCAAGTTGTTATTGATTTTTATTTCATTCGGGATTGCGGTTTGAAATGATATATAACCGATTTATATTTTAAATTATGGATTGAAATGATAAATATCTGTATCACTTAACCATAGGATAGAAAATTATATACAGACACCGTGGTCTATATATAAAAATATTTTGAAATGATTTATATGGTTTTATAAAGAAATATATAGTTTTAGATAAATATTGATTTTAGATATTATATAAATGTTATTCTATCCTTGATTTTAAGCTATGTATAATTTGTTTTAATATAGAATAAGCTTAATAATAAGTTTGATTTTTATTGAAAATAACATGGTTAAGTGTTTAAATTATATTTAAATATAGAGTTTTAAATGATTTAAATCAAATTAAGGTTGGAAGATAAATTTGAGATTTATTTGAAATTGAATTTATTTAAGAATTAAACTCAAATAAGCTTGATGTGAAATTTATTAAATTTGAAGTTTTAGAGGGTATGATTTTTATAACTTGATTTTGGTTTAAGGTGAATTAAATAAGTATTTCAAGTATAAATAAATTGAAGGAAATATTTAGTTATTTGTAATTTGAGATTTATTTAAATGATAATGGATTTATTATGTAAAGTGTTTCAAAGTAAATAATAGAAAATTGAATTGTTGAATCGGAATTAACAAACTTAGTTTTGAAATTGTTGAATACTTAAAGTTTGAAATATATTGAATTTGAAAGGGTTTACTCTGTGGATCAAATCTATTTTGAAATCGATAAATTTGGAATAGTTTATTTGAAACTGAATTGAATTGAAATTTATGATTTGGGATTTAATTAAATATAAAATGTAGAAATTCGAGTTGTGTTGGATTTGTTTTTTGAAATTGAAGAAGCTATTTTATTATATAAAGTATTTTGAATATTTAAACCATTTAAGTGGTGGAAGTTATGTTTCATAGTCATGAGTTTCAAGGTATTATAATTTTAAAGTTTATATTCAAGTGTTTTGATTTCAAAATGTTATAACTTTGAAAGCGTTATGATTTTAGAAAGGGATATATTTGAAATGAAAACGATATCATATTGATTTGGTTTTGAAAGGGCAATGATATTTGGTTTTAAAGTATAAACTATTTTAAAAATGATCGCGGTGTTATAATAACGTTTGGTTGTTAAAGAGACCAGGATCAGAAGTTGTTATACACTCTATCAACTCCAAAAACCACTTTAAAATTGTGTACGCAGTGGAGATTCCATAATGAAGTAGGATGGTGGCGGCATTCCTTTGAGGTATATACGTGGACCCGACTCCCGTGAGTTGGCATAAGGTGGCTAAAACAGGAGCGATTGACGGGCTAATGAGGTTGCTCTTTTGATCGGACACATCCCTTCGATATTATATTCTGACTTTGAGATTGATTTGGTGGCCACTTTTGATTTTTTTTTATTTGGGGGTGCGGCTCAATGTGGGCGGTAGCTGCGCACTACGCGTTACCACGGGCCAGGAAACGTAATTGGTATATCTACCCTGGCATTTCCTAGTTGTGCCGTGTCACCTGCCCTAGCGCACCTTGTATGAGTTTGATTTGTGTCGTACCAATGGAGTATCCTCTGGTAGCCTCCCGATCAGGAGGTATTACAGTACTGTATAGACTATTGGCACTATTTATGTGTTAAGGGGAGTATTGTGTCACTCCTTAATGCTATTTTAAAGTAAGTTTATTTTACTATTAGACATTATTATAATAGCGTATATTACTACAGAGGAAATAGTTTAACAGATCCTTAGGAGATGTGAATCCTAAGCATCCCTTAAGTTACTACACTCACGTTTGACACTGAATAGGAGATGTCAAATCCCGTAAACATCTTTGACGCCGTTCCACTCATATTATTTACCGTTGATTCAACTTACATAAGATCTTTTAGTTCTGACTCAAGTGTTTTGTCTTTTCAATTCGCTCGGGTCAGCCTGATCATTTCAGGGTTTGAAGACCTTACTTTTGGAGGACGAAGACGAAGATTATATTACTATTATTTATTATATTATTTCACTACATTCATACTGTTCCACTACATTATTTATTATTCTCTCGTATGTGTAACTCTAATTCTGTGTTGTATAAGTATAATCAAATGTTTTGTAAAACAACTTCATGAACTGTTATTTGATTATTATATTTAGTCATTCCGCTATGAGATTCTGTTTGGTTTTATTTCTTTCTCTGCTTTTCTTATTCACCCCAATAACAATCCGCTCTTTTGTATGGTTTAAGTCTGACGTGTATGGTTTATCGTCGATTTAAAACGTACAAAAAGGCTGGATGTTGCACATTATAACCATTTAACATGTTTCACATTCATACTACATTCATAAAAGTTAATGATTGAAGTTATAGAATAATGTTAAGCATAAACAATGTAAATACAATCATAACCAATTCACTATATGTTGCATTACAAATTCAATCCTTTAAAATTAGTACTTGAATAGAAATTTTGATTTAATAGTTTGTATCTCAACTTGAAATAGGATGTTTGTTGTTGCTTGTAACAATCTGGTTTTGAAAGGAGATATGTCCAGATTTTTTTGAAGTAAATTGATGATAACTTTATGTTTACCTAGCATCATTATATTTAATAGCATGACTTAACTAAATATTTACAAATATATAACATAGAATTGACTAAGTGTGGGCTACATGTCATAGCAAAGCAAACCAATGTGCTCCTAACCTCCTACTGTATGGGATTTAAGGCCCATACAAAACCTCTTAAAATTTGTATCTGTGTAACACCTCTTGTACTCTCTCACACTAAAAAACCTTGTACTCAAATTTTTGACCTTTCTACACGAAGTTTATCATTACTGGAGTCCACATTTTCATAAAGAAAATAAATTTAATTTTACATGATTTCTTGTAACGCCCCACCCCGAGACCCATCTTAATAAAGAGAATTAACAAGTAATTCCGTCTACTAAAGCGGAGAATAGGGCTGGTTAAGGGCGACCATCTATAACTTTGTCTTAAACATCTACTGAATACGTCGATAAATGCAATTTTTTTTTCTTTTCTATCTCAATGGATCGACATACACAGTAAATGCTTAATCCAAAACTATAGGTGGCTAACGGATCTATCAGAACAAAATACAATAACTAAATGTAAAGCACATCACAGAACAGTAATCAACATCATATATATATATACTGATACATGTTTAGTACAATACAATATGAATACAGATAAAGGTGGTACTCGACCACATCATAAATATCGAATCAAATATAACTACATCGGAGTATGCGAAAGAACAAAAACTACTCAAGAGAAAGAAGAGCTGATATCCAACATCAACTTCAAGCTAAGTCCAATAGATGATACCTGAAACAACTCGGTCTGACCCGAGTGAAAACACACGGGTCAGGCTAGCTAGAACTTATCATTAGTACATGTGATGATAAGAGATAAGGGAAAAACATTCCATCGTTACCAATGCAATGATATAAGTCATCAAGTTATCTCTAGAGTGATACATTAATGGTTCGTCATGATTGCATAGAGGAATACAATATGTATATTATATTGACATGGTTCACCTAATTATATATATATAACCGAATGAAATGGGTGAGGATATGGACCATAGAGTAAATCTTCATAAGATAATTAAAACTACAAGAATCCATCATAAATAAAACTCATCTAATAGAAACTTCTTAATTATTATACCTCATCTCATCGGTATAAATATAAATACATCTCAAATCCATCATTAAACTCATTATAAAGGAATCTCCATAATCATTTATACCTCATCTCATTGGTATAAATATAAATATATCTTAAATCTATTATCAACACTCATCATAAAAGCATTACCATAATTTATACCTCATCTCATTGGTATAAATATATAAAATGTCTCAAATCCATCTTGATAGAGCCCGGAAAGAATCCAAAACATCATATTCAAAATCACAAATAAAACCATGTATGTCAATAAGCCTTTTTCATACATAAGGCTATACTAAAGCATCATCATCAAAATAGTGAAATCAAAACACCTAAAACCTCATGGAAAGCAGCACGTGCATTTACATCTTGACTAGTACTACCATTATTTAGTACCATTTATCGTGATGACTTGGGGTCACATAACATCATAACATCGTGATCATCTTGATTGACTATAGTCGGAAACATCTTGATGACACCCAGTCACAAAAACCCGAGTAATAACATCGTGATGATTGGAGTCGAGTAATAACTTCATGAACATCGTGATGACTCCAATCGAGTACTCGGTCTGTAGCACTAGTAACATCGTGAATGTGTCTCAACTTCTCGAATAGGAACCCAATAGGCGTCAACGTACGTCCCATACCATACGTTCATACCTATTGGTTTACTAATTTACTAATCGTTAGTCGATGCCATATTAGAAAACCATTATAAAACATCATCAAATAAAAACTGCCTCGTCTCATCGGCGAGTGTAAGATACCTAACTCGTCTTATCTCTTACTTGGACGAGTTTTAAGCGGCATCGAGACTTGTCTCATTTCATTATCTGTCTTTTCTGAGTTATCGTCCTAATAAAAGAAATATTCTTGTGATTTTAAAATTTTTTCTACTAGGTAATCTATTATCCATATGCATGAAGATAATAAATTCAGTCGTTGTGGTCGGACTCTATTATGGATTTCTGACCACATTTTCCATAGGGCCCTCTTATCTCTTCCTTCTCCAAGCTAGGCGTAATCGGACCTGCTTTTGACATATCTATCGTTATTTGGGTACCATATTCACTTCTTTGGGCTTCTATTGAATCGAGAAATAGGTTTGATTGTACATCTTTTTGATATATAGGATATCCTACAGATAATTCAAATCGAAGCAATTTGATGTCTGACTCGGGCCTATATGACATGACCGATCGATAGAAATACCCCAACACACCATCCACCTTTGTCCACATATTCCATATATCACACTAGATAGATATCATATTCATGGAATACGATTCACTTTCAAGGTGCCTTGATGGTGAAATGGTAGACACGCGAGATTCAAAATCTCGTGCTAAATAGCGTGGAGGTTCGAGTCCTCTTCAAGGCATAATATTAAGAATGAAAGGAGCCCTACTTGGTTTTGTTGGTCTTTTTTTTTATGTCCCGATTCATGGATCTCTCGGTTCGAGAAATAAGAGGATCAAACCATTTCTTCTGAGTCTCTTTCAAATTCAATAAATGTTGGTTGATCGTATATGAACTTCCTAAACAAGAATTCTTGAACGGTGAACAACCAGAGCCTATTACTCACTACATCAAAGAATTTCCATTAATGAAACCATGGAAATCCGTCGGAAAAGAAAAAATACGCGCTGTCTCGGCTGTGCTACCGGAGGCTCTGGGGAAGTCGGCCTGTTGAATCATATACTCGGGGGGTGGCGCGGGGCGGACGATTTCAAAACAGACTCCTCATTCATTAGATATAGAAGATCGCCAAGATTTCGTGATCTGCTGCCGAACCTGTTCCAATTCCAACAGCTCGGACTCGGATTGTGGGGATCGCCGGAATACTTCGTACCAACAGATAAGATACCCGGAGTCCCAGAATTCATTACTGCTTCTAAATGCGGTATTTCCACACCCAAAAAACCAAACTCTGCCTTACGTAAAGTTGCCAGAGTACGGTTAACCTCTTGATTTGAAATCACTGCTTATATACCTGGTATTGGCCACAATTTACAAGAACATTCTGTAGTATTAGTAAGAGGAGGAAGGGTTAAGGATTTACCCGGTGTAAGATATCACCGAAACAAAGGGGGATACACGTTACACCACGATTTTGAATCAGAAGAGAGATTTCAAGAAATGGCAGATCTATTCACTCTATCAATAACCGAGCCGGATCGGGAAGAACACCAACGGCGAAAGCACTCTGCTGGGCCGACACTGACACTGAGAGACGAAAGCTAGGGGAGCAAATGGGATTAGATACCCCAGTAGTCCTAGCCGTAAACGATGGATATTGTATCGAGTAGTTGGATCGTAGTCTCTTACCATAAAAATGGCTGCATGTGCAGCAGCACCAACTATAAGAAAACCACCGATCCACATGTGATGTGTAAACAACGAAAGTTGTGTACCATAGTCAGTAGCTAGATATGGATAGGGGGCATGGAATACATATGGTGAGCTACGACAATAGTTAAAGAACCTAACATAGCTAGATTAAGAGATAATTGAGCATGCCATGACGTTGTTAGGATTTCATAAAGGCCTTTATGGCCCTGGCCTGTAAATGGACCTTTTTTTTAATTACCTAATTTCTATTTTTTATGAAATTTATTGATTGGATTTCAATCCAAAAAGATAAGAAAATATCAGAAATCTTATAAAAATCCTTACTTCTTATATTCTAGAACTGAATAAAAAAAACGTAAAATGAAAGTTCCTTTTCTTAGCTAACTAAACTACTTCGGAGTTGAAGAGAAGTATCAAAAAACATGTCTTATTTTTTCAATAATACATATTTGTAGCAATGAAATACTATTGTTCCTTCCCGGTAGGAGGGTCATCATTGATTAGTTTTCAAAAGAGTCTTCTTTTTTTAAGCTTACCCCGGTCCGGTATGGAATGAACTTATAATCTGATGATCGAGTCAATTCCATGATTATAAGTTCATAACCCCAGCCCATTTTGGGCGGAACAGATCTACTAATTCTTTTATTCCAGTTAGTAAGAGGGATCTTGAACTAAGAAATAGGCCTAGAAGCTAAAATAGGGTATCCTGAGCAATTGCAAGAATTGGGTTCATTGATATTCCTTGTATAGTAGATGCTATCACACATACAGTCATACTCCATTCGATGGAATTGTTTGATCTTAAGTATTCAGTGCTCATTTCGGTCAACTCTCCATTATCTTTCTTTGGCTGAGTGGTATGTACTTCCATGGCGCCTGTTTTTTACAATTATGAAGCATGGCTAAGTGATCCTACTCACATTGGACCCAGTGCTCAAGTAGTTTGGCCAATAGTGGGTCAAGATGCTCTTCAGGCACTTGAACCCGCTTGGATTACCGCTAGACAAATAGAAGCAGGACGAAGAGCAATGACACGATATGCACGTCGTGGTGGAAAAATATGGGTACGTGTTTTTCCCGATAAACTTACAATTATGTATTTGTTGGAACAATACCCTTGGAAAGACTGATTTGAGGATGACGAATTAGTGGATTTGCTCGCTTTATTCCTTCCCGTCGCCCTTCCTATCTGATAGAAAAAGACCCCATGATCCTGAACCGACATGGGATCGCAAATCCCAAGTTTGTCTATGAAGAGCCCCACTACGCTCGAATGACCCCTTCTCATAATAAGAATATACATAACCCTATTCCGGTCTGGTCGGGTATGGAATGAACTTATAATCCGATGATCGAGTCGATTCCATGATTATAAGTTCATAACCCCAGCCCATTTTGGGCAGAACAGATCTACTAATTCTTTTATTCCAGTTAGTAAGAGGGATGTTGAACTAAGAAATAGACCTAGAAGCTAAAAGAGGGTATCCTGAGCAATTGCAAGAATTGGGTTCATTGATATTCCTGGTATAATAGATGCTATCACACATACAGTCATACTCCATTCGATGGAATTGTTTGATCTTAAGGGAGATCTTCTATAATTTCACACGTGAGGGGTTATTTCTTGGTTTCGTATGGAGACCCCAATATTCTTGCAGAATATATGGCTTCTCAATTAAGAAATAGAGTTTCATTTCGAAAGGCAATGAAAAGAGCTATTGAATTAACTGAACAAAAAGATACAAAAGGAATTCAAATACAAATTGCAGGACGTATTGACGGAAAAGAAATTGCACGTGTCGAATGGATCAGAGAAGGTAGGGTTCCTCTACAAACAATTCGCGCTAAAATTGATCATTGTTCCTATACAATTCGAACTATCTATAGAGTACTAGGCCTCAAAATTTGGATATTTGTGGATGAAGAATAATAGACCTTTATTTATCTTGTCATTCTATCCAGTAATATAGTGATATATAGAACAAAAACTAGAAACTTTTTTTGTTTTTCTGTTAAATCAAAAAAATAAAATAATTCGAATTCTATAAGGTTGAATAAAAAAGAAATTAACCTTTTTTTTTATAATTGTTATGCTTAGTATGTGACTCGTTAGTTTTTTCTTTATAGTTTTTAGTAGGATCAAAAAAAGACTGATCCCTAATATTAATTCAATAACTACAACTACTATATAAAAATAAAAAAAACTAATAACTAACTTATTGCTTCATATTGTCGAGATCCCCAAAACAGTCACTATATGACTGGATCAATCATATAGTTGTAACAACTGGAATAGAAAAGGGTTGAAGGGAGATAGTGCATCAAGCTATTCGCAAGGGCCAACTTGATCCTCTCGTTGCCTTCCCGCGCGCGAAGCGAATGGGCGCTGTGCCGTGGGTCAGTTTCGGGGCGGAGAGAGACACGAAAGGTTATACCTATAGGTTCTATATCGCAGGTCAATCCTACTCCAATAGTAGCAATAGGCGGCATAGGGGAAGAAGCACTACACTAGGAATCAACAACACAAAAACTTTGGTAAAAATTACCCTTTTCGGGATTATAAATCCTTCTATTTTCATCTATTAAACAGTATTTAAGTACTTCAAGTACTTGGAAAGTCGCTTTCAAATTATCAAGTATCCAATATTTGAAAGCCATATTTCGACCCGGGCGTTTCGGGATGCCCCTAATAACCAACGAGTGGCGAGTGCTTTTCCTTGTGTAGATCCTATTTCAATAGGAACTTGATGAGTCGACCCGCCTACACGTCTTGCTTTTACTGCTATATCGGGAGTTACTCCACGTATTGCTTGACGTAAAACGGATAGTGGATTTGTTTCCGTCTTTTGTTGAATCTTTTTCACGGCTTGATAGATAATTTGATAAGCCAATGATTTTTTTCCGTGTTTCAGAATACGGTT
The DNA here is from genome assembly GCA_030765085.1 of Allium cepa. NCBI lineage: Eukaryota > Viridiplantae > Streptophyta > Magnoliopsida > Asparagales > Amaryllidaceae > Allium > Allium cepa. Next base: position 346,154,323 of record CM060931.1, on the reverse strand, counting down.
AACCAACATGTTAACTAATCGATTACGATAAATTGGATCGGATTTTGCAGTTTTTTCTTCTGCAGTACCTCGACGTGACATGAGCGTGAAAGAGGTTCAAAAAGAATTAGAGGAATATTGGAATTATATATCATTGATATTTTTATTCTCTCTTTCTATCACCTTTCCATTTATCTGCATCCCTTTATTTTTATTTCAAATCCACAATCATATTTTTTTGTTATGGAACAATTCCAGTTGTTACAACTGCTTGTCTCTTTCCCTGAGCTCCACTCAAGTTAGCTTCAGCTATTTCAAGAGCTTGTTGAGCCTCTTGCGGATCAATGTCAGTACTCATCTCCGCATCATTTCTTAAAATGGTGATCTCATTAGCATTTTGGGGTCGAGAAAATGCCAAAGAAGTTCAAGAGATGAGAGAATTAAGGATAGCTACCAGAAAGACTAATCCAATCCATAATGA